>CM040120.1:107834453-110234453 GCA_022559845.1 Amorphophallus konjac
ATCATCAAATCTCACGTTCCTTTTATTTTTATTACTTTAGTTTCATTTTACTTCATTGTAATCTCGTCACATCTTTGTTGTAAGCTTGTCTTACACTTCATGTACTCTTTCTTTTAAGTTAATGAAAGGAGTTGTTCTTTTGATCTAGTTCTTGATCTTCTACCCTCTTTACCTCCTTCTTCTATCTCTTCTTTTCATTCATGCAATTATTTTCTACAGCATAGGCGCATAGTCATAGGTGTTTTCAATTAAGTGTTTGGTTTGTTCATCATTTCACTATTTTCTTTAAGCAAAGCCAAATCACAAGTGTTTTCCAAAGGACTCCAAGGTTTTTAACTCTAAAAATATCTTCTTCCCTATGGATTCGACCCTTCTCGCCACCTTATTACGTCTTACTTTCATCTAGTGCGCGTTGGAATTTTCAAGATTGATACGCGTGTTTTAAACGACGAACTCTCGTGTGATCACCCTGCGAATCCAGAGCCCTCAAGTTTCACCATCATCCCAGTTTTCTCCTACAATCCCTGATCCACCAGCCTTAACTCTAGTCGTATCTGGCCATAACAAAGGGGCCCTTCCCCACCATGACATGAGGGTTTGTAAAAAACCCTTGTTAATGGCGGAACAATATCTGACCACCCACACTTTCTAGTTTCAGGTTGCGTCCCCTGACGGCAACACGCTATGGACGACAGTCTTAAAAGATAAATAAATATATATATATAATGGGGTTAAAAATAGAGATATCCTGGTGGCCTCAGTTGATTCCTTCCACAGGATTACTGAGGGCATGTGGACACACTTTTTATTAAGATCTTTGTTTACTTGTTTATTGGGTTTATTAAGTGCGTGGGCATGTCAGTCACAAAGTGACGATTTATTGTGCGCTCGATCTGACTAATCAGCCGATTGTGTAGTTCGTGTCGGGACCAAAACCCGCCGCGCCGTAAAGGTCACGGCGTCATTTATATCCCCTCGGAGAGGGGAACACTCTTGATTAATCGCCGAGAATCAAGGCCTCATGGCCAGGAAACTATATGAAGAGAAACAAGCCAATAGCGGTCTCGAATCAGTCGGAAAGCCCGATGTCTAGGGAATGAAGCATTCGAAATATGTTGGTCACTCAAGGGACTATTTTGATATTCGGACGAGCGTTTGGCTTCAGAAAATCGTGATTGTCATGGGGAAAATTGGAGCATATGTATGCCGGGGTACGATAAATTTATTTTTCAAAGGGATAGGAGACATTCGATTGAATCCCGGTTAGAGTGGTCGGGAATCAGCGAGTTTATTGGCCCGGTGCGATATCGAGTTAGGACCATTCCGGGGGCGTCTCTCGCAGTCCAAACGAGCTTTGCGTGGGCATCGTTAATATTTCTGGTGCCGAAGGGCAGCGGGAAAGTGTCCCGGGACTATATTCCAAAACAAAGACGTATACAGAGATAGCTGGCTATAGGCCTAGGGTGTGGGTCAGGCAATGACCATGGTTGGGGTGAACCCGAGGTCCAAACGTGACTCACGAAGGTCTTATTGATATTCCCACACGTAGGTTTTGGAGAAGACGAGAGCCGTCTCATTCCATTCAGATTTTGTTGGTCATTCATGGACCACTTTATGTTCGGACAAAGATCCGTATTGAAGGCACGACATAAACGGAAATAAACCCGTACAAATGTATGCTTGAGTTTACAGAGATTTTAATGAAAGAGCGGAAACGAATCCCAATGGGAACGAGTCCGGTTTGACGAATTATCGGCCCAGAGCAACGTCAGATTACGGCCATATTGGGATGGTTTCCAAGGTCCACGTCCAATGCCATGGGGCGTCATTGATTTTCTCTTCACACGTAGTCCGGGGAAACGAAGGTCCCAGGGTATGCGTGCATGTCGGTCACTGGCAGACCATTTCTTGTTCGGACGGAAGCCCACGTTTGTAGCGTAAGAGACGGTGACAACCCGTACAAATGTCTACCATGAGTACGGCAAGTTTAATGCAAGTGCGGGATTAGATCACGGTATATATGTCGGTCACTAACGGACCATTCATTATTCGGACGAGAGTCCGTATTTGAAACATCGAAGACGATGACAAAACCGTACGAATGTCTACCATAGGTACGGCAAGTTTAATTCAATACCGGGATTAGATCCCGGTATATATATATGTCAGTCACTAATGGACCATTCATTGTTCGGACGAGAGCCCGCATTTGAAGCATCGATGATGACGATAAAATCGTACGAATGTCTGCTGCGAGTACAACAAGTTTAATTCAATATCGGGATTAGATCCCGGTATATATATGTCAGTCACTAACGGACCATTCATTGTTCGGATGAGAGTCCGCATTTGAACCATCGAAGATGACAATAAACTGTACGAATGTCTGTCGCGAGTACGGCAAGTTTAATGCAAGTGCGGGATTAGATCCCGGCATATATGTCGATCACTAACGGACCATTCATTGTTCGGACGAGAGTCCGCATTTGAAGCATCGAAGACGACGACAAACCGTACGAATGTCTGCCGCGAGTGCGGCAAGTTTAATGGGATTGCGGGATTGGATCCCGATAGAAGTGGGTCAAGCTGATGGACTATTGGCCCGAGGTGGTTTCAGACTATGGCCATGTCAAGGATTCTGAGGTCCATGTCTGATATCATGGGGCATCGTTACTTTTCTCTTCACGCACAGTTTGGGGAAGCGAATTGTTAAGTGTGAAGCCCGAACTCGCCAACGTGCGCCCTCGCACGCGGATCGACCTGCGCGGTCAGGTCGCGGGGATCAAGGGGGCGGCGCCCCTTGCGGGGGTTTTCCGGGCGCAGCACCCCCGGAAGAAAATTTTGATTATAACATGGGCGATATTGATTTTTGGCTTCATATTCCTTTCATTTGTTTTATCCATTAGCTTAAAGCCTTTTATTTTGATTAATTATTCTTCTCTTTCCAAGCACGCCGGCTAAGGGAGATGCCAAGAGAGAATAGGGGCGTGCCGGTTTAAGGCTTCATGGAGGGAGGGGCGGGCCGAAAAAGGCCAAGAAGAGGGGGCGCGTCGGATTAAGGGTGTAAGGGGGGGGGGGGGGCGCCAGTGAAGGGAAGCCCAGGGGGCGCGTCGGATAAGGGACCCAAGAGAAGGGGGGGCGTGCCGATTTTGCAGGATGAATAGTAAGGCACGCCGGATAAAGGCTCAAATAGTAATGGAAGCGCCATTGTTCACTCCAAGATATCGAAGATGGCTTTGTGTGTGAATCTAAACCGGCGCAGGGGGGTACCGCATCGGATTAACCCGCGCCAGATTAGGGGCACGCCGGGTTGATTTCTGTGGGTTTTATTTCAATCTTATTTCATTTTTTTCTTGTTTCTTAAACCTACAAATTGACTTGTTGATTGGTTTATTCATTTAATTGATGGATTAAGTTGATAGAGAGGAAGTTTAAGCTTTTTAATCATTTGTTAAGGCAAATTAGCGTGAAGGTTCAAGTGTTTTGTTCAGAGGGGTTTGTGCCGGAACTGGGAGGTTCAGTTCGATTCAGAGGCATCAAGCACATGTTGTTCTTATCCTCAGGTGTTGTTTGGTATCGGGATAAATTTTGTGGGGAATAGGTGTAAGTCATTCTAGGATAATTTATGTCTAGTCTTATTCTCATGTATGTTTGGTACAGAAGGGGTGAAATGGGGTTAGAAAAATGGGGATAAGTCATTCCAACAAAAGGTTGGAATGACTTATCCCCGTTTCCAACCCTAAAATCGGGGTTAACCTTATTTCCCTTAACCCGATTTATCCCCGCCCGTTTTAAACATACCAAACATATAATGGGGTTAGAGCGGGGATATCACCGCTCTAACCCCATATGAAATGGGCCCTCAGAGAATAGTTTGTTTGTTCATTCTTGTATGCATTTGGTTCTTATTGTTCTAGGCCCTGGCAAAAATCGGGCAGCATCTCCCCCGGACTGAGGCTTGCCAGAGATAAATAGAGGAACACCAAATGGATTGCTCCGGGGTGAACCTCAAAATGCAGACCTCACGACGGTCTGATAACCCAGATGTGAGTGTGGAAAAGCTCGAGGACTAGCCTTCAAGAGCTCCCACAGCTCACGGGTGATAGTTTCATGAAGCGAGACAATTGTATGCCACGAGGCCATGAATGTTCATCCCCTGACGGACTCCTTCGAAGGCCATGCTATGGAGAAGCAAGCTTCGAAGGGCCCTGGATGAGGAGAAGGCAGAGAGAAAGAGAGGGAATCAGAAGAACATCATATGTTGAAAAAAAAGTTTTTCTTTTTATTCATTCGCAAAGGGAAAGACATCGGGGAATCTACCCTAAAGTAAAAAGGGGGGAATACATCAGAGAGAAAGGAAAGAATACATCGATGGGGGAGGGGGAACGGAGCACAAGCTCCTCCCCCTCCGAGCTCACCTCTCTTCTCTCACGCTCAATATCTCTTTTTCTTCACCCAGTAGGCGCAGGGACGGGGCTTCTTCTTCTTCAGAAATCTCTCTGCTTCTTTTCTACCTCTCTCACTGTGTCTCTCTTCTGAACTGCCCCTTTCAACGCCATATATATAGGACGGGTTGCGTTTCTTGAAGAATGGCTAGTGGGGGAGGGTTCCCGCCATCTTTGCCTTATTCGCAGCAACGCCGGGAGTTGACTCATTGCGCTGGCTACTGCTGATTCGTGTCGTACACTGTCGCTCGTCCGAGGATAGGATGTTCGTGGGTTTGCCGGGAGATCTTCTGCTGCTTCCACCTTCGATGCATGCCTTCGCCGCTGCGCTCTCGAACGGATGTGGAGACAGAGCTTCGAGCATTGAATGCCCTCTGAGCACCAGACTGATGCGAAAATAGGGTATCGACTAGCGAATGGGATGGCCCTTTGGTTGAAACGGCACGGAGTTGTGCGCGCCGAATTAGCAGCACACATGGGGGGTGTTGAACCCCCTCCTCATGTATATGACTTATGATTTTTGATGATGATCAAATGGTTTTGTATGAACTGAAAATGAGCATACCTACGCTCTGGATATGAACACATCACTTGAAGACATGGTATTTGAGAAGGCTCAAGTATAACAACTCCTTGTAAGTATTGTGGTTTCAATGTGCAACATGTGGAACTAATTCAAACCTTATTCTTGACAGGCCAAAGCTCTTAAAATGACTGAAGGACGATTGGTGAGATTGATCCTAAACTCCTCAATTACACTGATAGATCTTATGTCTAGATGTGGAGCATTCATGTTTTAAAACCCCATCTTGAACCCCCTGCACTTAGCCTTGTTTTATCTCCATTTTTAGAAAGTGCAGAAAAAGGGTCGACCCTAAGGGTCGACCCATTGCTGCCAGGCTGAATCCCTTTTGAATGGGTCGACCCCAAGGGTCGACCCCTGCCTGAGGAATTAAATTCCAGAACCGGTTTCTTCATGGGTCGACCCTAAGGGTCGACCCTTTTCCCTCAAACTGTTTAGGCTCCAGAAAGGGTCGACCCCAAGGGTCGACCCCTGTAAACTCCAGAAGGCCATTTTTCGAAGACAACAACGGTTCCTGAAAGGGTCGACCCTAAGGGTCGACCCATGCTGCCAGGGGCATCTGGCCCCTCACGAGGGTCGACCCCAAGGGTCGACCCTTTCTGGTCCGGGCGGCGCCGTGAATGTGGACTCTTGTCCATGCGAGCTGGTTGACAAACCATACTTGTGTGGCTGTCCTTAAACTACTCCTTGATGTGCGGATCTTATCTCCTAGACATCCCTTGACCGCCCTTAACATATATATAATCCTATTGAGATGAAAACCCTAAGCAGAAGTCGTATCTTCCTGAAATTGGGTTTTTTGCTCTAACCTTGTGAGTGCAGGTCGCAACCAGAAGCTACAGCCCTTCTTCTACCTTATAGTGTGCGTGAAAGGGAAGAAAAGAAGAGGGATTCAAGCCTCCAAATCAACATCTTGCTGGTTGGCTGCGTGGAGATCAAAATCGTACCTCTTCCGAGCATAATCGTCAAAAACGTTCAACGGGCTGCACCAAGTGCTCAACGAAATTCGCTGAAGTGATAGGGGGAGCTTCGATCAGGATAAATCATCTTCTAAACTTCTCATTTTGAATCATTTGGATTGATCTTGAATATTTGTGTAATCATAAACTCCAGATCCTTGTGTGTGGTGTTCGTGTTCGAAAACACGAACGTGTGTGTGTGTTTGTGCGCTTGTGCGCTTTTGGCTACCAGATCGGAAGCCGTGTGTGTGTGTGTATGTGTGTGTGTGTGTGTGTGTGTGTGTGTGTGTGTGTGTGTGTGTGTGTGTGTGTGTGTGTGTGTGTGTGTGTGTGTGTGTGTGTGTGTGTGTGTGTGTGTGTGTGTTTGCTGTTCTAAACAGCGTGTGTGTGTGATTCACTCGATAGTGAAGCTTTAATCCTCAAGGGTGAGGGGTGGACGTAGGGGACACGGCTATGTAACCGAACCACCTAAAAATTCGTGTGTCTCATGTGTTGTGAATTTTCCGATTCTTGTCGAGTGGGCTTCACGGTGAGTTGAGAGATCACTACACCAGCTTTTCAAACACATTCCGCACGCATTCACGAGTGTGATCATGTTCGTGCGAGTATTAGTAGTTGTTTGTTTAATCAGCATCGTTTTCTTAAGGGTTGCAAAATTTTTATTAGCCAATCAATTCACCCCTCCCCTCTTGATTGCCACATTTGGGACTCAACAATTGGTATCAGAGCTCTGGTCTCTGTTTAGTCTCGACCACACGGTCGCAGAGTTTGATCCCGTTCATATGGCAAACAAAGGGATGATGCCCGAAGGGCATTCTATTCAAAGACCTCCGTTCTTTGATGGATCAAACTACCCCTATTGGAAAAATAGAATATACGTTTTCCTACGTGCCCAGAACTACGATGTCTGGCGTGTCATAAGTAAGGGTCCATATGTTTTATCTGAAAAAGAAGATGAATGGGATGAAGAAGATATAGAGAAGTGTTCAACGAATTTTAAGGCTATGAATATAATTCAATGTGCGGTTCATCCTAACGAATACTCACGAATATCTATGTGTTCCTCTACGCAGGGGATGTGGGATAAGCTGCGGCTTATATATGAAGGAACATCGGAAGTCAAGGAAACAAAAGCCAATCTCTTAGTTCGGGACTATGAGCTGTTCGCAATGAAGCCAGAAGAATCAATTTCTGATATGTTTGCAAGGCTAACAGAAATTACCAATGGACTAAAGGGACTTGGTAAGGAGTATTCTAACAAGAAACTCGTCAGAAAAGTCCTAAGATCCCTTACTCCACAGTGGCATACAAAGGCCACTGTAATTGAAGACTCCAAGGATCTAAGTACTTTAACTTTGGATGAGTTAATTGGCTCGCTGATGACTTATGAGATAAACATCAAAAGGAGCGAGGAGGATCACAAGAAAAAGAAAGTTGTTACCACAATGGCTCTAAAGGTGAATCCACACGATTCAGAGGGCAGTGAAAATGATTCAATAGGCAACACTGAAGATGAAGAATTAGTTGCCATGATCACACAAAGAGCAAGACGGTTTGTGAAACGAACCAGAAATTTTGGTGGTCAGTTCAGAAAAGGACCGAGAAGGCAAGGTCCAAACAGAGGAGAAAATAGTAAGAGAGAAGAAGTGATTTGCTATGAATGCAAGAAACTCGGCCATATGCGGGGTGAGTGCCCCGATCTCATCAAGAAGGTGAAGAAAGACAAGTTCAGAAAGCCCAAAGCCATGATGGCCACATGGAGTGATGAAGATAAGGAGGAATCTGAAAATGAAGATGGATTAGATGAGCTAGTCCAGAATCTATGTCTCATGGCAAATGACGACGAAGGAAATGAGGTAGATTCTGAAACTGAAACTCTTACTTGTGAACAATGGCAAATTGCATATGAGTCTTTATATGAAAAATGTAAAAGATTCAAATCTGAAAATAGAAATTTGAAAAAGAAAATTGATCATTTTGTGCATACTAAAAGATCATGTGAAGAGTGCCTTGCCTTAAAAACAGTCAATGAAAACTTGAAAAATGAAAATGAAATTCTTGCATCCAAAATTGAACTGTTTGAAGAGGAAATATCATGCATGAGAGAGGAACAATCCACATATCTGAAAATGCATGAAGAATTGGAAAATGAAATGGAACAAGAAAAGCTTCAAAGCTCAGCTTGTAATGAAGCCAAAGAAAAGGCTGAAAAACAAAGCCAATCTCAATTGGCTGAAATAAATATGTTGAAGGATGCCCTTGCCATCTTTGAAAAATCAAAAGTTCTAATAACCCATTGGGCCTCCATAAGTTCAGCATCATCCAAACAAAAGAAACACATGCACAACTCCTCTTCAAATGTTAGAAGAAAGGGAAAAAGAGATAGAGCCATCACTTATTTCTATTGTGGTAAAATGGGTCATGACATGTATGATTGTAGAATTCTGAAATATGATGAAGAAAATTCTGCTAGATTCAGAAATAGATCATATATGCATCATGCCTCTAACCATCATGGATCCAAGCTTACTTGGGTACCAAAATCTCCATAAGCACTTTGGTTGAATTACAGGTCTACTCGAGAGCTCAAAGGAACAAATGGTATTTGGACAGTGGCTGCTCTCGGCATATGACGGGAAACAAGGAATGGTTTGTGGACCTGCATGAAAAGGATGGTGGGACGGTAGCATTCGGTGGTAAGGACAAAGGTAAAATCATTGGAGAAGGTAAAATAGGTAAGAATCAAAATCATACCATTGAAAATGTATTGCTTGTGAAGGGTTTGCAACATAATCTCTTAAGCATAAGCCAACTTTGTGATAAGGGATGCAATGTGATTTTTGATTCTAACCACTGCACTGTTTTGAATAGGAATACTCATGAGATAAAGTTCATTGGATTCAGGTATAACAATGTTTATATGATAAACTTGAATGATGCCTCTCATGAGAACTTATGTTTAATTGCAAGGAACAATGATGATGCTTGGCTCTGGCATCGCCGGCTTGGGCATGCTAGTTTCAATGTTTTGCTGAAATTATCAAGAAAGGATTTGGTAATTGGACTGCCCAAGTTGAAGGCCGTCGATGATGGAGTTTGTGGAGCTTGTAGTATGGGCAAACAAACAAGGACATCATTTAAGTCCAAACAAGATGTGACCACATCAAGGCCTCTTGAACTCATCCACATTGATCTCTTCGGACCAAGCAGAACTCACAGCTTGGGTGGTAAATTATATGGATTTGTGATTGTGGATGATTATTCAAGATTCTGTTGGGTTTATTTCCTAACTCATAAAAATGATGCCCTGATAGAATTTGAAGCATTTTGCAGATTTGTTCAAAATGATAAAGGGTATTGCATCAAAGCGGTGCGGAGCGATCACGGCCGAGAATTTGATAACCATGAGTTCAGCAATTTTTGCAGGGTTCAAGGCTATATGCATGACTTCTCCGCACCAAGAACTTCGGAACAAAATGGAGTTGTGGAAAGGAAGAACAAAACGCTAATTGAGATGGCAAGAACCATGCTGAATGAGAATAAACTACCGAGGTACTTTTGGGCTGAAGCAGTGAGCACGGCCTGCTACATCATAAACCGAGCCATGGTAAGACCATTGTTGAAGAAAACTCCATATGAGCTATACCGAGGTAAGAAGCCAAACATTTCATACTTGAGACCGTTTGGCTCAATATGCTACATTCATAACAATGGTAAGATGGACTTGGCTAAATTTGATCCCAAAAGTGACAAAGGCATATTGCTTGGGTACTCTCTCAATTCAAGAGTATATCGAGTATATAACTTGAGAACTCTTGTAGTTGAAGAAAGCCCACATGTTATTATTGATGAATCATCTCCATCTAGAACTGATGAAAAATCTATTTTGCAGGATGATGAGTTGAAAGATGATAATATCGAGAAGAAGGAAGAAAAATTAGAAAAACAAGAAGAGGAAGAACTAAAAGAAGAGGATGAAAATCAGGAAACTCAACTTGAACAGGAGCTACCGTTGCAATGGACATTTGCAAAGGACCATCCTCCGGAGAATGTATTGGGAAATGTACAAGAAGGGATAAGGACACGAGCCTCCTTCAGGGAAGTTGAAACTCATGATTTATTAGCCTTGCTCTCTCAAGCTGAACCTCACTCTATTGAAGAGGCCTTGAAAGATGAGTCATGGATCATGGCCATGCAAGAAGAACTACACCAGTTCCAACGGAACAAAGTGTGGTTCCTCGTACCATGTCCTAAGAATCACTCCGTGATCGGAACCAAATGGGTGTTTCGAAATAAAACAAATGATCAAGGAGTGGTAATTAGAAACAAGGCCAGGCTAGTAGCCAAGGGCTATAGCCAAGAATTAGGAGTTGACTTTGATGAGTCTTTTGCTCCAGTAGCAAGACTTGAGGTAGTGAGGGTTCTCTTAGCATTTGCATGTTGTCATAATATCAAATTATTTCAAATGGATGTTAAGAGTGCATTTTTGAATGGCTATATCCAGGAGGACGTGTATGTGGAGCAACCACCGGGGTTTGAAGACACAAAGCATATAGACCATGTGTACAAGCTGGATAAGGCTCTTTACGGTCTGAAACAAGCACCCCGTGCATGGTATGAAAGGTTAAGTGAATTCCTCATTCAACATGAATTCAAATGAGGTAATGTTGATCAAACTCTCTTTACAAAGTTGAATGGTAAGGATATCTTAATTGTTCAAGTTTACGTTGATGACATTATTTTTGGCTCTACTAAAGATGCTCTCAGCAAAGACTTCGCCAAATTGATGCAAAGTGAGTTTGAAATGAGTCTTATGGGAGAGCTGACTTTCTTCTTGGGATTGCAGGTGAACCAGACAATTGATGGGATGTTCATACATCAAAGGAAGTATGCAATGGAGTTGCTGAAAAAGTTCAATTTGACATCAACAAAACCACAACCAACTCCTATGTCTACCTCAATAAAAATTGATCAAGATGAGACAAGTAAATCAGTGGACCAAAAACTCTTTAGAAGCATGATAGGTTCACTATTGTATTTAACTGCCAGCCGGCCCGACATACAGTTTGCTGTTTGCATGTGTGCTAGATTTTAATCAAACCCAAAAGAATCACACATGTCGGCCGTTAAACGAATTTTCAGATATGTTGCTGGTTCAGTTAACCTCGGACTATGGTTTCCGTGTAATTCGAGTCTTGATTTAATTGCTTATTCTGACGCCGATTATGCGGGTTGCAAAGTGGATCGGAAAAGCACTAGTGGGTATTGCCAATTTCTTGGGGGCTGCGTGATCTCATGGGCCTCCAAGAAACAAAATTCAGTGGCATTGTCTACTGCCGAAGCCGAATATGTGGCTGTCGGTAGTTGTGTAGCCCAGGTGTTATGGATCCAACAACAATTGATTGATTATGGCATATCTTTTAAAAACACCTCAATTCTTTGTGACAACACCTCTGCCATAAACTTGTCCAAAAATCCTGTTCATCACTCTAGAACCAAGCATATTGAAATTCGACATCATTTCATTAGAGATCATGTAAGTAAGGGTCATGTAGAAATCAGTTTCATTGAGACCGATCGTCAAATTGCCGACATTTTCACCAAACCTCTAAGTGAAGACAAGTTCACTACTTTTAGAAGAGAACTACGGGTTTGTAGGATAGAAGAGTGATTCATACCCATGTGCATCATGTATATATAGGTCACTTCATTACATGTAATTGCATTAGTTTCATGCATATAGTATTTCTCTTGTCATGCATATGCATCATGTTTTGTGAAAAACAAAAGAAAAATCAAATTGTGTGAAAAATCACTTTGGTGTGCTTCTGCGTTTCTACTATGTATATTGTATTCACCCATGTTCATTGTTACTTCTATGGCCAAAATCACCTTGGATAAAATTTTCTGCCCACAAAGGAGCTCATTTGTTCAAAGTCAGAAATCTGGATAAAAAGGACATTACACGTCTCATATATTCCCAAATTTCAACTAACAATACCCCAATTGCATACATCCCAATTTTTATCCAAAAATCTTTGATTTCATACTTTTTTTTACAATTGGAGACTCGAGCCGAACATTCCTTGATTTTTTCTTCGGGTTAATTCTTCTTTCAGCTGAAAACCAGTAAAAGGGTCGACCCATAGGGTCGACCCCTTGCAAACCCAGAAAATGGGTCGACCCTAAGGGTCGACCCTCGCGCATCCGGTTTGGCCCGGGGGTAAGAGACCCAACGGGTCGACCCATTGGGTCGACCCAAACCGGCGGGGTGGCTAACCCGCACCCAAGCCGATCCAACAAGGGTTCCAACCCTAAGTTGGAACCCTCCCATGGCTATAAAACCTCTCTTGCCCCCTTCCTAGCTTTGCCACCACCCTTTGCAACCCCTAAACAATCCTTCCTTGGCACCCAAGACATCAAGCCCTAGCCGCGATTTTCCGGGTGGCATCCGCGCGAACACTTCTCCTTGTGGCTTAAAGCGTCATCCTTTGATCTTCATTCCCTTGAGGTAAGCTTCTGATGTCTGTGGAGGATCATAGATTCACACTTCTAGCATTTCTCCTTGGTTGAACCATCAAGATCTATACCACATCGGTGGGTTCTTTCGGTTTGTGTTTTAGATGGCCCCGAAGAAGCGTGCTTCTAGCAGAGGTGAGGCATCGAGCTCCAGGCAAGGGCATCGATCTCAAACCGCCGTATTACAGCCCGCAAGCAAAATCTTAGATCGGACCGTTCTACGTCCACGGGCGGTAAACTTTGAAAATCTTAGTCGCCATCTACGTGGATTAGTTGATCTAATATGCAGCCAGCCAAACTTGCACATTTTCATGTCTGCACATTGCCGCATTTACCCCAATCTGGTACACCAATTTTATAGCAACTTGGGGTTTTCGGGTGATGTTCCAGTTACAACGGTTAATGGACAGGAAATTATTTTATCACCACACTTGTTGGGTCTTGCTCTTGACTTGCCAAATGAAGGGTATGCATTTAGAGATGTAGAAATTTCGGATGCCACTGTTTACCTCTATATGACTTCTGAAGAAATGGGTGACCGGTCGGTCGCCGGATTAAATGCCAACCAATTCCCTCCTTTGCAACGTATACTGCACCGAATGATTACAACTATTTTATTGCCACGTGGAGGAGGCCATGACAAGGTTACGGAGAAACACATGTTCATGTTTTCATGCTTATTCGGTGGAATTCCCATTAAATTTCCACAGCTTATTCTTGATCACATATGTTCAAGCATGACGCACAAGCACCGTACTTTGCCATATGCTGCGGCCTTAACAGCCATCTTTACTTATATGGATATAAATTTGTCAAGAGAAGCATCTCAAACTATCCGTGACGCAGACATATACACCTATCAATCTATTTGTCACCACATGGGGTTTGAAGAGCAAGATGGCGTGTTAGTTCGTCAAATAAAAAGGACAGTCCCACCAGACAGTTCAGCAGATAATGAGAATGACAATGAAGCGCAGGCTGAAGATGCTCATGTTCCTACAGCAGGCATGCCTTCTGAGGAGGCACAACTAATCATGGACCGTTTGGATTCTATTGATGATCGGTTAGACGAGTATGGGGAGACCATGGCAGCTATGCAACTTGAACTATCAGATCTGAAACTCTCTCATCAGGAGCACTCACGCTACGTCACTGATGCTTTGGCCAACCAAACCCACATGTTGGAAGAACTTTCGGCGTATATTAGGTGTCATCCCCGTCCCTCCACTCCGGATGATAATGATGATTAGACTATGATGCTCCTTCGACTTGGCATCCATATTTCACCCCCTCCTTTTTTGATGATGTCAAAGGGGGAGAAACTCTTGGCCTATATGTGCCCCGGCTATTATATGTTAGTGTGTGATGTGTGCTTGCATGCATGTGTGCTTTTATCATGTTTCTAGTTCATTAGTTCTGTTGCATTTCCCTTGCGTTTTCATGCATTGCATCTTGTCTTTTGTATTCCAAACCTTCATCCTTTTCCACTCTTTGTCGGCAAGAAAACTTTGGGAATATGCCACATGATGATCAATCTTATATTTGGATTTCTGTTTGACCATGTCCTTGAACTGATGGTTTGATTTATGTAATTGGAATGGTGAATGCTTTACAATGTGGTTTCTATTATTTTGTCATCATCAAAAAGGGGGAGATTGTTGAACCCCCTCCTCATGTATATGACTTATGATTTTTGATGATGATCAAATGGTTTTGTATGAACTGAAAATGAGCATACCTACGCTCTGGATATGAACACATCACTTGAAGACATGGTATTTGAGAAGGCTCAAGTATAATAACTCCTTGTAAGTATTGTGGTTTCAATGTGCAACATGTGGAACTAATTCAAACCTTATTCTTGACAGGCCAAAGCTCTTAAAACGACTGAAGGACGATTGGTGAGATTGATCCTAAACTCCTCCATTACACTGATAGATCTTATGTCTAGATGTGGAGCATTCATGTTTTAAAACCCCATCTTGAACCCCCTGCACTTAGCCTTGTTTTATCTCCATTTTTAGAAAGTGCAGAAAAAGGGTCGACCCATTGCTGCCAGGCTGAATCCCTTTTGAATGGGTCGACCCTAAGGGTCGACCCCTGCCTGAGGAATTAAATTCCAGAACCGGTTTCTTCATGGGTCGACCCCAAGGGTCGACCCTTTTCCCTCAAACTGTTTAGGCTCCAGAAAGGGTCGACCCCAAGGGTCGACCCCTGTAAACTCCAGAAGGCCATTTTTCGAAGACAGCAACGGTTCCTAAAAGGGTCGACCCTAAGGGTCGACCCATGCTTCCAGGGGCATCTGGCCCCTCACGAGGGTCGACCCCAAGGGTCGACCCTTTCTGGTCCGGGCGGCGCCGTGAATGTGGACTCTTGTCCATGCGAGCTGGTTGACAAACCATACTTGTGTGGCTGTCCTTAAACTACTCCTTGATGTGCGGATCTTGTCTCCTAGACATCCCTTGACCGCCCTTAACATATATATAATCCTATTGAGATGAAAACCCTAAGCAGAAGTCGTATCTTCCTGAAATTGGGTTTTTTGCTCTAACCTTGTGAGTGTAGGTCGCAACCAGAAGCTATAGCCCTTCTTCTACCTTGTAGTGTACGTGAATGGGAAGAAAAGAAGAGGGATTCAAGCCTCCAAATCAACATCCTGCTGGTTGGCTACGTGGAGATCAAGATCGTACCTCTTCCGAGCATAATCGTCAAGAACGTTCAACGGGCTGCACCAAGTGCTCAACGAAATTCGCTGAAGTGATAGGGGGAGCTTCGATCAGGATAAATCATCTTCTAAACTTCTCATTTTGAATCATTTGGATTGATCTTGAATATTTGTGTAATCATAAGCTCCAGATCCTTGTGTGTGGTGTTCGTGTTCGAAAACACGAACGTGTGTGTGTGTTTGTGCGCTTGTGCGCTTTTGGCTACCAGATCGGAAGCCGTGTGTCTGTGTGTGTGTGTTTGCTGTTCTAAACAGCGTGTGTGTGTGATTCACTCGATAGTGAAGCTTTAATCCTCAAGGGTGAGGGGTGGACGTAGGGGACACGGCTGTGTAACCGAACCACCTAAAAATTCATGTGTCTCATGTGTTGTGAATTTTCCGATTCTTGTCGAGTGGGCTTCACGGTGAGTTGAGAGATCACTACACCAGCTTTTCAAACACATTCTGCACGCATTCACGAGTGTGATCCTGTTCGTGCGAGTGTTAGTAGTTGTTTGTTTAATCAGCATCGTTTTCTTAAGGGTAGCAAAATTTTTATTAGCCAATCAATTCAGCCCTCCCCTCTTGATTGCCACATTTGGGACTCAACAGGGGGGCGCGCCGGTTTAAGGCTTGATGGCGGGGCGCGCCGGTTTAAGGCCCAAGCAAGGGCCGCCGGTTTAAGTGCAGGTCACGCTGGTTTAGACTTCGTCTCGGCTTCGTGGCTATTCGGACGGACTCTTGTCCTCCCATGTTGCTTTAGTTGTAATGCACCGCCTCCGGGGTGTTTAGTTCAGGGCCTCTGAATCCCGATTCAGAACTTTGACTGATCTCAGGTGCGTGTCGAACATGTGTTCGAATTCCTGAGTCTCTTTTGATTCGACCTTCAGCAATGCCGACTGGAGAGCTGGGGCCATCTCTTCTGCCCGAAGGGCTTCTTTGTTGGGTGGTGGAGCACCGGGTATATATTCGTCCTGCTTGGAGGAGGTATGGAGTTTATTCGGCCTTTCCGTCTCCGACTTACTCTTGGGTGCGTAGACGTGAGTACCGTATGATCATCATCATCAGTTTTTGATGTCCATAGGGCAAAAATTGCCATTAACCCAGTTGAGGTGAAAACCCAAAAGGGCACCTCAGGCAAAATCGGATAACCCCTCGGTGTGAAAACCCGCAAGGTCACACCGAAAAAAGCAAAAGGGGGCCAGCTCTGGCGAAAACCCGCAAGAGCGGTAGGGCTGGTAAAGAGAAAAAAAAACTCTTTCTCCCTCTCTACTCTTTACTAATGAAATCCGTCAACCGCAACACCCCGCTGACGGTGACCTTCGCATCACTCCACAACAATGGTGGCCGCTACACCCTTGAGGGTCAGTCATCGCCAATTCCAGCTCCAGTCTCGGCTACACATCTCAACGGTAAGCTGACCAGTCCCAATATTCCGGCTACAACGCCTTTATAGGCCAGTCGGCCATTTCTAGCCCTCAATTGCCAGTTTCAAACTGTAGTTTTTGGCTACAACGCCTTCACAGGCCAGCCGCCAGCTTCTAGTCCTAGTACTTCGGCTACAACGCCTTCGTAGGCTAGCCGTCAGCCTCCAGTCCCAATACTTCGGCTACAATGCCTTCACAGGCCAGCCGCCAGCTTCCAACTCCAGTTTTCGGCTACAACGCCTTCGCAGGCCAGCCTCCAGCTTCCAACTCCAGTCTTCGGCCACAATGCCTCCACAAGCCAGCCACCAATTTCCAACTCCAGTTTCGGCTACAACGCCTTCACAGGCCAGCCGCCAGCCTCCAGTCCTAATACTTAGGCTACAACACCCTCACAGGCCAGCCGCCAACTTCCAACTCCAGTCTTCGGCTACAACACCTTCACAGGCCAGCCTCCAGCTTCCAACTCCAATTTTCAGCTACAACGGGCCAACTGCCAGCCTCCAACTCCAGTTTTCGGCTACAACGCCTTAACAGGCCAGTAGCCAGTTTCCAACTCTAGTTTTGGCTACAATGCCTTCACCGGCCAGCCGCCAGTCTCTAGTCCCAGTACTTCGGCTACAACGCCTTCACAGGCCAGCCACCAGCCTCCTATTCCAATTTTCGGCTACAACACCTTCACAGGCCAGCCGCCAGCTCCCAGCTCTAGTTTCGGCCATAGTCCCTTCACAGGTCGGCCAACCAGTCCCAGCCCCCAATCTTGGCCATCGGTTGTGACACCTTCTGAGGCCATTCGGCCAACCCAGCCCCAATTTCCCAAGCCAAGAAGAGCTACATTCCCTGCTAGCGACATACAAACACTCAACACCCAGGCGTCAACCCACAACTGACGCATTCCAGAGTCAGTTCCCGACTCCAACCCAGTAGGCCGCCACGTTCTGACAGGCCTATGCCAATCCTGCACTAGGGCCTTTCCCCTACTTCCCAGCAACCAGCACTCAGCTCCCAGTATTCGAAATCCAGTTACACTGTTCCCCTTACCCAGTCTTTCATTTCAATGTATGGAAGTCAGGTAAACCCAATCTCTTGCCCCCTACACCAGTATGTGGTAAAACAACCAAGCACGACTGATAGTAAGTGGCAGCCATCCCCTGTACCCAACCCTGTCCCATAGACTGGGAAGAAGAACAACTCAATAAACAACAAAACCAAAATCTGAAATTGTCATTGATACTCTATAAAAGGGAGCCCAAGACATGCCCTTGGGGTAACAAAAGACATATAGCCTGGATAACAAAAAAAAAAGTAGAAAGAGAGGTGATACAATCATATCCTAGGCTCTCCCCTTTCTAGTGCCGTCAGGCGAGACTCCACGGCTGTGAGCTCCGCCTCCACGGTTGACGCAAGCTGAACACTAGCCTCGACCCCAGCTTCGGTAGTCCGCCACTCAACCCTAGCAAGCTCTACGGCATGCTGCTGCTCCTCTAAGGCCTTCTGTAAGGCCTCAGCCCTGCTCTCCGCCTCGCTCAGATGCGTAGCATGGTCCTTGGCAAGTGACATGGCCGCATCAGCGAGCCTCCTCTACTCGGTAGTCGCTAACGCGAGCTGAGCCCACTGCTCCTGCACCTCTCGAACGGCTGCCAGTCATCGGGCCCTCTGCTCCTGAGCCTCTATGAGCCACAGGTACTCCGCCCAGACGCTGGCTAAGCCAGACACCCAGAGCTCGCACGGGAAACCAAGGCCGTGGTAGCCCTGGGTGCAGTCCCTCAGCCGCTGCCGAAGCTCCTCCGGAGAAGGCAATGGGTCACCTCCTAGGTACCCTCGGGATCGCTGGAGCAAGGCCGCACCCACGCTGGCGTCCATCAGCGGGTCTGGTGGTGAAACAGACGTAGGCCACTCGATCCCCATCTCCAGGGAAGAGTGGCCCATCTCAGCTAGCACACCGGAAGGACCTGCACAATTCCATAAAATAGTCAGCAACATCTGGGACTTCCCTGTGACAAGACAAGGTGAAAATCCTGAGAAAGGTCCTAACTCTCACCGGGTGCGGCTCCCACCGCATCTGCAACATTCCCTCTCGGGGTCGGTGAGGGTAACATCTCTCCCACGTCGGCGGCATCCCCCGCTAGAGTCGGAGAGGGCAGGACCTCCCCGATAATCTGGCCATCCCCAGCTATCATCGGGGAGATGGAGGGCTCCCCCTGGTCATCCTCGATGGGAGCCGGCACGTGCTCCCCCTTAGATTCCAGGCCTGGACACAACACGATGGCGTCAACACCCCGCTATAAACTCTAAACCAAAGCCAATGGGGAGGAGGGAAGGATCTCTATATACCTTCCTAAGCCGTCTCCATCTCGGCATCCCCGGCTCGAGCTCTCGTCAGTCTCCATTGTTGCCCTTCCACTATCGGAAGAACCAGACGAGGTCTCCGATGAACCCCCGGTAGCAGGCAAATCAAAGGCACCTGTACATCAAGAAGCCAAGTCAGGCTACCACCAGATCCAGCCTCACATGAAGATAACTTCCTAGCCAGAGGTGTTAGGCAAGAGGCTCACCAGCTGGGGCACCCCCTTTGGAAACCCCCTTGATGTCGACGAACTCCTCGTCGCCCCCAGTAGAAGCTGCGATAGCGGGCTCGTCTCCTGCTACCTGGGCCATGTCCCGGGGAAGCTCTCCCTCCTCCAGAGGGGAAGAGGTACTTGCAATTAACCCTGATAAAAGGTCAGCACGGGTGGGTAAAGTAGATCAATCCACCATGAAATGACCAAGTGCTCAACTACATACCTGATGGTCCCACACTGGAGGACTCTACCAGCCCCACCGTGCAAGCCGATACCACGGTCGGCATAGGTAGGAGAGGTACCTTTGCTAGCGACTGTGGCAGTCCGCTCAGCGTGCCCCCAACAATGGGTGGGGGCACAGAAGCCACCTACCCGGGCTCACTAGCAAAGGACGGCAGAGCCACTAAGGGGCCGGCGTCAACCAGCTCCTGGATCATCTCCAAGGTGGCCGCCACATCCTCACCTGCCAAACAAACAACTCGAATAAACTCAATAATTCCGGCTTGCTGAAAAAGTCCAACAACGACGGGAAGATCCCCTCAACAATAATTGGACACTTACCCGGACATCTACTAGCCACCATGGGTGCTGGCTCTTCCGCCTGTTCAGGTACTCCACTCAGTACCTCAGCAGGGGCCTTGGCCCCCGACGCCTCTGCCTCCTCTGCACAATCCGGACGGATATGTCAGTAATCAGAGGCAAGCGAGATCGCAGCTCCCACCCAGCATTAGAAGCCCTTACTTGAAGGGGCTCCGCCAGTAGCCTTCCACGACTCGAAATCGGGAAAGGTCTCAACATTGGGGGCAGTCTTGTCACGCCCCGAGCGTGGAAGGAACCCGGGGAGAACGTGACGAGTTTATATCAATCATATCAATCAGAGCAAGTAGAATTTCAACATCATAACAGAGTGCGCAATAAGACAAGAATTTTAAAACATAACCAAGTACTGATACCATTGATAACAACTTAACTATTAAACAAAGTCACATAACTCCAAGACTTAAAATTACTAATCAGGCCCACAAGCCTTAAATGTTACAACTCTTGAAATAACATAAGTTCTAACGACAAGACTCCAAGAATAAACTCAGGACGACTCGACACGATAAGGTGTAGTAGCATGATGCTTGTAGATTCTACGCTCGTCACTCTTGCTCCTGCCCATCCGAGTCCGAGTCAGGGTCCGTATTACCTAAAGGTTTGGGGAAAAGAACTTGATGAGCGAACGCTCAGTAGGAATTATATCTCAAGAACTAGCAATTGGTTTAAGTAATTACCTCTTCGAAATGAAAATGCAAGTCTAGCATGTCAATCATGTAAAATAGAACGATACAGAATTGAACATGATAACGAGAGGAAATAACATGTACTGTTGATCCAAGATAGGGAATTTAAGTATTCAAGATTTCAAGTATTTGAACGAGTACCATGTTTATCAATAAAGTTTTTTCATGTCATGAGGTAATGGCTATTAACAAGCAAGTACTTTACCCATTCCGGGCCACGCAAGTCGTGTCAAGTCAATCAAGTCAAGCACGCGAGAGAGAGAGGGATAGTGGGGTGTCGTAGATTCAAGCAAGTACTTCGGTGCAATGCCACATCGTGATCAATATAACTCCCATGGGCACAAGTACTTTCGGGTGCTCCTCCTAGGACTAGATCGGGCCCTATATGCGCGGACATTGTTACATGTAATCTAGATAACCACTTTAGTGATAGCCATGGAATTCCAAGAACAAACTCATGTAGGATATCAAGGTAGATTCGTGATAGGTTCCACTGAATTCAAGGAAGAACATTAGATGGACAGTGTCAAAACCAACGAGAACCATAACATGTCGATAACCTGGGTAGAATTGGTACCTTAACGAGGTAGCCTTGATAACTTGAGTGGATGACTAAACCCGTCACCAATCAAGGGACATGAATCGAGCTGAAAGATTGACCCCAACTATAAGGGACCCAATCCAAGACACCGCCTAGTGAAATATCACCTTTCCACTAGCTAAGAGTATTCTCTCATGGACCGAGATGGCACCATGAGAGGACCGGGTTACCACATGGCGTGGCAATAAAAGGTACAAGGTGTTTAAGGTACAACCAGCTCAGTCGGCCTTGAGGGAATCCAAGGCTACGAGGAGACTTACGGACGTCCCAATGACTAACTTGCCAGTCCAAAGGAACGGAATGTCCAATGGAGGGCTTGTATGTTATCGAGAGTTAGGTATATACGTGAACCAATCATGAAACATGGACTCCATCTACGGACGTGAGATGAGAGTGCCAAAAGACCCGAGGTATGGGTCAAATCCGGAAGAAAAGAGTGAGAACATGAATGCGTTAATTATAGAATTTATGTCCATCTAATTCTATAATTAACTATAATTAAAGAAACTTATTTGATTGACGTCGTGTGTAGTGTCATTTATTAATTAGCGTCCACTTGGAGGGACGCTAATTCTATGGTTTTTAACTTAATTTATTTAACAAGAATTCACGTCAATATCTATTTAATTGAATAATTTTAAAACATACATTCAAAGACACATTGATTTAAGTAAAATAATTTAGAGAAATATAATATATGATAATTAGGAGAAAAAATTCAAGGATTCCAAATATATAATTTTTATAATTTTCTGTTACATATCTTAATATATATGAATTTTCAAAGATATAGTTACAAATATATACATATATATATATTAAAGATATGACGACATTGCAAAATGTCGTCAAAATGAATCAACGACATCTCAATGTCGTCATTTCAAATATATAAATTCTAACTTCTTCGAACCTCCTGTTCTCGAAGTACACACGTCGAATCACGTGTTCTATATATCGAAATGACGGGCTCGAAAAACTCTACCTAACCGGACGTTCAAAATAATTTTTCGTTGAGAGATGGGGGATCTTGAGATAGGAGGCACGAAAAATAGTGCAACCACTCTCACTATCTCGATCTCGATCCCACTAGTACGCCCATAAATTTTCATGGCCAAAGGAGACTCCGATACCCACGTACAAGTTATTAAGGCGAAAACTCCATAACTAACTTCTATAGTATTAAACCAAAACACGAAAGAAATCATGTAGTAAAAATCATGCAGAAATATCATGTGAGGTTTAATCTAATTATAATCTTTGGCAATAAGAGAGAACACCTATAATGATGAATTAATTTTTGCTTGGGCTACGAAACTTGAGAAGACCTACCTTTCCGATGTGCAGAACGTGGTATAGGAAGATGAATAAGAAGAAGGGGAAGCAGTGGGATGCCACTTTCTTCACAGCAGGAAGCAGATGGATGCAGCAAATGATGAAGAAGTAGGGGAAGACGATGCCCCTTTACGCAACAGCAAGCAGGAAGATCAAGAAGTTGATGGAGAAGGTGCTGCCTTCTTGTAACAGCCAGCAAGGAGGAAGAGGATGCAGACGTCACCCTCGTTCGGCAACGGCAGTAGCAGGACGACGATGCACGCGGAGGAGAGGGCTCGAACGCAGCAGCAGCAGAAATTGTGGTTACTATGTTTGATGGGGAGAGGATTTTATAGAGAAGTGATCTTCTAACGGGGGTGGTGAGCAAATGGGAGCAAGATTTTACGATCATTCCGGGCATTACTCCATTTGGTTATTCTCCTGCTAATAAGACCGCCGCCTGCCCATTTTGGTTTTCACAACCCTAAAGATAACACAAAGCACGTCCGAGCATGCACCTAAGGGTTGGCTTTATGAGAAACTCACGTGGTTGGTTTATGGGTAGGGGCCAATATATATACATGTGTATTAAATGGGCTTAGGATGAGGGTTTGGGTGTATACATGGGCTCATGGGTAGTTGGTTTATAGAAGAAGTGGGCTTTACTATATATATATATATGGTTTGGTCTGTGGGTGAAAGCCTTCGAGTATCATGCTTTTATTTTAGGTTTCTATAAAATGGTATTAATGGAAAAATAAAATATAACTTATGTTTTAAGGCCTATTAAGTGTATATATATCTAGGGGTTGTATTAAAGTGGTATTTGTAACCCAATTATCATACATGAATCGGAATATTTTGGTTAAGATTTTATTTTTTATACAATTAACTAAATGGCTAGTTTTATATGACGATTCATTTATTTATTTTTTTTGGCTGTTAAAATACAAGTGTGTGTCAAGCCCATTAAGCGTATAATTATTTAGTTTTAATTTATTTAGGAAATTTTTTATTCCTCTAATTGTCAGGGGTGCTACACCCTCCCCCACTTAAAAGAATTTGATCCCCAAATTCAACTGCATGAATGGAGACATGGAGGGTATAGGACGCTTACAGACTAGAATAATTCCGGATATCTCATTCGCATAGATTCTTCAGTTTCCCATGTAGCTTCTTGTTCCAAGCATTTATTCCACTACACTTTTACCATGGGAATGGTCTTGTTTCTCAAAACTCGAACTTCTCGATCGAGAATCTTCATAGGCTTCTGTTCATAAGTGAGGTCCTTCTGAATCACCAAGTCATTATGATTGATGACGTGGAAAGGGTCGTGCACATACTTCTTTAGCATAGAAACGTGGAATACGTTGTGCACTTTTGACAATTGAGGAGGCAAAGCAAGACGATAGGCTACCTCGCCAACTCTTTCCAATATTTCGAATGGACCAATGAATCTCGGTGTAAGCTTGCCTTTAACTCCGAACCTTCTTATTCCTCGACCGGGTGAGACCTTGAGGTAAACATGGTCTCCAACTTGGAACTCTAATTCCCTTCTTCTATTATCTGCATAAGATTTCTGTCTGGATTGTGCTACTTTGAGTCTCTCTCAGATAAGTTCAACCTTTTCTGTTGTGTTTCTTACCATATCTGGCCCTAGTAGTTGCTTCTCGCCAACTTCATCCCAGCATATAGGAGATCGGCAACTCCTGCCGTACAAAGCTTCAAGGAGCCATATGTATACTGGCTTGATAGCTATTGTTGTATGCAAACACGGCTAGGGGCAAATGATCATGCCAACCTCCGCCAAAGTCAATAATGCAAGCCCGTAACATGTCTTCAACTATTTGGTTTGTTCTCTCGGTCTGACCATCGGTCTGGGGATAGAAAGCAGTACTGAAGTTGAGCTTCGTCCCCAAAGAGTGTTGTAGACCCTTCCAGAAATGAGAAGTGAAGCGAGGGTCTCGGTCAGACACGATCGATGTTGGGACTCCATGCAATCTCACGATCTCCTTAATATACAATGCGACCAAAACATCAACCGACCATCGACTTTTAATTGGCAAGAAATGCGCCGACTTGGTCAGTCGGTCAATGATTACCCAAATACCATCATGTCCGCCTCTAGATTTAGGCAATCCCATGATGAAATCCATACCAATTCCTTCCCATTTCCATTTGGGAATATCAAGGGGGTGTAACTTTCCGGCGGGTCTTTGGTGTTCTGCTTTTACTTGTTAGCACGTGAGACAGCGAGATACAAAGTCCGCTACCTCCCTCTTCATGTTCGGCCACCAGAAAGTTCTTTTTAAATATTTGTACATCTTAGTTGCTCCAGGATGAATGGTATACCTAGAGCGGTGAGCTTCATCTAGAATTTTCCTTTTCAACTCAGGACAGTCCGGAACACATGTCCTTTCCTGAAACATTAGTCTTCCAACTGCTAGTTTGAACCCGGTTCTTTGATCTAGTTTCTCCCTGATTTCAATCATTCCAGAATCTCTGTCTTGTAACCTTTTGATTTCGGATAGCAAGTTCAGATGCACACTCATGTGAGAGAGAGTAATACACTCGTCTTTCTGGTCCGTGCTTATATTTAATCTGAAGAATTCCTCTAATACTTTCCATTCCCGTATCATACAGCTGGCTATAAGGGCTCTCGGCTTTCGACTCAAGGCATCAGCTACCGAATTCCCTTTACCGGGGTGATACTGAATAGTGAAATCAAAGTCTTTTAAATATTCCATCCATCGACGTTGTCTCATATTAAGCTCCTTCTGAGAGAATAGATATTTGAGGCTCTTATGATCAGAGAATACTGTGAATTATTCTCCGTAGAGGTAGTGTCTCCAGATCTTTAGTGCAAATACTACCGCGGCCAACTCCAAGTCATGCACCGGGTAGTTTTCTTCATGCTTCTTCAACTGCCTAGAAGAGTATGCAATAACTCTTCCCTGTTGCATCTCACGCCATTGTGCGCGTTCAGCAGCCATAATCCTACAAGGAGTTAGCCTTAATTAGTTTCATGTTAAAATTTGTAGTCGAAAGCCCTACATACCCACGGTGCTACCCATCCTCACAGTTTAGGGATAGATCTAACCTTGGACTTGGGTTTCCTAGGACTTGAAATCCTAGGCTCTAATACCATTAAAACTATCACGCCCCGAGCGCGGAAGGAACCCGGGGAGAACGTGACGAGTTTATATCAATCATATCAATCAGAGCAAGTAGAATTTTAACATCATAATAGAGTGCGCAATAAGACAAGAATTTTAAAACATAACCAAGTACTGATACCATTGATAACAACTTAACCATTAAACAAAGTCACATAACTCCAAGACTTAACATTACTAATCAGGCCCACAAGCCTTAAATGTTACAACTCTTAAAATAACATAAGTTCTAACGACAAGCTCCAAGAATAAACTCAGGATGACTCGACATGATAAGGTGTAGTAGCATGATGCTTGCAGATTCTACGCTCGTCACTCTTGCTCCTGCCCATCCGAGTCCGAGTCAGGGTCCGTATTACCTGAAAGGTTTGGGGAAAAGAATTTGATGAGCGAACGCTCAGTAGGAATTATATCTCAAGAACTAGCAATTGGTTTAAGTAATTAACTTTTTCAAATGAAAATGCAAGTCTATATGTAAAACATGTAAAACGAAACATTATAGAATTGAACATGATAACGAGAGGAAATAACATGTATTATTGATCCAAGATAGGGAATTTCAAGTATTCAAGATTTCAAGAATGAGTACCAAGTATATCAATAAAGTCATTTATGTCATGAGATGATGGCTATTAACAAGCAAGTACTTTGCCCATTCCGGGCCACGCAAGTCATGTCAAGTCAATCAAGTCAAGAACGCGAGAGAGAGATGGATCGTGGATTGTCGTAGATTCAAGCAAGCACTTCGGTGCAATGCCACACCATGATCAATATAACTCCCATGGGCACAAGTACTTTCGGGTGCTCCTCCCAGGACCAGATCGGGCCCTATATGCGCAGACATTGTTACATGTAATATCTAGACAACCACTTTAGTGATAGCCATGGAATTCCAAGAACAAACTCATGTAGGATATCAAGGTAGATTCGTGGATAGGTTCCACGGAATTCAAGGAAGAACATTAGATGGATAATGATAAAACCAACGAGAATCATGACGTGTCGATAACCTGGGTAGAATCGGTACCTTAACTAGGTAGCCGTGATAACTTGAGTGGATGACTATACCTGTCACCAATCAAGGGACATGAATCAAGCTGAGAGATTGACCCTATCTATAAGGGACTCAATCCAAGATACCGCCTAGTGGAATATCATCATTCCAATGGCAAAGATTATTCTCTCATGGACCAAGATGGCGACATGAGAGGGCCGGTTTACCACAAGACGTGGCAATCAAAAGGTACAAGGTGTTTAAGGTACAACCAGCTCAGTCAGCTTTGAGGGAATCCAAGGCTACGAGGAGACTTACGGAGGTCCCAATGACTAACTCGCCAGTCCGAAGGAACGGAATGTCCAATGGAGGGCTTGTATGTCACCGAGAGTTGAGGTGTATACGTGAACCAATCATGAAACATGGACTCCATCTACGGACGTGAGATGAGAGTGCCAAAAGACCCGAGGTATGGGTCAAATCCGGAAGAAAACAGTGAGAACATGAATGCGTTAATTATAGAATTCACGTCCATCTAATTCTATAATTAACTATAATTAAATAAAATTGTTTGATTGACGTCCGTGTGTAGTGTCATTTATTAATTAGCGTCCACTTGGAGAGACGCTAATTCTATGATTTTTAACTCAATTTATTTAACAAGAATTCACGTCAATATCTATTTAATTGAATAATTTTAAAACATACATTCAAAGACACATTTATTTATATAAAATAATTTAGAAGAATATAATATATGATAATTAGGAGAAAAATTCATGGATTCCAAATATATAATTTTTATAATTTTCTGTTACATATCTTAATAGATATGAATTTTCAAAGATATAGTTACAAATATATACATATATATATATATATATATATATATATATATTAAAGATATGACGACATTGCAAAATGTCGTCAAAATGAATCAACGACATTCTCAATGTCATCATTTCAAAAATATAAATTCTAACTTCTTCGAATCTCCTGTTCTCGAAGTACACACGTCGGAATCACGCGTTCTATATATCGAAATGACGGGCTCGAAAAACTCTACCTAACCGGACGTTCAAAGTAATTTTTCGTTGAGAGATGGGAGATCTTGAGATAGGAGGCACAAAAAATGGTGCAACCACTCTCACTATCTCGATCTCGATCCCACTAGTACGCCCATAAATTTTCATGGCCAAAGGAGACTCCGATACCCACATACAAGTTATTAAGGCAAAAACTCCATAACTAACTTCTATAGTATTAAACCAAAACACGAAAGAAATCATGTAGTAAAAATCATGCAACAATATCATGTGAGGTTTAATCTAATTATAATCTTTGGCATGAAGAGAGAACACCTACAATGATGAATTAATTTTTGTTTGGGCTACGAAACTTGAGAAGACCTACCTTTCCGATGTGCAGAACGTGGTATGGGAAGATGAATAAGAAGAAGGGGAAGCAGTGGGATGTCGCTTTCTTCACAGCAGGAAGCAGATGGATGCAGCAAATGATGAAGAAGTAGGGGAAGACGATGCCCCTTTACGCAATAGCAAGCAGGAAGATCAAGAAGTGGATGGAGAAGGTGCTGCCTTCTCGTAACAGCCAGCAAGGAGGAAGAGGATGCAGACGTCGCCCTCGTTCGGCAACGGCAGTAGCAGGACGATGATGCACGCGGAGGAGAGGGCTCAAACGCAGCAGCAGTAGCAATTGTGGTTACTATGTTCGATGGGGAGAGGTTTTTATAGAGAAATGATCTTCTAACGGGGGTGGTGAGCAAATGGGAGCAAGATTTTACGATCATTCCGGGCATTACTCCATTTGGTTAATCTCCTGCTAATAAGACCGCCGCCTGCCCATTTTTGTTTTCACAACCCTAAAGATAACACAAAGCACGTCCGAGCATGCACCTAAGGGTTGGCTTTGTGAGAAACTCACGTGGTTGGTTTATGGGTAGGGGCCAATATATATACATGTGTATTAAATGGGCTTAGCATGAGGGTTTGGGTGTATACATGGGCTCATGGGTAGTTGGTTTATAGAAGAAGTGGGCTTTAATATATATATATGGTTTGGTCTGTGGGTGAAAGCCTTCGAGTATCATGCTTTTATTTTAGGTTTCTATAAAATGGTATTAATGGAAAAATAAAATATAACTTATGTTTTAAGGCCTATTAAGTGTATATATATCTAGGGGTTGTATTAAAGTGGTATTTGTAACCCAATTATCATACATGAATCGGAATATTCTGGTTAAGGTTTTATTTTTTATACAATTAACTAAATGGCTAGTTTTATATGACGATTCATTTATTTTTTTTTGGCTGTTAAAATACAAATGTATGTCAAGCCCATTAAGCGTATAATTATTTAGTTTTAATTTATTTAGGAAATTTTTTATTCCTTTAATTATCAGGGGTGCTACAAGTCTTGTCCATCAGACGAAGGAGTCCCTCCATATCTATCTCCTACTCGTCTCCCTCCTCAGGTAGAGGGTCCACCTCCTGAGGGGGCGAGAAAGCCGCCTCCACATCGGTATCAAGCGGGGCTGCAGACACAAATACAGCAAAACAAGATTAGCCAACCACCTTGGATAAACCTAGCAGGAGCAAAAAAGGTGAAGCGACACTTACTCAAGGCCGTCTCTGCCTCAACCTCTCCGCAAGTCTTGGGTGCCCCAGGGGACTCACCAGTCTCAGCGACTACAGCCTCTACTCGAGGGCGTTTCAGCCTAAGTTGCAGACCTCTGTCCCCACTTCTCGAGGATGCCTCAGTGGAGGGGTGATCCCCCTCTGCCGCAGAACCTGTAAATAAACATAGCATTATACAATGCCTCAGTTATATACCCAAAAAATATGAAAGTAAAAGGGAGGGACGCATGCTAGAAAGAAGATAGCCTTACTTGAAGCCCCAATGGGTGTCGACGACAAGGGCACTAACTGCTTCAGTTTCAGCGCCAGCTCCCAGGCCGCCTTCGCGATGGCCTCCCGAATGTCCCTTAGAGTGCAAGCACACTCGATCTGGGACACGAACTCCACGGGCTCGGCTGATCCGATCGCGTGATCGATGTGCCGCCTCCAATCATCGATCACCGTGTCGGCAAAGCTCCCGTCGGGGAGTGCCCGATCCAATGAACCTCTGCCCTGGAAGCCACAGTCAGCCAGGAACTAGGTCCACCAGCTCCTATGTGCCTTCGGTTGAGGCACCTCTGCCCCGGTCGCTACTGTCGCTGTTACCACCTGTTTCAGGGGCTTTAGTGCCCCTCCATTGCCTCGGCTCCCAGACGACGAGCCTCGGCTTCTCTGGGGCCATTGCTCCGTAATTCGCTCGATCTCTCGATGGATCCGAGCAACGCGGGTCCTCAGGTACCCCTCAGCCAGCACAATTGGAGGCAGATGCTCCCTTAGCAAGTGACTCTCCTCCGCCTTCCTGATCGTGGAGGCCTTCTGTCGGTATAGGTGGCTGTGCTCGAACCACCACCTGGCATAGTGTACGTCAAATCACCCTCGACGTCCCTGTCCCGGCATCAGGAGTCGCTCAGGCTCCTAGCGACAGTAAAAGTCCCACCATGCTGTTGCAAGTAGGTGGGTATCTCTGCCCCTGTACTGCCTGCCTGTCAGAGGAAACTCTTGGTTCGGCGGGATCCCCTGGTCGTACCTGAAGTTCCTTGCAAATCGATGCGGGTAGTACGGCTCCAAGGAACTCGTCGTCGACCGGTGCAACGTCAACACTGCCGACCAGGTGCTCAGTACCCACTCAATCCGCGGCCCTGCCTCTGTCGCCCCCTGATCGGGGTGGGCGCTGATCGCCCCTCCGCCTAAAGTCCCCATTAAAAGGCTGAGGTCTCTTGCAGCGCTATCAAAAGGCAGTCCCTCCTCACCCCGGGCGGGCAAGTAGCAAAGAGCTCTCCTGGCCCCCTCCAGCTGTGCCTCCGCATCCTCGTCAGGCTGCCCAGTGAAGCTGAACAAAAGTGGTTCCGTCGAGTTCGCCACGGTCCCTCGCGTCACCAGTCCCAGAAATAGCAGCCCGGCCCACACACTGAGATAGTGGGTCGGCAGAAGTATGCTCCTCTCTCTCGGTGCCAGGTGCGCCGCTAGAACTCCCAGTCCCTGAAATATATTGGCGAGTGCAGTAGGAGCTAGGGCCAACTGTCTTCCCTCCGCCAACAAACAGGCTGGTCACAGCAACTCGGCCCTCAACAGACCATCCTCTCCGAGCGGGACCACAAACGTCGCCAACCAGTATGCCAAGTAGGTAGCAAGATGTGTCACGTCCGGTAAGCCGTGGGGATTCCACCCCTCCTGCGGAGCATATATGTATCGGGAGTACGTCTGAAACCGTAGCTCCACCTCAGTATATTCCTCCCACGGAGTCTGATCCCTGGTGAATTCATGATAGAAGTAGAAGGGTCCGTTGTAGAAGTGGCGAACCCACACATTTAGCGGCACCCTCGGAGTCTGTATAGCTCTATCTCTCTCGGCTATGGCCAGGTCCCTCCAGGTCTTCAGAAGATACCGGTAACTGTAAGGCACATGGTATCGCCCCTGTCCTTCGGTATGGTTACGGTGGAAGTCATCCAGTACCACCTCTTCATACCCTTCACCAATGATCGGCAACCCAGAAATTCGGAACAAGGACCACAAGTCAAGGGTGGTCTCTCCCTCTGCTGTCGCCATCGTGTTCCATCGGCGATTGAAGCGCTCTAGCAATCCCTGTAGCAGTCCGGTGTAGCACGAGTATGCGTACAAAGCGGCAGTCACCGCGTACCTGACCCCAGCCTGATCTAGCAGCACCCGGTAGTGGTGAACAATCCCCATCAGCCACTCAGTGGCACCCTGACGGTAGTAGTGTGACAAGATCACTACCCAGCGACCGAACCAGCTGATAACGATCTGCCGCATGACACCATCTAGGATGCTGTGGTCATCTTAGACCTCCCCAGCATACATCAAGTTCACCGGCTCTAACACTAACCCAGCGGTCCCCTCTGTCTCTGTGCGGTGGCGGCCGTGCAAGTCCCAGGAAGCATGGCCCAGTGGCCCATCTCTGACACCAGATTGCTCTGCTCTGCCAAAGAACCCCATGCACTCAACACTGGGGAACCGATGCTGCCTGCAGTAGTCCTCAAAAAAGCTCGGGTAATTATAAAATGCTACACCATGCAGGCTGTCCTTGCCAATCAAGATAGCCCGCTCAAGCTGGTGACGGGCTCCCGGAATCTGGGTGTCACCCTCCTCCATGCCGGGAGGGACATAGCTCCTGATAAACTCAAACAGATGGCGATCTGTTGTGTAGTGGACAACGGATCTAGAGGGGAGGGGTGAATAGATCAGCCCCACTTTTCACAATGCGGCCCTCTAAACAGCTAGTTAAACTGAATTACAGCGGAATAGAAACTAGCTTCCAAGTATGCTATGATTCACTTAGCAAGATAAGCAAGATATATAATAATTCGATCCTAAGCATGCACCTAGAACGATTCAATCACACAAGCAAACCACGCTAGATAGGATTTTTAAGGTGGTTCGGACTGAATCCTCAGCCCTACGTCCACCCCTCACCAAAACCCAGTTAGGCTTCACTTGTGCAGCGCACAGAACCGCAAATCGGAAACCACCGATTGCCTTCCTACTCACCACCTGGTAGGGACGTCAACCGCAAATTGGAACACCCTCCAATTGCCTTCCTACTAACCACCGGTAGGGATGAATCACACTTTCAATGTTTAACAATAATGAAGATGAAACAAATGTGAAGGAACTAAAACAAGAGATTGAGTTATGAGTGAAAATGAATTGTCCCTTGTATAAAATGTTGATCAGCAACAAGGCTCCTCTTGGCTTCAACTCAATCTTCTTGATTCACCCTTGATTGGATGAATGTTCTTCACGGAGTACTGTTCACGTGAACAGTACCTCTTCCTTCAATTCTTCTCTCTTGATCTTCTCTTTGAATTTCTTTGAATGAATGAAGGAGATGATGAAGCTACCTTGAATCTTGATTGCTTCTTTAGCTTCTAGGAGTTTGAATGCTTGAAATATCACCTTGAATGAACTTGAAAGAACTTGAATGGATGAAGATGATTCCCCTTGAAGAACTTGAATCAAACTGGCTTCCTTGGATCACTTTGATAGCCTTGCTTTGATGTAATCTTCCTTGAAGATTGCTGGCTTTGATTTGAGCTTGATTCCCCTTTGATTGGATGAAGAACACCTTCACGAACTACTGTTCACGTGAACAGTAGCTCGTCTCCAAGCTCTCTTGCAACCTCCCTTGCAACCACCCTTGTAACCCCTTGAAGCATTAGGGTTTCCAACCCTCTTGTATTGGTTTTATAGACCTTGAATGGTCTATGGACAAGCCTTAGACCAGATCCACAATTTGTGGGTGATTAGGTGACTTTTGGATTAAAGAAATCCATGTAGAATGGCCCTTTTCAAAGTTGGAAACAAAGTCAAAAATGAAGGCTCGGGGCTGGCGGTCGACCTGCAGCTCCTGGCGGTCGACCGCCACTGAAACACCTGCAACCGGGCGATCCCTGGGAAATCCAGTCGACCGCCACTGGCTGGCGGTCGACCGCCACTGAAAAATGTGTAGCCTTGGCAGTCCCTGGCTGGGGCGGTCGACCGCCCCTGTGCTGGCAGTCGACCGCCAGCTGGGCAGAGCCCGGGTCACCCCGGGTCGGTCCGTTGGCCGCACTAGCTCCGTCGCTTGAGTCCGTTAGCTGCCCGTTCATGTCTGTGGCATCTACCTTGATTGTCTTGAAGTTTTATTACTTAGTCTTCAAGCCAAATTTTCTGCATATCTGGCTGAGTCCGTTCATGTCCGTTAGCCGCCCGCCCGTTCTCGTGACCTGACCGCGCAGGTCGATCCGCGTGCGAGGGCGCAACATTGAGCTTTCATGTGCATATCTGTCATGAACAAAACATCACATATGTCAGTCATAAGATAGTGGAAAAGAACAATGACTTATAGTGTTTAGCCATTATCAAAACCAAGAATACCAAATGACTCATATGATCATAGATTGATGTCGAATGACCTAATTGATCACATGATGACTCAAATGACTACAGGGGCACAACACGATCCAGGGAGAACTCCAAAGGATAACCCCCGCTCCGGTCATAGGCACACAGACCGCCTGCTCCCGAAATCTGGGCCACCTCTACGGCCCCGACTCCAGCTGCCCTCTCACCGACAGGACCCTCAGCCACTGCTGTATGCCCCAAATCCAGCCGTTCCACACTAGCCGCAGTAGCCACCGGTGGACCCAAAGGAGGCATCGGACGCTCAGTCCGCCGCACCTAGTGATCCTCCTCCCGAGCCACCCGCCTCAGGACTCACCCATCGCTGCCGAAGAGTGCCATAGCTGCAAGACAGGGCACCAAAAAAAAATAGTCAGTATACCAGAAAATCAGCATATACAGCACAACAAAATAAAGGCACATGAAGTGTCAAAATACAACTACAACAGCCCGGAATAGGGGTCTCACGGGCTGTACGCCCTCGTCTCCGCCTCCGACGCACGCCCCGTGGGGGGCATTTATTGTACCCGGACTATTTCCTGGCAAAATAACAAGGAATAAGGGTTTGGGCATTTCCCCGAGCACCTTCAAGGCACGGGCTATCTAGCCATTTCTACAACCCTGCAGGTCCCTACAAAGGTCCTGACCAGCTCGCCGCGACACGCGACGACACAAGCAACTGTCCGGGGGCAACCCCAGCCACTCACATACGGGCTTTGCCCGTATCCTACATGGCCACCCGGGACCACCTGGGGGCTCCCCGACGTTAAGCCACGCCATGTGGCACCTACTGAAAGGGCCGCGGGCCCACCCCGGGACACTTCTTTCAACCCTCCAAGGTCAAAGGGAGACCCAAGTAAGTCAACCACAGGCTTTGGAGGCCCGCAGCACGTGCATACAACTCACACACGTGTGTTCGGCATTTTTCCGAACACCTTGTGGACGCATATGTTCCAGCCCTTCTACACAAAACCACGGGCCACCCTATGGTTCCAGCACACTAATTGGATCCTACAACCCCCCCCAGCAAGCCGGGGCCACCCCCGACCCTCCGATACGTGGCGACGAGCCACTTAACTCTAGCACTCGGGCCAACCCGAGGCTACCCTGCCAACCCGCCGTGCAATGTGGCACGCAGCTCAAGGCATGACCCACGCCCCAAAGTTGCCTCTACTAAGCTCCCACGAGCTCCCTTCTTCAACCCAAGGCCCACCTCGGGGCCCCTCGGTCATCTACCCAAGTCGTTCGGCAATCCAGGGTGTGTCGGGGTGCGGCCGCGCACCCCCAGAGAGGGCGAACTTCCCGGGGTTCACGCCCTCCCTCTATCCTGGTGGTCCCACGACCCCACTCAGCCTCAGTTCATCCAGTTTGCGGTCCTATGATGCGGTTCGTGTGCCATACCAGTCCGAGAAGTCGACATGTGGACGCGGGAGCACAAAGCGACAGCACGCGGTAATTCCATAAGTCGACGCGCACACAAGCCTCCGCAAGCCTCCACGTATCCTCCCAGTCAAGTTGTCATTTTCTTCTTAGTTAATTTAGGAAGAAATAGACAGAAAAAATCAGATTTTATAGTGGGGACCGCCCCCTCTCTCTCCCTAGCGACCCAGCCCGCCTAAACCCCCCTAGGGGGGTTTAGGCGGACCAGCCCAGCCCCCTGCGCTGGTCTGCGTAAACCCCTTCCCTTCAATTAAAAAAATTTGCTTTTTTAATTAACAAAGGCCCAAACCCAGCCCGCCTAAAACCCCTGGGGTGGGGTTTAGGCGGACCAGCCTGGACCCCCAGGCTGATCCGCCTAAACCCCCTAGGGGAGGGGGTTTAGGCGGACCAGCCCAGCCCATCCTTTTTACCAAAAAAAAAACACCCTCCATGAGGGGTTTATGCGGGCTAGCTTTACCCTATTAACCCAGTCCTCCTAAACCCATACTATTCCTGGGGTTTACGTGGGCAGGCTTGACCCTATCAACCTAGCCCTCCTAAACCCATACTATTCATGGGGTTTACGCGGGCTGGCTTGACCCTATCAACCTTGCCCTCCTAAACCCTTCCTAACCCTTCAACTTCTCTATAAAAACCCCTTAGAATCTCAAGGGGTACAGATGACAAGCACATAGAAGCTCTAAGACATCCGGCCTTCAAGCTTCAAGCGGCTTCGGGCAACGAGCTAAGGAGAATTGTGTGTGGGTGACATGTTGGTCGGCTTAGTACGCCGTGGGTATGTCTTTTGCATTTCCCTCACGCCGTATTTAGCCGTAACATACGAGTCGACACCCACCATGTGCGAGACGTTATGACAAGGGCGAACGTCCCCTCATGCCAGGATTCCCCCTCACGTGCCCGTCGGTTCCAACCACGCATGTACCATGACATCACGCTCTCCCGCAGTCACGAGGCCACGTTCAACCACTCTACTCGAGCCGTGACCGGCCCTCACCCAGGCACCGAATTGATGCATCCGTCCAGTCGTCCAGTCATAAGCTGCCTCGTTCGGCACCACCACCATGGCCCACGCCACGGGAGGGGCCCTCTGTAAAACACATATGTGTTCATCTATAAAGCACTGACCCGGGGACCGATCATCACATCAGAATTGTCTTGTGGCGTGCACTAGTTGTACCCTGGCCACTACGGCCCACCTGTAAAGACATGTATATCTCATAGATTACACCGCCAATTGGACAAATGCTCTTGCATCCACGTTCAGGCCCCCAACTTTCTATCTACACCACTCGGCATCCGTGCCTAACATCCTAGACTCAGTAAACATCCCTCAGTCGAAAGCCCACCCACAGCTGCAGAATGCTCTCGGCCCTCTACCCACGGCTTCAGACATATATACAGACTTTTCTTCAGCTTAGAACGAAGGTATTCAGATTCAATTCGATGTAAATAAACACCGGTTGCTTGCAGTCGGTGGGGAAAGATGTCCAGTACACGATTCCCGTAATAGCCTACGCACTCGAACCCATGGAACCCTTTCTCTCCATGTGTCGCTCGATCGCCCGAGCCCACGTGCTGCGTCCTGGTGACGCTTGCCCAGTCAACCCTTGGTTCCATGGGTGATTGTCAAGAAATCGACTGGCACGCCCGCACCCTATCCGGTTAACCCTTATCCTGACACTTCCGTGCCATTCGACCTTTTTCAACTTTCCGTGAAAGGAGAGTGCCCGATACCGCCATGAGAGGCATGCAGCCGTAAGGAGGATACCCAAGATACATCAAACTCCCGTGTCTTCCTTCCCCGCCGTATCCCTTCCTTCACCCTGATTATTTAGCAAAAAACAAAGCCCGGAGCGCAACAGTGTGCCTTGAAGAAAGGAGGAAAAACAAAAATTAAGGGGTTCAATAAAATCAAGGCACCCGTAGTTGGTAAATCCCCATTTCTGGTTTTAATCCCATTTCTATTTTTATCATTCTAGTCAATGCTTTGAAGAACTTCCTGTAGACACGCTAAAAATGACGTTAGCATTAGCAAATATCATGTCACCATGTAATGCCCCAAGTGGATTCCATCATGGAACTGAATAAGATGAGTGTTTCATAATTTGTTGAAATTGCATCTTCTATTACGGACGCTATTTGTTATTAGTGTCCTATTCAATGGACGCTTATTCTTGGGGCATTTATCTATTTAACAGCGGTTTTAAATAAATGGCGACTTAAATGGTAGATGCTAATTGTCTTTTAATTTAAATTTTGCTATTTTTGATTAAAAATGGGTGACCTTTGGAAGAGATGCCATTTAATTAACGCATGCCATGGAAGATGCTATTTGTTTTAGAAAATCGGCTAATTGCTAACTTAGCTCCAAGAATTTGCGTCCGTTGTTCTAGATGCGGTTTGAAATAGCGCCCGTCTACAAAGACGCCATTTCCCTTTCCATTGGTGCCGCCGAAGATCTCCTTCCCGTTGATCGTTGCCGATTCCTGTTCTTGCCATTTCTCTAAGAGGAAACCCTTGCCATTTGCCGTTCCCTTCCATTTTTTCGGAAGGAAACACTGCCATGGTATCATCTTGATATTCATTTCCTATAAATACCTTCTCTTTTGAGTGCTCGCACAGAAGAAGGGGGGGGGTAGAAAAAAAAGAAAAAAGAGACTTGAAGAAGATATATATCAGAGGGGCAACCATAGAGACGGCAGAGGGAGAGGAGAGAGAGATGTCAAAGGAGACATAATAACATTCGTTGGTTGTGATTTCCTCCACTTCTCCCTGCCAGAAGATTTTTTCCTCTCTCTCTGTAGTACAGCTCGGTGGAGGGAGATCACCCTCATTCCTCTCCTCTGCTAGTCATTTTAATTTTTAGTCTCTGCATAGTCACATCACTTCATCATTCATAATCATCACAGCACATTACATCTGGCCATGCCAGATCACCTAGGCTTCACCTTTCATTGCATGCATTCTCCGTCCCTTAACACTTTAGGGGTTTAAAACACCATCAGGTGTGTTCGGTCTCCGTTTGCATGTTTGGTATTTTACGTGAACAGTTACTACACTACGCATAAGCTAATCTGGTGTTTTGTTTTCTTGTCTTTTTTTTCCATTGGATTTCAGGGTAATCAACAGTGGAGGAACCCTCCTAGTTGGCCTTCCAATCAAGGAGGAAGCAGAAATCCACCATCTCCCATTCACAGGTACACATGCGATCCCTTTTCTTTTTGTTATTTTATTTTGAGGAGTCTCCCTCCTCTGGCGATCACGTTCATTGAGCACCACGTGCTGCATTCCACCATTTGAGCACCACGTGCTCACCTTCTCCACACTTTTATATTCCACAACACTATTTTAATTCACACCCTTCATTTCACACCACGTCAAGTGACAGCGCTCATAGATTGGCGATCACGGTGAGACTCTTGGTGTTTCTTCTATTTTGATTAGCCTTTTCATCGGCACCCATGTGTGCGATTCCTCATTTGCCCCACGTGGCAACCTCTTTTTACTTATTCCCTTTATGCACCTCGTGCACCTCATCTCGATTGTTTGATCTGTGAACTCTTTGCTTGATCATCTGTTTGTTGGATTGTGTGTTTCATCTGCTATTAAGGAATCGATGTTCGCCCATCTAGACGCTCATTCCTTTTAGCGTCTTCCTAGAGAGGCGCTATTTCACCTGCCGTTTATCATTACCTGGAAGTTTCGTGATCTGCGTCCTTCAAGGAAGCTGCTGTTTATAATTTAATTCCTGATATTTCTATTATGAGCGTCCTCCGCAGAAGACGTGATTTTCTGTCACATCTTTTAAAAAATAAAAATCATTTGAATTAGCGCCCGTCTAAGCAGGCGCTATTTCATTTAGCATCCTTCCCCCTGGACGCCATTTTTTGTTTCATTCGTCACTGATGTGACACCACCTATGGACCTATATTGTAAGCAATCAAATTGAGCAGCGGACTCACATTAGTGAACACGATCGCGAAGCACACACTAGTGCCCGTAGGCGACTTAGCGATGATGGAGAGGGTCCGAGTCGGGACCTTGATACTCCAATGGTTGGCTAGCTTATGGAGGACCCCAAATGGGCCAGGGATGCCCAATTCACGGGCGGCCGATACGCCAAGGGCGTGGGTTAAGTGGTCGCTCTCACAACTCGCCCCGCGGTGGTCACTCAATTTGATGGCAATTTGAGACCGGACACTCTCTCAGCGCCGACGGAGCAACTAAAAGCAATACTAAACTAAGCAATTAAATCTCAGCAATGAAAGGTGTTCAGGAGCTCACCTGATCAGCGTGAAGACGCCGATCTCGGCCGGAGACGATGGCGAGGGGGGAGGCGTGGGTATGCACCCGAACGCCGCGCCGGTGAAGCTTCAACCGGCTCAAACGTTTACAAAACTACACCTCTCGCAGGAGGGGGGATCTCGGGGTAGGGGTTAATTAATATAACACTCAAATGACCTCCACGCAGGGAAGGGGACTTCAGCCGGCCAAGCAGGGAGGGGAACTTGAACTATGAGCAAAGAAAGACACCAAAGCCGGTTCTGCCTGCTGCCTATGTCTCAGGATAGACGGTCAGGTATTTGGACGCTGTGGCCAGCCCCGAATTTTGTTACAGACAAAACCAATTGGAGATTCTTCGTAGCTGGATGGGGATGATGCTAGAATTTTTTTGATTTCTTCAGGCACCGCTGCTGGTCGGAGTAGGGGCTATAACAGGGTGGCAGAACCTTGGCTCTGACAGCTTTAAGTTCCCAACAGCAGGAAGAAGAAGATGCCACGATTGTTCCCGAGCTCAGAATTAGGTGCTGCCAAAGTTTTTGGAACCGGTGATGAGTCCTCTTCGAAGCAAGACTGACGGGGATGCCAACTGTTGTCGGGGTCGGCCGGTAGACTCTGAACACTGATGGAGGGTCGGTGCAGACTGAGTGGAAGCAGAATCGCGTACCCGAGGAAGAAAATTGATAACTTTCAGGTCTGGTTGCCAAACTGGGTTCTGCTTCTTGGAGATGATAGAAAGCTTGTAGTAGAAGATTTTTGAAGAAGAACTCTCGATCAGATTACCAGCAGGATCGTCGCAGTCGAGCTTCCACCCTGGCTCTGGTCCTCTGCCTGAGAAGTCTTGCGCAGTCGTAGTAGATCGCCTCCTCCGAGCAGCTCCAATCTTAACAGTCGCCGGGACCACCACCGTTGGAAAGCTGACTGGGAGACGCTTCCAACGATATCTGTTATGCCCTCTGAAGCTTCCAGGTAAAGACGTGGCAGCCTCTGCAACTGGGCACTCCTCTGCTGTCTGTGAACTGAAAACTGTAGGTTGAAGATGATGGGGGGAAATGGGGTATATGGGAGGGGAAGTGGGGGTGGATGAGTGTGGGGAGAGCCCTGACTGTGAGGGGGTCTAGGAGGGGGTGTTCCAAGGTGTGGGAGAGGGAGAATGGGGTCTGGAATGGGATGTTTGCAGTTGGTGAGAGAGGAGCTGCGAATTTGGGCTTGGAGGAAGAAGGGGGAAGGTGAGGGGGGCACAAGTGGGTGGAGGGAATGTGAGTTTGAATTTCCCTTAATGTGGGGTGATCAATGGTGGTCTTGGGGATGGGAAGGGGTGCCTTGGAAAGGTGGAGTGATGCTTGGGGAAGGGAAATGGGTAGTTGGGGGTTGGAGGGTGGGGTGTGGATTGGTGGAGGGTCTCTTGGGACTAGGGGGAAGTAATGATGGCTTGTGGGAAGTTGTAGAGGATTTAATGGAGGTAGGTGGGAGGGTGGAGGTGGTTGGGAGGGGAAGAGAGAGAGTAGGGGGCGCCCTCCTCCTTGTAGAGAGAGAGAAGAGAGAGAAGAGAGAATGAGAGAGAAGGGGAATCCACCCCAATAGAGAGAGAGAGAGAGAAGTGGAGAATCCTCTCCAATAACGCACTAGTTTACTCAAATTTTTTGATTGATCATAAAGGGTTGTTACAAATGAGAGAGGGGAGGGACTATTTATAGACTCCATACTTTTCCTAAGACCAAAATAATCTTGACAAACAAGTAAATGACCAATAACTCCAAGGGAGGGGCGCCCTTGGGCCTAGCTCGCTAGTTGGGCCCAATTGACTAACAAACTGACCCATTAACCTATTAACTGACTCAAATAAAGAAAGATTACACATACATGACTCAAATGAAATAAAAATTACATGCTATGACTCAAGATTAACGGCCACAAATGATGATGTGCTGATGGCGAGCAACAAGAGTATCCCAAAAAGTGAAGTGGCTGGGGATGTCCCCATCATACCCCCGGGGTGGGGAAAACTCGACCCCGTCGAGTATGGGTCCACTGGGGAAGTAGTGTACCAAATGCAGCTCCAAGCGTGCCACGATCTCCGAACTCAACTCGCGTCCATAGCCGGGGAATGCCGCTTCAGCTTTTCAAAGTGGCTCGGACACACTCTCATGCTGGCGATGAGATCTTGCTTGCCTAGTATTGCCGCTGTGTGCTCACATCGGACTCTCAGGATAATTTGGGGTGGCACTCCGAGGGTGTCTCTCGTAAGGATAAGTGTAAGCTCAAGGCACTCACTAGGATCCACCGCGGTGCCCTTAGAGGGTGCCGGATCTGCCACGTGGGAAGTGGGGTGAATCCCAAAACCCATTCGAAAGTCCAACCCATAAGCCGGGTTGCCAAAGCCACTCGGAACTTGGCAAGGTCCAAGTCCTCGTGCCCTCAATTTGGAGGTGACCCTAAGGTAGAGCCATCCCAAAGCCATCATCGCCAAGTTGCCAACTTGGAATTCCAAGTGGCGCTTACGAGTTTGTGCTCGCCTCTTGTGAATCTCACCGCTTGTTGCTTGATACTTGCTTATATGCCATGCACAATGATGCGGTGTGAGTGGGCAATGTGTGGTGTGCAAAGGTGGTCCAGGGCAACCACATATAGACCTATCGTGCATTGATGTTATGAGGACATTGAATGATTTGGGAGGACCGGGGCATCCATAGGTGTCCCTCTCATGCGTGGGTGTGATAAGTGACGGAGGACCCGGACATCCATGAATACTCCTAACATGCTTAAGACTCATGATGAATGAAGGAGGGCCATTACACCTAAATATGGACCACTCATGCTTCTTACTTGACATGTGGGTGATATGAATGAATAGACCCGACTTATGAATCATGTCAAGTGGTGCGGTATGCCTAGGCACATGCATTTCTATCATAGAGATGACTTCCATGTGCATGGATGTGGGGTGGCCCTTGAGCTTCCACTCGTATGGATCAAAGGGATCTAAGAAGGGGGACATCATGGAGTGAGGCAATTCATCAATCCCAAGGTATATGTTGCCTATGGTCAAGGCTCCCTTGGTGTAACCCGATTCTAGGAAGGGAGGGGTTTGGGTTAACATGGGCGGTAAGGGTAGGGTAAGGTGGGTGGTGAATAAGGTGAGTGGGTTACATGGAGATCTAGGTTCCCATAGGAAAGGGTCGAAGGGATCATGGTAAGGGTCACCTAGATAGGGGTACTCCATGTCCTCAAGATCCTCATATGGTGGTGAGTCACCCTCTTCTAGTGAAATGGTTGGGCCGGTGTATGGGGTGGGTTGGTTGGTCAAGGTTCTAGGAATCACAATGGTAGGGGAGTGGACCGGGATGGGCTCTTCCACTATGGGGAGAAGGAAAAGGAGGTCACTAGTGTAGCAACCAATAGTGCAAACCGAGGTGATAGACCCAATGCATGGATGGATGAGGTCAAGGCTCTTGGGTCGGTCCGCCCCTAGGGTCAACAAATAAGTCAAGTCTAATTGTCACTCTAGACCTTTGAGGAGATCATCCCAACCTTCTACCTCATAGTAGGATTGGATTGTGGTGTGGTAGGAGTGGAGGGGGACAATTTGGGATGGATATCCCAAAGGTGAGAGAGGTGGGGGTGAGCTAGGAAGGGTGGGTCCTTGTTTGAGCCATTGCAGTATAGCCTCATTCACGGTGGGGGTGCCAAGTGTGTGGATGTGTGGCTCTTGAGGAGTTGGACTAGGGAAGAATGGTGGGATTGGGGGCTTTTGAATTTTCATAATGGTGGGAGGTGGATCCGGATTGACATCCTTCTCTACTTGAGTGTGTGTGTGGGCCACAACTTCTAATGCTAATGGGGTATGAGGATCTATGGTGGGTGGTTTTGTGAAAGCCGGCGCCTGACGCACTCGGGGTGGTGGGCAAGGGTGGACTTGGGTTGGGATAGGAAGGGGAAGTAGTGGAGGCCTAGGTTGGGGAAAGATTGGTGTAGGAAGCAGGAGGTGGGTTGGGTGAGGGGGTTTAGGTTGGTTGGCCTTGGGCGGTGCATCTTTCTTTGGGGGTGATGGAGGGATAGTGGTGGGGTTCAAGGGGGCTTGTAGGATATGGGTTTGGTGGTGAAATTTGGGTTGGGGGGTGGTGGTCGTCATGGGCCTAGGTGGAGGGGTGGTCATGGGGCCCAATTGGGTTTGTGGAGCTATGGTTGTGGTGAGGACTTGTAGGTAGGGTGTAGATGTTATGGTTGGAGTAGGAGAGGTGGGAAATGATGGGGAATGTGTGATTAGGGTCTTGGGTTGGCCAAGGGGAAATGAAGGAGTTGAAATGCTCTTTGGGACTCGGTGTTTGGAATGGGAGGAGAAAATATATCTAGCCCTAAGTTGTTCCTTCATGTCCCCCCATGTTGTGAGGGGAGCTTCCCTTCTAATTACCCTTAAGCCTTCAATTTTCAACCAATGAGTTTGAGCCCTTTTGGTTAGTTGCATTTTCGCACATCGAACCTTCCTATCCTCGGACATGAAATTCCTCTCAAAGTAATGGTCCATTGATGCCTCCCAATCTAAATAGTCATTAAGATGAGTTCCATCAAAAGTGGGACGTGGGGGACATGTCCTTCTATCATCCGTCCTTGGGGCGGGCCCATTTTCTCCAAGTTGGTTGAGTCGACCCGATATGTTATCAAGCCGCTCATTGGCATAGGTCAAGGCCTTCATGAGGTAGTTGACATGGCCAGGGAGGTCATGCGTGTTAGGGGTAGGCATCCTTTGGTGGTTTGGACTTATGGAGAGGACGGATTGGTAAGGTCGGTAAGAGGTGGCCATGCTAGTGGACAAAGAGATGCAACCGAGGACTCTAAATGCATAAACATGCCTTAGGACCAACTTGATAGAGACAAGTTGTGAACTTGCTCTGATACCACTTGATGTGACACCACCTATGGACCTATATTGCAAGCAATCAAATTGAGCAGCGGACTCACATTAGTGAACACGATCGCGAAGCACACACTAGTGCCCGTAGGTGACTTAGCGATGACGGAGAGGGTCTGAGTCGGGACCTTGATACTCCAATGGTTGGCTAGCTTATGGAGGACCCCAAATGGGCCAGGGATGCCCAATTCTCGGGTGGCCGGTACGCCAAGGGCGTGGGTTAAGTGGTCGCTCTCACAACTCGCCCCGCGGTGGTCACTCAATTTGATGGCAATTTGAGACCGGACACTCTCTCACCGCCGACGGAGCAACTAAAAGTAATACTAAACTAAGCAATTAAATCTCAGCAATGAAAGGTGTTCAGGAGCTCACCTGATCAGCGTGAAGACGCCGATCCTGGCCAGAGACGATGGCGAGCGGGGAGGCGTGGGTATGCACCTAAACGCCGCGCCGGTGAAGCTTCAACCTGCTCAAACGTTTACAAAACTACACCTCTCGCAGGAGGGGGGATCTCGGGGTGGGGGTTAATTAATATAACACTCAAATGACCTCCACGAAGGGAAGGGGCCTTCAGCCGGCCAAGCAGGGAGGGAAACTTGAACTATGAGCAAAGAAAGACACCGAAGCCGGTTCTGCCTGCTGCTTGTGTCTCAGGACAGACGGTCAGGTATTTGGACGCTGTGGCCAGCCCTGAATTTTGTTGCAGACGAGACCAATTGGAGATTCTTCGTAGCTGGATGGGGATGACGCTAGAATTTTGTTGATTTTTTTGGGCACTGCTGCTGGTCGGAGTAGGGGCTAGAACAGGGTGGTAGAACCTTGGCTCTGACAGCTTCAGGTTCCCAACAGCAGGAAGAAGAAGGTGCCACGATGGCTCCTGAGCTCAGATTAGGTGCCGCCGGAGTCGTTGGAACCGTTGACGAGTCCTCTTCGAATCATGACTAACGGGGATGCCAACTATTGTCGGGTCGGTCGATAGACTCTGAACACTGATGGAGGGTCGGTGCAGACTGAGTGGAAGCAGAACCGCGTACCCGGGGAAGAAAATTGATAACTTTCAGGTCCGGTCGCCAAACGGGGCTCTGCTTCTTGGAGATGATAGAAGGCTCGTACTAGAAGATTTTTTGAAGAATAACTCTTGATCAGATTCCTAACAGGATCGTCGCAGTTGAGCTTCCACTCCGGCTCTGGTCCTCTGCCTGAGAAGTCTTGCGCAGTCGTAGTAGATTGCCTCCTCCGAGCAGCTCCGATCTTGGAAGTCACCGAGACCACCACCGTTGGAAAGCTGACTGGGAGACGCTTCCAACGATATATGGTATGCCCTCTGAAGCTTTTAGGTGAAGACGTGGCAGCCTCTGCAACTGGGCACTCCTCTGTTGCCTGCGAACTGAAAACTGTAGGTTGAAGATGATGGGGGGAAATGGGGTATATGGGAGGGGAAGTGGGGGTGGATGAGTGTGGGGAGAGCCCTGACTGTGAGGGGGTCTAGGAGGGAGTGTTCCAAGGTGTGGGAGAGCGAGAATAGGGTCTGGAATGGGGTGTTTGCAGTTGGTGAGAGAGGAGCTGCGAATTTGGGCTTGGAGGGAGAAGGGGGAAGGTGAGGGGGGCACAAGTGGTTGGAGGGAATGTGAGTTTGAATTTCCCTTAATGTGGGGTGATCAATGGTGGTCTTGGGGATGGGAAGGGGTGCCTTGGGAAGGGAGTGCTTGGGGAAGGGTGCCTTGGGAAGGTGGAGTGATGCTTGGGGATGGGAAATGGATAGTTGGGGGTTGGAGGGTGGGGTGTGGATTGGTGGAGGGTCTCTTGGGACTAGGGGGAAGTAAGGATGGCGTGTGGGAAGTTGTAGAGGATTTAATGGAGGTAGGTGGGAGGGTGGAGGTGGTTGGGAGGGGAAGAGAGAGAGTAGGGGGCGCCCTCCTCCTTGTATAGAGAGAGAAGAGAGAATGAGAGAGAAGGGGAATCCACCCCAATAGAGAGAGAGAGAGAGAGAAGTGGAGAATCCTCTCCAATAACACACTAGTTTACTGAATTTTTTTGATTAATCATAAAGGGTTGTTACAAATGAGAGAGGGGAGGGACTATTTATAGACTCCATACTTTTCCTAAGACCAAAATAACCTTGACATACAAGTAAATGACCAATAACTTCAAGGGAGGGGCGCCCTTGGGCCTAGCCCGCTAGTTGGGCCCAATTGACTAACAAACTGACCCATTAACCTATTAACTGACTCAAATAAAGAAAGATTACACATACATGACTCAAATGAAATAAAAATTACATTCTATGACTCAAGATTAACGGCCACAAATGATGATGTGCTGATGGCGAGCAACAAGAGTATCCCAAAAAGTGAAGCGGCTGGGGATGTCCCCATCAGTCACACTTCCCGGTTACTGTCTATTTGCACCTGGGCACCTGAGAGTGCTTGATTGACTGAATATCCTCCTTGTTGCTGCTGTTATATTGTTCTACTGCTATTGTCACCCACTGATTTACTTTGTTACCATCATATCTGATGATGTTACTCACTGTTGCTAGTCATATTGCCATCATAGTCTGCTACTACGATATCACTATCATTGTCACTGCCCCCTGTCATCTATTGCTACCGTTGTACTGCTTGCTTTCACCTACTGTTTGGGCATACATTGCTTCTGCACCCACTATCCAAGCATACATACTGAGGCTTGCATCACTGCGCTTCACTGTGACATGCATTTTACATTACTGTTATCACTGCTGTTTTGCCATACTGCTGATATTATATCCTATTGCATCATTGCATCTGGGCCGAGGGACATCCTCCCTCCACATCATTAGGATCCATACCCCTTCTTGGACTTAGAAGTTTCCTCCATTGAGCATTCCGTCTCTTTAGATTGGAATTTCTTTGTCTAAGACCTCCGTAAGCCCTCACACCCGTGGATTCCCTCACAGAAGCTAGGCAGGTTGTACCTTGGAGCACCCCGGTGATTAGTTGACCTACTACGGTTGAGAGAGTTGGAATTTAGGCTCCCGGTGGTAAAACTCAAATTGGAACCTAGTCCTTCACTGTGTGTTGAATCTCTATTGTCCATACACATTCAAAACATCTTTTAATTGGACAAAATCCTTAAAAACTTGGGCGATTAATGCATCACAACTTCTCAGTTACATGATTTGAGCTTGTTTGGGGGTGTAGAGTACATTTATATATCTGGTTGAGTTTGGTTGTGTTGATCTTGACTATCTTAATTGTTGCCATTTTATTGACAGATTGCAATTGCTTGGTTAGACATCTTCCACATAGTCATTCTAGACATGATGCTCAGGTCAGGTAGAATTCTAGAGATGGCCAACTTGGAGCAGTTCCAAAATGAGGAGGCCGGTGCGTATGAGCAAACCGTTGAGCTCTCCCAGTAGCAGTACCAGGCTAAGGGGAGCTACGTCCCAGTTTATTACCCACCCTCTCCACATCAACAAGCCAACTTTCAGGGAGACCATGCTCCCACTCATTATTTCACTCCCGAACTCCAAAACCCCCAAGTCTACATGGTTGACACTAGCCAGGTGGGAGACCCCGCGTCGTCCCAGGTGCAACCCCAATCCACCTCCGGAGGAGCTGCCTCCTCCCTCAACGTTGATGATCTTATCAACGCTCTCTCGCAGCTGGATGAGGCGCAGTGCCAAAAGATCCATGCTGCCTTGAAAGGAAAGTCTATCCCTTCTTCCTCCTCAAACCCCATTCAGGCAACGGGTGGCCACCAAGTCAATTCTCCAAAGGACAAGGCGGTCCATCAAGCAAACCAGGCTGTCGTTTCTTCCCGTCCTGCAACCCCCGCCCCTGTTCCAGCAGCTTATTCTTTTGCTAAACCCCAAAATCCCCCAGCTCAGTCGTTTATGAGAAAACCTTTGCCAAATTAGTTCCCCTCCAATCCGGCCCCCGTCGAGTCCAACATAGACGTCTTGCTGAAAAAGATAGCAAATATGGAAGAATAGATTAAGAAGATGTCCATTCCCAAAGATGCTCCAGAAATTGATGTACCAGCCTTGCCAGTATTTCATTTGACACCATCAGAAATGCCGACCTTCCGCCGATACAATGGAACGGGAAATCCGTTCATTCATTTGAAGGGCTTTTTATATGAAACTTCCTTCTGGCAGAACAATAAGGTGTCACTGGCCTATTTGTTCAAGAGATCTTTGGATGGCCCGGCTCTCGAGTGGTTCTATTCTTTGGAGCCAACTGAGGCTGGCGATTTTGATATTGTTAAGAGAAGATTTTTGTAGAAATACAGGGACCGTGTGGGTCCCTCTTTGTCTGTTACTGATCTGGTTGTTGAAAAGATGAAACTAGAGGAAGATTTTGTGCAGTTTGCCGACAGATGGAGGTCTATGTCCGAGAAACTGAAAGATACACTCTCGGAGACGAAACAAGTGAAAATGATAGTATCTAATGCCACTCCTCAGTTCGGTCATATTTTGGCCATGAATAAGTTGAATACTATGGAGAAGTTGTATGAGAGGGTGAGGTATATACAAACTCAGATGAAGGACTCGCCTATCCTTTCTATGTTCGACCAGAAACCGAGAGCGCCCAGGAAGGGCAACTTCATGAACAACACTGGTGCCACTATCGAGGGTGTAGTTGTGAACGAGCAGGTCAGTGCGGTCGGCCATCCCATGCAAACCCGTAACCCTACCAACCAAAGGCCGCCACAACAATTCCAACAACCCTCCTTTGCCAACCAAACACCGCACCAACAATCCTTCTGGCCTCAGCTCCCTCCACAAAACCAAATGATGCAATCGAATCCTCCAGCTTCTCAGCAGTACCACAATGTGCCTCAACCAGCCAACTATGACCCTCAACAACCTAGAAGATCGGTAGGTCCGAAAAGAGCTCAATACCCTCCATTTCCTGAAAGCCTCCCTGATATCTTCAATGCCCTCATGGCCGCCAATCTGTTCGTTCTGCCAAAAGAAAGGACGGCGTGGTCACCAAATGTGGATACCTCTCGGTACTGTGTCTTCCACCGACAGTCGGGACACAACATAGACCATTGTTTCCATTTCAAGGATTATATTTATGATTTGAATGATCAGGGAGGCATCGACTGGGATGAGATGAGGAAATTTGTCACGACCATGAAGGCAAGGAGGCCACCGCGTCAGCAAGCTCCACAACAAGGTCAGCAACAGCCAGTACAACAAGCTCAACAACAACAAGTTCAAGCAGCACAACCGGAGATGGGAATCGTCCAGAACCCTCTGTCGGAGCACCAGAATCAACAAGTTAACCCCGTTACCACTTTCCACGAAGTGGAGAGAGGTCAGGGGTGGCACTTAGAAAGCGCCTCTGTCTCTTCCATTAACCAACAGAATGCCAACCAGTTTCCCCGTTTGTTGAGAACCAACCAACGTTCTCCAATGATCCAACCTTCAAGACCCTTGATCTGGACAGTTAACCAAACTCCTACCTATTCCAGTCCTCCTCCGCATAGGCCTCTACTCATTCGTCCTCTTCCTTCTTCACCCGCTCCACAAGCCCCGCCTACTTCCGCACCTTTACCTTCCAGGCCACTCCTTCTCCGCACTTCCCCATTGTCACCGTCCACACGAAACTCTGCCATCCTGATGCCACTATTAATCCAATCTCCGGTAAATCCTTATCCACCTCCCACCATCAATTTGGCACCCCAGATGCCCCCTTCTACACACCCTTCAACCACTCACACTCCTTCCAATCCAATCCCTTTGCCAGTAACTGTTCCAGTTCTAGCCTACATTCAGCCGGAAAAGCCCCTCATCAAGGTGCCCCAACTGGCTCCTGTACAAACCACTAGTTCTGACATACCGTCCTCTTCTACCAACCCTCCAGCCATCTCCAGCCCGATGGAGGCGCAACCGTCACATACTATGGTGCTCCGCAGTAGGTGGATGTTTCATCGTGTTTTTCCTCAGCATAGACAGCAGGAGCCTGTGCAGGGTCAAGAAGAGAAAGTACAAGAGCCAGAGTCCGTCCCAGGGACAGAATATGATTTATTGAAGCATTTGGACAAAACACCGGCCATGATCTCCATTCTAGAGCTGATCAGGAGATCGACCACCCACCAGTTGGCTTTACATCAATACTTGCAAAAGGTAATGGTCAATGAAGATATCTCGGCCGAACATATAACATCAGTGTTAACACCAGCAGGGGACCAGCCCGCTATTGTTTTTCACAAGCATGAGCTAGCTCCGAAACTAGCAAGGACGTATGCCTTGTGCATCACTGTAGATATCAATAAAGTGGCCGTCAGCCAGTGTTTGGTGGACATTGGCACATCAATTAATGTTCTGCCACCCAGCACTCTGAAGAAATGCGGCATACCAGAATCTGAAGTCCGACCATCTTCCATCACGGTGACGGCATATGACAACACCAAGAAGCCGCCAATGGGCATGGTTACATTGAAAGTAGGGCTGGGCCCTTCATCCGTCACCACCAATTTTCATGTATTAGATATGCACCCCACCTTCAATGCTATTCTAGGGCGTCCCTACATTTTGGCACTCGATGCTGTCCCTTCTACAAACCACCAGTGTATCAAATTTCCACATAAGGGACGCATTGTCAAGGTGACTAGTATGCCCATCCTACCCACGACAGACATTTTGTCAGCTACATCAGTGCCTTCCATTTGGCCCTCTAATATGTCATTACTGTCAGTTCTAGACATTGCCGATCAACGGCATGATATTTTGAAGCCATAGGCTGTAGCACGAACATCAGCATCGATTCCGAAGAAGAAGAAAAATTTGATAAATACCCCAGGATGGAATATCATGATGAAAATGGGGTACAGGTCTGGTAAGGGCCTGGGAGTCAATTTACAAGGCATGACTAAGACCGTCAACAACCATAAGCTCGTCCCTCGAGGTGGTCTTGGTTACAAAGGGCAGACCAAAGAAAAGTCAGCTGAAGCAGAAGAAGAATTGTGGACCACCATGACCTCCACATTTAAACCAAACAGACGGCCATTGACGTGGTCCCTATACACTCACTTTGTATAGGGACCCACTGAATAGATAGAAGAGCAAGCCATAATTCTTATTTCAGTCCTGGATGGCCAAGATGTGCATGCATGACAGTTTGCCAGGCACATAGCGCCACTGGTTTCATACAAAGCTTTAGAGACCTTGAGGCCGGAAAAGAGAAGGAAGATGGACGATCCTGAATGTGAATGGTATAGATGGTTCGATATGGATGACATTATCGTATCTCTGAGCCGATTGTTTATGCCAACAGATCCAGAATGGCCACCACTGGTTCATGACATGATAGAGAAGCCGGCTGTGATCACAGATAAGCGACAATTATTGAGCAATTACACAGACACAAGCAAGCCGGATGTTCCATATGAAGAGGGCTTCACTGTGGATAGACTGTGGGCTAGCCTTTTTTCTCTCAGATCCATCCACCTATCATTGATCTGTTCAATTTGCTCCAAGTTCCTTAACAACATTCTCAGACTGCCCCCGGTCATGATCTCTATCGATCCAGATTCCTTTAAGGTTTCACTCACTCTTCCACTACTTGATGAGCAATTTTCTCAGCTTACCATCACGCCCTCGCGTGGGCAATTGATTAATCCAAACCTCATTCAACAATTCTCCGACCTCTCCATTTCCTCATCCTCTACCTCTCCTTCCGCTCATTGCTTCGCTATCCTTGAAAACAAAAAAAAAACACCAATTTTCAAACTCACCAATCCACCTCCCACATCTTCATTGAGGAAACCTCCTATCTTCTCCACGAGTGTGCCCCAATCAAAGGTCCACCTATTCAAGGCCCATTAGTGGACCTTTTCTACCCCTCCGGCGAGGGGTCCTCCTCTGTACCACCCCCTGTACCCGCTTCTTCCCCTTCTTCCTCCTCTTCGTCAGAGTCCAGGAGTCAGGCTAGTTGCTCTTTTACTTCTAGTGCCAAGAGTCCAGGGGTAGTCACTAGGAAGTCCAAGGGTAAGCAGATTCCCCGCCGTTTCTTAAGAGATCTAGTTAAGAGGTGCCAAGCTTGCTTAGCCATCCCCGAATTTTTAGATGACCCGATCATCCTGCCAGAATCAGAATATGAGGGTACATGTGTCTTCAATGAGGGATTCGGCGTTTATGAGATTATGAATGATGAAGACCCTATCGAAGAGGGGGAGGAGGAATATTGTCACGCCCCGACGTGGAATATCGGGACTGGCAGCAGAAACAATTAATAAAAATATGTTGATTTACAGTCATGATATGCTAACGCTAAGGGTCAACACAACACCATGAATAGAAAATAACTTTATTCACTAAATAACATTGCAATGATCCACGTTCCAATCATACAAACTCACTAAAACCAACTTAAGCATAACATCCACTTGACACTACTACAATTGCTGACTTCGAATTACAACTTTTCCACCACACACTCTAAAACATAAATAGACACAAACAACTATGGCTGGCTCCACACGCTTCTAACAGGTTCGCTCCTTGGCCATCACTCTTGCCCGTCCCCATCAGTCTGTGAATCCTCACCTGAGCTACTTGAAAAGGGAGGAACAACTGGGTTAGTGAATGCTCAGTAGGTAATAACAGGCAAGTTTAAGTGATTAACCAATTAATTGCAATTATATGCGGGAAAATAAGGAACGAAATGAAATGATGATATGATGAAACAACATAATAAAGAGAAGGCAAGATTATGATATAATTGGAAATTGGCCAACAAACAAGAACTAACCAAGTCAAGAAAAGATTCAAGTAATAGATTATTATCGTAGACATCATGCTAGTCATGCACTCGGTGCAATGCCTCACCATGTCATTCAAACTCCCCGGGGCACAAGTACTTTTCGGGCGCACCTCCCAGGACCAGACTGGGCCCTTACGATGCGTTGGCATTGATTTAATGGATCCAAGATCCAAGTTATGTCTAGACATTAATCAAGTTAAATGGCCAAGGTATAACTTACCTCGGAGACTTCCAAGGGTAAGTCGGAGATACTTTGACCAGAAAATTCAAGTTATCAAGAACCAATCAGGTCCTTAGATTCAAACACAATAACCACGGAAAACATTTTCCAGAAGATACACGGTCCATATCGGGCCGCTCAGATAAAAGGACGGTCAATAATGGGCCGCTCATGGCTAGAAGAGCTGGGAGCCCAAGAACAAGGTAAACGGTCCTTATAGGGCCGCTCAAGGGATTAACGGTCCAATAAGATCTGCTCGAGCTCATGGATGGTCCAATTCAGTCCGTTCAAACTGGGCCTAACTAGAAGACTAGAAATCCACCCAAAAATGGGCTCCGGGCTGCCATAAGTGGGGCAGAACTGAACCAGGGTCCAGCCCACTCTCCACTGGTCAGCCTAGGGCTTATTGGGTCAATCCAAACATGATTTGGTCGAAGATAGGACAAGGTTAATCGACCAATGTAAGTGGCACTTGGCCAGAAATGCACGATTCATAACGGGCTGCCTATTGAGTTGAACGGTTCGATTCTAACCGTTCAAAACTCAGTCAGTCCACATTGAGCCATGACTCACAGCACAATAATTCAAGCGGTTCGATCACGTAAACAAGTTCAGGTTTTGGTGGTAAAACTTGCCTGGCGTCCTAGTGGGAATCCCAGGCTCGCGGGGGCTTACGGAGGTCCCGTAATGACGGTCCTAGTCCGACGGAAGGAATATCCGGCAGAGGGTTCCAAGCATTACAAGGAAATGAGGCTATCAAATCATCAGAAACCAAGTGTAGCGGTCAGTCGATCCTATCGGAGTAGAATGACTGTCAAACAACCCTAATAGCATGATTCATGAAATCATGTTTGAATTTAACACATTGAAATAAGCTAAGGCCATGATGAATCAAGATCAAGTGAAGATAATTAGAAAAATTCCTAATTTGTTTACTTCCATAAGTTCCAGTTATCATATGGGTTGCTAACTTATCATTAGCCACTAATTTACTAGGATAAATCATGCTAAAATAAAAGTAAGCAGTTCTTGTGTAGTTGGGCGGTTCTCTCAGCGCCGCTCTCATGCCTCGGCGGTCGCACGACAGGCCGTTCACACCCTCTCAGGTTGTGCCGCCTGGGACGAAGAACGGTTTTGAACTGGCCGCTTAATAACAGGACGGTTAGGGGTCTACCGCGCATTCTACAATACATATCGGAGGTAAAAGCATATGAACGGTCAATAACCGGCCGCCTATCTAGGTTGGGCGGTCTATCGAGAGGCCGCGCAAGTCAAGGGCTTCTGCTACCTTCGCCTTGCCCGCCTCCAACGAGACCGGCTAGGGTTTGCTAAAACAGTGAAATACGCGAAACATAGAGCATAGAATTTAGGGCTTTTACTATCAATAGAACGAGCATGAAAAGTTATGCAGTATAGCATGATCAATTTAAAGTTTAGTGCCTAAAATCCCTACCTAAATCGAGGTGTAACATGGTTAACCTAATTAACAACATGCTTGCACTAAAGCTAGAAATTCTCGCAGGATACTACAAGGAATTTGGGGCTTTTTAGATCAATGGAAAGAGGACATGACAACACTTCTATCGATATATAATAGTTAGGGCCGATGATCGTCGAAATCCTCCCTCGATTGAGCTCCTCTCCGGCTGCCACAGCTTCTAAACGATTCTAGGGTGACTAAGGATCATTTTTATAGGTTCAATTGGGTTTGGGGAGTCCTAATCGCGAAGATAGAGTCCTTGCACCACAGACGTGCGAGATTCGCGCGAGACCAAGTCAATCCGCCATTCCGCCACCAAATACTCCTCCTAGGGTTAGGGTTTCAGAGATTAACTAGAGGGGAAATGAAGGGTTGATCCTTACCGTTCATTTGCATCCGGTTTTAGCTTAAATGGTTTAGTATTGGGCTCAAATTTCACGTTTTAAGGTCCAATTAGGCTAAGTGTGATTTTGGGCCATAATCTGTTAATTCGGCTTGTTTACAAATTTTATTTGGGCTGGTCGTAGAAGACAATCTTGCTTAACGTTTCATCCTCTACAAGATTCTAATTTTTCCAGATTTTTACAAAATGGTCAAAAGTTTACTTATCCTATTTCTTACGGAATTTCTTATTAATTTCTCAAAAAAAATTATTCTTTAATAAATCGGGGTGCTACAAATATGAAAAATATGAGGACGAGGCTGACACATTTGCTAGTGGCATGAGGAGATTTGACGAGCCGTCAGCCTCAGCAGAAGAGCCAACCAAAGAAATTAATTTGCATACTGAGAAAGACCCTAGGATTGTCCTCATCAGTAAAAATTTGCCGCCTTCTGAAGAAGAGGTGCTCATTCTAGTTCTTCAAGAATACAAGGACACGTTTGCATGAAGTTATGATGATATGCCGGGATTAGACCCTGCACTTGTAGAACATAGATTAACACTAAAACTAGCGTCTGCCCCGGTCAAGCAACGGTTGAGACGTTTCCACCCTCACATGGCATTAAAAATGAAAGAAGAGGTCGATAAGCTCCATAAGGCTAGGTTCATGAGGGTCATCCTCTATCCAAAATGGGTGGCTAACATTGTCCCGTTCATGAAGAAAGATGGGAAAGTCAGGATTTGCATAGACTTTCGGGATCTCAACCGTGCGTGTCCTAAAGATGATTTTCCCCTCCCTCATATTGATGTTTTGATTGATAATATGGCAGGGTACGAGACCCTCTTCTTCATGGATGGCTTCTCAGGATACAATCTGATCCGCTTGGCTGAGGAAGATCAAGAAAAGACCTCATTCACTACACCTTGGGGAACTTATTGTATGTGGTCATGCCATTTGGGCTTAAGAACGTCGGAGCCACCTACCAAAGGGCCATGATGGCAATTTTTCATGACATGGTCCACATCTATATTGAGGTGTATGTCGATGACCTGATAGTGAAATACAAGACAAGGATTGAGCATCCTGGGGCTCTGGCTAAAGTTTTGCAGAGATCACGAGAATACAAGTTAAAAATGAACCCTAAGAAGTGTGTGTTTGGCATTTCATCTGGAAAGTTGTTAGGATTCATCGTCAGTAAAAGGGGTATTGAGATTGATCCCAACAAGGCAAAGGCCATAAGGGAAATGCCTCCTCTCAAGAATTCGAAAGAAGTTAGAGGATTGATCGGGAGATTGTAGTTTATAAGCCAGTTTGTCTCCCAGCACTCACAAAGGTGTAGGCCGTTCTACGAGCTCACTAAGTCAGGAGTCAAATTTGGTTGGGATGACAAGTGTCAGACGGATTTTGATGGATTGAAAGGTTATTTGGCGAGTCCTCCTGTCTTGAGGCCGCCAGTTCCAGGCAAACCACTCATTCTCAACATTTCTGTCCTGGACGACTCGGTGGGTGCTGTCCTAGCACAAGCTGATGGAGAAGGTAAAGAAAGGGCAACCTACTACTTGTCTAAGCTCCTCAACCCCTGTGAGCAGAAATATACAGCCATTGAGAAGACCTGCGCAGCCTTAGTCTGGGTAGTTCAGAAACTTAAGCATTACTTCCGAGCTCACGAGGTCCACCTCATCTCGTGCATAAATCCAATCAAGTTCCTTCTTGACAAAACAGTCCTCATAGATCCATTAGCACGATGGCAAAGCTTCCTTTCCCAGTTTGACATCACTTTCATTCAGCAAAAGGCGATTAAACGCTATGCCATCGCAGAACATCTCGCTCATCATCCTATCCCTCAGTTTGATCCTATCTGTTCAGAGTTTCCAGATGAAGAATTAATGTCCATCAATCAACCTTCAGATCCGATGTGGACATTATATTTTGATGGAGCATTGAACTTGTTGCATTCCCTAGTTGATGTTTGGTGTATGCTTTTAATGATATCAAAACGATTGTGCATGTGTTTGCATGTGTTTCATTGAGCAACATGTTTATATCTTGATTGATGAGTTGAAAGATGGCTTCAAAGTTTACTCTTGAAAGTCATATGAATCCTTGGTGTTTAAGGAACTAATGCTATATTTATCTTGGCTTGTAGGAACAAAATCCATGGCTCATGCTTGGAACTTAAAGGAGTCCATCAATGAAGCTCTTCTTGCAAAAGGGAGTTAACTCATTCATTGCCTTATGTCGACTCCCACTATGTTTCATACATTTCATCAAATAGACTTTTAAAGTCTTGGTAGGATACTTTCATGCATTTTTCTTTTAAGGTTTTTGGGCTTGAAATATCCTCAACCTTATAACTGGAAATTTGATGAATGTGATTTTAATGACGCTTGCTCATTACTTGGATTCATGGTCATTTGATTTGGTAAAAGGTTAATGTGTTTTTGATTGTTGAATTGAGAAGTCAATTACATGCTTGAATGTGTTCAATGATGTATTTTTATGTGAACTAATTCAAAGAGTTAATGCTTGGTTCATGAATTTTGATTCTCATCTAACATCCTCCTTTATCATGTTTTTAAGGTTGAAAATTCATGGTTAATCATCATGAGATTATGATAATATTTATTCATTTATTTTCCCATGAATTAATGGTGTTTTAACATGTTTTTCTAACCCCTACTGTAGGGGTCGACCCATAGGGTCGACCCTTAGAAGTTTTGGGCCGAATAGAACTCATGTCATGCAGTCTGCCTGCATGGGTCGACCCATGGGGTCGACCCCTGGGGACTGAGATTTTATTTTTTATTTGCCCACCCTCTGGTTGTCCCATGGGGTCGACCCATTCCGACACGGGATTTGCGAACCCGATTAAAACCCATTCTAAACCTTTCTAAACTTTACCAAAACACCCCCCAATGGTTCCTAATGTTATTAGGGTGTTTCTAACATGCATGAGAAGGGTTTTATGTGTCTTTTGGGCTCTCTACCTTGCATATAAATATGAGTTACGAATTTGTGAGAGAAGAAGCCCTAATGCTCATTTGTTCTTTCTTGTAGGTGAAAAAAAGGGGGAAAACAAGGTGGAGCTCTTGCAAGGTGGTTATCATCTACATCCATGAAGATTTGGAGCTCGTGGTAGAAGAAGAAAAGAAGCGTCTCGAAGAGAGGAACAAGAGGATGTCAAAATCGCCATCATCCGACAACGAACCAAGAGGAACCGGAAGAATCGAAGAAGGGGGAGCTCTCTACATGCTATATCTTCTTCATTTCGGTCTTTAGACTTTGTTTGGGATTCATTGTATCTATTTGTGTAGACTTCATACATTTCTGAATGAATATTGTGTGTGGGTGTTAGGAGAAAGGGTTCTCCGAGTGTTTGTGTTGACGCGTGTGTTGATTTGTTTTAATTAGATTCCTATCCCGCCCCCTTTAAATACATACATGCATAAACAAGTGAATCAAAGACAAGGGGGATGAAAGGATGAGAAATACTAACTGTGATCGCCACCAAGGTTCCAACAACGCCAAAGGATGAGAAGTGTAAAGAACGGCGCCGTGTACCTTAGAAAGAAAACTTGATCGTGCTTGACAAACGAGGTGCGGGGAACTTGTGGATTCAAACCTCCTCTCCTTCCAGCCGGCTAGAGGAAGAGGGCTTCACGTTGTATTCATGCTCTCCTGCAAAACAAAGCCAAAACAAGGACAAAAAACCCATTAGAACATGCATGTGTAGTATCAATTCTGGAGTGATAAAATATGGGTAGAAATTAAGGGCAAACTCACCGGGGGGAGGTTTTTAACCCCTGTGGAAGGGTGAAAATAATAGGTGGGTGTGTTGTGCATGCATGAGATTTGAAATCACGAGATTTGATTGAGAGAATAGAGAGAAAATATCGATGCAAAACGTGCAAAAGTGCATGTAGCAGAAAAGTGTAGAAAACTGTGATGATTTATGATTTTAAGTGGAAGAGAACTAAGAATATAGATCATGAAATCAAGCCCAGAAGGATGCAATGGAAAGCTAATACTTCCCTCTTCAAGCCAGAGTCGAAGTTGTGAGTTAGAATTACAGCATGGCTTCCTCCTGAACCAAGAAAGAGCCCCCCCTTTGCAACTGCGAACTGGGCAGTTTTTATAGAGTTTTGTAAGAAAGCCCCATCTTCTTATCACAATTCCCGGAGAAATAGTCCAAGATAAATCGAGTTCTCTGGATCAAACTCGAGATAATACTAAGGACAAGAGATAGGAATAAACGAGGATCAATTCGGAGGAGGATTCTAGAAGATATGACTCTTGGAATGTAGCCTCGTCGCACTAGAAAATAAAGTTTTAGTTGCACTAGGATGCTTAAATCCTGATCTTGCGACCCAGATCCCGAGAGATATAGCCAATGAAAATTTGATTTCTATGAACCAAATTCAAGATAGTACAAAGGGCTAGAAGTAGGAAAAAATGGGGATTGATTTGGATAAGAATTGAAGAAGTTATGGGCTCTGCAAGATAGGCTCGCCGCGTAGTTTTCGGGGCAGAGTCCAGCACAAATTGGACTCTCGGCTGTGTGTAACGGTCTATCATAGGATCGTCAGAGTTATGTAACAGCCTAGGGTAGGTCCGTCACACTCTGGGGGTCGAACGGGATGATTTCGGACAAGTTTGACTATGACGGTCTAGTATAAGACCGTCACAGTGCTCTGACGCATCTATACTAGACCGTCACATGTGCTCTGACGCACCTACACTAGACCTTCACACCGATGAAGGAAAATTCTGGGCAGACTACGCACGAATTTGGAAATTGAAGCGTATCTCTCAAACGGGGCAGAACTAGCAAAAGTGGTAGAAGAAGAAATTGTAGATAACGGAGAGAGGAACAACTTTCAGAAAAAAGCAAGATGAGAAAATGAATGGAAAAGGGAGAAAATGGGGCTAGAACAGAGAGGAAAATTATGAGACATAGGTAAACAGCACAGCACGCCGGAAAAATGCGAATAGCTCACAAACGGGGCAGAATGGGGCAACGGCGTAGAAGAAAAAATTGTAGATCGTTTAAAGATGAACAACATTGGTGAAAACAACTTTTTGAAAAGAGGAACAGAAGGAGATAAAAAAGGATAACTTTCAGGACTGCGCAGTGGGAGAGAGCCGAATGCTTGAAGGAAGCCGGCCTAAATTGGCCGAAAGTTGACTTGGAAGCCAGAATTTGATAAGATAAGATCCAGGGCTCTAGAAAATCATGATCTCCAAGACTCAAAGGATATGAAATGGTAAAAATGGACTCGAAATCCATCAAAGGAAGCTCCAAAATAATGGCTAATTCGGGATATCAAAAATGATGAATAAGAGAAATGACACAACTTGTGGGCTAAAACGGGTGTCAACAGATGCCCCTCCTTGATGTCCGCTTTGTAAGGGAACGAGCGAAAATGACGCGGAGGTGGAATGGAAAGGAGATGGAGCGAAAGCGACAGCGACATGAAATGGAGATGAAGCAGAGATGAAGCGGAGAGAGCTGATAAGCGGGCATCAAGGCAAAACGACACCCGTCAAAACCAACAACCGACATGAATTTTCTCGAAAACGCCAAACTAACCACATGGAATGGATGACAAGGATGAGACATGTCTGGAGAACTAACTAAGAAAGGAAAGGAAACACGACCAGCCTCATCGGGGACACAATCCACGGACAGTGAGTGGGTCGGAAGGAACACAACGTAAGAGCTGGAAAAGGAGAGATAAGACTGAGAAAAAATCTAGACAGGAATCACGCTGGCCAACCAGACCAAGCGGCAAGATCAGAGAAATTGTTCAAATTCAGAGTGGAATGAAGAATCTCTTATCCAAGAGAGCTGAGGTGCAATTAACCATTGCTGAGGAGAAATCCTTGAATGGATCAGGAGACATGAATGCTCAAAATGACATGATGCATGCTGGGCTAAAATAAATAAATCATTAAAACGAATGTAAAGAAAGATAAAATAGAAAGTACTCAAGGATATTATTGCTAGATTGAGCAATATGGGGTCAAGAGTCTTCTTGCAACCACGGCGTGCGAGACAGAGTCCGTCGTCCCCCACCCGACTCAACCGAGCGGCTTATCCAACGATTAATCGTATGCTCCTAGATCATCATCATTTTTGTTAAAGGGGAACATCAGATCCCAGAACACACGGCCAACCAGCCGGTCCTTGAGAGACTATAATAATGTAGATACCATATAGTAATGTAATAATGAGAAGGGATAGAGAACCATACCTGACTTACCTGCCAAGCGAAACGGTATTTTTTTAGATTTTCCAAATTTTTTCTAATTTTTATGGAATTTTCAAATAAGACAACAACAATATGAATGACCATGATAAACAAGCATGAACGAAAGATAGGATAACACAATGATTAACTGAACGACCGACAACACAAGAAAACATAACGATCAAACGAATGGAAAATAACACAACAAGACGAACAAGCACATATGCAATGGCATGAACAAACCACACGTATGCAAGATGAACGTGAGGGACAAGACAACAATGCAGTGAGACAACGCACGGTTGGGACAAGAACATGAGGGATGACCACACTGTTGGGACAACACACGAGATATAAAAGGACGACTAACAACATATGCAAGACAACTAACAACACGTGGTGAAGAACAAAATAACATGTGTGGGACAACACGGTGGGACATAGACACGGCGAGACAAGGGCACGGCGGGACAAAAGACACAAATAAATGCGCCCTTCAATCAAAACCCAAGATCAAAATGAAGCAGAATCGCCAGGTTCATAATCGTGAGGTAAAGCCCTCTCATAGAAATATAATCATTGCAAACAAAAGCTGAGAAGGACATAAGCTTCAGAACAGATCGAGAGACATGAATGACGAAGAGAACAGATCAGAAGATGTGGACAGGAGACAGAGCACAAAGATATAGCAAGGAATGCCTGAGTACCTACAACCTGCACACTTAGCAAACAGATTACGCATCTGTCCTCAAAATAAAATGTAAAAAATAAAATGTAGAGATGAGATTACCTTCTAGTGTTCTTTAGAAAATCTAAAAATCCATATATTTTGAAGCTCATTATTCATTGCATCACATTTCACATGGGCATTTTTGTGATGTATGTATTCTATGACTTTGTTCACATTCATGGTTTATGTAGTACTTCTAGTTGTGTATGCACAAATCTCTTAGTTATGCTTCGTGTCTTACATTCTTGAATTTGAATCACATGCTCTTTTCTTAACCCGTGCCTCATATAGGGGGAGTTACTATATGTACTATATGTGTGCATGACGATTGTGCTTGTGTGCTTGCATGTTCATGCATTCCCCTTGGGTCCAATTCTGAGCATAAACCATGCATTTGAAGGAAAGAAGTCATCATGTGCACAGGTTCATATCTTGCATGATTAGCATTCACATAGTGCATATTCATTACATTCGAAAGGTGAAGCTCATCGTGTGCATATTTGCATATATGGCAATTTCAGCATGCATATAGTTCATACATGACATCATCTTAAGCAATTCATACTTTTCAACAATTGGTATAGTTTATTTGAACACATCATGTTGCATGAATGCTGAAATGAGTTCTTCCAACTTTTGATATCATATCTTTGGGCCAACTCTTCAAGAATTGAAATTGCAAATATTTGGGCCTTTAATTTGACCCCAACAATTGGTATCAGCCAATTTGACCACCAATTGGCATCTGAATAACATTTGGTATCATACTTTTGGGCCTTTGATTAGTATCACTTGACATTTGCATTGGTATTATATCTTTTGGCCTAACATATTCATCTCTTGTCACATCACCCTATGTCTTTTTATAGATGACAAAAAGGGGGAGAATGTTTGTGTGTGCTCAATGTCTTATGAATGTTGTTGTTTTGGGGGAGAATTGGAGAATTGATGTATGTGCTCAATGTTCATATTAATGCTTGGTTTTTCATAAAGATGCTTGCATATCTGTTCTATCACACACATCGTTTTGTCATCATCAAAAAGGGGGAGATTATTGCATCCCCTAGTTGATGTTTGGTGTATGGTTTTAATGATATCAAAACGATTGTGCATGTGTTTGCATGTGTTTCATTGAGCAACATGTTTATATCTTGATTGATGAGTTGAAAGATGGCTTCAAGGTTTACCCTTGAAAGTCATATGAATCCTTGGTGTTTAAGGAACTAATGCTATATTTATCTTAGCTTGTAGGAACAAAATCCATGGCTCATGCTTGGAACTTAAAAGAGTCCATCAATGAAGCTCTTCTTGCAAAAGGGAGTTACCTCATTCATTGCCTTATGTCGACTCCCACTATGTTTCATACATTTCATCAAATAGACTTTTAAAGTCTTGGTTGGATACTTTCATGCATTTTTCTTTTAAGATTTTTGGGCTTGAAATATCCTCAACCTTATAACTGGAAATTTGATGAATGTGATTTTAATGAAGCTTGCTCATTACTTGGATTCATGGTCATTTGATTTGGCAAAAGGTTAATGTGTTTTTGATGGTTGAATTGAGAAGTCAATTACATGCTTGAATGTGTTCAATGATGTATTTTTATGTGAACTAATTCAAAGAGTTAATGCTTGGTTCATGAATTTTGATTCTCATTAACCTCTTCCTTTATCATGTTTTTCAGGTTGAAAATTCATGGTTAATCATCATGGGATTATGGTAATATTTATTCATTTATTTTCCCATGAATTAATGGTGTTTTAATAGGTTTTTCTAACCCCTACTGCAGGGTTCGACCCCTGGGGACTGAGATTTTATTTTTTGTTTGCCCACCCTCTGGTTGTCCAGGGGTCGACCCATGGGGTCGACCCATTCCGGCACGGGATTTGCAAACCCGATTGAAACCCATTCTAAACCTCTCTAAACTTTACCAAAACACCCCCCAATGGTTCCTAATGTTATTAGGGTGTTTCTAACATGTATGGGAAGGGTTTTATGTGTCTTTTAGGCTCTCTACCTTGCATATAAATATGAGTTACGAATTTGTGAGAGAAGAAGCCCTAATGCTCATTTGTTCTTTCTTGTAGGTGAAAAAAAGGGGGAAAACAAGGTGGAGCTCTTGCAAGGTGGTTATCATCTACATCCATGAAGATTTGGAGCTCGTGGTAGAAGAAGAAAAGAAGTGTCTCGAAGAGAGGAACAAGAGGACGCCAAAATCGCCATCATCCGACAACGAACCAAGAGGAACCGGAAGAATCGAAGAAGGGGGAGCTCTCTACATGCTATATCTTCTTCATTTCGGTCTTTAGACTTTGTTTGGGATTCATTGTATCTATTTATCTAGACTTCATACATTTCTGAAGGAATATTGTGTGTGGGTGTTCGGAGAAAGGGTTCTCTGAGTGTTTGTGTTGACGCGTGTGCGTCATTTTGTGCGGAGCATATCCGCGTGTGTGCTTGGACATATCTTGGGGTGTGTTTCCCATTTGTGGTTGGGAGTTTACTCCTGTGTGGTTGTGTAGGCGTCGCCCTATGCATGTGTGTGTTGGAGTTTGACTCCGTGTGTGTGTGGGGATTTATCCCCGTGTGTGTTTGGAGCATCGTCTCTATTTGGGGATTTGTCCCTGAGTGAAGCCTCACCGGATTTGGTGCGGGGTGGACGTAGGGAGCCCGTCATGGTCCCAAACCACCTTAAAAATTATTATGTTATGGTTTGCTTTGTGGTTGTGCTTAATAGGTTGATCTATTTATCCTGATCGTGTGTGAACAGTGAGACTGAGTGAACTAAGTCTACATTGCTTAGTTTAATTTCTTCAATCATGTTCAAAGTTGTTAATCCCACTTAGTTAGATTTTAATTTATCATTGATCGTGGGGGACAATTCAACCCCCCCTTCTTGTCTACTCGCCTACCTGGGGACCAACAGAACTCTCTCGGCAGAGGTGTTGGCATGGTTCTCTTAATGCCTGAAGGTGTCACCATCCCACTTGCTGCTCAGCTCACCTTTCCCATCACCAATAACATGGCTGAGTATGAAGCTCTTCTTGCCGGTCTCCAGGCCGCTCATCAATTTGGTGTTACCCAACTCCGGATTGTAGGTGATAGTCAGCTGATTCTTCGCCAAGTGCTCGTCAAATGTCGCACGATTGATCCTAAGCTTAAACCCTACCAGGAACTGGTCTCGGCTTATGCCAAGCTTTTTGCTAAATCAATCTTTGTCCACGTTCCTCGCAATCAGAACATTCTGGCTGATGCTCTTGCTTCCCTCACTTCTTCCTTGGTTTTCCTCCCTAAATGGGACTTCCACTCCTTTATCGTTCATAAGCACCAAATTCCAGCTATTAAGGATCCAGCTTTTCTTAGTGTTATAGAGAAGGTGCTTAAGAAGGTCAAGGAGAGAGTAATCGTTGAAAGCAAGGAAATTATGCTAATGGATTGGGAAAAAGAACTGGCTGATGAGAAGAAGCCATGGTACTATGAGATTGCCAGGTACTGCCATGATCAGTCTTATCCTGAGGAAGCCACTCCAGAAGAAAAAAAAGCCATTAGAAGAGTGGCTCAGAGATATACTTTGGTTGGTGGTGTGCTCTACAGAAGGGGTCTCACTGGTGTTTTGTTAAGGTGCCTTGATGATGATGAATCTTGGAAGATTGTGGAAGAGGCACATTCCGGAGTGTGTGGTGACCATGTTAGCAGTCAGATGTTAGCTAAGAAGATTCTTAGGCTAGGTTTCTATTGGCCCACTCTAGAAGAGGATTGCTCAATCTATGTCCGAAGGAGTGTCAAGTGCCAACTGCATACCGACAAGATCCATTCTCCTGCTTCTTCGCTCCATCCCATGTCCTCACCATGGCCTTTCTCCATGTAGGCTTTCGACATCATTGGACCCCTTGGTGACCCTAACCTCCTTGCCAAACCCAAATCTTTTATACTGACGGCCACGGAGTACATCACCAAATGGGCGGAAGTAGAATCCTACGTGGAGATTAAAGTGTCAACAATTTGCAAATTCATCATGAAGAACATCATCGCAAGGTTCGGCATCCCAAGTACCATCGTCACCGACAACGAACAACAATTCATCTCTCAAGAGCTTCAGGACCTCTGCAACAGGTCTAACATTGCATTACATCATTCATCTCCTTATTATCCACAGGGCAATGGACAAGCAAAGGCAACAAATAAAACTCTCATCAAAATCATCAAGAAAACCTGTGAAGCTAACAAATTCGTAGATTGGCCAGTGAAGCTAATTGAAGCTCTATGGGCCTATCGCACTTCCATTCGTACACCCACTGGGCAGACTCCTTTTGCCCTCACTTATGGAATGGAGGCGGTAGTCCCCTATGAGATTCTTGTACCCTCTCTTAGGGTTCAGTTGGACAAGGAGTTATCAATTGACGAGCGTCGCGAGTCTCTCCTCGAACAATTGGAACTCTTAGATGAAAGGCGTCTGGCCGCCGCCGAACATGCAAGAGTATATCAAAACAGGCTTTCATGATTTTATCAGAAGAAAGTCATTGAGAGGAAATTTAAGGTCGGTGAGATGGTCATTAAAAGAATTTTTGTAAAACCAGGTGGACCTCGCTCAAAACTCCAACCAAACTGGGAAGGGCCATATGTAATAAAAGAAGCATATCCTGGTAATGCATATTAATTGGTTAACGCGGATGGGGAGGAATTGGCTCACCCCTGGAATAGTTTGTACCTAAAGAAATATTACCCCTGATAAACAACAAAAAAAGAGAGAAAAAAGAAAAAGCAAATAAAAAGGAGAAAAGCCAAAGGAAAAGAGGCCGATATTGTGTGTGTATCATGACAAGCGTGAAAGATCAATACCTCTAATTCATTCTTTACTCTTAACGATTTAACAAATGGGTCAACACACACAGACATTCCACGCTTGACCCCCAAACCTCGTACGTCACAGAATGCAAGGCAAGTCCAAACCAAACCAACAGTGGAAAGTGTAACTCATTCTCTTCTCTTCGGTTTACGTAGGGGGAAGTTAGGACTTAGTCAGACCACTGAGCCTACCCACCGCCCTAGTAGGTGGAAGTCAAGGCCCAAAAGGGGATATATGCTGAAAGCCTTAAGCTAACCTCAAAGTCTAAATAGCATGTCAAGAGAGGCAAAGTTCCCGCAGGGAAAACCCTGGGCGTAAGCATGCATGAGGAAATCCTTTCAAAAATCTCGAACATGTCAAGAGGGCAAAGTCCCCGCAGGGAAAACCCTGGGCGTAAGCATGTATTAGTTAAGGCATGGGCAATTAAAATCACCCTAAGCCACAGACTGAACCCCAACAGGCAATAGGGCAAGGAAAGGGCGTCCACTGGCCCTTTCTATCCCCCTCGTTAACTTCCCACGTTGTTGTCTTCCGTCTCCCTCCGAGGCACGCTCTAAGCTCAAGGGGCTGTGAAGATGAGTTTAGGAAGAAGTGTCGTACGTAGTGGCCGGGCAAAAGTAATATTTAAGCACGTTGATCCTTTGTTAAGTTGTTTAAGAATGACTAATGAACTTTAGGTAATGATCGAGTAAGTTTTCCGTGATATACGCGCTTTGTCATCCACAAAAGAAAACAAATAAAAAAGTAAAAAGAAAAAAAAAGTAAGAAAGAAAAAAACAAATGAAAAGTAAAAAAAGGCAAAAAGACAAAAATATCATTTGTTTGGTTGCATGACGCTTGATCATTCTTTATTTTCAGTATTCATTTGCTTGCCTGCATGTTGCATTTTATCCTTATCCTTGCTTCATTTATTCTACCTTAATTAATTAAAGGCTTGGCCCCTTGACCCCTTATCAAGGTCAAAGAAGAGCAGCCCCTTGCTTATTGAGCAAGGGGCCAAGCTGAACAGATTAACTATCCTGTTTAATCTAAGTGGATGCAGAAAGCACAAGTGCACAGGAATGCAAGGGACACAAGTACACAAAGAATAGCTGACTCAGGTAACAAAGTATGTGTCCCATTTCTATAAACTGTCATGCATAAGTACAAAAGCTGTAACTGTCATAAGCATGAGTACAAGGTCAGAAAGGAAGGGTACAAAGATAAAACAATCTCTAGCTCTCTCCACCCCCTCCTCTCTACTCTGGCTGCTCTCCGCCCCATCCCGATCTGCAGGGTGACTCTGCGGGGGCCGCATCGACCCCTGACTGGCAGCCGAAGCCTCGACTTAGGCCCGGTCTGCCTCCTCCCTCCTTTAAACAGTAGAGGAGCCTGTGAAGAAGCTCGAACTAGAGTAGGCACTGGGACGCCCCTCGGCTCGTGCCCGCTCACGGCCTCTGCGGTAGCGCTTCTCCGCGATCCGCGCCGGCTCCTATGTTGCCCCGAGACGAAGCCTCAGCTCGTCCCGCTCCGCTTTGTCGTGATCCCGCTCGCAATCACGCTCCGTCTGCTCTCGCTCGCGCTGCTCCATCCGCAGAAGTAGCTGCAGCTCCAGCACGTCCCGGGGAAGCGCCTCTCCCGTGCCAGGCAACTCTGCTGTTGCCCGCTCCAGCTCCGCTGCAGCTCGGCGCCGCTCCTCTACCAATGCCAGCTCCAGCTATCGTGCCGTCGGGCGTCTCTCCTCGACCAGCTCCTCAGCGACCGAGTGCCTCACCGCGGTCAGCTCCCTGACGGCACGCTGACGCGCCTCATCAACCTCCGTAAACTACTAGTCGTAGATCGCAAGCTCGCTCCCTACTAATGCCGCCCGGGTCATCACCTCCTGGAGCTCTCGCCTCTGTAACATCATAAAGAAAACAAATCAGATTGATAAAAAATTGTAATATTTAAAATCAATCTAATTCTTACTTATCGAGGCCTCCAGCTCCCTCTCTACCTCCTTGGCCCGTCCAACAGCTCCTGCTAGCTGTGCCTCTAAAGAAGCAACTCAGGCACTCTGGTCTGGAATGCTCTGGGCTAGGGCACTCGAGCTAGAAGCCCCTCCTGCTCCCGTCGCCGCTCTCCTCTGTTGGGCACGCTGCATCACATTGAGAGATCGTCAATGGTGAAACACCTAACTTTAGAGAGCATATCATGACATTTAGGAAAGCATAACTTACCAGTACCAGAAGGTCGTGCTGGGTCGCTGCCAGGCGGGCCTCCAAGGTGTGTAGCTACATCTGCATGTCGGCCACCACCTCATCACCAGCATCCTAGATTTTCCACAAGTTAGTAATACATTCATCACATAGAGGCATTTAAGTTTTCAAAAGCATGCATACGTACCCCTCGGGGCCTCATCTGAGGCCAGCGCCCGTAGGTCCTCCAGTAGACCTGGAGGTACTTCGCGCTGTCCTCCGCTTGGGAGATGACCGGAGTGCCGCCCCTCTGCCAGTCGATGTACTGGTCAGGGAAGCGGAGCCGCCAGTCTGTCATCACGGCTCATCCTCGGGTCTTCCGTCCGATCCTGCGTGGCTCCTCCACGTCCACCCACTCCTGGTAGAGGCCTAGCGTCCTCACTACCAGCCTGAGCCGCAACGGCTCGATCTCATTCAGGTAGTGGAGCCAGAGCTCCCACTCGAACAAGTGTCGACCCGCCACGACCCAGGGCTGGTCGTCGTCAGCCATGCCCACGTAGGGCCTCCACACCACCTGCATTTGCATTTCATATCATCATATCACCATAAACATAAATACATCAATAGGAAATAAAGCAAATGCATAAACATAACATACATACCATGGATGTCGGGAAGTCGCGTAGCTCACGTCGCACTACCACTAGCTCGTAGGCGTGCGGGGCCCCCGTCGCGTAGGGTAGCCAACAGCGTGCCAAAGGAAATGCCTCCGGGCGGAAGACATCGGCTCTCCCCATCGGGATGTACAAGTGGCACCAGACCTGCATCCACAAATCATTAGCATATCACAGTCATATCAAAGCATAATAGGAATAGAAGCATAGAACATAGGCATAAATTTAAATTTACATACCTGAAGGAATGGTGCGACGCCACTGACGATCGTCTCCCTCCCTGTCCCGGTGGACAGGTCGGCGATGAGGTGGGCCAGCAAGGCCGCACCCCAGGCGTACCTCCCCACCTGGCTCAAGTCCTCCAAGACACTTAGGAAATGATAGTTCATGTCATCTCCCTCCGTGCCCAGTAGCAGCCTCCCCATCATCAGAAAGAGAAACCTCCTAAGGTCTAAGTCTGCTCTCTCTCTCTCTCTGCGTGGGGTCTAAACAAAAGGTGGCCCCTGCTCTCTCAACCATCCTCGCTGCAAAGTCCTCGAGGGACTCACCCGTCTTCGGGTGTCCCCCTCCCAATCCTAGGGACTCCATAAGCTCTGCCCTATCTACCACCATACAGTCCCTAGGCCCCTCTGCTACAGTAGAAAGGTCCAGGAGTCGGCGGGCCCGCTCCTGGTAGTCGGGGTAGGTCACCCCGCTTACCGCCTCGCCATCTACCCGTAGCCCGGTGATCCTGGCTACGTCCTCTAGAGTGGGGACCATATGCCCCCATGGCATCAGAAACACCCGACTAACCCTATCCCATCTCTCCCTCAAGACCTGGATAAGAATGAGGTCTAGGCGTACCGGCTCAATGGAGAGGAATGGCCCGAATCCCATCTCCCTCAGCCGCTCCCTCTGAAACTCCAGGAGCCCCTGGTAGGCAGCATGGACAAGCACCCAGGAAATGCGGGTCTTCATCACCCCCTGCAAAGCACAAACACAGAACATGTCAATAAGCAGATATCATAAAAAAATGGTTTTCTGCGTCCACCTCAGTGGCCGCTATTTCCTTTTAGCGTCTGCAAAAGAAGTCGCTATTTCATTTCCCTATATTTCTGATAAAAATAAAAAATATGGTTTTTTGGCGTCCACCATCATGTATGTTGTTTCCTTTTGACGTCTACCCCAGTGATCGCCATTTAATTTTCCTAATTTTTGATAAAAAAACCAAAAAAATAGTTTTCTGCGTCTGGCCTAAGAGACTTGCTTTGTTTTTTGCGTCCGTTCTGAACACCGTCATTTGTTTTTAACCATTTTTACATTTTAATAAAGAAAAACATTTGACGTCCACCCAAGTGGATGTCTACTGTGTTCTTCGTCCATCGTTATGGATGCAGTTTCTTCATCTCCTTCCTCCCGACCCCCACTCACCCTAACCGTTCTAAATGCAATAAAAGAGGAAAATGGGGGAGTGAGACTCACCTGTTTTGGCGCGGCTTCGTCCAGTGCTCCCCGCAGTGGCCGGCGGGGAGCTTGCCTCCGCCGACGAGGGGCTGCCGTTGTTGTTCCCGCCGCCTCAATCACCACCGCTCTGTCTGCCATTTATGCCGCTGCCGCTGCTGCTGTACCGTCTTCCTCTTCTCCTCCTCCTCTTTCTTCCTCCTCCTTATTCCTCCTCCTCATCTCCCTCGTCGTCGGTCTCAGTCACCTCATTGCCATCCTCCTCTATTGTCGGGAGCACCGCTCCCGCTATCGCCTCCTCCACGCCCGCCTATGCCGTCTCCACCGCCGCCACTCTTTCTTCGGCCGCCACCGCTATTTCCGCTTGCCTCTCCGCCGGGGGTGCTCCGCCCGCCGCCACCGCTGCCGGTTGCTCCTCCACCGCTGCATTGTCCCCGTCCCCGAGGTCCACCACCACCGGCGCCGTGACGTGGCGGCGTTTGCCTGGCGAGGATCCGCCCTTATACATCATCGAGAAGGGGGAAGAAACGGGGGGTGTGAGAGAGAAGGGTATGAGAAGGGTTTCATGTGAATAGCAGAAGGAGTAAAGAGAGGAATGAAGAATGAATGAGGAAGAAGGAGAGGGAAGGGCACCCATTAGGTCTTCAGTTACAAAAAGAATCTACGTTATCATTGGCGGATGCGTCTTTTATTTTTTTGGAAATTAAAATAAATTAGCTCCTTTGTGTGAGGACGCCATTTGTAAAATAGCGCAATTTGAAAATGAAACGATTTCAAGAATGAGCGTCTGTGTGAAGAGACGTTATTTGTGGAAATTACATTTTTGAAGAAATATTTTATGAAACAACGTCCTCATGTGCGGACGCTGATTTTGGAAGTTGAATTTTAAAACTCAGGAAATGGCAAAGAATTAGCGGCTGTTGTAGCGGACGTCATTTGAAAGAGCCACTAGGATAGGGGACGCCATTTCACTGAGAGCGATAATTGTGAAAACTGTAGAGAATCATTCATGATTTTGGGAATTCTCAGTCATTGATTTGGCTCAAGGAAGTAAAGGATTGATTTTATTGAAATAAAAGATACATCGTTTATGAACCACTTAGGCCCTCATCTTCCTAAGTTCCCTCACACAGGGCTCACACATCTCACCATTCTCTTCCACATGTTCCACTGGTTTGTGCAGCTTATTCACCCTCCATAGAGCCTTGATAGTGTTGACTTCCTCTTCATCTTCTTGGCTAGGGAGGACCCTTTGCTTGATGGGTGGTAAATGAGAGGCATTCTCCATGTGATGACGTGGCATGCCCAGTTGAGGAAGGCACCGATGAGCATTATACAAGAGGAAATCTGTGGAGCCTATGAGTCGAAGTTCCACACTAGGGGAGAGCCGGGCACGAAGATCTTGAGTTTTGAGGAAGCCCGGTGCACAAGTAAACATCGTCCTGGGCATGTTCTTGAAGTGCTCTCGCAAGTCCACCCTTTTCTTCAGCCTGGGCACCCTGTTGACCACCCTGTCACTCAATCCAAGAACCCCTGTCATATAGTGGAGTGGGCTCCTGGAGAAGATCTTGGATGACTATTGAGATTCACCACACGGGTCGAACTTGAGGTGAAGATCCACCCAGATGGTAAGAAGAAGCATAGACCCATGTAAGGGCCTTCCCAGGACAGCTGAAGTGAACCCATTGTATAGGTAAGCTAGGACTACAAGGCCCATCCTCTTTCCTTCCCAGATCGCACTGATCACACTCAGTTGTTCCTCTTCTAAGAACTCATCTACTATGGGGAACAATAAGGCTCCTGCTAAGCAAATCACAAAAGCCTTCATCACGCTCTCCATGTCTTCCTCTCTAGCTTGGCTCATCTACTTTTACACCCACGCTGCGAGCTTCATCAGATTGATCCCCTTGTTCACTCTGATTTGACTCATGATGTTTGAACTTGGGATCAGGCCAGTAAGGACCTCCGTGATGCTTATCGGTTGGTTCATGGACGCCATCTTCTCTTCATCCCCTTGTTTCAATCTCTTTAGCCCAAGTAACATCTCTGTCTCTTCTAGCAACACCGTGGCTTCAAATGTGGGGAATAAGAACGTGTGGGTGCCCAGATGCCAAATCTCCACGAGGGCGCCAATCACGGCCCAGTCTAGGTGCACATCCTGATAGTACTTGGCATGTGTGATGAATCCCAATAGGTGCCACCGAGATAGATAAGACCGCATCTCTAGTGTGATCTTGGACATGAGCAGGGGAAGCCATTTGTTCTTAGTGTATCTTCTCGCATCAGGGATATTCGGGTAGTCCTAATAAAGAAGAAAAGCAAGAATCAGAAAGGGGCAAGAAGAGAGGCTCTCTCTGCGTTGGTATGAAGAAAGAGGAGATAATAGCAGAAAGGGGTGTCCTAAGAAGTGCAACCGTGAATAGATAGAAGAAGATTAGTGCATCAATAACAAACCTGATTAACAAGTATTCTTTTGCTAACATGGCATGCAATTTCAGTGATCCAGGACATGACCATCTTGGGTCTCTTCTCCAGACGTGAAGCCAAACGATCCATGTTGTCCCTGGAATGGAGCTGCAAGCAAGGATTCTTGAGAAAGTGACAGTAGATGAGTGTTTCTTGTGCGTTGAGGGATTAAAGAAGAAATTCTGGAGATCTTAAGTCAAGGTGATTTAGGGGTTTGCTCGTAAGGGAGAGTGTTTATAGGGAAATCTCAGAAAATAGTAGGGTCTGGGAGCTCTCGGAGTTGTTTCTGGGAACGGTTTCCAAACTTCAATTGTCGGGGAAGCCACGTCCGGTATCCCGGACGCTTTTTTAATGCGCGTCTGTCCTAGCAGACGTCGTTTCTTGATTTCCCTATTTTGATTTTTGAAAATGTATAATGAGCGTCTTCCATAGCGGACGCTATTTCTTATTTCACTTGAATTCAACATTTTAATTTATAAGAATTAACGTTCATCATGACAGATGCCAATATTAATTGGCGGCCAATACCATTGACGCCATTTAATCATGAGTGCTTGGTTGGATTCTAGTTGTTACGTTTGAATATTTGTGAGTTTTGGTCTGACCATTTGTGAGTGTAGGAAGAATAGTTCTACAGGTTTGAGGCACTCGTGCAACACTTTGGTAACATCACTCCATCATTATATGCATTTTACTATATGGTATCTATGTTATTATAGCATGTCAAGGACCTTGTGGTTCTGATAAACCTAGAATTTGAGTTCCCCTTTATCAAAAATAGTGATAATTCTAAGGAAGTCTCGATCACACGGATAGGCCGTTGAGTCGTCTAAGACTCGGGACGATGGTTCCAATTTCTAAGTTGATACGTGGATAAACGAGCTTCGGCTTAGTGTCAACTTAGAGATCTGGATTCTTCACTAAAGTCTAGGTGGTTTAACAATATTATCCTTGATTATTTTCTATTTTAGTTTGTTTTAATTTTCCTTTTAGCCTAGCATGCATCATGTAGGACCTTTTGAGCTTCGTCGGAAATACTCCCTTATTCAAGTGTTAATGGAATCCACTCGCTTTTGATTGTTGTCGACATGAGATATTCCACTCCGAATCAAGTACCAAGTTCTTTTGAAGCTATTGAGGCTGGTTCCTTGAAAGCATCATCGATCGGATTCCTACCTTGACTTCTTATTTTCCTCATTTCACCTTGGTTGCAGCACATCCACATTGACTGAAAATCGCTCTCCAACGGTATCCTTCACGCACCGCGTGCACGTTTTTCCTAGTTTAATTTCATCCGAGCAATTGATCCTTTCTTGTAACTATCTGAGGTTGTTTCATTCTGCTCCCACGAGAGATTCCTAACAGTTAGTGTCATAAGCGTGTCACATCACACCTTGACGCCCACTTTTCAGTTCACTCCCACTTCATTTCCCTTCATTTCCACTACACTCCATTCCGTCTCACTCCCTTGCAAAGCAGACATCAAGGCGGGGCAGCTATAGACATGCTAAAAATGATGTTAGCATTAGCAAATCTCATGTCACCATGTAATGCCCCAAGTGGATTCCATCACGGAACTGAATAAGATGAGTATTTCATAATTTGTTGAAATTGCGTCTTCTATTACGGACGCTATTTGTTATTAGTGTCCTCTTCAATGGACGCTTATTCTTGGGGCATTTATCTATTTAACATCGGTTTTTAATAAATGGCAGCTTAAATGGCAGACGCTAATTGTCTTTTAATTTAAATTTTGCTATATTTTGATTAAAAATGGGCGACCTTTGGAAGAGACGCCATTTAATTAACGCCTGCCATGGAAGACGCTATTTATTTTAGAAAATTGGCTAATTGCTAAATTTGCTCCAAGAATTTGCGTCTGTTGTTCTGGATGCGGTTTGAAATAGCGCCCGTCTACAAAGACGCCATTTCCCTTTCCATTGGTGCCGCCAAAGATCTCCTTCCCCGGGTTGATCGTTGCTGATTCCTGTTCTTGCTATTTCTGTAAGAGGAAACCCTTGCCATTTGCCGTTCCCTTCCATTTTTTCGGAAGGAAACACTGCCACGGTATCATCCTGATATTCATTTCCTATAAATACCTTCTCTTTTGAGCGCTCGCACAGAAGAAGGGGGGGTAGAAAAAAAAGAAAAAAGAGGCTTGAAGAAGATATATATCAGAGGGGCAACAAGAGAGATGGCAGAGGGAGAGGAGAGAGAGATGTCAAAGGAGACATAATAACATTCGTTGGTTGTGATTTCCTCCACTTCTCCCTGCCAGAAGATTTCTTCCTCTTTCTCTGTAGCACATCCCGGTGGAGGGAGATCACCCTCATTCCTCTCCTCTGCTACTCATTTTAATTTTTAGTCTCTGCATAGTCACAGCACTTCATCATTCATAATCATCATAGCACATTACATCTGGCCACGCCAGATCACCTAGGCTTCACCTTTCATTGCATGCATTCTCCGTCCCTTAACACTTTAGGGGTTTAAAACACCATCAGTTGTGTTCGGTCTCCATTTGCATGTTTGGTATTTTACGTGAACAGTTACTACACTACGCATAAGCTAATCCGGTGTTTTATTTTCTTGTCTTTTTTTTCCTTTGCATTTCAGGGTAATCAATAGTGGAGGAACCCTCCTAGTTGGCCGGCCAATCAAGGAGGAAGCAGAAATCCACCATCTCCCATTCAGAGGTACACACGCGATCTCTTTTCTTTTGGTTATTTTATTTTGAGGAGTCTCCCTCCTCTGGCGATCACGTTCATTGAGCACCACGTGCTCACCTTCTCCACACTTTTATATTCCACAACACTATTTTAATTCACACCCTTCATTTCACACCACGTCAAGTGATGGCGCTCACACTTCCCTCTGAATAAATTAGATATCATGAAAATCTACTGCATTTATATTTACATTTGCATATGTCAGTAGCATTGCCTTCATGGATTCTCATGCACAAGTTAAAATCTGCATTGCATACAAGATTGCACTGCATTTGTCATGCATTTTCTTGCATGACCTATGATATATTAAATGGTGTTGGGAGAAGGACAGATGCGGTCTGTCTGGAAACCTACACTATGCGAGAGGTGGTCTTAAGATCTATGTTCTCCGCCTAGTACCATGGGTCTAATTTGCACATAACAGTCTAAACATTCATGAGTTTAGTTCAATAACTCCTGCACTGTCTTCATGTCATATTTGATGATCAGTGCAATGATCATGCATACATCCAATTGATTGCACATTCTTGTGTCAAATACTCAAAAAATTGTTTGATAAGCTTGCATACATTTAGAGGGAGTCAACACTTACATATGACTTACTTGAGATAAAGGGAGTCAATGTATGCATCAGTCTGCTCATGCATGAACCAATTACACATCAATTGTGTCAAATTCCAAAAGTTCATTTGAAATGGATGCACACCCTATTTTGTGCTAAAAAAGAAACACAATTCTTGTAAATCTCATTTGCTAGAGAAAGGAGTCGGCAGTTTTAGCTGCATCGACCTCATAGTTCATTTCATCAGAAATCATGGTATTGTAAAACGCTCTGCGTCGACACTCTGTCCATGCTACATCGGCCTATCAGTACATTTCTATCTAAACAAACGCTCTGGGGTATTGCTATGCTTCAACACAGTTATTTCATAACAGGTTGACACAATTAATTCATGTTGACTGCATCTGTGTCTCTTTGCATACTCATGCACGGCTTGAAGAACTAATCTAGAATGCATAGCACTTTTATCATGTCTAAGCTAATGCATGTCTCAAAGCATTTAAATTGGAGGAGTTAGAGCATATGCCTTCAGAATCATGCACACATTTAAGGGGTAGTAAGTGTATTCAGTCTTTTGAATTAAACATTTAGGATGCATGTAGATGTTGGTTTAAATTGCACTTAATTTCTTTGTTGCTGAAGGAGAGTCCTATTTGAAAAAGCTTTGAACTGCATTGTCTCAGGGGGAGAGTGCGCTAGTCTTCATGTTCCTTCTTTTATGAAATTTGCTTTTAACTGCTACACCTTGAATCCTTCTTAAAGCTGTTGTCCGCTCAGGGTCCTACACAATCTCTAAAACCTTCTGCTTCATGGTCAAATTGACTGATCTTGGCTTACCCTTGAGCTAGCCACCTTGAGAGTTTTGTATACCTACTGTCTTCTCTACATTTTTGAATATTCTTGAAACATCATGGACTTGCTGAAGGAGTTCCTTTCAAGAGACTCTGATTCTGAAAATCTATTCCTCTCATTCATGAAAATTCTATCTTGCAATCTCTGCAATTGTTTAAGAGAGAGCTTGTTTGAAAAACACCTGACCACATTTCCTTCTTAACCTTCAACTCTGAAAAATTCTGATTTCAAATTCCTTGCATTTGTTGAAATACTTCATCTCTAAAATTTTAGCCTTTCAAAATCCCAGCAAATGTCTGAAGGGGAGCCGGTTTACATTTCCTTAGGGAGAGTTTCCTTCTATCTGGATGAAAGTTTGAACCTGTCATTCACCTCAATTCTGCACAGATTCCTGAAGCATGTTCCGCATGTCATGATACATTCTTCTAACTCAATACATGCGATCACTCTTGAAAACTGTCATGTTTACTGAAATCACTTGAAAAGACATTGAGTTTAGAAGAGTTTCAATCTGTTCATCAAATTCATTAATCTGAGCAAATCATATATACGAATCTTTTTTTTTGATAGGTAATGGTATAATGCTTGTATTAGATGTTAAAACTGTACATCAAAGTCTGCAAGGCAGAACTATAGTGCTCAGGACCACACAGGCTGTGGACTCAGAGCTTAAGAAGAAAATAAAATGAATCTATCAAAAACATTATTTGCCCTTCTAGTTATTTTCTTTTTTCCTTGAAACTCCATGCAACTTCTTGCATCTTCCAGAATTTGGATAAGAATTGCAGATTTGGTAGTGGAAGAATCATCAAAGATTCTCTTGCATCTTTCTTTCCACAGTTTCCATATGGCAATGCGAATCAAAATTCTTGCAAATTTGATTAGCTCCCCTGAATTCTGAAATTGGGTTTGTAGAAGCTGAAATTCCTTGGTCAATCCAATGCTCGACCTTCTATGCAAGTCAAGCCTTAATAAAATCTGTCCCCATACCCAGCTGGTATAAGTGCACCCAAAGAAGAGATGGTGTTGGGTGTCGCTTCCCTGATTGCAAAGTGGACATTTGCTGGGTAAATTAAAGCCCTTTTTTGAAGGTTTTCGAAAGTTGGTAGCTTATCAATGATAGCTTGCCAAGCAAAGTGAGAAGCTATATTTGAAGTTGGGTTAGCCCAAACCCATTCGTAATAGGGAAAATTATCTCCTTTCTGTCGAATCTCTTCCCAAATATGACTTACCTTATTTATTTGAATATTATTCTTCCATAAGATTGCATCGGATTGGCCATTATGGATTTGAACTTGCTGTATGGTTTCCCACAGATCTGCCATTTCCCTTGAAAGTGCTGTTGGTAGCGCCCATTGTCCTCCTGAGATGAATGTAGCCACAGTTACCTCCTTTGTCAGCTCCAGATCTTGTCTAATATGATCTCCAAACATATTATTGATGCTTGTTCCATTCAGCCAAGGATCAGACCAAAGATTGGTGCCAAGTCCATTTGAAATGGAATAAGTTATGTGACTTCGGATCCAATTCCTGGCTTGTAATATTCCCTTCCAGGCTGAGGAGTGGTATGACTTTATCTTGAAATACCAAATGTTCCTACCTGCAAGGTATTTTTCTTTCACCCATGAGTACCATAATGATTTCTTCTTCTGCAGAATATCCTAAAGTAGTTTGCACATGCATGCTTGATTCCATTCCTTCAGTTTCTTTATACCTAATCCTCCTTCAGATTTTGGTTTACAGATCTAAACCCATGAAACCATATGCACTGCTGAATTAGGTGATTGTCCTTGCCAGTAGAAATTCCGGAGTATCCTTTCAACATCATCAATAAGTCCTGTTGGAAGGAGAAAAGCTGCTGACCAGTAGGAAGAATAAGAAGACAGTACAAATTTGATCAACTCTAACCTGCCTGTTCTTGATAGCAGTCTATTCTTCCAAGCATCCAGTCTTCTTTTGATCTTTTCTATGATAATATAGCAGTTATCCTTCTTAACAGATTTAGAGAGGAGTGGAAGACCAAGATAAGGGACTGGAAGTTCACCTGCACTTACTCCGAGCTAACTGATGATCTGTGCATGGTTCTGCACACTGCCTCCAATAAACACTTTACTCTTCTCAGAGTTGAGAGACAGTCCTGACATACTTGCAAATTTTTTGAGCAAAGGATCCACATGAGATAGAGTTTGTGGTTCATCTTTTAAGAACAATATCAGGTCATCTGCAAACACAATGTGAGAAATTTGTAAACTGCCTGCTGATGGACTTTGGATAGTCTGCCTCTGTATCTCTTCTTCAATCAATGATGAAAATCCCTCCATGATTATTGTGAACAGATAAGGAGACAAGGGATCTCCTTGTCTGATTCCATTTGTGCTTCTAAAAAAACCCTATGGAGATCCATTCATCAGTACTGAAAAAATTGGAGTCTCCAGACAGTTAGAGATCCATTGAATGCAGGTTTCTGGGAATCCCATTTGTTCCAGCAAGTAGTATATATATTTTCTATTGACTGAATCGAAAGCCTTTTTTAAATCTACCTTCATGCAAATGTACTTCCCTTTGGTCTTAGAGTGTAAGTTCCTGATGATATCATTGGCTAAAATCACATTATGATGTATACTTCTTCCCTTAATGAAAGCTGACTGATTTTCTCTTATAAGGTTAGGCAGAACCGACTGAATTCTGGTTGCAATCACCTTGGAGATTATCTTGTAGATAAAATTACAGAGTGAGATTGGTCTGAACTGCTCAAAGCTGTCTGCTCCTTCCTTCTTAGGGATAAGTGAGATGAAGGTGCAGGTGAATTGTTTGAGTATGCTCTTAGAATAGAAGAAATGCTTAACTGCATTTATCACATCTTCCCCTATTATGTTCCAAGATGATTGAAAGAATTCTGTAGTAAACCCATCAGGCCCTGGGCTTTTGTTCTTTGGTGCCTGGAGAACAGCCTTTTTTATCTCTTCATTAGTGACTGTTGAGCTAAGCATGCTGGCTTCTGTGATGTTTAGCTTGTATTTTGGTGTAAAGTGCCAATTACCTGTAGGTCAGGTCTGATTTAGGAGATTATAGAAGAACTGTACAGCATGTCTGTCTACCTCCTCCATATCTTTGGTGTAGGTTCCATTCTGAAGTCTGCATTTTCTAATGTTGTTAGTAGCCTTCCTGCCCTTAAGTGCTGCATAGAAGAACTTTGTGTTTGAATTACCTAAAGCCAGCCAATGTTGTTTATAAGGGTCTGTGATTGCCCATCAATAAATCTGTTGGTCTAAGCCTAATAAACTCAAGAGTTTTAAAATGAATTCATTGAAAAAGGTTGTATTCAGAGCTTAATAGATCCCAACCAACTCTCACATGTTGTGCCCCTGTGAAAACTCCTAGAACCTGAAAATTTTAAATTTAAGGTAACTTTGGTTGAGAAACTCAGATTGTGTATTGTCCTTAAACATGAAACATTCTAAAGGGCAGCACATGATAGAAATTGTGTTTCAATGCTCAAAGCAGAGCAATGGCTAAGAGTCACTGAAAAACTAAGCCCTTCATCAAAGAAATGAAGGTGACTCAGTCATGAAGTGCCGTTGCTATCTCTGTTCAAAATGAAGTAGGATAGTTAGTCTCACTGAGCAACTAGGGGTGCTGGTGTCTAAACAACGTGCACTCTTATGTACAAAGGTGTGGGCCACACTTGAATGCTCTTAAAAATTATGAGCAAAAAGAAAAATCTAAAAATAAGGCCAAAGGTCAGTAAAAGTGCTGTAACCCTAACGACAAAATTCAGAAATGCTACAATGTTCAATTTCAATACTAGCCTTTAGTTACTCCTAAGGGAGTCATTAAGTTTAAAATGAGTAGGGCAAAGGGAGATTAAATAGAATCTGAACATGTAACTTTGGTTTATTTGTATTAAGCCTGAATGCAAAATGCTTCAAAAATTTAATTGGTAAACTCTAAATTTATTACACTTAAACCAGGCAGCAAATAAAGGTTGTGTCATAGAAAACCTTATCCCATAACAATCTAAAAATTAAATGCTTGACTAATGAATAATGTTTCAGATTGTGATTCTTCTGATCCAATGTCATCTTGAACTCCATGAAACAATTCTTCCACTTCATGCACTTTTCATGGCACATTACTAATGAACTTTGGACGGTGACTGCTGCTGAAACTGTCATTTCAGAATCCTGACTCTGTTATCATTTTCTGAAATGCTAAAATACTCTTTCTCTACTGCTGCATTTTTTTGAAAATTCTTCAAAGTGAAACCCTTTACTGGTTGTTCTCTACAACTGATTGGTGTTCTACTAAAATCATGATTCCTTATCTGTTGCTATCCATATTACAATTCCTTGTCTAGGTTATGCCTTACTCAATTTCTTATTCTGAGCAAACCTGCTTGCGTTCCTATGGTATCACATGCCTTGTCTAGGTTAGGCTGTGTCCATGCCTCCGAACACTTCTATTTCACATTTAACCCTGCTAGTGTTGATGTGATCCTATTCAACTCTGCACAGTTCTTGATTGACCTTGTTCATCTCCATATTATCAACTGAGTTTCAAACTCATTCTTTTTGCTAAAGACAAAGGGGGAGAAGAGTTTGATGAGTCATTCATTTGAAGAGATGGTGTGAGTGAGTATATGAGTGGGCATTCATTTAAAAGAAACTTGAACTTGGATTTAATCATGGATTATATTGTTCATAGGACTATATTGTTCATAATGACTCGTAGTTGTCATCATCAAAAATGGGAAGAATGTTGTCCATGTGATTCTGATGATGTCAAACTATGACTCATATATGAGCCATCTTTATGTTCTTAATGATGTCAATGCAAATAACTTCTTAACTCGGTGGAAGTTCAGTGTTTCTAAGGTTTCGAAATCTAGAAGCTCAGAAATTACAAAATCTAGAATTCAGAAATGCGAGCAAACTCTACAGAAGATCAGTTGAAGGCAAGTTTGTAGAAATGGTTAGCCAAGCAAGAGATCATACAAGGTAGCAGTCACATGTCTTTGATAGATGGGATTGGCGGATCTAGAGGAGAGGGGTGAATGGATCAGCCCCTTTCTTTAGGTAAAAACTAAATATAAAAATTACTGTAACTATGAAGGAAGATAAAGTACTACTGTTTCGTAAAATGCAAATAGAAAGATAGAACAACGTGCCTAAACAAGCATCTAGCGAAATAACAAGCAATCATACAAACCAATGAGACAGGTGTTTTTAAGGTGGTTCGGTCTCTATCCAGAGACTTGTGTCCACCCCTCACTCAACTGAGTGAGGCTTCACTAGTGCATAAGCACCAAACAACTGATTCACAGCTTCACAAAGAGAGAAAACACTCTCCAAACTGCTGACAAACAGCTTGCGGGCACGCAAGGCCAAAACCCACAAACTGAGACTACACTCAGTCTGTCTTCCTACTCGCAAGGTAGGGAACAATACAGAATGTCTGAATCCAAAGGAAAAATGAAAGAACTAAAAGAAAGGTCTTGACAGAATAGACAAAGTGTATCAATGAGGATGGATAAGAAGGGTCATGTCTGTAGACTGGATGATGCTTTGGTCAGCTTCCAGATTTGGGGTCTCTTCACTAGAAGCTCGTAGGGTTGCATGATGAGTCTTCCAGCAGCAGTGCAGAAGTCTTGATATGGGACCTTCTCTGCTGGCTGGACCTTAGGAACTGGTGAGGAGTCCACCGTGGGGCTGTCTCACTGTGTAGCAAGATGACGAGGTCCTTAGGTGTGGATCTCCAGCTCTTCTTTTTCTTCTACAACCTGCTCTTTTTCCTCCAGAGAAGATGATGCTTCGAAAAAGACTTCTTCCTCAAGCTATCCACCGCAGGCTTCTCTCTTCTCCTTCTCTATCTCTTTCGTTCTTCTTCTCTTTCTTTGTCTTATCTCTCATGCACACCATGCGCATGAGCAAAAGAGAATAATATCTATAGTGGGGACCACCTCTGGATGATGCTTGTGCCAGCAAATGATTCCTTCTGAAAAGCAACCTTCTAGAAGCATCTTCCTCGTACAAATCGGTTCCCAATGATTGCTTGCGGATCTTAGAAATAGGTGATTATCGAAAATAGATCCAAACCGCACGTACTTGATGGTGTCGACACTCTTCAAGTGAAGTTTCGACAATTCTCGTTGAAATCTTGGAGGAGCAGTTAAGTGCTTCACTATGGTGTCGACACTGTCTTGCCTATAGGTCGACACTTGTATCGTCATCGCAGACAGATGCAAGCCTTTTGATTCGCAGTGTCAGCACTTGGCCTTCTTGGTGTCGAGACATAAACCCCAGACAAAATCGAGCTTCTGTCACAATTGTTTTGTGGTGTCGAAACTGTCAACTAGAAGTGACGACACTCTGAGCATTCCAGACCCTAGACAGAACCATGAATCTTCCACGTTTGTTCTGTAGTGTCGACACTCTTAACTAGTGAGGTCGACACTCCAAGCATACCAAACTTAGACATGTCTGCCTTCAACTGTAGTGTTGACACTCTGCTAAAGCAACGTCAACCAGTCTTAAGAAACACTTTCATAATTGAATTAGATAAACAACAAAGACTTAAACTAAGACCTTCAATAATGATTCATGCTGTGTTATCATCAAAATCTGGGGACACAACATTCTCCCCCTTTTTAATGATGACAACCATGAGTCATTATTATAAGGTCATTCACATGGCATTCCATTATTGTAGATAGTGAAAGTAGACATTTTGTCATTTATGAATCCTTTTGACACAAGGTGTTCAACAAGAAGGAAATCACATAAACATTTTATATATATCAAAAGAGTTCCATACAAATGTTTAATACAGAGTATGCATGCAATGCCATATATGTATGCAATATGCTAACATGGACACACAACATGGAGACACACACTCTGAACAAGCCTGTTAACAAGTGTCCCTCACTCTCTCTGACTCTCTCTCTTTCTCTCTTTCTGACTCTTATACTCTGACTCTCTCTCCCTTTGTCATCAACAAGGAGGGGGTGTTCCAGTTGGAGGTCGTGGCTGAGGAGGCATGGAACTGGAGCTGCCATGAAATTTGAAGGCTTGAGAGTCTGATACTTGCTGCTGTAGTTGATGTACTGTGGCTGCCAGAGATTCAACCTTTTGGTCTCTTTGTTGAATAGAGCGGTGAAGATTTTTGATGTTCCCATTAATGTCTCAAGCCAATTATGCAACAGCTCACATATATATTCTGTCTGAGCCTGTTGTTGTAAGGCTTTTGGTGGGACATAAGAGGAGGTGGCTTCTATCTGAGGTGTGTTCCATCCATCACCTTGGTCTTCTAGATTGGGTGGAAATTGTGCCTTGAGAATTCTTATCATGTCTATCACTTCATCACCCACCATATCTAGTTTGTTGTACACTGTAGACACTTTTTCTTCAGTCTTGGTAGAGGCATCCATCAGCTTGGCATATTTGAGAGACAAACCTTGTTGTTCCTCTCTGATATCATAAGCATGTTTGAGCATTTCGGTTGTCTTTCCTTGAGTTTCTACATGAACATCTCTTAGTCTTTTCATGACTGCTCCTGACTTTTCATAAACCTGCATTATGGATTCCATAAATTGATGCAAGTTGTGGTCAGATTTGTGCTTGTCATGTTTGAAGAGTTCCCAGCGGCTGTCCATGTTTTGTTCAATATGAGCAATCTTTCTATTCATGTAATCTACATTCAAGTTAAGCTGCATGATAGAGGAGTTGACATTTGCAAACTGAACTTGTAGAAACCGCATGAGAGTTGGATTGATTCCTGTCATTTCTTTTGAACTAATGGCTGCAGATGTTGTCCCTCTAGAAGTAGAAGCCTGAGTGTGGAACTCAGGTGGAGCATTTGATGCATCAAAAACTCTTGGCTGAACTTCTTCATGCAGTCCATCTTGTGGAGATTGAGGTGGAAGAATACCAAATGGTTGCATTGGGCCATAGACAATTTCAGGTGCTACATGAGCTGGTTGTTCCTGCTAGTCCAGCTAATGATCATGTTGGATATGTTGTACCCCTGTGATTTTGATGATGCCAAACACTATGACCCATCTAAGCATGATGTCATATGTGTTGATGTTGCATTTATGTGGTGTTGATGATGTCATGATATTAATATGGTTTAATGATGCCAAACACTATTGATATTGCATTGATGGATGTGATACATTGCATTTTTGCTGACATAATTACTCTTAAGATGATCTTATTATATTTAGAAGATGTGTGTTACATTCTCCATAGAACAGGCTCTGAGAATAAGGCAAAAGGTTAAGTCTAAATCATGAAGAAATCAGTGAAGCTGAAAGAGTAGGTTGACATATTATGACTGAGCAAGGGTATCAGGTCGATGCAGCTAGAAACTGCCTCGATGCAGTGCTGGTCATAGAAGCAAATATTAAGAGATTGGCACGACGCAGTAATGGGCTGCCTCGGTGCAGTCGGGAGATGGCTCGAGGCAGAAAAGGCATCAGAAACAAACCAAATAAAATTGCCTCGACGCAGTTGGGAAATGCTTCGATGCATCGGTTCACATTCCTCAAAGAAGAATTCTACCTTGACGCATCTGAGTACACGCCCCGACACACTAAGAAGATCAACTACCAGAGTACATGTGAAGTCTACGCATCAGGGTGATACACTGAAGTAGCAGTTGATCAGGTCGATACATCTAGGAATTGAAGTCCATGTCTGTATGCTGAGAAGAGACAGGTCGATGCACCCTACATCTATACATGCATCAGGTTGATGCATCTTGAATTTTCACCTTGATTAGGTTGATGCATCTGAGTACTACCTCGACGCAGTAATGGTCAAAGAAGCCAAGTCTAAGACACTGCCTTGATGCAGCAGTAACAACTAATAACACTCAGGTCGATGCACTAATTCATGCATCGATGCCTTAGTTCAAGCAAACCACTAAACATGTCCATGCATAAATACAAGCCTAAGTAATCAGGTCGATGTAGATGTTCATATGCTAACATGTTTGAAGATCCAAACTCCAGGTTATTAACTTAAAATTGGACCCGATTGGGAAGCTCGCTCTAGCGATAAAGTGGCACATGATTCGAGAAGATCTGACACGCTTTTTCATAGGTTTTTAGGGGAAAAATATTCTATAGCTAGCTGGACCAATGAGATTTTGCTAGGTATTTGCCTCATTCATTTCCGAAGGCTCTGTTCTATATAAATCTGCCCCATCCTTTAAATAGAAGGGGCTGAAGCTGCTGCCATCACTGACATTGAGAGAAGCCATCGTGAAAAGAGAAGAAAAAGAAGAGAGAGCCAAAGAGAAAAATCAGTGAGGAGAGTTCAAAGGAAAAGAGAGTTTTCAAAGAGAAGAAGAAGAAGAAGAAAAGAGAGACTGTGAGAGTTCGAGAGAGAGGGAGAAAGAGAGAAGTAGAAAGAGTGAGAGCCCACCTTCTCAAATCCAGCAGACCCAGTTCGTCAGATCCATATCCAGTGCAGCCAGTGCTAATATTGAAGATCTGTTCATGTATTGACTCGTGGATCAAATCCAGAGTCATTGTGCTCCTCGGAGCTATATCTATTTTTATTTTTTGTTTGTTCTTTTCCATTTCCCTAGTGTCTTCCGATTCCATATTTTGGGATCGGGGTTCCTCTTGTGCGAACAGGAGAAGGGAGACTGATGTCTCCGGTTGTGAGTGACGGGGTGTCACTCACGGTTCCCTCTGAGGATTCAGAGGAAGGGAGGTTGTCCTCCAGTTCTAGTTCTGTGGATAGCAGAGCTAGGGTGCTGGTCTTATGGGAAGCAAGACCAGGTCGAGGGATTTGTTTCCCTCAGGTTCAAGTTGTTAGGCAGCAATTTGTTTGCAGACTGAGTCTGCGTCTTACTTTAGCAAGGGAAGCCCCACTCGGGTTTGAGTGGGAGATGGACATAGGTCTGTGGGTAGCTAAGGTGGATGAGATTCTATTTGATTCTCCTTTTCTTTCCGAACTAGGCCGTTCGTTCGTTTATTATGCATAGGTGTGCCAGTCACGTTTGTGACAAGTTTATTATGCACTCGATCTGACTTGGTCAGTCGATTATGAGGTTCGTGTCGGGACCCAGAATCCGTCATACCATAAAGGCTATGACGTTAATTATATCCTCTAAGAAAGAGGACAACCCTTGATTAATTGCCAAGAGAGGATGCCTCGAGGGATGATACGAAGGCATACGAAATACTGACTAAATGTACTAATGGATGCTGTGGAATGAGGTCATTTGGTTGACCATTCATGCAAAATGCAACGAATTCATTAATTAGTTAACTCATGTAACTAAAGGTTCAGTCGTGCTCATTTAGATAGCAATGCATGCTAATGTAAATGCACGTTCATGATTTCAAGATGGATGCTCAGCATAATTGAAGACATTGAAACTCTTTTTATTCATTTATTTGACTAGATTTATTAAATCAGTTGGGGTTTTAACATTAACCATCAAGAGCCAACAACATATACATAAAGTCAATGCATCCTTCTTATTTTTGATCAAAGCATTATTTTATTTCATGCATTAAGTCACTGCCCTTCTTGAACGGAGGTTAACGTCAATGCACTTCATGCACTGCCCAGGGTCGATGCTAGTATGGGGTTGATGCACATATGAGGGGATGAGGTCGGTGCATGCATTAGGTTGATGCAAGTGAGGAGGTCGGTGCATGCGTGAGGTTGATGCGAGGATATGTGCAGGGTAGAGAAGCTGGGTCGGTGCAAGGTTAGTGGAGGTATAGGTCTGTGCAAGTTGTGATGGAGGCAGTGAGAGGGTCGGTGCAATGCAGGTTGGTGCAATGCAAGGGCTGTGCAATGCAGAGGCTAGGCAAGATGAAGGTCGGTGCAATGCAGAGGTCTGTGCAAGGTGAAGTCTGTGCAATGCTGGGGGCTGAGGTCCGTGCAATGCAAGGGCCGAGGTCTATGCAACGCAGGTTGATGCAAAGGTGAGGTCGGTGCAGACATGGTCTGGGGTCTGTGGATGAATGGAGGGCGATGCATAGAGAGGATGCTAAAAGTGGCGCGGGGTGTTACTGAGGCTAAAACGGCACGCCCAGGGCATGCCGGGTGGAGGTCAAAGGGGTTAAGTTGGGTTATGAGTGTAAGGTTAAAACGGCGCGGGGGGGGGGGGGGGGGGGCGCCGCGCCGAAAAATGGCGCGCTGGTTTAAAGGCGCGTCGGATTATGGCAGTTTGGTTTATTTTGGTTCAAAATGAGATGCCAAGTGATTTTCTTGGAAGTTTGATGTTAGTTAAGAAGATTGGAGAGTTTATTCAGGTCTCAAATGTCCTGCAAATATGGCAAGTCCGGACTTATGCGAGGTTCCTACTCGAGCATAGTCCAACAATAGACTTATAACTGAAATTTCATCACAATTCAGACTAAGTAATCAGTCAAAAAATTGGGCAGCACCTCCCCATGCCCAAAGGGTTGCGGGGGCGAAGTGGAGATAGTCCCACAATATTGGGGTACGCTCCTTAAAGTTGGGAATGCCAAACGGTGACCGATAGACTTCAATGGAGGGAAAACCCTGAGGGCTAGCCTACGAGGGGCATCAACACTCCACGAGTCTAAAACATCATTAAGGGACGGCTGAGATGGGGGATACCTTGAGGGCTAACCCACAAGAGGTACCCTTCCCACAGCCACCACCATTCCCGAGGGAATGTGGGTTTAATATCGGGTTGAGAACCCTGTTGATGTTCACCTGATAGTTCATAGGGTTCATATCATCGAGGGATATGACCTTTTGGTCCGATGGTGATTGAAAACGTTGATGGGGAATGTCCCCTCTCCCCGGCCATCAAACCCATCGAGGAAAGCAAGAGTACATGAGATATGTGCAGAATGCATTCGGCAGATAAACTGACCACGAAAAGTCATATGCATATGAATATATAGGGCTGATGGGGTTAGCTGGTTAGTTGGTTAATTGGTTAGCATATTAGTAGGTTAGCTCGGAAACCATTAGCTAAAATGAACCCACTGGAGAAAGCAACCCTTCGTGCAATTGATGTGCAACGTACGGGGAAGACGATGATGCGAGGGAACCACACTCCCAGACTGTAGGTACAATCCCATTCTCCCCAACCCACGACTAAGAGCCAAGAGGATAGTGAAGGGTCGATCCCATGGTTTGGACAAAGGTACGTTCCTCTGGCGATTGAACCCCCGAACATGATACGGGCATACCACTGGAAAGCAAAACCCCAGGGAGAGGGGTAATGAAGTTAATGTTGCCCAGAGAAATATTAGGGCGTATTCGGCGTTGGGAAAACCCGAAGATCGCACACGAAGCATTAAAAAAAGGAGTTGCAATCAGATAAGGAAGATAGTTCAAATATACATTTACGCATTCATTCAATCTCCACGGGAGGCATCGCATAGAAGATCAAATACAACTGTGGCTCGGCGTTGTCACACAAAACTGACCCCTGGTTTAGAAAAGAAAAGAAGACAGAGGAAGAGAGAACAGTGAATCGAAGAAACCCTACGGGCTCATATCATCGCCCCTTTCATTACATCGCTCCGTGGAGCTATTCTAGCAGAAGGGGGAAGGAGACAGAGAAAAAGGAAATCCAGACGTCTTCCGCCAACCCACCTCAAATGTTTGCAGCAGAGAAACAGAGTCTCAGAAATGAGCGGGCTCTTCGCTCACCTTTTCTTCCTCTCCAAGCTTCTCCCCTCTTTCGACTGTGTTTTTCTATTTCTATCTCTTTCATCTCTCGCCTTGATCCCGATCCTCTCTCTTTTCATTCGATGCCAGGGCTCTTTATATAATGAAACCCTCGACCATGCTTCATCCAGCGTGGGAGTAGCACGCCGAGAAGAGTTCATGCTTTGCGCGCCGGGAAGAGGTCGTGCTTTGCGCGCCGGGAAGAGGCAGCAGAAAAGAGGGCGTGCCGGATTAAGAGGCGCGTCGGTTTCAAGTCATTCCGTCGTGTTTGCTTGACACGAGTCTAACAGCTGGCCCCAGGACTGGCTCTGGGAGCTACTGTGATCCTTCATCTCATCGTGGTCTTGCCAAATCATGGTGGGAGGTGTTGACGAAGCTTCCAGGCCACTAAACGGCTACTTTCGGAATCTCGTGCATCTTCGGCTCGGACACGCAGGTTTTCCGCTGACGTGGCTTTTGGCACAGTGATTCGTGCTGCTGGCTCGACTTAACTTGCATTGATAGCTTTCACGGGGAGTGGTATGCTGCCCGGGGTGCTTTCGCCTCAACTAGGCGGTCATCTGGTCACTAACGGACCTACTTTGCTGAGAAGCCGTACCCATGAAGGGTAATAGGGGTCTTCTACTAACAGAGCCTTCGGTCCCTTGTTCTGAAGGGCCAAGGGTGTTCTTTCACCTGGGGAGGATCATTCAGGTGGTGGGCCACCAGGTATACCCCTGTCCTTGGTCGGACAACGGATGCATTCTCATCCTTGGTCGGACGACGGATACATGCTCGTCCTTGGTCAGACGATGGGTACATCCTTGTCCTTGGTCAGACGATGGATACATTCTCATCCTTGGTTGGACGACGGGTACATCCTTGTCCTTGGTCAGATGACGATGCATGCTCATCCTTGATCGGACGACAGATATTGTCCACGCGGTACGACTGAGTTGATACCGGTTCATTGGGCAATCCCGACGACACTGCCCGCTTGTGGTGTATTCTTCTCGATCCTCTCGAGGTGAAGTCCCCGGCGTTCATACTGGGTGACCTGAGGCTTTGGCAGCTTGAGAAGGCTTCAGTGTGTTGATCTTCTTCGGCTTCTCTGCTTCAGTGGGCTGCATCATTTGTCTTTGAGGCTTGATCGCCATTGAATATATTTTGAGTGCCAACTAATACCCCCCAGCCACGGGTGCTGCGAGCAAGGCACGAGTGAAGCGGGACTAGCAGATGAGCTCTGTTTAGGCAGATTTCCCGTCTGGCTGACATAAGCTTGTAATGGACCTTAAACCTAGCACGGTGGTTAATCAGGCGCGGCCATGGGGCCTTGGTTAAAATGGCGCGGTCCCTTGAATGGAAAGGAGGATAATACGGCGCGCCCCTTTGAATGGAAGAGGGGCTAATACGGCGCGCTATTTAGCGCACCGGGTAAGCCCAAGGCCTTGGATTTTCAAAAAATCTCAGGCGGGAAATGCTAAACCGGCGAGCCTTTTAGCGCGCCGGATTAAGCCCATGAGAGGCCCCCCTATAACTTCTTCTTTCTTATCTTTCTTTCTCACTTCAACCTCATTTGCATATCAACTTTCTCTCTCTTTCCTTCCCCTCCAGAGCGCGGCGGCGAGAGTAGAGTGGTGAGTGGGGATTCCGGGGTCTAACCCCTTGTTTTTCAGGCCCCGGGAGGCTCCTTGTTGGCTTATCCTCGCAACTGCACCCCTGGGTGTCCTGTTCGGCCCTGGCGTGACGCCCACGGCCCTTTTTTAGGGATCGTCACTTAGTGGACGAGTTCCCGCTTCACTCTGGCAAACACCCGGGCTGGGGAGACTCTGCCGATTTTTGTCAGAAAAGACTTTTATCTTCAACAGCTGCCTCCTGACTTTGTTTACTTTCTTTGTATTTGTCTTTGATGCAGATACCATGGCATCTGACTCTTCTTCCTCCTCCCGTGCTGTGGTAACGTGGAGGGACGTTCATTCTCTGGATAGAGGCCATGGCAAGCTGGCCATAGTGGCAGAGTCCTCTGTTTCAGAGACTGAGATGGTGGACACAGATCGCCTGCTGATCATTGGGAGTGATTCTTTCAAGTATGAACGCCCTGACGGCTGTAGAGTAGATCATCCCAAGGACAAACACTTGATGTCCTTTCTGAGGCGGTTCAATCTTCAGGAAAAGTGGGATCTGTTCCTCGTCTGGAAGGCTGAGCTGGCGCTGCTTGAAGGGCGGGACAGCCTCACTAACTGTGTTGTGAGGGGAAGACCCATATATCTGCCTAGTGAGCCCAGGAAGTGGGGTGTTGTGCTTGGACTTCAGGAGTTATCTCCACAAGACGGGCTACTGTCTACGGCCCCTGAATTTGTTCCTGCCAGATGGAATGAGACTGCGGGTTTTTGCGACGGGAATTTCCGCTCATGGGTTTGGTTGTTTGGTCTATTATCGTTTGGGTTTATTTGGTTTATTTCACGTGTCGATCGACCAATTAACTAACTGGTAATTAACTGACTGATTGACTGCGTGGGCGTGCCAGTCACATGAGTGACAAGTTTATTGTGCGCTCATTCTGACCCATGTCGGGCGAGAGTAAGATTCGGTTGGGACCAGCAGTCCGCCATACCATAAAGGCTATGGCATTAATTACATCCCCCACGAGGAGGGAAAACCTTTGATTAATTGTCGAGATAATGGGCTGTCGAGGCCGGAAGAAAGGATGCAGAGGATGCGAATGATCATGCAAGATGTTATGATCTACCATGCACGGTTCATTAGGGCGGACCCTCAGTACGTGGCATAGGACCTAGGCCCGAAGACCACCATCACGCGTGGCAAAAGCTTTTCGTCGGACGTTGCCCGGCTTTCTGCTCATGTCATTTGATATACCGAGGGTCCGTGCACTCAGGGATGCATCGATGCGGCATGAATGCTTAGACTAAGCAGAATGATGAAGTTATGAGAATTGCTAATTCAGGTTCTAAACGAACCAGTTTATTCAATTTATTGATTACAGAGTTTACTTGATTCTGTTATTAACATTGAAAATCACCCCCATGTCATTTGATATACCGAGGGTCCGTGCACTCAGGCATGCATCGATGCGGCATGAATGCTTAGACTAAGCAGAATGATGAAGTTATGAGAATTGCTAATTCAGGTTCTAAACAAACCAGTTTGTTCAATTTATTGATTACAAAGTTTACTTGATTCTGTTATTAACATTGAAAATCACCCCGAAGGTGAGGAAAAGATTGAAACGGCACGACGACGCGATTCGGGACGAACCCGGCGTGATGCGTGTAGGCATAGAGTTTAAAACGGTGTGAGAAGCGTGGGTGTGGACGCCAAAAAATGACGATAATGATCAAGGCGACATTCGCGTCTACACATTAGAGCGCGAGTCGAAGACAGAACTGCCGAATAAACCTCATGCCTCGCCCGATCAGGACGAGAACTCGCTTGGTGGTCCGCTACCCACTCAGGAAGCCCCCTAAGCAGAAGATACAGCTACAACGCTCCGACCGGCCATGCCGAGAGCTGAATCAGAGAAAAGTCAGGAACTCCGGCACAGTCTTGGCACGCACCGAGAGTCACGCAAAGTCTGGGACCGAGTCCCGGAGGCTGCGAACAGAATATTACAGAGGCCATACATCGCAACCAGAACATGCCGGGAATGCCAACATTCATACAAATGGCCTCAACCTTGAAAAGAATCCGTTCGGCGCTTAAACCGGCGCGATATGCACTTAAAACGGCGCCCCTAAGACTGGCGCGCCCCTTTCCTCTATTCCTTGCATTTTGGGTTAAACCGGCATGGCCTTCATCTTGGGTTAAACCGGCGCGCCCCCTTCATCTTGGGCTAAACCGGCGCGCCCCTTTTCCCCTTCATATGGGTTAAACCGGCGCGCCCCTTTTCCCCTTCATATGGGTTAAATCGGCGCGCACCCTTTCCCTTGCATCTCACGTTAATCCGGCGCACAAACAAGCCGTCCCATCCACATTCCGATGCTCTGTTTTGCATCGTTATGGCGTGCAGAGGACATTCAATGCCCATGACTTTGCTTCTACCTTCGTTCGACAGCACACAAGCAGTAGCAGCAAGGCAAGCTCCGGTAGATCTCTGAGCGTCCCATCCTCGGACGAGCAACAGTGTACGGGACAAATGAACAGCGTCCAGCACAGCGAGTCAACTCCTGACTTCGTTGCGAACGAGGTGGAAGTGGCAGGAATGCTCCCAGGCTGGCTGTTCTATAAAAAGAAGAGAAGAAGAAGCTCCAAGAAAAAGAAGAAGAGGCACCAATAGAAGGGAACAGAAGAAGAGGGAAGAGGAAGAAGGGAGAGGCAAAAGGGAAGGCCGCTGGTTCGGCTAAGGTCCCTAACGTCCGAAGAGAAGAGGAAGCTACATCCATTCCCATCTGCAAGGTGAAGAAGAAAAAGAGAGAGGGTGAGAAAGAGAGAGGGGAGAGAGGGGGAAGAGCTTGTGCTCTGTTCCTCCTTCTCCCCCACCGATGTATCTTCTTTTCCCACCTCAACACTTAGCTTCTCTTTTATCTTCTCCGTTGTATTCTTCCTTTCCTTTCCCTTGAGGATGAATAAAAGAATGACTTTGTAAGCATGCGCAGTATTCTATGGCTCTGATCCTTCCCCCCCTTTTCTTCCGTTTCATTTCTCTGGTTCTCTGAATCACCTGGGGTCCTCGGAAGCTTGACCTTCTGTGGCATGAACTCTGAGGGAACCCGTTCGAAGGGTGAACAGTCATGGCCACCTACGGTCTACATCCGTCCCGTTCCACGAATTCATCACCCGTGAGTTGTGAGAGCTCTTGAAGGCTAGTCCTCGAGCTCTCCAACACTCACATTTGGCTTTTTGGACCACCATGAGGTCTAGATTTAAGGTGCACCCCAGAGTTATCCGTTTGGTGTTCCTTATTGCTCTCTGGCAACTCCCAGTCCAGGGGAGGTGCTACCGAAATTTCGCCAGGATGAGAACACTCAAGAATAGACGAGCAGGATGAGTTCTCTGAGCATAAGAACAGCCGAACAAGCGAGCAAGCTAAGTCCTCGGAAGATAAGAACAGTTCATGCCTGAAGCTGCCCCTGAATCAAGCTAAACATCTAAGTTCTTGCATAATAAACCCCTCAAGTAAACATCCAAATACAAGTACTCATTCACCTCAACAAATGTTAAGAAGCATCATAATGATTTAAAATGTCAATTGAACAAACAATCCGCTCATTTGATCAATCTGCAAGTTGAAGAAATAAGAACAGAGGCAATAAGAATCAAACAGATTGAGATAAAACCCACAGATGCTATTCCGGCGTGCCCTTAATCCGGCGTGGGTTAACCCGGCGCGCTACCCCCCCGCGCCGGATTAGCTCCACACTCAAACCCACTTCGGATTTTCGGAGCTCAAACCGGCGCGCCCCACTCTTCTTAGGCTATTCCGGCGCGACCCCTCTCCCTCCTTGGCATTGACTTAACCCGACGCGCCCCCCTTTACACCTCCATAGCCAGCGCGCCTCCCTTGCATCATGTTAAACCGGCGCGCCTCTTTTATATAAAAAGGGGGAGGTAGATAATGATAATAAAAGGGAGAAAGGTTCAAACAAAAAAAAATGCAAAGATCAATGCCAAATAAAAAATTAAAGGAACTCTATTACCCGTGCTTCAATTAAAATTTTGTTCCGGGGGCAGCGCGCTGCCCCCGAAAACCCCCGCAAGGGGCGCTGCCCCCTTGACCCCCGTGACCTGACCGGGCAGGTCGAACCCTGCGACCTGACCGCGCAGGTCGATCCGCGTGCGAGGGCGCACGTTAGTGAGCTTGGGCTATGCACTTAATAATTCACTCCCTCGGACTGGGTGCAAAGATAAAATCGACGACGCCTTATGGTATCGGACGTGGTTTACGGAATTTCTAACATGGCCATAGTCCGAAATCATCTCCGGCCAACAGTCTATCAACTTGACCCGTCTCTACCGGGATCCAATCCCGTATTCTCATTAAACTTGCCTTCTTCGTGGCAGACATTCACGCGGTTTTGTCACCGTCTTTTATACTACAAGCACGGAGCTTCGTCCGAACATGAAGTGGCCCATGAGTGGCCGACATAGTCTGAACATTCACGTCCCAATACGGGTTTCTAGCATAGTTCGTCTTTCACTATCCTCCTGCATGATTAGTATTCTCTCTAGGCCGTAGGGCCCTTATTCCCGGCAATCAATCAAGGGTGTTCCCCCGTATGGGGGATGTAAATAACGCCGTGACCTTTATGGCGCGGCGGGTTTCGGTCCCGACACGAACCACACAATTGTCTGATTAGTCAGATCGAGCGCACCATGGGCTTCCATGAAGCCCGAATAAATCGTCACTTTGTGACTGGCACGCCCTCGCACTAAATAAACGAATTAACCCCGACCAACAAACGAATAGATTCCCCTTCGAATTTTAGTGCGTCCACAGTGGGTAAAGGCTTGAAACGGCACCGCTTAACGTACGGGTAGGGCTGGCCTGAAAACGGCGTGCCCCTCTTCATGGCACGCCGGGATAAGGCGCGCCGTATTAAGGCACGCCGAGTATCGACGGTGCCTGTTTAGCCCTATTTTGTGAAAACTGAGGTTTTATTAGTTATTTTTAGGTTTATTAAAACATTTTGGGAGATTTTGAAAGTTTATTGAGTCAGGTATTCAAAGGATCAGCTCCGGGCCATCCGGAAGCCGAGTCACAGGCTCGCGCGAGGTTCATACTCGAGCGCGGTGCTTGTTCTGAGTCAAACTCGTTCGAGCCGAAATTTCGGCAGCATCTCCCCATCCCGGAGGATTGTCGGGGAGAAGCAGGGAGTAATCACGTGGCGTAGCAACCCCTGAAAGCCAGGTGGCACAACGGCGGCCGGCAAACCCAGACAGATAGGAGAACCTCGAGGGCTAGCCTACTAGGGGCACCGAGTCCGTGCGTAGAAAGTAGACAGATGGCGCGACTCACAGTGGGAGCAAAGACCCTGAGGGCTAGCCTACGAGGGGCACACAACCCACGACCACCACAAGGCCCACTAGGGGCTGTGGATTGGAAATGTTGGGATTAACCCACTTTCTGTGCACTCGTTGACCTTCGGGGACCCATTATTAACGAATGGGCTCTTGCATACTGAGCAATCAAGATGAGAACTCAGGAGAATGTCCCCCCCCCCCCGGAGTCACCGAACCTTAATAAAACAGTAAAGCGGCACGATGGGGAAAACTTGCATAGTGAGGAGGTTAATATCAATGCTCGTGGATGTACATGTGTGCATGCAGGTAAGTGTTAATAGGTTAGTTACATACTCATCAGGCGACGATTGGGGGAAAACAGTGACTAGAAGTGTAGGACGGCCTCATCTCCCTCTGTCCATAGTCGAGAACAGGGGGAGTGAGGAAGACGGTCCAAAACGGGCTGAAGGGACATATATTTATGGATGCACCTCCGGCGATGAAATGTTAATCATTCGATCGGAAGAGAAAACCCCGGGGGGGGGGGTGATTGCTGTAGCCCGTGGAGTTCGAGGGCATATGTTCGGCGTCGGAGAAAATAGATACGAACATAATATGCGTAGGAAAATGGTTAAATACACGGACAGAGGAAAGATGAGTAATTGGGGAAGGTGGGAATGACACCGAATACAACCACAATCCATCCATTCGACGCACATTGAGTGGGGGTATACACATATACGCTTCCATTCCAGCGCCGGTGCTGTTGCACGGCGCCGTCTCACCAGCCACAGAAAGAAAACGCAAGGAGGAGGAGGAAGCGGAGATGCAGAGCTAGAGTAAGGTCATTAACTCTTTTAACCCGTTGATACACATATTCATTCATTCCATGAACGAGAGGAAGGAAAATGTACAGATTATCATTCCGGTGCCGACGTTGTCGCGCGGTCACCGTTTTCATTAATAAAAGAGGAAGAAATTACAGAGGGAGAGGTAGAGAATCACAAAGATGGTGAGAAAGGGGAGAGGAAACAAGGCTCGTATCATCGCCTTCCTTCCCCCTTTCTCACGTACATTATATCATAGGAGAAACCCGAACCGAGGGGGACTGATGGGGGGATTACAATAACCCACCTAAATAGGTAAAGAAGCAGATGCTCTTCTTCTCCGGCATCGGGAGGTTCGGGCAGAGCGGGGTGGCGGCCACGGGGACTCTCAGAGGGAAGGTTTTCTCCCCAAGAAACCCTTCACTGCTTCGCTCTAATTGGTGGCCCTTTCTTTTTTGACCTCTCTCGTGCTTTGCCGCCTGGCCTCTTCTTGTGACGGGGCCTGGTCTGGTTGCTAGTCTGAGCAGTTCATCTGGCTGTGTTGGTAACATATCTTGCCCTCTGACAAGCCCGGCCATATTGCAGGCAAAGATCTGCATCTTTTCCCTCTGCCTGTAGACTTTCCTTCTCACCTGATCGGGGTATTTGAGCCGGTCAAAGACTGATATTCTTTCTCTAGCTTCTTCCCTATGCACGTCTTCTTTCCCATACCCGGCTCTGTGGCCTTCTTCATAATCATTGGAATCGGAGGAGGAGACTCCGAGCATCACTTCTTGAAGGGTTTCTTCTTCTTCTTCATCCATGGTGCCCAAGGCATGGGATAATCTTTGCTGCCTGAGGGCGGAGTTCCCCAGGTAGTGAAAGTAGTCTTGAGCCACTTGTTTCATCTCTTCTTGATTGTGCCTTCGTGGCTTTGGTTGGAGCATCAATCTTTCCTGGCTCTTCTGCTGATAAGCCAGTCTCTCCACCTGAGCAGTCAAGTGCTTGGCTCTGCAGTATTTGAATATATCAGCCTGTCTGGCACAGGCTCTTGGTCTTCTTAGAGTGGCAGCAGTGACTAGTTCGCTTATTCTCATTTCCTCTTCCTCCCTGAACCTTCTACTCCCATCTTGGCAGCAGTTGGCAGTAGCAGCATAATCCTTCCTTTCCCATCTTTTGCCCCCAGCCACGGGGTGGGTGACCGTGAGGTCTTCCTTCTGCTGATATCTTCTGCCCCTCATCCTGGGGTGAATAGTAGTCAGATTTCTTCCTTCATTCTCTTCCTCATCCCTTCTACCCCGAGCCCTGGGGTGAACAGCAACAGCATTTCTTATGTCTTTTCCTTCTCCTCTTCTGCTTCCTGTCCTGAAGCGGGCAACAGTGGTATCAGCAATGTTCTCTTCCTCTTGAGCTGGGACCCAGCTCAGGATTTTCTTCGGCCGCCAGATCTGCCTGAACTTGGGCGGCTTCGGTGCCAGTGGTTTTCTATCTTCCTCTTTCATGTCGACCCTCCTGGCAGCTAGTACCCGGAACCTGTTGGTAGTAGGCACCATCGGGACGATCGTGTCCGGTTTGACCGCCCTTGGGCAACCACTGAGGTTTACCCGGACATCTCCAATCAGCATTGTCTTTCCTGAGTTGGATATCCGACGACCCGCAGCAGTGGATCGGGCTCTCCTGTCGGATCTCTTCCTTCTTCCAGCAGCAGAGGATGTGCCCCTTTTCGCCTCGTGATGTACGAAGCAGGACACGACCTCAGGAGTATCCTACATCACCTAGCTCATCTTGGGGCTGGTAGCTTGCGACAACGTCTCGACAACAGTCTTTTGCTCCTGGTTGTCAATCTCGAGCAAGTCAGTGAAGATGAGGCCCAGGCAGTTGGGCATCCCGACAGCAGGCGGCATCGATCCGAACGAAAGAGGTACCGCCAGGTAGCCTTCTCGAACATGGGCATCGACCGCTTGTTGATCAAAGCAAACGGACATGATTCCCGCCGTCATCGTAGCTTCCTGAAAATAGAGAAAGCACAGAAAATCAGAAATTTGAGGGGGGGCCCACTGGGCCTCCTATCTTGGCGTAGAGATGAAGGGAGACTAGGTCCCACCGGGCGTGCCAGACTTGTGGACGTGGGGTTTTTATTCCTCTGATTCAATTTTGTTTTTTGTTTTATTATTTATTAAGTTGGTTTATACGATTTCATTGTGCGCTCGACTTGACTTGGTCAGTCGATTGTGAAGTCCGAGTCGGGACCAAAAGTTCACCATACCATAAAGGCTATGACGTTAATTACGCCCTTCCTAAGAAGGACAACCATTGATTAAACGCCAAAATAGGAGGCCACTCGGGGCGGTAATAAAAGAAAAATAACAGTGCGTGATATTGAAGATATTATTATTCTGAGAAGGTAATTGAGCGAACGATAAGTTATTAAATCAGCATGACCCCCCCGGTGTAGGTCGTGCCGGGTGGAGATAGGACACCGTCCACGCAGCGGTGGGGCGGAGCCTGGACAGTCATCGGGGACATATCCCCTTTCATGTTCCTCATCCAGCCAAAGGCCTCGCAGTATTCATATTCCCCGAAAAATTGAGCCAGACGGGAGGTGTATGATGTGCACTTCCCGGGACTTATCGGGGTTAAAACATCTATCGACATTTCGGCAGCATCTCCCCGTAATCTGGATTATGCCTTGGGGGGGAATAGGCTATCACCCACGGAGTGCCGGGATGAAAGCCGAGAAAAGGAGGGAGCAAACCCCCCACACTGTACATGTATGTCCTGGGGCAATGTTCGATTCTTCCCTTATAGGAGCCGGTGACACTCGTGCAGTGGCAGAGCTCACCTTAGCTAAAGGGGTTGCTCATAAACCCGGTACGGATCAGTGGAAAATAAGGGAGTCTGACTCCCTTTGATTTTATCCTCGGGATAGTTCTGGTGACTCATAGACATCTTCAGGTGGGTTTGATAGAGACGTCGGAGGCTCATTGGGTGACAGGGCAGCCTCTCGGCACGGATTTGAATGGGTATATGAGTTCCTGGCGTGAAGACCACCGCACCGAGAAGGGTTCTTTGCAAGGCACTATTTGGGGCGACGGGAAGCTGGCGTTAATGGAGTTCTCGGTGCAGACAAGTAGGAAAGCAAAGGGGTCTTACGGCGCCAAGGCAGAAGGGTGAAGGGGTTAGGCTCCCGGCGCAGGCAAGGAGGCCAAGTAATTAGGGCTCTCGGCGCCAGAAGGATGCCAGAGGGTGAGGGTTCTTGGCGGGTTCAACATGGAAGGTTCCCGGCGCGACGGGGAAAAGGCCAGGAAGTAGGCTCTCGGCACAAGGGCCAAATGGCCAAAGGAGGTTGTCGGCGCAAGAGGAATTGCTCAAGGGGGGGTTCCCGGCGCGCAGGGGGGAAGGCCAAAAGCTGGGCTTCCCGGTGCGATGGCAAAGCAGCCAGGGGGGGTTTCCCGGCGCGGCCAATCGTGAAGAAAGGAGGCTCCCGGTGCAGAGCTTCTCGGCGCGGAGAAGAAATGGCAGAGGGCCTTTTCGGCTTGTACAAAGTAATGGGGTTCTCGGCGCAGGAAGGCTCGCGCCGAGGGCTATTCACCTGTTCTACTGTTCGTGGAACCGAGATAGAGGAGGGCGCCGAGATGCGTTTCAGGGTTCTACGACACCCTGTTTTGGGGTTTATGGATGATTGAGGGGTTTTCCTGGTGAATAAGGCCAGGGTGGACGGGCCCTGAGGAGTCAAAATAGATCCATTCATTGGATTCCAACTGATTTTGGCATGGGTTCCGGAGGGAGTCTAGGAACTGAGGGAAATTGGAGAAGGAGGAACCGAATATGGGGAGCCTTTATCACCATTGCTGGTGCAAAATCCAGGAGGATGGCTTGATGTTATCATTCATCGTCCTGGGACCCAAGAGATGTCTGTCTCTAGTCCAGGAACAACTTTGATGATGTCGATAAACAGAGCGGGCATCCAAAATTCTGAGATCTTACAAACGTCAGTTATCACGTGGTCTGGCTTTGTTCCAAAGGCCAAGGGATAGCCTGTCCCTGGCTCTGGAACAAGCACACGAAAACGTCTACGAGAAAAACGCGGACGAATAATCAGACTGGGGAGGGGAAATAGCATGCTACGAGTCTAAGGGAAGACAGACAACACGGGGGATGAGAATAGAGCTTCAGAGAAGCCAAAGCAGGGATGGACTGCAGCCCACCATATTTATCCATTCGACAACATTCATTGGGTGAGATACATAATGAGAAAGCAGGGGGAATACATCACTTTATCGGTGTGAAACCGGCTACAGCATTACAGGCTACATCAGAGGAGGAAGGAAGAGAGACAATCGAAGTAAAAAGATGAACTATAGAAATGGGGGGGGGGGAGGGCGGAGCATTGACTCCTCTCCCTCCCCGTAGCCCACCTTCGATCAGCTTCGAAAAACCTCTTTCTCTCTTCACTCTTTTCTTCTTCAGCTCTTTTCCTCTTCTCATGGACGAGGTTGCAGGTCTCTTCTCTATTCTGTGGCTATCTCCTCTTCTCCCCGTCCTTCTTTGCTATCTGCTCTAACTCTCTGTTGCCTCTCCTCTTTCTTCGAATGAGGGGATTTTATATCCCTCGTTGGTGTCCTCCCGGCAGGCTCGTCCCGGCGCGCCTCAATTGTAGGCAGAGCTCCCGGCGAGTGGGACTCAAGCTTCTCGACGCCGCTTCTGGGCTTCGACAAGGGGATCCCGGCGCCACTTTTATAGGCCCATTTAGGGATTTTAAGACCTCACATAGACTTCGGCCTTTATTGGTCCTTCAAATGTATCAGAACCTGAGAAGGCCCTCCACTGGTGACACAGCTTCTATTGAGATCATTCATAGATTTTCATCAGTCGGTAGACTGGGGTTTCATCGGCATTGCCATCTGAATGACGACAAAGTCGGACATCATCTCATCGGTACCATCACCTGAATGGTGACAAGACCGGACATCAGCTTTAGCATGAAAAGACTTCAGCCAGGTGACTGCTATTTCATCAGTGACGTCGTCTGACTGACAATGGCATCGGACATCAGCTTGGCTCGGGAAAAGGCTTCAGCCGGGTAGATGGTTGATGAACTTCGTCATTGATCTTTCACTATTGGTCTGATCTTCCTTTCAATTCTGTTTCTGCCCTTGCTCATTTTCAAGGTGTCAACACTCCCCGGATCCCCTCATTTGCTGAGTTTGAGGCCACTCGGACACAAGGGCCCGAGGATGAAGGTAACTTCTTGTTCCTGTATGGCTTGTTTGCTTATTTCTGTCGCCTTGGCTGATCATCTTTTTGCAGCTGCTGGCACTGTTTCTGCCGTTGTCCGGCTGGAGGCGGTGACAGGTGTCACGGCCAGAGAGAGAGATCTACCTTCACCGACACCCCCTCAAGAGATGGAAGGTAACTTGCAGCTTGCCTGTAGAGCTCGGTGGTCCACCGTGCCTTTAGTCAGGTCTTGACTGTTTATTGTCTTTTACTTCCAGTCGATGTTCGACCGACGATGCTCCCCGAAGTTGAGAGGTTCCAGCTAAGGGGGGCCCTCCTAGTAGCATGGTACCTGCTCAAGTGCTGGAGATTCAAGAACATGCAGAAGAGTCTTCCTCCCATGAGTGAGTTGATTACGGTGGCGGCTCCAGTGACGACAAGGGGTTCCCACCGGTTGACACAGAGACTGAGGACGTCGGGGCCTCTTCAGCTTATGAAAGTGACTTTTTGACATTTAGCCCTCCGAGACTACTAGGAGTCGAGCACGGGCCATCATACCCGACTGCAGGAGGAGGGATAGAACCTTCAGAGGCCACTCTTGGAGGCCTAAACATAGTGATGGTCGAGGTAGGAAGTGTTCTGACACCCGCTCGCAGCCCCTCTTTTTATTTCCATGTACGCTGGTTGACATACATATATGTGATGCAGGCTGAGGCGGTGCCACCAACTGTGATGGTTCGCGTACCCCTTCCTTCTTTAGGCATGAGCCAACCAACCTTTCCACCAGTTGTGCGGCGTATCGCCCTACGACTTCCACAAACTTATGCCGCAGCGGCGGCCTCAGAGGAGCCTGGCGCAGTTGTAGAAATCGGCGGCCCGGTTGAAGTCACGGAACCTCAAGCCCTGGTCGCCAACAAGGAATTACTGCTGGAGCAGAGTAGCCTCTTAGAGATAGAGGCGGAAGATATTTTTTAAGAAGAGGCCAACGCTTCTAAGGCCTTGGCCGTCGTTGAGAAATCCTCTTCTATAGAATCCGGTGAAACTGCCCACGAGGAGCAAGCATCCTCGGCCACCGAGATGGCTATTACGGCTTCACCTCAAAGGGCAGGCAAGGAAGTTGCTGTAGTGGAGGCTCCCGCAACTGCATCAGCCGCCGTTGTCGAGTCTGGCGTCGGTGCCATGCAAACCATGCCGTCGACGTCCTCCAGGGGGAACGACGATATTTGGGTTGAGGTGGACAGCAGGGTGAACTTTTCAGCTCCCCGAGACTTCGCCACTAGGTTTACAATCTTCTAGTGACATGGTGCGGCAGTCTCTAGACAATCTTCAGTGAGCCATATCAGCTTTTTCGAGCTTGACTTATGTGCAGCTGAGGAGTCTGATAGAACACCTCTCCCGCTCGTTGTTGGCATTCGGGTGCCCAATGGATGATTGGACCCCGCGGGTTACCATGTTGCTGAAGCATGCCAACATGCGGGAGTACCTCAGCCGGGAGGTATTTGATCAGCTGGCGGCTGTGAAATTGGAGAAGGTTGATTGTCAAACTGCTGCCACTTCATTGAGAGGGACCGTGGGGCAATTGAGAGATACTGCCCGCACTACTTCAGAACGTCGGTCCTTCTTCACAGCGCGTATAGTGGAGCTGCGTGCAGAACTTGCCAGGGCTGAAGCCGAACTGTAGGAGACTGAGTGCCTGGAGGTTCAGACCGTAGAAGAAGCCGACCTAGCTGAAGGACAACTCACCTCTCTGGATGAAAAATTATCGCAGCTGACAGCTACCGAATCTCAGTTGCAAGAGTTGACCCAGTATCCCTCCTTGGGTCTTTTGGCATTGGAAGACATCTTCCGGCGCCCTCTGTAGTAATTTCATCTTGTTTCCCCTTTTTTATTAGTTTCGCTCCTTTTTGTCTTCGGAGCTCATGTATCTTGGGGCGCGCCCCGAACACAGATGTATTCCGACACTTCATATTAATGAAATATCTTATTTGTCGCTTTAATCACGACTTCTTTCTTTCTTTTCATTTCTTTCTCCTTCCGGACGATTAGCTCAGTCCAGGGATGTAAGTTACTGGCGCAGGAGAGCGCTCACACCTTCAACGAAGGGGTGAGGTGTTCTCCCCACCGCGGATTAACTACTCCTGTCATCGAGCTTTGACTAGGGTGGGACATGGGTAGAGTAGGCGGACGCGCCCCACTAATTTCGCCGATGGTGATGAAAGATGAGAGTGTGATTTATTCATCGACACGGTTCAAATGTCGAAGCAATGGTAGTTTGTCTATTAATGAGGACGGAAGGTCCGAGTTAAAGGATGGTTGACCGGGCTCACCGATGGTGATGAGGGTCGAAAGGTAGCGACCGATCTTGCCGATGGTGACAAGGGCCAGAAAGGGTAGCAACCAATCTTGCCGATGGTGACAAGGGTCGAAAGGGTAGCGACCGATCCTGTCGATGGTGACAAGGGTCGAAGGGAAGGCGATCTTGCCGATGGTGACAAGGACCGAAAGGGTAGCGACCGATCTTGCCGATGGTGACAAGGGTCGAAAGGATAGCCGGTCTTGCCGATGGTGACAAGGGCCGAAAAGGTAGTGACCGATCTTGCCGATGGTGACAAGGGCTGAAAGAGGGTAGCGACCGATCTTGCCGATGGTGACAAGGGTCGAACAGGGGTAGCGACCGATCTTACCGATGGTGACAAGGGCCAAAAGGGGTAGCGACCAATCTTGCCGATGGCGACAAGGGCCGAAAAGGGTAGCGACCGATCTTGCCGATGGTGACAAGGGTCGAACAGGGGTAGCGACCGATCTTGCCGATGGCGACAAGGGCCGAAAGGATAGCGACCGATCTTACTGATTGTGACAAGGGTCGAACAGGGGTAGCGACCGATCTTGCCGATGGTGACAAGGGCCGAAAGGATAGCGATCGATCTTACCGATGGTGACAAGGATCGAACAGGGGTAGCGACCGATCTTGTCGATAGTGACAAGGGCCGAAAGGGGTAGCGACTGATCTTGTCGATGGTGACAAGGGTCGAAAGGATAGCGACCGATCTTGCCGATGGTGACAAGGGTCGAACAAGGGTAGCGACTGATCTTGCCGATGGTGACAAGGGCCGAAAGGATAGCGACCGATCTTGCCTATGGTGACAAGGATCGAATAGGGGTAGCGACCGATCTTGCCGATGGTGACAAGGGCCGAAAGGGGTAGCGACCGATCTTGCCGATGGTGACAAGGGCCGAAAGGGGTAGCGACTGATCTTGCCGATGGTGACAAGGGTCGAATAGGGGTAGCGACCGATCTTGCCGATGGTGACAAGGGTCGAACAGGGGTAGCGACCGATCTTGCCGATGGTGACAAGGGCCGAAAAGGGTATCGACCGATCTTACTGATGGTGACAAGGGTCGAAAGAGGGTAGCGACCGATCTTGCCGATGGTGATAAGGGCCGAAAGGGGTAGAAGGAAGTGGAATGATGAACGAGGGTAGCCTCGTTACTACATCATCATCATCATTTTTATTTCCTCCTCTTTTTTTATCACATTACTGACTCAAGCGCCCTTTCGGGTTTTCATCGAAATCAGCCCCCTCTTGCTTTTGTCCACGCGCCCTTTCGGGTTTTCACGTGGCGGGGTACCCGATTTTACCTGTAACGCCCTTTCGGGTTTTCGCCACAGTCAGGTTATAGCCATTTTTGCCCTTGTCCTAGTATAGGAACAAGGCCGGCGGGGTATCTCTATTTTTAACCCCATTTGTTTCTTTCTTTTCTCTTTTCTTTATTCCACGGAGAACTCGGAACATGGGAGAACTTGTCTGCTAGAGCGCCGACCAGCCTTATCGGTGATGATAAGGGTCGGGCCCTGGTTTAGTTCATCAACATTGGTTAAATGCCGAAGCAAAAAGACTCTACAGTTCTTATCAAGGACGAAAGGCCCAAGCGAACAAATAGAGGTCGACCGAGGTAAGGAGCAAGGAGTATGCTCATTAACCGGGACGAAAGACCCAAGCTAAGGGATAGAGGTCGACCGATCTCGCCGATGATGACGAGGGTCGAACCCGGGTTTGTTCGTCGACGTGGTTCACATGTCGAAGCAAGGAGTATGTTCATTAACCGGGACGAAAGGTCCGAGTTAAAGGATAGAGGTCGACCGAGGTAAGGAGCGAAGAGTATGTTCATTAACCGGGACGAAAGACCCAAGCTAAGGGATAGAGGTCGACCGATCTCGCCGATGATGATGAGGGTCGAACCTGGGTTTGTTCATCGACGTGGTTCACATGCCGAAGCAAGGAGTACATTCAATAACCGGGATGAAAGGTCCGAGTTAAAGGTGGAGGCCGACCGATCTCACCGATGGTGACGAGGGCCGAACATGGTTTTGTAGGGGATTCCTATTGGGACTTTTGATGGTTGTCCCTTGGGAGTTTTATTAGGAGGAGAATAAAGAAGAACCTTTCTGATTACCACTTTACTGACCTGAGCGCCCTTTCGGGTTTTCGCAGAAGTCAGCCCCCTCTTACTTTTGCCCACGCGCCCTTTCGGGTTTTCACGTGGCGGGGTACCCGATTTTGCCTGTAACGCCCTTTCGGGTTTTTGCCACAGTCGGGTTATAGCCATTTTTGCCCTTGTCCTAGTCTAGGAACAAGTCCGACGGGGTATCTCTTTTTTTAACTCCATTTTTCTTTTCTTCTTTTCTTTATGACATAAGGATGTTGAGAGAGTCGACTAGGACATGGAGCTCTGCCCCGAGGAAAAGGGGTTTATTCGTTAGCACGAAAGCAATGCTAACGCAAAGGATGGATTCATGCCGATTCGGGCGTAAGGTCCGTAATGGCAAAGATATATAAAAGTTGGCTAGGACATGAAGTCTTGCGCCGGTAAAGGGGTTTGTTCGTTAGCAAGGAGACAATGCTAACGCAAAGGGTGAATTTGTGCAGATTCAGGCGTAAGGCCCGCAATGGCAAAGATGTGTAAAGGTTGGCTAGGACACGAAGTCTTGCGCCGGCAAAGGGGTTTGTTCCTTAGCAAGGAGACAATGCTAACGCAAAGGATGGATTCGTGCCGAGTCGGGCGTAAGGCCTGCAATGGCAAAGATGTATATAAGTTGGCTAGGACACGAAGTCTTACGCCGGAAAGGGGTTTATTCATCAGCAAGGAGACAACGCTAACGCGAAGGATGGATTCGTGCCGATTCGGGCGTAAGGCCCGCAATGGCAAAAATGTATATATTATGCGAGTTTGGCTAGGGCAGAGTACCACTAGGCCGAGGTGTGGGTAGCTCGGTCAGGGCGGAGTGCCACTAGACCAGGGTAGCGGTAGCTTGATCAGGGCGGAGTGCCACCAGACCAAGGAAAAAGGTGGCTCGGTCAGGGCGGAGTGCCACTGGACCAAGGTGAAGGTAGCTCGATCAGGGCGGAGTGCCACTAGACCATGGTGGAGGTAGCTTGATCAGGGTGGAGTGCCACTAGACCAAGGTGGAGGTAGCTTGGTTAGGGCAGAGTGCCACTAGACCAAGGTGGAGGTAGCTTGGTCAGGGCGGAGTGCCACTAGACCAAGGTGAAGGTAGCTCGATCAGGACGGAGTGCCACTAGACCAAGGTGGAGGTAGCTTGATTAGGGCGGAGTGCCACTAGACTAAGGTGGAGGTAGCTTGGTCAGGGCAGAGTGCCACTAGACCAAGGTGGGTGTAGCTCGGTCAGGGCGGAGTGCCACTAGACCCAGGTAAAGGTAGCTCGGTCAGGGCGGAGTGCCACTAGACCAAGGTGGAGGTAGCTTGATCAGGGCGGAGTGCCACTAGACCAAGGTGGGCAGATTGGTCAGGGCGGAGTGCCACTAGACCAAGGTGGAGGTAGCTTGATCAGGGCGGAGTGCCACTAGACTAAGGTGGAGGTAGCTTGGTCAAGGCGGAGTGCCACTAGACCAAGGTGGGTAGATTGGTCAGGGCGGAGTGCCACTAAACCAAGGTGGAGGTAGCTTGGTCAGGGCGGAGTGCCACTAGACCCAGGTAAAGGTAGCTTGATCAGGGCGGAGTGCCACTAGACCAAGGTGGAGATAGCTTGGTCAGGGCGGAGTGCCACTAGACCAAGGTGGAGGTAGCTTGATCAGGGCGGAGTGCCACTGGACCAAGGTGGAGGTAGCTTGGTCAGGGCGGAGTGCCACTAGACCAAGGTGGAGGTAGCTTGATCAGGGTGGAGTGCCACTGGACCAAGGTGGAGGTAGCTTGATCAGGGCGGAGTGCCACTAGACCAAGGTGGATGTAGCTTGGTTAGGGCGGAGTGCCACTAGACCAAGGTGGGTAGCTTGGTCAGGGCAGAGTGCCACTAAACCAAGGTGGAGGTAGCTTGGTCAGTGCGGAGTGCCACTAGACCAAGGTAAAAGGTAGCTCGGTCTGGGCGGAGTGCCACTAGACCAAGGTGGAGGTGGCTTGATCAGGGCGGAGTGCCACTAGACCAAGGTGGAGGTAGCTTGGTCAGGGCGGAGTGCCACTAGACCATGGTGGAGGTAGCTTGATCAGGGCGGAGTGCCACTAGACCAAGGTGGAGGTAGCTTGGTTAGGGCAGAGTGCCACTAGACCAAGGTGGAGGTAGCTTGGTCAGGGCGGAGTGCCACTAGACCAAGGTGAAGGTAGCTCGATCAGGACGGAGTGCTACTAGACCAAGGTGGAGGTAGCTTGATCAGGGCGGAGTGCCACTAGACTAAGGTGGAGGTATCTTGGTCAGGGCAGAGTGCCACTAGACCAAGGTGGGTGTAGCTCGGTCAGGGCGGAGTGCCACTAGACCCAGGTAAAGGTAGCTCGGTCAGGGCGGAGTGCCACTAGACCAAGGTGGAGGTAGCTTGATCAGGGCGGAGTGCCACTAGACCAAGGTGGGTAGATTGGTCAGGGCGGAGTGCCACTAGACCAAGGTGGAGGTAGCTTGATCAGGGCGGAGTGCCACTAGACTAAGGTGGAGGTAGCTTGGTCAAGGCGGAGTGCCACTAGACCAAGGTGGGTAGATTGGTCAGGGCGGAGTGCCACTAAACCAAGGTGGAGGTAGCTTGGTCAGGGCGGAGTGCCACTAGACCCAGGTAAAGGTAGCTTGATCAGGGCGGAGTGCCACTAGACCAAGGTGGAGGTAGCTTGGTCAGGGCGGAGTGCCACTAGACCAAGGTGGAGGTAGCTTGATCAGGGCGGAGTGCCACTGGACCAAGGTGGAGGTAGCTTGGTCAGGGCGGAGTGCCACTAGACCAAGGTGGAGGTAGCTTGATCAGGGCGGAGTGCCACTGGACCAAGGTGGAGGTAGCTTGATCAGGGCGGAGTGCCACTAGACCAAGGTGGAGGTAGCTTGGTTAGGGCGGAGTGCCACTAGACCAAGGTGGGTAGCTTGGTCAGGGCGGAGTGCCACTAAACCAAGGTGGAGGTAGCTTGGTCAGTGCGGAGTGCCACTAGACCAAGGTAAAAGGTAGCTCGGTCAGGGCGGAGTGCCACTAGACCAAGGTGGAGGTGGCTTGATCAGGGCGGAGTGCCACTAGACCAAGGTGGAGGTAGCTTGGTCAGGGCGGAGTGCCACTAGACCAAGGTAAAAGGTAGCTCGGTCAGGGCGGAGTGCCACTAGACCAAGGTGGAGGTGGCTTGATCAGGGAGGAGTGCCACTAGACCAAGGTGGGTGTAGCTCGGTCAGGGTGGAGTGCCACTAGACCCAGGTAAAGGTAGCTTGATCAGGGCGGAGTGCCACTAGACCAAGGTGGGTGTAGCTCGGTTAGGGCGGAGTGCCACTAGACCAAGGTAAAAGGTAGCTCGGTCAGGGCGGAGTGCCACTAGACCAAGGTGGAGGTAGCTCGGTCAGGGCGGAGTGCCACTAGACCAAAGTGTAGGGTATTCTGATTATTCAGGGAATGCCGGTTGCGCCGTGTGATACAGCTTTATATGCTTTCCATTGAGGGGAGAGAACTGGACGACTCCTTTGTGGTCTACCAGGACGTAGGCACCCCCTTCATATACTCGGCGGATGATGTACGGTCCGACCCAGTTTTCGACCAACTTCCTTTTGGGGTTAGCGGCCATCACTTCTCTTCTTTTGACCATTACCAGGTCTCCCTTCTTGAACTCTCGCCCTTTGACTAGCTTATCAAAAGCACGGGCCATGCGAGCTTGGCAGAGTTGGATGTTTTGTTGCGCCCGGAGGCGCTTTCCTTCGAGCTCGGTGAGCTCTTCCAATCTTCTTTCTACATTGGTTTGTTCACCGCTGACTAGTCCATGCTGGATGGCGACTCGCAGCGAAGAAACTTCTAATTCAATCGGCACCACAGCCTCTGACCCATACACGAGGGAGAATGGCGAACAGCCGGTTGGGGTTTTATAGACAGTACGATAGGCCCAGAGCGCCTCGTACATCCTTTCTTCCCAGTCCTTTTTATTAGACTTGACAGTCTTTGCCAACAACGTGCATAGTGTCTTGTTGAAGGCTTCTGCAAGTCCATTGGCTTGAGGGTTGTAGGGGGATGATGTCCTCCAGTCAATCTTGTATTTGTCGGCCAGCCGGTAAACCTTCTGATTTCTGAAATGGCTGCCATTGTCAGAGATAATTTGGCTGGGAATCCCGAACCGGAATATTATGTTCTGCCGGAAGAATCTTGCAACCAGTTCTCCCGTCACATCTCTTAACGCAACTGCTTCTGCCCATCTGGAGAAGTAATATGTAGCTGCTAAGATGTATTTGCACCCTGATGAAGACGCTGGTAGTGGCCCTATCACGTCCGTGCCCCATTGAGCAAACGGCCAGCTTGGTAAGGTAGGATGTAGTGGCACTAGAGGCCATCTTGACACATTTGCGTGTTCTTGACACTTTTGACAAGCCCTGGCGAACTTACAGCAGTCATCAAATATAGTGGGCCAATAGTAACCCAATTTCTTTATCTCAATTTTCATCTTTGGGCCGGCCTGATGCGCTCCAGCTGATCCCGCATGGATTTCTTGCATCACCTGCCCCGCTTCTGCTGAAGACAAGCAACGAAGTAGGACTTTTCTTCGGGCATCTGCCATTATTCAAAACAGGGTTCCGTTTCTCATCTCGTAAGAGTCTTTGACCCTCAGGAGTTTCATTCTTTGTTCTTTTTCTTTTGGGAGCTGCTGGTGTTGGAACCACTGCAGGAGATGTTCTCGCCAATCGGGCTGTTGAACCTCTTCGACGGCTACCACCTCAATCTCTTGTTCATCGGCTAAGACCTCTGTTACACTGGGGACTTGCCGACGGTTGATCACTGTTATATTCAGGCTCGTGTCTGGCGAGACCGCCAAAGAACTGGCCAGCTTAGCGAGGGCGTCTGCCTGAGCATTCTGGCCTCGGTTGATATGCTTGATGCTGATGAAGTAGAATCTTGACATCAGGCAGGTTGCCAGCTGATGGTAGGGGAGGAGCTCTTGCTTTCGCACATTGAACTCTCCTTCCAGTTGTTTTATAACTAGCATGGAGTCTCCGAATGCTTCCAGCATCTAAATTCCCATGGATAGAGCAATTTGCAACCCGATTATCAGGGCTTCATACTCTGCTTCATTATTTGTGCAATGCTTGTTTATCGAGCAAGATGTGTGCACCACTTCCCCTTCTGGAGATTTTAGGACTATGCCTGCTCCTGCCCTGACCCTGGCTGATCCAATGACAGAGGTGTCAATTCTGGAAGCGCCATCGAAATATAGCTGCCACAAGGAGGGCCGCACCTGAGCGGCTTCAAGGGTTTCATCTTCAGGAAGCTCCGGTTCCAGCGGGCAGTCCCCAGGTACTGGGTGCTCGGCGAAGAAGTCTGCAATAGCTTGGCCCTTGACAGCCTTGCGCGGCACATAGGAGATGTCAAACTCCATAAGGATTACTGCTTATTTACCCAAGCGACCTTTGAGTGCCGGCTGGGACATAATATATTTCAGCGGGTCCTCTTTGGATACCAAGCTGATTTCATGCGACAACATGTAGTGTCGAAGCTTCTTAACTGCAAAGACCAGTGCCAGACAGATCTTCTCAATATAAGTATATTTCTCCTCAGTTCTGACCAGTCTCTGACGGAGGTAGTAGAGGGCTTGTTCTTTCCCTTCTTCATTATTCTGGGCCAGCATTGCCCCCAGGGAATTGTGTGTGGCTGCTATATATAATATCAACGGCCATCCTTTCATCGGTGCGCCAGCACTGGAGGAGTCTTCAGATAGTCTTTCAGCTTGTCAAAGGCTGTCTAGCAATCTTCATCCCAATAAAAGGGAACATCCTTCATCATCAGTTTATGGAAAGGCTGGCATCGCCCTGACAAATTGGAAATGAACCGTCGGATATACGCCAAGCGGCCCTGTAGTGATCTCAGCTCGGAGAGATTTCTTGGTGCAGGTAACTCCTGAATTGCTTTGATCTTTGCGGGGTCTATCTCGATTCCCCGATATCTGACAATGAAACCCAAGAATTTCCCGCTCGACACTCCGAACGCGCATTTCATAGGGTTCATCTTCAATTCGTGCTGCCTCAGCCTCTGAAAAATGACTCGGAGGTCTTGCATATGGTCTTCTTTTCTTCTGGTCTTCACCACCATATCATCTATATAGCACTCGACCTTGTGGTAGAGCAACTCATCAAATATTTTGGTCATTGCGCGCTGATAAGTTGCGCCAACATTCTTTAGTCCGAACGGCATCCTCCTGTAGTGATAGATGCCTTTAGGGGTTCGGAAGGCAGTGTGGACCCGGTCATGTTTCACGATCCATATCTGGTTGTAACCGGATGACCCGTCCATGAATGATAGGGCCTCATGACCGGTTGTTGCATCTATCATGACCTCCGTTATTGGCATCGAAAAGTCATCCTTGGCACAAGCTTTATTCAGATCTCGGAACTCAACACATATCTGGATCTGTCCGTTCTTCTTTTTCACGGGGATGATATTCGCCAACCATGTGGTGTACCAATTTTCTTCGACAAATCCCACGTCAATGAGCTTGTCGACTTCTGCACAAATTTGAGTGATGAGCTCCGGCCTCATGCGCCGCGATGGTTGCTTCACCGGCTCGGCTTCAGGGCTGATCGTCAGCTCATGTTGCGAAACTGTAGGGCTCAGACCTGGCATTTCTTTGTAAGTCCAGGCGAAGCAATCCCGGTACTCTTGCAGCAGCTGGGTGTACAGCTCCCGTTCTTCTGAGGATAATTGGCCGCTGAGGAAGGTAGGCCTGGGGTCTTTCTCACTTCCCAAGTTGACTTCTATCAGCTCGTTGATTGTAGCTTGGCCTCCATCTTCTATCTCCGGAGGTGCCGGTTGGAGGTCGACGAAATCTGCAATATCATCTTCAGGGTCGAGGACCTCGCCCTGCCCATTTGACGTCATCAGAGCTTCTCGAAAGTCCTCTGCTTCATTTAGTAGCGGCCGTGCATATTGCTCTCTCAGCAAATCCACCGCCGTTGTAGTCTCCGTGGGCAGGAGAGCAGCTTCAGCCCCTGTAGTTGGGGTTGCAGTCGTGCCAGACTGGTGACTGCTTGTTGTTGGGTTGGAATAGCAACCCCGTCTCGTGGCAAAAGGTGAGGAGATCTCACCTCCTGGGGCAGTTGCATCTTCAATACGAGTGGCAGTCCCATTGTCGGTAGCACATACCTCCTGGTCGAGGCTGACCGAGGCTTCCCCGATTGGCACAAGGGGTGCGGAGGTCATTGTTGGTAGGACTCCACAGGAGGGAGAGATCCTTGCTTCTTCAACGCCTTCGGCTTCGCTGCTGCTAGCCGTATCAAATTCGGCTTGCAGGGCTGCCTCTTCGGGATAGACCTGCTCCCAACATCGGCAAGGAATCACGGTCTCCGCTTCTTGATTTTCGGGCTGGCCCGGGTCAGCATGTTCAGCTTCCGCTGGGTATTCATCAAAGGTTGCCCCCAGCGGGCTGTCTTCAGCAGGGTAGAAGGCGGAGAGGGTGTCCACCTCGTATCGCCCACTGTGATAATATTCTTCCAGGGTGAAGCCCAACCCCGGATGCCGAGAGACGCATCTCATTTCCTTATCTAGATTTGCGGGATACCATATTTTCTGGAAAGCTTCCTTGCGCTTTTGAGACTGATCGGAGGGGATGTGCTGCTTTTGAAACATCTCGGCCATCCGACTGGTTGTGAATGCCAGACCCTTGACGGGGACCGACGGGTTGCTTATGTCTTCGGGGAGGCTGCAGTCTGTGTCTTCCCGAGTAGGGTGCTCTTCAGCCGTATAGAACAAGCTGTTGGGTCCATCTTCCTGTGTCACCTCCCAAGTTTTGAAAGGCTTGACAGTGGGGTTATCAAGGCCGGAAATCAGCTTGGTGAGGCCGTCTGGGATTCCAATGTGATTGTGCTACCGAGCGACCTGCACTTCATTAGCTTCAGGGTATAATGTTGGGGGTGCTATTCTGCCCACATCCCCGGATGTTGTGATATGAGAGACCACCTTAGGCTTGACATATCCGTGCGGCGGTGGTGGATATCAATCGTCGCCGGATGTGCCTCTTGATGCCCCCGCAGGGTCTTAGCTTCAGAGGTCTTCTGAGAAGGCCCCGCATATAGGTTGGCGTCCGCCAAGTGACATTCAAATACCTCAAACGGGTGAAGGTCAGCAAATATCCTCTCCTCCTTCCCTTGGAGACTATATTTGATACATTGGTGGAGCGTGGAGGACACCACCATGTTCTCATGCAGCCATGGGCGGCCGAGCAATGCTTTGTATGAGGTGCGGGAGTCGATGACATGGAACTGCACTGTCGAAGTGAAATCCGCTAGGGTAAGGGTGAACTCTGCCACCCCCATCGACACTTCACATTTTTGATTGAAGCCGGTGATACGCATATCCCTGACTTTCTCGAGATGCACGTTGAAGTGGTGCCTCTCGTATATTCTATAGGGCAGGATGTTGACCACTGTGCCGGGATCAACCAGAATCCTATTCAGCTCCCTTCCATTCAGGTGCCCCTTCGTGTACAGCGGCCTGTTGTGGCTGATGGTATGTATCATCATGTCCTCTGGAGTGAAGGTCGTGCTAGCTTCCGGCATTGCTTCAGCCAGGCATGTCTCAACATGAGCAGGCGTCTGGAGAGCAGTGATGATCGCCTGTCGAGTCTCTTCACTCAAAGAGAGGATCTCCTAGATGGTAAATCGAGCAGGGAGCTTCTTGAGTAGCTTCATTACTCGGCTCCCAGCTCGGACATTGGAGAGCTTCATCTCTTCAGCCCACCTAGGCTTGGGGAGTCCCGCGTTGCGGCCCCTGACGGACCTGCTTCATCTGCTTCGGATTTGGTGCCCTTCTGGCTGCTACCGGATCCTCGGTGCTCTTCATTAGCTGCTGTAGGGCAAGCTCCATCTGTATTTGGATCTTCGGCAGATTGTGCTGGCTGCGGGTGAACATCCCCGGGTGCAGGGTTAGCCTCCTGACAAGGTTGCTTCCCCTTAGACATCTTCATGAATTCAAGAAATGAATGGACCCCCTTGCCCCCACTCTTGTTATATAGGCCTGACGGAGGAGGGATCTGAACTCCCTTGATCTCCGATGGAGGTGTTTTGTAGGGCTGCTCTCCCCTGAACATGATGTTGTGGTTGGGGGGCGGCTGGCGCCCCCATTTCCGGCCTAACCGGGTTGCATGTGTAGTAGTTGCGGCCTCAGCCCTGCCTCCCCCAAAAAGGGGTGTGAAGCAAATTTCCACTTCTTCCTCTTCTCCGGGCGGGTTGAAGAGTGCTGATAGAGTATTACAGGAAACAACCTGCACTTTATCGGCCTTAGCGGCCCTTCTCTTCTTCTTTTGTTTCTTCTTCTTCCTTGCTTTAGTAGGCGCCTGCCCCCAGAACAGACGGCCCTCCTTATCAGATGCTGCTTAAGCTTCTTCCTTTCACTCAAGTGAGAGCTGTTCCAGTTCTTGCCATGGGACATGGTCCTGCACCAGCAAAAGCTTTAATTCGGGCTGCACGTACTCGTCTAGCCCTTCAATGAGGTTTTGTAGTCGGCGGACCCCAGGATTGGTTTCCTTGACCACCGGCAGCGGAGTTTGTCTCCTCCGATTGTGGGTAGGTATCCTGATAGTTGCAGGTGGAGTGATCCACATGGGTGCCACCACCGATGGAGCAGGTCGGGGTGTAACACCACGGATATGTGCCCCCACTTTCGGGCGGGGTGCTTTCTTCCTCTTGTGCTTCGCGGGGATCTGTTGCCATCCCTGCTGTTCGTTTGCGGGCCCCAAGAAATGAGTTTCATAAGTGCTCCGCGTACTTGCTTCGGAGATCTCCCCGAGCAGTGCCTGGTATAGGGAGATCATGTTGACTGTTGCCCTCCTCCGAGGGGCTTCATGCGGTTGAGGAAGGTCCACTTTGTACTCTCCCAACTCGATTTCATTTTTCTTCACCATTCCTTCGATGATGTCCTTGAAAACATAGCAGTCTTCGATTGGGTGCCCCAACATCTGGTGGTAGGGGCAAAATCTTGGGCTGTCTCTTCTCTTTAGGTCCTCTGGCCTCTTTGGCTCTGGCAGGGTGACCATGCCATATTCCGTTACCCAGTCGAACAGAATCCGAGTCTTGTCCTTCAGAAATGAATAGGCTTTCTTCATCTTGTCCCATAGCGAGGGACCTTCTTTGCCGTCTGGGGCTTCTGCAGGCTGTGGGGTGACTGCCTTCTTGCCTTCATCTTTCTGTTGTTCGAACGCCTTGATGTCAAGAGCGTTCGCTTCTTTAGGCGACGAGCGCCGCTCCACTACCTTGCCCTTCTGGGTCGTGCTGGAAGCTGATGTAGAGACAGGTCTGGCCAGAAAAGCTTCTAACTCGGCCATGACATTATTCAATCGGTCAAACAACCGTATTTCCATTCCGATCATCTTATCCAAAACCTCCCTCCTGAGGTTCTGTTTGCATATTTGTACAACGTCTTCCTGATGCGGGGGTCGCTTGCACCTCATTCCGAGGTTCCTCCACCTCTTGATATAATCGAGGGCTGTCTCATCGGCCCTTTGCTTGGTTGAGTAGAGTTCGGCCACTGTGACCTCCCTCTCTGTAACATGGAATCTCTCCTGAACTTCCTCTGCATATCCGACCAGTCGCCGATCGACCCAGCCGGGAGGCTGGAGTACCATTCAAATGCGAGCCCCGTCAGCGAGGACCCGAAAAACTTTAGCAAGTATGACTCGTCGGCGGCCAAATCACCCATGACAGTCATGTAATATGCAACGTGTTCCTTCGGGGATCCCTTCCTGTTGAACTTGTCGAACTTGGGCGGCTTGTTGACCCCTGGGGGAAGCCGCTTGGCAGCATGGTGTTGCGGGTAGGGCACCCGATAGGCATCAAATGTGACGTAGTCGCCTTCACTTCTTTCTGCGAGCTTCAGCTCGATCATTCTTTCCACCATCATCTGGTTCATGACCGTGGGGTCAACTGGCTCCAGATGGAAGTGTGTCGGCTGCAGGTACGGGGTGAACAGAGTGATCGCCTGTGGAGGACGCAGCAGCGGGGGTGTCTGGTGCACTTGAGGGAGCACCGGTGGCATCAGCGGCTGGGGCTATGGTGGCGCTGCTGAATCGTCGCCATGCTCGGCTCTGACGACTGAGGCAAGGTGTAAAGCAGTGGAGGGTCGACATGACGAACCGCTCCCCGGGATGATTCACCCTGGACTTCAGACGACTTGGAAGCTGACGACTATTCAGTCTTCTCCATTAGCTATTTCTTCAGCAAGTCTATCTCTTGCCGATATCTTTGGAGTAACATCAGGACCGTTGGGCCCATAGTTGCCGCGCCGGGAATGGCTTCTGTTGCTTCTCTGGACGTACCCTCGGGCAGGATGTCGAGGAGGATGTCATCTTCTTCCTCCGCCGTTACCACATTGGCATTTAAGACATGAGCCTCATCATCCCACTGGTGGTAGATCAGGGGTTGCTCTTCCTTAGTTGCTTCCAAGATCTCCCTTGCTACTTCTGCTCTGCGAGTATTCGGCCCCGGCCTTGCGGCCAATCGAGCCAACTCGCGGGGGTCTTCGAGAAGCCCCCCGTATCGGCTGAATATGCCAGCCATGTTGCAGGTGAAAACCTGCATCCTTCTTCTCAGTCGGTGGACCCTTCTCTTAACCTGATGCGGGATGGTCAGCCTCGAACACAGAAGTCCTTGTTTCTTTCCGCTTGGGGACGGCTTCGATCTCGAATCCGTCATCATAACCATTGTTGTCAACCGACGACACCATCATCTTTTCTCCTACATCTTCTTCATCTGCCATTGATGGGCAGTAGTCTTCATTGGCGGCGGCTGCTGGCATCAACCGCTGCTGCCCAAGCGAGGGGTTGCCTAGCCCTCGAAAATAGTTCTTGACCAAGTTGGTCATCTCTTCTCGACCCCGTTCTTGATGCAGCATGGGGAACAGTTGTCGACCTCCCGCAGGAGGGGTATAAGCTAGCCGAGCTCTGTCGGTAAGTTGCTGGAATCTTCGTCCCACAGCAGGGACGTTGGCTTGGCGGGCACAGGCCCGGAAACTTTCGCGGCGCGGAGGGTCCGCAACCAGTTCTTCTACTTTCGGGGCCAGGCCTCTTTCTCTCCTTTCTTCCGCTCCGTCATGAGCAAGGCGGCGGTGGACAGGTGCAGCTTGATGAACAGTTTGGACCCTCTTGGGGACCCACACCTGTTTAAATTTCCTTGGCCCGGGGGCCAACTTCTCTTGGCCGTAATGGCCGGCTTCTTCTCTTTCTGCCCTCCTTCCAGCGAGGGCTTGATATGAGTTACGGACGGGGATGGAAGGGACAACCTGATCTGGGACTATCCGCACGTCGCTTCCGTTGAGGAAGACGCCCATGCCACCAACCATCATAGATTTACCGAATTGCGAGAGGGTTCCGGTAACCACAGCAGTACTCCTCCGGATTTGCTTGCGCTGACGTCCTTCGGAGTTCCCATCGACAGCATCGGGGCGGACCCCATGGACAGCATGGTGCACCAGGCAGCTGGCGACCAAGGTTGGACTCTTGAGCGAGTCGTGGCAGCATCGAGCCTTCAGAGGCGCCATGTTCTTCGTATCTCCCTCGACAGGCTCCGAGGGTTCCACCTCCAGCATGTCTACGAAGGCTAACCCCAAGAAGTTGGGGAAGCCAACGGTGGCAGGGAAGCTGCCGAACACCGTGGGCACCACCAGGTACCCTTGCGCATGATCATCAACAATTGAAGGGCCAAAGCCGACGCCAGTCAGCCCAGTTGTCATCATCGTTCACTTGCAAAGACAAACAAACCAACGATCAGCAACCTTTGGGAGGCCCTCAAAGCCCAAGTATCTCGACAAAGAGATGAAAGGTGACACTGGTCCCACCGGGCGTGCCAGACTATTTGCGATGGGAATTTCTGCTCATGGGTTTGGTTGTTTGGTCTATTATCGTTTGGGTTTATTTGGTTTATTTCACGTGTCGATCGACCAATTAACTAAATGGTAATTAATTGACTGATTAACTGCGCGGGCGTGCCAGTCACGTGAGTGACAAGTTTATTGTGCGCTCATTCTGACCCGTATCGGGTGAGAGTAAGATTCGGTCTAGACCAGCAGTCCGCCATACCATTAAGGCTATGGCGTTAATTACATCCCCCATGAGGAGGGAAAATCTTTGATTAATTGCCGAGATAATGGGCTATCGAGGCCGGAATAAAGGATGCAGAGGATGCGAATGATCATGCAAGATGTTATGATCTACCATGTACGGTTCATTAGGGTGGACCCTCAGTACGTGACGGAGGACCTAGGCCCGAAGACCACCATCACGCGTGGCAAAAGCTTTTCGTTGGACGTTGCCCGGCTTTCAGCTCATGTCATTTGATATACCGATGGTCCGTGCACTCAGGCATGCATCGATGCGGCATGAATGCTTAGACTAAGCAGAATGATGAAGTTATGAGAATTGCTAATTCAGGTTCTAAACGAACTAGTTTATTCAATTTATTGATTACAGAGTTTACTTGATTCTGTTATTAACATTGAAAATCACTCCCATGTCATTTGATATACCGAGGGTCCGTGCACTCAGGCAAGCATCGATGCGGCATGAATGCTTAGACTAAGCAGAATGATGAAGTTATGAGAATTGCTAATTCAGGTTCTAAACGAACCAGTTTGTTCAATTTATTGATTACAAAGTTTACTTGATTCTGTTATTAACATTGAAAATCACCCCGAAGGCGAGGAAAAGATTGAAACGGCACGACGACGCGATTCGGGATGAAACCGGTGTGATGCGCGTAGGCATAGAGTTTAAAACAGCGTGAGAAGCGTGGGTAAAGGCTTGAAATGGCGCCGCTTAACGTAGGTGTAGGGCTGGCCTGAAAATGGCGTGCCCCTCTTCCTGGCGCGCCAGGATAAGGCGTGCCGTATTAAGGCGCGCCGAGTATCGACGGTGCCGGTTTAGCCCTGTTTTACGAAAACTGAGGTTTTATTGGTTATTTTTGGATTTATTAAATCATTTTGGGAGATTTTGAAAGTTTATTAAGTCAGGTATTCAAAGGATCGGCTCCGGGCCATCCGGAAGCCGAGTCACAGGCTCGCGCGAGGTTCATACTCGAGCGCGGCGATTGTTCTGAGTCAAACTCGTTCGAGCCGAAATTTCGGCAGCATCTCCCCATCCCAGAGGATTGTCGGGGAGAAGCGGGGAGTACTCACGTGACAGGAGCAACCCTGGAAAGCCGGGTGGCACAACGGCGGCCGGCAAACCCAGACGGATAGGAGAACCCCGAGGGCTAGCCTACGAGGGGCACGGAGTCCGTGGGTAGAAAGTAGACAGATGGCGCGACTCACAGTGGGAGCGATGATGAGGGCATCTCACAGCGCTCACTTTGGCTCAGATCACCTGTATCATTTGGATGAAGCCCGGCTATGTGTTCACATGTTATTTTCCTTTTCTTTGAGTCATATCTTATGTACTTTCCTTTATTGAGTCATGTTATTTTAGTCATTTCCTTTGTTATGCTTATTTGGGCCCAAGTACCTTAGTTATGGGCCCATAGGAGTGAGTCTAGGATATGCTCGGTCTTTTGTCCAAATGTCAAGGGTACTATGGTCATGTAAAGAGTGGATGCCTATATATAGGCCCCATCTCCCCTCATGTACTAAACTTTTGATGAATCAATTTGAATAGAAATATTTCCCAAATCTCACTCCCCTCCACTAAATTTCTCTTCTCTCTTACTCTCTCATTATCTCTCTCTTACTCTCTCTCCACAAGGAAGGGGGTGAACCCCTCTCTCTCTCCCCCCTTCTCCCACCTACCACCTACCCCCTCCCTCATTAAGGACCACCCCAACCACCCACCACCCCCATAACTCCACCCCAGCCCCAAGGTATCCTACACCAATCAAAACCCCACCCTCCAACCACCACCTACCCCATCCACTTCCCAAAGCACCTCCCCACCTTCCCAAGGCTGAAGGGGTCCCTCCCAAGGCCATTTTTGAATCTCCCTCCCATCTCTCCACCCCCATACCAGCTTCTGGTCGCCCAAACAAGCCCCCCATACCCAGCCAAGTTCGCCCCCCCCCTCCACTCCATTGCTCACCTTGTGCAGCCCTCCCCCTTCCCCCAACTCACTCCAGCCAACTCCAGCTCCATCCACCACCCCTCCTTGCTTCTCCAGCCACCACAACAGCCCTCCATCAACCACCTCCACTCCCCACAGCCTCCAGCCACCCCATTTCCCCAACTACACCCCACCATCCCTTCACTCATAACCATTTTCATTTTCAGATCCAGTCCAGGTCGCAGGTAGCAGAAGTGGCAGCAGGTTGCAGAGGACACTCCATCGTCACCTGAGAGCTTCTGGCGACCCATCTTACATCGTCGGAAGCGTCATCAAGTCAGCTTTCTAACGGTTGTAATCCCGCGTCCATCCGAGCTTGGAGCTGATTAGAGGAGCCGTTCTCGCCAGACTGCATTTTCCGACTCCGGCTGGTGATCAGAGGCTGAGAGCAGAGGCGGCGACGACCTGTTCGGGAAAGCTCTGGGCGCCATTTACGGAGGAGAGGAACTAAGACCAGTCCCCTTTCAGTACCATGGAGAATGAAGTCAATCGCCCTCCCGAGCTCTAAGTTCCAAATTTTCCCGTCGAAGTGCGCAGGCTGCTCCCTGCTGTTCCAGGTCGGACCACTGCCTAATCTTCTGATCAGAAGTTTCTTCTCAGACCTCCTTTTGGAGCCCCGTCAGTTCCTGCTCAAAGCTGCTCCATCCATGGTCGCGTCAACGCCAATTACGTCTCAATCGGAGTTCCGTAGCTTCCGTGGCGTCATCTGCAACCGACCTCATTGTTCTGCACCTGACAGAAACAGAATCCTTCAGTCCGGTTCCAGACCCTGTCCCAGCCAGAAGCGACATCACAAAGAATTCCAAAAATTCATGCAGCATCCTTGATCAGTGTGGAAAGTTTTGGCAGTGGTTTTGTCAAAATCCGAGCTCGGCTGAGTCCGAGGCGGCGTCTTCATCAGCAACCTGTCAGGCTGTCCCTGAAGCTGGCAGAATCGGCACAATTCGGCGAATCAAGTTTCTTCCTTAGTTTCCCCACCCCGCCTGGCCGGCATACAGACCCTCCCTACATGGAGATAGTTTTTGGCTGTAATACATTAATCCCAACCCCTTGATCCACCCTCCTGCGTGAGGAGTAGTGTTGTACTTCTACAATTTTCAGGTCAAGCGACATCGACGCGGCCTGCGGGTGGGTACCCACGCCTCCCCGCTCGCCCTCGTCTTCGGCCGGGATCGGTGTCTTCACACCGATCAGGTGAGTGACTTGTCCTTACCTGGTTGTTCCTTGCTTTGCTAGTTTAGTATTGCTTCTTATGCCCGTTGGCCGGTAAGAGAGTGCTCGGACTCGTAATTGCTTGTTTAGTGTTCCCACCGCGGAGTGTGAGTGAGAGCCACCCAACCCCACGCCCCGGCGTGCCACCTGCCCACAAAATTGGGAATTCCCAGACCTTTAGGGGTCAGCCTAAGCCCACCTAGTCTTTGGAATACTTGGGTCCCACCTTGGACCCTCGCCATCATTCCCCGGCCCCACCGGGTGATCGCGTGTGCCGTACGAGTGAGCCGCTATCGTGAGATCATTGAAAGTGCTTGTATGCTTGCGGGTCTAAGTCATAGGGTCAAAGAGTCTCCCAATTGCATCCTTGGGCTGTGCCACATCAAGTGGTATCAGAGCGGTCATAGGCTTGTTCTTACAAGTCTAGTCTTGGGTCGTCTTCACACTAAGTCATTCATAGGTGCATTCGCACACCCGTGCATAGCCCACCCAACTTTGCATGACCACCCGTAGTGGAACTCATTATCAAACCAATCCATCCTCTTCCAATTCCACAATGAATCCCAATCCCCAAGGGAATCCCGCCAACAATGAGCATGAGCTCCCCGATCATATGAGATTCCTAGTGGAGGGTATGGCTAGTATCTTAGGGCGGCTTGATGACATAAGAACCTGGCTTGAGCAACTTGAGGAGAATAGGCCCGCCCCAAGGGTAGCTGATAGGAGGGCACCTCCCCCACATGAGGAACCAGGCATAGGAGAGCTCAACCTTGACCCTCCTCCCAAATTGGAAAGAGACCCACCTCCAAGGAGGAATGAAAGACCCCCCCGGGACAACCCGGATGACCACCTTATGAGACTTGTGAAAGTAGATGCCCCCACCTTTGATGGATCTCATCACCCAAGCATCTATTTAGATTGGGAGGCGGCTATGGACCAATATTTTGATTGGTACCCAATGACCGAGGATAGGAGAGTCCGGCTTGCAAAAATGCAACTTACCAAATTAGCTAAGACTCATTGGATGAACATTGAGACATTAAGGATAGTTAGGAGGGAAGCTCCCATCACCACATGGGGGGCCATGAAGGAACAACTCAAACTCAAATATGTCCCTCCCTCCTACCATCAAAACCTCCTAGATAAGTGGCAAGCCTTGACACAAGAAGGGAAGACCGTTATGGAGTACATTGAGAAATTTGACTACTACCTTCTTAAGTGTGGAGTCCAAGAGGACCCCGCCGTCACACTATCCCGCTTTAGGAATGGACTTCAATTCCACATAAAAAAGGAGCTATTCATGTGTCAAGTAGCCACTCTAGAGCAAGCCTACCAAGTGGCCCGAGATGCCGAGAAGTTCTCTCGATACACCCGAATGTTTGCCCCTCGGGGAATGGATCCAAAATCCATGGTACCTCGGACCAACCCCCCACCTCCTCAACGAGGAATCCTCCCCAACCCCATGGGAACTCCTCCCACCCGAGCAGCCCCTCCTAGTGGCATCCCTCCTCCTCGCCCCACAAGTGGGCCCCCCAACCCCACTCCCAATAGACCAAATCTGACACCCACTCTTCCTCACACTAGGGCTGCCCCAAACCACCAAAGTGGGCAGCAATGCTTTAGATGCCTTGGGTATGGACACTTCGCCAATCAATGCCCCACCAAGGGCGCATCTAGCTTGCTCAATGATGAGACAACCCCCTTGCCCCAAGATGAAGTTATAGAAGAGGTTGAGGTGTATGAGGCCTCTCCCGATTGGGAGGAGGAGTATGAGAACCACTACATGGAGACCAATCAAGAACAAACTCCTCCATCTACCAACTCTCACCTTGGAGTAGTTAGGTGCACCCTCACTCAAACCCAAGAACATGATTGGAGAAGAAACACCATCTTCCATACCTACATCCGGATAGGGAGTCATGCTAGGAAGGTCATCTTGGACAACGGGAGTAGTGTGAATGTGGTGTCACCCGACACCATCAAACTTTTGGGCCTTACCATCTCCCCATACCCACACCCATATCGGGTAACTTGGATTGATGCCACATCCGTACCTGTTAGCACTCGTTGCCTTGTCCCTATCACATTTCAATCCTACCAAGGGCAAGTTTGGTGTGACATTCTACCAATGGAAGTTGGAAGTATACTCCTAGGACGGCCTTGGATCTACGATATAAATGCCACCTTCCTTAGAAGGACTAACACTTGCATTTTCACTCATGAGGGGAAGAGAATCCAACTCAACCCCTCTCCACCCCGTTCCCTTCCCAAGAAGGCATCTCCCTCCCTTGAGGGATCCCCTACCCCTCCCACTATTAAAAACCCACCAAACCCCACCCCACCATGTCCTAATTTGACCATTGGGACTACTAGGAACCTACACCTCATCACTAGGAAAGAACTTGAGGAAGAAGTCAACCAAGGGGGACAAGTGTGTGCCATTGTTATTTGTCTTAGGGAATCCACCCTAACCAACCCACACCCAATAGAGATTCAACAAATCCTTGAAGACTCCCATGATGTGTTCCCTGATGAGCTACCGGATAAGCTACCACCCATGCGCGATATGCAACATGCCATCGACTTAGTGCCCGGGGCTACCTTACCCAACCTATCTCACTATCGCCTCAACCCCACCGAGCATGCTGAACTTAGGAGGCAAATTGAGGAGCTCATCAAGAAGGGCTTCCTCCGCATTAGCAAAAGCCCATGTGCGGTCCCGGCCCTCCTCACACCCAAAAAAGATGGAACTTGGCACATGTGTGTAGATAGCCGGGCCATCAACAAGATCACAGTCAAATATAGGTTTCCCATCCCTCGGCTAGATGACATGCTAGACATGCTTGCTGGAGCCACCATCTTCTCTAAGATCGATCTCAAAAGTGGCTACCACCAAGTTCGCATTAGGCCCGGGGACGAGTGGAAAACCGCCTTTAAAACTAAGGACGGTCTCTATGAATGGCTTGTCATGCCTTTCGGCCTTTCCAATGCACCTAGCACATTCATGCGCCTCATGACCGAGGTCCTCCGGCCCTTCATTGGCATCTTCCTTGTCGTCTACTTTGATGACATTCTCATATATAGCCAAACCAAGGAAGCCCACCTAGAACATCTCAAACAAGTTTGCACCGTTCTTAGGAAAGAAAGTCTCTTTGGCAATCCCGGGAAGTGTCATTTCTTGACCATTCAACTAGCCTTCCTAGGATTTATTATCTCATCCCAAGGGGTATCCATGGACCCCGAGAAGGTCCAAGCCATTCTTGAGTGGCCCGAGCCCAAGACCCTCCATGAGGCCCGAAGCTTTCACGGGCTAGCCACTTTCTATAGGAGATTCATCTGTGGGTTTAGCACTATCACCGCTCCTATCATGGATTGTCTCAAGAAGGGCACTTTTATGTGGACTAGGGCAGCCTCCAAAGCATTCCTAGAGCTTAAAGAAAAGATGACCCAAGCCCCGGTCTTGTGCCTACCTGACTTCTCAAAGGTCTTCGAGGTCACTTGTGATGCATCCGGGGTAGGGATTGGAGGCATTCTTAGCCAAGAGGGTCACCCAGTAGCCTATTTTAGTGAGAAACTTTGTGAGGCTAGGACTAGGTACTCCACATATGACAAAGAGCTTTACGCTGTGGTTCAATCCCTTCGGCATTGGAGGCACTATCTCCTCCCCAAGGAGTTTGTGATCTTCTCAGACCACGAGGCCTTGAAGTACCTCAACACCCAACAAAAGCTCAATGCCCGCCATGCCCGTTGGGTAGAATACATTCAAGCCTATACCTTTGTCCTCAAGTACAAGAGAGGTAGTGAGAATCGCGTCGCCGATGCGCTTAGTAGGCGGGTAGCCTTACTTTCCACCATCCAGGTGGAAGTCACCGGGTTTGAGAGAATCAAAGGGGAATACCCAAATTGCCCAGACTTTGGGACTCACTACAACACCCTTTCCACTCTGCCCCACAAGGAACATGAGGGATTCATACTCCAGGAGGGGTATCTTTTCAAGGGAGCTAGGCTATGCATATCCCAGACTTCACTTCGGGACTTCTTAGTTTGGGAGTTACACAGTGGTGGCCTAGCTGGTCACTTTGGGGTCCAGAAGACCATAGAGCTAATTGAGAGGTAATTCCATTGGCCCAGTCTCAAAAAGGATGTGGCCCACATTGTGGGACAATGTCGCATTTGTGCCTCAGCAAAACAAGTGAGGCAAAACACTGGGCTTTACACACCCCTACCCATCCCAGACCGACCTTGGGAGGATTTGAGCATGGACTTTATCCTTGGCCTACCTAGGACCTTACGCAAACATGATTCCATCTTTGTCGTTGTTGACAGGTTCTCTAGAATGGCCCACTTTATCCCATGTGCCAAGACTTCGGATGCTTCTAGGGTCGCCCGATTGTTCTTTGATGAGGTGGTCCGACTCCATAGACTACCCAAAACCATTGTGTCTGACCGAGATGTGAAATTCACCAGTTACTCTTGAAAAACTCTCTGACATTTGATGGGAACCCTCCTCAAATTCTCCACCGCTTACCATCCTCAAACCGATGGCCAGACTGAGTTCGTCAACCGAAGCCTTGGGAACTTGCTAAGTTGTCTAGTAGGGGACCACCCTGGGAATTGGGATCTCCTCTTATCTCAGGCCGAGTTTGCCTACAATGATTCCGTCAATAGGTCCATAGGCAAGAGTCCATTTGAGGTAGTACATGGTTATAGGCCTAGAAAACCCTCAGATCTTATTCCCCTTCCCCTACATGCTAGAGTGTCAGTCTCAGCTGAGTCCTTTGCACAACATATCAAAGAGTTACATGATGACATCCGCAAGCATATAGGGAAAAGTAATGAGGCTTACAAAAGGTGAGCAGATGCTCATCGATGCCACTGCGAGTTCCAAGTGGGAGACTCGGTGATGGTGAGGACGGAGCGGCTCCTTCCGGGGCCTGCCTCCAAGTTGAGGGCACGAGGGTCGGGACCGTTTCGAATTCTGAGACGACTAGGTAGTAACGCTTATGAGCTGGACCTACCTGAGGGTTTTGGGGTACACCCTACTTTCAATGTGGCAGACCTGGTACCCTACAAGGGCCCAGCGGTGGAACCTAGTGAGGAGCTTGAGCCTTTACCCTCCCTTGAGAGAGACACCCATGGTGTGACTCTACCTCCTAGCTTGAGAGGTCGACGTGAGTAAGTGGAGGCAATACTGGATGAGCAGAGTACCATTACCAGGAACAGGGTGTACCAGCGTTACCTAGTGAGGTGGAAGGGCCGTCCCCCGACCGAGGACACTTGGGTGAGCCGGGAAGACTAGTTGCGCCTTGACCCAGACATTTTGGAGCACGACCACAGTCAGGTGGACCCATACTCGACAGGGTCGAGTTCTCCCCACCCCGGGAGATTTGATGAGGGCATCTCACAGCGCTCACTTTGGCTCGGATCACCTGCATCATTTGGATGAAGCCCGGCTATGTGTTCACATGTTATTTTCCTTTTCTTTGAGTCATATCTTATGTACTTTCCTTTATTGAGTCATGTTATCTTAGTCATTTCCCTTGTTATGCTTATTTGGGCCCAAGTACCTTAGTTATGGGCCCATAGGAGTGAGTCTAGGATATGCTCGGTCTTTTGTCCAAATGTCAAGGGTACTATGGTCATGTAAAGAGTGGATGCCTATATATAGGCCCCATCTCCCCTCATGTACTAAACTTTTGATGAATCAATTTGAATAGAAATATTTCCCAAATCTCACTCCCCTCCACTAAATTTCTCTTCTCTCTTACTCTCTCATTATCTCTCTTACTCTCTCTCCACAAGGAAGGGGGCGAACCCCTCTCTCTCTCCCCCCTTCTCCCACCTACCACCTACCCCCTCCCTCATTAAGGGCCTCCCCAACCACCCACCACCCCCATAACTCCACCCCAGCCCCAAGGTATCCTACACCAATCAAAACCCCACCCTCCAACCACCACCTACCCCATCCACTTCCCAAAGCACCTCCCCACCTTCCCAAGGCTGAAGGGGTCCCTCCCAAGGCCATTTTTGAATCTCCCTCCCATCTCTCCACCCCCATACCAGCTTCTGGTCGCCCAAACAAGCCCCCCATACCCAGCCAAGTTTGCCCCCCCCTCCACTCCATTGCTCACCTTGTGCAGCCCTCCCCCTTCCCCCAACTCACTCCAGCCAACTCCAGATCCATCCACCACCCCTCCTTGCTTCTACAGCCACCACAACAGCCCTCCATCAACCACCTCCACTCCCCACAGCCTCCAGCCACCCCATTTCTCCAACTACACCCCACCATCCCTTCACTCATAACCATTTTCATTTTCAGATCCAGTCCAGGTCGCAGGTAGCAGAAGTGGCAGCAGGTTGCAGAGGACACTCCGTCGTCACCTGAGAGCTTCTGGCGACCCATCTTACATTGTCGGAAGCGTCATCGAGTCAACTTTCCAACGGTTGTAATCCCACGTCCATCCGAGCTCGGAGCTGATTAAAGGAGCCGTTCTCGCCAGACTGCGTTTTCCGACTCCGGCTGGTGATTAGAGGCTGAGAGCAGAGACCGCCACGACCTGTTCGGAAAAACTCTGGGTGCCATTTTCGGAGGAGAGGAACTACGACCAGTCCCCTTTCAGTACCAGGGAGAACGAAGTCAATCGCCTTCCTGAGCTCTAAGTTCCAAATTTTCCCGTCGAAGTGCACAGGCTGCTCCCTGCTGTTCCAGGTCGGACCACTGCCTAATCTTATGATCAGAAGCTTCTTCTCCGACCTCCTTTTTGAGCCCCGTCAGTTCCTGCTCAAATCTGCTCCAGCCACGGTCGCGTCAACGCCAATTTCGTCTCAATCGGAGTTCGGTAGCTTCTGTGGCATCATCTGCAACCGACCTCATTGTTATGCACCTGACAGAAACAAAATCCTTCAGTCCGGTTCCAGACCCTGTCCCAGCCAGAAGCGACTTCATGAAGAATTCTAAAAATTCATGCAGCATCCTTGATCAGTGTGGAAAGTTTTGGCAGTAGTTTCTTTGAAATCCGAGCTCGGCTGAGTCCGTGGCGGCGTCTTCATCCGCAACCTGTCAGGCTGTCCCAGAAGCTGGCAGAATCGGCACAATTCGGCGAATCAAGTTTCTTCCTTAGTTTCTCCACCCCGCCTGGCCGGCTTACAGCCCCTCCCTGGGTGGAGTTAGTTGTAGACACGCCAATTTTGACATTGTGGCGAGTAGATCTCGTATTATATTATGATGCCCCAAAGCTGCCCTCCCGGTCGAATTTTTTAAATGGTCTTCAATTTTCTGACGAAGTAGAATAATGGTGAAACATGCATTCATGGTCCGAGCACATTGTTGGTCTTAGCATATGTATAATACAAGGTTCGTGGATCTTCATAGCAAGTCTATACATTCTTCAGTTGTATCAACTTAAACCTGTACATTCTTCTCTTTAAAGTCTATGCATGGCAAGTCTATACGTTGTAGCAAGTCTGTACGTTCGAAGTCTATAGATTGGCTTCACAAAGTCTGTACATTCCTATCTTTACCTACGTTACATCCTCAAAGTCTACACATTCCTTCCAAGTCTATACATCCACTCCAAGTCTACACATCCATTTCCAAAGTCTATACATCCACTCCAAGTCTATACGTCCATTTCCAAAGTCTATACATCCACTCCAATTCTACACATTCCTTCCAAGTCTATACATCCATTCCATGTCTACACATTCCTTCCAAGTCTATACATCCACTCTAAGTCTATACATCCATCTCCAAAGTCTATACATTCATCCTCAAAGTCTATACATTGGCTTCCTCAAAGTCTATACATTGGCTTCACCAAGCCTGTACATCCCCTCAAAGTCTATACATTGGCTTCCTCAGAGTCTATACATTGGCTTCACCAAGCCTGTACATCCCCTCGAAGTCTATACATTGACTTCCTCGAAGTCTGTACATCCTCTCAAAGTCTATACATTGGTTTCCTCCTAATCATCCTCACGTCTCTTTCTCTATTGACTACCTCTCAAAGTCTATACATTGTGTCTATACATTGACTACGTTACCTCCTCACGTATCTCTCTCTCTCTCTATTTTCTTCCCTCTCTCTCTCTCACGTAACCTCACTCACTGTTCTCACTCCACTGCACACACACGACACACACCCACACCCCTCTCACTGCACACACCCTCACTCACTGTTCTCACTCCACTGCACACACACGACACACACCCACACCCCTCTCACTGCACACACCCTCACTCACTGTTCTCACTCCACTGCACACACACGACACACACCCACACCCCTCTCACTGCACACACCCTCACTCTCACTGCACACACACGACACACACAGACACGGACCCCATCTCCTCTCCCACTGCCATCGTCCTTCCACTCCCCCTCTCCCTCTCTTGCCCATGATACTACCGCCACTGCCACCGCCTCGACAGAACCCCGGGGGCGACACCACAGCCGACCACCATCAACCGAATGCAACCCCCTCTCCCATTCTCATTCTCTCCAGAGCCGCAGCCACCTTCCACCACTCCCTCTCTCTCTCAATCTCACCACTCTCGCTCCCTCTCCACCGTGCATGCACCCCGTACGACGCCACGCCGCCCACCTGTACCAACGCTCGCCACCGCCGTGCCTCCCCACGACAACTTCTAGCCGCATCCCCTTGCGAACGCCACCATCATTCTCTCCCTCCTCTGCACTCCGTCACCAGTGCACCCACGAGCCCCCACCTGCACCGCCGGAGCACCCGCGTCCCCGCCACGCCGCCCACCTGCACCGTCGCCGGATACCCACGACAGCAACGACCGCGAGCTCCCTCCCCGTCTTCCCCATCGTCCACCGGACTCCGTCCACCTCGGCCGTCCGACCGCCTCCACCACGTCTGCAGCACCCTCTTCGACCGTCAGCCACCTGCACCACCGTCACTGTCGTCCTTCGCTCTGCTGCTGACTGCCACGCCGGAGACCTCCTCTGTCGGGACCCTCAGCCCAGCAGCCACTCCACCCCATCGCCACCCCCTCTCCACCTTAACCTCATCAACGCCGCCATCGCCAACCCTCCCACAGCCACCACCGTTAACCACTCCCCCTGCTAACCTCCCCTCTCCCTGCCATGACCACCGCCACCCTCCGCGTCACCCCCCCTACTTGACCACCGCCTTCGCTAGCCGCCAGTCCCCCTTCACCTCCGCCAGAGCACCTTCCGTTACACCCTCTCGCCACCGCCCGCCGTCCGCCTTCGCCGCCGTGAGCCCGCCGTACGCCTTCGCCGCCGTGAGCCCGCCGTCCGCCTTCGCTGCCGTGAGCCCGTCACCGCCGTCGTCTGCCACACCGGACGACCTCCGTCTGGCCACTCTCTTCCCTCTCTCTCTCCCTCTCGCGTTCCCTCTCTCTCTCTCTCTCTCTTCCTCTCTGTACCCTCTCGCACCACCCCTCTCATCCCTCTCTCTGTTCTCTCTCTCACGATTGCTCTCTTTCTCTCTCCCGTCTCTCTTTCTCTCTCCTCCTCCCCGCGATCTTTCTCTCTCCTCACCCTATCTCTCTCTTCACGTCCCCTCTCCCACTCTCTCACTTCTCTTTTATTTTTTTAATCCCCTCTCCCCCTTTTCTCTTTTCTCTCCTCCAATCTGCTTCTCTCATTCTCTCTCCATCTCCCTCTCTCTCACTTCTTTTTTTCTTTTTTTTAATCCCCTCCACCGTCTCTCTCTTTCTCTCCCTCTCTCTTCTCTCCATCTCCCCTCCGTCTCTTTCGATCCCCTTCTCTTTCTTTTTTTTTATTTTATTCTCTCCCCCCTCCCACTATCTCTCTCTCCCTCTCGATCTCTCTCCCTCTCTTCATTTCTTCATTTCTTTTTTTATTCCCCCCCTCACTCTCTCTCCCTCTCGATCCCTCTCACTTTTTTTTTATTGTTTTTAATCCTCCCTCCGTCTCCTTTCTTCCCTTCTCATCTCTCTCTTCTCTTTCTCCCTCAACCGTCTCTCTTTCTTCCCCTCTCTCTCTGCCTTCGCTGCCCCTCCCCCTTCTCCTCACTTCTTCTTTTCTCTTTTTATTTCCCCCTGCCGTGATCTCTCTCCCTCTCGATCCCTCTCTCTTTCTTTTTGTTTTGTTTTTATTATTTTTATTCCCTCTCCCCCTCACGTATTCTCTCTCTCCTTCCCTCTATTTCTCTCCCTCTCTCTCTTAATCTCACTCTTCCCGATCCCTCTCTTCCTCTTTATCTTCTTTTTTTTAAATATTTTCTCCCCTCTCCCTTCTTGCTCTCTTTCTCTCTCTCCCACATATATATATATACACATATATATTATATATAGATATATATATATATATCTTATTCTATTCTTTATTTTTGTTTACTTTCTTTCTTTTAATCTTACATCCTCTTTCTTCTAAAAAAAAATTCAAAAAAAATAGAAGAGGGAATTTTCTCCCTCCTCTTCTTTCTCTCATTCTCTCTTAAATTTCCATTCTTTTATTTCGACCAGTTATGTATATGTTTATATATGTTTGTGTAAATATGTTTAAAACGTGTAGTATGTTTATGTATATGTCTATATAAGTATATTTACTACTTATATATATATATATATGTACGAGTGTGTGTTCTTATGTTCAGCCAAACCAGTTTCTGAAGTCCGCTCTGAAGCTCCTTGGTCGTGCTATGTTCGTGCTGTCGAAACCCTTCCCAAAGCCCGTCGGCGGCCTCCTCCGATAAGTTTTTTCTCTCCCTTTTATTTTTAATCAGTCAGTCGATTATATCGCATGCATCATTTTAGCATCTGTGCCATGCCTTTCTCCCCGAGAGGGCCTGGTTTGTGAGCGTCTTCACACTTATGCATTTCATCACATCATCTCCCACTCTTTAGTTCAAAAGGGGTTTTAAATACTACCAACTAGGTGCGTACTCGTCTATGCTATTTTCAGTATCATTTTCTAAAGGATCGGTACTACACCACCGTCGTTCTCATCAACCAGTTCTGCCCTGTTTGATCTTTGTCTAGGGGTAACCGAAGGAAGCCCTCTTCGTCGGCCCGGACCGACAGAAGAGGAAGAGAGGACCCGCACTGCTCCCGCTCCGGAGGCAAACGCGATCACAGCTTTCCCGTGGGGTTCTCAGCCCCTGGCGATCACATCCCCCTCCCCATTCCTTTCTGTCACTTTCTCCTTTTGTTTAAACCCTCTGGACAGAAGTAATTCCTCGCGGAGGTCCCTGCGACGGAAGTAATTCTTCGCGAAGGTGCACGCGACGGAAGTAATTCCTCGCGAAGCCTTTTCATTCTGTCATTTTATTCTTTAATTTCTGTCTAAACCCTGGACGGAAGTAATTCTCGCGAAGGTGCATGTGACAGAAGTAATTCCTCGCGAAGCCTTTTCATTCTGTCATTTTATTCTTTAATTTCTGTCTAAACCCTGTGACGGAAGTAATTCCTCGCGAAGGTGCACGTGACGGAAGTAATTCCTCGCGAAGCCTTTTCATTCTGTCATTTTATTCCTTTAATTTCTATCGAAACCCTGCGACGGAAGTGATTCCTCACGAAGGTGTACGTGACGGAAGTAATTCCTCGCGAAGCCTTTTCATTCTGTCATTTTATTACTTTAATTTTTATCTAAACCCCACGGAGAGTAATACCTCGTGGCGGTCTTATGTATATACTTATATTTATTACTTATATTGCAGTAAAAATCCCGTAAGGCCAATGTCTCGCGGTGGTTTCTATATATGTACACACATTCATTACTGCTGATATTGCTACATTGCTGTTAAAACCCCGCAAAGACCAATGTCCTGCGGTGGTATATTTTTATTCATATTGTTCTTATAATTGTCTGATTAGTGGCATATCATTACAAATTCCGAGTCTACGTGTCTCTCAAATTCTATTACGTAGGTTCTCAGACTCCTCGGTATATGAAAAGCTGCTCGCGGAACGGTAAGTCACGCTTACCGGGAAAGGGTTAGTTTGCGCGAGAGGGTCTTCGGACCCCTATCTCCGTCACGTACCGGAGTCTAATAAGTCTACCTTCTTTGTGTTCCACCAGAATGTTTCTTGCAAGTCACACTTTCCACCACTTTTCTCGTATTACCCAGTAATCCATTCCTCGTTCCTCTTTTCCTTACCTCTCCATTGCTACGGTCTCGTCCTACACATCTCTTCTCTTGGGACCCGACGTTGGTGTGATTTCCTCGTCCACATCTCTTGGCGATCACGGTGGGACCTCTTTTGTTTTCTCTGGTTACCCAAATATTTTCGGCACCCACGTATGCCCCTCCACTCGGCACCCACGTGTGCCCCTCCTGATTGCGCCCGCGTGCGCTACATTCGTGCTCCCAGTAGCACTCTTGCCATCGGCACCCACGTGTGCCCCTCCTGATTGCGCTCGCGTGCGCTACATTCGTGCTCCTAGTAGCACTCTTGCCATCGGCACCCACGTGTGCCCCTCCTGATTGCGTCCGCGTGCGCTATATTCATGTTCCCGCTACCACTCTTGGCATTCCAATTTCATCCCTCGTGCACTATGTGCATTACTCTAGAGTTCCCTTGAAGTCTGAAGAGATTCGTATCATTGCAGAAAAGGAGTGTTGTGATGTTTGTTTAATTTCTTTTATTGTATATATTCGTTGTCTGTTTATATATCTCCTGTTAAATTCAGCACTACATTGCATATCATCTCCCTTTTATTTTTATTTCTTTTGTTCCATTTTTTTAGGATCACCTTTTCCTGGTGAAGGAAGGACTCTCCGTTCGGGAATTCCTCTCGACGGACTAGGATCTTCTTCATCGGGACCTCCGTAAGTCCCCGACAGCGAAGGATTCCCTCTTCGTTCACTGGACATGTTGTACCACTGAAGTTCCCCGGAGTTTAGTTACCCATTCGTGGTGAGGCGAGCGACCTTAGCTGACATGGCGGTGGCCAAAATTCTTACTAGGGTCCTGTCTTTTGTGTGAACCCCTCGTTTGTGAAAAGAGAAAAGAAAAAAAAAAGAAAAAAGAAGAAGAAGAAAAAAAGAAAACAAACCAAAACAAAAAAGAGACGTAAAGCATCCACTTGTGTGTTAATCTCTGCTACTTGTATGCTGGTGTATGTTATTACGTTCTGGAAAAGTGTTAAGGATGGCCGAGTATAATTATGATACTTTCGAGGCTGACGCCTTCGGCTATGAGCCCCAAGTGCATGACCCAGGTCATGGCTCTTACATAGAATACAGCCCGGACCGGGGCTATCAAGGTGAGCCCCATGTCTACGCCATGGACGCCGGTCCATCCCACGAGCCCTCACATGAGGTGCCGAATGTTGCCGGGGATACATCTTCCCCTCAGGACATCTCCTCTCTGTTAGGTGTCCTTGCCAACACCCAGCTCAACCCTGAGCAACTCCAGGCCTTCCAGGCCATTTTAAAAGGGAAATCGATTTCCCCCTCTCCCACGGAGCCGAATCCGACTGCTACTCCTGTCCAAGAGTCTGTACAGGCCATTCCCTCCCCCTCACTCTTCGGGCAGGCAAATCAACAGCCTTCCTCCTTCTGATTCCCCTCCCAATCTCCGGCGCCAGCCGCCCTTCAAACACCAATCCAACCGGGCCTATCCACTGGTAGACTCCAATACCCTCCCTGTCCTGGGTTTCCTTCTCAGGCCTCCGGGAATGGTTCAGAGGAAGTTCTATGCCCTAGAGCCGAGTGAGGCTGAGGACTTCGACGTGGTTCAGAGGAAGTTCCTATAGAGATACCGGGATCGGGTTGGCCCGTCTCTTTCTATCACCGACCTGGTCGCCGAAAAAATGAAGTCGGATGAAGATTTCGTCCAGTATGCCGATAGATGGAGGTCTCTGGCAGAGAGGATAAAGGATACCATCTCAGAGCCAGAGCAGGTGAAGATGATTATATCAAATGCTACCCCCCAGTTTAGGCATATCCTGGCAATGAACAAGCTCAACACCATGGAGGAGCTGTACGAGAGGGCTCGGTATGTCCCGACACAACTGAAAGATTCCCCTCTCATGCATATGTTCGAGCCACCAAAGCCGAGGGTGTTTAGGAAGCCGGGCACTGGTGTCCAAGGTGGGGTGACAGAAGGGGTAGTGACAAATGAGCAGGTGAGTGCGGTTGGCAATCCCAACCAGCAAGCCGACCCCAGGCCTCCACAAGACCTACCACTCCCCTTCCATCAGAACCAACAGGGTCAGCAACCCTATCGTCCTCCCCTACAAAACAACTTCTATCAGAACATTGTGGCACGACCCTTCCATCCCCAACAACAACAACCGCCACCTGCTCAGTACCATCATGTTCCACCCCCGGGGAACTACGGCCCCCCATAACAACAGAGAAGGCCGATTGGCCCGAAGAGAGCTCACTACCCGCCATTGCCGAAATCACTACCGGACATCTTTAATGCTCTCATGGCTGTTAATTCACTCGTCTTGCCTAAAGAAAGACCCATATGGCCACTAAACGTTGACACGTCCAGATATTGTGTTTACCATAGGCAGCCGGGCCATATAGTGGAGAACTGCTTTGATTTTAAGGACTACATTTATGATATGAATGATGGACACTTAATTGATTGGGATGAAATGAGGAGAGTTGTCGCCGCTTTGAAGGCAAGGAGACCTCCCCCCAGACCGCAATTACAACAACAACAACAACAACAACAACAACCCCAACAACAACAACAACCTCAGCAGGTCCCACAACAACAACCGAACATGGGCATTGTTCAAAACCCACTCCCGGAGCACCAACGACCCAATCAGCAAGTCAACCCCATCTCTTCCTTCCCAGAAATCAGAAGAGGGCAAGGTTGGCATGCGGAGGGCACCTCCATTCTTGTTGCCAATCACGTTCCTAGCCAACCCCCTCGCCTCATCCGGTCGGCACCTCTTTCTGCTCGAACCACGCCACAACCCCCGAGTGGACCTCCTTTTGTCCCACAGTCATCACGCCCTCTTATCCGCTCCCCCGTCGCCAGTTCCCTCCCGGTCCAACCCTCCACCACACCTCTACCTACACCCTCAAAGCCCCTAATTTTGCCTCGCCCATCCGAGGCCCCATCCACCTCCGCCACTCCTTCACCCCTACCCTCGAAACCTCTCATCATCCACCATCCATCCCAGGTGCCGTCCACTCTGCCTCCATCTCTCCCAAGCAAACCCCTCATCAGGATCCCTACACCTGTCATCACCTCCGCTCCGCCGACCATCCCTCCCCCACTTAAACCTCTGATAAAACCCATACCTAACCCCGTCGAGGTGCAACCAAAGCAACAAGCCATGGTGCTCCGAAGTGGAAGGATCTTCCACCGAGTTTTTCCTCAGAACGGTCAGAGTCTAGAACAGTCCCAACAAGAGAAAGGAACTGAAGAGCAGTTAGAGGAATCTATCCCCGGGACACAATATGATCTTCTAAAACATCTGGACAAGACGCCTGCCCGAATCTCCATCTTGGAATTGATTAAGAGGTCCACGTCCCATCAAGAGGCACTAATGAAGTATCTCCAAATGGTCATGGTGAACGAGGATCTCCCGGTAGAGAAGATATCGTCGGTGCTGACACCGACAAGCACGCAACCGGCCATCACATTCCATGACCACAAGCTTGCCCCCCAGGAAGCTCGGAAATATGCTTTGTGCATTGCAGTAAAGATCAACGGGGTGCCCGTAAACCCGTGCCTAGTGGACACGGGTGCCTCAATCAATGTGATCTCCATGAACACTCTCTTGCTATGTGGGGTTGATTTAGAACCGATAAGGCCATCAGCTATCACAGTCACCGCATATGATAATAGCAAGAGGCCTCCGCAGGGAAGGATTATCCTTAATGTAGAAGTGGGTCTTGTTGCTATTCTTACGGAGTTTCACATCCTCGACATGGACCCCACGTTCAAGGGCATATTGGGTCGTCCTTATATAGAGACGCTGAATGCTGTGCCTTCCACCAACCACCAATGCTTAAAATTCCCGTACAAGGGACGGATCATCAAGGTGTTTAGCATGCCCCTGCTCCCTACGGTGGATGCTATTAACACTTCATTACCCTCTGTCTGGCCGACCCATAGGCCTATCCTTTCCCTGCTAGATGTGTGTGACCCTAGCCGCCCTTCACTAACACAAAGAAAGCCACTTCCCGGGCCGACGCCACGTTCCCCTTCCCACTCCAAGGGATGGGAGATCATGAACAACTTAGGTTACCATCAAGGCAAAGGTCTAGGAGCATAATTACAAGGAAGACTGAGACCGATAAGGAAGGCCGGGGTAATCCTAAGAGCTGGCTTAGGTTTTGAAGGCCCGATTGAGGAAGGCGGAGAACCTCTTACATGGACCTTGTACTCTCATTTCATAAAAAGGGCCGATTATACAGTTGGGGGATCAGCCGCAAGAATCACATGGGGAAGTTCGGATTGCCTACTTAGCCGAAAGTTGCTCGAGGGCTACAAAGAAGGGGAAGCACGATGACCCGGACTGCGAGTGGAACAAGTGGTTCGATATACATGATATTTCCATTGCGTTACAGCAGATGTTCTCGCCTCCGGACTTGGAGGGGCAGTTTTTGATCTCCGAGGTGCCAAAAGGTGTCGTTGACATTGCCGAAATTCCAAGTTTTCCTCGCCAAGAGGACGTTGCCATTGACGGATCGCTTTCCGTCATTCTATCTAATCATTCTCTTCAGCCGTTGCTGCTGACTCTTTCTTGGGCTAGACGTTTGTCTGATGATATTCCTAGGCCCCCTTCTCTACTCACATTCTTGCGCAGGTTTCTCAGCCCGCACCAGATTTTCAACCATGATCTGCTCAACGAGTCCCTTAGCTATAGTCCCCTCCTCTTATTCCCCAAGTTCTTTCAATTGTCATGTAATTGAAAATGAAAATGAAAAAAAAACGTCAATTTTCGAACTCCTCAACAGTGCATTTCCTTTGAGGAGACCTCCTACATCTCCCACGAGTGCGCCCCGACCTAAGGGCCATTCGTTCAAGGTCCCTTGAGCGACCTTCTTTACCCCTCCACTGAGGGGTCTTTTCCTGTACATTCTTCAACTTCTTCTCCGTCCGTAGAACAAGTCAGTTAGGTTAGGAATAATGAGTCAATGGTAGTGCCTAGAAGAAAATCCAAGGGTAGGCAAATTCCTCGTCGATTTCTTCTAGATTTAGCCAATAGGTGTCAAGCCTTTCTATCCAATCCTCAATTGCTAGAAAATCCCATCCAACTGTCAGAGTTAGAATGCAAGGAGGATTGCACAATTGATGAGGGGTATCGAGTTTATGAGCTCACAGATGAAGAGTACCCTATTGGAGAAGGGGACGAAGAATATGAGGACGCGGCTGATGCTTATGCCAGCGGAATGAAGAGGTTCGATGAACCATCAGCCGCTATAGAAGAACCCACCAAAGAAATCAACCTAGGGACCGAGGAAGACCCTAGGATCGTCCTCATAAGCAATAATTTGCCGCCATCTGAAGAAGAGGAATTGATCGAGGTTCTCAAGGAGTATAGGGACACGTTCGCATGGAGCTACGAGGATATGCCGGGATTGGATTCCACCCTGGTCGAACACCGCCTAACGCTAAAACTAGGGTCTGCCTCGGTAAAGTAGAGGTTAAGACGTTTCCACCCCCAGATGGCTTTGAAGATGAAGGAGGAGGTCGATAAGCTCCACAAAGCGAGGTTTATTAGAGTCGTCCTATATCCTCAATGTGTGGCAAACATTGTCCCGGTCATGAAAAAGGATGGAAAGGTGAGAATCTGTATCGATTTTCGGGACCTTAACCGCGCGTGTCCAAAAGATGATTTCCCCTTGCCTCACATCGATGTGTTGGTTGATAATACAGTAGGCTATGAAACTCTCTCATTTATGGATGGATTTTCAGGGTATAATCAGATCCGTTTGACGGAAGAGGATTAGGAGAATGCATCATTTACCACACCTTGGGGAACTTATTGCTATTTGGTCATGCCATTTGGTTTGAAGAATGCTGGAGCTACTTATCAAAGGGCTATGATGGTAATATTTCATGACATGATGCATGTGTATTTAGAGGTATATGTGGATGATTTACTGGTGAAATCCAAGACTAGGGCAGAACACCCGAGAGTTCTAGCCAAGGTGCTGTAAAGATCAAGGGAGTTCAATTTGAAAATGAATCCAAAAAAGTGCGTATTTGGTGTCTCGTCGGGCAAATTGCTTGGTTTCATTGTGAGTAAGAGGGGTATTGAAATAGATCCCAACAAAGCTAAAGCAATTAGGGATATGCCACCTCTGAAAAACCTGAGAGAAGTTCGAGGGTTAATCGGAAGGTTACAATTCATTCATCGATTTGTGTCCCAGCACTCGCAAAGGTGCAAACCTTTCTATGAGTTGACTAAGTCAGGAGTAGAATTCAGTTGGAATTCTAAATGTCAAAAAGCTTTTGAAGGATTGAAGGAATATCTAGCCAATCCACCCGTCCTAATTCCACCCACGCCAGATAAACATTTAATCCTTTACATCTCGGTCCTGGACGACTCCGTGGGAGCTGTCCTGGCACAAGCCGATGAAGCGGGCAAGTAAAGGGCGACCTATTACTTGTCCAAACTCCTCAACCCCTATGAGCAGAAGTACACGGCTATGGAGAAAACTTGTGCCGCCCTTGTTTGGGTAGTGCACAAGTTGAAACACTACTTTCTAGCTCATGAAGTCCATCTGATTGCTCGAATGAACCCTATCAAATTCCTTCTAGAAAAATCTATCCTTACAGATAGATTAGCACGCTGGCAAAGCTTTCTTTCTCAGTTTGACATCACCTACATTCAGTAAAAGGCGATCAAGGGTTATGCCATAGCCGAGCATCTCGCTCACCATCCTCTCCCCAAATTCGATCTTGTCCAGTCAGAATTTCCAGATAAGGAACTAATGTCCATCAACCAATCAGATGATTCCATGTGGACGTTACATTTTGATGGAGCTCTGAATTCCCAAGGGAAAGGAATCGGCGTTGCCCTCCTGTCGCCTGAAGGCCTTACATTCCCACTGGCATACCAGCTCAAATTCCCAGTTACCAACAATATAGCTGAATATGAAGCTCTTCTAGCTGGCCTGGAACTCGCTCATTCTTTTCGTATCACTGAATTGCAAGTCGTAGGTGATAGTCAACTCATTCTTCGCCAGGTGCTCACCAAATATCGCACTCGCGATCCCAAACTCAAGTCGTACCAAGAACTCACTGCTGCCTTTGCCAAACTGTTCACCAAGTTGATCTTTGTCCATGTCCCTCGTCATCAGAATATTCTGGCCGATGCCCTCACCTCGTTGGCATCATCTTTAAGGTTCCCTCTAGAAAGATGGTTTGAGTCCATTTCCATCTACAAGCGTCACGCCCCTGCAGTTGATGACGCTTCCTACGTAGATATCAAGGATAAGATAGCAAGAAAGGCCCTACAGGAAGAAATCCTTGAGAAGAGGGAAATCATGTTGGCAGAATTAGAAGAAGAATTGGCTGATGAAGAAAAGCCATGGTTTTACGAAATGGCCAAGTATTGCGAAGATCAGTCCTACCCTAGAGAAGCTACATCGGAAGATAGGAAAGCCATAAGGAGAGTGGCACAGAGATACATGTTGGTCGGAGGAGTGCTGTACAAGAGAAGTCTTACTGGTGTTCTTCTAAGATGTCTCGATGAAGAGGAGGTCTGAAAATGCGTCGAGGAAGCACACTCTGGTGTGTGCGGTGGCCACGTGAATAGCCAAATGCTTGCCAAGAAAATCCTTCGGCAAGACTTTTACTGGCCCACCATGGAAGAGGATTGTGCCGTCTATGTCCGTAGGTGTGTCAAGTGTCAACTTCACGCCGATAAAATTCATTCCCCATCTTCTTCACTTCATCCAGTGTCCTCCCCATGGCCTTTGTCCATGTGGGCTTTCGATGTCATTGGTCCTCTTGGTAATCCTAACTCCCTCACTAAACAAAAATCATTCATCCTTACTGCAACGGAGTACTTCACTAAATGGGCCGAAGCCGAAGCTTACGTGAAAATTAAAGCATCAACAGTCTACAAATTCATCATGAAGAACATCATCGCCAGGTTCGGCATTCCAAGCACAATCATCACCGACAATGGGCCGCAATTCATTTCTCAGGACCTTCAGGACCTCTGTAAAAGGTATAAAATTGCATTGCATCATTCATCACCTTATTATCCACAAGGTAATGGCCAAGCAGAGGCCACTAATAAAACATTGATTAAAATCATAAAAAAGACCTGTGAGTCAAACAAGTTCTCGGATTGGCCAGAAAAGCTGATTGAGGCTTTATGGGCCTATCGCACTTCAATCCGTACTCCCACTGGGCAAACTCCGTTCGCCCTTACTTATGGGATGGAGGCGGTAGTTTCGTATGAAATCTTGGTTCCTTCTCTCAGGGTACAGTTGGACAGGGAGCTTCCCCTCGACAAACGTCGTGATTCACTCCTTGCCCAATTGGAACTCTTAGATGAGAAACGGTTGGCCGCTGCCGAGCATGCACGTGTATATCAGAACAGACTCACACGTTTTTATCAAAAGAAGGTCATTGAAACGAAATTTCAAGTCGGTGAAATGGTAGTGAAAAGAATGTTTGTAAAACCTGGTGGGCCGCGTTCTAAACTCCAACCCAATTGGGAAGGACCATACGTAGTTCAGGCTGTGCATCCTGGTAACGCCTACATGTTAGTAAATGCTGAGGGGATCGAGTTATCCCACCCCTGGAATGGGCTTTATCTTAAGAAGTACTACCCTTAGATAGGTGTACATAGTGTCAAAAAAAATGATGAAACGAAAAACAACAAAAAAATAGAAAACAATGAAAACAACAAAAATATGTATATATACGACAACAAAAGCAAAAAAAAAATAGAAAAAAATGAAAAGAAGAAAAAATAGAAAATTCAAAATGCCAATGTCTGGAGATTACCATGTAGTTAAGTCATTGCATTCAACCTCCATGTTGGGATAGGCCTATTAAGACTTGGTAGGTTCCGGGTCTTGGTTTGCCAGAACCGTGGAGATCCCTGTCCGGCTAGTTCGGCTTATGCCCCCCTCAAAAGAAGGCAACATACATGTACACATGTGTTCTATAAAAGATCGGTAGCATCGCTTATGGTGAGGCCTCACCCAGAAGGTCTCCAGAAGGCTTAAATCTTCATTCTTTCTCTTTTCGACCGAATGAGACAGCCGGCGCCCTTAAAACGCTGAGCATGGGAAACACGAACACAACCCTAGGGTGAGAGTAGGGCCCAATTCCTCGAGCATGGGTCAGAGCACGAGAAGAGGGCAGTGTCCCCGTAGGCATCCAAGAGGGATTCCATAATGTCAAAATATTATGTCCCTCGCAAAAATCTATCAACAAAAAAAATCTAAAAAGAGGAACAAAATCAAAGTCAAGTGAAAAGCCTGGTCGTAACCGTGCCTGATCCCACAAATGAAACCCCTTTGACTGAAAGTCAAATTCTATACACAGGGGTCATGAGATGTAAATGCTCGAGATTTGATCTGAAGTTGCCCGAAAGGGGAAGTTAAGTGCGCCCCTATTGGCTCGCCGGGTTAACGGTTTTGCCGGTCCTCTCAGGAGGTTTGCCCCCAATATTCTTCCTTCTTCCCCTGAAGATGAAGGCTCAATGGAGTTCCCGAAGGGTGAAGCTTGCCAAAGCTTGTAACCTCATTTCAATACAAACATATGGTTGTCCATTTTTTTGAAAAGCAAAAGCCGTTGTCGTGAAGGAGTCTCCGTGTTTCTGGCTAGTTAAGACCCTTAGCTACCATCTTGATGTCTTCTTATCTAACCTCGGGCTTAGACCAATGCAAGTGCGTCACCTATGGGTACGACGGCGTCTGATTCCGGGTCAGCGTCGCGCAGCTGGTCGTTTGGGTTCCAGGGTGTCCCATTACATATCATCTAGAGTTGTGAGGAAATAGACCCGGGTCGGGCAAATCATTTACCTTGAACACTTTTTGGGTGAATCCCTGTGGTCGGAAGCAACTGAGAGCCTAAGCATGACATGATGGTATTATCATCAGGATAAGTCTTAGCCGGCGGGATTATCATTCGAGGAGTCTAGAGGTCCAAATCAACTTAGATGTGCACTTAGGATGCCTGGGAGGTTAGTAAGAAACCTTTGTTCTCATGCAGGTTAGATGTTATATCAAGTGGTCATCATGCATTAGCAAAAACAAAAATAAACAAAATAAAAACAAACAAAAAAATAATAAATCCAAAAATCCAAAAAAAAAGCAGAAAAATGCATATGTATAAAAAATGGAAATGTAAAAGATAAAAAAATATATAAACAAACAATAAAATAAAAATAATGAATAAAAACACAAAAACAAAAAAATCACATTTCACATGATTGCATTTGTATGCAACATCTCATTTTAAATTTTCGTTTGCATCTGTGTGTTTGTGTGCCACATTCATCATTGTCTTTTATCATTACCTTTGTTAATAAAGGCTTGCCCCTTGACTCGTTATCAATGACAGTTCAAAACCTCGTTTGCTTATTGAGCAAGGGGCAAGTCAGAACAAAAATACTAACTTGTTTGCTTAGATATGTGCAGGGATTCGATAGATCAGAAAGAAGTAGAGAACCAAGCACAAAATATTTTATTCCACTCCCATTCAAAAAGAAAAAAAACAAACAACAAGAGAGAGCTTACATTAGGTTCCACCCTCCTTCTCTACATTACTCGTCTCACCGCTTTCTGGACATGAAACTCTAGAAGGTGCTATCCAACCATGAAAAGCGGTACTCTTACCGCTTTGTGGTCCTCTTTCTATCTCCACTCCCCGACGTCGATCTGCGGGGGCAGCAAAGAAGCTACTAACACGAAAGCCACGCTCTCGTGCCCTTCGGTAGCGTTCCTCGCCATCCTTCAGCCACTACTCGGCGAGACCGAGACTGGTCCTCAGTTCAAATAGTTGGGCCTCCAGGGCCCTCCTCTCCTCTTTCTCAGCTGATCTTTTGGCCTTCTCTCTTTCCCTGTCCTTTTCCCTCTCAGCACGTTCTCTCTCTCTGTCATCCCTTTCCAGCTGAAGGGTGATCCTCAGCTCCATGGCGTCCCGTGAAAAATTGTCATCTGAGCGACGCTGTAATTCTTCTTCCAGCTCCGCTATCCTGGCCTTCCCTTGTGATGCATGAGCAAACATCTCTTGCATCTCTTCGGCCTGCCATATCCGTCATTTCAGGGGTGTGATGAGACATAAATAGAGAAGCTTGGATAAGAGGAACCTTCACCTGCGCGGAAAGCATTCCCTCTGCCTCCGCGGCGCGCTGTGTTACACGGGAAAGCTGCTCGTGGAGAGAATCTAGTTCCGATGAAGGAATCCATAGACTGGAAGAAGCACCCTCTGCCCCTACTGCTGGTAGGGTTGCGTCGAGCCGAGCGCGCTATGATAGCAAGAAGTGGCAATGAGTGGCTAAACACCAGAAATCTAGGGGTATAATTAGGAATATGTATTTGCATACATACTCACCGAGACATGTAAAGCCTCACGGGTGTCACCCAACTCTTCCTCCGTGTCCGCCAAGCGAGCCCGCAAGTTCGCTATCATGGTATCACGGGCATCCTAAACCCATGTCATAGGAGTCAGCATTACATTAAAAAAAATGATGAAAAAAATATATAGAAAAAAATGATCAAAAAGTGAGAAAGGAGATACACCTCCACAAGTCCCTCAGGATGAAGTCGCTCTGCGTACATCGCCCTATAGAGACGAAGATAATCTTCACTATCTCGGGTGTGCGACTCCACGAGCATGCCACCCCGCTGCCAATCTTCATATTGTTCGGGGAAGCGCACCCGCCAGTCAACACAAGTTACCGGCCCACGTGTCTTCCTCCCGACGCGGGGTGGTGCGGTCATATCTACCCATTCCTGGGCAAGCCCTAGAGTCCTCATGACCAATCGTAGTCGGAGTGGCTCGATTTCATTCAGGCAGTGGACCCAAAGGTCCCGACCAAATCGAGGGTGACCTGTGATGACCCACGGCTGGTCGACATCGACCAAGCCCGAGTAAGGCCTCCAGATCACCTACGTTGGCATGCGTATATCTCCTTAATCACTCAAAAGGACCAAAAAAGAGAGGCAAAAAAAAATGGAGTCCTACCATCTCTGCGGGGAACTCTTGCAGCTCACGCCTTAATACCATCAGCTGGTAAGATAGAGAGGCTGTGCTCATAATGGGTTGCCACCGCCGAGCTAGTGGTGCCACAGCCACACGCCACTGTCGAGCTCGCCCTATTGGGATGTAGTAATAACTCCACACCTGTGTCGTCGCATGTCATCAGCATTTCATGAAATAGATTAGTTGCATTAACAAATAAATAAATAATTACCTGGAGAAACGGTATGAAGCCACTCACAGTCACCTCTCGATCTATCCCTTGGGACAGACTTCCGAACAGATGCACCAGCACGGCGGCTCCCCAGGCATATTGCCCTACCCTCTCTAGGTCCACCAAAAATTCTAGGAAACGACAATGGATATCGTCTCCTTTGGAACCCACTAGTAACTTTCCCAGCAGGAAGAGGAGGAATATCCTCAAGTCCGTGTTTGACCTTTCCCAGCTACTGGCATCCACGCAATACACAGCGCGGGACCCTCTTTCTGCTCTCTCCATGAATTCCTTCAAGGACTCGTTATCACGGTGACGAGTGTCAGTCAGCCCCAATGCCTCCATGATAGACGCCCTGGCTACTGACCTGTTCTTTTGGTCCTTTAATTCCAGACCAATAAGCTTCTGAGCCACTTCACGATAATCGGGGTAGGTGACCCCGATCACCGCCTCGCCATCCACTCTAAGGCCAGTGATTCAGGCCACATCTTCGAGACTGGGCACCATGTGCCCCCAGGGCATCAAGAAGGCACGACTCTCTGGGTCCCATCTCTCGTGTAATGCTTGGATGAGGGCGAGGTCGAGCTTAATGGGTTCGATCCGGAGGAATGCACCAAACCCCATCGCATCCAGTCGGTCTTTCTGGAAGTCGGGCAAGCCTCGATAGGCAGCCACCACTAATTCCCATGAGATGTGTGACCTCGTCATACTCTGTGGATTACACAGGAAGTGAGGAGCGGGTGAATCATTGAAATATAAAAAAATAGAAAAAGAATGAGAAAGGAAGAAAGGGATCATGAAGAATGAGAGGGAAGAACTGGCTCGTTTACAAGCTCCGATTGGGTCCTCTCACTGAGCGGCCTTTCAACATCGGAGAGTCTCCTGGAACTACCACTGGATCTGCTCCTCTTCGAGGAGCGGGAAGACTCACCCTCCACCCTGAAACTAGACTCTCCCTCCATCTCAGAGGATGAGAAACTCTTACTCCCTCCTGTCGACTTTTCACCCTTCTAACCAGTCTCCACAACTCCATGCTTTCAAGTGAAGCAGGCGGGGGGAGTATTTATAGGATTGAAGGGATATGATCCAGATCTATCCCACTTCCTCTTGCAATGGGCCTTGTAACAAAGCACCCATCTTTCACTCAAATAAACGAGATCAGGGGCGTAGCTGGTTGATTCACACCCTATACGTCTAGGTTCTCTGTGTTCATCATGATTCAAATAAATTTGAGATGAGGACATCTACATGGAGAAAGGACGATGCAGGTCGACCTCTTTGAATTTGGGAGTGGACTCATCTACAGGAGAAAGGACAATGGGAGTCGATATCTTTGAATCTGGGAGTGGACTCGTCTACATGGAAAGAGGACAGAAGGGCGGTTGGCATCATTGAATTCGGTAGCACATCATTAAAATTTGTGATGGATTCTCCCGAAAGAAATGCCCAATGAGTCTGAGACACGATCCGTTATCTCAGGGGAGTTCTGTTAAACACGTCGCATGGGGACGGCATGAAAAGAAGAGGCGTAGAAGAGAAGGAACGCATGGAGGGCAAACCCGTCACATGAGAGCATGTCGTTCCATTCATACGTCTATATAAACTGTCGTGTTCACCGTGAGAAGAGAGAGGGTGTACGAGCAACTTGCTAAATCTCGCACCACCCTCTTGGTCGTCTCTCTCCTCTCCTAAGAGGGAGGTCCCTGGGAGGTCATCTAGAGCTCTGCGACGTTGCAGTTATCTCATTGCATCGCACGTAGCGCTCCTCGCCCTCCTCTGGTCTCTCGCGACCTCGACAGCCGCGAAGCTCTTGAACCCGAGGCTGTTGGCTGAGCCGCCCCTTACTCTGCAATGGAGACTACACCAACCCCCGGAGCTCCTCCACCGTAAGCTCCAACTCTCCTCCAATCGGCAGTGACTCTGAAGGAGTGACGTGTCCGAGCGCTGTGTCTTCCGGAGCTTCATCACTTGGGCCTCACGTGCCCTCCTCTCGTCTCGATCCCGATGTCACTTTATCCACTCCTCTTTCCATCCTCTCCCAGTTTACTTCTCTCTTCGCCACCTGAAGAGAAATCCTCAGCTCCATGACATCTCAGGGCAACTCTGCATACTGTAGTTGCTTCAATCCCCTAGCTCCTATCCAGTGACGGCCGACCATCACCCGACGTCCGCCATTCCAGTCACAAAGAAAAGGGGAAGGGAGAGACTAAAAGAGAGTGCAATGGCATTAAGGCGTTGCATTTATCTCAAAACAAGATACATCAGGTGTAGCAACCCTGATAAATGAATATTGAAATAAAATTAAAAACATATATATTACAGAAGTAATACAGATAATAAAACAAAGTACAAATAACGCCTCTTAGTAAGGCGTTAATTTAAAAAGAAACGCCTCTATAAACGGCGTGACTAAAGAAAGGACGCCCACACATGTGGTCGTCAACTCTCACGCGACCAAATAGGCAAGTAAAAGAAACGCCCATATCTTGGGCGTGTTTCAAAAATAAGAAACGCCCTTCTCCAAGACGTTTCTTAATAAACGACCTAAACAAGGTCGTCAATTCAAGAATGGACGCCCTGACCTAAGGCGTTAATTCCATTCGTGAACTGTTCGAACCCAGAACTTATCCAGGGTAAGTGATAAGCATTAGAAAGAGTTCAAACGTGGTAATGACTCTATCATAGAAGTATTACTTCTACACAATCACCAACCCTACTAGGACACCCAAAATCCTATAAAAACTCTCGTTCATCTAAACCCTAAACCTATTTGATTCGTTCGTCTGCAGAGGTACGTAAGAGGAGCATTCCTTCTTATTTTCCTTAAATCCCTACGTCTGTTACATGAAGAACTAACAGTTCTTCATCTTCTTCTGTTACAGGTTAAGAAGCCCCTACATTTTGAAGAAGCATAGTTCTTCATCCGGGTAAAAATTATTTACCTTCGTATGATGTTCAGATCACAAAGAAACTGATACAGTTTCTTTATTTATTTTTTATATAGGATAACTGCAGTTCTTCTTCTACAATCAAAGCCATCGTCTTCTTCCATCAACCAATAGCCGTGGTCTTCAGGAGCCTAACCGAGCATCATCCTCTGCTAGTCAAACCCCTCACGGTCATCTTCAAATCCATTATTAAGGTAGGTTTTCTCAAGTTATTGTAGCCCAAATGAAAATAACGCAAGATATATGTATAAGCATGGCATGCATACAGTTTTATTTTCATTTCTGGAAAATTATTGAAAGAAATGCCCCTGTAAAGGGCGCTAATTTACAAGAAACGACCCTGTCCAGGTCGTCAATTTCACATTTGACGCCCTGCACGCAGGCGTTACTTTCATGAAAATCGCATGTAATTAATAATTGATCCTGTTTAAAAATTCATTAAATATGAGATATCGATTCTAATATCTTGCATGACTCTACCTATGAAATTCTGCTAATTTTCCTGTGTGACCATGTATCATGTCTCTTGAAATTTTATTCCTGAATTCCTTTAATTCACGACCTAGACTAGGTCGTTTTCCATATGTTAACGCCCCCGATCAGGGCGTGAATCTGAAAGGTAACGCCCCTTCCTAGGGCGTTTATCAGTTAAAATCCTGAAATTTATCTATTCTGAAAAATAGAATTGAATAGTAACGCCCCTGCCCAGGGCGCGTTTTTGATAATTCCTGAAAATTAATTATATTCTGTCAAATATGTAAATAAGAAGACGCCTTCTGGTGTAGTCGTCAAATCTTTAAGAAACGACCCCGTCCAGGGCGCTTTTTAGATAAAATACTGAATTATTGAAAATTCTGCAAAACGGAACATATGTAAACGCCCTTATGTTAGGCGTTACTTACTTGAGAAATGACTTGACCTAAGTCGTTATTTTCTGTAAACTGATTTTTATCCTGATTCTATAACCGATGGTTTCATATTATACATATACGTATATATCGGCACTATTCTCCACTCCGTGAGTATAGTCCCACTTTTCACGTTGTTTCTTCGATCACACTCAACTCTCATTGACATACAAGCTCTCCATTGGACATTCCGTTCCTTTGGACTAGCGAGTTAGTCATAGAGACCTCCGTAAGACTCCTCGTAGCCTTGGATTCCCTCAAGGCCGACTGAGCTGGTTGTACCCTAAAAACCCATTACACGATCCTTGCCATGTCAATCTAAAGAAACATGGTATACCGGCCCTTATGTTTATACAAAGAGTATATCATAAGAAAATTCTTAATGGGATGATGATATCATGCCATATCATGTCATTCTTGTAAACCTCAATTCTATGATAAGAATGAGGGTATCTTATCTTTGATATACTGTTCATGTGGACCTCAATTCTATATAAAGAATGTCCATATTGATTTGTCATGGTACCCAAGTTAAGGGAACCATATTCTACCTAGATTTTTTTTATCGATATCGTGATTATACCGTTATTATCGCCATTCTATGTCCTTTGTCATATTTTGGACTCTATTCTATCAAAGTTGTCATACGTGTCTACAAGCTTGATTATTGAAATTCTATGTTGGCTATAAACAAGAGTGGATGTCAAAACACATGATAAATGCCTGCGCATATAGGGCCCGATCTGGTCCTGGGAGGAGCACCCGAAAGTACTTGTGCCCATGGGAGTTAAAATGATAAGGTATCTGGCATTATACCGAGTACTTGACTTGCTTGATTGGACATTCCACACACATCTTGTACTTGAATCGTACTTGACTTGACATGAAAGGCGTGGCCCGAAAAAGGGTAATTTACTTGCTTGATACATGATAGCCAAAGTTCTTGACATGACTTGTTAAACGTACTTGCTTGAATATCTTGAATAAACTTGTTATCTTGTTGAAAGTTCATGATTAAGTTCATCTTATGTCCTTGATATTATGTTCTCTCTATCTTGTCGTTTTATGCGAGCATGCATAGCTTTATCGCATTCATGAAAATGTAATTACTTAAACCCCTTGCTAGTACTTGAGATATAATTTCCTACTGAGCGTTCGCTCATCCCGTTTGTCCCTTTTTACTTTTCAGGTAAGTCCGACGACGATAGAAGTCAATCGGATGGGAATGGTCATGAGTGAAAGTGCTAGAGCTGCTCAAGTGTCATCTAGTCTTTTCTATAGTTTCTTGAGTCAACTATGTACTTTTCTTTTTATTAAACAGAGTATTGGATTTGTAATAGTCTATTATAAAGGAATAAAGGATTGGGTTATCTTGCTATTTTGCGCATCTCTGTCTTTGTGTCGAATACACGACCACTCTGATTGACATGATTGATATAGACATGTCGCGCACCTCCGGGTATCTTCCGCGCTCGGGGCGTGACAGTCTTTGTGGTATCAGAGCCTAAGGTATTCAATTCCTAGGAAAAACCCAAGTCCAAGGATAAGTTTGAACCTTTAAACCAGTGAGGTTGGGTAGAACCAAGGGTTAAATTTAACATAGTGTACGAGTCTTTAAAAACAATCACGTACTGATATAGTTATTGTAATTGTAGGATAATGGCTGCCGAACGTGCTCAATGGCGCAACATGCAGCATACCCTCTAAGGGATGACTCAAGTGCTACAACAGGTAGCACAAGGTGGTGCTCCACGAGCTGGAAGCTTACACCAAGTATTTAAGAACATGAATCCCCCGAAGTTCATGGGATCGACCGATCCGGACGATGCCGAGCATTGGGTTCGGGAAACCGAACGCATATTCCGTGTCATGCAATGCACGGATCAGGACAAAGTTCTATTAGCTACATTCCAGTTAGAGAAAGATGCTAGATGCTGGTGGGAGTCTATTGAAACAACCATCGATCCTACTCAAGTAACATGGGAAGAATTTGTGGAATACTTCAATGCTAAATATTTCTCGGACCGAGTCCAAGAAAAGAAGGCTGCAGAATTCGCTGCATTAAAGCAACGATCTTTATCATTACCAGATTATGAAGCTCAGTTCTCCAGGTTGTCTAGATATGCTAAGCATCTTATTAGCACGGAAAAGATGAAAGCCCGTAGATTTCTTAATGGGCTTAGGCCCCACTATATTACTCAACTGGCGCCTATGGACATCCAAGTTTATTCCGAAATAGTGCGCCGAGCTCAGTTACTTGAAGATGCCACGGAACAATCTGATAGGATCCGGGGGAAAGATAAGAAGGAGCAAGTCACAAGTTCGGGTTCTTTCAAACCCAATTTCAAGAAGAGGCCCAATAATGGAGGTTCTTCCTCTCAAGACCATAAGTTCAAAAAGACCAAGCCTTTCTCTATCACAACTACCCCTTCTAATACAGTATGCAAGCATTGTGACAAGGCTGGTCACAAGACAGAAGAATGCTGGAGGAAATTAGGAGCTTGTCTCCGTTGTGGAAGCCGTGAGCATCGGATTCCTGAGTGTCCATTAATGAATGACCAAGCCGGCGATGGTAAACGCCCGGTGACAAAGAATGCTCGTCTTCATGCAATCCAGGAGACCGAACCTGAAGAAGAAGGCGGATTAGTGGAAGGTACATTGAAAATTTGTTCCAAAAGTGCTTATGTCTTATTTGATACGGGTGCATCGCATTCCTTTATTTCTAAGAAGTTTGCCGACCCGTTACCGTTAGAACCGGAATGGATAAAAATAGTTCTAACTACTCCTCTTGGAAGTGAAAATGATATTACTCATCACTACCAAAACTGTGAGGTAATGGTTCAAGTTAGGAATTTACCTATAGATCTCATATGCCTCGATCTAAAGGAGTATGATGTTATACTGGGAGCGGACTGGTTATCCAAATACCAGGCAACGGTTGATTGCCGCAATAGCCGAATTGCTTTCAAAGATTTTCTAGAATTAGTCTTTACTCGCCCCAAGAGTCGGAGTAAATCCCCTCTTATTTCGGCTCTTCGAGCAAGCAAGCTCGTCAGGAAAGGATGTGTATCCTTCCTTGCTTTTGTCACTATTAAAGAAGCTAAGGAAACCAAGATAGAAGACATTCAGGTAGTGCGAGAATTTCCAGACGTATTTCCGAAAGATTTGCCGGGATTACCCCCTCAAAGAGAAGTGGCCTTCACCATTGACTTAGTCCCTGGTGCTGGTCCTGTTTCAAAGGCACCATATAGAATGTCCCCTGCTGAACTCAAGGAGTTGAAGGAGCAGTTGATGGAACTAATCCGAAAAGGGTTTATTAGACCAAGTACTTCCCCGTGGGGAGCACCAGTCTTATTTGTAAAGAAGAAGGACGGATCTATGAGATTGTGCATCGACTATCGACAGTTGAATCATCTCACTATCAAGAACAAGTATCCACTGCCGAGAATCGATGAGTTATTTGATCAAATTTCCGGATCCAGATATTTTTCCAAGATTGATCTCAGGTCGGGATATCATCAGTTAAGAATCAAGGATGATGACATTCATAAGACTGCGTTCAGAAGCAGGTATGGCCACTATGAATTTGTTGTTATGCCTTTTGGACTAACCAATGCCCCTGCTGCCTTCATGCAGTTAATGAATAGCATATTCAGGCCTTACTTGGATCAATTCATAGTAGTCTTCATTGATGATATATTGATATATTCAAAGACTAAGGAAGAACATGAAGAGCATTTAAGGATCGCATTGCAAGTATTGAGGGAAAATCAATTATATGCAAAGCTCAGCAAATGTGAATTCTGGCTTGAAGAAGTGGCTTTTCTAGGACATGTGATTTCAAAAGATGGATTATCAGTAGATCCGTCGAAGGTCGAAGCTGTTAGAAACTGGGAAAAACCAACCAATGCTAGCGAGATCAGAAGTTTCTTAGGTCTTGCAGGCTATTATCGGCGATTCATCAAAGATTTCTCTAAAATCGCCGTACCACTTACAAGATTAACTCGTAAGGAGATCCGATATGAATGGAGTGAGGAATGTGAAAGAAGTTTCCAAACTCTCAAGGATCATCTCACTACAGCTCCAGTGTTAGCTCTACCAATAGAAGGAGAGAAATTCGAGGTCTACACAGATGCTTCTGGCATTGGCCTTGGATGTGTCCTAATGCAACAAGGAAAGGTCATAGCATACTCTTCACGTCAACTGAAGAAGCATGAGGAGAATTACCCCGTCCATGACTTAGAACTGGCCGCGGTGGTATTTGCCCTAAAGATATGGAGACACTATCTCTATGGAGTACAGTTCACTGTCTACTCAGATCACAAAAGTCTCAAATATCTATTTTCACAAAAGGAGCTAAACATGAGACAAAGACGCTGGCTAGAATATCTCAAGGACTTCGACTTCAATATTCAATACCATCCCGGAAAGGGTAATTATGTTGCTGATGCCCTTAGTCGAAAGCCGAGAGCAACGATAGCCAATTGTATGATACAAGAATGGAGGTTACTTGAACAATTCTCCGAGCTCAATATAAGCTTGGACACGGAATCCAAATTTATTACATTATCTCATGTAAGCATACAGTCAAATTTATTATCTGAGATACAAGCACTTCAGAATGATGATCCTATATTAGTGGAAATCAAAGGAAGATTAGAGGGACAATCTGATTTCCAACTAACTTCTGATGGAAGATTATTATTCAAAGGTAGAACTTGTATACCTGACTGTCCGGAATTAAAGAAGAAGATCTTAGACGAAGCTCACCGATCAAGGTACACTATTCATCCAGGATCAACCAAAATGTATCAAGATGTAAAGAGGAACTTTTGGTGGCCCAACATGAAAAGGGAAATAGCGGACTGTGTATCACGCTGTCTCACTTGCCAACAGGTCAAGGCGGAACACCAAAAGCCTGCTGGAAAACTTCATCCTCTAGATATTCCTAAGTGGAAATGGGAGGATATTGGTATGGACTTCATCATGGGTTTATCTAAATCGAAAGGAGGACATGATGGAATCTGGGTTATCATTGACCGATTAACTAAATCGGCACATTTCTTGCCAATAAAAAGCCGATGGTCAATTGATGTGCTAGCTGCACTGTACATCAAGGAAATAGTCAGGATACATGGAATTCCTGTCTCAATCGTGTCTGACAGAGATCCCCGTTTTACTTCTCATTTTTGGAAGGGATTACAACATTCGATGGGAACAAGGCTCAACTTTAGTACTGCTTTCCACCCACAAACGGATGGTCAGACCGAGAGAACAAACCAGGTTGTTGAGGATATGCTTAGAGCATGCATCATGGACTTTGGAGGGTGCTGGCACGATCATTTGCCACTAGTGGAATTTGCATATAATAATAGCTACCAAGCTAGTATCCAAATGGCACCTTTCGAAGCTTTATATGGAAGGAGTTGCCGATCACCCTTATGCTGGAACGAAGTTGGGGAAAAACAACTATTAGGTCCAGACATGGTAAGGGATACAACTGAGAAGATACAAGTAATCAGAGAAAGATTGCAAGTTGCTCAGACGAGACAAAAGACTTATGCTGATACAAGAAGGAGAGATCTTGAATTCCAAATCGGAGATCATGTATTTCTCAAGATATCGCCTGGACGTGGCATACGAAGATTTGGTGTTAAGGGCAAGCTTACGCCAAGATTCATCGGACCATTCGAGGTACTTGAAAGAGTTGGCGAGGTTGCTTATCGCATCGCGTTGCCTCCTCAATTGTCTGAGGTACATAATGTATTTCACATATCTATGTTGAAGAAGTATGTGCACGATCCATCTCATATTATTGAACATGGAGATCTGGTGATCCAGAAAGATATCACCTATGAACAGAAGCCTATGAAGATTTTGGATCGAGAAATACGAGCTCTAAGGAATAAGGTTATTCCCATGCTCAAGGTGCAATGGAATAAGAATCCGGAACACGAAGCGACATGGGAGACCGAGGAATCTATGAAGAAACGATTTCCCGAGTTATTCTAAGAGGTATATGTTCTACACTCTCCACGTGTATAATTATATATGTTGAATTTGGGGACCAAATTCTTTTTAAGTGGGGGAGGGTGTAGCAACCCTGATAAATGAATGGTGAAATAAAATTAAAAACATATATATTACAGAAGTAATACAGATAATAAAACAAAGTACAAATAACACCTCTTAGTAAGGTGTTAATTTAAAAAGAAACGCCTCTATAAACGGCGTGACTAAAGAAAGGACGCCCACACATGTGGTCGTCAACTCTCACGCGACCAAATAGGTAAGTAAAAGAAACGCCCATATCTTGGGCGTGTTTCAAAAACAAGGAACGCCCTTCTCCAAGACGTTTCTTAATAAACGACCTAAACAAGGTCGTCAATTCAAGAATGGACGCCATGACCTAAGGCGTTAATTCCATTCGTGAACCGTTCGAACCCAGAACTTATCCAGGGTAAGTGATAAGCATTAGAAAGAGTTCAAACGTGGTAATGACTCTATCATAGAAGTATTACTTCCACACAATCACCAACCCTACTAGGACACCCAAAATCCTATTAAAACTCTCGTTCATCTAAACCCTAAACCTATTTGATTCGTTCGTCTGCAGAGGTACGTAAGAGGAGCATTCCTTCTTATTTTCCTTAAATCCCTACGTCTGTTACATGAAGAACTAACAGTTCTTCATCTTCTTCTGTTACAGGTTAAGAAGCCCCTACGTTTTGAAGAAGCATAGTTCTTCATCCGGGTAAAAATTATTTACCTTCGTATGATGTTCAGATCACAAAGAAACTGATACAGTTTCTTTATTATTATTTTTATATAGGATAACTGCAGTTCTTCTTCTACAATCAAAGCCATCGTCTTCTTCCATCAACCAATAGCCGTGGTCTTCAGGAGCCTAACCGAGCATCATCCTCTGCTAGTCAAACCCCTCACGGTCATCTTCAAATCCATTATTAAGGTAGGTTTTCTCAAGTTATTGTAGCCCAAATGAAAATAACGCAAGATATATGTATAAGCATGGCATGCATACAGTTTTATTTTCGTTTCTGGAAAATTATTGAAAGAAACGCCCCTGTAAAGGGCGCTAATTTACAAGAAACGACCATGTCCAGGTCGTCAATTTCACATTTGACGCCCTGCACGCAGGCGTTACTTTCATGAAAATCGCATGTAATTAATAATTGATCCTGTTTAAAAATTCATTAAATATGAGATATCGATTCTAATATCTTGCATGACTCTACCTATGAAATTCTGCTAATTTTCCTGTGATGACCATGTATCATGTCTCTTGAAATTTTATTCCTGAATTCCTTTAATTCACGACCTAGACTAGGTCATTTGCCATATGTTAACGCCCCCGACCAGGGCGTGAATCTGAAAGGTAACGCCCCTTCCTAGGGCGTTTATCAGTTAAAATCCTGAAATTTATCTATTCTGAAAAATAGAATTGAATAGTAACGCCCCTGCCCAGGGCGCGTTTTTGATAATTCCTGAAAATTAATTATATTCTGTCAAATATGTAAATAAGAAGACGCCTTCTGGTGTAGTCGTCAAATCTTTAAGAAACGACCCCGTCTAGGGCGCTTTTTAGATAAAATACTGAATTATTGAAAATTCTGCAAAACGAAACATATGTAAACGCCCTTATGTTAGGCGTTACTTACTTGAGAAACGACTTGACCTAAGTCGTTATTTTCTGTAAACTGATTTTTATCCTGATTCTATAACCGATGGTTTCATATTATACATATACGTATATATCGGCACTATTCTCCACTCCGTGAGTATAGTCCCACTTTTCACGTTATTTCTTCGATCACACTCAACTCTCATTGACATACAAGCTCTCCATTGGACATTCCGTTCCTTTGGACTAGCGAGTTAGTCATAGAGACCTCCGTAATACTCCTCGTAGCCTTGGATTCCCTCAAGGCCGACTGAGCTGGTTGTACCCTAAAAACCCATTACACGATCCTTGCCATGTCAATCTAAAGAAACATGGTATACCGGCCCTTATGTTTATACAAAGAGTATATCATAAGAAAATTCTTAATGGGATGATGATATCATACCATATCATGTCATTCTTGTAAACCTCAATTCTATGATAAGAATGAGGGTATCTTATCTTTGATATACTGTTCATGTGGACCTCAATTCTATATAAAGAATGTCCATATTGATTTGTCATGGTACCCAAGTTAAGGGAACCATATTCTACCTAGATTTTTTTTATCGATATCATGATTATACCGTTATTATCGCCATTCTATGTCCTTTGTCATATTTTGGACTCTATTCTATCAAAGTTGTCATACGTGTCTACAAGCTTGATTATTGAAATTCTATGTTGGCTATAAACAAGAGTGGATGTCAAAACACATGATAAATGCCTGCGCATATAGGGCCCGATCTGGTCCTGGGAGGAGCACCCGAAAGTACTTGTGCCCATGGGAGTTAAAATGATAAGGTATCTGGCATTATACCGAGTACTTGACTTGCTTGATTGGACATTCCACACACATCTTGTACTTGAATCGTACTTGACTTGACATGAAAGGCGTGGCCCGAAAAATGGTAATTTACTTGCTTGATACATGATAGCCAAAGTTCTTGACATGACTTGTTAAACATACTTGCTTGAATATCTTGAATAAACTTGTTATCTTGTTGAAAGTTCATGATTAAGTTCATCTTATGTCCTTGATATTACGTTCTCTCTATCTTGTCGTTTTATGCGAGCATGCATAGCTTTATCGCATTCATGAAAATATAATTACTCAAACCCCTTGCTAGTACTTGAGATATAATTTCCTACTGAGCATTCGCTCATCCCGTTTGTCCCTTTTTACTTTTCAGGTAAGTCCGACAACGATGGAAGTCAATCGGATGGGAATGGTCATGAGTGAAAGTGCTAGAGCTGCTCAAGTGTCATCTAGTCTTTTCTATAGTTTCTTGAGTCAACTATGTACTTTTCTTTTTATTAAACAGAGTATTGGATTTGTAATAATCTATTATAAAGGAATAAAGGATTGGGTTATCTTGCTATTTTGCGCATCTCTGTCTTTGTGTCGAATACACGACCACTCTGATTGACATGATTGATATAGACACGTCGCGCACCTCCGGGTATCTTCCGCGCTCGGGGCGTGACATCAGGGTTTGGGCACCTCAGGTCTCAGTTTCCCAAGCTCCATTACATAAGCCTTCCATAGCTCTCGATCCTCACTCACAAACACCATCGCCTTCCGTGGAACGCTTGCCTTCCACGCTACTTTGATCGCTTTCACGTCTGTCGCATTGCCCTTTGTGCCTAGCTCCCTTTCCTTGATCAAAGGAAGGTTGGATGGCGTAGGAAAAGAGTGTCGAGGAAGGCCGATTTGCAGGCAACACCGGTGCGAATTGTAAAGAACAAATTCAGTTGCACCGATAAGATGGAGTTTCGCAGCGGGAGAAGACCTCGTGAGAAGACCACGTGAAAGTAAACGTGCTGGCACACAAGTGAACATATCCCGTACCAAGGAGTTGAAGTGAGCACGCCAGTCGCCGCGTGTCTTCAGACGGGGCATGCGATTGGCCACCTTCCCACCAAAGCCCAACACATCGGCCATGTAACGGAGGGGGCTTTGTTCGAAAAACCTGGAGGCGGTCTGTACCCCTTCGTGGAGATGAAATTTGAAGTGAAGATCAATCCAACAGTTGAGGAGAAGCATGCACCCGTGAGGAGGCCTACCCATGCTAGAAGCCGTGAGACCACTGTAAAGATGCGCGAGGACAACGGGCCCCACTCTCTTTCCCTCCCAAAGTCCACAAATCGCTCCCAATTGGTCTTCCTCTACGATGTTGTCAGTACAAGGAAAGAGGAGAGCTCCGGCCAAACAAATTGTGAACCCTTTCATAAGCCCTTCTAAATGTTCATCATCTATCAAACCTTCTAAGGCAGTCACGGTCCAATCTGCGAGCTTTTGCAAGTTGACTCCCTTTTGGGTCTGAACGCTCTTTATGGTTCCAGATGGCATAAAGCTTCCAAGAACTTCCTCGGTAGATACCCTCTTCCGCATCCGCGAAACCTTTATCCTGTCATCCTTCATCGACCTTCTTAAGCCTAGCAGAAGTTCTGCCTCCTCGAGGAGGACCGTTGCCTCAAAAGTAAGAAAGATAAAAGTGTGGGTTTCCGGATGCCAAACCTCCGCCAATGCACCCAGGGCCGCCCAATCCATGTAGATCTTGTCATAATACTTGGCATGGACCACCAACCCTTGGAGGTGCCATTTTGAAATAACGACCCTCATACCGATAGTGATGTTGGACGTAAGCTTCGATAGCCAGGGCAGCTTTGAGAATTTTCTCGGGCCCGGAAAAAGAGGATACGGCTGAAAGGAAGGAAAAGAAAAGAATGAAAAAGCGAGGGAGAACTTACGAAGGAAACTAGGAGAAAGAACCAACATACCACCCGTGAGAGAATCCTCTCGCTCAGATGGCCTTCAATATCGGACAACCTCCTGAATTCGCGGCCGAACCTGCTCCTCTTGGCAGGGCGGGAAGGCCCACCTTCCATCTCGAAAGGGCAGGATTTCTCTCCCATCTCAAAAAAGAGCTTGACTCCCCGAACCACCAATGGATGATCTTTTGCTAAGGATCAAAGGGGATACTTATAGTGAAAAGGGGGGGGGGGTAAAAAGGTAAATGTAAAGCATTTACGACAAGTTACCGTGGTAATTTTAACCGAATAAATCTTGTCTGATTCGCGTCGTGTTTTCCCCTGCTCATGTATTGATGTGCGGACGTCCTGTACAGTCGAATGTAATTTTACTTCTTATGAAATAAATCCTTCTTCACTGCTTGCTGTTCGGTGCAGATTCCAAGAATAAAATAAGAAAGCAAGAGGGCGCCATTGCCCTACCATGTCCCACCATCAGTCACCCCGGTGACTGACCCCACTGTGTCATGCATCCTACTATATGATATCTACACTATTAGAGCACGTCAAGGACCTTATTCTTTGGATGAATCTGGAGTTTGAGTTCCCCTCCAACAAAAATAGTGATAACTTCAGAAGAGTTCAGGATGTACGGATAGGCCGTTAGGTTGTGGTAGCCTGGGGACGATGGTTCCGTCCGGTGTGTCGGTGCGTGGATAAACGGGCCCCGACTCAGTATCATCTCACCAGATCGGTATCCTGACCCAGTCTCTACAACTTAACAATATTATCCTTGGTTATCTTATATTTTCTTTCGTTTTATATTTTTCTTTTAAACCCAGCATGCATTCATGTAGGACTTTGATATCATTGTGGAAGATCATTCACTTAACTTGATTGCGAGAGTTGCTGTGCTTGAATTCTTGAATAATACGAGATATTCCGTTCTGAGTCCAGTACTCAGTTTCCTCGAAACCACATTGGGTTGGTCCTCCGGAAGAAACGTCTGTTTGGATTTATCAACTGCTCTTTTTTACTCCATGGGGCCCACCTCGGCCGCAGCACTTCCACATGGCTGGTAACCGCTCCCCGAGGTGAAACCCACAGGTCTACGACCAGGGTACTTCCGCACAGAGAAGTTGGCCCCACCCTTTTATTTATGCTCAAGTGCACTTTTTCTCTTTCCTTATTTCCATCCGAACAAGCATTGACTTTGGGGGACCCTCTTCAGTGTTGTTTTGTTGAGACTTTGGAACGGCTCCAATCCCAAGATGTTGAAAGCGTGTCACATCATACTTTGGTATCCACTTTTTCAGCCCACTCCATTTCATTTCATTACCCTTTATTGCATTCCATTACATGTCGTTCCCCTATAAAGCGGATGCCAAGGCAGGGCAGCTGTAGACACGCCAATTTTGACATTGTGGCGAGTAGATCTCGTATTATATTATGATGCCCCAAAGCGGCCCTCCTGGTCGAATTTTTTAAATGGTCTTCAATTTTCTAACGAAGTTGAATAATGGTGAAACATGCATTCATGGTCCGAGCACATTATTGGTCTGAGCATATGTATATAACAAGGTTCGTGCATCTTCATAGCAAGTCTATACATTCTTCAGTTGTATCAACTCAAACCTGTACATTCTTCTCTTTAAAGTCTATGCATAGCAAGTCTATACGTTGTAGCAAGTCTGTACGTTCGAAGTCTATACATTGGCTTCACAAAGTCTGTACATTCCTATCTTTACCTACATTACATCCTCAAAGTCTACACATTCCTTCCAAGTCTATACATCCATTTCCAAAGTCTATACATCCACTCCAAGTCTATACGTCCATTTCCAAAGTCTATACATTCACTCCAAGTCTACACATTCCTTCCAAGTCTATACATCCATTCCAAGTCTACACATTCCTTCCAAGTCTATACATCCACTCCAAGTCTATACATCCATCTCCAAAGTCTATACATTCATCCTCAAAGTCTATACATTGGCTTCCTCAAAGTCTATACATTGGCTTCACCAAGCCTGTACATCCCCTCAAAGTCTATACATTGGCTTCTTCAGAGTCTATACATTGGCTTCACCAAGCCTGTACATCCCCTCGAAGTCTATACATTGGCTTCCTCGAAGTCTGTACATCCTCTCAAAGTCTATACATTGGTTTCCTCCTAATCATCCTCACGTCTCTTTCTCTATTGACTACCTCTCAAAGTCTATACATTGACTACGTTACCTCCTCACGTATCTCTCTCTCTCTCTCTATTTTCTTCCCTCTCTCTCTCTCACGTAACCTCACTCACTGTTCTCACTCCACTGCACACACACGACACACACCCACACCCACACCCCTCTTACTGCACACACCCTCACTCACTGTTCTCACTCCACTGCACACACACAACACACACCCACACCCCTCTCACTGCACACACCCTCACTCTCACTGCACACAGACGACACACACAGACACGGGCCCCATCTCCTCTCCCACTGCCATCGTCCTTCCACTCCCCCTCTCCCTCTCTTGCCCATGATACTACCGCCACTGCCACCGCCTCGATAGAACCCCGGGGGCGACACCACAGCCGACCACCATCAACCGAATGCAACCCCCTCTCCCATTCTCATTCTCTCCAGAGCCGCAGCCACCCTCCACCACTCCCTCTCTCTCTCAATCTCACCACTCTCGTTCCCTCTCCACCGTGCATGCACCCCGCATGATGCCACGCCGCCCACCTGCACCAACGCTCGCCACCACCGTGCCTCCCCACGACAACTTCCAGCCGCATCCCCTTGCGAACACCACCATCATTCTCTCCCTCCTCTGCACTCCGTCGCCAGTGCACCCACGAGCCCCCACCTGCACCGCCGGAGCACCCGTGTCCCCGCCACGCCGCCCACCTGCACCGTCGCCGGATACCCACGGCAGTAATGACCGCGAGCTCCCTCCCCGTCTTCCCTGTCATCCGCCGGACTCCGTCCACCTCGGCCGTCCGACCGCCTCCACCACGTCTGCAGCACCCTCTTCGACCATCGGCCACCTGCACCACCATCACCGCCATCCTTCGCTCTGCTGTCGACTGCCACACCGGAGACCTCCTCCTGTCGTGACCCTCAGCCCAGTAGCCACTCCACCCCATCGCCACCCCCTCTCCACCTCAACCTCATCAACGCCGCCATCGCCAACCCTCCCACAGCCACCACCGTTAACCACTCCCCCTGCTAACCTCCCCTCTCCCTGCCGTGACCACCGCCACCGTCTGCGTCACCCCCCCTACTTGACCACCGCCTTCGCTAGCCGCCAGTCCCCCTTCACCTCTGCCAGAGCACCTTCCGCTACACCCTCTCGCCACCGCCCTCCGTCCACCTTCGCCGCCGTGAGCCCGTCGTCTGCCTTCGCCGCCGTGAGCCCGCCGTCCGCCTTCGCTGCCGTGAGCCCGTCACCGCCGTTGTCTGCCACACCGGACGACCTCCGTCCGGCCACTCTCTTCCCTCTCTCTCTCCCTCTCGCGTTCCCTCTCTCTCTCTCTCTTCCTCTCTGTACCCTCTCGCACCACCCTCTCATCCCTCTCTCTGTTCTCTCTCTCACGGTTTCTCTCTTTCTCTCTCCCGTCTCTCTTTCTCTCTCCTCCTCCCCGCGATCTTTCTCTCTCCTCACCCTATCTCTCTCTTCACGTCCCCTCTCCCACTCTCTCACTTCTCTTTTATTTTTTTAATCCCCTCTCCCCCTTTTCTCTCCTCCTCTCTGCTTCTCTCATTCTCTCTCCATCTCCCTCTCTCTCACTTCTTTTTTTCTTTTTTTTAATCCCCTCCACCGTCTCTCTCTTTCTCTCCCTCTCTCTTCTCTCCATCTCCCCTCCGTCTCTTTCGATCCCCTTCTCTTTCTTTTTTTTTATTTTATTCTCTCCCCCCTCCCACTATCTCTCTCTCCCTCTCTTCATTTCTTCTTTTCTTTTTTTATTCCCCCCCTCTCTCTCTCCCTCTCAATCCCTCTCACTTTTTTTTATTTTTTTTAATCCTCCATCTGTCTCCGTTCTTCCCTTCTCATCTCTCTCTTCTCTTTCTCCCTCAACCGTCTCTCTCTTTCTTCCCCTCTCTCTCTGCCTTCGCTGCCCCTCCCCCTTCTCCTCACTTCTTCTTTTCTCTTTTTATTTCCCCCTGCCGTGATCTCTCTCCCTCTCGATCCCTCTCTCTTTCTTTTTGTTTTGTTTTTATTATTTTTATTCCCTCTCTCCCTCACGTATTCTCTCTCTCCTTCCCTCTATTTCTCTCCCTCTCTCTCTTAATCTCACTCTTCCCGATCCCTCTCTTCCTCTTTATCTTCTTTTTTTTAAATATTTTCTCCCCTCTCCCTTCTTGCTCTCTTTCTCTCTCTCCCACATATATATATATATACACATATATATTATATATAGATATATATATATATATCTTATTCTATTCTTTATTTTTGTTTACTTTCTTTCTTTTAATCTTACATCCTCTTTCTTCTAAAAAAGAATTCAAAAAAATTAGAAGAGGGAGTTTTCCCCCTCCTCTTCTTTCTCTCATTCTCTCTTAAATTTCCATTCTTTTATTTCGACCAGTTATGTATATGTTTATATATGTTTGTGTAAATATGTTTAAAACGTGTAGTATGTTTATGTATATGTCTATATAAGTATATTTACTACTTATATATATATATGTACGAGTGTGTGTTCTTATGTTTAGCCAAACCAGTTTCTGAAGTCCGCTCTGAAGCTCCTTGGTCGTGCTATGTTCGTGCTGTCGAAACCCTTCCCAAAGCCCGTCGGCGGCCTCCTCCGATAAGTTTTTTCTCTCCCTTTTATTTTTAATCAGTCAGTCGATTATATCGCATGCGTCATTTTAGCATCTGTGCCATGCCTTTCTCCCCGAGAGGGCCTGGTTTGTGAGTGTCTTCACACTTATGCATTTCATCACATCATCTCTCACTCTTTAGTTCAAAAGGGGTTTTAAATACTACCAACCAGGTGCGTACTCGTCTATACTATTTTCAGTATCATTTTCTAAAGGATTGGTACTACACCACCGTCGTTCTCATCAACCAGTTCTGCCCTGTTTGATCTTTATCTAGGGGTAACCGAAGGAAGCCCTCTTCGTCGGCCGGTTGACAGAAGAGGAAGAGAGGACCCGCACTGCTCCCGCTCCGGAGGCGAACGCGATCAGAACACTTCCTGTGGGGTTCTCAATCCCTGGCGATCACACCCCCCTCCCCCTTTCCTTTCTGTCACTTTCTTCCTTTTGTTTAAACCCCCATGGACGGAAGTAATTCCTCGCGGAGGTCCCTGCGGCGGAAGTAATTCCTCGCGAAGGTGTACGTGACGGAAGTAATTCCTCATGAAGCCTTTTCATTCTGTCATTTTATTCCTTTAATTTCTATCTAAACCCTGCGATGGAAGTAATTTCTCGCGAAGGTGCACGTGACGGAAGTAATTCCTCGCAAAGCCTTTTCATTCTGTCATTTTATTCCTTTAATTTCTGTCTAAACCCTACGACGGAAGTAATTCCTCGCGAAGGTGTACGTGACGAAAGTAATTCCTCGCGAAGCCTTTTCATTCTGTCATTTTATTCCTTGAATTTCTGTCTAAACCCTGCGACGGAAGTAATTCCTCGCGAAGGTGCACGTGACGGAAGTAATTCCTCACGAAGCCTTTTCATTTTATCATTTTATTCCTTTAATTTCTGTCGAAACCCTGCGACGGAAGTGATTCCTCGCGAAGGTGTACGTGACAGAAGTAATTCCTCGCGAAGTCTTTTCATTCTGTCATTTTATTACTTTAATTTCTGTCTAAACCCCGCGGAGAGTAATACCACGCGGCGGTCTTATGTATATACTTATATTTATTACTTATATTGCAGTAAAAATCCCGTAAGGCCAATGTCTCGCGGTGGTTTCTATATATGTACACACATTCATTACTGCTGATATTGCTACATTGCTGTTAAAACCCCGCAAAGACCAATGTCCTGCGGTGGTATGTTTTTGTTCATATTGTTCTTATAATTATCTGATTAGTGGCATATCGTTACAAATTCCGAGTCTACGTGTCTCTCAAATTCTATTACGTAGGTTCTCAGACTCCTCAGTATATGAAAAGCTGCTCGCGGAATGGTAAGTCACGCTTACCGGGAAAGGGTTAGTTTGCGCGAGAGGGTCTTCGGACCCCTATCTCCGCCACGTACCGGAGTCTAATAAGTCTACCTTCTTTGTGTTCCACCAGAATGTTTCTTGCAAGTCACATTTTCCACCACTTTTCACGTATTACCCAGTAATCCATTCCTCGTTCCTCTTTTCCTTACCTCTCCATTGCTACGGTCTCGTCCTACACATCTCTTCTCTTGGGACCCGACGTTGGTGTGATTTCCTCGTCCACAGTAGTGTTTGGCTGTAATACATTAATCCCAACCCCTTGATCCACCCTCCTGCGTGAGGAGTAGTGTTGTACTTCTACAATTTTTAGGTCAAGCGACATCGACGCGGCGTGCGGGTGCGTACCCACGCCTCCCCGCTCGCCCTCGTCTTTGGCCGGGATCGGTGTCTTCACACCGATCAGGTGAGTGACTGGTCCTTACCTGGTTGTTCCTTGCTTCTCTAGTTTAGTATTGCTTCTTATGCCCGTTGGCCGGTAAGAGAGTGCTCGGACTTGTAATTGCTTGTTTAGTGTTCCCACCGCAGAGTGTGAGTGAGAGCCACCCAACCCCACGCCCCGGCGTGCCACCTGCCCACGAAATTGGGAATTCCCAGAGCTTTAGGGGTCAGCCTAAGCCCACCTAGTCTTTGGAATACTTGGGTATCACCTAGGACCCTCGCCATCATTCCCCGGCCCCACCGGGTGATCGCGTGTGCCGTACGAGTGAGCCGCTATCGTGAGATCATTGAAAGTGCTTGTATGCTTGCGGGTCTAAGTCCTAGGGTCAAAGAGTCTCCCAATTGTATCCTTGGGCTGTGCCACATCAAGCGAAGACCCTGAGGGCTAGCCTACGAGGGGCACGCGGCCCGAGTCGGTACCACGTCTAAGTCGGAACGACCGATATGGGAGGAAACCCCGAGGGCTAGCCTACGAGGGGCACACAACCCACGGCCACCACAAGGCCCACAAGGGGCTGTAGATTTGAAATGTTTGGATTAACCCACTTTCTATGCACTCGTTGACCTTCGGGGACCCATTATTAACGAATGGGCTCCTGCAGACTGAGCAATCAAGATGAGAACTCAGGAGAATGTCCCCCCCCCCCCCGGACCGGAGTCACCGAACCTTAATAAAACAGTAAAGCGACACGATGGGGAAAACTTGCATAGTGAAGAGGTTAATATCAATGCTCGTGGATGTACATGTGTGCGTGTAGGTAAGTGTTAATAGGTTAGTTACATACTCATCAGGCGACGATTGGGGGAAAACAGTGACCAAAAGTGTAGGACGGCCTCATCTCCCTCTGTCCATAGTCGAGAACAGAAGGAGTGAGGAAGACGGTCCAAAACGGGCTGAAGGGACATATATTTATGGATGCACCTCCGGCGATGAAACGTTAATCATTCGATCGGAAGAGAAAACCCCGGGGGGGTGATTGCTGTAGCCCATGGAGTTCGAGGGCATATGTTCGGCGTCGGAGAAAATAGATACGAACATAATATGCGCAGGAAAATGGTTAAATACATGGACAGAGGAAAGATGAGTAATTGGGGAAGGTGGGAACGACACCGAATACAACCACAGTCCATCCATTCGACGCACAGTGAGTGGGGGTATACACATATACGCTTCCATTTCGGCGCCGGTGCTGTTGCACGGTGCCGGTGCTGTTGCACGGCGCCGTCTCACCAGCCACAGAAAGAAAACGCAAGGAGGAGGAGGAAGCGGCGATGCAGAGATAGAGTAAGGTCATTAACTCTTTTAACCCGTTGATATACATATTCATTCATTCCATGAACGAGAGGAAGGAAAATGTACAGATTATCATTCCGGTGCTGACGTTGTCGCGTGGTCACCGTTTTCATTAATAAAGGATGAAGAAATTACAGAGGGAGAGGTAGAGAATCACACAGATGGTGAGAAAGGGGAGAGGAAACAAGGCTCGTATGATCACCTTCCTTCCCCCTTTCTCACTTAAATTATATCGGAGGAGAAACCCGAACCGAGGGGGACTGATGGGGGGATTACAATAACCCACCTAAATAGGTAAAGAAGCAGACGCTCTTCTTCTCCGGCACCGGGAGGTTCGGGCAGAGCGGGGTGGCGGCCACGGGGACTCTCAGAGGGAAGGCTTGCTCCCCAAGAAACCCTTCACTGCTTCGCTCTAATTGGTGGCCCTTTCTTTTTTGACCTCTCTCGTGCTCTTCTCTTTTTTTTTCTTCTGATTCCCTCTACTTCTCTCTTTGGTCGAACAAGCGGTGTCTTTATAACACCAGGTTGATCCGGCGCCGTGGGGGCGCGCCGGATTCAGTGGCGCCGGGTTGCAGGGCACCGGGGATAGGTACCCCTAAAGGATTTTTTGGCGCGCCGGGTTCAGTGGCGCCGGGTTGCAGGTAGGCCTAAAGCCTTCTGGCGCGCCGGGTTCAGTGGCGCCGGATAAGGGGGCGCCGGTGAACTTTTGTGCGCCGGTTTAGCTTGTTCGCTCGACGCGGGCTAGCCGATGGGTCCGGGGATGGTTCCGGAAGCTCTCGTTGACTCTTCCTCTCACCTCGGTCCTCGAAAAACCTTGGCGGGCGTTGACGAAGCTCTCGGCACGATGAACGGCCTTAATCGGAACTTCGTGTGTGTTCAGCTCGAGCACACGGGTTTTTGCTAACACGGCTTTCGGCACTATGATTTGTGCTTCCGGCTCGGCCTGACTCGTGCTCAAAGATTTCTTACGGGATGGTATGGCATCCGGGATAATTCCACCTTGACTGGCGACAATTCGGCCACTAACGGGCCCACTATGGTGAGAAGCCGAACCCGTGTCCGGTGATCGGGACTTTCAGCTGACAGAGCCTTCGGTTCCATGTTGTGAAGGGCCGAGGACGTTCTTCCTTCTCAGAAAAGTCTTCATGCAGGTGGCGAGCCACCGGGTAGACCATCGTCCTTGGTCGGGTGACGGGTGTAGGGTAGCGGCACGACAGATTTGATGCCGGATCATTAGGCAGGCTTGGTTGCACTGCCGGTTAGTTATGGATTTGTCTCGACTTTCCTGAAGCGAAGTCCTCGGTCATTCATTCCAGGTGACCCGAGGCCCTGGTAGCTTGAGAAGTCTTCAGCAGGTTGTTCTTTATCGGCTTCTATGCTTCGGTGGGCCTTATCATTCGTCTTTGCGGCTTGGTTGCCAACGATCATATTTTGAGTGCCAACAGCGGGTCGCGTAGACCGGGAGAAGCCATCTTTTGGTTTGTTCTTGGCCTCGCTAAAGTGGGGGTACGAAGATGAGCTGTTCTTGTTAGACTGTCTAGTAGTTCGGTTCAAACACCAGATTTCTGTAGAGTGGTTCGCCGATTTGAAGGCCAGCGACACTAATGCTTTCAGGCCAAGTGCAGTAGAATTCACAGATTTTGTCTTGCAGCACTATGCACATATCTTGGTTAGAGCAGGTGTGTATCACAGTGTGTATGCATCAAGGTACCGCTATCCCATCTCAAAGGGCCTCTGATGCGGTATGATTGAGGTGTTCTGTCCGGAGTACAACACCTTTTACACTTCAGAAGGAGTGACGTCATTGGACCTTTAGAGTCTCTCACAGTTAAGCGGCCTCCCGATTGACGGTGAGCCGTATGAGGAAGTTTGTTGGCCAGATTGGCTGAAAGATCAGACGGACGGTGAAGGGCGATACTTGACTGGTTTCACCTATCGCTATCTGATGAAGGTGTATCGTAGCCTTTGCCATTCTTCGCATGACGCCGTGGGGGTGCGGAAGCCTGGAGAGAAGAGGCGTGTGCGGATGGGCACATGGCTTCAGAATTTCTTCAGAGGGGAGCAGAAGAAATACACAGATTTCCCCTCGGTGGTGCCGACTCCTGTTCAGCGGAAGAAAAGAGTTCGGCGACTGGCTGCTTTCCCCTCGACTTTGGAGGGAGGACAACCAGGAGGGCCCAACCCTAGGGGCGTTGACGCAGTCAATCATTGTGCTACGTTTCTGATCTATTGGATTTGCTCCTTCGCTCTCCCGCAAGGTGACGAGAGCGTGATCAGGGCAGAGGCTATTTATCCTACCTGCTTATTGGCCTGGGGCATGAAGCTCTCGCTTTGCCCCATTGCACTATGTTTGATATACAAGCTGCTGGGACACTTGCATCGCTGACGCCTTCCCAGGAATCTTCGGGGGGTTGGCTCGCTGCATTTCTTTAATGCCTGGGTCTGCACTCTCTTCCCGGAGGCTGCTCCTCGGTCACTTCAGTCGGCGCAGTTGGTTCCCAGGATGATAGAATTTGCCAGTGTAGAGCCAACCCGAGTGGCAGATCAACTTTTTGCTATTCGTGGTAAACTGACAAAGGTTCCCCTGGATTCCCCGGGGGTTCTGCATTTTTGGAGTTTGGCTACTCACTCTAGTCCTTTGGTGAACAGGATGAGGGAGTGTCGTCTGGGCGAAGTAGAGGAATATGTTCACCCCATTTCTGACGCCAAGTGCACGAGGCCAATTTTGGAGTCAGAGGTGATTGACTGGGTGTTGTCCATATGGCTGAGCGTCCTGGTTTTCCGCAGAAGCGGCATTTTGTGGCTGGAGCCTTATTATCCTTTCTGATTCAGTTGGAATTTTGGCTATGATCAGCACATTCCAGCTACTTCCACTCAATTTGCGCTGCCGAACAGGGCCCGAGCTGGCCAAGTGTCAAATGACGAGGCCCGCATATGGTGGGATTATTTTCACCGCCGAGAGGCGGCTTCATTCAGAGTTCCGACCCCCGCACGCTTTCCCCGTGTAACTCCAGAGTACATCAAATGGTGGAATGCACGCACGGGTTTCTATAGAAACTCGAGGAGAGAGTGCTGGGCCATTACAAAGTGTAAATTTCTGAACTCCCAACCGGTGCCTGCTCTGGATATTGACCCGGCTTACTTAAAGAGATTGAAATCTTGGACGAACACTACAGTAGCGAACTACTTGGAAGCGCGCAAAGCTGCCAAGCAACATTCATCCAAGATCGAACCAAAACTATCGAAGATAAGCAAGGATGGTTTCTTGAAGACACTTCAAGGCTTATGCCACGTGAGCGGCGAGCGACTGATCCTCCAACAAATTCCTTTGCCAGTGGAGGAGCCGATGCCTTCTGCAACTTATTGGCGTCCTGAGAGTGATCGACTTTATCCCTACAAGACTTTCATCAGGAGAGAAGACCGTCGGCCAGAGCTTTACGAAGGCACTCCCTGGTTGTTTGCATTGCTACGCTCTCACGGAATTTCAGTGGGTTGCCCTAGTGAAAGCATATTGGGCCAACCTGTTCTTCTTTCTTTCAAGTATGCCGATGGATGGGGGCTAGACCACCTCGGCCTGTATTATCATCTATCTTCATGCGGCCATGCGGATCTTACGTCGCTGGCCAAACAGTGTGAGGTGATAGGGGACATATGCTGGTTGGTTCGTGAAGCCACCTCCAGGAACAAGGAGCCTTCGCTGTTCTACTGGCCACTTTCTCCCTTTTATACGGGACCAGCACGTATCTTTCTTTCTCTTATCTTCAGATTTGGGCTTTCCTATCTGCTATTGTGTATGTCATCTCTTCTCTTTCGCCTTCGCACATGTGCAGTTCGGCTTTCTTCGGAGGAGACCAGACATTTCAGGGAGCTAAAGATAAAAGCTCGGAAGCTGACATATTTTGAAGTTCCGGAAGCTGCCCCGACCATGAGGCCACTTCCTCCAGGTGATTCATGGAAGCAGACGAGGTCCCAAGTCCGGGAGGCAGTCACTCGAGCGAAGTGGGCCCGTCAGATGAAGACTGTAGACCCAGCACCAGCGGTCATCCTTCCGAGAGTGATCTCATTTGAAGAATTCGAGACCTCTCGTCCCTCAGCTCGCGTGACCCGAGGTATGTCTCTTATCCTGTGCCCAGTCGTCACCTTGACAACATAGGTCAATTCTTATTCTTGTAAACGCAACTACTTCGTCTGCAATGGATGTGCAAGCAGCTGTCACCTCTGCGGGAGACGGAGAGAGAGAGGATGTAGTGCAGGCAGATCTGCCCTCCCCCACGCCCAGTCACGAGATAGAAGGTAATGGATGGCCTATCTGGCTGCAGATTTCTATAGTTTATTATCCCCTGGGCTCAGGGGGGTGCTTCCTTGTCTTCAGCTTCAATTGAGATTCGACCACCTTCTCCCTCCATCGTGGAATCATCTGAGGGGACTTCTGCAGAGCCAGGGGTAATTCCAGGAAGTCGATCTACTCCCAAAGCTCACTCGCCTGTTATCCTCGTCACAGAGTTGGCTGAGCAGGCTCCTATTGAGCAGGAGGCTCTGGGGGGAGACCTCTCAAGTGAAGGACCACTGGCTTCGAGAGAGAAAGAACCGATGCTGGTTCAAAGCTCATCATCGCCGGAGCAGGTGGACTATGGCAGTGGCTCGAGCGATGAGGATTTCCCCTTGACGGGAATAGAGGCCGAGGATGCTGCAGTGTCTTCCGCCTATGAGAGTGACTTTACAACTTTTAGTCCTCCACGGCTGACGTTGAGTGGCTTTGGACCACCAGGTACTTCAGTGGAAGAAGGGCCAGAGGGGATGTAGATGGTATCTCCCGTTGCTACAGACCTGAGCTTAATGCCAGTTGAGGTAAGAGCAACACTCTTCAGTCTCGTGCTTATTCTCGTCTGGCCATCATGCTGGTTTTCTGAGATCATTGTGCTCTTTTTCTCCTATAGGTCTCTGCTAGTCAGGCCGAGATCGCCTTGCCGGCGGTCACCATGAAGACACCTCTGCCGCCTCTGTGTGTAGATCCGCCATTGTTGCCGCCGATTTTAAGGCCCATAGCCCTGCGGTATCTGAAGGATTATATCATGGTAACGGGCTCGGAAGCGTCAGGGATGATCGCCGGGTCCAAGCTGTCAGATGTGACTTTGGAGCAGCAGTAACTCGTCATCACTGATAAGCCGCTTCAGTGTAAAGAAGGCCTCCCTGGGGCAGAGGAGGGTGAAATTGTGGAAGAGATGACCGGGGGCTCGATGACCCGAACCCTTGCCATCGAATCATCATTGGTGGCAACTAGAGGGGCCAAAAGTGGCGACCAACAGCTCCCTGCTATCGAGGGTCGAGACGCGGTGCTCTCGCCCAAGGTTGGGAGAGAAGTAGCTATGATTGACAGTCCCACTGTTGCATTATCTGCCGGTGCTAGTCTTGGCATGGGCGACTTGCAAGACATGCCATCCTTGTCTTCTGCACCGAGCGATGACATTTGGGCTGCGGTTGATAGCCGTGTAGAATTTCATCTCCCGGATACGCCGTCACTTGGTTTGCAATCATCGAGTGACCTAGTGTGGCAGTATCTGGAGACATTACGGGGGACCATGATAGCTCACCCAGACTTAACTTATGTGCAATTGAGGGGTCTTGCAGAACACCTCTCCTGCTCCCTATTCGCTTTTGGCTGCCCCATAGAGGATTGGGTGCAGCGAGTAGTTTTGCTCCTGAAGCACGTGAACAGGAGGGAGTACATCGGCCACAGCTTGATAGATCAAATGGCGGCCATAAGACTTGAAAGGGCAGAGTGTCAGACTGCCATTCAGTCATCGAGAGGAACTGCCCAGCAGATGCGGGATGCCGTCGATGATTCTGGCCAACGCCAGGCTCCTTTGAAGACTCTGATATTTGAGCTCCATGCCGAACTCGACCGGCCGAAGCAGAACTAGCACTGTCCGACCAACTGTGGATTCAACATACAGAGGCGGCTGAGCTGGCAGAAGGGCAGGCCGCATCGCTTGAAGAGAAATTGGTGCGACTACAGGACGAAGAAACCCATCTACAGGAGCTGGCCTGTTACCCGTCCTTAGGGCTGCTGGAGTTCGAGGACATTTTTCGCCGCTCGCCGTAATAGCTTTATCATTTTATCTTCTTCATTTTTTTATGAACTTCCACGTATTCCGGGGGTGTGTGCTCTGGGTAACATGTATTTTTCCTTTTATGTTTGAATGGAAAACTTTCGTTCTCTTATTTTGCACATCTATTTTGCTGAGCCAATTTATTTAGTCTGGGGTATGTCAGTTGCTAAGGCAGGAGAGCGCTCACACCTTCAGGGAAGGGGCGAGGGGTTCGCTCCACCACGGCGCAACTTCCCGCTGGGATCACTGATCCGCTTAGGCCGAGCACCAGGGGATAAAGAGAGAGGTTTACGGGCCACCAAGGGCCAGAGGGTAGAACTAGAGGTTTATTTGTAGACCTTGTCGAAGGTGACAAAGGTTGACGGCAAAGGGAGGTTTGTCCATAAACACGGACGTAAGGTCCGGGTTAAGGGAAACACTGACTGGTCTTGTCGATGATGACAAGGGTCAATGATAACTTATTCATCGGCATTGGACAAATGACGAAGCAAAGTAGGTTGATTCATTAACGAGGACATAAGGTCCGGGTTAAGGGGGGTATTGATCGGTCTTGCCGATGGTGACAAAGGTCAATAGCGGTCTGTTCATCGACACTGGATAAATGCTAAAGCAAGGATAGGTTTATCCATTAACACAGACGGAAGGTCCGGGTTAAGAGAATATTGACCGGTCTTACCGATGGTGACAAGGGTCAATAGTAGCTAGCTCATCGGCATGGGACAAATGCCGAAGCAAAGGTAGGTTCATAGGCGCAAAGCTCATGCAGGAACCTTTGTAGGAATCAAGTGAAAAATGAGAATATGACCTCATTATTTCATCATCATCATTTGCTTCTTTTATTCATTAATTTTTTATTACATTACTGACTTAAGCGCCCTTGCGGGTTTTTGCCGAAGCCAGCCCCCTCTTACTTTTGCCCACGCGCCCTTGCGGGTCTTCACGTGGCGGGGTACCTGATTTTGCCTGCGGCGCCCTTTCAAGTTTTCGCCGCAACTGGGTTAGAGTCATTTTTGCCCTTACTCAGAATATCCGAGTAAGTCTGGCGAGGCACCTCTATTTTAAGCCTCATTTTTTTTGTTTTTTTATTCATTTTTTTTGCTTGATTCACAGAACGAATCCGGAATGGATGAGGGCTAATGGGATGTTGATCAGTCTTGCCGATGGTGACAAGGGTCAATAGTAACTTGTTCATCGACATTGGCTAAATGTCGAAGACAAGGAGGTTTATTCATTAACGGGGACGAAGGGTCCAAGTTAAGGGAAGCATCGATCGATCTTGCCGATGATGACAAGGTTCGAGCACTAGCTTGTTCATCGACATTGGTTGAATGTCGAGGAAAAGGAGGTTTATTCATTAACAAGGACAAAAGGTCCAAGTTAAGGGAAAATGTCGACCGATCTTGCCGATGATGACAAGGGTCGAACATTGGCTTGTTCATCGACATTGGCTAAATGTCGAAGCAAAGGAGGTTTATTCATTAACGAGGACGAAGGGTCCAAGTTAAGGAAAACGTCGATCGATCTTATCGATGATGACAAGGGTCGAACACTGGCTTGTTCATCGACATTGGCTAAATGTCGAAGCAAAGGAGGTTTATTCATTAACGAGGACGAAGGCTCCAAGTTAAGGAAATGCTGACCGGCCTTGCCGATGGTGACAAGGGTCAGGAAATATCTGTTCGCCGGTGAGACTTTGGAGGAAGACTCCGTCTTGACCCTGCAAAGGGTCCTCTGGACGGAGGATGTATCATCACTATTCGTCATTCATTACTATGTATATATATACATATATATAAATTTTTTAAAAAGTCAGATTACTGACTTAAGCGCCCTTTTGGGTTTTCGTCGAATCCAGCCCCCTCTTACTTTTGCCCACGTGCCCTTTCGGGTTTTCACGTGACGGGGTACCCGATTTTGCCCGCGGTGCCCTTTCGGGTTTTCGCGACAATCGGGTTAGAGCCATTTTTGCCCTTGTCCTGGTGTAGGAGCAAGTATGGCGAGGCACCTCTATTTTAAGCCTCTTTTTTATATCATTCCATTTTTTATCCTCATTTTTTTTGAACTCAATTCACGAGACAAGCCGAGATAGACGAGGGCTTGTCAGTTATCAGCGGACGAGAAGCCTGAGATGCTGGCCGACCTTGCCGATGATGATAAGGGTCACAAGAGGTTGACCGATCTTGCCGATGATGACAAGGGTCGCAAAGAGGTTGACCGATCTTGCCGATGATGACAAGGGTCGTAAGGAGGTTGACTGATCTTGCCGATGATGACAAGGGTCACAAAGAGGTCGATCGATCTTGCCGATGATGACAAGGGTTGCAAAGAGGTCGACCGATCTTGCGAATGATGACAAGGGTCGCGAAGAGGTTGACCGATCTTGCCAATGATGACAAGGGTTACAAGGATGTCGACCGATCTTGCCGATGATGACAAGGGTTGCGAGGAGGTCGACCGATCTTGCCGACGATGACAAGGGTCGCAAAGAGGTTGACCGATCTTGCCGATGATGACAAGGGTCGCATGGAGGCCGACCGATCTTGCCGATGATGACAAGGGTCCCAAATAGGTTGACCGATCTTGCCGATGATGATAAGGGTCGCAAGGAGGTTGATCGATCTTACCGATGATGACAAGGGTCACAAGAAGGCCGACCGATCTTCCCGATGATGACAAGGGTCGCCAAGAGGTTGACCGATCTTACCGATGATGACAAGGGTCACAAGGAGGCCGACCGATCTTGCCGATGATGACAAGGGTCGCAAAGAGGTTGACCGATCTTGCCGATGATGACAAGGGTCGCAAAGAGATTGATCGATCTTGCCGATGATGACAAGGGTCACAAGGATGTCGACCGATCTTGCCGATGATGACAAGGGTCGCAAGGAGGTCGACCGATCTTACCGATGATGACAAGGGTCGCAAGGAGGTCGATTGATCTTGCTGATGATGACAAGGGTCGCAAAGAGGTTGACCGATCTTGCCGATGATGACAAGGGTCACAAGGATGTCGACCGATCTTACCGATGATGACAAGGGTTGTAAAGAGGTTGACCGATCTTGCCGATGATGACAAGGGTAGCAAAGAGGTTGACCGATCTTGTCGATGATAACACGGGTCACAAGGATGTCGACCGATCTTGCCGATGATGACAAGGGTCGCAAGGAGGCCGACCGATCTTGTCGATGATGACAAGGGTCGCAAAGAGGTTGACCGATCTTGCCGATGATGTCAAGGGTCGCAAAGAGGTTGACCGATCTTGCCGATGATGACAAGGGTCACAAGGATGCCGACCGATCTTACCGATGATGACAAGGGTCGCAAGGAGGTCGACCGATCTTGCCGATGATGACAAGGGTCACAAAGAGGCCGACCGATCTTTCCGATGATGACAAGGGTCGCAAAGAGGTTGACCGATCTTGCCGATGATGAGTAGGGTCGCAAGGAGGTTGACCGATCTTGCCGATGATGACAAGGGTCGCAAGGAGGTCGACCGATCTTGCCGATGATGACAAGGGCCGCAAAGAGGTTGATCGATCTTGCCGATGATGACAAGGGTCACAAGGATGTCGAACGATCTTGTCTTTGATGACAAGGGTCGCTAGGAGGTCGATCGATCTTGCCGATGATGATAAGGGTCGCAAACAGGTTGACCGATCTTGCCGATAATGACAAGGGTCGCAAGGAGGCCGACCGATCTTGCCGATGATGACAAGGGTCGCAAAGAGGTTGGCCGATCTTACCGATGATGACAAGGGTCGCAAGGAGGTTGACCGATCTTGTCAATGATGACAAGGGTCACAAAGAGGTTGACCAATCTTGCCGATGATGACAAGGGTCACAAGGAGGACGACCGATCTTGTCGATGATGACAAGGGTCGCAAAGAGGTTGACCGATTGTACCGATGATGACAAGGGTCGCAAAGAGATTGACCGATCTTGCCGATGATGACAAGGGTCACAAGGATGTCGACCGATCTTGTCGATGATGACAAGGGTCACAAGGAGGCCGACCGATCTTGTCGATGATGACAAGGGTCGCAAAGAGGTTGACCGATCTTGTCGATGATGACAAGGGTCGCAAGGAGGCTAACCGATCTTGCCGATGATGACAAGGGTCACAAGGTGGCCGACCGATCTTGCTGATGATGATAAGGGTCGCAAAGAGGTTGACCTATCTTGCCGATGATGACAAGGGTCGCAAGGAGGTCGCATAGAGAAAAGATCTCCGGCGGGACTTGTAGTGATCATCCCTTTCGGAGTTTCATTAGGATGAGGGTGAAGAGGAACTTTAAATTGCCACATTACTAGCTTAAGTGCCCTTTCGTGTTTTCGCCGAAGCCAGCCCCCTCTTGCTTTTGCCCACGTGCCTTTTCGGGTTTTAACGTGACGGGATACCCGATTTTACCTGCAGTGCCCTTTTGGGTTTTCACCACAGTCAGGTTATAGTCATTTTTGCCCTCGCCCTAGTGTAGGGACGAGGCCGGCGAGGCATCTATATTTTTACCCTCATACATTTTTTTTCTTTTTCTTTTTTTTATAGAGTGGGAAAACAAGGATGGGTCAATCCTATAACGTTTGACCCTACATAGTAGCATATGACAGTTGGCTAGGGCATGCGGCCTTGTGCCGACGAAGGGGTTTATTCGTTGGTGAGGACAAATACCAACGCAAGGGAAGGACTTCCGCCGACTCGGACGTAAGGTCCGTAATGGTGATATTGTATCTTTTTAAGAGCTCGGTCCGGGCGGAGTGCCACTAGACCAAGGTGGGTTTCGAGCATTCTGGGAATGCCGGTGGGGCTGCCTGGTACAGCTTCATATGTTTCCCATTAAGAGGGGAGAACTAAACTACTCCCTTGTGATCTACAAGAACGTAGGCAGGGTTCATACACTCGGCGGACAATATACGGTCCGACCCAGTTTTCAACCAACTTCCCCTTGCGGTTAGAGTCCATCACTTCTCTTCTTTTAACCATTACCAGGTCACCTTTCTTGGATTCTCGCCCTTTGACTAGCTTATCGAAAACACGGGCCATGCGAGCTTGGTAGAGTTGGATATGTTGTTGTGCACGGAGACGCTTTCCTTCGAGCTCGGTGAGCACTTCCAGTATCCTTTCCATATTAATCTGCTCGCTACTAACCAACCCATGCTGGATGGCGATTCGCAGCGAGGGAACCTCTAATTCAATTGGCACTACAGCCTCCGACCCGTACACGAGGGAGTAAGGTGAGCAGCCAGTTGGGGTTTTGTAGACTGTACGGTAAGCCCAGAGTGCTTCGTACACCCTTTCTTCCCAATCTCTTTTATTAGCCTTAACAGTCTTTGCTAGCAAAGTGCATAGCATTTTATTGAAGGCTCCTGCAAGTCCGTTGGCTTGAGGGTAGTAGGGAGATGACGTTCTACAATCAATCTTGTATTTGTCAGCCAGTCGGTACACCTTCTTATTCCCGAAGTGACTACCATTCTCAGAGATGATTCGGCTGGGGACTCCAAACTGGAATATTATATTCTGTCGGAAGAATCTGGCGACCAGTTCTCCCGTCACTTCTCTTAGTGCTATTGCTTCTTACCATCTGGAGAAGTAATCTGTGGCTGCTAAGATATACTTGCATCATGATGAAGATGCTGGTAGCGGCCCTACCACGTCCGTACCCCATTGAGCAAACATCCAACTTGGTATGTTAGGATGTAGCGGCAACGGTGGTCTTCTTGACACAGTGGCATGTTCTTGACACCTCTGGCAGGCTTTAGCGAACTTGCAGCAGTCGTCATACACAGAGGGTGATGGGGACATCAGATCAAGACCACTAACATTTTATTTAGCATTTGAGTCCTTTTAGTTTGCATTTATATCCTTGGGAAAACATGTATGCAATTGTAAGGCTTTATATGCCAATTTGTCATTCCTTAGGATTCTTTGGGTTTTTGTGCAAAAGTCTAGTAGGACCATCAAGGGGCCCCCATTCCCTTTCCTATTGGTCCACCCAAGCCTTAGGGCCCATGTGGGGCCAGTCAAAGGTCCAAGGTGGGCTTCTAGATGGTTTGACATTCAAAGGGGACAATGGGTTGAAATTGTCCAAGATGCCATCCCATTAGTCAAGGGGGCGCCCCCCTCTTATTGATTTTTTTAATGTGGTTCCAAACCACATGGGAGAATTAATTATGAACTCCCTATTTTATCCCTTCCAAATCTAGATCTAGGGATAGTTAGTGTCATTTTACATTTCATACAAATACCATGTAATTCCCATTTTAGTAGAATTAATGAGAAGAATTATTGTGAAATTGCAAAGGCCCTTGGGTGCCCCTCTCTCTTCCCCTCCTTGCAGCATGGATTTGTTGTGTCTCTAAAGTGGATTCCCTACTCTACTTAGTGGATTCCAAGTGTTCTATCTTCCTGGAGTGTGAAGCTCCGCCGCCGCCTTCCGTTCGTGCCGCCATCGCGCCGCCACCGCCATCGCCGGAGTTCTGTCCAAATCAAGACAACAAGCTCTTCCCAGATTTTTAGCTTTCATCCTCTTGATCTGGTGGATTCCAAATTTTGAGGGTAAGTTCCTGAGGTCCATCCCACGTCCCACAAAAAGTTTCCCATTTTCTTGCCTTCGTTTTATATTTTTCCCATTTCATATTCCCCCACCTTCCAGATCTGCCAGTCTTCTGTTTTCTGTCACAACAGGCTAGTTCATCCATTGTTCGACCCTCTTTCCCTTTTCTGATTGAGTCCAAATTTGGACTGGATGTTCTGCCCATCCAAACACATCTCCACAAAGTTTTGCTCGAATTTATGAGCTTTTTTTCTCCACCAAAAAATTAAAACTCAGTCAAGTTTCAGTTCTGTCATATGCAGTCCAGATCCGACCCACTAGTGTCATAAAATCTGTTTCCCCAACCAAACATCCTTTAGAAATTCCACGAAAAATATCCTCGTCTTCCTTACTCATCCCTCTACAACTTTCATGAAGAGGTCAACTTTCATATCCGAGGTTTGAACCACGGTCAACGTCTGTTCTCAGGAAAACTCACCTCTATCCTGAGTTTTCTGAGTCTGTCAACCAGCAACTTGTAAATTCGACCAAGGCCAGATCCGGGATAGTCAAAAAATTTTCTCCGGCCATAGATCGAAGCACTTCAAGTCAGCTTTCCAATGATACCACTTCCGCGTCGATCTGACGTCGGGAGTGATCGCAGCAGCTGATCTCGCAGGGTCGCGCGCTGCAAAAATAGATATGTAGATCCGTGGGCAGCAACTCCAACAAGTGAAGACTGGAGCCGACTCGCCTTCCAAAAGGTGAACCAGCGTGCCGCCATCCCAGGGAGCACCTCTACAGGAGCAACATCACAGTGGTACCACTCCGGGCCCACTCGGACCCGCCGACCAGCACGTGGGCCCCACGTTCGTGAGTACGCGTGCCGCCAAAGCTACATCAAAATGCTGCCCGTCAACCCAAGATCGATCATCCCGGGCCCACATTGTAGCCCTTTACCTCCCTGCGTGGAGTGGGCAACAAAATTAACTTCTGTAATTATTGTAATATTTTGTTACCGGGAGTTACCGTACTTGGCCAGGATCGTCTTCCCCATGCCCGGCGCGTGGAGGTATCGTGTCCACTCCTCTCTCGGCATTTTGCTTTACTCGTATATTTTCCTATGCCGCTGCATGTGATAGGTTAATCTAGCTCGTATATTTTTATCACCGCTGCGAGAGTGAGTGAGTGACCCATCCCGTGACTCGATCCGAGCACGGAAGAGCCGACTATCCAACTCATTGCTGGTTTCTCAACCGCGCACAGTCCCACACATCCCTCACTAGGGACGCTCGCTAGCTAGAGTCCTAGGGCGCGTGTCCGTCCCGCATCAATTTGGTATCAGAGCACCAGTTGAGTCTAGGGTAGTAATTAGTCATTGCTTAACAAAAATAAAAAAAGTGGTCTAAGTCTAGGTGTCTCATTTGTATACCATTGTTCAGTATATAAAAAGGTGTCGCCCGACCGTTAGGTTACGCCTATGGGAGAGGTGATTCACTCACATATGAGGATCTTCGGATCCCTGGACTCCGCCAGGTACCGAATCTTGGTTGTGTCTAGGTTGGTAGTCGAGTCTGCATTCCAACTTTGCATTAGTTAGGGTCGTGTCTAGTGTCTTGTCCAAGTGTCGGCATGGCCATCCACTAGCTTCCTCGTGTCCCATGGATTATCAAACGCCCGGATCTTATACATGGTGGTGATACTACCAAAGATGGGAAAACCAACCCGACCACCCCCGTAGACCCGTATCCTGGGACTTCTATGGCTCCGAAGACCCGTGTGACTACCTAGAGTGGGAAGCCATCATGGACCAATACTTCGAGGTTTACATTATGTCCGGTCCCATGGAAGTCAACTTTGCCTCAAGGCGACTTTTCTATGAAGCCGCCGAAACATGGAGGGACATAAAATACTTGAGGGAGGATAGGAGGCAAAGGCCCGTTGAGTCATGGTGGGACATGAAGAGAACGCTTATGAGGGTCTACTTTCCCCGCCCATCTACCTCCAACCACGGGGGTCATACCACTAGCCAACCCCACCAACCCTCTCACAATCAAGTGGGCCACACCTCCAACCAACCCCGCCCCTTCACCTCCATTCAACCCCACCAAAGCACTCCCAATCAAGTGGGCCACACCTCCAACCAATCCCACCCAAGCACTTCAAAACAAGCCCCGCTTATAGCCGAGCCTAGGTCCACACCTAGGCCGAGAGATGAGGAGCGAGTCCACCCCAAGGCCCCTACTCCAACCCGCACCTCTGCCGAATTCTTTAAAATGTTTTCGGACTGGTTGGATAGGATAGAAAGTGAAGTCCCGAGATTAAATGGCACCCAAGAGGGGGGTGAATTGAGTGATAACAATTTCTTTGCTGAATTGAAATCAATTTTATGATTACGTAAGGACACGGGAAAACAAGAGTAGGAAAAACTAAATTTATCAAAACAACACTGCAATAACCCTTGGTACTAGGTGGAGTCAACAAATCCGTAGATTCACTCACACAAGCTGTTATCTTTCCAGCGAGAGTAACCTTGTTAGTCCGAATCCAGCTTTTGATATACCGAAGGATTTATGAGAAGAGGGATCAAAAAATCTAGATCTAACGGATTCAAAATAACTAGATCCACAAGGGTGCACAGAAGGGGGATAGAAGATAAGGAGCAAACCACAATGAGACAGCGATATTAAGGTGTTTCGGATGCCACAACGGTAACCTACGTCCACCCCTCACCGATAGTGAGGATCCACACACTATCTTGTAAAGTGTTACAAGATCACACACACACACACACACTGGGAAAGAGAGCTCCCGCGAAGGTGTAAGAACACCTTAACACACACAAAACTACAACGGATTGAACACACAAACACACACACACGAATCTAGGAAGATCCACACACACTGAAAAGTTTAATGATTACAAGAACCACAAATGAAGCTCAAGAGAAAATATGAATTTAGAACACAAGAGAAGAATCTTGATTTGCTCCCCCTTAGTGGATGAAGAATGCTTTGGATGCAGCTTGATCCCTTGGCTTGATCTTCACTTGAATGGATGAAGAAGGATGAAGAACTCCTCTCGGACCACTGTTCACGTCTACAGTGCTAGCTCCCTTCTCTTCCTCTCTGATAGCCTCCTTTATCCACCTTGAGCATTAGGGTTTTCTTAACCCTCTTGTATAAGTTTTATAGGCTTTGAATGGTCCATGAACTACCCCAGACCAGATCCACAATTTCTGGAGGGTTTGAGTGCTTAGGGTTTAAACAATACCAAGTGGAAAGGCTTCCCTCGAAGTGACAAAAAGTCAACAATATTGGGCAGCTCGGGGCTGGCGGTCGACCTGCAGGGGCTGGCGGTCGACCTGCAGTGAGAAACCTGCATGATGGCCAGTCCCTGGGAAATCCGATCGATCGGGATTGGAGGGGCGGTCGACCGCCACTGTGACAGACTGTAGAAAATTGCATTACGTTATTTCAGGTCGACCGGAGTCATGCTGGAGGTCGACCGGACTCTCAACAACCTAAAAATGAAGAGTTTAGCCCAGAGAATCATATCCACAAGATCGAGGCATGAATTGAACGTAAGTTTATAGGTTATTTCAAGTTCATTTGAGTTCTTAGGAAACCATTTGGGATGCTAAAACTTAAAGCAAAAACATGAAGAGATTCGACCTTGAAGGTATGAAAATCACTTAGATTATAAGTTCCAAGCAAGTGAGCAACCATACGTCCTTGGTTTTGTTATCATCAAAAACACCGAGATATATACAACAGAAAGGATACGTGCTCCTTCACCACCCGTGAGTGCTCCATTGCCACCCTCTACTTCTGATCCTCATCCGGAGCCATCTTACTTCGAGCCACCTCAGCCCGAGCCACCCGTGTTTCTAACGGGTACGCTTTTCATAGCCGAGCCACTTCTTAGCTGGCTCAAGGATGGCTTGGTTCCCCCTCCCTACCCATCCATGGACCCCACCCTACCATTGGTGTCCGTCAACTCCTTCCACACCACTTTCCGATCTAGTCACTATGTGGACACATTGGATGACCTTCTTAAAGGATTAGCCCGGCAGTTGATGTTGACGCACTTGTTGGCCCCCGGCTTCGACCGACCCACAGGTCGTAGTTTCACTCATCCCGCTTTGGGGTCCATCACCTCCGTGTACACCGTGGGTCATGTTACCACGGAGGTTCATCTACTCCTCCCGTTACCGGCCGAGCCTGACTTCACTCCTTTTATCCCAAGGGAGGAACCATACTTTCTATGTGAGACCACCATCCCATCCCTCTTCATGGATGAAGGTGACCATCAACACCTTCTAGAATTTCACACATGGGACCTTGAGATGAGGGAATCCATATCGAGGGGTCACACCTTCTTTGATCCCTTCGATCCCTTTCTTAGTGGGCCTCTTGGCCCACAACCTCCATTCCGCCTCTTTAGGGAAGCCACCTATCACACCCCTACCCCGCAGGCTAGTCCACCTATACTCCGCACGGAGCCCGTTCATCGGGGTAAGGAAGAAGGTGAATTCGGTTCTCCTGGCCTTCCCACATCCAAGCCCAATGTCCATGATTGGTGCATTGTAGGATGTCTAGGAGTTCCCCATGACGTCAACCTCCGGTTACGTCAACTGCATGCATGGCACACATTCGGGTGTCCTGGTCCACCGTCACACAAGTACGGGTCGGACTAACAGTAGGTGTGTCTAGGGGTCTTGTGTGTCTGTCCATGCATGTGTCCAGCATATTAGAAAAGCATAGTGAGTCCGCATGCATCGAGTCGAGTCGGTCTTTGTATGCTCGCGTTGTTAGTCCCTTTCGAGTGCAAGACTTGTCAGCTTTTGGGATCGGCTCGACCATTCTCTATCTCAGATCTAGTCACATATAGGGACCCAGCGGTGATTCCTCATGAGTCTTTGAGCCGCCTTCCCTCTTTTGAGAGTGACCCCACCCTGGAGTGTCCACCTCTAGCCTCATTCCCCAGTAGCGTGAGCATATCGAATCTATACGGGATGAGCAGGTGTCGATTACTTGGAGTGGAGTGTACTTCACGCTTCCTGGTACGATGATGGATCCGCCGGCTTCACGAGCAGCCGCACCCCTTACTCGATGGGGTCGAGTTCTTCCCACCCGGGGAGAATTGATGGAGACATCAGAGTAAGACCACTAACTTTTTATTTTACATTTGAGTCCTTTAAGTTTGCATTTATTTGGAAAAACATGTATGCAATTGTAAGGCTTTATAAGCCAATTTGTCATTCCTTAGGATTCTTTGGGTTTTTGTGCAAAAGTTTAGTAGGACCATCAAGGGGCCCCCATTCCCTTCCCTATTGGTCCACCCAAGCCTTAGGGCCCATGTGGGGCTAGTCAAAGGTCCAAGGTGGGCTTATAGATGGTGTGACATTCAAAGGGGACAATGGGTTGAAATTGTCTAAGATGTCATCCCATTAGTCAAGGGGGCGCCCCCCTCTTAGTGATTTTTTTAATGTAGTTCCAAATCACATGGGAGAATTAATTATGAACTCCCTCTTTTACCCCTCCCAATTCTAGATCTAGGGATAGTTAGTGTCATTTTACATTTCATACAAATACCATGTAATTCCCATTTTAGTAGAATTAATGAGAAGAATTATTGTGAAATTACAAAGGCCCTTGGGCGCCCCTCTCTCTTCCCCTCCTTGCAGCATGGATTTGTTGTGTCTCTAGGGTGGATTCCCTACTCTACTTGGTGGATTCCTAGTGTTCTATCTTCCTGGAGTGTGAAGCTCCGCTGCCGCCTTCCGTTCGTGCCGCCATCGCGCCGCCACAGCCATCGCCGGAGTTCTGTCCAAATCAGGACAGCAAGCTCTTTTGGGATTTTTAGATTTCAACCTCTTGATCTGGTGGATTCCAAATTTTGAGGGTGACTTCCTGAGGTCCATCCGACGTCCCACAAAAAGTTTCCCATTTTCTAGCCTTCGTTTTATATTTTTCTCAATTCGTGTTCCCCCACCTTCCAGATCTGCCAGTCCTCTGTTTTCTGTCACAGCAGGCTAGTTCACCCATGGTTCGACCCTCTTTCCCTTTTCTGATTGAGTCCAAATTTGGACTGGGTGTTCTTCCCATCTAAACACATCTCCACAAATATTTGCTCGAATTTTGGAGCTCTTTTTCTCCATCAAAAAATTAAAACTCAGTCAAGTTTCAGTTCTATCCTGTGCAGTCCAGATCCAACCCACCAGTGTCATAAAATCCGTTTCCCTAATCAAACCTCCTCTAAAAATTCCACCAAAAATATCCTCATTTTCCTTACGCATCCCTCTACAACTTTTATGAAGAGGTCAACTTTCAGATCCGAGGTTTGAACCACGGTCAACTTCTATTCTCAGGAAAACCAACCTCTATCCTAAGTTTTCTGAGTCTGTTAGCCAGCAACTTGTAAATTCGACCAAGGCCAGATCCAGGATAGTCGAAAATCTTTCTCCAACCATAGATCGAAGTACATCAAGTCAGCTTTCCAACGGTACCACTTTTGCGTCGATCCGACGTCGGGAGTGATCGCAGCAGCTGATCTCGCCGGGTCGCGCGCTGTAAAAATAGATCTACAGATCCGTGGGCAGCAACTCCAACAAGTGAAGACCGGAGCCAACTCACCTTCCACAAGGCGGACCAACGTGCCGCCATCCCAGGGAGCGCCTCTACAGGAGCCAACGTCACAGTGGTACCACTCCGGGCCCACTCGGACCTACCGACCAGCACGTGGGCCCCACGTTCGTGAGTACGCGTGCCGCCAAAGCTACATCAAAACGCTGCCCATCAACCCAAGATCGGTCCTCCCGGACCCACATTGTAGCCCCTTACCTCCCTGCGTGGAGTGGGCAGCAAAATTAACTTCTGTAATTATTATAATATTTTGTTACCGGGAGTTACCGTACTTGGCCGGGATCGTCTTCCCCACGCCCGGCGCGTGGAGGTATCGTGTCCACTCCTCTCTCGGCATTTTACTTTACTCGTATATTTTCCTATGCCGCTGCATGTGATAGGTTAATCTAGCTCGTATATTTTTATCACCGCTGCGAGAGTGAGTGAGTGACCCGTCCTGTGACTCGATCCGAGCACGGAAGAGCCGACTACCTGACTCATTGCCAATTTCTCAACTGCGCACGGTCCCACGCATCCCTCGCTAGGGATGCTCGCGAGCTAGAGTCCTAGGGCGCGTGTCCGTCCTACATCAGAGGGCCAATAGTAGCCCAATTTCTTTATTTCAATTTTCATTTTCAGACCTGCCTGGTGTGCCCCGACTGACTCGGCATGGACTTCTTGCATTACTTACCCAGCTTCCACTGGAGATAAGTAACGAAGTAAAATCTTCTTTTGGGCATCCGCCATTATCCGGAACAAATTTCCGCTCCTCATTTCATAAGAGTCTTTGACTCTCAGGAGCTTCATCCTTTGTTCTTTTTCTTTCAGGAGCTGCTGGTGTTGAAACCAACGTAGGAGGTGCTCCCGCCAATCGGACTGTTGGATTTCTTCGACAGCTGCCACTTCATTTTCCTGTTCTTCAGCTAGGGCTTCTATCACACTGGGGACCTGCGGCCGGTTGATTACTGTTATATTCGGGCTTGTGTCTGGCGGGATTGACAAAGAACTGGCCAGCTTTGCGAGGGCGTATGCTTGAGCATTCTATCCTCGGTTGATGTGTTTGATGTTGATGAAATAGAATCTTGTCATCAGGCGCAGTGCCAGCTGGTAATAAGGAAGGAGTTCTTGCTTCCGCACATCGAACTCTCCCTCCAACTATTTTATAACTAGCATAGAATCCCCGAATGCTTCCAGCATCTAAATTCCCATAGACCGAGCAATCTGCAGCCTGATTATCAGGGCTTCATATTCTGCTTCATTATTTGTTCAAGGCTTATTTATTGAACATGATGTATATATGACTTCTCCCTCTGGAGGTTTCAGGACTATGCCTGCCCCTGCCCTGACTCTGGCTGACCTAGTTGCCGGGGTATCAATTCTAGATGCACCGTCAAAGTATAGCTGCCATAAAGAGGGATGCACTTGGCTGGCTTCCAGGATCTCATCTTCAGGAAGCTCTGGCTCCAACGGACAATCTTTTGGTACTGGGTGCTCAACGAAGAAGTCTGCGATGGCTTGGCCTTTGACTGCCCTTTGCGACACGTAGAAGATATCAAACTCCATAAGAATCACCGCCCATTTGCCGAGGCGGCCTTTGAGTGCCGGTTGGGACATGATATATTTAAGCGGATCCTCCTTCCAAATCAGCTTAATCTCGTGCGATAGCATATAGTGTCGAAGCTTCTTGACTGTGAAGACCAGCGCCGGGCAGATCTTCTCAACAAAGGTGTATTTTTCCTCAGTTCTGACTAATCTCTGACTGAGGTAGTAGAGGGCTTGTTCTTTCCCTTCTTCATTATTCTGGGCTAGCATTACTCCCACGGAGTTATATGTGGCTGCTATGTAGAGGATTAGCGACCGTCCTTTCACCGACGCACCCAGCACTGGAAGAGTCTTCAGATAATCCTTCAGCTTATCAAAGGTTGTATGGCATTCTTCATCCCAATAAAAGGGAACATCTTTCATCATTAGCTTGTGAAAGGGATGGCATCGCCCTGACAAGTTAGATATTAACCGTCGAATATATGCCAGGCGGCCTTGTAGAGATCTCATCAGCTTAAAGAGGTTCCTTGGCGGAGATAACTCCTGGATTTCCTTGATCTTTGCGGGGTCTATCTCAATTCCACGATATCTAACAATCAAGCCCAAGAATTTTCCGGTCGATACCCCGAACGCACACTTCAGGGGGTTCATCTTTAATTCATACTGCCTGAGCCTTTGAAACACAACTCGGAGGTCCTGCAGATGGTCTTCTTTCTTTCTGGTCTTGACTACCAGGTCATCTATATAGCACTCGACCTTGTGGTAGAGCAGTTCATCAAATATTCTGGTCATCACCCGCTGGTAAGTTGCGCCGGCGTTCTTTAGTCCGAACGGCATCCGCTTGTAGTGATAAATGCTCTTGGGAGTTCGGAAGGCGGTGTAGACCCGGTCTTGTCCCGCGATCCATATCTGGTTGTAGCCGGACGACCCGTCCATAAATGACAGGGCTTCATGGCCAGTCGTGGCATCAATCATGACCTCCGTTATCGGTACTGGGAAGTCATCCTTGGGGCAAGCCTTCTTCAGATCTTGAAAATCAACACATATCCGGATCTTCCCATTCTTATTTTTCACGGGCATGATATTATCCAGCCACGTGGTATATTGGTTTTCTTCGACAAAACCCACATCAATGAGCTTGTCAACTTCCTTGCATATTTGAGTGATGAGCTCTGGCCTCATGCACCGCGGTGGCTGTTTCACTGGCTCAGCTTCAGGGCTTATGGCTAGCTCATGTTGTGAGACTGTAGGGCTCAATCCTAGAATTTCCTTGTAGGTCCAGGCGAAGCAATCCCGATATTCTTGTAGCAGCTGGATGTACAGCCTCTGTTCTTCAGTAGATAACTGGGCACTGAGGAAGGTCGGCCTGGGGTCATCCTCATCTCCCAAGTTGACTTATATTAGTTCATCGACTGTGGCTTGACCTCCGTCTTCTATCTCCGGGGGTGCCGGCTGGTGGTCGATAAAGTCGGGTATATCATCTTCGAGGTCGAGAACCTCGATCTCTTCATTCTGCCTCATCTGAGCTTCATCAGGATTCTCTGGTTCGGCCGGTAGTGGCTGTGTGAATTGCTCTACCGGCAAATCCACTTCAGCTGTGATTTCGAGGGGTAAGTCGATTGCCTCATCCCCCACCGACGGGCTTGCAGTCGTTAAGGACTGGTGATTGTTTGTCATTGAGTTAAAGCAGCACTGCAACCCCATGGTACAAGGTGAGAAGGTCCCGCCCTCTTGGATTACCATATCTTCAGTGGAGGTAGCTTTTTCTTTTCTAGCAGCATTCATCTCTTGATCAGGCATGGAAGAAGCTTCCCTGATCAGTTCGAGAAGTGCCGACATCATTATCAGAGGAGGGCCACTAGAGGGAGGAGCCCTACTTCTTCAGTATCTTCAGCTTCACTACTACTAGCCGTGTCAAATTTGGCTTGAAGAGCCGCTTCCCCGGGATAGACCTGCTCCCATCACCTGCAGGAGAATATGGCTTATGATTCCAGGTCTCTTGGTTGAGTTGGTTCAGTGTGTTCAGCTTCTGCTGGGTGTTCATCGAAAGTTGCCCCCAGTGAGTGATCCTCAGTCGGGTTGAAAGCGGAGATGGTGTCCACTTCATAGCACCCACTGTAATAGTATCCCTCGTGGGTGAAGCCTAACCCTGTGTGCTGAGAGACACGTCTCATCTCCTTGTCCAGGCTTGTGGGATACCACAGCTTCTGGAATGCTTCTTTCTTCTTGCGAGGCTGGTCAGAAGGGATGTGCTATTTATGGAACATCTTGGCCATCCAATTTGTTATAAATGCCAATCCTTGAACTGGAATTGACGGGTCTTCTATATCTTCAGGCAGATGATAATCAGTATCCTCTTGTGTAGGGTGCTCTTCAGCTGTGTAAAATAGGCTACTGGGGCCGTCTATATGCGCGACCTCCCAAGCTTTGAAAGGTTCGATAGTAATATTATCGAGGCCGAGAATTGGCTTGGTAAGGCCTTCCGGGATCTTGATGTGGTCGTGCTGCTGGTCGACCTTGGCTTCATTAGCTTTAGGGTAGATGGCGGGAGGTGCTATCCTGCCCACGTCCCCAGTGACGGTGATGTGTGAGACCGTCTTGGGATTGACATACCCGCCCGACGGCGGAGGGAACCATTTGACGCCATAAGTGGTTTTTGATGCACTGGCAGAGGTCTTGGCTTCAGAGGTATTCTGCGACCGTTCTGCATATAGAGGGTCGTCCGCCAGGTGGCACTCGAACACCTCGAACCGGTGGAGATCAGCAAATACTCTTTCCTCCTTCCCCTCCAGGCGGTGTTTGATGCATTAGTGGAGCGTGGAGGGCACCACCATGTTCTCATGTAGCCAAGGATGGCCGAGCAGCGTCTTGTACGAGGTGCGGGAATCAATGACATGAAACTGCACCCTCGTGACAAAGTCCGCCAAAGTGAGTGTGAATTCTGCTACTCCTAGCGACACTTCACACTTTTGGTTGAAGCCGGTAATACGCATATCTTTGACTTTTTTGAGGCGCACGTTGAAGTAGTGCCTCTGATATCTCCTATATGGTTGGATGTTGACAGCTGCCCCGGGATCCACCAGGATTCTGTTTAGCTCCCGGCCATTCAGCTGTCCTCTCATATATAGCGACCTGTTGTGGCTGGTAGTGGGGAGTAGCATGTCTTCCTACGTGAAGGTCACGTTGGCCTCCGGCAGAGCTTCAGCCAGACATGTCTCATATTGGGTAGGCATCTGCAGAGCAGTAATGATCGCCTGTCGGGTTTCTTCACTCAGAGAGAGGATTTCCCAGACAGTGAATCTTGCCGGGAGCTTTTTCAACAGCTTGACTACCCGGCTTCCTGCTCAGACATTGGATAGTTTCATTTCTTCTGCCCACCTGGGCTTGGGAGAGTCTTGAATTGTGGCCCCTGACGGGCCTGCTTCATCAGGCTCTGAGGCTGCACCCTTCTGCTTGGGATCATTTCCTTGCTGTCCCTCATTAGCTGCCGTCGGGCAAGCTTCTTCTTCATCCGGCAGTCCGGAAGATTGCTGGAGCTGCGGGTGAGTGCCCTCAGTTGTAGGTTCGGCATCCTGGCATGGCTGCTTCCCCTTCGACATCTTCAGGAACTCCAGGAAGGAAGGAGCGATAGTGCTACCCCCACTCTGGTTGTATAGGCCTTACAGAGAAGGGATCTGGACTCCCCTGACCTCCGGAGGGGGTATCTTATAGGGTTGTTCCCCCCTGAAGATAATATTGTGGTTGGCGGGCAGCTGATGCCCCCATCTTTGGCCCGACCGGGTTGCATGTGCAGTAGTTGCAGCTTCGGCCTGGCTTGCCCCGACGACGGGTGTAAAGCATATTTCTTCTTCATCCTCTTCACCAGGCAAATTGAACAAAGCTAAGAGGGTGTTACAAGAAAGGACTGTATCCTTTGCAGACTTGCTGGCCCTTCTTTTCTTTCTTCGTCCTCTTTTCTTTTCTGCGGCTGGTGCTTGCCCCCAGAATAGGCTGCCATCCTTGTCCGATGCTTTGTTAGCTTCCTCTTCCTGCTTCAGTGAAAGTTGTTCTAATTCATGCCACAGGACATAATCCCGTACTAGTAAAGGCTCCAGTTTGGGCTGTACATATTCATCTAGCCCATTTATATAGTCTTGCAGCCGCCGGGTTTCTGGACTAATCTCTTTGGCCACTGGCAATGGAGTTTGCCTCCTCCGGTTGTGTGTAGGTATTTTGATGACTACAGGTGGATTGGTCCACACAGGTGTTGCCACTAGCAGAGGGGGACGTGGTATGGTACCACTGATCTGCACTCCCGCTTTCGGGCGAGATGTGCCTTTCTTCTTGGTTTTTGCAGGGACTTGCTGCCATCCCTCTTGTTCTTTCATCGAGGCCAGAAAGTAGGCTTTATAGGTACGCTGAGTGCTGGCTTCTGCGGTCTCTTCAGGCAATGCCTGGTATAGAGAGACCATGTGGACCGCAGCTCTTCTTAGAGGTGCTTCATGAGGCTGTGGAGGGTCAACCTTGTACTCCCCCAAGTCTATCTCTTTATTCTTCACCATGCCTTCAATAATATCCTTGAAAACATAACCGTCCTCAATTGGATGTCCTAGCATCTGGTGGTAAGAGCAGAATCTTGGGCTGTCTCTTCTTTTCAGGTCCTCCGGCCTCTTTGGCTCAGGTAGGGTGACCTTATCATATTGGGTAACCTAGTCAAACAAGATCTTGGTCTTCTCCTTCGAGAAAGATCATCTTGTCCCGAAGCAAGGGACCCTCTTTACCATCTTCGGTTTTAGCAGGCTGAGGGGCCACTGCCTTCTTGTCTTTATCCTTTTGCTGTTCAAACGCCTTGATATCAAGGGCGTTTGCTTCTTTAGGCGCTTGGCACCGTTCTACTACCTTGCCTTTTTGTGCAATGGCAGTTTCTGATGTCGGGGCAGGTCTCGCTGTAGACACGCCAAATTTGACATCATTTTGAGCATATCTCCTTTCACACTGCGATGCCCCATTTGACCCTCAAATTGACTTATTTGAGTGATTTTCCTTTCTTTTCTTGAATATTTAACTTCCCCCAACTTTCACATATCTTTTTCTATTTTTTCCAGATTTTTCTGAGCTTTTTCTCCATTTTTTTCGGGCCTTGAATCAAATGGTGGCAGGGACCCGGGCGCCATTTAGATAGCGCCCAGACAGGGGGCGTCCATTTCTAGCTGAGTTCAGTTTGGCCGTTTTCAAAATCTATGAATGAGCGACACTCTGGAAGGTCGCCAATTCTTTAATTAGTGACCGTCCGCAAGGGCGCCAATTCTTTTATTCTTATTTTGAGCCAAATTCGGATTATCCTTGATTCTGTGACTTCCCGGAAGGTCACTAATTTATAAATGAGCGCCAGGTTGCAAAGTCGCCAATTTCCTTGTCTTATTTTGAGCATTTAACTTCATCCAAATTTGTATTAATTCCTAATTGGCGACGGCTTCATGGGCGCCAATTCTTTTCTAATTTTTAAATGTCCTAATCCGTCTTAAAATGCCTCAGAATGGGCGATGCTTCGAGCATGCGCTCTTTTAATTAGCGACCACTGGGTCTGACGTCATTTCTCACAGAATTTTGATTTCGAACAGAACTTTGAATTTCCTTTCCCGTCCTCACTTAAACTCCTTTTCCACTTGGGAAAGGGTTCCTATGGCTTCCTAATATTGTAAGGACACTTGGAGGAAGGATCCCTCTTTCCAAATCCCACCAAAACTCAGTTTTCTAATTTTTATAGAATTAAACTTCGAATTTCCTTTCCCTTCCTTACTTAAACTCCTTTTCCACTTGGGAAAGGGTTTCTATGGCTTCCTAATATTGTAAGGACACTTTAAGGAAGGATCCCCTTTCCAAATCCCACCAAAACTCAATTTTTAATTTTTATGGAATTAAACTCCGAATTTCACTTCCCTCCCTCACTTTAACCTCCATTTCCACTTGAGAAAGGGTTCCTATGACTTTCTAAGGTTGTGAGGACACTTGCCCAATAAATATCTCTATCCAAATCCCATTAAAACATGGTTTTCTAATTTTCTTAGAATTAAACTCCGAATTTCACCTCTATAAATAGGACCCCTCTCTCCCTTGTGTAAAAGGCATCAATTTCACTCTAAGCGGAGGTGTTGTTGGATTGAAGGCTCAAGGAGGAGACTCCCATGTACATACAAGCTTCATCCATGGAGTTCTTCTTCCTCCCTTGAAGATTTGGAGCCTCTTCATCCTTGGAGCCTCTTCATCCTTTAGAGCTTCTTCCTATTTTGAAGATCTTGGAGCAAATTGGAGAAAACCACTAAGCTTTCCTTCCCCTTTCTCTTATTTTTTGCTTTAGTTAATTGCATGCATCATATCATATTCTTCTTTTATTTCTTTTTATCTCAATATTGAGATCTTCCCATGTTGTGCACTCTAGCACATCTCCCTTAGTGCAACACTTGCACATCTCCCTCTATTCTTCATCATACATCGTCTTTTAGCTACCCTTTTGCATAGGGGTTTAAAGGCCAAACACCAATAAGGTGTGTTCATATCCATACTTTCTATGTCCATATTTATATTTGGATTTGATGCTACACATCTTGGTTTCTAATCCATGTTTGTTTATTGGCGTTTGTTAATTTTGTAAGGGTAATCAATAGAAGAACTCTCTTCATCGGCCGGCCGATAGAAAGAGAAGGTGAACATTCACAATCTCCCCCACCTTTTAAAGATATTTTTTGTGATCCCTCCTTTGATTCTTCATTGTTATATCTTTGAGGCCCTCGCGTCTCTGGCGATCACATCCCCCTTAGCATCCTCGCATGCTCCCCTTTCTCTCTCTTCCCGCTTTTCTAGCCATATTATCCTTTTCTTTTCTTTTCTTTTCGTAAGTTGATGCGTGGATAAACGGGCTTCGGCTTAGTGTCAACTTATAAAGATGGATTCTTGACTAAAGTCTGGATAGCTTAGTAATATTATCCTTGATTATTTTCTATTTTTAGTTTGTTTTAATTTTCATTTTAGCCCAGCATGCATCATGTAGGATTTTGAGCTTCAACGCGAAAATCTCTTTATTAAATCGGTGATGAAGTTCACTCGCTCTGAATTAAGATTAACATGAAATATTCCATTCCAATTCGAGTACTTTGTTTTTCTTGGAGCTGCTAAGGCTCATTCCTTGAAAGTATTCCTACCTCATTTCACTTTACCCTTTGCAAATCCACCTTGGTTGTAGCACGTCCACTGGCTGGCAACCACTCTCCAATGGTGTCCCCTTTTGTGCCCGCGCGCACATCTTTTTGATAGCTTAGTTTTTCGTCCAGCTATTGCTTTCTCGAAGTCAATCTGAGTTGTTTCATTGAGAATCTTGGAAAGATTTTCATCGCTTAGTGTCCAAGGCGTGTCACATTACACCTTGGCGTCTACTTTTCAGTCCTCTTCACTTCATTCCCCTTTCACTTCATTACGTCTCGCTCCCCTGCGAAGTAGACGCCAAGGTGGGGCAGCTGTAGACACGCTAAATTTGACACTATGTTGAGTAAATTTCATGTTACAATATAATGTCCCAAGTGGACTTCATCACTGGTTTAATAAATAGGTTTTTCTCATTTTTTATGATTTTTTAGGAATTCGCAACTATCACATGGTCGTTTCTTTCTAAAACACGCCTCTGGTCCGGTCTCCTATTATTAATTAGCGCATGAATCTCAGGCGTGTTAATAGAGCCTTACGAATCTGGTTGAAAATCAATTTAAGAAAGAAGCGCCCTTTCTTAGGACGCTAATGGGAAAAAGCACCAGTCACTTGGACGCTTGTCATGTTTTTAAATATGGAAAGTCTGAATTTGTAAACCTAATAGGCAGCCGACCCTTGGGCGCTATTTATGAATAGCGGTCGTGACCTAGTCGCGATTTCTATTTCATCTTCGAATTGCATTGTGCCCCTGTGGTCATTTGAGTCATTCGACATCATCCTGTGGTCATTTAAGTTATTTGATATTCTTGGTTTTGATAATGGCTAAACACTATAAGTCATTGTTATTTTCCACTCTCATATGACTGACATACGTGATGTTTTATTCATGATAGATAAGTCAATGAATGGACAAGGAATGGAGTGGAGATGGCAAAAGTGAAAGCTCAATGATTGCGCCCACGCACGCGGATCGACCTGCGCGGTCAGGTCAAGGGGGCAGCGCCCCTTGCGGGGGTTTCCGGGGGCGGAGCCCCCGGAACAAAATTTTGATTATAGGAGCAATATAATCAATAGAAATCTTCAAGATAGTCAGGGTTGATGCCACAGATGAGAACGGGCTACTCAAGGACTCAAGCGACAGAGCTAAAGAGGTTAACGGACCGACTCGGGAAAACCTGATGTCTACCCAGCTGGCGGTCGACCGCCAGCACAGGGGTGGTCGACCGCCCCAACCAGCAGCTCCCAGTCTGCACCTCTCTCATTGGCGGTCGACCGCCAGCCCAGTAGCGGTCGACCGGAAATTCCAGGGACCATCCGTCTACAAGGTTTCTCAGTAGCGGTCGACCGCCAGCTTCTGCAGGTTGACCGACAGCCCCGAGCCAACCAATGTTGACTTTGTTTTCCACTTCGAGAAGAGGCATTCTCCATGGATTTCTTTAATCCTAAAGTCACCCAATCACCCACAAAATGTTGATCGGGTCTGGGGGGTTTCTATTGACCATCCAATGTCTATAAAACACATACAAGAGGGTTAGAAACCCTAATGCTTCAAGAGGAACAAAGGAGAGATCTAGAGAGGCTAGAGAGGAGGTTGGAAGAAGAGGTACTGTAGCCGTGAACAGTACTCCGTGCAAAAGTTCTACATCCACTCCAAGTGATTCAAGCTTAGATCTGAAGCAAGCAACCTCCAAGGAAGCTAGAAGCAAGCAAGCTCTCAAAGGTGATCAAATCTTCATCCATAAATCTCTTCATCAACTCAAGGGGATCAAAAGGAAGATCAAAGCTACATCCATACACTTCTTCATCAACTCAATTGAATCCAAGGCATCAAGGGAGATCAAAGGAGGCTTGGAAGAAGAGGTACTGTAGCCGTGAATAGTACTTCGTGAAGAAGTTCTTCATCCATTCCAAGGTGTTTCAAGCTCATATCAAAGCAAGCAATCTCCAAGGAAGTGCAGAAGCAAGCAAGGCTATCAAGGTGATCCAAGGAAGCTGATTTCACAAGGTTTTCAAGGGAGATCAAATCTGCATCCTTTATCTTCTTCATCAACTCAAGGTGATCCAAGGAAGATCATTTCACAAGGAAGAAGATACCATTGAAGCATCAGATTCAAGCTCCAACAATCTTAGACAAGATCTTTTCACTTTGAGCATATTCTATATCTTGTTTGAGTATTTTCATATTTGTTCTCTTTCCATTTTATTCAAACATTTGAAACTGTGAATCATCCCTATCGGTGGTTAGTAGGAAGGCAATCGGAAGTTGTCCGATCTGTGGTGTTGACCTCACTACCGGTGGTTAGTAGGAAGGAAATCGGAAGTTGTCCGATCTGCGGTGTTGACGTCCCTACCTGTGGTTAATAGGAAGGCAATCGGAGGTCTTTCCGATCTGCGGTTCAGTGCGTTGCACTAGTGGAGCCTCACCGGGTTTGATGAGGGGTGGACGTAAGACTGGGGATTCAGTCCGAACCACCTTAAAATCTCGTGTGTTGTGGTTTAATTGTGCGATTGCTTTGTGTTAGATGCATGCTTAGGTTTAATTTCTACATTGCTTGTTCATCTTGCTAAACAAATCGTTGTGTCCTTCGTTTAGCTAGTTATATTCGGCTGCGATTCTTTTTAACTAGCTATAAAGAGGGTTGCATTGCGTAAAGAGGGGTAGATCTATTCACCCCTCCCCTCTAGATCCGCCATCCACTACTCAACACATTGTACCTTCCTAGATTGAGCATTGCTATTATTTAACACCCTATTCACCTCTGGAAAGGGGTCTCTGGCCCTTCCTCCCTTTGATCTCCCATGAACTACTATAAATACCCCCCATATTTTCCTTCACGCGTGAGTGAGAACCTGAGGGACAGAACCTGAGAGGGAGAGCCTGAAGAGAAAACCTGATGGAAGAAGACACCCTGATGAAGCTCATTGCATCCTGTTCTTGCTGTTCTTTACAGCCATTGAATTTCAAGTTTTAAAAAGGAGTTCCTCTATCGGTCCTGCTCACAGGAGCAGAAGGGAGATTCCTCTTTTCTTCTTTCTTCTTTCTTCTTCTTATTTCACTCAATCACACTCTCATCTTCTTCATCATAGTGGGTACTCATGTTAGTTTCATGCCAGTGCCATTAGATATCTTTGCATTATAATCTTATATATTAGTTATTGCATTCACATACTCTCCATCCTACACTCCTCCTAGGGGTTTAAAAACCCAACAAAAGGTGTGTTCATGCACAATTTCATACTATTTTACACACTAAGGATTTGATACTACACATTGGCTAATCCGGTTTATTTTTTTTGTTTATATTTTCTTTTCAAGGTAATCAACAATAGAAACCCACTTCGTCGGCCGGCCGATTGAAGGAGGAAGAAAAGAACCCAACCACTCCCGCTTACCAGGTATCTATGCGATCACATTCTCCTATTTTGAGGGCATCCATACCCTCTGGCGATCACCCTTCCTTTAGAGCATCACATGCTCTTTTTCTTAATCCTCATATGAATTGACATAAAATTTCCCTGTTCAAAACATGTCTATTTGACACGTTCAACAAATTGGCGATCACGGTGGGACCACCATTATTTTTCTTTGATTACCCTTCCCCTTTTGCACCCATGGTGCAACTCCCTTTGTGCTCCACGTAGCACTTTCCTTTTGTTTTATCACTTGTGCACCGTGTGCACATCCCCCTCTCCTTATGTGATTGCTAACTTGTTGGTTTTGGGAAATTCCACTTTCTTATCTCTCCATTTTTTTTTAAAAAAAGAATTGGATGCCATGCTTCATGTTATGTTGATTGCCTTGATTTGTATGGCCATGTGAGTGTTTTACCTTCTCTTTCATTGGTTTGGCTCATATCATTGTTCATACTTTCTTTTCTTTGTCTTTTGCATTAGCACTTGCATATAGGGCATTTGGCTTGGGAGACCTCCTCTCCTTACACTGCTAGGATTCCTATCCTTTCCTGGAATTGGGAGGACCCTCCATTGAACATTCCATCTCTTTGGATCAGAAATTCCTCTTCCAAGGCCTCCGTAAGTCCCCGCACCTGTAGATTCTCTCACGGATGCCGGGCCGGTTGTACCTTGAAGTTCCCCGGGTTTAGTTGGCCTATGCGTGGTGAGAGCTGACCTAGTTGGCACCGAAGTTAAACCACATCGAAAACTAGGTTCTTACCTTGAGTGAATTACTTAAATTTGTCAAAAAAAATATTCAGTCATATCAAGGTGCATATAGAAGCAAAAGGAACAACATTCATTGTTTGATATCTTTGCTTATTGAGTGGAATTGTTTGTGGACTTGCATAGTGTTCTGCTGTGATTAACAAGTCAACATGTCTAATAACTTTATTACCAAGAGGATAATCAACCAAGCACATCCTATATTCCTCAATCTCATTGCTCTTATCACAACACTTCCAAGGGACCGCGTCCTCACTTTTATGGTATTGCCCGACCTATGGGTAATTCCAATCTCATGATCCCTCGCATTCCCTACACGCCACTACTCCCTCGGGACTATCTCCTCCCAATAATGAGAAGGTCTCCCAAATCTTGCATACTATAGATCATCTCACCCCTCAACAAATCCAAGCCCTTAAGGCCATTGTTGAGGGCACATCTCCTTCTCATCCTCACTCCAATCCCACACGGGTGGCCCATCACCCACCTCCTTCTGTTCATACACGAGTGGCTTGTCATCCTCCCTCCTCTCTTGTTCACACTCCCATTCAAGGATCCCACCCTTCTTCAGCACATATTCCTTCCCGGGTAATCCATCACCCATCTCCATCTATTCCTCCTCCTTCACGGCCCCAAGGCCCATTCATTCCCTACAACCTGGTCCGCTCGGGTCCTTCTTTGGGTCAGCCCGTCAACTCTGCTCCACAGCCTTTTTATGCAAGCCCGCCGTGCCAACACCCTGTTGCTCAAGCTACACCCCTCCAATAAACTCTTATTGATAAAGTCGCTTCATTGGAGAAACAATTAAAGAGGGTTACGAGCCCACGGCCCGTTGCTCCTTCTCCGGTCAATCCCCTCCACGCCGCTCTAAATGACATTACAAAGATGGAGAAAGATTGGAAGGACAGGAGAGACGATTACGGCATCAACAACGCAAGCGAGCAAAAGTCGACAAAAGTCAATGTTCAAGTGGACGCCGTCCGCCCTCCACCCCTTCACCCCATTCATTCATATGGCCCTCCGCCTCCGCTTACACATACACATTTACACCCACAAAATTCTCCGCAATATCATTACATTTCACCACCCACATATACGCCTCCATTACGGCGTCTACTTGAGCCTGCTAATGAAGAGCCGGCAACTGAAGGATTCAAGATGGTACAAGATGAAGTGCCGCAAGCACCCCTTCCAAGTTTCCTTCATTTTCCTCTCCCCCCACTACCATCAGAGGAACCTCCTGCTCAGGACAAAGCCACTGTCCCCAATCCAACCCCCACCTTCGAGACTTATTGGTGTTATGATGATGGGTCAATACTCCAATTACCCGCATCGGCGCACCAAGACATGTCTCTTACCCCAAACACCGCTCGCCCCATTCGGCATTTCCTCCGTACCAAGCCTTCCACTAAACCTCCATCTACTTCACCATCAACCTCCGCAGCACCGGACTCCGCTGAACCTTCCACTAGACCTCCACCAACTACGTCGCCATTAGCCACCACGCCATCGGCCTCCACCGAGCCCACCATCGAACCTTCTCCAATTAACCTCTCATTACTGCCACCTCGGTCCACCATTACACCTTTAACCCCTAACCCAATTACCCCTACTCCACCGCTTAACCCTTCACCTTTACCCCCGGCTAATCCTGAGCAGGACCCATCTCTTTTTGCACTCGAGTTAACCCCGACTGCTCCCGAGCAAGGAGGGAAGCTCGACGTGTTTTCTCTAACATCTTCCATTACACCTCCACCATCTATGGAGCCTTCCACCTCCGCTTCACCTTCTTTTACCACTCGGAATGGGTGTGCTTCTTCAAGTACCTATGCCAAAGATGATCAAGAGCTGGATAAAAAGAATTTGGCTATGGCAATGTTGTTCAAGACACGAGAGTTCATTTGACGTCGGATGCCCATCCGCATTTTTGTGCCGAGCATCGTTGAAGAGGCCAAGCCCCCGCCGTTGCTCATTAAAATAGATTATCAAAAGTTAATGCCATATAAGGGCCGGGCAGGGCACCCCTTGTTCCAACTTCCCAATGTTGAACCGATTCTTCCATACCAGGGGCGAATGCCTATTTTGTCCAACACTCCTTATGTGCCACAATACCTAGGCGACACGTTGCTTCACGTTTCAACTGTTTAACTCTCTTGCATCATTGCTCTTCACTCTCCGTGAGAGTTGTCATTTATTATTGAAGCTTTGTCACGAGCTTTTACTTTATCCATTGGGCCAATTGGCTATACACTTTCACTGCCATGGAGGGGCGGTTATCTTGGTGCTAAGGGGCCTTTCGCTATTCTATCCACCTTCTATTCAACGACATCCATATTCATGTCTATCACTGATTCTTCGTGGGCCACTCCAGCGAAAAAAAAAAGGATCTCATCTTCTTGCCCTTCATATTCTTTGCATCTCATGCATTCCATGTATTCATCGCATCCATTCTATTGCATCCGCATGCATTTGTATTCCTTCTCCCCTGGGTTTCCGGACCCGCATCTTCCCCGCCTTCCGGAACCTCCGGACCTTCCACATTTCTCATCTTATTCATCTTTATCCTCGGGATCTTTGGGTCCCCTTACACTTCCCAGGCATTGTGCCCATCTTCTTTCAGGGCATCACGCCCTTTTCCAACTCTCGCATCTGGACTCTCCAGATTTCTCGCTTGTCTTCCTGGGGCATCGCGCCCCATGGTGCCTTACTCCTCCGAAACCTCTAGACTTTCTCCTTGGGCATCGCGTCCCTTCCCTTCCTACTCTTCCAGAACCTCCGGATTTTTATCTCCACTCCTAGGGCATCGCGTCCTTTCTTTCGCTATCCATCCTGAACCTCCGGATCCTCCATCTTACTCTCTCTATCTTCTTCTGGGGCATCCCGGCCTTTCTAATTCCATTCCTCCGGAACCTCCGGATCCTCCATCTTACTCTCTCTATCTTCTTCCGAGGCATCCCGACCCTTCTGATTCCATTCCTCTGGGACCTCCGGACCCTCTATCTTTCCTCCGTTTCATCTTCCTGCTCCTCCGGGACATCGCGTCCTTTATTCTATTCTTCCTCTTCAATCATCTTTTTCCATACCTTTTCCCAGGGCATCGCGTCTCTCGGTATTTTCCCCCTCCAGAACCTCTGGATTCTTCTCCCCACCATGATTCTCCTCCTTTGCCTCCGGACCCTCTCCTTTCCATCTACCAACTTCTCTTCTTAATTCCTCCCAATCACGGATCCGGCCCAACTTCTTCCACATCCACCGCTTTGGGCATCTGCCCATTCTCCCACTGCTTCCGAGGCTTTAGTCCTCACTCCACTTCTTGATTTTCCTCTCCTTCTGTAGACCATTCATGTGATCAGGGTCTCTGTACCTTAGTGAGGGAGTTCTAGCCCTCGCCTCTTTTCCTTTTATCCTTATTTGTCTGAGTCTGGTCTTGGTACCACTCCTTCTTGTTAAGCCACTTCAAACCTTGACTTCCAATCCTTTTATCTGCCACTTAAGGACAAATCCCATGTTCATCAAGATCGCCTCCAGCAGCTGCTGCTTCAACAAGGTTGCAAGCTAACGTTTTGCGTATGATTTGAGTTCATCATTCTTCACGCACAGTTTTTGAAAATGAAGTGCTTCTTAACATGATCAAGAGTGTTATTCTAGATCTTTATCTTAGGCCTTTTCATTAAGTCAATTTCAGAAAAGAGTCTTTAGGCTTGCTTTTACAGCACTTTGGTCATAAGAACCCCGTGCTGGGAGTTTGACATTCTCTCCCCGCTTGTTAAGAGTAACCCTTAGCTGGGCACTTCACACACGTCACGGCGCCCTTTAGCCGTCTCCTTTGGTAAAAATATTGTTGCTGCTTTGGCCATGCCATGAGTATGCGTAAAAGTCTTTTCTCTTCTTTACTCGGCCGAATACAGGTACAAGAGATTGACGGATGAGATGACCAACCTAGGTACTCCCCAATACGAGAGAAGTCTCAAATAGGGGCAGTCTTGACCCAAATTAAAGTGAATTTTCATGATACATCTAGCCAAAAAGGGTTATTATGAAAATCAAGTCAAAATTTGCTAAATGCAAAATTATAATTATGGCATGACAAGAGTGGCAAAGTCCCCACAGGGAAAATCCTAGTCGTATGCATGTCAAGGGTCTAAAAATCAAAGGCACAAAGCCCCGACGCAACAAACTACCTCTTTGAGGGGTAATACCTTGGAAGGATTTCAAGTCCCGATATCTCCCATCTTGCATAAAGCTTATCTCCAATTGTTCTTCTCTTCTCCCTCCAAGACCGAATGTTTCTCGGGTATGGCCTTGGTAGAAGCACCGTTAACCAAGGGTAGCCGGTCATAGGGCGCCACCTTTAAATACACGCCCGACTTTGGGTAGTTTTTAGCGAAAGGGGAAGGAACAAGGACCTTTAGACAATGGTTTAAACATCCTTTGATGCTGCTTTATTAATGTCTAAACCAAAATCTAAAAAGTTGAATATTTCTTATTAAAATCCAAAAAAAGTTGAATATTTCCTAAGCAAAAATCCAACAAAAATTGAATATTTTCAAAATCCATAAAAAATTCAGATATCTTCCAAAAATCCACATAAAAATTCAAATATTTTCAAAACCCATAAAAAATTGCATATTTCAAAAATCCAAAATCTAAAAAAATACATTGTATTTTGTTGATAGTACTTTTGCAGGGACAACAGCTCTCACAGGACCAAGAGCACGGGATGAGTCCTCTCCATTCATTGCTATCTACCTTTTGATTCTCCTCATGTTCATAATGATCACATCTTCATAATTTGCTAGGCATTACTCCGATTATTCATCTCCAAATCTTTTTAATCAACTCTTACTGATTTCACTTAATCACTCTTGCCGCTGGGCATTACTTAATCCTGATCATTCAAGTGACTAGCCAAGTTGTCATCCTCATGACAAACAACAAACAATGATGTTATGCTATCTATGCTTTAATGATGCTATCTATGTTAAATGTTATTCATGCCTTTCACACTATACACGCTTGAATGCTATTCATGATATGATACATACATGCTATTGATGCATTGATACATACTATATTTTCATGTTATTCAATGCTATTCAATGCTTTTATGCTTGAATTCTATCCCTTTTATGGTTGCAATGCTTTAACGCCTTATTCATTGCTTGTTATCTTTTATATCTTGGCTAATCAATCTTTGAGCGCAGGAAGAAGCTCTTGGTCCTACCGTCCGGGTATCATCACTTTGGCCCCATGGCGCTTGCATTTTCTAAATTCCCTCATGCTTATTGCTATCACCATCTTCCCCCTGTATGCATTTTACTATATGTTATCTACGCTATTAGATCATATCAAGGACCTTGTGGCTTTGATAAATTTGGAATCTGAGTTCCCCTTCATCAAAAACGATGACGATTGTAGAGGCATCTTAGTCGCATGGATAGGCCGTTGAGCCGTCTAAGACTGGGGACGATGGTTCCCTTTTGTGAGTTGGTGCACGGATAAACGGGCTTCGGCTTAGTATCAGCTCACGAATGGGTTTCTTGACTCAATCTCGACAGTTTAACAATATTATCCTTGATTATCTTATATTCTCATTTGCTTTATTTTTCCCTTTAAACCCAACATGCATTCATATAGGAATTTGAATTAACTTTGGAAAACCCTTCTGATAAGCTGATTTTGAAGGTAAAGATAATCCTGATTGTCCATGATAAGATATATTCCATTCCGAATTGTGTCCTCAGTTTACCTTGCTGTCGTTTTGGGCCGCTTCCCTGAAAACTCCTTTGTTTAGATTTCTATCTCTCGTTCAATTCCTTTTCCTTTGATCCACCTTGGTTGCAGCATGTCCACATTGGCTGGTAACTGCTCCCCAATGGTGAAACCTACAGGTTTGTGACCTGGGGTACTTCCATCGCGTTGGAAGTTGATCACTCTTTTTATCTCCTTCGTACTCTTGTGCACACTCCTTCTTTATCCAAACATTGTTGCTTTCATTGAATCTCCTCAAGATTGCATTATTCCGAGCTTTTGATTCAATTCTAATCAAGTGATGTTGATTGCGTGTCTCATCACACATTGGCATCTACTTTTCAGTTCGCTCTCATTTCATTCCATTCCATTCCATTCCATGTTACTTCACTTCATTTTATTCCATTCCACTCCTTGTCACTCCCTTGCAAAGTAGACGCCAAGGCGGGGCAGCTGTAGACACGCCAAATTTGACATCATTTTGAGCATATCTCCTATCGCACTGTGATGCCCCATTTGACCCTCAAATTGACTTATTTGAGTGGTTTTCCTTTCTTTTCTTGAATATCTAACTTCCCCTAGTTTTCACATATCTTTTTCTATTTTTTCTAGATTTTTTCTATATTTTTCAGAGCTTTTTCTTAATTTTTTATCGAACCTTGAATCAAATGGTGGCATGCACCCGGGCGCCATTTAGATAGCGCCCAGGCAGGGGGCGTCCATTTCCAGCTGAGTCCAGTTTGGCCATTTTTGAAATCTATGAATTAGCGACACTTCGGAAAGTCGCCAATTCTATAATTAGTGACCGTCCGCAAGGGCGCAAATTATTTTATTCTTATTTTGAGCCGAATTCGGATTGTCCTTGATTCTGCGACTTCCCGGAAGGTCACTAATTCATAAATGAGCGCCATGTTTCAAAGTCGCCAATTTCCTTATCTTATTTTGAGCATTTAACTTCGTCCAAAATTTATATTAATTCCTAATTGGCGACCGCTTCATGGGCGCCAATTCTTTTCTAATTTTGAAATTTCATAATCCGTCTTAAAATGCCTCAGAATGGGTGACGCTTCGAGCATGCGCTCTTTTAATTAGCGACCACTAGGTCTGACGTCATTTCTCACAAAATTTTGATTTCGAATAGAACTCCAAATTTCCTTTCTCGTCCTCACTTAAACTCCTTTTCCACTTGGGAAAGGGTTCCTATGGCTTCCTAATATTGTAAGGGCACTTGGAGGAAGGATCCCTTTTTCCAAATCCCACCAAAACTTAGTTTTCTAATTTTTATGGAATTAAACTCTGAATTTCCTTTCCCTTCCTCACTTAAACTCCTTTTCCACTTGGGAATGGGTTCCTATGGCTTCCTAATATTCTAAGAACACTTGAAGGAAGGATCCCCTTTCCAAATCCCACCAAAACTCAATTTTCTAATTTTTATGGAATTAAACTCCGAATTTCACTTCCCTCCCTCACTTTAACCTCCTTTTCCACTTGAGAAAGGGTTCCTATGACTTTCTAAGGTTGTGAGGACACTTGCCCAATAAATATCTCCCTCCAAATCCCATTAAAACATGGTTTTCTAATTTTCTTAGAATTAAACTCTGAATTTTACCTCTATAAATAGGACCCCTCTCTCCCTTGTGTAAAAGACATCAATATCACTCTAAGCGGAGGTGTTATTGGATTGAAGGCTCAAGGAGAAGACTCCCATGTACCTACAAGCTTCATCCATGGAGTTCTTCTTCCTCCCTTGAAGATTTGGAGCCTCTTCATCCTTGGAGCCTCTTCATCCTTTAGAGCTTCTTCCTCTTTTGAAGATCTTGGAGCAAATTGGAGAAAACCACTAAGCTTTCCTTCCCCTTTCTCTTATTTTTTACTTTAGTTAATTGCATGCATCATATCATATTCTTCCTTTATTTCTTTTTATCTCAATATTGAGATCTTCCCATGTTGTGCACTCTAGCACATCTCCCTTAGTGCAACACTTGCACATCTCCCTCTATTCTTCATCATACATCATCTTTTAGCTACCCTTTTACATAGGGGTTTAAAGGCCAAACACCAATAAGGTGTGTTCATATCCATGCTTTCTATGTCCATATTTATATTTAGATTTGATGCTACACATCTTGGTTTCTAATCCATGTTTGTTTATTGGCGTTTGTTAATTTTGCAAGGGTAATCAATAGAAGAACTCTCTTCATCGGTCGGCCGATAGAAATAGAAGGTGAACATTCACAATCTCCCCCACTTTTTAAAGGTATTTTTTGCGATCCCTCCTTTGATTCTTCATTGTTATATCTTTGAGGCCCTCGCGTCTCTGGTGATCACATCCCCCTTAGCATCCTCGCATGCTCCCCTTTCTCTCTCTTCCCATGCTTTTCTAGTCATATTATCCTTTTCTTTTCTTAAGTGGATTTCTTAAGATCTACACTCGCTAGGAAGGCTTCTACCTTGGCCACAACATTGTTCAGGCGGTCAAACGAACGGATTTTCATACCAATCATCTTTTCTTGTACCTCTCTCCTGAGGTTCTGCTTGCATATTTGGACAGCGTCCTCCTGGTGCGGGGGCCGCTTGCATCTCAGTCTGAGGTTTCTCCACCTCTTGATATATTCAAGGGTTGTCTCATCTGCCCTCTACCTTGTTGAGTAGAGTTCATCCACTGTGACCTCCCGTTCAGTGACGTGAAATCTTTCTCTGAACTTCTTATGCATATCCGGCCAGTCACTGATCGACCCAACCGGAAGGCTGGAGTACCATTCAAATGCGAGCCCCGTCAGGGAGGACCCAAAAAATTTTAGGAGATACGACTCATCGGTGGCCAGATCACCCATGACGGTCATATAATAAGCGACATGCTCCTTCGGGGATCCCTTCCTGTTGAACTTGTCGAACTTTGGCGGCTTATTGATCCCAGAAGGGAGCCGCTTGGCAGCATGATGTGGCGGGTATGGCACCCTATAGGCATCGAACGCTACACAGTCGCCTTCACTCCGCTCAGCAAGCTTCAGCTCGATCATCCTCTCTACCATCATCTTATTAATGACGGTCGGATCAACCGGTTCTGGGTAAAAATGCACTGGCTACAAATAGGGGGTGACCAAGGTGGTCGCCTGGGGAAGAGGGCGCAGCAGCGGAGGTGTCTGGTGCACCTGTGGCAGCACCGGCGGCATCAGCGGCTATGGTGGGCGTTGCTGGGTTGTCGCCAAGCTTGGTTCTGCCGGCTGAGGTGGGGTATAGAGTGGTGGGAAGTTGCTCTAGTTGATGGCTCCCCGTGATGATTCGGCCTACATCTCAGGCTGCTTGGAAGCTAAGGTTTGCTCCGTCTTCTCCCCAAGCTACTACTTCAGGGACTCTATCTCTTGTCGGTATTTCTGGAGTAACATCCACACTGATGGATCCATAGTTGCAGTGCTGTGAATGGCTTCTATGGCTTCCCCTGATGCACCTTCAGGGAGGATGTCGAGCAAGACATCTTCTTCTTCCGCCGTCACCACATTGGCAGTTAGGATAACAGCTTTATCATGTTGTAGGTGGTGGGCCAGGGTTTGCTTTCCCTTGGCCGCTACCGGCTTTTCTCTTGCGGCTTCCGCCCTTCGAGTATTTGGCCTTGGCCTTACGGCCAACTGAGCCAGCTCCTGAGGCTCCTCAGGTAAGCTTCCATAGTGGCCAGACACCCCAGCCATGTTGTAGGTGAAAATCTGCATCCTTCTTCTTTGTCTGCAAACCCTCCTTGTTGCACTCCCTGGGAAGGTGAGCCTTTCAAACACAGAGATTCTTCTTCTTTCCTCCCGGTGGGGAGTAACTTCATCGGCTTGAATATCCAAGCCGTCTTCATACCCATTATCGTCGACCGACGACATCATTCCTCTGTCTTCTTCTTCTTCTTCCATTGCCGTTGATGGGCATTGATCTTCTTCAGCCACGGCTGCTTGCAATAGCTATTGTTAGCCCAGTGAGGGGTTTCCTAGTCCCCTAAAATAACTTCTGACCATATTGGTTATCTCTTCTTGCCCTCGCTCCTGATGCAAGACTGGGGACAGTTGTCGACCTCCCACCAGAGGGATGTAAGCAAGCCGGGCTCTTCTGGCAGGTTGTTGAAATCTTCTTCCCACAATGGGGATGTTGGCTTGTCGGGCACAAGCCCTGAAACTTTCACGGTGTGGAAGATCCGCGACCGTCTCTTCTTTCCTTGGGGCAAGGCCCCTTTTCTTGTTCTCCTCTACTCCAGTAAATCCGGAGCGGTGGCGGACTGGTGCCTCCCGGCGGGTAGGCTGGGTCTTCTTAGGGACCCAAACTTGCTTAAATATTCTTGGCTTAGGAGCCAACCTTCCTTGGCCATGACAGCCAGCTTCTTCTTTCTTGGCTCTCCTTCCGGAGAGGGCCTGGTAGGAGTTGTAGACAGGTACTGCGGGGATCACCCAATCTAGGCTCACTTGAGCTTCACGTCCATCCAGGAAGACGCGAACTCTCCCGATCAGCATAGATTTGCCGGACATGCAGAGATATCTGGTAACAGCAGCAGCAGCCTTCCTTCGGGAGTTCCGATGTCGGCGCCTCCCGGAATTCTTGGCGGGGACGGGCCGGGCTCCGTGAGTGACATGATGCACCATGCAGCTAGCGACTTGAACTGGGCTCGTGAGTGAACCAGCACATCGTCGAGCCTTCGGAGCCTCGACCTTTTCTGCAGTCTTCTCCTTCGCGGGCTCCGAGGATTCCACTTGCAACATATCGGCAAAGGCTAACCCCAAAAAGTTGGGGAAGCCTACAGCTGGTGGGAAAGATCCGAAGACAGTGGGCACCACCAAGTTCCCATGTTCAGCATGGCCGGTTACGATCACGGGGCCAAAGTCAAGAGCGGTGAGTCCCGATGACGTCATCGTCCACCTGAGACAAACAAACAACAGTCAGTATTCTTGGGGGGAGTCCTTGAAGGCATCCCCTCTTGGCAAAGAGATGAAGGGAGACTCAAGTCCCACCGGGCGTGCCAGCTTGTGGGGGATGATATTCTATTCGATTCTCCTTTTCTTTCTGAACTAGGCCGTTCGTTCGTTTATTATGCATAGGCGTGCCAGTCACGTTTGTGACAAGTTTATTATGCGCTCGATCTGACTTGGTCAGTCGATTATGAGGTTCGTGTCGGGACCTTGAGTCTGTCATACCATAAAGGCTATGACGTTAATTACATCCTCTAAGAAAGAGGACAACCCTTGATTAATTGCCAAGAGAGGATGCCTCGAGGGATGATACGAAGGCATAGCGAATACTGACTAAATGTACCAATGGATGCTGTGGAATGAGGTCATTTGGTTGACCATTCATGCAAAATGCAACGAATTCATTAATTAGTTAACTCATGTAACTAAAGGTTCAGTCATGCTCATTTAGATATCAATGCATGCTAATGCAAATGCACGTTCATGATTTCAAGATGGATGCTCAGCATAATTGAAGACATTGAAACTCTTTTTATTCATTTATTTGACTAGATTTATTAAATCAGTTTGGGTTTTAACATTAACCATCAGGAGCCAACAACATACACATAAAGTCAATGCATCCTTCTTATTTTTGATCAAAGCATTATTTTATTTCATGCATTAAGTCACTGTCCTTCTTGAACGGAGGTTAACATCAATGCACTTCATGCACTGCCCAAGGTCGATGCTAGTATGGGGTTGATGCATGTATGAGGGGATGAGGTCGGTGCATGCATTAGGTTGATGCAAGTGAGGAGGCCGGTGCATGCGTGAGATTAATGCGAGGATGTGCGCAGGGTAGAGAAGCTGGGTCGGTGCAAGGTTAGTGGAGGTATAGGTCAGTGCAAGTTGTGATGGAGGCAGTGAGAGGGTCAGTGCAATGCAGGTTGGTGCAATGCAGGGGCTGTGCAATGTAGAGGGTAGGCAAGATGAAGGTCGGTACAATGCAGAGATCTATGCAAGGTGAAGTATGTGCAATGCTGGTGGCTGAGGTCCGTGCAATGCAAGGGATGAGGTCTCTGCAATGCTGGTTGATGCAAAGGTGAGGTCGGTGCAGACATGGTCTGGGGTCGGTGCATGAATGGAGGGCGATGCATAGAGAAAAGGGTAAAAGCGGTGCGGGGTGTTCCTGAGGCTAAAACGGTACGCCCAGGGCACGCCGGGTGGATGCCAAAGGGGTTAAGTTGGGTTATGAGTGTATGGTTAAAATGGTGTGGGGGGGTACCGCGCCGAAAAATGGCGCGCCGATATAGAGGCGCGCCGGATTACAACAGTTTGGTTTATTTTGGTTCAAAATGAGATGCCAAGTGATTTTCTTGGAACTTTGATGTTAGTTAAGAAGATTGGAGAGTTTATTCAGGTCTCAAATGTCCTGCAAACATGGCAAGTCCGGACTTATGCGAGGTTCCTACTCGAGCATAGTCCAACAATAGACTTGTAACTGAAATTTCATCACAATTCAGACTAAGTACTCAGTCAAAAAATTGGGCAGCACCTCCCCATGCCCAGAGAGTTGCGGGGGCGAAGTGGAGATAGTCCCACAATATTGGGGTATGCTCCTTAAAGCCGGGAATGCCAAACGGTGACCGGCAGACTTCAATGGAGGGAAAACCCCGAGGGCTAGCCTACGAGGGGCATCAACACTCCATGAGTCTAGAACTTCATTAAAGGACAACTGAGATGGGGGATGCCTCGAGGGCTAGCCTACGAGAGGTACCCTTCCACAGCCACCACCATTCCCGAGGGAATGTGGGTTTAATATCGGCTTAAGAACACTGTTGATGTTCACCTAGCCTGATAGTTCATAGGGTTCATATCATCGAGAGATATGACCTTATGGTCCGACGGTGATTGAAAACGTTGATGGGGAATGTCCCCTCTCCCGAGCCATCAAACCCACGAGGAAAGCAAGAGTACATGAGACATGTGCAGAATGCATTCGGCAGATAAATTGACCACGGAAAGTCATATGCATATGAATATATAGGGCTGATGGGGTTAGCTGGTTAGTTGGTTAATTGGTTAGCAGATTAGCAGGTTAGCTCGGAAACCATAAGCTAAAATGAACCCACTGGAGAAAGCAACCCTTCGTGCAATTGATGTGCAACGTATAGGGAAGACGATGATGCGAGGGAACCACACGCCCAGACTGTAGGGACAATCCCATTCTCCCCAACCCGCAACTAAGGGCCGAGAGGATAGTGAAGGGTCGATCCCAAGGTTTGGATAGAGGTACGTTCCTCTGGCGATTGAACCCTCGAACATGATACGGGCATACTACTGGAAAGCAAAACCCCAGGGAGAGGGGAAATGAAGTTAATGTTGCCCAGAGAAATATTAGGGCGTATTCGGCGTTGGGAAAACCCGAAGATCGCACACGAAGCATAAAAAAAGGAGTTACAATCAGATAAGGAAGATAGTTCAAATATACATTTACGCATTCATTCAATCTCCACGGGAGGCATCGCATAGAAGATCAAATACAACTGCGGCTCGACGTTGTCGCACGAAACTGACCCCTGGTATAGAAAAGAAAAGAAGACAGGGGAATAGAGAACAGCTAATCGAAGAAACCCTACGGGCTCATATCATCGCCCCTTTCATTACATCGCTCTGTGGAGCTATTCTAGCAGAAGGGGGAAGGAGACAGAGGAGAAAGAAATCCAGACGTCTTCCGCCAACCCACCTCAGATGTTCGCAGTAGAGAAACAAAGTCTCAGAAACGAGCGGGCTCTTCGCTCACCTTTTCTTCCTCTCCAAGCCTCTCCCCTCTTTCGACTGTGTGTTTTTCTATTTCTATCTCTTTCTTCTCTCGCCTTGATCCTGATCCTCTCTCTTTTCATTCGATGCCAGGGCCCTTTATATAGTGAAACCCTCGACCATGCTTCATCCGACGTGGGAGTAGCGTGTTGAGAAGAGTTCATGTTTTGTGCGCTGGGAAGAGGTCGTGCATTGCGCGCTGGGAAGAGGCAGCTGAAAAGAGGGTGCGCCGGATTAAGAGGCGCAATAGTTTCAAGTCATTCCGTCGTGTTTGCTTGACACAAGTCTTCTCACCGTGGGAGTCATTCCGCTCTGGGAGTTACTGTGATCCTTCATCTCACCGTGGTCTTGCCAAATCATGGTGGGAGGTATTGACGAAGCTTCCAGGCCACTAAACGGCCGCTTTCAGAATCTCGTGCATCTTCGGCTTGGACACGTGGGTTTTTCGCTGACGTGGCTTTTGGCACAATGATTCGTGCTGCTGGCTCGACTTAACTTGCATTGATACCTTTCACGGGGAGTGGTATACTGCCCGAGGTGCTTTCACCTCGACTGGGGAGTCATCTGGTCACTAACGGACCTACTTTGCTGAGAAGCCGTACCCATGCCGGGTAATCGAGGTCTTCTACTAATAGAGCCTTCGGTCCCTTGTTCTGAAGGGCCAAGGGTGTTCTTTCACTTGGGGAGGATCATTCAAGTGGCGGGCCACCAGGTATACCCTTGTCCTTGGTCGAACAACGGATGCATTCTCATCCTTGGTCGGACGGCGGATACATGCTCATCCTTGGTCGGACGACGGGTACATCCTTGTCCTTGGTCAGACGATGGATACATTCCCATCCTTGGTCGGATGACGGGTACATCCTTGTCCTTGGTCGGACGACAGATGCATGCTTGTCCTTGATCGGACGACGGATATTGTCCACGCAGTATGACTGAGTCGATACCGGTTCATTGGGCAGTCCCGATGACACTGCCCGCTTGTGGTGTATTCTTCTTGATCCTCCTTAGGTGAAGTCCCCGGAATTCATACTGGGTGACATGAGGCTCTGGCAGCTTGAGAAGGCTTCAATGTGTTGATCTTCTTGGACTTCTCTACTTCAGTGGGCCGCATCATTTATCTTTGAGGCTTGATCGCCATTGAACATATTTTGAGTGCCAACAGTAGCAGACCGAACCATCTAAAATATCTTGTCCATCGTGGTTTGTTCTGTGCGTACATTTCCATATCTTCTACCCCCCTTTCTCAGGTTGCTTGCGCATTATATATCAGAAGTTCTTCTATGTGATTTCTGTTTGAAATCGATATAGCTATTAAGTGTTTGACTGAGTGTTTAGTAGAAGCATTTCCTTCTAAGTGTTTCTCATGGCAAGAGTTCATTGAGCGCAAAGTGATTGAGCTTGAGCATTTTCATGATGATCTATTTTCAACAGTGCATGGATTCTAACACTCCTAGTGTTCTAGAGCAATTTTGAATTGACTTTTCTGCAACTGTCATTTCCTTCAGTTTAATCTTAGTGGGCATATTTTTGACTTGAGGGAAGTTTTAAAAGGGATCTATTCAACCCCCCCTTCTAGATCCCTGCCTTGCACCCTATCAATTGGTATCAGAGCAGGTTACTACTTCATCAGATCCAACGATCCATAGTTGATCATGTAGCCTCTTTGGTACATTTCTGAGCATGCATAGTTTGTTGCATTGAATTGTTTGTTGATTTGTCTTAATGGCTCACCCACCAGTTTTTGATGGACCCAGTTTTAATTCATGGTTTAGCAGCATGCGTAGCTATGTTAAACTGACTGATCCTGATCTATGGAAAGTTATCACTTATGCTCCACACAGATTTCCAAAGGACATGTCTAAGTGGACATATATACATAGATCTATAAATTTTGAAAATCTTAAAGCATTAGATTTAATGAAGGCAGCTACTAACAAGGCATTCCATTCTTGTTTTTACAATTGCAGGTCTGCAAAAGAGATATTGGATAGACTGAAGACCACCAATAGAGAAAATGAAGACAAATGTCTTATGGCGGATAAAAGTGATCAAAGCAGCAATCAAAATAAAGATGAGTCAGATGATCAGGTAAATCCATTTGCTAATTTTTCTCTAGATGATTGACATGATGCATATGTTGATTTGATAGAAACGCATGAAAAATTAAGAAAACAATACAAAAAGTTGAAAAAGAAACTAAATGATAGTATGAATACCTATTCAGAGAATGATGCACTGGAATCTCTAAAAATAGAAAATGAATGTTTGAAGAAACAATTGGAAGAGCATGAATATGTTAACTCAGAACTGAATCACATGAGATCTGAAAATGGAACTCTTAGGAAACACATTGAAAAGGATGAAGAAAAGCTTGAAAAACTCCAAGAAGAAAATGAAATAATTTTTGAAAAACTTGATGCTATTAAAGCTGTTAATTTGGAACTGCAAAGAAACCTGGAAAAATCTGAATCTAAACACAAACAAGAATTATCTTATGAAGATTAGATTTTAATAAATGAATTGATTCAGCATGATAAACTTAAGGAAGAAAATGAAAAGTTAAAACAACTAAATTCTGCTATATCTGAAAGGCTTCTCACATTGGAAAAAGGGAAAGCTATATGTACAGACAAATCTGAAAAATTTGCTGAGCTTAAAAAGGAGATCGAAGAATACATAATTGCAAACAAAGTGTTGAGTGAATGTGTTAATTGTAGTGAACAAGAGATTGTTAGTTATGAGATACACATTGCATTTCTAGAAAATGAAATTCAAGATTTGAAGAACTCATTGTCTAAACTTGTTAGTGGCCAAGAAAACTTGAATAGGCTGCTAGGAGTTAAGGTAAATGTTCAAAAGGAAGGGTTGGGCTACAATAATGTTAACAAGAAAGCTTTTGAAAACAAACTAATGACATCGTTTGTAAAAGCATCAAATGTAGCCACCACATCTCAAGTGAAACAGCCTGAAAATCAGAAAATGCAAGAACAAAAGAACATTCAGAAATAGAATAATAAAACTCAGAAAAAGACTTTCAGCAAGTCTAATATGCATGCCAAGAACTCCCATGCAATACCCCATGCTTCAAAACAAAACTATGTCTCATGTTTTTATTGTGGGAAGTATGGACATCTGATGCGTGATTGCCTAACAATGAAAAATGATGAACAAAATGTTGGTAGGATGCATGCTAGAAATTTTCATACTAGGAAACATCCTACTGTTTAGAAAAAGAGGATTCAATGTTTTTGTTGTGGCAAGATGGGCCACATTGCTGCCAACTGCTGGCATGCCCAGAGAAAAGTCCACTCTAAACCTGTTAGATTCCCTGTAAAATAGAATACTTTCGGTAGAAATAAATTTAATTTTAAAGGAAAGTCATCTGTCTATTTTGAATGTGGCAAACCAGGCCACAATGCTGCTAGTTGCTGGCTGGCAGATTATAAGAGACAAACTTTTTCTGCTAAGAATAGAAACGTTCATGCTCGTGCTTACAGCTTCCATGTTCATGCTATCATGCATAGTAAGAACACAAAACCAGTTGCCTCTTGTCATTACTGTGGTCAAGTTGGGCATTCTATGAACAATTGCTCTTTAATGCTGTTTGATGATTTGAAAGCTCAGAAAATGTGGAGACCACCCTCTAGAGGTGCCACTGACAATTTAGGACCCAAGAAATCTTGAGTTCCTAGAAATGCAAAATAAGATCCGTGCTTTGCAGGAGTGCCTTGGGGCTGAGAAATAAAAAGGGGGGTTCAATAAACCAAGGCATCCAAAGTTTGGTAAAACCCCACTTCTGCATTTCACTGATAGACAATTTGACTTTTCAATAATTCTATTTAGATAGTTGCATGTCATGATCCACCTTCCAGTGAAAATTTCATGCATCTAACATTCGCATTGCTCTACATGACTTTCTTCATGCTTATGCTGAGTTATTTGTGCATACATTAGATTGAGAATGATTTGAATGTCATATTCTGAAAATCTGAACTGCATGTGTTTGATTCTTGCATATGTCAATTGCATTTGTTTGACATTTGTATATGTCATGATGCACATCTTACACAAATACTGAATATCTGCTACATAAATTTTCATATGCATACATGTATGTTTGCCAAAATGACTTCAAAAATTTGCACTGCATATAGGACAGTATTGTATTTGTAATGCACCTTCATGCATGACTTTATGGTATAAAAATGGTGATATGAATAAGGACAGATTAAACCTGTCTAGAAGCTTTCACCATGCGAGAGGTGATCCTAGGATCTAAGTCCTCCGTCTAGTATCATAGGTCAAATTGCATATAGACAAATTCAGTCAGCCATGAACTTAGTTCAATATTCCCTTGCTTGTTCTTCATGTCACATGTGATGGTTCAATGAATTTAGTTAGGGGGAGTCAATGCAGATGCATACATGGTGTTAATTGCATATCATTCATGTGTCCACATGATTGATTGAAATAAATGCACATAAATAGGGGGAGTCCCTGCACTTCATAGTTAACTCATGTACATTTGTTATCATGTATATACTGATTTCAGAATTGATTACATATCATTCATATTGAATATACCAAAAAGATTGATTGAGTGCATTCAGTCAGGGGGAGCATATAACTAGATTTTGAACAGCATGGCTATACATCTGCTCTATGTTTTTATTCCATCACTGTCTAGTTCGGTCGACCAAAATTCCCATTTCGGTCAACTGAAACTCCCATCTTCAGTTTGAGCTGCTATCTTGGCTGTGATCTGTTTGATTAATACTCTGTGCTGCATGTGAAGTGAAATTCATCTCAGCTCTTTGAACTCTATAATTGAACCACAGGTCGACCTATTGCTAGTTCAGGTTGACCTGGCTGTCCCCAACTGTTTTGAAAAATCCGTTTCATTTCAGCTATAGTCTGGTTCCCACTCTTATCTGTTATGAAATATTTAGACTTCATCATGTTCTTGGCCTTGACATCTGTTGTCTGCTACTCTTGCATTTGTTGAGATGGGCTGATTATCTTAAACTCATTCTGAGATGGTCACCTGAATTGAACTGAATTGCTAATTCTGCTATTTTCTGAAGCCTATCTCATTTTACTCTCTGTCAGCTACCATCTTGGATTCAGCTGCTACATAAATTACTCTTATTCTTGCTAAGTGTTCTCCACTGCTTGTTGAACTGGCTGCTTCAAAAAAATTTTGTCTTGACTATTGTTTGGGAAAATTTCAATGTGTGAACCTTGATCATAAATCTGAAAACCTTCTATTATACAGATTTATGAATGTCTGAAAGTTTCAGGTGGTTTAAGTTTCATGTAATTCTTGAAGTTTGGATATGAACATCTTGAAAATATCTAAATCAATTCTTTTAATAAACTTTAACCAGTTGATTCATGTTATATCATGTAAGATCTTCTGAAATCTGAAAGTTTTTAAAATCATGGCTTACCTTGGTTGAGATACATGTTGTGAGTATTGTTCTTAAACATTTGTTTGTTCTGAGAAATGTCTGAAAGTAAAATATGATCAGAGCAATGACCTTGGTCACCGAGAAATCATGTCTAAAGGACTGTGTCATGAAGTGCCATAGTTATCTCTATTGAAAATTGATAAAAAATATGTGAAAGTTAAAGGCAGAGCAATGGTTAGGTTGCACCGAGAAACTGGGTCCTTCATCAAAGAAATGGAGTCAACCTATGTTATGAAGTGCCCTAGTTATCTCTGTTCAATTTGAGGCATGACAATTAGTCATACTAAGTGCTTAGAGATACTAGCGTCTAAACAACGTGTATCCTTTAGTTACAAAGTGTGCACTAAACTCGATTGCTCTTTAAAAAAAATTTTTGCTATGAAAAAATGCTGTTGCATAAAAGGAGAAATCTGAAAAATAATTGCAACAGGAAAATTGCTGAAACCATAGACAAAATCAGTTGCATTCATGGATGTTTAATCTCTATACTACCACATGTAACCCCTAAAGGAGTCATTAAAATTGAATGATTAAGATGGAGGGAGGTTAAACTAGATGTTAACATGAAGGCATAGTTCATTTTTATTAAAATTGATTTCAGATATGAGTATAGAAACTTTCTTGGATAAACTTTGAATACATTATATTTAAACCATGCTGACCAATAAAGGTCATTTCATAAGCCTTTATAGTGGAAGAATCTGAAACATCTCTATTTTTGGATTTATGGCATTGGTAACTGATTGAAAACCTTTCCTAATCCGTTGGAAGCTTTGTTGATTTCTTGTGCTCAGTTTTACTCTACTGGAAACACTTTGGTTGCTCTCATTCCTTCACTGATTGCATCATTTCGGATTGTGCTGGTTGATATTTACTGCAGACTGCATTATCTCTTGAGTCATTCCCTCATTGGCTGATTTGTCTATAAATGTCCCTGTGTTTTTGTTGATATTTTCTTATCACTTCTTCCACTCCAATCCCTTTGTTCTGTCAAGGGGGAGATTGCTTCATCAGCATCCTTCTTGTATAAAGAGGAAGATTAGTCTAAATTTCACATGCTCTGCTTGATAATCCTTCTTGATAATCCTTCTGTCCTTTGTCATACTCCTATCCTCACTTAAATTCATCTCACATTTTCAGGGGGAGTAGGTTACATACTTTGCTTTATCTGGCTGTTTAGGTTCATTTGGATAGGGGGAGTATAGTTTATGACTTAACCATATCAATGAATGCTTTGTATTTATCTCTACTGATTTTATCAAACTATTATTTCCTTTTTGATGAAGTCAAAGGGGGAGAATAGTTTGATATGAGTCAGCTTGTTCTTTTATGACTCATAGTGCTCATAGTGTTGCCATCATCAAAAAGGGGGAGATTATTGTACCCCTGTGGTTTTGATGATGCCAAACACTATGATCCATCTAAACATGATGTCATATGTGTTGATGTTGCATTTATGTGGTGTTGATGATGTCATGATATTAATATGGTTTAATGATGCCAAACACTGTTGATGTTGCATTGATGGATGTGATACATTGCATTTTTTCTAACATAATTGCTCTTAAGATGATCTTATTATATGTATAAGATGTGTGTTAAATTCTCCACAGAATAGGCTCTGAGAATAAGGCAAAAGGCTAAGTCTAAGTCATGAAGAAATTAGCGAAGCTGAAAGAGCAGGTTGACATATTATGACTGAGCAAGGGTATCAGGTCGATGTAGCTAGAAACTGCCTCGATACAGCACTGGTCATAGAAGCAAATACGAAGAGATTGGCATGACGCAGTAATGGGCTGCCTCGGTGCATTCGGGAGATGGCTCGAGGCAGAAAAGGCATCAGAAATAAACCAAATAAAACTGCCTCAACGTAGTTGGCCAATGCTTCGATGCATCGGTTCACATTCATCAAAGAAGAATTCTACCTTGACGCATCTCAGTACATGCCCTGACACACTAAGAAGATCAACTGCCAGAGTACATGTGAAGTCTACGCATCAGGGTGATACACTGAACCAGCAGTTGATTAGGTCGATACATCTAGGAATTGAAGTCCATGTCTGTATGCTGAGAAGAGATAGGTCGATGCACCCTGCATCTATACATGCATCAGGTCGATGCATCTTGAATTTTCACCTCGATCATGTTGATGCATCTGAGTACTGCCTCGACGCAGTAATGGTCAAAGAAGCCAAGTCTAAGACACTGCCTCGATGCAGCAGTAACAACTAATAACACTCAGGTCGATGCACCAGTTCATGCATCGATGCCTTAGTTCAAGCAAACCACTAAATAGGTCGATGCATAAATACAAGCCTAAGTAATCAGGTCGATGCAGATGTTCATATGCTAACATGTCTGAAGATCCGAACTCCAGGTTATTAACTTAAAACCGGACCCGATTCGCAAGCTTGCTCCAGCGATAAAGTGGCACATGATCCGAGAAGATCTGACACGCTTTTTCAGAGGTTTTCAGAGGAAGAATATTCTATAGCCAACTGGACCAATGAGATTTTGCTAGGTATTTGCCTCATCCATTTTTGGAGGCTCTGTTCTATATAAAGCCGCCCCATCCTCTAAATAGAAGGGGCTGAAGCTGCTGCCATCACTGACATTGAGAGAAGCCATCGTGAAAAGAGAAGAAAAAGAAGAGAGAGCCAAAGAGAAAAATCAGTGAGGAGAGTTCAAAGGAAAAGAGAGAGTTCGAAGAGAAGAAGAAAAAGAAGAAAAGAGAGACTGTGAGAGTTCGAGAGAGAAGGAGAAAGAGAGAAGCAGAAAGAGTGAGAGCCCACCTTCTCAAATCCAGCAGACCCAGTTCGTCAGATCCATATCCAGTGCAGCCAGTGCTAATATTGAAGATCTGTTCATTTATTGACTCGTGGATCAAATCCAGAGTCATTGTGCTCCTCGGAGCTATATCTATTTTTATTTTTCCTTTTGGTTTTCATTTGTTCTTTTCCATTTCCTTAGTGTCTTCCGATTCCCTGTTCTGGGATTAGGGTTCCTCCTGTGCAAACAGGAGAAGGGAGACCGGTGTCTCCAGTTGTGAGTGACGAGGCGTCACTCACTGTTCCCTCTGAGGATTCAGAGGAAGGGAGGTTGTCCTCCGATTCTAGTTCCGTGGATAGCAGAGCTAGGGTGCTGGCCTTGTGGGAAGCAAGACCAGGTCGATGGTTTTGTTCCCTCAGGTTTAAGCTGTTAGCAAGGGAAGCCCCACTCGGGTTTGAGTGGGGGATGGACGTAGGTCAATCGGTAGCAGACCGAACCATCTAAAATATCTTATCCATCGTGGTTTGTTCTGTGCGTACATTTCCATATCTTCTACCTCCCTTTCTCATGTTGCTTGCGCATTATATATCAGAAGTTCTTCTGTGTGATTTCTGTTTAAAATCGATATAGCTGTAAAGAGGGGTGATCTCGCGCTACTCCTGAGCTGGGAAGAGGATGTCCACGTACGCTTGAAGGATGAACTGCAAGATGGGAAACAAGTCAGAGGTGCCCAGGGATGGATCCTCGGGGAATACCTCTGATGCTTAAGTCAGTGACTGTAGTAGAGCACTGGTGCGAAGGGAGGAGTTAGGAAAAAGATGGGAGCGCGAGATCCCTCTCCACCAAGAGGTGAAGTGGTTCCTGCTCAGGGTTTTTGGCTTACCTCTGCACAATAGGGCTCTTCCAGTTTAAATAATGACTCGTTGAGTGAATGATCCCTGTAAGCTGAGGAGTTTCAGGGGAGGTTACGTACTCCTTGCAGGCTCTTTATAGCATGTAGACTCTTGATCTCCCCTATCCCCTTGAGCTCCCAACTTTTAAGGGACACGTAATGGCCGTACTGATAAGCTTCCATCAGTTTGCCCGAGCATGAGGCACTGGGCCAGGAAATGCCTCCCGAGCGATCAGTGAGTGGTCTGGGCAAAGAATACGGGGCTCCGATGGAGCTCTCCCGAACGAACTGATGCTCGGACTTCCCAACCCGAAGGTCGCCTAGGAAGTGCTTATTCCGAGTGAGTTATTAGGCTTATATTTAGTGGGCCCGAGGGATACCACTTCAAAGAGCTGGGCCTCATTGGGTCAAATTGGGCCTCGTTTGGCCTCTCCATTCGGGTGGTTAGATTTCCCCTCTCCACTTGTCCCCCTCCTACTCCCGAGCCAAAATTAGGCTCGGACGAGTAGCATTTGGGCTGGACTTTTTGTGGCTCTGGTTGGGTAGAGATCTCTCTCTGGTAGGGGCCACATGATGCGGCTTGTCCTGAAAATACGTCCGTCATGATGATAATTTTGAAAATTATTGTAAGAAGGCCCCTCTATGGAAGATCGGAACGCCGCGCCGCTTCTAGCTAAGGGTTATAAGCATTGCACGTTGTTTGCATCCCTTTATCTCCGGGGTTTAGGGTTTTGCCTTCTATTGCATTTATATTTTGAGGGGGGCTCATGCACCGTGAGTGTAGTTCGGAGGAGCGGAGAATCGCAGCAGCTTTCACGGAGCTAAGAGAGATTACCACGGCGGCGATCCGTCAACTTCCTTATCCTCCAGAGTCCTCTGATCCAGAGCTTTCCTCTTCTTCTTCTAGTTCTTCAGTCTGTTCCATGACGGACCAAAATCCTGAGGCCGAGGGGCAGGGGGAAGGACATGCTCCATGGCCTTTCTTGGTACCGCCGGAGCCTCTCCGCAGCGAGCTAGGGGAGGCTGATGTGAAGCGATTGGAGAACCTGTATGGGCTGCCTTGGCGATTCCAGTTCCTCGCCCCCGAGCCTCATGAGTCTAGTCTGGCCACTCATTCCGGCCTCTTTTGCTCCTTCCTCTTGGCCTGGAAGTGTGGCTTTCGCCTGCCCCTCCATTCCTTTGTTGCCGAGTTGCTTCGGTTCTACCGACTGGCTCCTGTTCAGCTGGTCTCCATATCTTATACTTTTATCTTCTCCTTCATTTTCCTCTGTGGCCAGAGTGGGGTGAATACCTCGCTGGACCTCTTCCATTATTTTTTCAAGCTGAAGGAGAACCTTCATGCGGGGAAGGGCTTCTTCTTCATCCAGGCGAAGCGGAAGAGGAGTTGCGTGTCCCTTTCCATGAAGGACTCTTCTCATAAGGGGTGGAAGACCCAATATTTTCTCTACATATTTTTTTTTACAGATATTCCGCGTGCCGATCTGTCAGATAACTGATATGGCACTGGCACCTTTCCGCTTTCCCATGCCGCCCTAAATGACTTGTCGCTTCGCACGTCCCGCTGGGGGGGGGGGATGTTGGGAAATGAGGTAACCGTCTTAGGGAAGGCTCTTTTATCGTGTTTTTTAAGGGGAGAATCATTTAAGGTGATCAGCTCCCCCTTCGGACTATAAAAGGTCCGAGGGGCGTCTCCTCTTTCTTCCATCGCGTAAGGCCATCCCTGACGGTTTCTCCTCCTTCACTTTCCGCGAAGCGTTGTGCTGTCGATCTCGGCGGAGCATGGAAAGCGCTTCAGAGGATGATGATGCAGACGACAGTACGAGGGAAACTCCTGCTACTCCAGTTTGGAAGAGGGTTCGACAGTCGGGGGTCAGTTTGGGAGAGGGTTCGACATGCTGGAGCATGTCACCTTCCTGTCCCTGACCCGCCGACGACATCCAGAGAGGAGGGGGAGCTTTTCAAGCTCCCTCCTCACCTAAGCCTCCCCCTCTCTCCTCTTCCATCTCCGCCATTTTGTTTTTCTCCCTCCTATTTTACTCTTTGGAGGATTGTAGACACGCCATTCCTGACGTCTCTTGAGAAAGTCTCATATTACTATACGACGCCCCGCGACGACTTACGCATTTTGAATCGCTCGAGTGCTTCCTTTTCTTGAGTCTTCTTCCGCCCTTTTCAGCATCCGGAATCATCTCGTTGCAGCATTCGGACGGCATCAACACCATTCAGACACGCCAAAAAAATTCCGGAACCAGGAAGGGTGCCTGTCGGGGAGCTGCCAACGCCTTTTCAGCGGACCCGGGGGGGTCTTAATGGAGGCGTCCAGCCTCCTGGATGCCTCCATTACTTTAATTTATTTCTTAAGGCCAAAAATACATTAAAAAAATGATATATTAATGGAGGCGTCCAGGCCCCTAGATGTCTCCATGAAAACAAATATAAAAAATATATAAAAATGCCAGTTGGCATAAAAAACAAAACAAAAAAAATAATAATATAAAAATATATTTTCTTGGAGGCGTCCAGGCCCCTGGACGCCTCCATCAACTCACTCACGGGCCCCTGCCCACCGATCGACGGTTTGTCGTGTATGAAAAATCTAAATTATGGAGACGTCCAGCCGACTGGACGCGCCCATTTCCAAATCACGGGTCGCCGCTCCAAAACCACGCGTTGTGTTAAACCGCGTACGACTTTCGGTGGAGTTTGGTGGGACTTATGGAGGCGTCCGGGACCTTAGACGCCTCCATGAAAATATTCGAAAAAAATGAATAAAATAGAATAAAATATTACTTCGGCCCTGATAGAGGTGTCCTGGGTCCTGGACGCCTCCATCCTCCGGAGCCCTATAAATAGAGGCCCACCCCCTCAGTTCTGGAGGAGCTCCTAAGAGATCCGATAGGCTGCCGGAGCCCAGAGGCTACCGGAGTCATTTCTAACCCGTGGGGTCTTTTGTAGGTGGAGGTTCCGCCGGCTTCTCGGGTGCCCACGCTCGCGAGAGGAAGGTCGTCTTCATCCACCGCGCTTCCACGTCGTCCCTACGCTGCCGGAGCTCCGCCGGATTTCACCATCAGCACATCCAATAAGCCAATCCTTTCCTTTTCTTCGTAGTTCTTTTGCATTCATCATCTCGCATCTTCTATCCCCCTTCATAAGGGCGCCTCTTCTGATATATTTCTTGCATCCATCATCTCATTTTCCTCCTACTTGAGTCTGAGAGGGGTTTAAAACCACACCAACCAAGTGTGTGTCCTGCCGTGATTTTGTTATTTTCATCACAAGGGATTGATACTACACTGCCATTTCCTAATTCTGTTTATCTACTGTCTATTGTTTTGCAAGGGTACCCAAGGAAAGCCCTCTCCGTCGGCCGGCCGAAGGGGGAGGAAGAAGCAACCCGCCATCTCCCACTCTTAAGGTAGGCGCGATCACTTTCTTTATTTTGGGGTCTTTTGGCCCCTGGCGATCACATCTTGTTCTCGAGGCCGCGGCGAGTCACTTCCCCAATGGCCGTTTAAATTCCCGTTCTTATATTCTCTTTATATTTTGTTATATTCTTATCTATTCATATTCTCGAGGCCGCGGCGAGTCACTTCCCCAATGGCCGTTTAAATTCCCGCTCTTTATATTCTCCTTATATTCTGTTATATTCTTATCTGCTCATATTCTCGAGGCCGCGGCGAGTCACTTCCCCAATGGCCGTTTCAATTCTTGCTATTTAATTTTTACACCATTCCCATCCCCCCGAGGCCGCGGCGAGTCACTTCCCGCTATGACCGTTTAACCCCCATATCTTGCCATATTACGTTTGTCCCGCTCGCCCCGCCGGAGCAATCTCCCGTGGTGGCACCTTCTCTTTTCTCTTATTTCTGTGTTGCAGCAAACAAAGAGGAGCCCGCGCGCTCCGCGTCTTCTTCGCTCCCCGAACTGCGTGACGTCGCTCACAGATTGGCGATCACGGTGGGACGAGAGCTTGTTTTGTTGTATTTCCTGTGATTTGCTTTATCATCTCTCGCGTGTTGTTGTATCTTGATTGTTTTGTTATTTTGTTGTGCCCCTTATCTCAGTCAGCATTCCATTGCATACATCCATCCCTCTTTTCTATTCTTTTTTTATTTTTTCTAAGGATCACCCTCTCGGTGAAGGAAGGACTCTCCGTTCGGGAATTCCTCTCGACGGACTAGAATCTCCTCCACTGGGACCTCCGTAAGTCCCCGACATCGAAGAATCTCCTCTTCGTTCACTGGGCTGGTTGTACCATTGAAGTTCCCCAGAGTTAGTCGACCCATTCGTTGTGAGACGAGAGCCCCTAGCTGACACGGCGGTGAAATAAAAACGAACTAGGGTCCCTATTTTGTGTGAACTTCGGATCTGGTTAAAAAAAAACACAAAAAAATTATCAAAATCAAAACAAAAAAAGGACGTAAAGCATTCACTTGTATGTTAATCCATGCTAATTGTTTGCTCATGTATGTTATTACGCTCTCGAAAAACATGATGGGTGGCTGAATATAATTACAATTGTTTCGAGGCCGACGCCTTCCGTTATGGGTCTCAAATGTGAGACCCAGGTCACGACTCTTATGGGGTCTACAACTCAGACTGGGGCTATCATCCTGACCCACAGGTTCATCCCATGGACGTTGGCCCGTCCTATAAATCCTCATATGGAATACAGGCCACTATTAGTGGAGCTTCCCCCTCCACTAGTGTTCCCTATGCCTGGGATTTCATGGTTTCTCATATCGACTCTCTCAGCTCTCAACTTGGAGCCTTACAGGCTATTATTGAGAGGAAATTTCTTCCTCCTTCCCCTCCTCAAGCCAACCCCCTTCACACTTTCATGAATAACATCACTAAAATGGAGAAGGATTGGAAGGAGAGAAGAGATGAGTATGGCATTGAGAATATGAGTGAGCAAGAAGTTCTCCCAAGTTTTAACGATCAAGTGGATGCCGTCCACCCACCATTCATTCATTACGCTCATTCATATGGCCCTCCGCCTCCGCATTCATATCCACAAAACCCTTCATGTCAATATACACCATCTCCACTCATCAACGTGCCTCCACCACGGCGTCCATTTGAACTTGATGATCATAAAGAATTGGAAATGGCACATGATGAAATTTATGAAGATTTTGAATATACACCTACTCCGAGTTTTCTTCGTTTCCCTCTTCCACTGCTCCCACAAGAACCCCCTGCTCAGGATGAAGCCACTAGTTCTACCCCTGCTTATCAGTCATCATGGTGTTACGATGACGGGTTTACACCCCAACAACCCGCATCAATGCACCATGAATCACCTTCTACCCTTAACCCCCCACGTACCACCAAAATCCGACGTTTCCCATGTACCAAGCCTTCTACTGTCACCCCTTCAATTGTACAAATAACCCCCACACCATTGGCTTCCACTGAGCATTCCACTAACTCTTGTTCCCAACCGAGTAATCCTCCATCGTCTCCACCTAAAACCTCCACTAGCCTTGTAACCCCGAATCCAACCATTCCTATTCCTCCACTCCCCTTACCTAAACCCGTGATTAACCCTGAGCCGGGCCCATTGATTGTTGCACACGAGCCAACCTCGTCTCCTCTCGAGAACAAGGAGAAGCCCGTCGTGTCTCAACCTCCACTTACCCTTCCTATAGCCCCCATCATTGAATATCCATTACCCATTGAGCCTGTTGTCTCAATCTCACCTCCTTCCACCACCTCTCGGAGTGGGTGTCTTTCTACAAATACATGTGCCAAAGATGATGTTCAAGAATCGGACAAGAAGAATTTGGCCACGACAATGCCATTCAAGATCCAAGATTTAATTTGCCGAATGCCGATTCGGGTTCTTGTGCCGGTCACCTTTGAGAAGGCCGAATTTCCATCTGCACCAATGCCCATCAAGAAGGACTCTCAAGAATTGGTGCTGACCAAATCAGGGGCCAAAATAACCACGATCACGTTACTCATTGGCCAACATGCTTTCAAGGCTCTTATTACCCCTTGTTCGGTCATAGTCCAAATGGCCAATCAAAAGAAGGGGTTCTCCTCATGCATAGTGATGACACACTCTACTGCCGAGGAGATGATGAATTCTATGCTCAGAGGTGGGTCAGGGCAGTTCTTGTTGGAAGCTTTTAACATCATGTCTACTCACCACCAACTTCCATGCAAGAGGCGAACGCCTATGTTACCCAGCATGATCACGTGTGATATTCCAACAGCCTTGAGCAGTGCCCCAAAAATGAAGCTCCTTATGCCGAGCATCCAACTTCCAATGATGGACACCGTTCATCTATCACGGGAGTTTTTTCCAAGGGAGCCATTTCATGTCAAGATCCCTACTTCACAAGCGGAGCTCTTAAATCTTTGTTTTGATATTTTGCCAAGAGAGTTACCGTTCATGTACGAATGTCCAAAGGGCCTTATTAGAAGTCCGTCAAATGAGAGCCTGTGGGCCCTGACCGTACTAATGGACCCGGTTGGTCAGAGAAAGAAGAGGCCTTCTGCCTGGGCACATCATTGGGATCAGCCTGCAAACCCAGGAGGCCGAGAACTCGTGTTGAAGGTTGAAGGGCCGCACTATGAGAGAGTATTTACCAAGAAGAGGGAAAAGCATAAAGTGAAGCTTAAGGATAATAAATCCCTTGTTGAAGGAGCCCACATCAGTTCGTCCACTTCCTATCCCAGTCCATCACTGCTCATGCTGCTATTCAACTTCTTTTTATGGGCAGTCCATTGGTTAAGGAGACGCCTCCCGTCATCTAAATCTAAGTCATCAAGCTCCTCTGCTCTAGGGTCCCCGAACCCTCACATTCCTCATTGTCCGGAGCTTCCGGACCCCTACATTCATCCCTGTCCGGAACCTCCGGACCCCTCCCTATTTAATTCCATGTTTTTATCCATCTCTCACCCCCATCCGGAACCTCCGGATTTCTTATCTTATTCTCCATCTCTCTCAGGGCATCGCGCCCTTCCTTCCCATATCCACCTGGAACCTCCGGGCCTCTCCTTCTTTCGATTTATCCTTTTGTTCTTCCATGTCATCACGTCCTTCATTCTTTTCACCCCTTTGAATTGTCTTTTTACACACCTCCCAGGGCATCGGGTCCCTCATGATCTTCTTCCTCCGGAACCTCCGGATTCATTTCCCCATGATTCTCCTCCTTTACGTCCGGATCCTTCGGATCCGCTCTCTCGATTCATCAATTTCTGATTCCTCCCTATCCCGCTCCCGGGTTCGACCCGGTTCCTTCTACATTAACTTCCTCGGGCACCTGCCCATTCTCACACTATTTCCGAGGCTTTAGTCCTCACTGATTTCTTTGATTTCTTCTCATCCTGTAAATTCTTCTAGGTATCTTTCACCTAAATCTTGTTTTATCCCCCACTTATTTAAAATAAACCGCCCTAGTTGGAGGATTGTTGTATAAGAGGACCCTTACCGGAGTTCTTTTAAGGTGTCTTGATGACGATGAGGTCTGGAAATGTGTAGAGGAAGCACACTCGGGTGTGTGCGGTGGCCATGTGAATAGCCAAATGCTCGCTAAGAAGATCATTCGGCAAGGCTTTTACTGGCCCACTATGGAAGAGGATTGTGCCATCTATGTCCGTAGGTGTGTCAAGTGTCAACTTCATGCCGATAAAATCCATTCACCATCTTTCTCACTTCATCCAATATCCTCCCCGTGGCCTTTCTCCATGTGGGCATTCGACATCATTGGTCCCTTAGGTGATCCCAATTCCCTCACCAAGCAGAAATCTTTCATCCTTACTGCGACGGAATACTTCACCAAATTGGCCGAAGCCGAAGCTTACGCGAAAATCAAGGCGTCAACAGTCTGCAAGGTCATCATGAAGAACATCCTCGCCAGATTCGGCGTCCCAAGCACAATCGTCACCGACAATGGGCCACAGTTCATTTCTCAGGACCTCTACGACCTCTGCAAAAGGTACGTAATTGCATTGCATCATTCATCGCCTTATTACCCACAAGGTAACGGCCAAGCGGAGGCCACCAATAAAACATTGCTCAAAATCATCAAAAAAACCTGCGAGTCTAGTAAGTTTTCAGACTGGCCAGAAAAACTTATCGAAGCCCTATGGGCCTATCACACTTCAATCCGTACCCCTACCGGGCAGACTCCATTTGCCCTTACTTATGGTATGGAAGCGGTAGTCCCGTATGAGACTCTGATCCCTTCTCTCAGGGTACAATTGGACGAGGAATTTCCCCTCGACGATCGTCGTAATTCACTCTTCACCCAGTTGGAACTCTTGGATGAGAAGCGGCTGACCGCTGCCGAGCATGCGCGTGTGTATCAAAATAGACTCGCTCACTTTTACCAAAAGAAAGTCGTTGAGAGAAAATTCAAAGTCGGTGAGATGGTCGTAAAAAGAATTTTTATCAAACCTGGAGGGCCGTGTTCTAAGCTCCAACCCAATTGGGAAGGACCATATGTAATTCAAGCCGTGTACCCTGGCAACGCCTACAAGCTAGTCAACACCGAAGGAACCGAGTTATCCCACCCTTGGAATGGGCTTTATCTTAAGAAATACTACCCTTAGCTTAATGTCAAAACACAAAAAAAAGATAAAAAGATAGAAAACATCAAAAACAAAAAATATTGAAAATCACTAAAAATATGAAAAATTCAAAATGCCAATGCCTGGTGGTCACCATGTAGTCAAGTCACTACATCTAACCTTCATGTTAGGATAGGGCCCATTAAGGCATGATATGCATCGGGTCTTGGTTTGCCAGAACTGTGGAGATCCCTGTCCGGCCACGCCGGCCTATGCTCGCTCGAAGGAAGCTAACATGTGCTCACTTATGTATTTTATTCAAAAAAATTCGGTAGCATCACCTACGGTGGGGCCCCACTCAGAAGATCTCCGGAAGCTGTAATCTTTATTCTTTTCTCTTCAACCAAATGAGACAGTTGGCGCCCTTAAAACGCTGAGCATGAGAAACCGAAACTCAAACCCCAAAGGCAAGAGTAGGATCCATTTCCTCGAGCATCGATCAGAGCACGAGAAGAGGGCAGTGTCCCCGCAGGCATACGAAAAGGGAGCCCACAAACGTCAAACGACTATATCTCCCTCACAAAAAGAAATAAAAAATCAAAATCAAGAGAAAAGCCTGGTCGTGACCGTGCCTGTTGCGATAAACGGAACCCCTCAAAGCAAAAGTCTGAATCCACAAAAGGGGCCGTGGAATGTAAATGCTCGAGATTTTGTCCGAAGTTGTCCGAAAGGAAAGAGTTAATGGGCCCTTATTCGCTTGCCGGGTTAACGGTTTTGCCGATCCTCTCAGGAGGTTTATCCCCCACGCTCTTCCTTCTTCCTCTAAAGATGAAGGTTCGATGGAGTTTCTGAAGGGTGAAAACTGCCCAGGGTCTGCGACCTTATTTTAATATACATGTTTGGTTACTTACTTTGAAAAGCAAAAGCTATCGCTGCCAAGGAGTCTCCATGTTTCTGGCTGGTCAAGACCCCTGTTTGCCACCTTGATGTCTTCTTGTTTAACCTCGGGCTTAGGCCAATGCAAGCGCGTCACCTATGGGTGCGACGGCGTCTGATTCCGGGTCAGCGTCCCGCGGTTGGTCGTTAGGGTTCCAGGGTGTTCCATCATATACCATTTAGAGTTGTGAGGAAACAGACCCGGGTCGGGCAAATCATTTACCTCAAACATCTTTTGGGTGAATCCCTGTGGTCGGAAGCGACTGGGAGCCTAAGTATGGCATGACGGTATTGTCATCAGGGTAAGTCTTAGCCGGCGGGATCATCATTCGAGGGGTCTAGAGGCCCAAATCAACCTAGATGTGCACTTAGGATACCTTGGAGGTTAGTAAGAAACCCCTGTTCTCACGTAGGTTAGGTGCCATTTGGGTGCTTGCCAGGCGTTAGCAACAAAAAATTGAAATGATAAAAACAACAAAAAATGGAAAAGAGCAAATGTACATATTTGCAAAAAAAAAATCTTTTGTATGATAAAACAACAAAAAATGCCAAATATAAAAAAAAAACAAATCAATTTTGCATGATTGCATTTGCGTGCAACATCTCACTTTAATACCGCTTGCATTCGTGTGCTTGCCTGTCGCATTTATCATCACCGCATATTTCCCTTGCCTTCGTTAATAAAGGCTTGGCCCCTTGACCAGTTATCAAGGACAGTCACAGTGACCATTTGCTTATTGAGCAAGGGGCCAAGTCAGAACAGAAATTCTGATTTGTTTGTTTCAGTGATATGTGCAGGGATTCAGGTAACAGAAGCAAAGGTGAAAACCAAACAAACCGAACCTTGTATTTTATTCTAAAAAACCAACAAAATTACATCAAGTTCCGCCCTCTCTCTCTGCATTACTCGTCCCACTACTCTCCGGGTAAAACACTCTCAAAGGTGCTACCCAACTACAAAAAGCGGTACTCCTATCGCTCTGTACTCCCCTTCCTATTCCCACACCTCGGCATTGATCCACGGAAGCAGCAGAGAAGCTACCAACACGAAAGCCACGCTCTCGTGCTCTTCGATAGCGCTCCTCACCATCTCTCAGCCACTGTTCAGCAAGACCAAGGCTGATTTGGAGTTCGAATAGTTGGGCCTCCATGGCCCTTCGTTCCTCCCTTTCAGTCAATCTGTTGGCTCTTTCTCTCTCTGCGTCTCTTTCTCTCTCTGCACATTCTCTCTCACGGTCTTCCCTCTCCAACTGGAGAGTGATCCTCAGTTCCACGGCATCCCTAGAGGAGTCGTCATCAGGATGATGCCGCAGTTCCCTCTCCAGTTCTGCTATCCTAGCCTTCCTCTGCGCAGCTTGGGCAAGTGCTTCTTCCGTCTCCTTTTCCTGCCGAGTGTACCATCTCAGATACGCGATAAGGCATAAACAAAGAGAACTCAACACTGAAACTTTTACCTGTATACAGAGCATCCCTTCTGCCTCCGCAGCACGCTGCGTGGCGTGAGCAAGTTGCTCATGAAGCAAGTCAAGTTCTGAGGTGGGAATCCACAAGCTGGAAGAGGCACCACCTACTCCCATCGCTGGGGAAGCCGCGCCAATCTGGGCATGCTACGACCACGTGAATTAGCAGCCAACATCTGGAATCTGGGGTTTTAATTAGGAACGCACTGTACACCTACCAAGGCGCTCGTAGCTCCGTGGGCATCGCCCAACCGTTGCTCCATCTCTGCCAAGCGAGTTCGTAAAGTCGCTATCATCGTATCACGGATATCCTGCAGCCATACGAGTCAGCATTTCCACCAGAAAACCAAAAAAGGGAGAAAGAAGAAAAGAGAAAAAGGGGAGACCTACCTCCGCAAGTCCCCGGGGTTGGAACCGCTCTGCATACCTTGTCTTGTATAGACCCAGGTAATCCTCGCTATCCCGTGCCTGCGATTCCACGATTATGCCACCCCGTTGCCAGTCTTCGTACTGTTCGGGGAATCGCACACGCCAGTCAATGCAGGTCGCCGGTCCCCGCGTCTTTCTCCCGACACGAGGTGGCGCAGCCGTATCCACCCATTCCTGAGCCAGTCCTAAAGTCCTCATAACTAATCGTAGCCGAAGCGGCTCGATTTCATTCAGGCAGTGCATCCACAATTCCCGTCCGAACCGGGCACGATTTGCTAGAACCTACGGCTGGTCGGCATCGACCATGTCTGAGTAGGGTCTCCAGTTTACCATCACTGCAGGGAACTCCTGTAGCTCCCGCCTTAGCACCATCAGTTGGTAGGTTAGGGGTGCCGCACTCATGATGGGTTCCCACTGCCTGGCTAGCGGCACCATCGTGGGTCGCCAGTGCCGAGCTCTTCCCATGGGGAGGTAATAATAGCTCCACAGCTGCTCGGCGCAGGTCATCAGTACCTTGCAAAAATAAAAAAAAATACAAAACAAGCAAAACCAAAAATACCTGGATGAATGGTGTGAAACCACTTACAGCCATCTCACGATCCGCTTCTTGGAACAGGCCTGCAAACAAGTGTGCCAGCATGGCAGCTCCCCAGGCATAGTACCCTACTCTTTCAAGGTCTGATAGCAGCTCCAGGAAGCGACATTGGATACCGTCCCCTTCGAGCTCAATACCAATCTCCCCAAAAGGAAGAGGAGAAATCTCCTCAAATCTATGTTGCATCTTTCCCAGTTATCGAAATCTGTGCAGTACACGGCACGGCATCCTATTTCCATCCTTTCCATGAACTCTTCTAAGGATTCGTCATCCCGTCGACGAGTGTCGATGAGCCCTAATGCATCCATGAGGGACGCCCTAGCTACCGACCTATTTTTTCGACCATCTAGGTCCAAACCCAGTAGCTTCCGAGCACCTTCTCGGTAATCCGCATAAGTGACCCCGGTTACTGCCTCTCCCTCCACCTTCAGGCTTGTGATCCGGACCACATCCTCCAAGCTGGGCACCATGTGCCCCCAGGACATCAGGAATGCCCGGCTCACTGGGTCCCATCTCTCACACAAGGCTCGGATCAGGACCAGGTCGAGCTGGATCGGCTCGATCCGAAGTAAGGCACCAAATCCCATCACGTCTAGCCTGGCCTTCTGAAAATCTGGGAGACCCCTGTATGCGGCCACTGCTAACTCCCATGAAATGTGTGATTTCATCACACTTTGTGCGTGCATAAGAAATGGAGAAGGGTGTTGTCAAGAGAAAGGAAGAAAGAATGAGAAAAGGGCAGGAAAGCTCTGCTTACGAGTTGTGATTGGGCCCTTTCGCTGAAGTGCCCTTCGAGGTCCGAAAGCCTCCTAGAACTACTACCACTTGACCTGCTTCTCTTCGAGGAGTGGGAAGATTCGCCCTCCATCCAACTCTCGGAATTTTGAACTCCTTGTCACGCCCCGAGCGCGGAAGATACCCGGAGATGCGCGACGTGTCTATATCAATCATGTCAATCAGAGTGGTCATGTATTCGACACAAAGACAGAGATGCGCAAAATAGCAAGATAACCCAATCCTTTATTTCATAATGGATAGACTATTACAAATCCAATACTCTGTTAAATAAAAAGGAAAAGAATACATAGTTGACTCGAGAAAACTATAGAAAAGACTAGATGACACTTGGAGAATCTCTATCTCTTTCACTCTTGATTATTCCCATCCGATTGACTTCCATCATCGTCGGACTTACCTGAAAAGTAAAAAGGGACAAACGGAATGAGCGAACGCTCAGTAGGAAATTATATCTCAAGTACTAGCAAGTGGTTTAAGTAATTACATTTTCATGGATGCAATAAAGCTATGCATGCTCGCATGAAACGACAAGATAGAGAGAATGTAATATCAAAGAAATAAGATGAACTTTCATGAACAAGATACAAGTTATTCAAGATATTCAAGCAAGTACCATTATCGAGTCATGTCAAGAACTTTGGCTATCATGTATCAAGCAAGTAAATTACCCTCTTTCGGGCCACACATTTCATGTAAAGTCAAGTACGATTCAAGTACAAGATGTGTGTGGAATGTCCAATCAAGCAAGTCAAGTACTCGGTATAATGCCAGATACCTTATCATTTTAACTCCCATGGGCACAAGTACTTTCGGGTGCTCCTCCCAGGACCAGATCGGGCCCTATATGCGCAGGCATTTATCATGTGTTTTGACATCCACTCTTGTTTATATAGCCAATATAGAATTTCAATAATCAAGCTTGTAGACACGTATGACAACTTTGATAGAATAGAGTCCAAAATATGACAAAGGACATAGAATGGCGATAATAACGGTATAATCACGATGTCGATAAAACTAGGTAGAATATGGTTCCCTTAACTTAGGTACCATGACAAATCAATATGGACATTCTTTATATAGAATTGAGGTCCACATGAACATTAGATCAAGCAAGATACCCTCATTCTTATCATAGAATTGGGGTTTACAAGAATGACACGATATGGCATGATATCATCATCCCATTAAGAATTTCTTATGATATACTCTTTGTATAATCATAAGGGCCGGTATACCATGTTTCTTTAGATTGACATGGCAAAAACTGTGTAATGGGTTTTTAGGGTACAACCAGCTCAGTCGGCCTTGAGGGAATCCAAGGCTACGAGGAGTCTTACGGAGGTCTCTATGACTAACTCGCTAGTCCAAAGGAACGGAATGTCCAATGGAGAGCTTGTATGTCAATGAGAGTTGAGTGTGATCGATAAATCAACATGAAACGTGGGACTATACTCACGGAGTGGAGAATAGTGCCGATATATATATATATATGTATAATATGAAACCATCAGTAATAGAATCAGGATAAAATCAGTTTACAATAAAATAACGACTTAAGTAAAGTCGTGTATTGAATAATTAACGCCTAACAGAAGGGCGTTTACATATATTGCCAATTTGCAGAATTTCCATTATTTCATTAATTTATCAAAAACACGCCTTTCCTGGGGGCGTTTCTTCAAAGTTGACGACTGCAGAGGCAGGCGTCTCATCATTTACATATTCGACAGGATATAATTATTCTCAGAAATTTATCAAAAACGCGCCCTTGGAAGGGGCGTTACTTTCTAATTCCATTTTACAGAATATGTGAATTTCAGGATTTTAACAGATACACGCCCTAGGAAGGGGCGTTACTTTTCAGATTCACGCCTTGTACTGGGGCGTTAGAATATGGAAAACGACTTTGTCCAAGTCGTGAATTTCAAGGGATTTACGATATTTTAATAAATAATATTTCGAGAGACAGGAGACATGTCATGGCAGTAAAATTTAACAGGAATTCACAGAGTCATGCAAGATATTAAAAATCAATATTTCATATGTATTGTAATTTTTAAGCAGGATCAATTATTAATCACATGCGATTCTTATGAAATTAACGCCTGCGTAGAGGGCGTCAAATATTAAATTGACGACCACTAGCATGGTCGTTTCTTTTAAATTAGCGCCCTAATCAAGGGCGTTTCTTTTAAAATTTTGCAGAAAACGTAATAAAACCTTATAAACAGTATGCATGCCATGCTCATATACGTATGTATAGATATCTTGCATTAATTCTTATTTGGGCTACAATAACTTGAGAAAATCCTACCTTAATTGATAATCTGGAGATCGACGTGAGGTGTTCTGAAACTCCTACGACTTGGCAGCAAGAAAGGGCAGGAAGATGATTGATGAGGATGAGAGAACCTGCAGAAGATATATCAAAGATATCAATCTTCTTTGTAATGGCTTGCTGGAAGCGAAGAAATAAGAACTTACATAAGTTCTTCAGGACGCAGATCTTCTTAACCTGTACAGAAGAGAAGGAGATGAAGAGTCAGTAACTCTTCATATGCTTTCTGAAAAAAAAAGAGAAGAACGTTCGGTTCTTCACTCACCGTAGCAGACGATTGATAAAATAGGTTTAGGGTTTGTTCGATCAAGACTATTTATAGGATTTTGGAGTCCTAACAAGAGTAGGGTTTGATTGAGGGTAGTATATCCCTAATAGAGTCCTTACTCTAATAGATACTTACTAGATTAGGTTGATCTTTCCTTGGATAAGTTCTGGGTTCGATCGGTTCTCGAACTGAATTAACGACTTTGGTCAGGGCGTCTATTCTTTAATTGACGCCTTACTTTAGGGCGTTTCTTAAAAAGCGCCTTGAAAAAGGGCGTTTCGTGTTTTAAAACACGCCCAAGATAGGGGCGTTTCTTTTACTTACCCATTTGGTCGCGTGAGAACTGACGACCGCATGTGTGGGCGTCCTTTCTTTAGTCACGCCATGGATAGAGGCGTTTCTTTATAAATTAACACCTTAATAAGAGGCGTTATTTTTAATTTTGCTTTACTTCGTCCAATTAACCCTATTCCTTTTATATATTACTTCTGTAATATATTTGTTTTAATTCATTTCAATTATCCATTTATTAGGGTTGCTACACCCTCCCCCACTTAAAAAGAATTTGGTCCCCAAATTCAATATATATATAATTATACACGCGGAGAGTGTAGGACATATACCTCTTAGAATAACTCGGGAAATCGTTTCTTCATAGATTCCTTGGTCTCCCATGTCGCTTCGCGTTCAGGATTCTTATTCCATTGCACCTTGAGCATGGGAATAACCTTATTCCTTAGAGCTCGTATTTCTCGATCTAATATCTTTAAAGGCCTCTGTTCATATGTGAGATCTTTCTGGATCACCAGATCTCCATGCTCAATAATATGTGACGGATCGTGCACATACTTCTTCAACATAGATATGTGAAATACATTGTGTACCTCGGACAACTGAGGAGGCAACGCGATGCGATAAGCAACCTCGCCAACTCTTTCGAGTACCTCAAATGGTCCGATGAATCTTGGCGTAAGCTTGCCCTTAACACCAAATCTTCGTATGCCACGTCCAGGGGATATTTTAAGAAATACATGATCTCCAACCTGGAATTCAAGATCTCTTTTCCTGGTATCCGCATAAGCCTTTTGCCTTGTCTGAGCAACTTGTAATCTTTCTCTGATTACTTGTATCTTCTCGGTTGTATCCCTTACCATGTCTGGACCTAATAGTTGTTTTTCTCCAACTTCGTTCCAACATATGGGAGATCGGCAACTCCTTCCGTATAAGGCTTCGAAAGGTGCCATTTGGATACTAGCTTGGTAGCTATTATTATATGCAAATTCAACTAAAGGTAAGTGGTCATGCCAGCTTCCTCCAAAGTCAATAATGCATGCTCTCAGCATATCTTCAACAACTTGATTAGTTCGCTCGGTCTGACCATCCGTTTGTGGGTGAAAAGCAGTACTAAAGTTGAGCCTTGTCCCCAACGAATGTTGTAATCCCTTCCAAAAATGAGAAGTAAAACGGGGATCCCTATCAGACACGATTGAGACAGGAATTCCATGTATCCTGACTATTTCTTTAATGTATAGTGCAGCTAGCACATCAATCGACCATCGACTTTTGATTGGCAAGAAATGTGCCGATTTAGTCAATCGGTCAATGATAACCCAGATTCCATCATGTCCTCCTTTAGATTTAGACAAACCCATGATGAAGTCCATACCAATATCCTCCCATTTCCACTTAGGAATATCTAGAGGATGTAGTTTTCCCGCAGGCTTTTGGTGTTCCGCCTTGACCTGTTGGCATGTGAGACAGCGTGATACATAGTCCGCTATTTCTCTTTTCATATTGGGCCACCAAAAGTTCCTCTTTACATCTTGGTACATTTTAGTTGATCCAGGATGAATAGTGTATCTTGATCTGTGAGCTTCATCTAAGATCTTCTTCTTTAATTCCGGACAATCGGGTATACAAGTTCTATCTTTGAACGATAATCTTCCATCAGAAGTTAGTTGAAAATCAGATTGTCCTTCTAATCTGCTTTTGATTTCTACTAATATAGGATCATCATCCTGAAGTGTTTGTATCTCAGATAACAAATCTGACTGTATGCTTACATGGGATAGTGTGACAAATTTGGATTCCGTGTCCAAGCTTATATTGAGCTCGGAGAATTGTTCAAGTAACCTCCATTCTTGTATCATACAATTGGCTATCCTTGCTCTCGGCTTTCGACTAAGGGCATCAGCCACATAATTACCCTTTCCGGGATGGTATTGTATACTGAAGTCGAAGTCCTTGAGATATTCTAGCCAGCGTCTTTGTCTCATGTTCAGCTCCTTTTGTGAAAATAGATATTTGAGACTTTTGTGATCGGAGTATACAGTGAACTGTACCCCATAGAGATAGTGTCTCCATATCTTTAGGGCAAATACTACCGCGGCCAGTTCCAAGTCATGGACGGGGTAATTCTCCTCATGCTTCTTCAGTTGACGAGAAGAGTATGCTATGACCTTCCCTTGTTGCATTAGAACACATCCGAGGCCAATGCCAGAAGCATCAGTGTAGACCTCGAATTTCTCTCCTTCAATTGGTAGGGCTAAGACCGGAGCTGTGGTGAGATGATCCTTGAGAGTTTGAAAACTGTTTTCACATTCCTCACTCCATTCATATCGGATCTCCTTACGAGTTAATCTTGTAAGTGGTACGGCGATCTTAGAGAAATCTTTGATAAATCGCCGATAATAGCCTGCAAGACCTAAGAAACTTCTGATCTCGCTTGCATTAGTGGGTCTCTCCCAGTTTCTCACAGCTTCAACTTTTGACGGATCCACAGATAAACCGTCCTTGGATATGACACGTCCGAGAAAAGCCACTTCTTCAAGCCAGAACTCGCACTTGCTGAGTTTAGCATATAATTGATTTGTCCTCAAGACTTGCAATGCAATCCTCAAATGCTCTTCATGTTCTTCCTTAGTCTTAGAATATATCAATATATCATCGATGAAGACTACTATGAATTGATCCAAGTAAGGCCTGAATATGCTATTCATTAACTGCATAAAGGCAGCAGGGGCATTTGTTAGTCCAAAAGGCATAACAACAAATTCGTAATGGCCATACCTGCTTCTGAATGCGGTCTTGTGAATGTCATCATCCTTGATCCTTAATTGATGATATCCCGACCGGAGATCAATCTTGGAGAAATATTTGGATCCTGAAATCTGATCAAACAATTCATCGATTCTCGGCAGTGGATACTTGTTCTTGATAGTAAGATGATTCAACTGTAGATAGTCAATACACAATCTCATGGATCCATCCTTCTTCTTTACAAATAAGACTGGTGCTCCCCACGGGGAAGTACTTGGTCTAATAAACCCTTTTCGGATTAGTTCTATCAACTGCTCCTTCAACTCCTTGAGTTCAGCAGGGGACATTCTATATGGTGCCTTTGAAACCGGACCAGCACCAGGGACTAAGTCGATGGTAAAGGCCACATCTCTTTGCGGGGGTAATCCCGGCAATTCTTCCGAAAATACGTCTGGGAATTCTCGTACTACTTGAACGTCTTCTATCTTGGTTTCCTTAGCTTCTTTATTAGTGACAAAAGCAAGGAAGGATACACATCCTTTCCTGACGAGCTTGCTTGCTCGAAGAGCCGAAATAAGAGGGGATTTGCTTCGACTCTTAGGACTAGTATAAGTCAGTTCTGGAAATTCTTTGAAAACAATCTTGCTATTACGGCAATCAACGTTGCCTGGTACTTAGATAACCAATCTGCTCCTAGTATAACATCATATTCTTTTAGATCTAAGCAGATAAGATCAATAGGAAAATTCTTTCCTCGAACCAACACCTCACAGTTTTGGTAATGATGCGTGATATCCGTCTCGTTTCCGAGAGGAGTAGACAACACTATTTTCATCCATTCTGGTTCTAGAGGTAATGGGTCAGCAAACTTCTTGGAAATAATGGAATGCGATGCACCCGTATCAAATAAGACATGTGCATATTTGGAACAAATTTTTAATGTACCTTCCACCAATCCGCCTTCTTCTTCTGGTTCGGTCTCTTGGATTGCATGAAGACGCGCGTTCCTTGTCACTGGGCGTTTACCCTCACCGTCTTGGTCATTCATTAATGGACAATCGGGAATCCGATGTTCACGACTCCCACAACGGAGACATGCTCCTAATTTCCTCCAGCATTCTTCTGTTTTGTGACCAGCCTTGTCACAATGCTTGCATACTACGTTTGAAGGGGTAGTGGTGATAGAGAAAGGCTTGGATTTCTTGTACTTCTGATCTTGAGAGGAAGAACCTCCATTATTGGGCCTCTTCTTAAAGTTGGGTTTAAAAGAACCCGAACTTGTGACTTGCTCCTTTTTGTCTTTCCCACGGATCCTATCAGATAATTCCGTGGCATCTTCAAGCAACTGAGCTCGGCGCACCATTTCAGTATAAACTTGAATATCCATAGGCGCCAATTGAGTAATGTAGTGAGGCCTAAGCCCATTAAGAAATCTACGGGCTTTCATCTTTTTCGTGCCAATTAAATGCTTAGCATATCTAGACAGTCTAGAGAACTGTGCTTCATAATCAGCCACCGATAAAGATCTTTGCTTTAATGCGGCAAATTCGGCGGCCTTCTTTTCCTGGACCCTATCAGAGAAATATTTGGCGTTGAAATATTCAACGAATTCACCCCATGTAACTTGAGTTGGGTCAATAGTAGCTTCAATCGACTCCCACCAGCATCTAGCATCCTTTTCTAACTGGAAAGTAGCTAATAAGACTTTGTCCTGATCCGTGCATTGCATGACACGGAATATACGTTCAATCTCCCGAACCCAATGCTCGGCATTGTCTGGATCGGTCGATCCCATGAACTTCGGGGGATTCATATTCTTGAATGCTTGGTGTAAGCTTCCAGCTCGTGGAGCACCACCTTGTGCTACCTGTTGTAGCACTTGGGTCATCCCTTGAAGGGTACGCTGCATGTTGCGCCATTGAGCACGTTCGGCAGCCATTATCCTACAATTATAATAGCTATGTTAGTATTATATCATTATGATCTTATAAAGGACTCATTGATCATTTAACCCTTGGTTCTACCCACTCTCACTTGGTTAAAGGTTTTGAAACCTATCCTTGGACTTGGGTTTCCTAGGAATTGAATACCTTAGGCTCTGATACCACAAAGACTGTCACGCCCCGAGCGCGGAAGATACCCGGAGATGCGCGACGTGTCTATATCAATCATGTCAATCAGAGTGGTCATGTATTCGACACAAAGACAGAGATGCGCAAAATAGCAAGATAACCCAATCCTTTATTTCATAATGGATAGACTATTACAAATCCAATACTCTGTTAAATAAAAAGGAAAAGAATACATAGTTGACTCGAGAAAACTATAGAAAAGACTAGATGACACTTGGAGAATCTCTATCTCTTTCACTCTTGATTATTCCCATCCGATTGACTTCCATCATCGTCGGACTTACCTGAAAAGTAAAAAGGGACAAACGGAATGAGCGAACGCTCAGTAGGAAATTATATCTCAAGTACTAGCAAGTGGTTTAAGTAATTACATTTTCATGGATGCAATAAAGCTATGCATGCTCGCATGAAACGACAAGATAGAGAGAATGTAATATCAAAGAAATAAGATGAACTTTCATGAACAAGATACAAGTTATTCAAGATATTCAAGCAAGTACCATTATCGAGTCATGTCAAGAACTTTGGCTATCATGTATCAAGCAAGTAAATTACCCTCTTTCGGGCCACACATTTCATGTAAAGTCAAGTACGATTCAAGTACAAGATGTGTGTGGAATGTCCAATCAAGCAAGTCAAGTACTCGGTATAATGCCAGATACCTTATCATTTTAACTCCCATGGGCACAAGTACTTTCGGGTGCTCCTCCCAGGACCAGATCGGGCCCTATATGCGCAGGCATTTATCATGTGTTTTGACATCCACTCTTGTTTATATAGCCAATATAGAATTTCAATAATCAAGCTTGTAGACACGTATGACAACTTTGATAGAATAGAGTCCAAAATATGACAAAGGACATAGAATGGCGATAATAACGGTATAATCACGATGTCGATAAAACTAGGTAGAATATGGTTCCCTTAACTTAGGTACCATGACAAATCAATATGGACATTCTTTATATAGAATTGAGGTCCACATGAACATTAGATCAAGCAAGATACCCTCATTCTTATCATAGAATTGGGGTTTACAAGAATGACACGATATGGCATGATATCATCATCCCATTAAGAATTTCTTATGATATACTCTTTGTATAATCATAAGGGCCGGTATACCATGTTTCTTTAGATTGACATGGCAAAAACTGTGTAATGGGTTTTTAGGGTACAACCAGCTCAGTCGGCCTTGAGGGAATCCAAGGCTACGAGGAGTCTTACGGAGGTCTCTATGACTAACTCGCTAGTCCAAAGGAACGGAATGTCCAATGGAGAGCTTGTATGTCAATGAGAGTTGAGTGTGATCGATAAATCAACATGAAACGTGGGACTATACTCACGGAGTGGAGAATAGTGCCGATATATATATATATATGTATAATATGAAACCATCAGTAATAGAATCAGGATAAAATCAGTTTACAGTAAAATAACGACTTAAGTAAAGTCGTGTATTGAATAATTAACGCCTAACAGAAGGGCGTTTACATATATTGCCAATTTGCAGAATTTCCATTATTTCATTAATTTATCAAAAACACGCCTTTCCTGGGGGCGTTTCTTCAAAGTTGACGACTGCAGAGGCAGGCGTCTCATCATTTACATATTCGACAGGATATAATTATTCTCAGAAATTTATCAAAAACGCGCCCTTGGAAGGGGCGTTACTTTCTAATTCCATTTTACAGAATATGTGAATTTCAGGATTTTAACAGATACACGCCCTAGGAAGGGGCGTTACTTTTCAGATTCACGCCTTGTACTGGGGCGTTAGAATATGGAAAACGACTTTGTCCAAGTCGTGAATTTCAAGGGATTTACGATATTTTAATAAATAATATTTCGAGAGACAGGAGACATGTCATGGCAGTAAAATTTAACAGGAATTCACAGAGTCATGCAAGATATTAAAAATCAATATTTCATATGTATTGTAATTTTTAAGCAGGATCAATTATTAATCACATGCGATTCTTATGAAATTAACGCCTGCGTAGAGGGCGTCAAATATTAAATTGACGACAACTAGCATGGTCGTTTCTTTTAAATTAGCGCCCTAATCAAGGGCGTTTCTTTTAAAATTTTGCAGAAAACGTAATAAAACCTTATAAACAGTATGCATGCCATGCTCATATACGTATGTATAGATATCTTGCATTAATTCTTATTTGGGCTACAATAACTTGAGAAAATCCTACCTTAATTGATAATCTGGAGATCGACGTGAGGTGTTCTGAAACTCCTACGACTTGGCAGCAAGAAAGGGCAGGAAGATGATTGATGAGGATGAGAGAACCTGCAGAAGATATATCAAAGATATCAATCTTCTTTGTAATGGCTTGCTGGAAGCGAAGAAATAAGAACTTACATAAGTTCTTCAGGACGCAGATCTTCTTAACCTGTACAGAAGAGAAGGAGATGAAGAGTCAGTAACTCTTCATATGCTTTCTGAAAAAAAAAGAGAAGAACGTTCGGTTCTTCACTCACCGTAGCAGACGATTGATAAAATAGGTTTAGGGTTTGTTCGATCAAGACTATTTATAGGATTTTGGAGTCCTAACAAGAGTAGGGTTTGATTGAGGGTAGTATATCCCTAATAGAGTCCTTACTCTAATAGATACTTACTAGATTAGGTTGATCTTTCCTTGGATAAGTTCTGAGTTCGATCGGTTCTCGAACTGAATTAACGACTTTGGTCAGGGCGTCTATTCTTTAATTGACGCCTTACTTTAGGGCGTTTCTTAAAAAGCGCCTTGAAAAAGGGCGTTTCGTGTTTTAAAACACGCCCAAGATAGGGGCGTTTCTTTTACTTACCCATTTGGTCGCGTGAGAACTGACGACCGCATGTGTGGGCGTCCTTTCTTTAGTCACGCCATGGATAGAGGCGTTTCTTTATAAATTAACGCCTTAATAAGAGGCGTTATTTTTAATTTTGCTTTACTTCGTCCAATTAACCCTATTCCTTTTATATATTACTTCTGTAATATATTTGTTTTAATTCATTTCAATTATCCATTTATTAGGGTTGCTACACTCCTCCTCTCCCGTGAGAACTTGTGCTCCTCGAGTTAGCTCTCGATATACCTGGGAGGATAAAAGGGACACGAATTTATAGAAATGGAAGGAGTGCAGGCCAAGATTGCCTTCATCACCTTTAATGATAGCCCTCGCGATGAGGCACCTACCATGCGGTCCCGTGAGTCACTTCATCGCTCGCACAGGGTGATTGATTGGACAAAGAATATGACGACTAGCCCCCCTATGTTGTCTAGGGATACCCTATCATGTTTTGGAGGACGTCCGCAAAACTTGACACAACATCCGGGAGAAGGAACTAGGGCCGTCATTATTGACTTCGACGGTAGATTCCCGTGGAAAATGGTCACGACAAGACGTGATTCTCCGCTTGGGGCGGAGTCTCGGCAGACCCATCACATGGGAACAGTGCAAAGGAGAAGGAGTGTAGGGAAGAAGGAACGCACAAGCGAACAAATAAGCAGCAGAAAATCAAATCACTCCATTCATAATTCTACATAAGCTGTCATAAACACTACAATCATAGAGAGGAGGCGGGTCCACTAGCTCGCCAACTCTTGCCATTATTTTCATGCTCGTCCCTCTAGGCATCCCTCTCCTCTCCCCTGAGGTGAGGGTCCCTCAGAAGTCTCCTGGATCCCCGTGCAGTAGCACCCGCCTCGCCTCATGGCGCCGGCTCCACAGTAATGACTCGCTGCTCCTCCCCTGGCGTGGCGAAGAAGCCACTAGCAGCAAAGCGGCTGGACTGGCGGAGTCGCTCCCCAAACTCTCGCGCTCTCTCGTAGCGCGTCTACATCGCTCCTAGCCTCTGCACCGTGACCTGAAGGCCCAGCTGGAGCTCCCTCACTTGGGCCTCCAAGGCCCTCCTCTCGGCCTGATCTCGCTGTCGCTCGGACCTTCTCTCGGCTTTCTCTCTCTCCGCCTCTCTCCTCATCATATGCAGAGGAACCCTTAACTCCAGGATGTCTGGAGAAGGTCTCTCCTCACCGCGATGTTGCAGCTCTGCTACAGTCGCCACCCAGGCATCACGCTCCTCTTCCGCCCGGGCAGCCCGAGCCACCTCACCGGCAAGTTGCTCCCGGAGGGAGGCAATCTCAAGAAAAGAGGCCGAGGAACTGGAAGATGCGCCGCCAGCCACTCCCACCATCGCTGTCTGCTGGGCACGCTGGAATGAACAAACAACAGCCGTCAGCTAAGCTCCACATTTAAAAATAGAAAATGCAGCACTTAGCTTACCAGGAGCGACAGTTCCTGTTGAGTGGCGGCCAGCTGCCGCCTGACCTCGGCTAATTGGGCACGCGAGCCGTTGACGTCGCGCGTATCCCCGGCTTGGGGAAGCCCTGCATAACTCTCTCTCTGCTGCCGCAGGAAGTCGGCACTGTCCTACACCAATACGCTCCCTTTCTGTCCAGGGAGACGTATGCGCCAATCCTCGAGCTTCGCCTTCCCGTGACTCTCCTTCCTGACACGGCTCGGCTCATCTGCACTCGCCCACTCATCGGCCAGGCCCAGGGTCCTCGCCATGTCCTGCACCAAGAAAGAAGGGCCTCGCATCATAACAAAGAACACATCCCCTGTCTAGGACGCGTCCATCATTTGAGTGCAACACTCACCGAACCATTCCCCCCCTCGCACGGCTCGCTTCAAAACTCAAAATGCATCAAAGGAGAAGATCCGAGGACCTACCAGACCGTGTTCACCTCCTTCCGCACCATCAGGCCCCTCGGGTCCCTCGGGGGGCCGAAGCGGCCCTTCCTCCTCCATGGACGCCGTTCCGTGCTCTTGCGTGTCCCTCCTCGGGCGAGGAGTCCCGCGTCCCTCTCCACCTTCGCCGTGGTCCAGACCGCCGAACTCCATCGATCGAGGGGAAGAAGACGAAGACGGGCGAGCGAGTTTGGCGGAAGGCGGGCTCATTTGCGGGTAAGGCACGGGAGAAGAAAGGCCGCCCGGCGCTTTAAATTTGAATTCGAGGGTTAAGACGCATCCTCGCGCCTGGACGCGCCCAAAAGAAAGCAACATAATCCCTCCGTGCAAAGTAGTTCCCTTCTGTCCAGGGCAAAAGTCTCGTAAGGCATGCCTCGAAACAACTTGGTGCAAGAGAAGAATCGTAGGAAAGGAGAGGCACTACAGTGGTCAGTCGTCAGAGTTTTGTCTAGACCCCCTTGTACTGTGGTGTGATTCTGCTACAATTCTGTTACTTTCTGATGTTATTAATCCATGCTGGCCTGTGCAGGTTTTACTAACAGACGTCTTTGTCCTATCTCCTGTCCCACCTTTCAATGGTTGGTCCCACCATGTCATGCATCGTAGTATATGATACCTACGCTACTAGAACATGTCAAGGACCTCGCGACCCGAGTGAATCTGGGATTTGAGTTCCCCTTCAACAAAAACAGTGATGATCCCGGAAGAATTTGGGTTGTACGGATAGGCCGTTAACTTGTGATAGCATGGGGACGACGGTTCCATTCAGTGAGTTGGTGCGCGGATAAACGGGCCCCAGCCCAGTGTCGGCTCACCGGATCGGTATCCTGACCCGTTCTTAACAAGTTGACAATATTATCCTTGGCTATTTTCTATTTTAGTTTGTTTTAAATTTTTCTTTAAGCCCAGCATGCATTCATATAGGACTTTGATTTATTGCGAAAGATCATTTAAGTGATTCGATTGCGAAAGCCACTGTGCTTCAATTCTTACAAATATGAGATATTCCACTCCGAATGAAATACTGAGTTTCCTTGAAACGGCCCTACGCTGCTCTTCCAAAGGAGACCCTTGTTTGGACAGACCCTCAGATATTCCTTTACTTTTTACCTTGCTTGACCCACCTTGGCCGCAGCACTTCCACGTTGGCTGGTAACCGCTCCCCAAAGGTGAAACCTGCAGGTTTATGACCCAGGTACTTCCACACCGAGAAGTTGGTCTCTTTTTGTTTCGTGCCTGAGCGCACATCTCACCCTCCCTTATTTGATCTCCGTCCAAGCAAATCGTCAAAATTTGAAAGACCTCCTTCAAGGTCGCCTCATTGAAACTTCAGGAAAGATTCCAAACAGTAACGTCAAAAGCGTGTCTCATCACACCTTGGCATCAACTTATTAGTCCGCTCCCACTTCATTTCACTCTACTTCGATACCATTCCACTACGTGTCGCTCCCTTGCAAAGCAGACGCCAAGGCGGGACAGCTGTAGACACGCCATTCCTGACGTCTCCTGAGAAAGTCTCATATTACTATACGACGCCCCGCGACGGCTTACGCATTTTGAATCGCTCGAGTGCTTCCTTTTCTTGAGTCTTCTTCCGCCCTTTTCAGCATCCGGAATCATCTCGTTGCAGCATTCGGACGGCATCAACACCATTCAGACACGCCAAAAAAATTCCGAAACCAGGAAGGGTGCCTGTCGGGGAGCTGCCAACGCCTTTTCAGCGGACCCGGAGGGGTCTTAATGGAGGCGTCCAGCCTCCTGGACGCCTCCATTACTTTAATTTATTTCTTAAGGCCAAAAATACATAAAAAATGATATATTAATGGAGGCGTCCAGGCCCCTAGACGCCTCCATGAAAACAAATATAAAAAATATATAAAAATGCCAGTTGGCATAAAAAAAACAAAAAATAATAATAATATAAAAATATATTTTCTTGGAGGCGTCCAGGCCCCTGGACGCCTCCATCAACTCACTCACGGGCCCCCGCCCACCGATCGACGGTTTGTCATGTATGAAAAATCCAAATTATGGAGACGTCCAGCCGACTGGACGCGCCCATTTCCAAATCACGGGTCGCCGCTCCAAAACCACGCGTTGTGTTAAACCGCGTGCGACTTTCGGTGGAGTTCGGTGGGACTTGTGGAGGCGTCCGGGACCCTGGACGCCTCCATGAAAATATTCGAAAAAAATGAATAAAAATAGAATAAAATATTACTTCGGCCCTGATAGAGGTGTCCTGGGTCCTGGACGCCTCCATCCTCCGGAGCCCTATAAATAGAGGCCCACCCCCTCAGTTCTGGCGGAGCTCCTAAGAGATCCGATAGGCTGCCGGAGCCCAGAGGCTACCGGAGTCATTTCTAACCCGTGGGGTCTTTTGTAGGTGGAGGTTCCGCCGGCTTCTCAGGTGCCCGCGCTCGCGAGAGGAAGGTCGTCTTCATCCACCGCGCTTCCACGTCGTCCCTACGCTGCCGGAGCTCCGCCGGATTTCACCATCGGCACATCTAATAAGCCAATCCTTTCCTTTTCTTCGTAGTTTTTTTGCATTCATCATCTCGCATCCTCTATCCCCCTTCATAAGGGCACCTATTCTTATATATTTCTTGCATCCATCATCTCATTTTCCTCCTACTTGAGTCCGAGAGGGGTTTAAAACCACACCAACCAGGTGTGTGTCCTGCCGCGATTTCGTTATTTTCATCACAAGGGATTGATACTACACTGCCATTTCCTAATTCTGTTTATCTACTGTCTGTTGTTTTGCAAGGGTACCCAAGGAAAGCCCTCTCCGTCGGCCGGCCAAAGGGGGAGGAAGAAGCAACCCGCCATCTCCCGCTCTTAAGGTAGGCGCGATCACTTTCTTTATTTTGGGGTCTTTTGGCCCCTGGCGATCACATCTTATTCTCGAGGCCGCGGTGAGTCACTTCCCCAATGGCCATTTAAATTCCCGTTCTTATATTCTCTTTATATTTTGTTATATTCTTATCTATTCATATTCTCGAGGCCGCGGCGAGTCACTTCCCCAATGGCCGTTTAAATTCCCGCTCTTTATATTCTCCTTATATTCTGTTATATTCTTATCTGCTCATATTCTCGAGGCCGCGGCGAGTCACTTCCCCAATGGCCGTTTCAATTCTTGCTATTTAATTTCTGCACCATTCCCGTCCCCCCGAGGCCGCGGCGAGTCACTTCCCGCTATGGCCGTTTAACCCCCATATCTTGCCATATTACATTTGTCCCGCTCGCCCCGCCGGAGCAATCTCCCGTGGTGGCACCTTCTCTTTTCTCTTATTTCTGTGTTGCAGCAAACAAAGAGGAGCCCGCGCGCTCCGCGTCTTCTTCGCTCCCCGAACCGCGTGACGTCACTCACAAGGATGCCTTTATCCTCGCTCGCACCACTTGCGGGTGCTTGCTTTCTGTTCGGCTTCCATCCTCTTTCCAAAGAGTTGGCAGGGGAGGCCTTCTCTTGATGTCCTTCCAATCCCTCTGGAACCTTTCCTCCGAGCTTCTCGAACCAACGGGGCTGGCTATCCCTTATCCGAGCCAGTTTCTACACTAGGCAGAGTCAGTGGCTGGACGCAAGAGTGCTCACCGAGTTAGCCGAGCGTTCTGCTCGCATCACAGTACCAGTGGATGTAATTTTTTTGTTTAACTGTATATTGTATTGGCTGCGGCCTATTTGATGTACACCAGAAAGTTTAATGAAAAGAGAAGAATGGCGTTTATTCTACTTTGCTTACATGTGTATGCTTGCCAGATGATCAAAAGTAGAACTTGTGAAGTGTTGTCGCATTCCATGTCCGAGGGATGGGTGTTCCTTCCATGGTGGACAATCGGTACGCCCCTTTCTCGAGCGTCTCGACCACTCGGTAGGGGCCTTCCCAGTTAGGGGCTAGCTTCCCCGCCGCCTCCAGTGGTCGAGAGGCTTCGGCCTTTCTCAGGACAAAGTCCCCTGGTTGGAAATGTCTGTCTCGGACTCTGGAGTTGTAGTATCGAGTGATGCGCCGTTGGTATTCCATTGCTCAGATGTTCGCAGTCTCTCGGGTCTAGTCCATTAAGTCGAGGTTTTCTCGCAGTTTTTGCTCGTTCACCTCGGGTTGGAAGTGGACGACTCGGAGAGAAGGATTGCCGACCTCTAATGGAATCACGACTTCCGTGCCATACACCAGCTAGAAAGGTGTTTCACCGGTGGCCATTCTCGGAGTAGTTTGATGCGACCATACTACGCTCGGTAATTCTTCGAGCCAGCTTCCCTTGGCCTTGCCGAGCCTGGTTTTGATGCCTTTTAAGATAGTTTTGTTGGCATTCTAAACCAGTCCGTTGGCCTGAGGGTGGGCTACCGAAGTGAAGTGGTTGCGAATGTTTAGGTTGGCACATCTGTCTCTGAAGTAATGAGAATCAAATTGCTGACCATTATCGTTCACGATCACTCAGGGAACACCGTAGCGACAAATGATCGACTTCCAAACAAAACTCCATATGACTGATTTGGTGACCCTGGTGGTGGCCTCAGCCTCGATCCATTTGGTGAAGTAGTCGATGGCGACGATGACGTACTTCTTCTGAGCCTGAGCCGTGGGGAATGGCCCGAGAATATCTATTCCCCACCGAGCGAAGGGGTATGGCTCGGCAAGGGTGATGAGCTCCGTGGCGGGCTGGTGGATCAGATGGTCGAAGCGCTGAGATCGATCGCACTTCTGTACATAGGTAGTGCAGTCGCGCTGGAGAGTGGGCCACCAGTAACCCTGCCGAAGCAAGAACCTGGCGAGCGATCTTCCTCCTTGGTGCGCGTCACAGATGCCTTCGTGTACTTCTTGAATCGCTCGATTGGCTTCGTCGGTGCTGATGCACTTGAGGAGGGGACCGTAGAAAGATCTACGGTACAAGGCATCGTCCAGCATGACGAAACGCCGAGCTTGGTACTTAAGTTTTCGAGCCTCTCGAGGGTCGGGGGGCTCTTGAGAATCCTAAAGCCAGGATATGTAGGGGGTCCGCCAGTCGCTCGGGGGTGCCGGGTTAATCGTCATAAGCTCGGATTCGATGCTCGGTCACTCGAGCTCTTCGAGGAAGATCGATCAAGTACCTTCGGAGTCGAGGGAGGAGGCCAGGCTAGAGCGGGCGTCCGCTTGGGAGTTTTCCTCCCTGGCTATCTAGACTACCTCAAAGTTCTCGAAGAGTTGGGCCATCCTCTTGACCACCTGGAGGTACTTGATCATTTGTCCTTCCCAAGATTCGTAATCACAGTTAACCTGGCTAGCGACTATTTGGGAGTCGATGTGGATCCTGACTCGCTCCGCTCCCAGTCGTCGAGCCATCCTTGCCCCTAAGATAAGGGCTTCGTTCTCGGAGGCGTTGTTGGACGCCAGGAAATTGAATTTCAAGGCGTACCACAGCTCCGCTCCTTCGGGGCACTTGAGAAGGAGACCAGCGTCGCATCCGGCTGAGTTGGAGGACCCGTCGATGACCAGGTCCCAAGTGGGCCTGGGCACAGGTGAAAGTGCTTCTTCAATCGGGACCGTGCTTTCAACAATGATGTCCGTGAGGGCCTGTCCCTTGATGGCCGAGCAGGGGCGATACGAGATGTTGTTGGCCCCAAGCATGATGGCCCATTTGACGAGGCGTCCCGAGGCTTCAGGGTGAAAGAGAATCTTCTTCAGGGGTTCGCCGGTCAATACGACGATAGAGTGCCCTTGAAAGTAGGGTCGGAGGCTCTTGGCTGAGGTAACCAACACTAGCACGAGTTTCTCAGTTGCGGGGTACCTTCTTTCAGCCTCATTAAGCACCTTGATAGTATAGTAAATCGGTCTCTCAACCCTCGTGTCATTCCTGACTAGGACCGAGCTTACTGTGGAAGGGGTCGCCGAGAGGTAGAGGTGTAGAGCTTCGCCCGAGATCGGCTTGGACAGCACCGGGGGCGAGGCCAAGAATTCCGTGAGTTCGGCGAATGCCTTCTGACATTCCTATCCCAGGCGAACGTAGCAGATGCCATTTTGGGTCCCCTCAATAATTTGAAGAATGGTAGGCATCGTTCGGCCGCCCGAGGCAGGAAGCGGTTGAGCGCAGTAATGCGCTCGTAAGGCGTTGAATGTCCTTGATGCAGGTGGGTGGCTGCATGTTCAAGATGGCCTGAACCTTATCGGGGTTGGTCTTGATCCCACACTGAGTTACCAGGAAGCCTAGGAACTTCCCAGATCTGACTCCGAAGGTGCATTTAATAGGGTTGAGCTTCATGTTGCACCTCCGGAGGGTGTCAAAGATCTCGGCTAAGTTGGAAAGATGGTCTTCAGCCTTCGACGTTTTGACGAGCATGTCATCAATGTAGGCCTCGACGTTCCGACCGAGCTGTCCCTCGAAGATGTGGTTGATCAGTCTCTGATATGTTGCTCCAACGTTCTTCAACCCGAACGGCATTCGGGTGTAGCAGTGTACGCCAAAGTCGGTGATGAAGGCGGTCTTCTCGATGTCCTCCGGGTCCATCCTGATCTGATGGCAACCAGAGTAGGTGTCCAGAAAGTTGAGCAACTCGTTGCCAGAGGTTGAGTCGACCAGTTGATCGATGCTTGGCAGCGGGTAGCAATCTTTCGGAGTAGCCTTATTGAGGTCGGTGAAGTCTAACACATTCGCCATTTTCCCGAAGCCTTTGGCACCAGGACGACGTTGGCGAGCCACGTAGAGTACAGGACCGGTCGAAAGAGGCTAGTCTTCTGTCCCTTTATGACTTGCTCTTTGATGACCGCTTGCTTCTCCGGGGCATGCTTTCTCCGGCGTTGCTGGAGAGGTTTCAACGTTGGGTCGAGGTTGAGCTTGTGTGTTACCACGTCTCCCGGGATCCCGGGAAGGTGCTCGTCAGACCATGCAAAGACTTGGATTTACTGGGCAAGGAAATCCTTATATTTATCCTGTTCCTCAAGTGGTAGATCGGCTCCGATCTTGACTCCTAGAGTTGGGTCACCATTGAGGAAGACCGTTTAGCAACTCGCCACCAGGCTTAGATGTTGCTGGTCCCTCCTTGGCTCCCCTTACTCCTTTGTTTTTCCCTTCCGGCCTCGTGGCTTCAACCGAGATTATATAACACCGTCTAGCCAATGCCTGGTTACCCCGGACCTCCCCCACACCATACATGGTAGGGAACTTCATTTTTTGGTGAAAGGTAGAGGGCACCGCTTTCATTCAGCTGAGGATACCTCGGCCGAAGATGGCATTATATGCCGTCATCTCTTTAATCACGATGAAGTCTACCATAACCGTAACGATTTTGGGCGGGGTGCCGATAGTAACTGGCATGCTTAGGGCTCCCTCGGGATAAGTTGCCTGGCCGTTGAACCCACAGAGGGGGGTTCGGATCAGGCGGAGTTTAGATAGATTCTCTCCCATCTTGAGGAAACATTCATAGGATAATACATCAGGGGCACTACCATTGTCAACTAAGATCCTATCTATGTTACAATGATTTATTGTAGCCGATACAACGAGAGCGTCGTCATGCGGGGTGGTTAGCCCTTCCAAGTCATGGTCAGAGAATACCAAGGCCTGCGGTTCGCTTGCCTGCGGGGCCTTAGGGTGCTCAACAGAGGCTCGGCTCGCCCGCTCGGTGTGACACTTTCTTCCTTGGCTGCTATCTCCTTCTGATGCCGCGCCACCCACGATGACATTGATGTGGACTCCACGGGGGGCATTGTCGATTTCTTTGAGGGTGCCTTGGTCTTCTTTCTGCCCGGCCACGTATCGGGATAGATGTCCTTGGCAAACGAGGCACTCGATCTCATCTTGAAGTTGATGGCAATCGCTGGTGTGATGCACGTGATCGATGTGGAACAAGCAATGCTTGCGGCGATTGCGATGCTTGGCCTTCATAGGCTCAGGCTGGTGGAGGAGACTCGAGCCTTTGATGTCTTCGTAGATTTTGTAGACGGGAGCGGTAAGGGGGGTGTACCGCTCATACTTCCGGGACGGCTCTTTGTGGTCTCCATCTTGGTTCCGCCTTTTTCCTTGGCCCATCCCTTGCTCGGACGGTCGCTTCTTGTCCCCCTCCCGAGCCGAGCCTGTCGTGCCTCGGCAGGCGTTGAGGACTTCCTCACATTCTGCATGTCGCAGGGTAGGGTCACTAGCTCGGCGAGGGAGGTAGGAGGATGAAGCACTAGCTCGCGCCGTAGGTTCTCATCACCGGTACCCTCGGTTAATGCGGTGATGACCGACGTAACATCCAAGCAGGGGATGCGCAGGGCTTCCGATTTGAATCGGTTGATATAAGCCCGCAACTTCTCCCCCTGTTCTTGCTTGAGGGCCAGTAATCCCGCTACTGACCGGGGTGGACCGCTGCCGGCGAAGCTTTCCTTGAACACTCGCCCGAACTACTTGAAGTTGTGAATGCTGTCGGGGGCGAGGGCCCTGAACCATGCCTGAGCACCCTGGACTAGAGTGGTCACGAACGCTCGGCATTTTATCACGTCTGACGCCCCATGCAAGGTCATCAGGGCGTCAAAACTGTCGTAGTGATCGACCGGGTCTCCCTGGCCGTCATACGACTTGAAGGTCGGAAGTGAGATCCTGGGGGAGATCTCGACCTTCAAGATATAATCGGAGAACGGGGATCGCTCCTCATCCTCCACAGGAGAGGTCTTATGTAAGGCGCGGAGGGCGCGCTCTTGCTCTGTGAAATGCCTCTCAAAGTCTCGCAGCCGGAGGGACAACTCCGGTTGTCAGTGGCCCGAAGGGCTGGGGGGTGCACTTGCATGCTGTCCCGACGCTCCTCAGGGGCCTCGGTTTCTAGGAACTATCGGTGTGCTCTGGACTTCTCCCTCCTCGGGGTGGAGGAGGCTTTCTGCTCCAGGGGAGGGGCATGCGATAGTCCTCCTAACAGGTTGCGGATGAGCCGCCGCCCCCGAAGGTTAAAACTGCCTCCAGCGGTTTGCTGGGAGGCATCTCCGCAGGGGGGGCTCTTTCGGGGGAGATGCGACTTCTCCTCCCTGGCCACTTGGGCCCTCATGAGATCCACGAGGACATCCAGTTTTGCGTTGAGGGTCTGGAGGGCGTCGGTACTCCCGCTGGGAAGCTGTTCCCCAGCAACCGATGGAGGTATTTCATTGGCGTGGTTACCTGATGGGGAATTCTCTGTGGGGAGGGAAGGTGCACCTTCTTCCGTCGCTAGGGCCTTTCCCTTGTCACCGGCAGTCCTCGTACCAGAACTTCTTCGCACCATGATGGCTCTTTGTTCGTTTCCCACAGACGGCGCCAGATGAAGAGGGGCGATCTTGCGCTACTCCTGAGCGGGGAAGAGGATGTCCACGTATGCTTGAAGGATGAACTGCAAGATGGGAAACATGTCAGAGGTTCCCAGGGATGGATCCCTGGGGAATACCCTCCGATGCTTAAGTGAGTGACTGTAGTAGAGCACTGGTGCAAAGGGAGGAGTTAGGAGAAAGATGGGAGCGCGAGATCCCTCTCCACCAAGAGGTGAAGTGGTTCCTACTCAGGATTTTTGGCTTACCTCTGCACAGTAGGGCTCTTCCAGTTTAAATAATGGCTCGTTGAGTGAATGATCCATGTAATCTGAAGAGTTTCAGGGGGGGTTACGTTCTCCTTGCGGGCTCTTTATAGCATGCGGACTCTTGATCTCCCCTATCCCCTTGAGCTCCCAGCTTTTAAGGGACACGTAACGGCCGTACAGATAAGCTTCCATCAGTTGGCCCGAGCATGTGGCACTGGCCCAGGAAATGCCTCCCGAGCGATGAGTGTGTGGTCTGGGCAGAGAATATGAGGCTCCGATGGAGCTCTCCCGATCGAACTGATGCCCGTACTTCCCAACCCGAAGGTCACCTAGGAAGTGCTTGTTCCGAGTGAGTTATTAGGCTTATATTTAGTGGGCCCGGGGGCTACCACTTCAAGGAGCTGGGCCTCGTTGGGTCAAATTGGACCTCGTTTGGCCTCTCCGTTCGGGTGGTTAGATTTCCCCTCTCCAAGCTGTTAAGTGTTTGACTGAGTGTTTAGTAGAAGCATTCTCATGGCAAGAGTTCATTGAGCGCAAAGTGGTTGAGCTTGAGCATTTTCATGATGATCTATTTTCAGCAGTGCATGGATTCTAACACTCCTTGTGTTCTAGAGCAATTCTGAATTGAGTTTTCTGCAACTATCATTTCATTCAGTTTAATCTTAGTGGGCGTATTTTTGACTTGAGGCCAGTTTTAAAAGGGATCTATTCAACCCCCCCTTCTAGATCCCTGCCTTGCACCCTATCAGGATCCCAATCTCTTCTTCTGCTTGAGGTTGTTCTTGTGCCTGCACCGGCTGTTCTGCCGGCTGATCAGTGTCTTCTGCTATGGGCTGTTCATGTTCTACTGCTGGGTGCTCTTCTATGTGACCCGATAGGTTTCTCACAACTCTTCCTCCTTCCTTTTTGAATTTCATGAATTTTTCAATGAATCTGAGACAATAGACATTTGTCGATCGAACCTCTTTCATTTTCTCATTTTTCAAAGAAATTCCTACCCTTCTGAAGATGGCTATTAGATGTGCAGCATAAGGTAAATTTCTTTTCTTTCCAATACAACTAGCCATAATATGTAAAATGACATCTTGAAGAGACTTTCAGATTGCTGAACATATAGAAAAATAAGAACCTTTGTGTTTCAGTCAATCTACTTCTGCCACCACCTTGAGGTGTGATAATGGTGGTGAAGATGTGATGTAGGAGACGCTGGAGAGGGGGAAACCTATTTGTGTTGAAAGCTGTGACATGAGTTTGTGTATCATCTTCTTGGTCACTAGGCTTTCAAGTTAAGATAGTATATGCAGCCAACAGATCATATTGAAACTCAGATTCCAAAAGACCGTCCAAGGGAATGTGGAGTGCTTTGTGGAGTAGTTTGGGTTTCAGTTGAATTTTTACTCCCTTAACTTCGGTCCATAGTTCTTGTTTGACGTTGTCATAAGAAAGATTTTTGTACCATAGCTGCACTAAGGAAGGAGAGTAGACCCTGTGTCTACTCAAAAATTTCTTCGACCCTTGAAATTCAATTAAAGGTAGTAACTCAGGAAAAGCATCAATCATGTCTTGGTCATGAAAATCCACAAGCCTCAGGAAAAAAATCCGAGTGGGATCACAATGTTCTTCTTCTCTTAGAGTAGTGGTTGAAGTTGTGATGGGGCATCGGAGCTAGGCCACTACATTTTTTTGGAGTATTGTATTTGTATTAGTATATTTGGAGTGTATTTGTATTTTGGGAGTGTATTTGGTGTTGTATTTTTCTTTTTTTTGTGGGCCCAATATGTGGTCCATGGTCCAAGGTCCAAGGGAGATAGTCCAAGGTAGAACTTGGACCAAGTCCCCATCTTTGACCACCAAGAGGGGGTGCCCCCTTCTTTGTCCCATGTGGGGGAATTTTTTATCTTTTTTTTATCCCTTTCCCCATTATACCCCTTTAACCAAGGGTATTAGAGATCATTTTCCTAGGTCTAGGGTTTTGGTATAAAGACTCTCATGCACTATTTTTGGAGGATTAATGAGAAGAAAAATCAGAATCTTGTGAAGAGCCCAAGGGCGCCCCCTTCCTCTCTCTTCTCCCACCCCCTCGCAGCTGAGAAGGCAGCCAATATGAGGTGTGAGACCTCCTTATCAGATCTATTTCTGAGTGAGAAGCTCAGCACCGTCGCCGCCGCCGCCATCGAGCCGCCATCGCACCACCACTGCCTTACCGTCTCTGTTCTATCCACCGCCATCTAGCAGCATAAAGATCGAATTTTTCCTCCCAATCTGTAGATCTGATCGAGCTGAAATTTTGAGGGTGAGTTCCCCAATTGTTTCCACTCCCCATAAAAAGTTTCACGTCGATCCACCTCCATTTGCTCCCCGTTCCATTTAATTTCCCCTGATCTACACACTCTGTCCCTATGCAGATATGTGATCCAATAGCCCACCTTTTCTTATTTTTCATCCCCTTACCAATTTCAGATCGATTTGAAATTTGGACTGGGATTTCTGTCCACCAAATCCCTTCTCCACAATTTTTTTTTTACGATTTTAGTAGTTTGTTTACCCCTCTTAACAATCTCTGCTAAAACCGGATTCTGTTCTGTCCCCTGCAGTTCAGATCCGACCTTCCCTGCCATAAAATCCTTTCCACCCTTCAAACCCCCTCCAAAAATTACAAAAATATTTGTGCATGATCCTCACTTCCCCCTCTCTCACCCATAAAAATCCCAAGTCCTAGATCCACCGTTTGTGCCTCGGTCAAACCTCATTATCATGCAGATCCCAAACTGCCCAGTCCGTTCTAAGTTAGTGAGTTCGCCTGTCCTAAATTCCACCACGGAGAATACAGCAACAAGAAAATTCTTATAACACCAGGTGTTCGTAGATCTTCGAAAGAGCTTCGCAAGGGCGCCAGTTTCGCATCGATCCAACATCGGGCATGATCACAACATTTATTCTAGTCGGGTCGCGCAATTCTGAAACTGGAGAACATGTTCGGGCCAGCAAGCAACAACGTCCCAAGTTGTGCCGCCTTGCCTTCCTCAAGGCGATCCAGCACGATCCCCCTCCAAAGGATTGTTCCTCCAGGAGTCCTCTTCACAATGGGACCACTTCCAACCTGATCGGCCTCCCGACCGGAGCATGATCCTCCTGATCGCCAGCACGCGCCGTCCGGCCATCACCGAGTAACAGCGCGTCGGCATCGACGAAGCTGCCCTAAAACGCCACCCATCAACCGGAGCTCGATACTCCCTGGTCCCACGTGTTACCTGTTACCTCCCTACGTGGAGTGGGTAAATTTCTTGTAATTATTGATAATTGTTTGTACCGGGAGTACGGGTATTGGTCGGGGTCGTCTTCCCCATGCCCAGAGCGTGGAGGTATATTTTCGCTCCTCTATTTGTCGCATTGCTCATTTCATATGTGTTTATTTGACACTGCATGTGAGTTATTTTGATTTCTAGCTAGTTCAATTTTAATGACCGCTGTGAGAGTGAGTGCGTGACCCGTCCTGTGACTCGATCCGAGCACGAGGGTGAGCCGAATACCCTTGACTCACTGTCGATTTTTCAACCATGCAGATCCGCATGTTTCCCTCACGTAGGGACGTCCGCGAGCTCATGTCTCTTGTTGAGGACACATTCTCCTCTTCTGGAGCTCTTTGGTGTCACATTGGTCGCGTCGTTGCTAGTCGTGTCGCATCATCACCTAGAGTCCCATGTTCGCATCAAATCGGTGTCGAGTCGCATATCATCTCGCATCAAATTGGTATCAGAGTGAAGTTGAGTCTAGGGTAGTCAATCATAGCATGGTCTAAGTCTAGGGAAGTCTTGTCCAAGGTGTTGCACCTCAATCCTTTATCTGGTATATGAAAAGGCACTACCGGAACGATAGGTTACGTCTATTTGGAAGGTAGCCCCCTTGCGTTAGTTGGGTCTTCGGATCAATATCTTTGCTAGGTACTGGATACTGGTTTGAGTCTAGGTTCTCCATTTCACATTGGTTAGTGCATTCCCACCTTGTGTCATTGCATGCCCACCTGTAGAGGTACTCAATACTCACCACCACCACCACCTATGGCCGATCCCCGAGTCCATAGTCCCGATGAGCCATCTGCGGTCGACATGTTTCGAACTCTTATGGAAAAATTGGATGGGCTGAGTATGCGAGTAGATAAGTTGGATGGGTTGAGTACGCGTGTGGATGGCCTAGGCACACGCTTGGAAGAGAGAATGAAGGCCTTAGAGGATTGGGTTGAAGAGTCCGACCAGTCTTTTAATGGTTTGGTAGGGAGAGTCGCCATCCTAGAGAGACCCCCGGTTTGAGCGCACCTCGCGCCGACGATTGGTCAATAGGAGCAAGTTCAGCAACCTGCTGCAAGGGCTCTAGGGGTAGATGATAGGAGGCACCGAGTCCCCAAGGTGAATGACTATGAGTCTGATAACGAGAATGGGGGTTATGGTTGTGACCGTCGTGTTCAACGGTGGAATCGTGATGAGGACGAGCGGATCCTCAGGACCGTTCGCGCCGACCCTCCCACTTTTGATGGGTCTTTGAACTCGAAGGTCTATCTAGATTGGGAGGCCGAGATGGATCGGTACTTCGAGTGGTTCGATATGATAGACCGTCGAATAGTCTGATTCGTGACCATGAAGCTGATAGGACATGCACAGACTTATTGGAAGAACGTAGAGAACCTATTGTTTCAACGTTTAGAGTCCCAAGTTGATACATGGGGTGAGATGAAGGTCAAACTCTGACAAAAGTACCTTCCTGCCACATACCGTCAGCAACTCATCGATAGGTGGCAGAGTCTCAGCCAGAGCAATCGATCCGTCTTCGAGTACATCACTGAATTTGATGAGTATTTTCTGTGATGTGGCATCTCGGAAGAGAGCTCCATGCATGTTTCCCGCTTCTGACGTGGTCTACGATCGCACTACCAGTATGACCTTTTTCACCGCAATGCGAACACTTTAGAAGAGGCGTATCAGATTGCTCTCAAGTTGGAGCAGATCGAGGCAGAGTTCGAGCCTGCCGAACTATTGGGACCCTTTCCTCATCATGGGGTTGAGCCTCGTAGCTCGTCGGGCCCATATCAGAGGGCTCCCATGGCTCGACCCCCGGAGCCCGCTTGTTAGGAGCCACCCACCCCAAGGCCTCGCCCTCTCTCACCGAGGGATATTCCACCTCAACCCCAACCATCTACACCCATTGCCCGACCCCCGACACCCGCACCTTCTACTCGTCCCCTATTGCCTGCACCCCCGGCACCCACACCCTCTGATCATCCATTGTTTCCTGCACCCCCTGTCTGTCGGGAGGATAAGGGTAAGGGGCCACTTATCGGGGAGACTAGTGGGTCTCGACAGCAGTGTTATCGCTGCCATGGGTTTGGCCATTTTATAGGCCAATGTCCCACCCGTACATCACTAGTCATTGGGGACACGCAAGTCGGAGAAACCTCAACTTCTGGGCTTGTGTCTGTCAACTATGAGGCCGAACAGGAATTAGCTGACAAGTTCTTTCGTGAGGAGGAAGATGTCCAGGGGGATCCTCTAGACCTCCAAGATGCTCAGTAGCCAGTGTACTAGTTACACATATGGGTGTCCTGGACCACCACTGCATTATGTATGGGTCTAGGGTCATGTGTGAGTCTTTTATTTATTTTTGTTGTTTGTTTCGTATAGTCTGTTGGGAGTCTGCATACGTCAAGTCGAGTCAGTCTTCTGTCAGCTCGTAGTGTCAGTCCCTTTCGAGTGTGAGGCAAGTCGGATCTTATGCCTGCGTTGTAGACTTGCTTGACGAATACGGGATCAGCTCTACCTTCAAAGCCTTGGATCTCGTCACCTACAGGGACCCAGCGGTGATTCCGAGTGAGCCGTTTGATCCGTCTTCTTCCCTTGAGAGTGACCCTACCCCGGAGTGTTCCCCACCAGCCTCATTTTAACAGCAACGTGAGCAAATAGGACATATACTGGATGAGCAGGTGACTCTTAGGAGTGGAGCGTACCCACGCTACCGGGTGCGATGGAGAGGATGGCCCATGTCCGCTGACACTTGGATCATCCGGGCAGAGCTATAGAGGACAGATCCAGATCTACTGGAGCAGTACCCGAGCGACAGCACCCCTTACTCGACGGGGTCGAGTTCTTCCCACCCGGGGAGAATTGATGGGGCATCCGAGCTAGGCCACTACATTTTTTTGGAGTATTGTATTTGTATTAGTATATTTGGAGTGTATTTGTATTTTGGTAGTGTATTTGGTGTTTTATTATTCTTTTTGTGTGTGGGCCCAATATGTGGTCCAAGGTCCAAGAGAGATAGTCCAAGGTAGAACTTGGACCAAGCCCCCATCTTTGACCACCAAGAGGGGGGCGCCCCCTTCTTTGTCCCATATGGGGGAATTTTTTATCTTTTTCTTATCCCTTTCCACATTATACCCCTTTGACCAAGGGTATTAGAGGTCATTTTCGTAGGTCTAGGGTTTTGGTATAAAGTCTCTCATGTACTATTTTTGGAGGATTAATGAGAAGAAAAATTATAAGTTTGTGAAGAGCCCAAGGGTTCCCCCTTCCTCTCTCCTCTCCCACCCCCTTGCAGCAGAGAAAGTAGCCAATCTGAGGTGTGAGACCTCATTATCAGATCCATTTCTGAGTGAGAATCTCAGCACCGCCGCCGCCGCCATCGAGCCGCCATCCCACCACCACCGCCTTACCGTCTCTGTTCTGTCCACCGCCATCCATCAGCCTGAAGATCAAATTTTTCCTCCCAATCCGCAGATCTAATCGAGCTGAAATTTTGAGGGTGACTTCCCCAAGTTGTTCCCACTTCCCATAAAAAGTTTCACATTGATCCACCTCCATTTGCTCCCTGTTCCATTTAAGTTTCCTCGATCTACACAATCTATCCCTGTGTAGATCTGTGATCCAGCAACTCACCTTTTCTTATTTTTCATCCCCTTACCAATTTCAGATCGATCTAAAATTTGGACTGGGATTTCTGTCCACCAAATCCCTTCTCCACAATTTTTTTTTACAATTTTAGTAGTATGTTTACCCCTCTTAACAATCTTTGCTAAAATCGGATTCTATTCTGTCCCCTGCAGTTCAGATCCGACCTTCCCTACCATAAAATCCTTTCCACCCTTCAAACCCCCTCCAAAAATTACAAAAATATTTTTGCGTGATCCTCACTTCTCCCTCTCTCACCCATAAAATTCCCAAGTCCCAGATCCACCGTTTGTGCCTCGGTCAAATCTCATTATCAGGCAGATCCCAACCTGCCCAGTCTATTCTGAGTTAGTGAGTCTGCCTGTCCTAAATTCCACCATGGAGAATAAAGCAACATGAAAATTCCTATAACACCAAGTGTTCATAGATCTTCGAAAGAGCTTCGCAGCGGTGCCATTTTCGCATTGATCCAACATCTGGTCTGATCATAGCATTTATTTTCGCCGGGTCGCGCAGTTCTGAAACTGCAGAACAGGTTCGGGCCAGCAAGCAGCAACGTCCCAAGTTGTGCCGCCTCACCTTCCTCAAGGCGATCCAGCACGATCCCCTTCCAAGGGATTGTTCCTACAGGAGTCCTCTTCACAACGGGACCACTTCCAACTTGATCGGCCTCCTGACCGGAGCATGATCCTCCTGATCGCCAGTACACGCCGTCTAGCCAGCACCGAGTAACAGCGTGTCGGCATCGATGAAGCTGCCCCAAAACACTACCCGTCAACCCGAGCTCGATACTCCCTGGTCCCACGTGTTACCTGTTACCTCCCTGTGTGGAGTGGGTAAATTTCTGTAATTATTGATAATTGTTTGTACCGAGAGTATGGGTATTGGTCGAGGTCATCTTCCCTACACCAGGAGCGTGGAGGTACGTTTCCGCTCCTCTATTTGTCACATTGCTCATTTCGTATATGTGTTTATTTGCCGCTGCATGTGAGTTATTTTGATTTCTAGCTAGTTCAATTTTAATCACCGCTCTGAGAGTGAGTGCGTGACCCGTCCTGTGACTCGATCCGAGCACGAGTGTGAGCCGAATACCCTTGACTCACTGCCGATTTCTCAACCGCGCAGAACCGGCCGTTTCCCTCGCTTAGGGACGTCCGCGAGCTCGTCTCTCTTGTTGAGGACACATTCTCTTCTTCTAGAGCTCTTTGGTGTCGCATTGGTTGCGTCATTGCTAGTCGTGTCGCGTCGTCACCTAGAGTCCCAGGTTCGCATCAAATCGGTGTCGAGTCGCATATCATCCCGCATCAAATTGGTATCAGAGCGAAGTTGAGTCTAGGGTAGTCTATTCTCTTATTGGAAAAATGTGGAGAGGAAGAAGGTAAAAAGTAATTCTGAAAAGTGAATAAATAAATCTGCTCCGGTCAATTTAAAACAAGGAAAAGTTGTGAAAATTAATATAACGCCCTTTTGTTTGACAATATCTGAAATACCCCTTATTAAGATATTACAGTTTAAGGTTTATAAGCTTAATTTTGAAGGATGATTGTTAACAAAGAACCTTTTATGCAAATGTAATAGGATTAAAACAATTACAATTAAAGCATTTTGCCCTTCCCAATCCTGTCAAACTTACTCATTAAGTTCCTTAAGCAGAATTGGGAGAAAATCAAGTATTGAAAATAAACACAAAACCCAATTGAAGTAACACAAGGAGTCAGCCTCATTTTTTTTATTTAGCCGTCTGATGTAGTGTACACCTTTTGACTCAAGGAAACACATTGATTAGATGCCAGAGTCCCCGGTTACTTAGTGTAGCTCACATATCTGTTTCTTTTTTAACAGAGTTGGCATTCTTCATCATGACATAAACTACTGCATTTCTTTGATGCAACATTCAGTTTCTCCAAAGATGATGCCATTGCTCTGGAAAAAAAAATTATTTTTTTAATTATGTGGCCTATTCTCTAGTTTGTTTATATTTTTAGATGATATGTTTAAGACCAATACAAGCTTAAGATTCTTCTACCAAACTTGCCCTTTTACAATTAATTTTCAAAAATCTAGAACCGGGTTTTTGACAAATTCTTTCTAGAATATTTTAATCCTATTCCAAATACAAGCACAGTGTATTCCAGAACAATTACAACAAAATTAAGGATTATAAACATTAAACCATTCATTTAAAGAGGGGTAGAACAGAGATGACTAACAAAGGATGTATTAAGGATGGAATCCTTCTCAACTCTCCCTAAGTCAGTGACCAGTGTCAGAACAAGGTTTAGATGAATGTTCGTATCTCAAGGAGATAAATAGAATAGTAAGATGAGAGAATGGATATAAATATGAAGATAATTCTCCAGACCAAGAAGACAAAACATGCCAAGAAGGACAGACAGAATGCTCTCTAGCACAACAGCGTGTCGACACTTGGGATCTATTGTATCGACACCAGTAGGCTAGCAGTCACCAGAAGGTAGAGAAACCTGTCAACGGTGTCGACACTTCTTCAGACAGTGTCGACCTCCTGATGGAAAATAGAGCAACAGCTTTGAAAAAATATAACTGTGATGTCGACACTTCTCCAACTAGTGTCGACATGTTCGGATCAAACAACATAATCACCCTATGTAACACTTTTCTTTCCTCATCAGCACCAAGACTTCTGACCATTTCTGTAACTCTGAACACAATCACTCATATGATTCCACTTGATCTTACCTGAGTGATATTCTTATTTTATGCAAATTTTTTAATTATGCTTATGCACTATAGACTAATATGCAATTTTGACTCATGGTACTTGGCGAAGGTTTGTCCTCATGCATAGTGAGAGTTTCCAGACATGACTGACCTGTCTTTCCACAACACACCATTTGATATACCATGGAGTCATACAATGATATGTAGTGCAGAGCAATCAAAATGCAACCATCACATATGTACTCAATCTCCCTCTGAATATAACCAACATATCAAGAGCTATTCATTTATTCAGCAGACATTTCAGAAATAGGCATTTATGCAGCCAGAGACATAGACAGAAATGAGAGATAACAGGTAGCTCAAACCTGATTAGATTGAGGTCTACACAGACCTAGCTCTCTTCTTAGTGTTGAGAACCTGTCATTGCACAATGGCTTGGTGAAGATGTCAGCAACCTGGTTTTCTGATTCAACAAAATGTAGCTCAAACTTTTTCTTAGTTACTTCATCTCTGATAAAGTGATGCCTTATTTCAATGTGCTTAGTTCTAGAGTGCAAGACTAGATTTTTTGCAAGGTTAATTGCACTCGTGTTATCACACAAGATCGGGACACATCCAAGATCTATCAAATATTCTTGGAGTTGATGTTTGATCCACAGCACTTGGGTGCCATAACTCCCCACAGCGACATATTCTGCCTCTGCGGTAGAGAGGGAATGTCACGCCCCGAGCCTTTAATTACAGCGGAAGACTCGCTCGGGGAGCGCGAACAGCCGGCATGGTAAGCCTCTTGCAAGCAAGAATCAATCAGAGCGCAAGACAATCACACTATTAGATGCAATTGCACAAGATTTAATCAAACTTCAACTTTATTTCATAATGCTCAATATTCAAGATACAATCACTAATTTGATTTTCATTCTACTAGACTCAAGAAATAGGAAAATTACATTGACTCAATCTAGACAATTTAGACTTCCTACGTCTTCACTCTTGTCATAATAACATTCAACCGCTCTTGGACCCGCTACTTGAATCACCCGAATCCGAATTCGAACTATTTCCATCTCCTGAAAAATATTAGAAATAGGTAATGAGCACACTTGCCCAGTAGGTATCTTCGCATCAACATGAAGGTACTATTAAAGTAATTAACAATTTAGCTCTAAAGAATAAGGTAAAATCATGTGAATGCGAATCGATCACGCGTTTGAACCAAAGTAACAAGATAATCATGTAAGATAGAATGATCAAGAATGAACTAGCAAGAACATAACAAGAACATGATATTGGCCTTCCACGAACAAGAATGTAACGAGATTGTACTAGCAAGCCACATATTCCTCACTTTAGCATCTTATGCTTATGAGCAAGTGCTTCGTGAATTTCTGTGGAATATCAAGCAAGAATGTCATGTCGTGCCGTGGATCTTCACTTATTTATAGAAATAGTACTCCCAGCGCAATGCGACGCCAGTAGCATCATACCCCATGGTTTATAAAATAGTATGTTTCCGACAATCAGTCGAGGGGACTAGCATAGAGCCCTTGAACACAATCAGTGCTCGATCGCATCTTCAGTTATAAATTAAGCTACTTCCACGCAGTATAACAGTAAAGTATGGCCAAGAATATAGCACTTCCAATAATTCCATGATAACTAAAATCAATGAATGAATGCTTCAACATAAGAATGTAGGAGTCAAGAAATAGACTTTAAACAATGTCATGCTCATAGAAATAAATCGACAGCATAACGATATTTTCCTTAACTTCCATTTCATTTAGATCAATTTAAGCAATATGACAAGTTCTAGATCATCAAGGTTTGTCTAGAATCATTGGAATATCAACCCTTGGTCAAACCTTGGGTTAACAAATGCAAGCTATGTAACGGTCATTTGCTGGGCCGTTACATTATGTAACGCACTAGTAATGGGCCGTTATAGTGATCCGAGTCCAGAAGGATAAAATAGACTCAGAGGAATGTGACGGTCTGGCACTGGGCTGTTATGTGAGCCTAACGGTCCAGTTCAAGGCCGTTACATTTCAAGAATCAGAACCACGATAGAGTGTTCTAATTAATGGGCTTTCATTGGTACAACCAACTTGGCGTCCTAGTGGGAATCCCAGGCTCGCGGAGAATTACGGAGGCTTTGAAACAATGATTTCCTAGTCCATTGGAAGGAATATTCAATAGAGAGGTCCTCATGTCCAAGATTGTGTTCCTATAGTGCAAAGTGTGAACTAATGACAACATACCGGAATATGTGCCATGTACGTATAGAATTGACTCTATTGACAGAGAGAGATATGTATAATCAATGTGAAAATCATGATAAAAACTCCGTCAATACAATGTTAAAAAGTCATGCTTTATAGTACAAAACTATAGAATTTGGTTTAACATAACTTAAGTAGAAGTGATAACAAAACATGCAATACCTGTCATGAATAATCAAATATCCTTAAAATCACATGATTAGGTTTAAAACTTAAGTTACTAGGCTTTAACTATAATAAGATTGGCAGATTATATTCTGTCTTAGGTTTGACAGAACACAGATTATAACGGTCTGGAGAGGGGGCGTCACTGTTATTGTGACGGTCAGGACACAGCCGTTACATGAATGTAACGCATCTGTCCAACCACGTTATAATCAACTGTGAAACCCAAACCCAATCAGGGAGTATAACAGTCTGTCGTGGGGCCGTTACATGGAAGTGGCGGTCCTTCTGTGATGCGTTATAGTCTCTGCTAACAGGAAACAACTATAGAAGCTAAGTGATCAACTCACATCATGTCTTTTATCAAAACATCATGAGTTTCTAGATATGTTAACGAAGTAAAGGTTGTCTATATGCATGGGTATTGATGAATAGATGGATAGTCAAGTCTTTAATCTTTAGTTAGGGCTAAGGGGTGCATGATATGCATTGAGCTATCAAAACGTGAAATCAATGATCTACCATGCATGAAAATCAATTAAATCAGAGGCTCTTAGTCCTATCAAGCTATTTTTGCCATTCATGAGATAACCTCCCTCTTAACTTAGACTGTAGTTTCTGAATTTTGTTGAGAACCTTGCCCTAGATCCCTTCCTTCTCTTGTAACTTTTTCAGCAACTTCCTTGGGTTCTAACTCCACGACCTCTTGACCTAAAGATGTGAAATTCGGAGGGGAGTTAGTCTAAAGTATTGTGAATAAATTATTCTAAAGAACTTACCTGAGATAATGACTCCTTACCTTGCTTCGTTACGTCTAAAAAGTAAGGGTCGCACAGTTCAGAGCTATGCCCTATTTATAGAGTTTAGACTAGGGTTTGAGGATTAGATCGAGTTTAGAGTCTTTGTTTCATCAAATCCTAATCCCTAAGAGTCCTTAGAGTCTTTACAATCCTTCCCAAGTTGATCCCTAGTGGATAGGAACATCAAGTTCCAATCTTTTCATGAGTTCCTTTGCTTACGGAACTAACAGGTTTGTAACGGACTAGGACCTACACGTTAGGGTTATGTGGCGGTCTCGCGATAGACCGTTACATTACTCGTTCCTAGAGTTCAAAGGAAATCAAACTCTTTTAGTTTTCTGGTTCATAGTGTAACGGTCGAGACACCGTGCGTTACATGTCTGTGACGGTTAGGCTATAGACCGTTATATGTGTCGTGGATAGAGTTCAAACAATTTAAAACTCTTTTGATAATTATCCATTAACTTATCTTATATATTCTAGTATTTATCCTTAATATCCGTGGATAGACTTAATTACCTTCTAGAATGTGGGCCAAACTTAATGGGCCAGAGTTAAAACCTTTTGGACTTTAATTAAGTGGGTTGGGTTAATTGATTAACACCACTTGGCCTCATAAAAACTTATTAACCATTTATAAATTTATTTAGGCCTTTATAAATTCTTGAAAGTTATTTAAAATTTCTGGGGCGCTACACCCTCCCCCACTTAGAAAGAATTTGGTCCCCAAATTCAAAACATGTATTGAGGAGAGTGTACTTACAATTGAATAATTCTGAGAATCTTTTCTGCATAGCCGTTTCGGTTTCCCATGTTGCTTCATGTGGCCATGTTTTCTTCCATTAGATATTGACCATGGGAATAACTTTATTTCTTAATTGACGCACTTCTTGATCCAGAATTTTGATCGGTGTTTGCTTGTATGTCAAGTCTTTCTGAATCTCTATATTGTCATAAGTGATAATATGATCTGGATCATATACGTACTTTTTTAGCATAGAGACGTGAAATACATCATGAACTCCTACTAACTGTGGAGGTAAGGCCAATCTATAAGCCACTTCACCGACCCTTTCAAGAATTTCAAATTGGCCAATGAACCTTGGAGTTAGCTTTCCTTTGATGCCAAATCTTCGAATACCACGACCTGGAGAAACCTTCAAATACACATGATCTCCTACCTGAAACTCCAAGTCACGTCTTCGATTATCAGCATAAGACTTTTGCCTATCTTGTGCCATTTTCATTCTTTCCTGGATGAGCTTTATTTTCTCTATAGAATCTCTTATAAGGTCGGGGCCTAGAAATTGCCTTTCCCCTATTTCATTCCAACATATTGGTGATCGAAAACTTTTCCCATATAGAGTTTCAAAAGGTGCCATTTGTATGCTTGCTTGATAACTGTTGTTATATGTAAATTCTACCAGAGGTAAGTGATCAAGCCAACTTCCTACAAAATCAGTGACACAAGCCCTGAGCATATCTTCTACCACCTGATTAGTCCTTTCTCTCTGACCATCAGTTTGCGGATGAAAAGCTATGCTAAAATTCAATCTAGTCCCCAGTGAATGTTGTAAACTTTTCCAGAATTGTGATGTAAAACGTGGATCTCTATCTGATATAATAGAGATAGGGATACCATGTAGTTTAACAATTTCTTTGATGTATAAGGCTGCTAGAATATCCACAGACCATCGACTCTTAATTGGTATGAAATGTGCAGATTTAGTCAATCGGTCTATGATTACCTATATGCCATCATGTCCACCTCTTGTCTTGGGTAATCCCATAATGAAATCCATTCCTATATTTTCCCATTTCCATTCGGGAATATTTAAGGGATGTAATTTTCCTGTAGGTCTGAAATGTTCCGCCTTCACTTGTTGGCAAGTAAGACAGCGAAACACAAAGTCAGCTACTTCCCTCTTCATATTGGGCCACCAGAAGTTTCTTTTGAGATCTTGATACATCTTGGTACCTCCTGGATGGATGGAGTACTTTGATTTATGTGCTTCTTCTAAGATCAATTTCTTTGTATCCTCATGATCCGGTATACACATTCGGCCCTTGAATAGCAATCTTCCATCATTAGAAATAGAAAAATCCGGTCTTTGTTCAATATTGACCTTAATTTCCAATAAAATTGGATCATCCTCTTGTAACTTGGCCAAATCCTCTATCAATGTAGGTTGAGCTCGGATATTAGCTATGAAGCAATCTTCTTCCTTAATATCAACCTCTAAATTCAACTGGGCAAATTGAGAAATAAGGTTAGTCATACTAATCATGAGACTTGATAACATACCAATTGGTTTTCTGCTAAGTGCATCTGCTACAGCATTTGCCTTGCCAGGATGATATTAAAAAGTAAAATCAAAGTTCTTGAGATGTTCTAACCACCACGTTTGCCTCATATTAAGCTCCTTTTGAGAAAATAAATATTTCAAGCTCTTGTGGTCTGTGTAGATCGTAAACTTTTCTCCATAAAGATAATGACGCCAAATTTTCAAGGCGAAAATAACCGCTGCCAATTCTAAATCATGTACAGGATAATTTTCTTCTTGACGTTTCAATTGTCTTGAAGAATAGCAACTCACCTTTCCATCTTGCATAAGGACACACCCTAAGCCAATTCCAGATGCATCCGTATATACTTCAAATCCAGCACCCTCGATTGGTAGCGACAAAACAGGGGCTGTTGTAAGATGATTCTTAAGACTTTGAAAACTCTTTTCACAGTCCTTCGACCAGATAAAAGGATTTTCTTTTCTAGTAAGTCTAGTTAAAGGAACCGCGATCTTTGAGAAGTCCTTTATGAATCTCCTATAATAACCAGCTAGACCCAAAAAGTTTCTTACTTCAGATATAGTCGTTGGCCGACTCCAATCTCTGACAGCTTCTACCTTAGAAGGATCCACAGCAATCCCTTCTTTTGAAATGATGTGGCCTAGGAATGAGACTTCCTTGAGCCAGAATTCACACTTATTGAGTTTGGCATATAGCTTGTGTTCTCTAAGTGTTTGCAAAGCTATCTTTAGATGTTCTTCATGTTCTTCTTTTGTCTTGGAGTATATCAGGATATCATCGATGAAGGCGACGATGAATTGGTCTAAATATGGCTGGAAGACACTGTTCATAAGTTGCATGAATGCTGCTGGGGCATTAGTTAGACCGAACGACATCACCACGAATTCATAGTGGCCATAACGACTTCGAAAAGCCGATTTATAAATGTCTTCTTCTTTAATTCTAAGTTGATGGTAACCCGACCTAAGGTCAATCTTAGAAAAATATTCGGCTCCCAAAAGCTGATCGAAGAGCTCATCAATACGCGGCAATGGATATTTATTTTTGATTGTAAGCTGATTCAGTCACCGATAATCGATGCATAATATGAGAGAACCATCCTTCTTCTTGACAAATAGAATAGGCGCACCCCAAGGGGATGTGCTAGGTCTAATGAAACCCTTGTCTAGAAGTTCCTGTAATTGCTTATTTAGTTCCTTAAGTTCCATGGGAGACATCCTGTAAGGGGCTATAAAAATAGGTGCCGCACCTGGAATGAGTTCAATGGTAAAGTTTACTTCCCTCTCGGGCGGTAAACTAGGTAGTTCAGCTGAGAACACGTCAGGGAATTCATTTGAAATAGTAATGTTTGCTAGGATAATTTCCTTAGATTCTGTGACAATGACTGAAGCAAGAAAAACTTCACATCCTTTTGAGATAAGCTTGAAAGCGTGAAGAGAAGATATGATGGTAGGATGCTTCTTGTATTTGATGCCAAGAAAGGAAAATCTTGGAAGACCGGGCTTTCGGAAAGATATAATTCTATTTCGGCAGTTGATGTAAGCATCATGGTCTACAAGCCAATCTACCCCTAAAATGGCATCATAACCTTTCATATCGAGGCATACTAAGTTTGCGGGGAGATTGTGTCCTTCTACTACCATCTCACAATCGGGATAATACTTGGTAAGCTTAGTTCCAGATCCTAAAGGTGTAGTAATAGCAAGATCTGAAGGTAGGGGAACTGCTGCAGTTGGTAAGGTGTTTGCAAAAGTGGTGGAGATAAAAGAATGAGAAGCACCAGTATCGAATAGCACGAATGCAGGACGAGAAAAAATTTGAAGAGTACCTTCCATAAGCCCATCATTTTGATCCCTAGGTGCTTCATCTTCATCTATAACTGCATTGAGGCGAGCCTGCCTCCTACGTCCTCCATTATTTGATTGATCCTTCATAAGGGGGCAATCTGGTACACGATGCTCCCTACTCCCACAACGTAAACAAGCACCTAGACGCTTCCAGCATTCTTCAGCCGAGTGGCCGAATTTCTCACAGAAAGTGCACGCCGAGGTGACTTGCTCTTCCTTCACCTTTTTACTACCCTTTTGGGAACTTCCACCGTTCCCGTTCCTTGATCTTTTCTTGTTATCACGGCTTTTATATGGTTCTGTGATGCTAAATTTCTCTTTCTTATAATGCCGATCAGTTCGTCGGCTAGATTCTTCTCCTTTACCCTTCAACCTTTCGACCTTCTCCAAGGTCCTCTCGCATAGATATGCCCTCTGAACCATTTCCGCATAAGTACGGATATTCTGTGTCCCTAGTTGTTGAATGAAACCGGGCCGTAACCCGTCCATAAATCGGTTCACTTTTAATAATTATGTACTAATCAAATGTGGTGCATACGGTGCTAGCCTTGAAAACTGTAGCTCATACTCTGCTACTGACATCATCCCTTGAAGAAGGGAGGCAAACTCCATGGCCTTCCTTTCCTTCACATGCTCGGAGAAGTATTTGGAACGGAATAGGGTGAGAAAGCCATTCCATGTATGAGGTGCATCGGCCGGAGGTGCCGGAATCGATTTCCACCAATTACGGGCGTCCTTATTTAACTGGAACGTTGCTAGATGGACTTTCTCCTAATCAGTGCATTGTATGACATCAAATATATGATTCATCTCATCGGTCCAATTTTCTGCTTCGTCTGGATTGGAAGATCCATAGAAACGCGGAGGATTTAGACTCCGGAAGTTACGATGAAGATCTCCTGCCCTTGCCCCTGCACCACCTTGTGCTATAGTCTGCAGTGCCTGGGTGAGGCCGGCAACAGTTTGTTGCATACCGTCCCAATCTACACGATGAGCCATTCGAAAAAATAGGGTACCTGAGAGAAAATAACAACTTGTTATTTCTCATGAAATTGGAATGAAGAAAATAATTCTTAAAGCTAATTAGTTATCTTATCCCGGGTTCTACCCGATCCTCACATGGGTGTGGAATTTCTTACTTACTTCATAGGTAGGGGTCCTTAACCTTGGACTTATCCTATGACATGACTCTTTTCCCTAAGTCCTGAGACTTAGGCTCTGATACCAACTTAACTGTCACACCCCGAGCCTTTAATTACAGCGAGAGACTCGCTCGGGGAGCGCGAACAGCCGGCATGGTAAGCCTCTTGCAAGCAAGAATCAATCAGAGCGCAAGACAATCACACTATTAGATGCAATTACACAAGATTTAATCAAACTTTAACTTTATTTCATAATGCTCAATATTCAAGATACAATCACTAATTTGATTTTCATTCTACTAGACTCAAGAAATAGGAAAATTACATTGACTCAATCTAGACAATTTAGACTTCCTACGTCTTCACTCTTGTCATAATAACATTCAACCGCTCTCGGACCCGCTACTTGAATCACTCGAATCCGAATTCGAACTATTTCCATCTCCTGAAAAACATTGAAAATAGGTAATGAGCACACTTGCCCAGTAGGTATCTTTGCATCAACATGAAGGCACTATTAAAGTAATTAACAATTTAGCTCTAAAGAATAAGGTAAAATCATGCGAATGCGAATCGATCACGCGTTTGAACCAAAGTAACAAGATAATCATGTAAGCTAGAATGATCAAGAATGAACTAGTAATAATATAACAAGAACATGATATTGGCCTTCCACGAACAAGAATGTAACGAGATTGTACTAGCAAGCCACATATTCCTCACTTTAGCATCTTATGCTTATGAGCAAGTGCTTCGTGAATTTCTGTGGAATATCAGGCAAGAATGTCATGTCGTGCCGTGGATCTTCACTTATTTATAGAAATAGTACTCCCAGTGTAATGCGACGCCAGTAGCATCATACCCCATGGTTTATAAAATAGTATGTTTCCGACAATCAGCCGAGGGGACTAGCATAGAGCCCTTGAACATAATCAGTGCTCGATCGCATCTTCAGTTATAAATTAAGCTACTTCCACGCAATATAACAGTAAAGTATGGCCAAGAATATAGCACTTCCAATAATTCCATGATAACTAAAATCAATGAATGAATGCTTCAACGTAAGAATGTAGGAGTCAAGAAATAGACTTTAAACAATGTCATGCTCATAGAAATAAATCGACAGCATAACGGTATTTTCCTTAACTTCCATTTCATTTTGATCAATTTAAGCAATATGACAAGTTCTAGATCATCAAGGTTTGTCTAGAATCATTGGAATATCAACCCTTGGTCAAACCTTGGGTTAACAAATGCAAGCTATGTAACGGCCATTTGTTGGGCCGTTACATTATGTAACGCGCTAGTAATGGGCCATTACAGTGATCCGAGTCCAGAAGGATAAAAATAGACTCAGAGGAATGTGACGGTCTGGCACTGGGCCGTTATGTGAGCCTGACAGTCCAGTTCAAGGCCGTTACATTTCAAGAATCAGAACCATGATAGAGTGTTCTAATTAATGGGCTTTCATTAGTACAACCAACTCGACGTCCTAGTGGGAATCCCAGGCTTGCGGAGAATTACGGAGGCCTTGAAACAATGATTTCCTAGTCCATTGAAAGGAATATCTAATAGAGAGGTCCTCATGTCCAAGATTATGTTCCTATAGTGCAAAGTGTGAACTAATGACAACATACCGGAATATGTGCCATGTACGTATAGAATTGACTCTATTGACAGAGAGAGATATGTATAATCAATGTGAAAATCATGATAAAAACTCCGTCAATACAATGTTAAAAAGTCATGCTTTATAGTACAAAACTATAGAATTTGGTTTAACATAACTTAAGTAGAAGTGATAACAAAACATGCAATACCTATCATGAATAATCAAATATCCATAAAATCACATGATTAGGTTTAAAACTTAGGTTACTAGACTTTAACTATAATAAGATTGGCAGATTATATTCTGTCTTAGGTTTGACAGAACACAGATTATAACGGTCTGGAGAGGGGGCGTCACTGTTATTATGACGGTCAGGACACAGCCGTTACATGAATGTAACGCGTCTGTCCAAGCGCGTTATAATCAACCGTGAAACCCAAACCCAATCAGGGAGTATAACGGTCTGTCGTGGGGCCGTTACATGGAAGTGACGGTCCTTCTGTGATGCGTTATAGTCTCTGCTAACAGGAAACAACTATAGAAGCTAAGTGATCAACTCACATCATGTCTTTTATCAAAACATCATGAGTTTCTAGATATGTTAACGAAGTAAAGGTTGTCTATATGCATGGGTATTGATGAATAGATGGATAGTCAAGTCTTTAATCTTTAGTTAGGGCTAAGGGGTGCATGATATGTATTGAGCTATCAAAACGTGAAATCAATGATCTACCATGCATGAAAATCAATTAAATCAGAGGCTCTTAGTCCTATCAAGCTGTTTTTGCCATTCATGAGATAACCTACCTCTTAACTTAGACTGTAGTTTCTGAATTTTGTTGAGAACCTTGCCCTAGATCCCTTCCTTCTCTTGTGACTTTTTCAGCAACTTCCTTGGGTTCTAACTCCACGACCTCTTGACCTAAAGATGTGAAATTCGGAGGGGAGTTAGTCTAAAGTATTGTGAATAAATTATTCTAAAGAACTTACCTGAGATAATGACTCCTTACCTTGCTTCTTTACGTCTAAAAAGTAAGGGTCGCACAGTTCAGAGCTATGCCCTATTTATAGAGTTTAGACTAGGGTTTGAGGATTAGATCGAGTTTAGAGTCTTTGTTTCATCAAATCCTAATCCCTAAGAGTCCTTAGAGTCTTTACAATCCTTCCCAAGTTGATCCCTAGTGGATAGGAACATCAAGTTTCAATCTTTTCATGAGTTCCTTTGCTTACGGAACTAACAGGTTTGTAACGGACTAGGACCTACACGTTAGGGTTATGTGGCGGTCTCGCGATAGACCGTTACATTACTCGTTCCTAGAGTTCAAAGGAAATCAAACTCTTTTAGTTTTCTGTTTCATAGTGTAACGGTTGAGACACCGTGCGTTACATGTCTATGACGGTTAGGCTATAGACTGTTATATGTGTCGTGGATAGTGTTCAAACAATTTAAAACTCTTTTGATAATTATCCATTAACTTATCTTATATATTCTAGTATTTATCCTTAATATCCGTGGATAGACTTAATTACCTTCTAGAATGTGGGCCAAACTTAATGGGCCAAAGTTAAAACCTTTTGGACTTTAATTAAGTGGGTTGGGTTAATTGATTAACACCACTTGGCCTCATAATAACTTATTAACCATTTATAAATTTATTTAGGCCTTTATAAATTCTTGAAATTTATTTAAAATTTCTGGGGCACTACAGGGAAACTAAGTGCTGTTTCTTGGAGGCCCAAGAAACCAAACACCCACCCAAAAAATGGCAATAGCAACTTGTGCTCTTGCGATCTAGCTTGCAACCAGTGTAGTCCGCATCTAAATAAGAAATGAGACTAAATTCACAAGATGATGGAAACCACAATCCTAAGTCTTGAGTCCCGACAAGGTATCTAAAGATGCGCTTGACGACAGTCAAGTGGGATTCCCTAGGACAAGCTTGAAATCGAGCACATAGGCAAACACTATACTGGATATCAGGTCTAGATGCAGTAAAATAAAGTAGTGAGCCAATCAAACCTCTGAATTTCTTTGCATCCACAATTATACCTTTTTCATCCGCATCTAGTGATGTGTCGGTTCCCATAGGAGTTGCAATGGGCTTAAGGCTTTCCATGTCAAATCTTTTCAGCAACTCCTTGATGTATTTGGCTTGGCTTATGAAGCACCCATCAGTAGTTTGGTTGACCTGCAAGTCGAGAAAGAATTGTAGCTCACCCATTAAGCTCATCTCAAACTCACTAGTCATAGGGTTAGCAAACTCCACACACATTTCAAATTTAGTAGATCCAAACACAATGTCATCAATATAGATTTGAACTATCAAAATTTCCTTACCTTATTTTTTGGTGAAGAGTGTGATATCTACCTTACCTCTTATGTATCCCTTTTTGGTGAGGAAGGAGCTTAGCCTATCATACTAAGCTCTGGGTGCCTACTTCACGCCATAAAGAGCCCTGTCCAACTTATACACATGATATTTATGATATAAGCATTGAAAACCGGGGGGTTATTCAACATATACTTCTTTTATTAAACCATTCAAAAAGACACTTTTCACATCCATTTGTTGTAATTTGATTTTATGTGAACATGCAAACGCAAGCAAGATCCTAATTGCTTCTAATCTGGCTACAGGGGCAAAAGACTCTTCAAAATCAATTCCAAATTCCTGATTGTAACCATGAGCCACTAATCTAGTTTTATTTCTAATTATTCTACCATCTTCACTTAGTTTATTCCTAAGAACCCATTTAGTACTTATGACAGATTTTTCCGAGGGTCTAGGAACAAGATGCCACAGTTTATTTCTTTCAAACTGGTTTAATTCATCATGCATGGAATTTATCCAGTTTTCATCTTTTAATGCTTCTTCAATATTTTTCGGTTTAGTTTGGGAGACAAGTGCAAGATGTTCTAATTCATCCACAATTATGAAGTGTGACCTAGTTCTAGGTGGATCATGTAGGCTACCAATGATGTTTTCTAATGGATGATCTTTAAGCACTCTAATATCAGTAACATTGTTATCTCCATCAGCAGCCATGACCCTTGCATTGCTTGACTCTCCTTGGTCACCATTTCCTTTTGTCTCCACTTGTGGAAGATCATCTTTTCCTTGGTGTCTAGGAACACCCCTTCATCATCCTTCCTACTGATAAATCACACAGAATGTGAGCTAGAAGGAGGGGGATGAATAGATCACATCCAATTAAGAGTAATTTTAAAAAAAATGTAATCTGAATCACAGTAAGGAAACTTTCCTAGTCCAGCCACGGCGCAGACAGATAGATAGAAGCTTATCGAGAGAAAGAGTTATGATGAAACCATAATCGAACAGCTGACGTGCTAGAGACAAATCGAGAGAACAGCCAAGCAATCCACACAAATGGGACAGAGAGCTTTTTAAGGTGGTTCGATTGCGATCCGCAATCTACGTCCACCCCTTACTTCACCGGAGTAAGGCTTCCTTGCACTAAGCTATTAAGAACCGCAGACTCAGTCTGCTAACACCCGCTGCCTGACAGCTTGCCCCGAAGAACTCTCTCCTCACTCTTCTGAAGACCAGAAGAATCACTGGAGGTCCAACCTCCCTTCCTTCACAATCAACAAAGGGAACCCCGTGAATTGCGCCCAGCAACTCACGAACCAGAGGATCATTCCTCTCTTCCTCCAAACACGATGGAGGGAAACCGGAGTACCTCTCCCTTCCTCCAAGCGAACTTAGAGGGTAACAAGGTAGAATTGAAAAGGTGAAAAACTCAAAGGTGGAAAATAAGCGAAGAAGAAAAACACGCCCAGAAACAATGACAATGTAGCTTCCATAGAAGCAGGCTTTCAGACTCAAAGACGGACGATCAATCAGGCTCTCCTCTTTCTGAACTGGTTCTCTCTCTTGATTTTCTCCTGGACTTTTCTCTCATCTCGAATGGGGGAATTTCAGCACTGGTAGTGGCTTCAGATATTCTCTCTTCTCATCTATTCAGCTCTGCTCTCACTCCTTTCTCCCTGCCTTTCGATCCTCTTTTATAAGCAGATGATGGGCGCGTGGATACCACGTTTCCCGCCCAAACTTTCACGCAGATCTGATCCTTCGAGGTTCCACGTGTCAAAATCATGGTACTATAGTAGTCCATGTGGCAGGATCATCTGGTCCACTCCTTGCCTTGGATCACGTGCCATTAACCTGGTACTTTAAATTCCACGTGAGGTAAGTTCGCAGGTTGCTCAGTAGATGCTCAACAATATGACTGACCTGGCAATGAAACAGTCGTGAGTGTTAGCCGTTTGATGATATGCATTGACCTTACCTTTCAAAGACTAAGATGTGCATAGACTCTAAAAAGTGGAGTGCACGGACCTTATCTGCATAGAGCTAAAATGTACACTGACCCATGCATGCGTATGGTAAAATATGCACAGACCTATATATATGCACAATGCAAACATTGCACTGACCTTTATAGGCTTAAGGTAAAACATTGCACCGACCTTCTATATGCACAGGCAAAATATGCACCGACCTTAGCATGTGTATGGCAAAACCTTGCACCGACCTTCTATATGTGCAGGCATAATATGCACTGACCTTAGTAAGACTAAGGTGGATGTGCACTGACGTTCTATGCTGAACAACAAAATGTGCACCGACCTTCTAACGAAGAAAAAGGAAAGTGCACCAACCTCATATGCAGTCTGAAAAATGTGCATCGACCTTAGACAGTTAACACAAGCATGCACCGACCTATATGCTGGTTACACAGACATGCACCGACCACAGCAGCAAGTGGTCTGAACTAGCATCGACGTCATATATGCTAAGGCAGAGTGTGCATAGACCTTATATGTGTCTAACAAAGTATGCAACGACCTTGGCAATGTAGTATAGATAAATGTTACTCTGACCTGATAAGTGAGCATGCAAGTGTGCACCGACCTGGCAAGCAAATGTGCTTGGGCTTTATATGCGAGCAGCAGAAGATGCATCGACCTTATGTGCGTTGAGCTGATATATGCACCAACTTTTTATAGCCTGAAGCAAACGATGTATCGACCTGGTGCTTTGAAATCAAAACCTGCACCGACCTTGTGCCAGTAATGTATGTAGACTTGAAAGCAGCAGATTGTGACTTCATGCAGGCACACTGACTCCAATGACTCAACTGCACAGTCTCCAATGCACAGACTCATGAAGGCTTCTGACAAATTATGTCTGACTTAAGGTGTTTAACTTATGACTTATGGTGTTTGACATCATCAAAACAACAGGGATACAACAGTCTCCCCCTTTTTGATGATGACAACACTATGAGCCAATCAAAATTAATGCAGTCAATAAAAATGAGTCTGGTTATTAATGCAGTCAATAAAAATGAGTCTGATCAGACATGAATGCAATGTCACATACCAACTCCCCCTGACATGCTAACTTTACTCATGACACACTAGCTCCCCCTGACATACTGACCTCCAACCAGAACATAAGTCATGCTCTCAAAACCATTCTCCCCCTTTGACATCATCAAAAGAAGTGTAGGGAGAACCAAGGTACTGCTAAGCTGGTGAGACTAGTGCCAATGAATTCACGTGGTAGAAAAATCTCAGATGCAACCCTTAAAGATCCAAGTAAGGTAACTGGATTGAGCTGAAAGACCTCATGGCTAATAAGCAGGAAAGATAAAGAATAAGAGTGAAGATTATCATTATACACAAGAAAAAATAAGGACCAAGGTGAGATAGTCATGCCAAGAGAAAGCTGTCTAAATGCTATACTAATCAAGTATCTGGAGGCTCATCTACTGTTGAATGGTCCAAAGGTATTGAGGACAAACAGTCCACAAATTATTTCAGAGGGGTGGAAGATTTTTCTTTGCTAAGTAGCGAAGCTGCCATTGAGTAATTTTGGTAAATCACACATTGGTATATGAGAAGACACCCTGATCAGAGGTCGAAATTCCCAGTTCCTCAGTGTGATAACTGTATTACTTCTCTTTAGAGAACAGAGTTAGCAATAGAAGTATCTTTTGACGTAAGGAGACACCTTGATCAGAGGCCTGAATCCCCAGTTACTCAACACTTTGATGCTATTGCTCTGCGATGAATTATAAATTTTCAGAAACTTTTTAAACAGAGATATTCTGGCACTTCATGGCATAGAGTATGTTTCATTTCTTTGATGAAGTGTCTAGTTTCTCGGTAACCAGAACATTGCTTTAAAATGTTGATATTCCCCTAAACAAATTTATTTTATTTGGCATATGATGTTTGAAGACAATACCAAATGAACTGATCCCCAAAGAGTTTGCTTCCAGAAATTTAAGTTTTAAACATTTAGGAGATTTCATGACATAAAAATGTCAACAGTGATCCATGTTCATTAATGATGTAGGAAGAAAGTCTTCAGGTTCTCTATCTAGGTCATTGCAGGATTATTAGAAAGAAGCTTTTTAGCTAAATTTTAGTTAATCAAATTTGGAAATTTAAGAGAGTTGAGAGCTTCTAGCTTTTGTGAAAAAATTGCTTAAGGTTCTCAATGAGCTTTGTGCAGTGACAAGATCTCTCAAAATCCTTTGAATCAGTCACCTAAGATCACAAACTAACATACAAGAAGCTCCCCCTGTCAACTTAACTAACTGATGAACTCAAACCAATCAGCTTAACACATGCAAATGCCTCCTATACAAGACATACCTAGAACACCTCCCCCTCACAATATGAATCAGGTATGCAGACATCTGGAATGCACGATGTATTGAAATGCAGAAAAGTAAATTTATGGACATTGAACCTAGTCTATATGTAAATGAACCTGTGGTACCAGGTGGAGAACGTAGGTCAGAAGCCCTCCTCACACATGATGTGGGTTTCCAGTCAGAAGAAATCTGACCTTCTTCCAGCTTATCATTTGATATACCAACAGGTTATGCATGCCAATTTTATTTACTAAAATATGACAGACACTGGATAAAAATTTATGCAAATGAGGACTGTATGCAGCTCAACATGGACACAGAAGCATAGATGGATTTTATTCCAAGATTCTAGAATTCAGGGGGTTTTAAAAATCCCCAGCTCTCTCCTCAAGGTTGTGAATTTTTCATTATCCAGAGGCTTAGTAAAGATATCAGCTATCTGATGTGCAGTGTCTACATGGATCAATTCAAAAGTGTTTTTAGAAACCTCATCTCTGATAAAATGATGTCTGATTTCAATATGTTTGGTGCGAGAATGTAAGACAGGGTTTTTTGCAAGATTTATGGCACTAGTATTATCACAGTATATGGGTGTACAGCCCAGGTCTACTTGGTAGTCCTGAAGCTGGTGTTTAATCTAGATCACATGTGTACCACAGCTCTCTGCAGCTACATACTCAACTTCTACAGTGGAGAGGGCCACAGAGTGTTATTTCTTGGAAGCCCAAGAAACTAAACACCCACCTAGAAGTTGACAGTGTCCACTAGTGCTTTTCCTATCTAGCTTACACCCGACATAGTCTGCATCTGTATATGCAATCAGATCTAAAGTGTGTGATGCAGGAAACCATAATCCTAGGGTGTGTGTAGTAGATAAGTATCTGAAAATTCTTTTCACAACAGCTAGATGCAATTCAGTAGGCCTAGATTGGTACCTAGCACACATACCTGCATTAAATTGTATATCAGGTCTCGAGACAGTCAAATAGAGTAGGGATCCAATCATACCTTGGTATAACTTTGCATCAACTTCTTTACCTGATTCGTCTGCATCTAATGATGTATTGGTACCCATTGGCGTTGTGATGTGCTTCAAATTATTCATGCCAAACATCTTGAGGATGCCAAGGTGTACTTGGTCTTGTTAATGAAGCATCCATCCTCCAGCTACTGTACCTGCAAGCCAAGAAAGTATTTTAATTCACTGACCAAACTCATCTCAAATTTAGCAGACATCAATTGAGCAAATTCATTGCATAGTTCAGTGCATGTTAAACCAAAGACTATGTCATCTACATATACCTGAACTATGATGAGATCTTTACTCAAACTTTTGCTAAACAAGGTTTGATCCACTTTACCTCTGTTGTAGCCCTTGCTGATCAAAAATTCTGTCAGCCTTTCATACCAGGCCCGAGGAGCCTGCTTTAGACCGTACAGAGCTTTATTTAACCTGAAAACTTTGTTAGGATGTGAAGATAATTGAAATCCGGGGGGTTGCTCTACAAAGACTTCTTCTTTAATAAAACCGTTTAAAAATGCACTTTTGACATCCATTTGATGAAGTTTTATGTTTTTAGAACATGTAAAAGCCAATAAAATTCTTATTACTTCCATCCTAGCAACAGGTGCATAGGATTCATCAAAATCAACCCCAAATTCTTGACAGTAACCCTTGGCTACTAGACTTGCTTTATTTCTTGAAATTATTCCATCTTCATTCATTTTATTTTTGAAAACCCATTCAGTTCCTATAACATTTGTATTTTCAGGTCTCGGAACTAGTTCCCAGACATTATTTCTTTCAAATTGACCTAGCTCCTCACTCATTGCATTAACCCATGATTCATCATTCAAAGCCTCATCAACAGATTTGGGTTCAATATGTGACACTAAAGCAACTAGATCTTGATGAGTTACATTTCTGAGATAAGACCTTGTCCTAGGAGGATCTCCTAAGTTGCCTATGATGTTATTCACAAGATGATCTTTCAAGAATCTAACATTAGTTGAGGACTCACCTGTTTCGACTGGCCTTACTTGATTTGGAGCATTTGATGCTTCAGGTGATTCAGATTCTTCCTCCACCATATCCTCTAGAAAGTTTCCATCATGCCTTGAGCTCCTGTCATCATCATCCAAGTTAGTAATAGTGTTTGTTTCATCAAATATACATTAAGGAGATTCTTCTATTATTTGGTCTGAAAGATTTAAAACGCTATATGCCCTAGTTGTTTTAGAGTATCCTAGAAAAATTCCTGGGGTACTCCTTGCATCAAATTTATCTAGGTCTATTTTATTATTGTTATGAATGAAGCATTTTGAACCAAAAATCTTAAAGTATGAAACATTTGGCTTCTTACCTTTCAAGAGTTCATAGGGGGTTTTCTTATGGACGGGTCTTACCAAGGCTCTGTTGATGGTGTAGCAAGCGGTGTTAGCTGCCTCTGCCCAAAATCTTCTGGGTAGCTGACTCTCCACCAGCATAGTTCTGGCCATTTCAATGATTGTACGGTTTCTTCTCTCCACTGTGCCATTCTGCTCTGGAGTCCTGGGAGAGGAAAATCTATGAGTTAATCCTTCATTGTTACAAAATTCAAAAAATATGGAGTTTTCAAACTTCCTCCATGGTCAGATTGAATCATGGAAATTCTGTGAACTCCTTCTTGATTAACTTTATTGAAAAAATGTTCAAATTTCTGAAAAGCATCACTTTTATTTGCTAAGAAAAATAACCATGAAAATCTGATAAAATCATCTACAATCACAAACCTAAATCTCTTCCCATTTAGACTCTGAGTCCTGGTTGGACCGAAAAGATCCATATGCAAAAGCTCCATTGCCTTGGAGGACAAAGACTCAGATCTATGCTTAAATGATTTACGGGTTTGTTTGCCTAGAGCACAGGCTTCACAAATTTTTGAGATGGAATTGAATTTAATCTTGGGCATGCCTCTAACTAAATCATGTTTGACTAATTTATTCAATGTAGAGAAGCTAGCATGTCCTAAACGTCTATGCCAATGAAAAGTATTATTCTCAAGATCAACAGACAAGCAAAGATTTGATTCAGGATTTTCATTTAAAACTACAATGTATACATTATTGACTCTATGTGCTTCAAACTTGACATTGTCAGAATTTATTTCAAGAATTTTTCATGCATTGTTATCGAACAAAACTCTGTGACCCTTGTCACATAACTGACTAATACTAAGCAAGTTGTGTTGAAGACCCTCTACAAGCAGAACTTTCTCAACAGAGTTTGTGGAAGACTTACCAACTGTTCCTATTCCAATGATCTTACCTCTATTCTTTCCTCCAAATTTGACCAGACCCCCTACCTTCATTTCCAGTTTACTGAATTTGGATCGATCGCTTGTCATGTGCCTTGAGCAGCCGCTATCTAGATACCACCTATTGTGCTCAGCTGCTAGGCTAACCTGCAGAGGGACATATCAAGGAGAGTAGTTTGGAACCCAAAATAGATTGGGTCCAAAGACATTGTTCAAATCTCTAAGCAAAAACTTCAGAATCCAAAGCTGTTTCAAAGTATTTTTCTTTTGCATGTTGTTGACATTTTTGTTGAAATTGTGACTAGAATTATGTCCACCTGGCCTAATGAAGTGGAATCTGTTCCTGTTGTTAGACTGTTCATTTCTGGGGTATCTTTTGTACCCATTCTGTCTAGGATAGACATATTCATTCAAGAGTTTATGTGGAGGAACGGGATTTCCCCAGTTTTTCTTATATTGACCCATATTTTTATAGAAAGATGAATTTCTATTCTGGGTCATATGTCTTGACCTGTGAAAGTTCTTATTCTGGGGGGTGCGCACATGAGCTTGCCTAGTTGTGTTCTTTCCAGTTTTAGATTGTTGCCCAGCATGGTTTGACGAATTATTCCTTGGTTGTTGGACATTCTGAACACTATTGGAGCTAGATGGTGTGTCTAGATTTTCCTTTCCTTTTTCTGGATAGAATGTCACTGTTGTGAATTCAAAGGGTTTCTTGTGTGTTGGGTTATAGCCTAAACCCTCTCTGTTGAAGTTAACCCTAACACCTAGCATGGTATCCAAGTCCGTTTTTCCTTGAACAAATTTTCTAGAGTTCTTTGTTTGTCTTCCAGTTCTTTTTGCAATGTTTCACAATTTTTTTTAAGTTCAGAATTCACCTTCCTAACAGCTTTATTCTTTTTAGTGATTAATCTATTTTCACTTTGGCTTTCTTGAAGTGTTAACTTGAATTCATCAAGTTGTTTTTTAACATCCTAGTTTTCAGACTTAAGGTCTTCATTTTCGTTTCTGAGAGAATTCATCTCTTCTAATTCTTCCTTGACCTTCTGATTTTCTTTGTTAGTTTGAATTTGTTCTTCAGTAGCAGCATTCAATTTTCTCTTTAACACTCGATGCTCTCTACTCAAAGCATTAAACTTATCTAACAGTTCAGCATAGGCATCTTCCCAGTCATCAATTGAGAAATTCTCAAAAATGTTGGTTACCTCTTCGTCACTGTTGGCCATAAGGCATATTCCTTGGTCGTCTTCTTCTGAAGAGTTGGCCTTAGGGTCTTCCTCCTCGTCACTCCATGTGCAGACCATAGCCTAAGGTTTTTTCTTTTGCACCTTGGAGCTTTTCTTCTGGAGATCGGGGCAATCCCCCTTCATGTGTCCAGTCCTCCTGCAATGAAAACATGTGATCTTCTTAGGATTCTTATTTTTATCATTGTTTGAATCAAAATGCTTACCAGAAGTATGTGATCTTTTTCTTCTAAATATTTTTCCCTTAGTTCTTAAGAACTTCCGAAATTGTCGAGTCAGCATAGCTTGCTCCTCTTGATCAAGATCTGAGAACTCGTTAGATTCCCCACTACTACTGCTATTGCTACTCCCACTGCTACTACGGGACACCTTGAGAGCAATGTTCTTGCCCTTCTTGTCACTTCCTTCACCATTTCTTTTAAAATTCATTTCATAAGTCATTAGGGATCCTATCAGCTCAGTGACTGTCATTTTTGACAGATCCCTAGACTCCTCTATCACAATGGCGTTAGTGTGCCATGCGGGGGTTAACGACCTAAGGATTTTCCTGACTAGATCCCCTTCTGAAACCTATTTCCCAAGCCCTTTAAGAGTGTTAGTGATCAGCGACAGCCTAGCATACATTTCTGTAATAGTTTCCTCAGATTTTATCTTAAACAATTCATACTCAGAGGTGAGCATATTTACCTTGGTGGCCTTGACTTGGGATGTACCTTCGTAGATGAGCTCTAGTTCATCCCACATTTTCTTGGCAGTTTGGCAGGCTGAGATCCTGGCGTACTCTTCTCGATGTACTGCGCATTAAATTATGTTTAGAGCCGACTAGTTAATAGTTGAAAGCCTGATGTGATCCTTTATCCACGCATCTTCATTTGGTGGGAGCTCGAATGGTCCTGTGGTGATCACTCTCCAGAGTTCATGGCTCTGCGCTCCCAGGAATACTTCTATCCTATTTTTCCAGTAAAAGTAATTATTACCATCAAAAAAAGGAGGGCGACTAATAGACTATCCCTTAGCCATGAAACTGCGAGGAGTGCTAGATCCAGATTTACCCTGGTCGTTGGACCACATGTTAGGTAACCTGCTCTGATACCAATTGATAAATCACACAGAATGTGAGCTAGAAGGGGGGGTGAATAGATCACATCCAATTCAGAGTAATTTAAAAAAAAATTATGTAATCTGAATCGCAGTGAGGAAACTTTCCTAGTCCGGCCACGGAGCAGATAGATAGACAGAAGCTTATCGAGAGAAAGAGTTATGATGAAACAATAATCGAACAGCTGACTGTTGATTTGTTTTTTTGTTTTTTTTTTTGTTTGCAAAGAAGAATAGATAAATATGATATGAAGATGAATATGAAGAGCGAATAACAATGATCTCGATCAACCTATGAACATGTGAACCATGAACCTAGGCAACCAGCACAAGCTCTAGCATGGGCATGCTATCTCAATCAAGACTAAGCTAAGCAAATCAAGAAAAACACATGCCAGGGCGTGGAATAAAGAATAAAGAAAAATACACCGTAGAGGTGGAGCAAGCAAGAGTAAATAAGAGATATGAGAGAGAGAGAAAGTTAATGCCCAATACTAAGAAAGAACGTGATCGCCACTAAGGTAAATACAAGCCAAAGACCTGAGCAATACCTTGGAATAGGAGGATGATGCACCCGCCCACGGGAGAGAGAAACCAATAGGAAACTGCAGCTATGTTGAATGTGACGGTCCAGAACCTACGCGTCACAGGGAGTGTGACGGTTGCCAGATAGACCGCTAGAGGAACCTGACGCGTCTGATGAAGACCGTCAGAGTGTCTGCAGAACAAGCTTGTGAATCCTTCAAACTCCAAACCTTCCAGCTGGCTAGAAAGCTTGGGCCTCGTCTAATGAGCCCTGTAAACCTGCCAAAGAATGTAGAACACAAGAAACAACCCCAAATTAGCCTTTCAAACAACGTAGTATCAATACTCAAATGAACTTGATGTCATTCAAAAGGAAAGGGGAATACCAGGGAGTTGTGTTTTTTTTAACCCCTCTGGGCGTTTTAAAAGATAGGAAGGATGCTTAAGTGAATGAAATAAGTGGAAGAACATGGAAGAACGTGAAATAAGGAGTGGGACAATGCTATGATGAAAAGAGAAAAGGAAGAACACAAGTATGCCAATGATGGAACTAAAACCCTCAAGAAAATGAATACTCCTTTGACTGTGAATCATATGGACGTGAGAGACAACTTTTCTTGGTTGGATATGGCTCTAGAATGCGGCAGCACTTCGACGTAAACTCCAGATTTTTCCCCTTAGGCCATGAAGTCAAGGGTTCTATTTATAGGCCCTCAAACTCTCCGATCGAGCAGAGGATAATCCAGCTAAAAAGGAGGATGATTTTTAGCAAACTCTTGAAGATAACACTCCCAAGAGTCCATAGAAACAGACAGAAGGTTTTAAGGATCAGATTTGGAAGAGAAATCACAAGATCAAACTCTTAACTCGGCCACGGAGTAGCAGAGAAAAGGCCAGACCTGCCAGGACTCTCTATTTGATGTAACGGTTGCACGACAGACCGTCACAGGCATGTAACGCTCCAGGAGTAGACCGTCACAATCAACCTCATCCTTTAAGAGATAAGATCAACGGGAGAAGTTTTCAAATGCTGGACTCTTGAAGAATGTAACGGTCGAGAGAAAACGCGTCAGGGAACTATAACGGTTGCACGATAGACCGTCAGAGTCAACGGATAGCCAAAGGATAAGCTTTGAAAAGAAGCCTTATACTCAAGGACTCTTCAAGATGTAACGGCCAAGGACTGATGCGTCAGAGGAATATAACGCGCCTAGTATAGACCGTTTGAGACAATAAAGATCCAAATGAGACAAAAGCTTGCTAAACTTTGTTCAATGCAAGGAATCAAGGAACCAGACCCAACCAAGGAATTAAGACCCACGAAATAAACCTCCCACTGATCAAGAAGGCTCAACAAAAGGGAATAACTCGGAGCATCATATAGAATGAACAAGGAGATGACCCAACTTATTGATCATAAAATAGGTGTCAACAGATGCCCCTCCTTAATGCCCTCTTTGTAGGGGAGCGAGCGGAGGTGAAGCGAAAGCGGAATGGAACATGGAGATGAAGCGGAAATGAAGCGGAGCGGACCAAAAAGTGGGCGTTAAGGCAAACGACACCCGTTCCCAACCAATAAGCGACAGGAATTTTCTGGAAAACCTCGAACTAATCACAAGGAAATAGCCAACCAAATGACACATGTCTGGAAGAACTACTAACTAAGGAAAGGAAAACACGGCTGGCCGCCGGAGGCAACGGAAAAGAGAAAGACGATTAACTAAACTCCAGATATGAATCTTCAGCTAACCAAATCAAGCGAGTAGATCAAAGGAAACCTTCCAATTCAGAGTGGAAATGACTCTCCTCATTCGAGATCAAGAACACAGCTATTCACCATCAGTGAGACGCCTTGAACAGATGAAGATTCATGAATGCTCAAAAAAATGCCCATGATGCATGCTGGGCTAAAACAAAAGAAATCATTAAAACGAATGCAAAGAAAGGTAAAATAACAATATACTCGAGAATAGTATTGCTAGACCAGAGAAACTAGGGTCAGGACACCATCTGCAACCACGGCGTGCAAGATAGAACCATCGTCTCCAAACTTTTCCAACCTAATGGCCTATCCAACGATTAAACATGTGCACTTAGATCATCATCATTTTTTTTTAAGGGGAACATCAGATCCCAGAACACATGAATGACCAGCCGGTTCTCGAGATAACATATCATAGATAACATATAGTAATGCATTAAGGGATAAGGATCGAGATACAATACCTGACTTACCTGTCTGTCGAAATGGCTAATGATAATTATTTTCATAACTTCACCCATGAAGAAAGAGGTTAGCCAACGATAATTAATATGAGCATGAAATGAGGCATAATCATTTGTACACATGAATTGCATTAAAAATATATACCATGGAAGAAAAAGCGATCATCCAAGCATCAAATAGACCATTTTATTCATCAAGCAATCTGCAAACTGTGACGGTCTAAAGGGGGTGCGTCACACCTCTCTGACGGATCAACGCTGGGCTGTCAGAGCCTTGGCGGTTCACATCCTTCAACGCATGATTCAAACTGACCTGACGGTCTAAGGGATATGCGTCAGAGACTGTAACGGTCTAGCGATAGACCGTCACATTTCCTGAGCGTTCAAAAAAAACAACACCGAACGGTCACACACATCATTCAAGCATTCATTCGCCCTAACACCCAAAAAACCCCCAAAACTACCGGGGCGTCCACCGGTGACGACCCAATGGAGATGGCCGGCGACGAGGCTCTCAGGCCACTGGGAAGGGAGAAAGGGTTGAAAAGAAAGGCTATACACCGCCTCCACTGTCGGATAGAGCGCGAGGTGATCCCGCTGACCGAGGAAGGAGAAACGGCGGTGAGGGCATCCACGGTGGAGGAAGAGCCTCCAACGGCCGAACCAGAACAAGGGGAAGCTCCCTTGGATGAAGGAGAAGCCGTGGCAACAGAGAAGAAAAGGAAACGGGGCCAAGACCATAAGGTAGGTCCGTTCGCCCTAATTTACATCTTTAATTTTTATGAATTTTTAAGTCCATGCATGCATGAATAGGGGGTAGAAAATGAGTCTATGAACCCATTAGGATCAATTGCATGAATGGGGGGTAGAAAATGAGTCTATGAACCCATTAGGATCAATTACAGGCCATTTGGTCAAAGTGGAAAAGCCAAGGAATGAAAATGAAGACCACCCCTTTTCAGGGGATGTGACGGTCCTACCAGTGACCGTCACAACTCCGACGCACCACTCCTGGTGCGTTAGAGCTCTGTGATGCACCACTCCAGGGCCGTCACAGTCACCAGAGACCAGAGCTATTTTTAGGGTTTTCAATTATTCAATTTTTTTGTTTGTTTTCATTATATGAATGTCATGCCATGATTTTATGATGCAATTGACTAATTTATGATCTAAATGCATGCAGGGGAAGAGACGAACAAGAATTTCATGGCTGCAGATCCGGGCAGTCTACCAGGCATTGCCCGATTATCAAAGAGAGAGGCTCGCAACGATGGGGTTCGCCGAGGTGCTGAGCATTGAGGTGATTAGGATGGACACATCGTTGCTCTACGCGCTGCATGAGCGATGGAACCCAGTGAGCAGAGCTTTCATCTTCCCATGGGGCCACATGATCCCCTCGCTGGAAGACATGGCGAGGATTTCTGGATTGAGAGTCCACGGAGCAGCGGTGACCGGGTGGACTTACGGGAACTACAGGGAGCTAGCCCAGGAGCTACTGGGCTTGGACTTGATCAGACCGGGCCACACCTCATCCCAGCTTTCGAGATCAACACTGTAGGACAGTCTAGGACTGAGGGGAGCTGCTATTGCAGTGGGAGAGCTACCCGAGGAGCATCTCGGGTGAGTGATAGAGCAGGTGCGCCCACATGTGGCGGCGGAGGCGGGACCGGAGGGAGATCGCGTGCTGAGGCGGTTCCTCATGCTGCTATTCGGGAAGCTGCTGTTCGCGACTCCAGCGGACGTGATTAGTTGCAGATTACTACCATTGCTCGAGGATTTGGGCAGAGTAGGAAAGTACGCATGGGGAGCAGCGGTCTTGGCCTTCCTATTCAAGTCGCTCAGCACGACGGACCGGCAGACGATGCTGGGCAGCTTCTCGCCCTTCCTATAGGTATACTTGACTTAAATGCTTCTTATATGATTATGCAATTGATTATGCAATGCAATTGACTGAAATGACTCCTAAATGCAGATCTGGAGATTCGTGTACCTCCCTGGGATTGGGTGAGGCACGTAGCTACATCCTGGTTGGATCCCGATCGCGAGGCGATGGGTTGTCGCGAGGGACCCAGGGTCGATCACCAGACTGACTCGGGCGATCCAGGATGACCTGGACTCCTTCCCGCATACGGTGGTAAGCCCAGAACTCTAAATACTTTGAATGCTTCTGAATGTTCTATAGACTTATGAATGTTTTTACATGCTGACAAATGAACTAACATGATTTTCAGGTGAGATGGACCCTGTACCGGGATGAGAGCTACGAGGGACAGCCAGGGGTCCAGGCATCCTTATCATACCGCGGGCGAGACATATGGTTGCATTGCATCAACGTCATCGAGCCCTTGCACTACCGCCTGATCTTGTGGACCCGTGGACTACACCAGCCTGAGGTGACATTCCCACACCGAAGCGACGAGCGCCCGGGCAAGTCATCAAAGGGCATCAGTGGGGATGTGGATTGGTGCGCCCGCAAGGCGAAATACGTCCACGACTGGAACAGGAGAGGTCGAGCAGTGAAGGAGCGGGCCGATAGCGATGAGGCGTATTTGAAAGCCTTCGCCTGGCGGTACGGAGACCAGGTGTACCGAGGCACCCGATGACCGGTATGAAACTCTAAACTTAAACTATGTTTATTCTAAATGTAACAATTCTATATGCATTGACCCATGCTCTCTAAATGTAGCTTGACACTGAGGGACGGATAGCCGAGCTCGAAGGGCTACTCCACACGACCATCCAGCAGCGGGACGAGTACCGGACCTCTCTGGAGCTTCTGGTAAGATTCCCAAAACCTGAGACTTAAATGATTATGCTTATGATGCAAATGATGCAAATGTGACTGATTAACTTTAACTCTTAAATGCAGCGGGCTGAGGGAGCCCAAAGAGCCAGACCCGATGCCCCGTCATCGTCATCACAGCCTGCCAGGGACAGAGCTGAGCGGGACGCTGAGTTTGCTCGAGCGGTCGTTCAGGTCGAGGAGGTGGAGGCCACCCTCGCAGAGCGGGTAAGAAACTAAATGCTTTGACTTAAATGCTTATGCTTATGCAAAATTAAATGCTTATTTGGCTAATCATGATGAGATGCAAACTACAGGCGAGAGAGCTAGCCGCAGCGGTGGCCGAGGCGGAACGTGCCCGAGAGGAGACAGAGAGACTTCGGACCGAGCTGGCTCAGGCACGGGCCGATGTGGAGAGACTCCGGACCGGGACGGCCGACTTGGAACGTTATTGGACCGAAGCACGTGAGGCTCGGCGCCAGGCCTACGATATGAAGATTGAGCTGCGGACCCTGGAGAGGACCGTCCGGATGATAGGCCGAGGACCAGAGCAGAGCGCCTCTCAGAGTGGAGCATCGAGGAGCGCTGCCCGTACTGGATCAGTGGCTGACTTCCTCGTCAGCTCCTCCGGCCAGCGGAGGAACGAGAGGCCAGAGAGGGGACAGCAGGAGGAGAGTGCCTTCATAGCGCCACCAGTGAGGAGACCCGAGGATGGTGATGACAATGGCGGCCCGAGAGACAAATCGGCCGAATGAGCTTGTATTTCTCTTCTTTTATTACACTTGTACATGACTTACATAAACAATGAAATGAGAATGAATGAAATGGAGTGAAGAGTTCTTTTTTATATTTTTGTGTTGTTTTATGTGAATGATTGTAGGTGTGAATGGAATGCAGATGAATGGAATGAATTGAATGAATTGCGCGAATGAGATGTAAATGTACGATGGAATGAAATGGAAATGCATGTGGAAATGTGTGAAATGGCATGAATGGGATGACTGAAATTATGTAAATGGAATGGGATATGTGTAAATGAAGGACCACAGGCAGAAAGGAATAGCACAAATCCTGCAGCAGACAATGTGACGGTCTAGAGAAGACGCGTCAGAATGCTGTAACGCACCAACTGAAGTCCGTCAGAGATGACAGAGGCAAACTGATCAGCATAAAAATGTGACGGTCCATCGATGGAGCGTTAGAATGATGTAACGGTCGAATGATAGATCGTTAAAGATGGCAGAACAATGCTATATTAAAGTAGCTTGCAGAAAATGTGACGGTCCATGTGGGGAACATCAGAGTGAAGTAACGGTCTTGACCCAGACCGTCAGGAATGATTGAACCATGAAGGATTAGAACTGCACGGTAGAAAATGTGATGGCTCAGGAATCATGCGCCACCATCATGTGACGGTCTACTTTTAGACCGTTAGGCTTAACAGAACGAGATTGGGCTAAAAGAAACCTACAGGTAATGTGACGGCCCAGGATTGAAGCGTCAGAGCCAAGTGACGGCCTTACGATAGACCACCAGAGAACGAGGTGTACTCCGAGACGGATTATGCCGTGAGAGTCCAAACCCGAAGGTTAACCATCTAAACCCCCACTAGAACTCTCCTAGACTTGAGATAAGGCCTTCTAACCCAAATATTATCATTCTATAGCCAAAAGCAAGCCTTTAAAACATGGAAACTCTGCCAAAAATTGTAGCTTTCTAAATTCACTGCTACAAGGACTGAAGAACCTCCCTCAAGAGCAGGAAACACCATGAAAAGAAGCTTTGAAGTGATGGTCATGGAGGAGAAGGTCTACACCGGACCTAAAGCAGCGAGGAAGGAACATGGGGAGTTGCAAAGGCTGACATCAATCCCCAAGCATCTGTGCTTAAGTGCTCAAAGAGTGGTGAGTTCTATTGATTCAAAGTTCATTAATTTCTGCACTTCAACTTCTCATGATCTCTTCCTCTCCCTCTTCTTCCTTCTTTCTAGCCTCTTCCTAGTCCAAGATGTTACTCCAACTTGAAGTGGGTGGCTCCCATGATCAAAGAACTCCCTTTAGAAGTTTTAGCAATCCTTAGGGCATGGCACCTCCAACCTCTATTGGTTTTAGGCAAAAAATTTTAGAAATTATCTTTAGATTGGCCAAGCATTTCAGCCCTCATAGAATTATGGCATCCTCAAACACATACTTTCATCTTCCCTTCCTTTGAAGCTACAGTCCTATTAGAGGAGGTAGAGACCTACCTAGCCCTTCCTAAGACTAAGGCGGGGGATGAAGATCTAGTGTGCTATACGGTTGAACCAATTGACCCGTCCTTGATCTTGAGCGATTTCATACACAATCAAAAGGATGTGAGGACCATGATCAGCCCACACCATGTTCACTTGATACCTATGGCATAGTGGATAATCTCTCATTGCAAAAATAAGTGGGAGAGACATGAAGCAATAGCCAAGGCGGTGTCAGTTTGCTTATGCGGAGTTTTCCTTTTCACCACTACCGACCATCTCTTAGATATCCAAAACCTTAGCATCATCAGCGGGTTGTGGCGGGGTTTGTCCATATCTCAAGCGATCCTCTTATACCTCTACGAAGGACTTAGTTCGGCTTGCTTAGGAGGACCTTTATTCGGATCCATGATACTCCTCGAGTGCTGGATGGGAGTGAGAATCAAATTCCAACCCAAGGAGGACATAACTTCAACTAGCCGGATCTTCGGGAGCCACCCTTTGTTCTTTATCGGAGGTGCATTTGGATTTTCTCCACAGGTGGAATGTCGGACAGCGGATAAGAAAACGCGGGATGAATGGCGCCTCTTCTTCAACACCTTGCCAACAAACAAATTCACAATGCGACAAAGAATCCTTCGGAGCACTCTGCTGAGAATACCGCGGTGCCCAGGCCTTGACCTTCAGCTAGTGGGGAATAACACCCTGGCGATCTACAAACCTCACCGGTGCCACCTTCAGATCGGACTACCCCGGACCATGGTTCCCGCACTATCACACTACCCTCCCCATCTATCTAGGAAGATGGGGACCGAGGAGGATGAAAGGGCAGTCCGGAACACTCTGACCATGTGGGAGATCAGCAAAGTGTGCTCGTGGAAAGAAGAAGTGGAAGAAAACGACGAAGCACGCCGTGGTTATGTGAAGGACTTAAGGAAGATCCGCCCTCTTGCGGATAGGAAGTTGAATGTGGCATGAACCTTGTTTATGAATGATGATGTAATTGACAATTGGGATTAGAAAATTTATCAAATTTATGTTGCATTAAGTTCATTTGAATGAGATGGGAATGCCTTAATTGAATGAGCATGAGTCCTTGATTCTTGACTTGGCTAGAATGATCTGGAAATATAGCCTCCGGAGAGTGTAACGGTCCTACATAGGGCTGTTATAAGGACGTGACGGTCTTACGATAGGCCATCAGGGGAATGAACTGAGAGTTTGGTCCTCTGGAGGGTGTAACGGTCTAACGATAGACCGTTAAATGGATGTGACGGTCATAGCCTAGACCGTCAGGGAAGGCCTGCTGAGAGAATGGAAGCCAACGTTCTGCAGAAGGTGACGGTCAAAGGATGGACCGTTACATGGCTGTGGCGGTCTGATGCTGCCGTGTTACAGACCTGAACCTTCAAAGTTGTGAAATTCTAACCCGGGCTTGAACCTGCGTTCTGCACACACTTAGACCAGAAACAAGTTAGATCCGTTCTTAGACTCAACCCCTTGCCTTGAAGCAAGTTAGAAAATGACCATTTCTTGATATTTGGTCAAGGGGCTGAGCCTTATTAAATAGGCGGGAAAATACAATGGAAATAATGCAATGCATGCGATGCATATGATGGTATTTTTGGATTTTGGATTTTGAAAAGGACAACATTTTGATGTTTTTGGATTTTTGGGATATCTGGTTTTTAGATTTTTGGAAAATATTTGACCTTTTTGGAATTTTAGAAATATATGATTTTTTTTGGATTTTGGAAATATTTGATTTTTTGGAATTTTGGAAATATATGATTTTCTTTGGGTTTTGGAAATATTTGATTTTTTGGAATTTGGAAATATTTAATTTTTCTTTGGATTTTTGGAAATATTTGATTTTTTGGATTTTTGGAAACCAGTGCTTCCCCTGACAACGTGGGTCCTTCTTATTTTATTAAGAGTTCCCGAGGTTGGCGTGCAATAGAGGTGACAATCCCTGGCCAAGACCTTACTTGCGTGACGGTGCTTCTACCAAGGCCATACCCAGGGTATTTGTCTTGGTCCTAAAAAGAAAAACAGAATACGGGGATAAGCTTAGGCCAGATATAGAAGCTTTTAGGACTTGAGTTCCTCTCCAGACAACCCATTAGAGATTTGGTCTGTTGCGCCGGGGCTTTGTGTCCGTCATCGAACCTTGGCCCACTCTAGGCATGCATACGACCGGGCTCATTCGTCCCGCGGGGTAACTGTACTGCCACTCTTGTCATGCCTAGTTATGTTTCTTTCTTTTCCTTTGAAGCCTTGGAATATTGGTAGGAAGACTTTGGAAATAAACTTTTGTTTCTTGTCATAAAGATTGCTCCTTTGCTTTTTACTTTTCTTTTCTTTCTTGTGGCGTCGGGTCATAACGGACTGCCCCTATTTGAGACCTCCTCTCGTCAGGGTGTCTAGATCGGTCATCGCCTCCTTATTCATCTCTTGCCCCTGGATTCAGCCGAAGAAAGAAACGGACAGGGACTTTGACTTTCCCCTAAAGCATGGCCAAGGAGAAACAATGTCTACAAAGCGGGAAACCTGACCAGGGATGTCGTGTAGTGTGTGATTGCCGTACTCGGGACCTTTTTCATGGCGAAAGGAAAGACACCTCGCTGCCGGGGTGGCACTGATTAGACTCTAAGGAAAGAATCGTTTAAGATACAACCCATTCCAAGCGTGAGAGAGCTCCTCACCTTCGGCGTTCACTAAGCGGTAAGCATTTTCTGGATAAGCTTCTTTTACAACGAACGGCCCTTCCCAGTTAGGTTGCAATTTAGACCTAGGACTTGCAGACCGAATGAATTTGCGTTTCAAAACCATATCACCTTTTTGAAATTTGCGTTCAATTACCTTCTTTTGAAAATAACGCGAAACTCTCTTTTGATAAACGGATACGTGATCGGCCACGTTCATCCTCTTCTCATCTAGGAGTTCCAACTGAACGAGCAATGCCTCTCGACGTTCATCGAGATTAAGTTCCTTATCGAGCTGCACTCTAAGGGAAGGGATCATGATCTCATATGGGATCACCGCCTCCATCCCGTATGTGAGAGCATAGGGAGTTTGCCCCGTGGGAGTGCGGACGGAGGTGCGGTAAGCCCATAGAGCTTCCACTAATCTTTCTGGCCAATCAGAAAATTTGTGAGATTCGTAGGTTTTCTTTATAATCTTGAGAAGGGTTTTATTAGTGGCTTCAGCTTGACCATTGCCTTGAGGATAATATGGAGATGAATGATGCAATGCAATATTGAACTTCTTACATAGGTCCTTGAGCTCTTGAGAGACGAACTGGGGTCCGTTGTCGGTGACGATGTTGCTTGTCACTCCGAACCGTGAGATGATATTCTTCATGATGAATCGGCACACCGTTGAAGCTTTAATCTCTGCGTATGCCTCTACTTCGACCCATTTGGTGAAGTACTCAATGGCAGTAAGGATGAAGGATTTCTACTTGATCTGAGAATTAGGATCACCGAGCGGGCCGACAACATCGAAAGCCCACATAGAGAATGGTCAAGGAGCAGAGAGAGGATGAAGAGATGAAGCTGGAGCATGGATTTTATCGGCGTGGAGTTGGCATTTAAGACATCTCCGGACGTAGAGGGAGTAATCTTCCTCCAGAGTGGGCCAATAGTAGCCCTGCCTAAGGATTTTCTTCGCCAGAGCCTGGCCATTAACATGACCTCCACACTCACTAGAATGTGCTGCTTCGGCCACCTTCCAAGCTTCATCGTCATTTAAGCATCTCATGAGCATTCCACTAGTAGCGCGCCTGTATAGTTCTCCTGCGACAAGGGTATACCTTGAGGCGGTCCTCCTTATTGACTTGCGCTGCTCAGCATTTGTCCCTTCCGAGAACGATCCATCTTTGCAAAACAACTCGATCTTATGATACCAGGGCAATTCTTCTTCCTCCAAGATTTCCTCTAACTCCATCAAAGATACTTCCTTAAGCTCTTCCTTCTCAGCCCTCGCCTCTATAGCTTTCCTAAGGTTGATATACCAAGGATCCTGAAGAGAGGGTGCGTCCAATCTCTGAACGATGATAGTCTCAGTAATCCGACTGAGAGGGAAAGATAGAGAGGAAGCAAGTGAAGCTAAAGCATCGGCTAGAATGTTCTAAGACCTAGGAGTATGGATGTAGACCAACTTACGGAATTTCCTAGCCAGGAGCATGACCAAATCTTGATAAGGCTTGAGCTTAGGGTCACGAGTGCGGTAAGTGGACAGAACTTGCCGCATGACGAGCTGAGAATCTCCTATGATATTCAAGTAACATGCGCCTAGGAGGTAGGCGTGCTTCAATCCAGCTAAGAGAGCCTCATACTCAGTGATATTGTTGGTAGCAGGAAATCGAAGTTGATAAGAAAAAGGAATTGTTACTCCTTCTGGGGTGAGCAGAACAGCGCCGATCCCTCGGCCTTGAGAATTGAGTGCACCATCAAAGCGCAGAGACCAAAAGGGATGATGAGAGATGGCAGAGAGATGCTCATCAGTAAAATCGTCCTGAATAGAATCAGTGTGAGGAATGGGGAGATGGGCAAGATGTTCAGCGATGGCGTATCCTTTGACCGCCTTTTGAACGACAAATGTGATATCGAATTGGGAGAGGAAGCTCTGCCAGCGAGCTAACCTACTAGAAAGGACAGGCTTTTCTAACAGATAGCGAATCGGGTCCATTCTAGAGATCAACCTAACTGGGTGGGCAAGAAAATAGTGTTTAAGCTTCTGAGCTACCCACACTAAGGTGGCACAAGTCTTTTCCATAGCGGTGTATTTGGCCTCAGCTGGGTTAAACAACCGAGAGAGGTAATAAGCAGCCCGCTCTTTTCCTTCATCATCTACTTGCGCTAAGACCACCCCTAGGGAGTCCTCAATGACCGAGATATATAGGATTAGGGGTTTCCCAGGGATAGGAGGTTGCAAAACCGGGGGATTGGACAGATATTCCTTTAAGTCCTCATAGGCCTTCTGACAATCTTGATTCCATTCAAATTTGACCCCCGCCTTGAGCAATTCATAAAACGGGCGGCACCTCTGAGAATGTTGGGATATGAATCTTCTGATGAATTACAATCTACCAATCAACCCTCGAAGTTCCGTAATGTTCTTCGGTGGAGGCATGTCCATGACGGCCTTTGCTTTATTAGGATCAATCTAGATCCCCCGTTTGCTAACTATAAAGCCTAGCAACTTCCCTGAAGAGACCCCGAAAACACACTTCTTTAGATTCATCTTGAGCTTATACTCCCTGGCTCTTTGCAGCACCTTAGCCAAAATAGAGGGGTGTTCTTCTTTGGTTCTTGATTTCACCAAGATGTCATCCACGTAGGCTTCCATGTAGATGTGCATCATGTCATGGAAAATGGCCATCATTGCCCTCTGATAGGTGGCACCTACGTTCTTCAGACCGAACGGCATAACCACATAGCAGTACGTGCCCCAGGGCGTGGTGAAGGAAGTTTTCTCTTGATCTTCAGGAGCGAGACGGATCTGATTATAGCATGAGTAACCATCCATAAATGATAAAGATTTGTACCCGGCGGTGCTATCGACCAGGACGTCTATGTGAGGCAGCGGGAAATCATCTTTGGGACATGCTTTATTCAGATCCCTGAAACTGATGCAAATATGCACTTTTCCATCCTTCTTGATAACAGGGACTATGTTCGCCACCCACTGGGGATATAGAACAACTCTAATGAACTTGGCCTTGTATAACTTATCAACTTCTTCTTTGATCCTTAAGGCCATGTGGGGGTGAAATCTTCTCGATCTCTATTTTACGGGTGTTGCCCCTGGTTTAAGTACGAGTCGGTGTTCCACTAAAGAGAGGTCAAGACCCGGCATGTCCTCATAAGACCAGGCGAAAGAATCAATATACTTCCTTAGAACCTTGACCAGATCTTCTTCCACTTGCGGAGGGAGATTAGCGGCAATAATGATGGGCCTAGGGTCTTCTTCAGTTCCCAATTTTATTTCCTTCGTAGGTTCATCCACTGTCGACGATGGCTCGTCGAATCTCTTTAATTCTTGCGCATATAGATCGGCAGTGTTATCTACGTTGCTGTCCTCATCATCAATCGAGTCTTTTTCATCCAGGACTTCATAGACACCGAGTCCGTTATCGCTCCACACCCCTTCTTTTACCTCTTCATCTTCAATCATGATTGCTGTAGCAACAAACTCTGGACACTTCAAAAGAGCATGAGATCGCTGAGCTAGATCCTGTAAGAACCTATCAGGAATGGATTTGGAATGACGTGCAAGCGGGCGCGGCTCAAGCTTGGAAGGATTGGACGAGCTAGAAGAGGACCCTACTTCTCTAGTTCTAATCGACCCTACTTCCCTAGACTCGACGGACCCTATGCCTAACCTAGGAGAAAGGAAATCTAGTGGAAAGGAAGAAGCAGGGGACTCGTGCCCCTGGGAGGCGGATGGAGACAAGGTAGCATAATCTTCCACCGAAATCTCCATTTCAAATTTGACATTTTTTTTGGAGATCAGTGGAGACCACACAGCAGGATGGAGGAGGAGGAAGTTGCATGGGGAACAACTCAGGGAATATGCAATCGAAAAAAGGATCGGAGGATCTAAACCACATCTCGTGGAGTTGGGCATTGGGGGGAGGAGGAGTGAATAGAGTTGACAAATCAATGGGTGGGCAGCACCCACATGCACATGGAACAAACATGATTTCGGGTGATCTTTCCGTAAAATACGGATCGACCATAATCGGGGGTGAATAGGGTATGGACTCCGACTGTTGAAAGAGAGATGAGAGGCGGGAGGGAGACCAAGAAGTGATGACGGGTGAGCTCCCCTTTTCTTGCAGATAAGTAATTGGTTTCTTCGGCCTCCACTGAACAAGCTGGGTTTCTTGATTCTTCTTCTGATCATGGCCATCTGGTTTGCTGAACATTCTAGCAAGTGATTGACTGAAATCTATCATATCATCAACAGGTCCTTTTGGTAGCAGAGGCGGACCGGCAATCGTGCAAGCTGCATCCTTCTTTTCTGACTGTTCTGATTGTGAATTTAGGGTATCTGGCTGAAGAGGATCTTTAACAAAGTGTTGACGATAGTCCCAGATAAGTGGCCTTGAGTCTCCCATCATTGAGAGAGCGGACTCTCGATAACCGAGACCTCTTCGGCTCATTTTCCTCCCTTTGGGCACTGGCTTAGTACGCCCCTGTAACTGTGCACCGAGGCCTCTCCCCGGTTGATAACCCAGCTTCAATATGATATCCCAACCCTTGGAATCTCGGATCTGAGGTTTCACTTTGATACTGACAGGTGTAGTGACGGGCTTGCGTGGTGCATAAGCCCAAGGGAAATCCAGATCTAGCACAGAAATAAAGGGCCGACTGCTGGGCCACAATGTAGGCAAAATCTTCTCTGAAATGGCTTTTACAGACTGGATCGTGGATAAGCTTTTGACCTTGACCACCCTCCCTTGAAAAGGGAATTTAAGACATTGATGCGCGGTGGATGGCATGGCACTGAGAGTATCGATCCACGGATGACCCAAGATGGCTTTAAACATGGGGTCGATGTCCAGCACATAGAACTCAATGGGCATGGTAAGAGGCCCAAGCTCAGCTTGAACGGTGACAACCCCGTGACACGCCCTCCGAGAATTGTCATAAGCAGCTATAGTAGTGGGGGTTGGGCGTAGCAGTTCTTCTGATATATTGTAGGCCCTGAGGGTGCTGAGTGGACATACATTGATAGATGCCCGTGTATCAACTAGTGCCGCCTCAATACTGACTTTGTTCAGAATAATAGTGATGCAAAGCGGCATTTGCCGAGCTTCCGGTGGTGCTAGCTCGGTTTCAGAGAAGGTAATAGCTGGCCCCTTAGAGATTGTGGCCAGTGCGGTAGGTAAGTTGTCAACTGCCATATCTTCACTAACCATCACCTTCTGAAGAAAATCTCTGAGAGCATCCTGGTGAAGGGTAGATCTCTTAATAAGATCCAGCACAGATATCTTGGTGGGCACCCTATCAAGGTGATGCAGCAGATCATATTGGGTACCCGGTAATGGCTCGGTTTCTTCCTGCTCAGTAGCCGGTTGGGAAGACTGGGGATTGGAGGTGGAAGGAAGGTTGCGGTGAAACATGCGCCCGCTCCGCAGGGCGAAGTTATAGGCTGCCGCGGCCTCAGATTGGCTCAAGATAAGTGACTTAATAGGCCCGGTGGGGTGGATGAGTGGCGCGGAAGAGGGCGTGGTGGAAAGGATGATAGGTGAGGGGTTGGTGGCAGTGGGTGCGAGTGGAAGTGGGGATATAAAGGTAGGCGGAGGTGCAATGAGTGGAGGGTTAGATGGAGGTGTGGTGGTAGCGGGGGTGAGTAATGTGTGAGAGGCGGGGGGTAGAGTAGGAAGGACAAATGGTGTAGCAGGCGGAGGAGGGTTTCGGAATGTGGGCGTAAGGATGTTAAGAGTGGAAGGAATGTGGAAGTTGTGGTGAAGGGCCATAACTTGCGGCGTAGAGCTGTCATCGTCAAAGGACCACCCGACATCAGGGGCCGAGGGTTGAACTACATTGACCTGGGCTGGTGCCGGTGGCTGAGGCTGCGGAGCGAGAAGATGGTTCGGCATTGGGTTCTGATGGATCCCCAAGTCTTGAACCAGCTGCTGTTGCTGTTGCTGTTGCGGCTGCTGTTGCGGCTGCTGTGCCTGTTGTTGCTGCACTTGCTGCCTCGGCGGCTGCCTTCTTTTCTCTTTGATTTCTATGATGGCCCTATGCATTTCGGCCCAATCAATCCTTTGTCCTTCATGGAGGTCATAGACCAAATCCCTGAACTGAAAACACCCTTCAATAGTATGTCCTGGCTGCCTGTGGAACATACAGTACTTTGTCTGATCAACGGTCGGGTTCCAGTTGGGCCGTTCCGGAGGGAGTTGTATAGCATTAACTGACATGAGAGCTGAGAAGATATCTGTGAGGGTTTCTGGCAGGGTGGGTACTGTGCTCTTTTAGGAGCCGGGCACTTATTATTGTTGTTGTGGCCGTTGGGTGGAGGGACATTATGGTATTGCGAAGGCTGTGGAGGTTGTTGTGGAGTGGCAAAGGTGTTTTGTGGACTAGTGAAGGAAGGCGGAGGGTTTTGAAAGTTTTGTGGATTGGGTTGAAAGTTTTGTGGCGCGGGGTTTTGAGGAGTGCGGGGGTTTTGTGGAAAGTGGAAGGGTGAGGCTTGGAAGGGAAAGGTAACGGCTTGAACTTGCTCATTGGTCTGAACCCCCTTGGTGACAGGCCCTTGAGGTTTCTTGTGGTATTTTGGTTTTTGGTTCTCAAAGAGCGAGTGGATGGGGGAGTCCTTGAACAATGTTTGAATGAACCGCACCCGGCTATAGAGTTGGTGCTTGTTGGGTATATCATTCATGGCCAGAATGTTTCGGAAGGTCGGAGTGGCGTTGGAGATGAGCAACTTGACCTTCTCTTCCTCCGAAATATGGCCTGGCACCCTGGCGGCCATCTGCCTCCATCTGTCAGCGTAAGTTGCAAACTCCTCATCTATCTTCATCTTTTCGGCCACCAAATCCGTGAAAGAGTATTCTGGGCCGACTCTGTCTTGGAACCGCTGGATGAACTTGTCTTTCACTACCTTGAAGCTTTCGGAGTCCTCTAATGGTAGAGAGTAGAACCATTCCAGTGCAACACCATCCAATGATCGGCGGAACAAATACGCCATAAGGCGATCATCATACGGAAATTGGGCCGATTCATATAGAAAGTCTCTCACATGAATAAGGGGGTTGCCGTTCCCATCATACTTGCGATAATTGGGGAGCTCAGATTGTGGAGGGAACCGGATGTTCTGAAAGCTAGGGACTGGAACATCCGCCAATGATTGAGGGCCAACCCACTTCTGAAGGAAGTCAAGTTGCTGCTGCATGGCGGCCCACTTATCAAGCAACTCCTGCTCTCCAGAGGGAGCAGGGACAGTGAAAGATGAATTTTGAGGAACAGAAGGCTAAGCAGATGGAGGAGGCGGCCCATAGGAAGGATATCGGGTCGAAGGATGACCCATATTGGACTGGACCTGGACTGTCCCTTGCTGAGGGCGCATAAAATCATTCGGACCGACAAGGACTTGCGGCACAATTGGGCCTGAGATGTGATGATCCGACGGGAAGGAAGTGTTGCATCCCTACGGTTTTGATGATGTCTCACACTATAAATCAATCTTCTATCTCTAGAATAATTCATGCTTCATCATGTAGGACTGTGCAGTTCATATGGCTGACAGATAAATATGCACTACTTGATCATGTCTACACACTGTCTGCATAGTCTGTAGACTGATGGGTCGACCCTCCACCTCTGATGGGTCGACGCTCCACCTCTGGTGGGTCGACCCCTCCTTTAATCTCCAAGTCCATACATTGAATTTCATATTCAAAGTATGTACATTGGTCTTCACCTGAAGTCCACACATTGCACTTAATTTTCTAAGCCTTCAAAGTCTGTACAGCCATTCCTTGAGTTCAAGTCCATACAACGGCACTGTAGATTGCATCTGAAGTGTATAAAACCTTTCAAGGGGTCAAGTCTATACATTCACATGTTCATTTCAAAGTCTACACATCGCCCTTCATCTTCCAAGTCTATACACTCTGTTGAACCACAAGTCTATACATCGTCTGCCATCTCAAAGTCAATACACTGTCCCTCGTCTCACACATCATGACCCAAAGTCTGTACAGCCTCTAGTCACTGTACAAGTCCACACACTGGCTGCACTGCACAAGTCTATACATTGGCTTGGGCATCCAAGTCTAGACATTGATTCACTATTCATGCCTTGATTCGAAGTCTGTACAACGAGCGGCATTCATCAAAGTCTGTACAGCCAACGCCTTCACTGATTCCATGTCTGTACATCACTGTCTCAAGCTGCAAGTCTGTACAGAGTTTGGCAGTCTACACTGCACTGTAGCTGCATCGTTTGACCTGAAGTCTGTACATCGTCTAAGCCACCGTCTCACTCAGCGTCTCACGCTTACAAAGTCTATACATTGGTCGGTGGAAGCAAGTCTATACATTCGATTGTTCAGCCTGTGATCAAGTCTGTACAGCCAGAGAGACCATTAAGTCTATACACTCATTCACTGTAGCTTGAATGAGGTGAAGTATGTACATTGGCATTAGTATTCCAAGTCTGTACATCGGACTGGTTGAGCATGTCTGTACAGCGGTTGCATTCTCAGGGAAAGTCTATACATTGGGACTTTTACCTACGTTTTGAACTGAACTGAGTAAGTCTATACATTCCTCATATCTTTTACCTTCGCTCAGCTCAGTAAGTCTGTACACTAGGAACTTTACTGACGTTGCCTTGCCAAACTCTACACACTATGAACCTTCAAGTCTGTACAGACTTTACTTGTTCAAGTCTGTACATCGTCCAGCTCTTTGGGAAGTCTACACATCTCTAAGTCTAGACACTCAGTTATCCTTCAACCCTATACACTCGATATCACCTGCAAGTCTATACACTCTCAAGTTGTTCACACTTGCTTAAATTACTGTTTCTAAGTCTACACATTTGATGCCTTCATGCATTGTTCTCTTTGAAGTCTATACATCAACGTCTATACATTGAAGTCCATATAGTGCATATTGTTGTGCTTCAAGTCTACACATTGCTGCTCTTCATTACAAGTCTTTACACTCATCCTCCTTCACACGACCAACTCTATGCATCCATTGTCTTGACTGCTGAATGAAGTCTACACATTGAGATCGCATGAACACTTACAAGTCCATACACTGAGCTCGCATGAAGAACTTCAACTCTATACACTCTCACACTGTGACACACTTGCCTATTTGGCATCCCTGAGTCTATACACTCGAGGGCCTCATACACTTCACAGAAGTCCACACATTTCATCTGTTGTGCTAATGCATTATTCAGCTAGTCTATACACTGAGGTCGCATGAGGACTCACAAGTCTATACACTACCTCAGTGTACACACTTACTCATCTACTATCCTAAAGTATATACATTCCTATCTGACTAAACTAACTAATCACATTTCTTTGTCTCTGCCTATAGATGATTTAGGTCAATGATTGGGCACGTGAATCGAGGATGATGCCTGGCACGTGATCCGAGAATGCTCTGGAAAGGGAGGGAACGAGACTCCCTCGTGTGAAGGCCTGAAACTCAGGTCGAATGCCATATAAAAGGTGCCTTCTGTGATTAGATGGATAGAACTGGAGAAAAAGCTAAAGAGCAAAATCCCTGAGCAGAAGAAGAAAAGAGAGAGAGCCTCCACGTTCCAGAAAGAAGATAGAGAGAAAAGATTTGAGAGTATTGCTGTGAGAGAAAAGTCTGAGTGAGAGAGAAGAGTCCAATTTGCTTCTTCGGAAGCTACATTTGTATTTGATTTTTCTGAAACGATTTGTGTTCATCGTTGGTCTTGTTTACATTTCTATTTTTCCTTTTATTTCTTCATATATCTGATTTCGAGTTGTTACCCTCCGGTGTTTGGAGGAAGGGAGAGTTACTCCGGTTCCCCTCTGGGCTGCAGAGGTAGAGAGATCTGTGATCTCTGGTTTTTGCCAGTGACGGGTTGTCATTAGCAGGTTCCCTCCGAGTTGGAGGAAGGGAGAGGCATCTCCGGTTCTAGTCTTGCTGGTAGTAGGTCCAAGTGTCAAGCTGTGTGGCAGCACATTGTTCGCAGACTGAGTCTGCAGTTTTCTAGTAGTGGCTAGTGGAATCCTCACTCTAGTTGGAGTGAGGGATGGATGTAGATTGTGGACTACAATCGAACCACCTTAAAATCTCTTGTCTCCTCTGTGGCTTGGTATTATCATTGTGCTTTCCTTTTGTTCGGCATTGTGTTTATGTGTGGACGGGCTCTTCCAATCGCACCTTATTATCCTGTCTTAGTTTCTCACTGCGTTAGCTGCATTATTTAGCCTTATCTGAAGGGTTGTATTTCGAAGTAGTGAGTTTCCGCTGAACTTGTTCAAATTGGGAGTGATCTATTCATCCCCCCTTCTATATCACTCTTCGCTGCGCTAACATTTGGTATCAGAGCAGGTTTGCATCATGTGGACGAACGGTCAGGGAAATGCTAATGGTCCTAGAAGCTTCATGGCTGAAGGTCAATCCATTAGTCGCCCTTCATTTTTTGATGGTAATAATTATCTGTTTTGGAAGAACAGGATGGAAGTGTTTATCAGATCACAGAGCCACAAGCTGTGGAGGGTAATCACGGTTGGCCCGTATGATCTGCCACCGAACGAGGACGCATGGACAGATGACCATGTCAAGCTATCTTCACTCAACTGGACGGCGCTGAATATCATCCAGTGTGCTGTTCACCTAGAGGAATATGCTCGTATATCTGCCTACAGGACTGCCAAGCGAATGTGGGATGAGCTGCAATTAATCTACGAAGGTACAGCTCAAGTGAAAGCCTCGAAGGTAAACCTCTACACCTCTAAGTATGAACTGTTTAGGATGAATATAGAGGAGAATATTACTGAAATGTATGCCATGTTGTCCTTGATCACGAACACACTTAAGGGGCTTGGGAAGGATCTAGCTGAGGCAGACATAGTCAGGAAAATTCTTAGATCCTTATCCCCAGCATGGCACACTAAGGCCATCGTGATTGAAGAGTCAAAAGATCTGACGACCTTGACAGTGAATGAACTCATAGGATCCCTCATGACCTATGAGATGAATTTCAAAGGAGGTGGTGAAGGAAGTGATAGGAAGGCTAAGAATGTAGCTCTCAAGGCATCCCGCAACAAGAGTAGCAGTAGCTGCAGCAGCAGCAGCAGCAGTAGCGGTGAGTCTGATGGCTTCTCAGATCTCGACCAGAAGGAGCATGCAATGCTCACTCGTCAGTTCAGTAAATTTTTAAGGAGAAAGGGGAAGACCTTTAGAAGGAAAAAGCCATACTCCTTTAACAAGAATGTTGAATCTACCAATTATAGGGATAGAAATCCTAAGAGACTGACCTGTTATCATTGTAACAAACAGGGACACATGAAAGGCGAATGCCCAGATCTTCAGAAGAAGGGTCCCTACTTCCAGAAGAAGAACACAAAAGTGCAGAAGAAGAAGAAGCCACAGGCGATGGTATGCACATGGAGCGAGGAGGAAGAAGATCCTGAAGATACTTCCTCAGAGGAGCATGAAGAAGGAATTTGCCTTATGGCAAACAGTGAAGAGGAGGTAACCAATGTTTTTGAAAATTTTACGATTGATGACTGGGAAGATGCTTATGCTGAGTTATTAGATAAGTTCAATTCTCTTAGTAAAGAGCATAGGGCTCTGAAAAGAAAATTTAATACTAATGTTGAAGAACAAACCCAGGTCTGTGAGGAAAATCAGAAACTAAAAGAGCAACTAGAAGAAATGACCTCACTAAGAAAAGAAAATGATAAGCTCAAGGGAGAAAACCAACAAAGTCAAGATCAGCTCAATGAACTCAAAATAAGAATTGAAGAAAGCTTGAATGAAAGTAGAGTGAACTCAGAAAAATATGAAGCTGTTAAGAAAGTCAATGGTGAACTTCTAAAAAATTCTGAGTCCCTTCAAAAGGAGCTAGAAGACAAACAGAAAGTTTTGGAAAACTTTGTCCAAGGAAAATCTAGTCTGGATGCTATACTGGGGGCTAGGGTTAACTTCAATAAGGAGGGTCTAGGCTACGACCCAACTAACAAAAGACCCTTACAATTCAAAACCATTACCTTCTGCCCAGAGAAGGGAAAAGAAAAGCTGGACACACCATCCAGCTCAAACAGCAGTAAGGGAACTCAAGGTCAGAAGGAAAGTCCTAAAAATAGTGCTAGTCAACCATTTAAAATGGGAATGAATTCTGTGAAGAATTTCACTAAGCCTACCAATCAGAACATAAATGGTAAATGGACCAAGCAAGTGGATCAGAAGAAAAGCTGGAATTACTACAATCAGATGGGTCCAAAGAGGACATACTGGAGAAATGATCATCATCTTCAAAAATCTGTTGATCAACAAACTTACAGAAGATATCCTAGGAGTGGCAAGCCTAATGAATGGAATAGAACTTACTTCTCCAGACCAGCTGGACTTAATTTCAATAAACCAGAAGTGAAGGTGCCAGGGAAATCCATGCTGAAGCAAATTTGGATTCCTAAACACTTGATTAGAGATTTGAATAATGTCCTTGGACCCAACTCATGTTGGGTTCCAAATCACTCTGCTTGATGTTATTTGTGTAGGTTGGCCTGGCAGCTGAAGACAACAAGTGGTACCTCGACAGTGGCTGTTCTAGGCACATGACAGGTGACCGATCCAAGTTCAGCAAGATAGAGATGAAGGTAGGGGGTCTGGTCAAGTTTGGAGGAAAGAACAAAGGTAAGATTATTGGAGTTGGTACAGTAGGTAAGTCTTCCACAAACTCCATTGAAAAAGTTCTACTTGTGGAAGGTCTTCAACACAACTTGATTAGCATTAGTCAGTTATGTGACAAGGGTCACAGGGTTGTGTTTGATGATAACTCATGCAAAATCTTTGAAATAAATTCTGATGTGGTTAAATTTGTAGCCAACATGATTAATAATGTCTACATGATAGACCTAGATGAGGAATCTGAATCTAATATTTGTTTATCTGCCAATTCTGAAAATGATGCTTTTGAATGGCATAGACGTCTAGGTCATGCTAGCTTTACTACTTTAAATAAATTGGTCGAGTATGATTTAGTGAGAGGCATGCCTAGAATAAAATTCAATTCTATTTCAAAATCATGTGATGCATGTGCTCTAGGCAAACAGACCAGGAATTCTTTCAAATTAAGATCTGAGCCATTGTCCTCTAGACCAATGGAACTCCTCCATATGGACCTCTTCGGTCCTACTAGAACTCAGAGTCTTAATGGGAACAGGTTTGGCTATGTCATCATAGATGACTTCTCTAGATATTCATGGATCTTCTTCTTAGCAAATAAAAGTGATGCATTTCAAAAGTTTAATCTATTTTTCAATAAGGTCAAACAAGAAGGAAAACACAAGATCTGTTCTATTCAATCTGACCATGGAGGTGAGTTTGAAAACTCCATGTTTTCTGATCTTTGTGAAAGAGAGGGACTAACACACAGATTTTCTTCTCCCAGGACACCTGAACAGAATGGAATTGTGGAGAGAAGAAATAGAACTGTGGTGGAGATGGCCCGAACCATGCTAATTGAAAGTCAATTACCAAGGAGGTTTTGGGCAGAGGCGGCCAATACAGCAACTTACATAATCAACAGGGCCATGGTAAGACCCATTCACAAGAAAACACCCTATGAGCTTCTAAAAGGTAAGAAACCAAACTTGTTTCATTTTAGGATTTTTGGAGCAAAATGTTTTATTCACAACAATGACAAGAAAGATTTAGACAAGTTTGAAGCTAAAAGCTCCCCTGGAATATTTTTGGGATATTCAGAAGTGTCTAGGGCATATAGGGTCTTCAACATAATAGACAAAAAGGTTGAAGAGTCTCCACACATTATTTTTAGTGAAAAGAAAGGTGTTTCTAACAATGAAAATATTGACAGGGATTCCAATCATGATGGGGAATTCCTAGAAGACCAAGAAGAAGAGAACACTCAGCCAAGTGAAACAGCAAATCCTCCCAACCAGGAAGAGCCAAGAGAAGAAGGTGAGTCTTCAATAAATGTTAGATTTCTTAAAGATCATCTGATAGATAATGTCATAGGCAATCCTGAAGATCCTCTTCGGACTAGGTCCCATTTTAGGAATGTGAATAATGAAGACTTAATTGCTTTAGTCTCACAAATTGAACCCAAATCAATAGAAGAGGCCTTGGCTGATCAAGCTTGGGTCAATGCCATGAGTGAGGAATTAGGCCAGTTCGAAAGAAATAATGTCTGGGAACTTGTTCCAAGACCAGATAATGTTAATATCATAGGAACTAAGTGGGTGTTCAAAAATAAAATGAATGAAGATGGAATCATTTCTAGGAATAAGACCAGATTAGTAGCCAAGGGCTACTGTCAGGAATTTGGTGTAGATTTCGATGAATCCTATGCACCTGTTGCTAGGATGGAGGCTATAAGACTGTTGCTTGCTTTTGCATGTTCAAAGAACATAAAACTCCAACAAATGGATGTTAAAAGTGCCTTTTTAAATGGAGTCATTAAAGAAGAGGTTTTTGTTGAACAACCCCCTGGATTTCAATTTTCTCCTCAACCTGACCAAGTTTTCAGGTTAAACAAAGCCTTGTATGGTCTAAAGCAGGCTCCAAGAGCATGGTATGAAAGATTGACTGAATTTCTGATCAGCAAGGGCTACAAAAGAGGTAAAGTAGATCAAACCTTATTTACCAAGGGTACAAATAAAGATCTCCTCATAGTTCAGGTATATGTAGATGACATTGTGTTTAGATCAACTAAGCATGAACTATGTGTTGAATTCTCTAAAATGATGTCTGCTGAATTTGAGATGAGTTTGGTTGGTGAACTAAAGTACTTCCTTGGCTTGCAGGTACAACAGCTAGAGGATGGGTGCTTCATCAACCAGACCAAATACACAATGGAACTGTTCAAGAGGTTTGGTATGGAAAACCTGAAGCACATTACAACATCCATGGGTACCAATACCTCACTGGATGCAGATGAGACAGGTAAAGAAGTAAATGCCAAGCTCTATCGAGGTATGATTGGATCACTTCTATACTTGACAGCTTCTAGACCTGATATACAATTCAGTGTAGGAATGTGTGCAAGGTATCAGTCTAGACCTACTGAATTACATTTAGCTGCAGTGAAAAGAATTTTCAGATATTTTTCAGCTACTCGTTCTCTTGGTTTATGGTTTCCTGCATCACACACATTTGACTTAGTTGCATACACAAATGCTGATTATGCATGTTGTAAACTAGACAGGAAAAGCACTAGTGGTCATTGTGAATTTTTGGGTGGGTGTTTAGTGTCTTGGGGTTCCAAGAAACAACATTCTGTGGCCCTCTCCACTGCAGAAGCTGAATATGTGGCTGCAGGGAGTTGTGGAACACAAGTCATTTGGATTAAACACCAGCTTCAGGACTACCAAGTAGACCTGGGGTGCACACCTATCTATTGTGATAATACCAGTGCCATTAATCTTGCCAAAAATCCTATTTTGCATTCACGCTCCAAACACATAGAGATAAGGCATCATTTCATAAGAGATGAGGTTTCTAAAAATAATTTTGAACTGATTCATGTAGGCACAGATAATCAGATTGCTGACATCTTCACTAAACCTTTGGATAATGAAAAATTCACAACACTAAGAAGAGAATTAGGCTTATACAAATTGTCTTAATTGTGTAGCCTGTTCTTTTTGTGAGGGGGAGTTCTGTATGATAGTTGGTTAGCTTTCAGAAATGCTGTGAGTGAGGGGGAGCTGGTTGAGCTGTGAGAAGAAGTGTTCTTTGACAGATTCAAAAAGATTGACCAGATGTGTGTATTTACTGGTTTTCATGACAGATCTAGTGTGGTTCTCTCAGACAGTAGAATGTCACTTAATTCTTAAGTCTATAAGTCAGTGATACTAAAGTCCAGTTAGAATCTTTCCTCTGGTATTCCTTCATAGATCTGGATTAATTGTAAAAAGTATATCTTCCTACATTGTCAATGATTCTGGTTCAGGCCAAAACCTGTAGGTCTTGATATCTGACCCAATCATCTTGAAATCTAGACTTCAAGATTCACTTCAAGTAATAGTCCTTCTGGTATTGTTTTCAATCATTCCATCTCTTCAACACAAGGGCTTAATTAAACAAACATGTCTTGTTTTGTTCACTGAGAAACTGGGAGCTTCATCAATGAAATGAATATTTCTCCTATGTCATGAGGTGACAAATGCTTAAAATGAATGAAAGAGACATGACAGAGCAATGGTGGCTAGCTGGTGAGTAACTGGGGACTCTGGCCTCTAATCAAGGTGTTTCCCTAATGTCAAAAGCCACAGTTACTAACTCTGTTCCTTAATAAAAAAAAGGGGGAAGGAAGTAATGAGATACTCACTCTGAGTAACTCGGGATTCAGACCTCTAATCAAGGTGTCTCCCTAATGTCAAAAGAGTGAATCACCAACCTACTCATTGATCTTCTTGAAAATCATCTCAAAAAAAAATTCCTTGTTGTTTTGCAACTAATGGATTGCTTGTCCTCAATACCTTGAGAACACCTCTCTGACTTTGTCTCTTGTTGTCTTTTTGGATTGTTGACAGTTCAGCTATATCTGGCCATACTTGTTAACACATGCTCTAAATCATACTCTATGTATGCAGATAAACATTTCTATCATTCTATTTCTCTAGTGTGTACTGGAGTTCGAGAATCTTCACTTGAGTTTAGCACCTCACTTATTTTCTTAAGACTTGCTTGTGTCTTTCTGCACTAAGAAGTTACTGTACTTCTTCATGTCTCCAGCACTTTCATATGTTCTGCATTTCCTTTTGCTGATGTCAAAGGGGGAGAAGAGGTTATGCAATATCAGTAGATCATGTTTTGTCATTAGTTGTGGGGGAGTATTGTTCATGAACTAAGGGGGAGATTACCATTGTTCATGAGCTAAAGAAGAGATTACCTAGTCATGTGATGGCTTTATCTGAGAATGGGTTATAGGGGGGCTGAGAGGGAGTGGTTTTGGAGAAAGAAGTGATTCTGCAGTAGTGCTTAATTTGGCTGTGCTTTCACTTGCCTTAAATTTGCTTTGATTGTCGCAACTGGAGTTAATTTCTTGTTAAGATTTGATATTGTTTGATTCATAATGTTGCCATCATCAAAAAGGGGGAGATTGTTGCATCCCTACGGTTTTGATAATGTCTCACACTATAAATCAATCTTCTATCTCTAGAATAATTCATGCTTCATCATGTAGGACTGTGCAGTTCATATGGCTGACAGATAAATATGCACTACTTGATCATGTCTACACACTGTCTGCATAGTCTGTACACTGATGGGTCGACCCTCCACCTCTGATGGGTCGACGCTCCACCTCTGGTGGGTCGACCCCTCCTTTAATCTCCAAGTCCATACATTGAATTTCATATTCAAAGTATGTACATTGGTCTTCACCTGAAGTCCATACATTGAACTTAATTTTCAAAGTCTGTACACCCTCCGCTAAGCCTTCAGAGTCTGTACAGCCATTCCTTGAGTTCAATTCCATACAATGGCACTGTAGATTGCATCTGAAGTGTATACAACCTTTCAAGGGGTCAAGTCTATACATTCTCCCGTTCATTTCAAAGTCTACACATCGCCCTTCATCTTCCAAGTCTATACACTCTGTTGAACCACAAGTCTATACATTGTCTGCCATCTCAAAGTCAATACACTGTCCCTCGTCTCACACATCATGACCCAAAGTCTGTAGAGCCTCTAGTCACTGTACAAGTCCACACATTGGCTGCACTGCACAAGTCTATACATTGGCTTGGGCATCCAAGTCTAGACATTGATTCACTATTCATGCCTTGATTCGAAGTCTGTACAGCGAGCGGCATTCATCAAAGTCTGTACAGCCAACGCCTTCACTGATTCCATGTCTATACATCACTGTCTCAAGCTGCAAGTCTGTACTGAGTTTGGCAGTCTACACTGCACTGTAGCTGCATCGTTTGACGTGAAGTCTGTACAGCGTCTAAGCCACCGTCTCACTCAGCGTCTCACGCTTACAAAGTCTATACATTGGTCGGTGGAAGCAAGTCTATACATTCGACTGTTCAGCCTGTGATCAAGTCTGTACAGCCAGAGAGACCATTAAGTCTATACACTCATTCACTGTAGCTTGAACGAGGTGAAGTATGTACATTGGCATTAGTATTCCAAGTCTGTACATCGGACTGGTTGAGCATGTCTGTACAGCGGTTGCATTCTCAGGGAAAGTCTATACATTGGGACTTTTACCTACGTTCTGAACTGAACTGAGTAAGTCTATACATTCCTCATATCTTTTACCTTCGCTCAGCTCAGTAAGTCTGTACACTGGGAACTAAACTGACGTTGCCTTGCCAAAGTCTGCACACTGTGAACCTTCAAGTCTGTACAGACTTTACTTGTTCAAGTCTATACATCGTCCAGCTCTTTGGGAAGTCTACACATCTCTAAGTCTAGACACTCAGTTATCCTTCAACCCTATACACTCGATATCACCTGCAAGTCTATACACTCTCAAGTTGTTCACACTTGCTTAAATTGCTGTTTCTAAGTCTACACATTCGATGCCTTCATGCATTGTTCTCTTCGAAGTCTATACATTAACGTCTATACATTGAAGTCCATACAGTGCATACTGTTGTGCTTCAAGTCTACACATTGCTGCTCTTCATTACAAGTCTTTACACTCATCCTCCTTCACACGACCAACTCTATACATCCATTGTCTTGACTGCTGAATGAAGTCTACACATTGAGATCGCATGAACACTTACAAGTCCATACACTGAGCTCGCATGAAGAACTTCAACTCTATACACTCTCACACTATGACACACTTGCCTATTTGGCATCCCTGAGTCTATACACCTGAGGGCCTCATACACTTCACAGAAGTCCACACATTTCATCTGTTGTGCTAATGCATTATTTAGCTAGTCTATACACTGAGGTCGCATGAGGACTCACAAGTCTATACACTCCCTCAGTGTACACACTTACTCATCTGCTTTCCTAAAGTATATACATTCCTATCTGACTGAACTAACTAATCACATTTCTTTGTCTCTGCCAGCAGATGATTCAGGTCAATGATTGGGCATGTGAACCGAGGATGATGCCTGGCACGTGATCCGAGAATGCTCTGGAAAGGGAGGGAACGAGACTCCCTCGTGTGAAGGCCTGAAACTCAGGTCGAATGCCATATAAAAGGTGCCTTCTGCGATTAGATGGATAGAACTGGAGAAAAAGCTGAAGAGCAAAATCCCTGAGCAGAAGAAGAAAAGAGAGAGAGCCTCCACGTTCCAGAAAGAAGATAGAGAGAAAAGATTTGAGAGTATTGCTGTGAGAGAAAAGTCTAAGTGAGAGAGAAGAGTCCAATTTGCTTCTTCGGAAGCTACATTTGTATTTGATTTTTCTGAAACGATTTGTGTTCATCGTTGGTCTTGTTTACATTTCTGTTTTTGCTTTTATTTCTTCATATATCTGATTTCGAGTTGTTAACCTCCGGTGTTTGGAGGAAGGGAGAGTTACTCCGGTTCCCCTCTGGGCTGCAGAGGTAGAGAGATCTGTGATCTCTGGTTTTTGCCAGTGACGGGTTGTCATTAGCAGGTTCCCTCCGGGTTGGAGGAAGGGAGAGGCATCTCCGGTTCTGGTCTTGCTGGTAGCAGGTCCAAGTGTCAAGCTGTGTGGCAGCACATTGTTCGCAGACTGAGTCTGCAGTTTTCTAGCAGTGGCTAGTGGAATCCTCACTCTAGTTGGAGTGAGGGGTGGATGTAGATTGTGGACTACAATCGAACCACCTTAAAATCTCTTGTCTTCTCTGTGGCTTGGTATTATCGTTGTGCTTTCCTTCTATTCGGCATTATGTTTGTGTGTGGACGGGCTCTTCCAATCGCACCTTATTATCCTGTCTTAGTTTCTCACTACGTTAGCTGCATTATTTAGCCTTATCTGAAGGGTTGTATTTCGAAGTAGTGAGTTTCCGCTGAAGTTGTTCAAATTGGGAGTGATCTATTCATCCCCCCCCTTCTATATCACTCTTCAATGCGCTAATAGGAAGGAGGAACAAGGGTGTTGCCCTTATCAAAGAATTGCTGGACCGACCCAAAAGATTGGCCCACTTCAAGATTGGAGAAGCGGAGGGCCCTGGGTTGGACCGGAGTAAGATCAATGGAAATAGGTTGGACGGTAGGTCCATCGGCCCTAGGTTGAGCGACGGAAGGATTAGATTGACCCAGGATGATGGGGGAAGGCGAGGTATTGGACCCCTGCATGGCTTGATAGACGGCCTGGAGTTGGGCCGGGTCTAATTGGGCCATCATCTGGAGCACGGAATTGGCAGAGGGAGGAATAGGGTGAGCGGATGGAGCGCTCTCCATGGGGATAGAAGATGACGGGAGAACGGGCCCCTCCCAGGGCTGGAATGAGACGACCCTAGAGGGGTCCTCTAGAAGGCCCTGAGGAAGGGAGTCCTCCTGGGAACGAGGAAGATCAAAGGAAGCCATTGTGGATTCAAAAAGTGGATTGAAGTAGGATGAAGAGAGGGAATCGCCCCCGGGCGATGAAGATTCTAACTGATGGAGGTGACTCCACATGCAACGGACAACCTTAACAAGATGCAAACAACACAACACAAACAATCACACAATGAGTGACCAAACTTAGATGATTTCTAGCAAAGATGTAAGTGAAAAAGAAATGAAAACACTCAAAGTCAACAAATGTTGCTTAGGATGATGCCGCAAGATTTTTATGATTTCTTCTTTGGAACTTTAGTGAATTGATTAAAATGAGCTCTCAACAATAGGTTCCTGATAGGAGATGGATACAAGGCTTGGTTTGACTCTAGATGTTTACTCCTTCACTTATGCAATCCTAGACACGGGTGGGAAAGGTACAACCAGCCCGGCGTCCGTGTGGGAATCCACGGCTCGCGGGGACTTATAGAGGTCCCTGGTGTGATTTCCTAGTCGGCCCCATGGAATATGGAGACGAGAGGTCCGCACACCAAGGTAGAAAAATGCGATCTAATGTATGCAAGTATGAATGAACTTATGTGCACTGGAGTGCATGCAAATTCTAACCTAGAATCTAACAAACAAGTATGCACACAATGATATAACTATATAACCAACTGGGGAGGAGGCCAGATAACACCCAAGCACAAAGATCACAGCAGAAACTGCGGAAATAAAATGCACCTCGGGATGCGTACCTATCTGGAGTGTAACGGTCTATAACCCCTGCGTCAGAAGAATGTGACGGTCGAAGACCAGACCGTCAAAAGTGTGTAACGCAGGAACGTAGGACCGTCAGAGGAGCCAGAGAACCAGAAACAACAGGAAATAAAAGGGAAATCCCGGGAAAACCAAACAAGGAAATGATGGCAGGTTTAAACAGAGATCAAGACACGATTGGCACAAGTTATCCCACCGTGATCGCCAAGAACTGTTGATTTGTTTTTTTTGTTTTTTTTTGGTTTGCAAAGAAGAATAGATAAATATGATATGAAGATGAATATGAAGAGCGAATAACAATGATCTCAATCAACCTATGAACATGTGAACCATGAACCTAGGCAACCAGCACAAGCTCTAGCATGGGCATGCTATCTCAATCAAGACTAAGCTAAGCAAATCAAGAAAAACACACGCCGGGGCGTGGAATAAAGAATAAAGAAAAACACACCGTAGAGGTGGAGCAAGCAAGAGTAAATAAGAGATATGAGAGAGAGAAAGTTAATGCCCAATACTAAGAAAGAACATGATCGCCACCAAGGTAAATACAAGCCAAAGACCTGAGCAATACCTATGAATAGGAGGATGATGCACCCGCCCACGGGAGAGAGAAACCAATAGGAAACTGCAGCTCTGTTGAATGTGACGGTCCAGAACCTACGCGTCACAGGGAGTGTGACGGTTGCCAGATAGACCGCTAGAGGAACCTGACGCGTCTGATGAAGACCGTCAGAGTGTCTGCAGAACAAGCTTGTGAATCCTTCAAATGCCAAACCTTCCAACTGGCTAGAAAGCATGGGCCTCGTCTAATGAGCCCTGTAAACCTGCCAAAGAACGTAGAACACAAGAAACAACCCCAAATTAGCCTTTCAAACAACGTAGTATCAATACTCAAATGAACTTGATGTCATTCAAAAGGAAAGGGGAATACCGGGGAGTTGTGTTTTTTTTAACCCCTCTGGGCGTTTTAAAAGATAGGAAGGATGCTTAAGTGAATGAAATAAGTGGAAGAACGTGAAATAAGGAGTGGGACAATGCTATGATGAAAAGAGAAAAGGAAGAACAAGCCAATGATGGAACTAAAACCCTCAATAAAATGAATACTCCCTTGACTATGAATCAGATGGACGTGAGAGACAACTTTTCTTGGTTGGATATGGCTCCAGAATGTGGCAGCACTTTGACGTAAACTCTAGATTTTTCCCCCTTAGGCCATGAAGTCAAGGGTTACATTTATAAGCCCTCAAACTCTCCGGTCGAGCAGAGGATAATCCAGCTAAAAAGGAGGATGATTCTTAGCAAACTCTTGAAGATAACACTCCCAAGAGTCCATACAAACAAACAGAAGGTTTTAAGGATCAGATTTGGAAGAGAAATCACAAGATCAAACTCTTAACTCGGCCACGGAGTAGCAAAGAAAAGACTAGACCTGCCAGGACTCTCTATTTGATGTAACGGCTGCACGACAGACCGTCATAGGCATGTAACGCTCCAGGAGTATACCGTCACAATCAACCTCATCCTTTAAGAGATAAGATCAACGGGAAAAGTTTTCAAATGCTGGACTCTTGAAGAATGTAACGGTCGAGAGAAAACGTGTCAGAGAACTATAACGGTTGCACGATAGACCGTCAGAGTCAACAGATAGCCAAAGGATAAGCTTTGAAAAGAAGCCTTATACTCAAGGACTCTTCAAGATGTAACGGCCAAGGACTGATGCGTCAGAGGAATATAACGCGCCTGGTATAGACCGTTAGAGACAATAAGGATCCAAATGAGACAAAAGCTTGCTAAACTTCGTTCAATGCAAGGAATCAAGGAACCAGACCCAACCAAGGAATTAAGACCCACGAAATAAACCTCCCACTGATCAAGAAGGCTCAACAAAAGGGAATAACTCGGAGCATCATATAGAATGAACAAGGAGATGACCCAACTTATCGGTCATAAAACGGGTGTCAACACTGATGTGCTAGAGCCAAATCGAGAGACAGCCAAGCAATCCACACAAATGGGACAGAGAGCTTTTTAAGGTGGTTCGATTGCGATCCGCAATCTATGTCCACCCGCTTCCTTTCACTAAGCTATTAAGAACCGCAGACTCAGTCTGCTAACACCCGCTGCCTGACAGCTTGCCCCGAGGAACACTCTCCTTGCTCTTCTGAAGACCAGAAGAATCACTGGAGGTCCAACCTCCCTTCCTTCGCAATCAGCAAAGGGAACCCCATGAATTGCTCCCAGCAACTCACGAACTAGAGGATCGTTCCTCTCTTCCTCCAAATACGATGGAGGGAAACCGGAGTACCTCTCCCTTCCTCCAAGTGAACTTAGAGAGTAACAAGGTAGAATTGAAAAGGCAAAAAACTCGAAGGTGAAAAATAAACGAAGAAGAAAAACACGCCCAGAAACAATGACAATGTAGCTTCCGTAGAAGCGGACTTTCAGACTCAAAGAGGGACGATCAATCAGGCTCTCCTCTTTCTGAACTGGTTCTCTCTCTTGATTTTCTCCTGGACTTTTCTCTCGTCTCGAATGGGGGAATTTTAGCACTGGCAGTGGCTTCAAACATTCTCTCTTCTCTTCTATTCAGCTCTGCTCTTTTATAAGCAGACGATGGGAGCGTGGATACCACGTTTTTCGCCCAAACTTTCACGCAGATCTGATCCTTAGAGGTTCCACGTGTCAGAATCGTGGTACTGTAGCAGTCCATGTGGCAGGATCATCTGGTCCGCTCCTTGCCTTGGATCATGTGCCATTAACCTGGTACTTTAAATTCCATGTGAGGTAAGTTCATAGGTTGCTCAGTAGATGCTCAACAATATGATTGACCTGGCAATGAAACAGTCGTGAGTGTTAGCCGTTTGATGATATGCACTGACCTTACCTTTCAAAGACTGAGATATGCACAGACTTTAAACAGTGGAGTGCACGGACCTTATCTGCATAGAGCTAAAATGTACACTGACCCATGCATGCGTATGGCAAAATATGCACAGACCTATATATATGCACGATGCAAACATTGCACTGACCTTTATATGCTTAAGGTAAAACATTTCACCGACCTTCTATATGCGCAGGCATAATGTGCACCGACCATAGCAAGACTAAGGTGGATGTGCACCGACGTTCTATGCTGAACAACAAAATGTGCACCAACCTTCTAACGAAGAAACAGGAAAGTGCACCGACCTCATATGCAGTCTAAAAAATATGCATCGACCTTAGACAGTTAACACAAGCATGCACCGACCTATATGCTGGTGACACAGACATGCACCGACCACAGCAGCAAGTGGTCTGAACTAGCATCGACGTCATATATGCTAAGGCAGAGTGTGCATAGTCCTTATATGTGTCTAACAAAGTATGCAACGACCTTGGCAATGTAGTATAGAGAAATGTTACTCTGACCTTATAAGTGAGCATGCAATTGTGCACCGACCTGGCAAGCAAATGTGCTTGGGCTTTATATGCGAGCAGCAGAAGATGCACCGACCTTATGTGCGTTGAGCTGATATATGCACTGACTTTCTATAGCCTGAAGCAAATGATGCACCGACCTGGCGCTTTGAAATCAAAACATGCACCGACCTTGTGCCAGTAATGTATGTAGACTTGAAAGCAGCATACCGTGACTTCATGCAGGCACACTGACTCCAATGACTCAAGTGCACAGTCTCCAATGCACAGACTCATGAAGGCTTCTGACAAATTATGTCTGACTTAAGGTGTTTGACTTATGACTTATGGTGTTTGACTTATGACTTATGGTGTTTGACATCATCAAAACCACAGGGATACAACACCTACAAGGTTCATCATCATTAGTTTCATCAAATATGATTTGGGGTGACTCTTCCACACATAGAGTCTTGAGATTATAGACTCTATAAGCCCTAGATCTATTAGAATATCCAATAAAAATTCCTTCATCACTCTTGGGCTGAAATGTATCTAACTCTCTTTTATCATTATTGTGAACGAAGCATTTAGATCTAAAAACTTTCATGTAATAGAGGGTTGGCTTTTTACCTTTGAGCAACTCATAAAGGGTTTTCTTAGTAAATGGCGCTACCATTGAGCGGTTGATGATATAGCAAGCTGTGTTTATCGCCTCTGCCCAATACCTCCTTGGGAGTTGCCTTTCAGCAAGCATTGTCCGACCCATCTCTATGAGAGTTTTGTTTCTCCTCTCAACCACCCCATTTTGTTCAGGGGTTCTTGGTGATGAAAACTTATGATTTATACCTTCAGCCCTGTATAAATTTTTAAAATCAACATTGTCGAACTCACCACCATGATTTGAAAGTATATTGAAAATTTTAAACTCACCATCTTGCTTCACCTTCATATAGAGTGCCTGAAACTCATCAAAAGCATCATTTTTATGTGCAAGAAAGAACACACATGTGAACCTAGAGAAATCATCTACTTAGACATAGTCATATCTTTTACCACTTAAGCTAGCAGTTCTTGTTGGCCCAAACAAGTCCATATGAATTAGTTCAAGTGGTTTAGATGCTAAGCTTTCAGTTCTACTCTTGAATGATTTCCTAGTTTGTTTACCTTCGGTGCATGCATCACAGATTTTATTTTTTTATTTGAAAGAGAGTTCAGGCAAACCTTTGACCATTGAATGCTTCAAAAGTTTATGAAGGACATTGTAGCTAGCATGACCTAGTCTACGATGTCATAAACATGCAAGGTCAGATTTTGATGCAGCAAGACAAAGATTCACATGAGCTGGATCAACTAAGTCAATCATGTATACATTGTTGACTCTTTTACCAAAAAATTTGATTTCATTAGAATCTGGTTCCAATATTTTACATTCATGAGAGTCAAACACAACTTTATGTCCTTTATTACACAATTGACTTATACTTAACAGATTATATTCTAAGCCATCAACAAGCAAAACATTCTCAATATAATTGGAGGGATTCTTACCAACTTTACCTGAACCAATGATCTTTCCTTTATTATTCCCTCCAAAGGTGACATGCCCAGCTTATTTTTCCACCAAAAGATAGAATTTTGTTCTGTCCCTCGTCATATGTCTTGAACAGCCGCTATCAAGATACCATCTATTGTGTATGGCTGCAAGACATTCCTGCACAAGGAATTAAGTAACAATTTTTGGAACCCAAACACAATTGGGTCCCAACACACCATTCATCACTTCAATACAAGATACCATAGATTTAGGAAGCCAGATTTTCTTCACATTCTTGATTTCCTTGCTTAGTGGAGAATTTTGGTTCTTGTTTTCTTTCTTCACATTTCCTTTTTGTTTAGAAACCTTTTCAGCCTTTGATGTTTGGTGGAAGTTAGAAAAAGAGTGTTTCTTGGTCCATTGAGTCCACTGATGGGTATATGATCGGTAGGGGTTGTCATATCTCTTAGGTATTGAGGTTGACTTGGTCTATGGATGCATGAATCATAACTGTCCCAGAAGTAGGACCGTATTGACCTGTGAGGGTGCGAGTGTCGACCTATCCCCTGTTCTACCCATTCATAACGGGTTCTGTTTAATGGACGTGTCGACCTCCTATAACCTATGTGTCGACCTCTCCCATGTTCTACCCATTTATAACGGTCTCTGTTTGGTGGGAGTGTTGGCCTCCTATAACCTAAGTGTTGACCTGATGGAGCGTTTCTAGCCGTCTGTCTGGGTGATGACCAAGAGTGCTTCGACCTTTGCTGAGGGAAGTGTCGACTTGTGCTGCCCCTTAGACCATTTCTACTCTTAGTGTGTGCAGACATGGGCTGAGGATTGGATTGACCTGACCGGAATTTCTGAGGAGTTTTCTTAGGGATTCCAGGGTTTTTTTAAGGGTTCTTCCACTTTATCTTTTCCTTTATTGTTTGATATTCCTTGGCTTTGGACGGGTTTTGAGTTTGAGGTAGATGCATCTGAAGATGAAACAAATGTGTTGGTTTTTAGACCAATCTCTTTGTCACGCCCCGACCGCGGAAGATACTCGGATACGTGACGCATCTATATAGATCATGTCATTAGAGCGATAAAATTGTTGACATACATAATTACGGAGTGCGCAAAAGACTAATAAAATCTAATAATCCCAATAGTCCAAGTGATGATTATTTGATTAACCAAAGGAATTAAAGATAGTCCATGACAAATTCCAAATTTAAAAGTCAAACACTAGACTACATGCCTTAACAAGGTCTAGACAACTAAACTGACATATTGGAAATACAAGGTAGGACTCAAGTAAATTCAAAAGACGCGACTAGCTAATGATAGGCGAATGGCGTTCTAGCACTCTTCACTCAATCTCAAACCCATTCTTGTGGACGTCGCTATCCGAATCACTTGAGAATGTTAGGAAGCAACTGGATGAGCAAATCGCTCAGTAGGAATTACATCACAAGTTCGAGCAATCTTTAAGTGATTTACAGTTTACATTTACCAGCATGGCTATGCATGATGTATAAGTAATAAAAAAATCAGGTATACAGGTAATCTATGCATGAGGAACAATGAGAGATCAAGAACTGTATAAAGAAGGTATCGCGTGAATGCAAGTATTTGACAAGCAGTATATAAAGGACTTTGTAGATGTAGATTCCACTTTCGAGAAAGCAAAGATTATACAAGTAAGTAAGAGTCATGTTCAAGCAAGTAAAAGTTCGTGTTCAAGCAAGTAATATCAAGTACGTGTCAATTGGCTATTTCATTCAAGCGAGTAATTGCCCTTTCGGGCTACTCGAGTCAAGTCAAGCAAGTAGAGAGAGAGTGTAAGCGTGGAATGTCTCAAGTCAAGCAAGTAAGTACTCTCACCCTTCTGCGGGCCTCGAGTCAAGTATTGCCCATCCTGGGCCACGTAAGTCAAGTCAAGCAAGTAGTCGGTGCAATGCCAAACACCGTGGTCAATTAAACTCCCATGGGTACAAGTACCTTCGGGTGCTCCTCCCAGACCAGACCAGGCCCTATATGCATAGCATTCATATATTACTTTTGACATCCACTCTCATTTTATAGCCAATATAGAGTTTCAAGGGTTGCTTTAGTAGGATTTACAAGGTAGATTTTTATGGAATGGAATTCAAGGACTCATAATATGTAGGAAAATGACTTAGGGTTGCGTCGGTACAAACCACGATAAAAATGAGGGAAAATGTTAATATATATATACTTTTTCCTAAATAACAAAAACTCTAGATAACTCTATAGTAAGGTTAAACAAAAGTTAAAACATCCCATAAGGCCATTATACAAATATGCCACTCTTTACGTAATAGAGTTTACTATTTAAAAATAATATTCAATTACTATTCAGATTACTATTCATTACTATTCACTACTATTCATTTACTATTGAAAAATACTATTCACCCCAAATAGCGCCCTTCACTAAGTCGCCATTTTCGTGAATCACGACTGCTTAAACAGTCGTGACTTCTAAGTTAGTATATTAATCAGTTTGTATATTAATCATTTAGTATATTAATCATTCATGCTAAAAATTTAATAAATGTGAATCATGATACCTAATCTAATGCATGAGCATACCGCTAGATTCCTTATATTTTTCTCTACATATCTGCGTGTCAATCTCAAAAAAATTCTTTTATTTGGAAAAGTGACACTATTCATTGAAATAGTGACTCTTTAAATAGCGACTCTTTACAGAGTCTTCAATTAAATGACGACACACTGGCGTGTCGCTATTCATATAATTGGCACCCTAGCTTGGGGTGCCATTTTTATTTGGGTGATTTTCACCGGGCATGTACATTCTGTGACTCAAAATACTATTCATACACTATTCAGGTATTAATACTAGCCCTCATAAGGTTTTGGTTCTTTTTCATAAGGCCTTCATGATTCTTATTGTCATAAAGTAAGGTTGGCTTGTATATTTACATTATAATCCTCATGAGGTTGGATTCTTTATGTAAGTCCTTCATGTATGATTTCTTTTAGGAAGAAGTTTCAAATTTACTCGATGATTTCTATCGGGGGTGCTACACTCTTTTTTTTTCGTGGGGTTGTAACCTAGCCCTTCCTTATTAAAGTTCTTCTTAGTTCCCAACATGGCATTAAGGAAGTCTGTTCCATCTACAAAGTTTTCAAGCAATTTTTGTTTCTCTTCCAACACCTTTTACATCTTCTCAATATTCTCTTGCATTTTTGCATTAACTTCCTTGATAGCTTTGTATTTTTCATTGGCCATTCTGCTGTCACTTTCATAGCTTTGCATTTTTAGTTTCAAATTATCAATTTCATTTCTCAAACTCTCATTTTCAGTTTCTAAGTCATTTAACTCACTTCTTCCATATTCCAATACTTCAACCATTTTCTTTAGATTAGAAACTTCAGATTTCAGGGAAGAATTTATTTCACTTAGTGGGTTATCATGCACAATGGTGTTCATTTTCTTCTTTAGGGCTTTATTTTCTTTCTTATACATTTCATATTTATCCATAAGCTAAAAATATGCCTCTTCCGAATCACTAGTGGAGAAGTGTTCGAAGGGAGAATGTACCTCACTTTCTTCATCTCCTTTGGCCATAAGGCACAAGTCTTCCTTTTCATCCTCTGTGGAGCTTGTTTCTTCTTCTTCCTCCTCCTCATCACTCCACGTAGACACCATTGCTTTGTTTTCTTCCCTTTCCATTTCGTAGGAACTTTCTTCACTCCTTTAGGGCACTCAAATTTGATGTGCCCTGGCTTCCTGCATGAATAACAAACAAGTCTATCAATTTTCTTCAAGTTTTTAGGTTTTGACCTGAAGGCTTTCTTTACCTGTGGCTTCCTATTCCTGAAGCCTTTACCTTCTTTTCTTAGAAACTTCCTGAATTTTCGGGTGAGCATAGCTACCTCATCTTCATCTTAGTTGCTACTTGATGACTCACCTTCATTGGAGGTATCCTGGTTGATGGGTCCAGCTTTCAGAGACAGAGGCTTTTTCTTACTTACCTCTGCTTCCTTGTTCTTTAGGTTCATCTCATAGGTCATTAGAGACCATATGAGTTCTTCCACCTTGGTGGTTGACAGATCCTTGGACTCTTCAACTACTGTAGCTTTTGTATGCCAGATCGGGGTTAAGGACCTAAGAATTTTTATCACAATTTCCTTCTCTGGGTAACTATTTCCTAATTCAGTCAAACTGTTAGTAAGCAGAGTCAAGCGAGCATACATATCTGATATCGATTCATCTGGCCTCATTCTAAATTTTTCATACTCTGAAATCAATATGTTGGCCTTGGTTTCACGTACCTGGGATGTTCCTTCATAAATTACCACTAAACGATCCCACATTTCCTTGGCCATTGCACATGTTGACACCCTTGAAAACTCCATAGGGTGAAGAGAGCACTGCATTATGTGCTTGGCACCCCAGTTCAGTGTTGATCTTCTAATTTGCTCATGGGTCCAAGTTTCCTTGTCATCGGGCAGCTCATAAGGACCCTTGCTTACTACACGCCAAATTTCATGATCTTGGGCTCCTATAAAGACCTGCATGCGGTTTTTCCAATACGGATAGTTAGACCCAGTAAAGAAGGGTGGTCTATTAATAGAATGTCCTTCGGGCATGGGACTCTTAGACGCCATTCCACCATTTCTCTCAAGGTCGTTGGACCACATTCTGAGAGACTGGCTCTGATACCACGTGATAGATGGGATTGGCGGATCTAGAGGGGAGGGGTGAATAGATCAGCCCCTTTCTTTAGGTAAAAACTAAAGATAAAAATTACTACAACTATGAAGGAAGATAAAGTACTACTGTTTCGTAAAATGCAGATAGAGAGATGGAACAACATGTCTAAACAAGCATCTAGTGAAATAACAAGCAATCACACAAACCAATGAGACAGGTGTTTTAAAGGTGGTTCGCTCTATCCAGAGACCTACGTCCACCCCTCACTCAACTGAGTGAGGCTTCACTAGTGCATAAGCACCAAACAGCTGATTCACAGCTTCACACAGAGAGAAAACACTCTCCAAACTGCTGACAAACAGCTTGCAGGCACGCAAGACCCAAACCCACAGAACTGAGACTTCACTCAGTCTGTCTTCCTACTCGCAAGGTAGGGAACAATACAGAACGTCTGAATCCAAAGGAAAAATGAAAGAACTGAAAGAAAGGTCTTGACAGAATAGAAAAAGTGTATCAATGAGGATGGATAAGAAGGTTCCTGTTTGTAGATAGGATGACACTCTGGGCGGCTTCCAGATTTGGGGTCTCTTCACCAGAAGCTCATAGGGTTGTAGGATGAGTCTTCCAGTAGCGGCACAAAAATCTTGATATGTGACCTTCTCTATTGGCTGGACTTCAAGAACTGGTGAGGAGTCCACCGCGATGCTGTTTCACTGGGTAGCAAGATGACGAGGTCCTTAGGTGTGGATCTCCAGCTCTTCTTTTTCTTCCACAACCTGCTCATTTTCCTCTAGAGAAGATGATGCTTCGAAAAAGACTTCTACCTCAAGCTATCCACCGTAGGCTTCTCTCTTCTCCTTCTCTATCTCTTTCGTTCTTCTTCTCTTTCTTTGTCTTATCTCTCGTGCACACCATGAACATGAGCAAAAGAGAATAATATCTGCAGTGGGCACCACCTCTGGATGATGCATGTGCCAGCAAATGATTCCTTCTGAAAAGCAACCTTCCAGAAGCATCTTCCTCGTACAAATCAGATCCCAATGATTGCTTGCGGATTTTAGAAACAGGTGATTATCGAAAATAGATCTGAACCGCACATACTTGATGGTGTCTACACTCTTCAAGTGAAGTGTCAATACTTCTCGTTGAAATCCTGGAGGAGCGGTTAAGTGCTTCACTATGGTGTCGACATTGTCTTGCCTACAGGTCGACACATGTATCATCATCGCGGACAGATGCAAGCCTTTTGATTCGCAATGTCGGCACTTGGCCTTCTTGGTGTCGAGACATAAACCCCATACAGAATCAAGCTTCTGTTACAATTGTTCTGCGGTGTCGACACTGTCAACTGGAAGTGTCAACACTTTAAGCATTCCAGACCCTAGACAGAACCATGAATCTTCCACATTGGTTCTGTAGTGTCGACACTCTTAACTGGTGAGGTTGACACTCCAAGCATACCAAACTTAGACATGTCTGCCTTCAACAGCAGTGTTGACACTCTGCTAAAGCAACATTGACCTATCTTAAGAAATAGTTTCACAATTGTAATGCCCCGAAAATTTTATAAAGTATTTCTCAAGTATTTAAGAATTTTCTAGGAATTTATAAGAATTTTTAAAGATCAAAATGGATTAGTAAATGAATTTCTGGGTTCATAAAATATTATTAAGGCCCAAGTATGATAACCAATTAACCTAGCCTATTTAAATAAAGCCCAAAGGACTTAAGGACCAAGCCCATGAAGTTTGGCCCATATTCTAGAAGTCTAATTAGTTATTTACAGAATATAGAGGATAAATACTCCTAATTTAGATAAATAAGTGGATAAATGCATAAATGAATTTAAATCAAATTCAAATTCGGCACCCAATAGTAAAGGTGATCTATCACGAGACCGCTAGGGGATTGTTGGCGGTCCAGTCCTAGACCGCTAATTTCTGTCAGTTCCGTGAGAGAGAGGAAGCGTGAAAAGGTGGGATTTTTAGCATCCAAATTACCTAGGATCGACTCTATCAACTAATTAGATAGGTCTAGAAGGCTTGAGGATCGAATTAAAAGTATAATTGAAACTCTAGAATCGTTCTAATCCTCAAACCCTAGCTAAAACCTTATAAATAGACCCTATGTTTCACTTGTGCGACCCCTATGTTTGGCTCGCGTGGAACTAAGGTAAGACGGCTTTAATTCAGGTAGGTTCTTTAAAGTTTTTTTGTTCACAATATATAGATCTAACTCCTCCCAAAATTTTGCCCTAGGAGATCAAGCACATAAGGAGTTAGAGGTGTTCAAAGTTGCTGATTTTACACCAACAACCCAGAAAATTGAGCAACGGACCAGTGAAGATCAGAAGATTAGGAACCCAAAATGATGTATTTAGAAGTTGCACCTTAGGAACTTTATGTTCTCCTTTGTATCTTCTTCTTACCCTCCAAATGTCACATATTTAGGTCAGGAGAATGAAGAGATATTAGGTAGTGAAGTTGCTGTTTTAGCATAGGAAGTGCAGGGCAATGAAGAGATACTAGGGTTAACTTCCAGGCTTAAATTCGAAGTCAAAGGCCCAGGACAAAGGTAGGTCATCTCATGAACGGCTAAAACATTATTCTAGGATTAAAATCCCTCTTGTTGCACTTGATTTCAAGCATTATAGATCGAGAATTTCATATTTTAGTTGAGTCAATGCATCTAATGTAATGTTCATGCATAAATCCTTACCCTAACGAAATAAAAGAAATTATCTTGTAAATTTCGCAGAACCCATGCATATTATTGACTTATTCCTTGTTCTAGCATGCTATAGAGTTTATGTATGTTATTTTCCAGGCATGATATGTCTTGGATTATCCTTTAGTTTCAATTGTTTAGTTTCTGTCAGCCAACCATAAACGGCCTAATGATGGACTGCCAGTGATTGGTTAGCGGCCCTACGATAGACCGCTTGTCGAGGGTTAGCAGCCAATATATAGACTGTTTGTGTTCCTACAATTTCACTGTTATAAAACCATAGGCGGACTTACGATAGACCGCTTAGCCCTACAAACGGCCGTATATTAGACAGTTTGAAACCCTGAGTTCTGTATTTTTGGGTTAAATCGAAACCTAATGCAGAATCACCCTATCTCTTATATGATAAACCCAGTTAGTTAAGTTTCATCCATGTTACTCTCATTGTTTATGTATATAAAGATTTCTAGTAGATTTCATGTTTCTTACGCATTAAGAACTTATTTTAAACATAAGTTAATTTCTTGCCAAAATCATATACTTTGTATTAAACGCATGTTTCAAAAGTAAGATGAATGTGGTTCACTGTGGATTTCTTACTGATCCTCTTCTCATCTATAGAGTAATTTTCATAAGTGCATGGCATATATCCCGGTATATGACCATTAGTTACACCTATGCACATTAGGCACATAATCTTGGACTTGATAACCTCTCCTTTGGATATTCCTTCCAACGGACTAGGATATCTTGTTTCAAGGCCTCCGTAAGTCTCTGCGAGCCTGGGATTCCCTCTAGGATGCCGAGCTGGTTGTACTATTAAAGCCCATTTGTCTAGAGTGCACTATCATCGAGTTTTAAAATTCTGTCTCATTAACAGTCTAGGATTCGACCGCTAAGGCCCATTAACGGTCCAGTCTAGACCGCTACTGTCTCTGAGTTCAGAACGATCTGTCTGGATTCGGCCCATTCTAAACGGTCCATAACTAGACCGCTTTCTTCATGAAACGGCCCAGTAAACGACCGCTATTTTCCTGAGTATAGTTAACCTGAGGCTTGAGCCAAGGGTTAATATTCCTATAATCCTAGATAGTCCAATCGATTATCTAGAACCTGTCACACTATTTCAAAGATATTTAAGTAATTTTTGAAAGTTAAGGAATGTACTGTTATGCTGCCAATTTATTTCCATGGCATAACCTAGTTATTAATGATTTTCTTGAACTCTCATATTCATATTTTGAGCATTCTTTTATTGGCATTGTATCTTGAAGACCATTATTGAACTTGTTTACATGGCCAAACATTATTGTTATATACGTGGAAGTAGCTTGATTTATACTTGAAGATACAGTTCAAGCACTGATTGTGTTCAAGGGCTCTATGCTAGTCCCCTCGGCTGATTGTCGGAAACATACTATATAAACCATGGGGTATGATGCTACTGGCGTCGCATTGCGCTGGGAGTACTTTCTTTATAAATAAGTGAAATATCAACAGAAATATCCACGGGACTTGAATATAGATCCACATAAATTCACGAAGTACTTGCTACTAAGTTAAGAGTACATTCTTTCTTGTTACATGACTTGCTAGTACGTTTGATGGGGACATCACCCATGATTCCCTCTGGCTCGACACCTCTCTCCCTCCCGAAGACGGGTAGGATGCAGCTCCACGACTGGACGGGTCTGCTTCGACACATTAGCTAGTTATCTAGGACATCTTGGTGTATTTTCCTCTTGTTATTTTAGTCATTTTGATGTAATTTTCCCTTTGTTTTGAGTCAAGTCCCTAGGTTATTATGTTATTTACCTAAGTATGTGTTCATCATGATAGGTTAGAGTGGCTTATGGGCCCAATTAGGTGGGCCTGGCCCAGGGGCGCCCTCCCCCTTCCCCACCTCTTTTGGTTATTTGTTAGTAGCACTTATGTCAGGGACTTTTTTGTAAATGTTGGGATCCCTATAAATAGGACCCCAACCCCACTTGGAGAAGCTAATGAATTATTGAGTGAAAAATCCACAAGAATTGTGTCTCCTACTCTCTCTCTCTCTCTTGAGTGAATCTTCTTTCTCTCTCTCTTCTCCCTCTCTCTCTAAAAGGGGCGACCCTTTCTCTCTCCTCTCCCCTCTCTCTCTCTAGGTCGACCAGCCCTCTCTCTCCTCCACCTCATCCTCCACATCAGCCCTCCCAACCTTTCATCTTCCCAAGACCCATTAACTCCCCTTTACTCCCACCACCTCCCAAGCAAACCTTTCCCCTTCCCCATACAACCTTTCACATTCCTAAGGGAGAATCCCCTCTCCCAAGCACCCCTTCCCCTCCCCAAGGCAACCCCTCCCATTCCCTAGGCCACCATTAACCCCTCCATTAACCCCCCACTCAAATCAAAGGGAAACCCTCCCCATTCCCCCAAGCCCATTTGCGCCCCCATCACCCCACCTCCTCCAAGAGAGCCCTTCCTCCTCTCCCACCTCCCACTCCATTCCCCCACACCAGGTCCGCCCCTTGCCATCCCCCCCCCCTCTCCTTCTCAATCCCAAACCACCCCTCCTACAACTCCTACCAGCAACCCCTCTCTCCCCTTGCAATTCCCCCCACTCCTTACCACCCCATAACCATCAATAGTCTCCTTTGCACTGCTCAGTTCGCAGGCAGCAGTAGGAGCTCCACTTGCAGATCCTGCTCCGGAGTTGTTCGTCGTCATCTGGAAGCGTACCATATATCGTCGGAAAGATCGTCGAGATAGCTCCGCAGACGTGGTGGTCTCGCCGGCATCCGACATCCCTTCTGCCCGGTGGACCCGTTCTCCCCGACTGAACAAGGTGGCCTTGGCTGGAAGGCAGAGCTGCAGTGCAGAAGCTTCCACGGCCTCACCCTTCCCTTCCAAGGTGCGCCACTTGACCGGGTCGAAGTACTACTGGTCCCCCACGCAACCCCACAGACGAGGCTTCAATTGGAGTTCGGGGCTGCCCGTTCCGAATTTTCTCCCCCAGGTGCGCTGAACAGGCTACTCAGGACCTGACCAGACCCCTCCTCACTCAATGGGCTCTCCCTCTCTGCCCCGACATCGTCTGGTTTTCCTCCTGGCTTCTGCTCGAAGAAGACTCGTCCACGGTCGTACTCGTTTTGGTCCCGCCACGTTTGGACTTCGGGAGCGGACGTGGCGACTACATCTATCTGCTGCTACACCTAGAAACCAGTCTGAACCAGAGCGCAGAGGACCAGATCCAGAGCCTGCCCCGGCCGGTGTCGACGACAGGACCGCCCCCAAAAATTCACAGGCATTCCTGGGTCCGTCAGCGACGTTTCGGGGCCTGTTCTGATGACTTCCGAGTTCGGTGGAGTGCGTGGCATCGTCTACATCGACTCCCTGTCTAGTCATTCCAGAACTGGGCAGATCATTCGGCACTAGTTTAGTTAACCTCCCCTCCCCGCCTGGCCGGCTTAGCGCCCCTCCCTGTGTGGAGGTAGTGTTTAATTGTAACCCACACTTTCCCCTCCCCTAGTCCAACCCCCCTGTGTGGGGAGTAGTGCATGTATTGTTCGAACAGGGGAAGCTACACCGACGCAGTGTGCGGGGTACCCACACTCCCCCGCTCGCCCTCGTCTCCGAACGGGGTTGGTTTCTTCAAACCAACCGGGTAAGCTCTAAACTTTGCTCCCTTATTTATCAGTACTTGTTCTTTTAATATTCGCGAAAGCTGCTCCGCTGGTAGCGAGAGAGAGTGATGTGACACGACTAAGGGGAATGCAGTAAACATACAAAGATCCTTGGACCTATTCCGCAAGCACAATCACAAAATAGCGAAGTTTCACGATCGGGACCGAACCGCCGTCGCACACACACGAACCCGGGTGACTCGGTGATGCCGAGTGGAGATGATGGATCAAGACCCTAGCTGGTAGAGTGCCAGCACGGCTAGGGTTGCCCTCCCAAGGGTACGAAGCCCACTCTTAAGGGGCTGGCCGGGTGCCAATTGGGGCACTAGGTCCCTCTCTCTCACTGCCCACGGTGACCGCTCATGAGTGGAACACGCGGGGTCGGGCGCTCTCTCTCTTGCTCAACGGCGCAACGTCCACAGATATTAAATGAACAAGCACTAATAATGAAGCAAAAGTCAGGGCTTACCCTGGTTGGTTTGAAGAAACTAACCCCGTTCGGAGACGAGGGCGAGCGGGGAAGTGTGGGTTCCCCGCACACTGCGCCGATGAAGCTTGAACCCTGTTTAAACTATACAATCACTACACCTCACACAGGAGGGTGGACTTGGGGTGGGGATATCTGTATTACAATTCAAACACTACCTCCGCACAGGGAGGGGCGTTAAGCCAGCCAGGCGGGGAGGGGTGGTAAGCTCGAGTCGCGCCGATGGAGTGCTCCGCCGAATCTTCCCAAATCTGGAACTGCAGGATAGAGGGGCGGTGCAGTCGCCGCTGTGTACTCCCCCGAGCTCGGAAGTCACTGAAACTAGTGCCGAATCGTCACCGACTGACCCAGGTACGCTGATGAATTTAGGTGGGCGATCCCCACGACGCCCTGGCCGGGGTGGACCCCGGAGCAGGTACTCAGTGTTCTGGTTCTGGCCGGACCAGAGTGTTGCAGCTGCTTGTCGAAGGTGCTACGGCCGCTCCCGAAGTCCGAATGAGGCAGGACCAAGTCGAGGATGTCCGTGGGTGAGTCTTCTTGAAGCAGAAACCAAGCACAGCACCAGAGGATGTCGGGGAGGTGAGGAGGAGTCCGTGGAGTGAGGAGGTTTCAGGGAAGGACCTGGACGGACAATCGGCGCACCCGGAGGAGAAAAATTGGAAACTGCTCTTCCTGATGACGAACGGGACGCCGCTTATTGGTGAAGGTGGGTGCCTTGTGGGAGAAGCTCTCGGCCAAGTGGCGCCTTCAGAAGTTGAGGGGTGTGGCTGTGGTAGCTTCTACACTGCAGCTTTGGTCTAGGTTCTGGTCCTGGTTGCGCAGTCGGACGAGAATGGTCACCACGAACTGTAGCGAAGTAGGAATGAGACGATTCTACCTCTCTTGCGAAGAAGACTCGCAGACCTTTCCGACGATGTATGGTGCACTTCGAGATGACGTCGGACAGCACCGGAGTAGTCTCTGCAAGTGGGGCTTCGTCTGCTGGCAGTGAACCAGGGGGGGCAGAACACTCTTTGGTGATTGTAGAGGGGTCTTGGGTGGAAGGTTTAGTGGGTTTGGGAGGGGGTTGTAGTTGCTGATGGAGGGGTGGAGTCTAGAGAGGTGAGGGCCGATGGAGGGAGATGGGGTTAGCAGGGTGTGAGAGGGAAGGAGGAGGTGGGGGCGGACCTAGTGGGGAGGGAGTATGGAGGTGGAGGGGTGCGCAAATGGGCTTGGGAGTGGGGAGGGTTTCCTTTGGAATTAGTGTGGTGGGTTAATGGAGAGGTAATGAAAGCCTTGGGGATGGGAAGGGGTTGCTTTGGAGATGGGAAGGGGTGCCTAGGAGAAGGGAGTCTCCCTTGGGAATATGAAAGGGTGTATGGGGAAAGGGAAGGGTTGCTTGGGGTGTGGAGATATTAAAGGGGAGTTATGGCTCTTGGGAAGATGAAGGGGTGGGAGGCTGATGTGGCAGATGAGGTGGCAAGGAGAAGGGAGAGAGAGAGAGAGGGGTGACATTTGGAGAGAGAGGGGGAAGAGAGAGAGAGGGGGCCGCCCCCTTTAGAGAGAGAGAGAGATAGAGAGAGAGCTAGAGAGAGAGAGGAAGACACTTCAAGTGGATAAGCTTTCTTCAATATTTCATTAGCTTCTCCAAGTGGGGATTGGGGTCCTATTTATAGGAATCCCAACTTTTACAAAAAGTCCCTGAGAAAAGTACTAATAATAGATAACCGAAGGAGCTGGGGAAGGAAAGGGCACCCCTGGGCCAGGCCCATCTAAATGGGCCCAGAAGCCACTCAATCCCAACATGATGAACATGAAATTAGACACATAACATAATAAACTAGGGACCTGACTCAAACAAAGGGGAAATTACATTAAAATGACTCATGAAAGATATGAAAATTACATAGCTAGACTCAGAAAATCAAGATGAATATAATGGCGAGCATCAGGACCCTTGGAGAAATGGGAAGTGGTAAGCGATGTCTCCATCATACTCCCGGGGTGCAGAGAACTCGACTCTGTCGAGTAAAGATCCATCGTATGCGGAGGAAGCCACGGCGGTGTTGCCCTCAAGTCCACCAAAGGTAGCTGGTCCTTTCACCAAGCGAGGTAGTGCCCATACCCTTTGCTCCAGATGACATTGACATGTTCATACAATATCCGCTCCAATTGCTCACGTTGGCCCCTCTGGGCAGGTGGAACTCTCTCATGGGTGGTGGCTCTCTCAAGGGGTGGAGCAAGCTCAATTTCCTCACTAGGTGTCACCGTGGGACCCTATATGGCACCAAGTCAGCCACGTTGAATGTGGGACTTACTCCGTACTCCTCGGGGAGGTCCAACACATAAGCATTTGTGCTGATCTGCCTCAGAACCTGGAAGGGACATGATCCATGCGACCTCAGTTTGGAGACATTCCCAGGGAAAAGTCTCTCAATTCTCACCATCACAAAGTCACCTATACGAAATTCCTGGTGGCGTCGGTGGGAATCGGCCGATTTCTTATACACCTCATTGCTTTTGTTGATGTGTTTGCGGATGGTGCCATGCAGTGTCATGAATGACGATCCCCTAGAGATGAAGGGAGGGCCCGGACAACCAAATGCAGTCCTATCAAGTGTTAGATTGGTTTTGACAGACTTAGGAGGACCAGGGCATCTATGAATTGACCTAACATGCTTAGAAGCCATGTGGACCTTGATGCACTTAGGTGGACCGGGGCAGCCACAAGTGGCCCTATCATGCATGAGATGGATGAAGAGTAGGGGAGGACCAGCTTGTCCAAATGTAAACCTGTCGTGCACTGGACCTAGTGTGTATGTGACACAAATGACGTGACTAGCCTTACCACATGATGCAAAATGTTGTGACACATTCCTATCAAGATGGTCCCATCTTTAGGTGGGGGTTGATTTAGGGGTTTCCACTCATGGGGGTCGAAGGGGCCCAAGAAAGTGGACATCTTGGGATGGGTCAATTCCTCATTTCCTAGGTGGATGTCATCCATGGTCATGGCTCTCATAGTGTGGGCTAAGTTTTGGAATGGGTGGGTTAGGTTCGGCATGGTGGGTGAGGGTAGGAGGGAGTGGGTAGTGAGTGATGAGTACTCGGAAGCCCATAGGAAGTGGCCAAAAGGTTCGAGATGGGTTAAGGGGTGGGTGATGTGGAGGTGGGCTTTAATCCAAGTGGTCATCCTAGGGTCCCTAGTACACATAGGGAAGTGGGAATCATGAACCTGGTGGGACCTATCGTAATGCTCCTTGCAAAGGGACGAGGGCTAGGGAAAGATGTAGGAGGGCAAGGAGGTGGGTTGGCAAAGAAGGGCTAGTGGGAAGGGATCATGTGGATCTGGGAGGACTTGGGTTGAGGGGATTGAGGCTTCTTCCCATCCTAGACCTGGAGTACTCCAAAGCATACACTCCCTAGTGTGGGCTAGGCACTCGTCTCCTAATGGGGTAAGTACCAAAGCGGATTCCCTAGGTTGAGTGCCCTTTTCTTGTGGTAGGGGGGTGGTGTAAAACTCATCGGGCTCGGGTAGAAATAATACGAGCTCACTCATGCAAGGACCCTTGGTGTAAATGGAGATGATGGACCTGATAGAGGGGTGTGAGAAACTAAGGTACCCCGTATCACTCACTCCTAAGGCCAGCATGTTTGTCACCTCTATTTGCCTTAATATGCCTTTAATCAAGTCCATCATCGCTCCTATAAAGCAAAACGAATGATAGTGATGTGACACAACCTCGGACCTAATGCAAGCAAGCACAATCGCAATCTAAATGGGCCAATTTGGGCCGCCGCTCTCTCGTCGCTCACCCAAGCCCGGGGTAACTTGGCAATGCCAAGGTGAGGTTGAGGGGTTGGGACCTTGCTGGTAGAGGGCCAGCAAGGCCAAGATTTGATTCCCAATGGATTTGGAAGCCCAATTCAACGGGGCCGACGAAGTGCCGAAGGCACCGGTTGCACTCTTCCCACGGTGATCACTCAAGGCAATGGGGCTTGAGGATCGGGCTCTCACTCGCATAACCAGCGGAATTAGAACTAATATTGAAAGACAAGCACTAAGTGGAGTGAAGGTTTGAGCACTTACTCGATCGGTTTGAAGAAACCGGTCCCGGTCAGAGACGAGGGCGAGCGGGGAGGCGAGTGGATCCCCACACGCCGCGGCGGTGTCGCTTGACCTGCCCAAACAAATTACACCACTACACCTCTCGCAGGAGGGGGAACTTGGGGTGGGGGTTAATGATATTACATCAATACTACCTCCACGCAGGGAGGGGCCTTCAGCCGGCCAAGCGGGGTGGGGAAACCAAAGCAAAGAACGAGGAACAAGGGTGGATGCCGAATCTGCCTGCTATCTATGAACCAGGACAGAGGGTCGGTGTTGCTATTGTAGATCTTGCTCAGGAATTTCTATGATGGCGAGATCGGCGCCGAAATCTTCGTAACAGGAAGGGGAATGCCTAAAATTTTTTGTAAATTCTTCTGGAGTTGCTGCAGGTCTGGGCAGGAGCTTGAACAGGGCCTCTGTTTCTCGGACTAGCAGGGGCAGGTCACCAATAGTAGGATGCAGAGGCTGTCCTAGCCGCTCCCGAACTCCAAATTTGATTCCGTCAGTGCCGTTAGAACCGTGGGTGAGTTCTCTTTGCAGCAAAGGAAACGGGGATGCCAGAAGAGAATGAAGACGATCTGTGGAGCCAGAAGAGTGAGGAGGTGTCGATGCAGACTGGGGAAGGCAGAGCCGCGCGACCGTGGAAGAAAATTGGTAACTTCTGTTCCCGGATGCTGAATGGGCTTCTGCTTCTTGATTCTGAAAGTAGACAGGCCGATGAAGAACTTTGAAGAAGAACTTGAGGACTGATTCCTTCGGGGTTCGTCGTGGCAGAGCTTCTAATCTGGCTCAGGTCCTCAGCCGAGGTAGAACCGCGCAGCTGTGGGAGAATGGACCTCCTGGACGACTCGGAGATCGGAAGAAGACGAAACCACTTCGGTTGTGAAGGCGACTGGCAGACGCTTCTTGACAATCACTCTTGGGTCTTCAAACTCGTCCGGTGGAGGTCGTGGTGGCTGCTGAAAATTGCTGGTCTGCTGTAGATCTTCAGTTGAGAGTTGTAGGTTGATGATGATGGGGGGGAATGGGGTATATGAGAGGGGAAATGGGGGTGGATGAGTGTGGGGAAAGCCCGGGCTGTGAGGGGATCTAGAAGGGGGTGTTCTAAGGTGGGGGAAGGGAAGAATGGGGTCTGGAAGGGGGTCTAACAGGTGGTGGGAGGAGGAGCTACGAATTTGGGAAGGTGGGTGAGAGGAGAAGGTGAGGGGGGGGCACAAGTGAGTGGAGGGAAGGGTGGATTTTAAATTTGAAATGGCATTGGAAGTTGTGGGGTTGTGTGGGGAAGGGGTTGATTGTGTTGGAATGGGGAAAGTGGTGTTGGAATGGTGAGGGATCTACTTGGGACTAGGGGGGTGGAGTAATGGAGGCCATGGGGAAGTGGAGGGCTTTAATGATGGTAGGTGGGGGTTGAGGTGGTTGGGAAGGGAGGAGAGAGAAGAAAATTCGAAATTGGGTGATGAGGAGAGAGAAAGTGGAGTGAAAAAGAGGGATTAAGAGAGGGAAGGGTGGAGAATCTCTCCCCTAGGGTTTCTCACCCAAAAAATGTTGGAATCACTCCACTAAACTAAGCTTTGGACTCTCAAATGGTAATTTTTTCATTGATTGATTCATTCCCTCCAAATGAAGGAAATGGGGCCCTATATATAGGAAACCCACATTTTACAATAAGACCCTGATAAAAGACTCATTGACAAATAACCGAAGGGGTAGGGGAGCTCATTGGGCCAAGCACGAAGAAATGGGCCCAATTAGCACATTACACATTCTAATGACACTCAAACATAGGAAAATAAATGCAAGACCTAGGGACATGACTCAAATAAAATGTAAATTACATCAAATGACTCAAGTAAAATTACATAGGACTCAAAATTAAATGACTAAATCATGCCGGATGCAACCGGGGTGAGGAGACGAGCTATGAATGTGGGCATGGAAGGTGATGTCCACATCATACTCCCGGGGTGTGGAGAACTCGACTCCGTCGAGTAAGTATCCTTCCCTCCTTGGAAGGTGTAGAAGTAGTACTGCCTTCAAGTCTTCCGAACGAGACCGATCTATCCACCTGCCGAGATAGCGCTCATATACCTTGCTCCGAGTGGTAGTGACTTGTTCATCCAATATTTGTTCAATTTGTTCACGCTGGACTCTCTTGGCTGGTGATTTATCATCATGGGTGGGTGCTCTCTCAAGGGAAGAAGTAGGCTCAATCTCCTCACTAGGTACCACCGTTGGTCCCTTATATGGCACTAGGTCGGCAACAATGAATGTGGGACTTATTCCATACTCCTCAGGGAGATCTAACTCATAGGCAATTGCACCTATGCGCATCAAGACCTGGAAGGGACCAGCCCTACGTGGCCTCAGTTTAGAGTTGGCTCCCGGGGAGAGCCTCTCCATCCTTACCATCACAAAGTCACCCACTTGGAATTCTTGGTGACGCCGATGAGAGTCGGCCAGCCTTTTATAAGTCTCATTCTTTTTGCTGATGTGCTTGCAAAGGTTTTCATGCAATTTTGTGAATGCTATCCTTTTAGTGGTTAGGGGTGGACCTGGACAACCATAGATGGACCTATCATGCCATGATGTCATATGGACCATGATGAACCTTGGTGGGCCGGTGCAACCATATGTGGACTTATCGTGCAATGTTGTCATGTAGACTTTGGTGGGCCTAGGTGGGCCGGGGCAACCATATGTGAACCTATCATGCAAAGTGGTGATGAATGTCGGGGGACTCGGACATCCGTAGATGCTTTTGTCATGCTTAAGACCTATGATGAATGAAGGTGGACCATGACATCCGAATATAGACCACTCATACTTTCTACTTGACATGTGGGTGATATGAATGAAAGGACCCAACATAGTGTTCATGCCAAGGGGTGTGGTAAGCCTAGACACATGCATGCCTTTCCCAAAGGTGACTTCCATGTGTAGAGGTGTGGGAAAACCTTTGAACTCCCATTGGAAAGGATCGAATGGATCTAAGAAGGTGGTTATCATGGGGTGGGGCACCACCTTATTACCTAGGGATATATGGTCCAAGGTTATGGCTCCCAAGGTGCAACCCAGGTCATGGATAAGGTGGGTTTGGTCCAATATGGTGGGTGAGGGTAGGCAAGGGTGGGTGGTTGGTAAGATGGTTGAGTCATATGAGTTCCTTGACTCCCATTGGAAGGGATCATATGGATCATAAAATAGGTCACTTAGGGGGAGGAACTCCATGTCCTCAAGATCCTTAAAAGGTGCTAAGTCCTCCTTCCCTATGATAGTTGGGCCAATGTTCTTGATAAGTGGGTCGGCCATGAGTGGAGGGCTTGGCTTTCTACCCGAGATAAGAAGCTCTAAATCGAGGAGAAGGTTGGGCTCATTCGGTGTAGGGAGGAATAGAAGGAGGTCGCTAGTGTAGCAACCATTGGTGCAAATCGAGGTGATAGACCCTATGCATAGGTGTAGGAGGCTAAGGCTCCTAGGTTGTTCGGCCATAGGGGTCAACATGCTAGTGAACTCAATTTGCCATGCTAAGCCCCTAAGAAAATCCTCTAAGGTCTCCACTTGATAGGATGCTTGGATTGTGGTGTGATAGGAGAAGATGGGCACTAGGGGAAAATTTTGTTCTATGGGAGGGCAAACATGGGTCGAGGTCTCTCTAATTAGGCTCTCCCTTAGCCACCTAACAAGGGACTCTTCTAAGATGAATTCAGCCATATCTAGAGGGGGTGGTGTAGGGTGAAGATCCTTGTGCGAGGCTTCCTCTTCAATTGGGACATGGGAGCTCTCTATGGAGGGGATAGGTTCCCGAAGGATATTTGTCTTCATGTGGCAAAGCGGGTGGACTACTTCTTCCAAAACTAATGGAGTGGGAAGGTTCTTTGATGGTGGGGTGATGATGGCCGGAGTATGGTGCACCCGTGGTGGTGAACAAGGGTGGGATTCCCGTGGGTGGGAGAATAAAAGGTTGTTGAATTTAAAGGTTCCCGAAAGGTGTGGCGGATGCACTAGGCAAGTCTGACGTGTTGGGTCGATGTCGGCATTCCTTTCATCTAACCATTTCTTACCTAGGATTATACATGGACCCGCCAATGTTCCCTTTTGACACCAAGCCCCATCCAAATACTTAGTCTTCCCGAACCATTTATGGAATTCAACGAAGACTAGGTCTCCGTTGTGCACAATTTGTCCAGTCGTAGAGAGGGTGGCTACAATTTCGGGGGATACCCAATTATCTTCTTCCATGTCGATGAAGTCAATTTCTATGGGGCTCCCATTAGGTAGGTATGCTTGGGATATGATGGGAATTGGGGCCTTTTGGTCTGTAGTCTCAATGACAATGGGAGGTGGATAATGCATAGAACGATCCGATGAGAACTCTAATGCAAGCGTGCCCATGGACTTGACTTGTGAGAACAAATCGAAGACCTGCTCTGATACCACTTGATGTGACACAACCTCGGACCTAATGCAAGCAAGCACAATTGCAATCTAAATGGGCCAATTTGGGCCGCCGCTCTCTCGTCGCTCACCCAAGCCCGGGGTAACTTGGCAATGCCAAGGTGAGGTTGAGGGGTTGGGACCTTGCTGGTAGAGGGCCAGCAAGGCCAAGATTTGATTCCCAATGGATTTGGAAGCCCAATTCAACAGCACCGACGAAGTGCCGAAGGCACCGGTTGCACTCTTCCCACGGTGATCACTCAAGGCAATGGGGCTTGAGGATCGGGCTCTCACTCGCATAACCAGCGGAATTAGAACTAATATTGAAAGACAAGCACTAAGTGGAGTGAAGGTTTGAGCACTTACTCGATCGGTTTGAAGAAACCGGTCCCGGTCGGAGACGAGGGCGAGCGGGGAGGCGAGTGGATCCCCACACGCCGCGGCGGTGTCGCTTGACCTGCCCAAACAAATTACACCACTACACCTCTCGCAGGAGAGGGAACTTGGGGTGGGGGTTAATGATATTACATCAATACTACCTCCACGCAGGGAGGGGCCTTCAGCCGGCCAAGCGGGGTGGGGAAACCAAAGCAAAGAACGAGGAACAAGGGTGGATGCCGAATCTGCCTGCTGTCTGTGAACCAGGACAGAGGGTCGGTGTTGCTATTGTAGATCTTGCTCAGGAATTTCTCTGATGGCGAGACTGGCGCCGAAATCTTCGTAACAGGAAGGGGAATGCCTCAGAATTTTTGTAAATTCTTCTGGAGTCGCTGCAGGTCTGGGCAGGAGCTTGAACAGGGCCTCTATTTCTCGGACTAGCAGGGGCAGGTCACCAATAGTAGGATGCAGAGGCTGTCCTGGCCGCTCCCGAACTCCAAATTTGATGCCGTCAGTGCCGTTAGAACCGTTGGTGAGTTCTCTTTGCAGCAAAGGAAACGGGGATGCCAGAAGAGAATGGAGACGATCTGTGGAGCCAGAAGAGTGAGGAGGTGTCGATGCAAACTGGGGAAGGCAGAGCCGCGCGACCGTGGAAGAAAATTGGTAACTTCTGTTCCCGGATGCTGAATGGGCTTCCGCTTCTTGATTCTGAAAGTAGACAGGCCGATGAAGAACTTTGAAGAAGAACTTGAGGACTGATTCCTTCGGGGTTCGTCGTGGCAGAGATTCTAAGCTGGCTCAGGTCCTCAGCCGAGGTAGAACCGCGCAGCTGTGGGAGAATGGACCTCCTGGACGACTCGGAGATCGGAAGAAGACGAAACCACTTCGGTTGCGAAGGCGACTGGCAGACGCTTCCGACAATCACTCTTGGGTCTTCAAACTCGTCCGGAGGAGGTCGTGGTGGCTGCTGCAAGTTGCTGGTCTGCTGTAGATCTTCAGTTGAGAGCTGTAGGTTGATGATGATGGGGGGGAATGGGGTATATGGGAGGGGAAATGGGGGTGGATGAGTGTGGGGAAAGCCCGGGCTGTGAGGGGATCTTGGAGGGGGTGTTCTAAGGTGGGGGAAGGGAAGAATGGGGTCTGGAAGGGGGTCTAACAGGTGGTGGGAGGAGGAGCTACGAATTTAGGAAGGTGGGTGAGAGGAGAAGGTGAGGGGGGGGCACAAGTGAGTGGAGGGAAGGGTGGATTTCAAATTTGAAATGGCATTGGAAGTTGTGGGGTTGTGTGGGGAAGGGGTTGATTGTGTTGGAATGGGGAAAGTGGTGTTGGAATGGTGAGGGATCTCCTTGGGACTAGGGGGGTGGAGTAATGGAGGCCATGGGGAAGTGGAGGGCTTTAATGATGGTAGGTGGGGGTTGAGGTGGTTGGGAAGGGAGGAGAGAGAAGAAAATTTGAAATTGGGTGATGAGGAGAGAGAAAGTGGAGTGAAAAAGAGGGATTAAGAGAGGGAAGGGTGGGGAATCTCTCCCCTAGGGTTTCTCACCCAAAAAATGTTGGAATCACTCCACTAAACTAAGCTTTGGACTCTCAAATGGCAATTTTTTCATTGATTGATTCATTCCCTCCAAATGAAGGAAATGGGGCCCTATATATAGGAAACCCACATTTTACAATAAGACCCTGATAAAAGACTCATTGACAAATAACCGAAGGGGTAGGGGAGCTCATTGGGCCAAGCACGAAGAAATGGGCCCAATTAGCACATTACACATTCTAATGACACTCAAACATAGGAAAATAAATGTAAGACCTAGGGACATGACTCAAATAAAATGCAAATTACATCAAATGACTCAAGTAAAATTACATAGGAGTCAAAATTAAATGACTAAACCATGCTGGATGCAACCGGGGTGAGGAGACGAGCTATGAATGTGGGCATGGAAGGTGATGTCCACATCAGATAGGTTGTGTGGAATGGTAGGGTGGGCACGATTGGGTTATGTTTATCCATGGGGGGGCGCATGATGTGGAGGAGGAGGTCTTGCTTAAGCCACTCAATGAGGGGTTCCCCAAGAATCACAATTCTCATGGAGGGAGGGATGGGGGAACTTGGTTGGTCATCATGTAACTCATGAGGGAGGGTGTACCCAGTTAGGCTTAATGGGTTTTCTCTGGGTAGGGATGGGTTCTCTTGACCCAACTCTTGACATTGGGCTTCATATTCCTCCTCCCATTCTAGGGGTGCCTCATGGACTTCAATCACCTCCTCAAGTTCCCTTTGGATGGGGGTAACTATTTCTTCAGTTAGTGTGTTGGACATCTCTCATGAAGGGCATTGATGGATGAAGTGTCCAAAGCCTCTACACTTAGAGCATTGTTGTCTATTTCCCTGAGCGGTCTCACCCACACTTGGCCCATTGGAACTCCCTTCTTGCTGGGGTATGTTTTGACTAGGGGTGACCCTTGTCGGAGGAGGGGTGGGAGGAGGATTTGTGGAAGTTTGTAGGGTGTGGGTTTGATGGAGAATTTTGGGTTGGGTGGTGGCCAATTTGGTTTGAGTGGTGGTGGTGATCAGGATTGGAATCATTTGGGGTGGTGGAGTTTGGGCCTTACGGGTGGTCTTGGGTTGACTAGGAGAGAAAGGAGGAGTGGGAGTGCTCCTCGGGTTATGATTCTCAAGGTAGGAGTGGGAAGGTCAGGGAGCGTAGATCTTCCTAAGCTCGATCTTCATCTCTTCCCATGATCCTACGGGTTCTTGCCTCCAAATCCTTCTTAAGCTCACTATGCATTCCCACTCCTTGGCTTGTCCCCGAAGCCACCCTGTGGCTCTGCGGACTCTAGCGTGTCCATAGACCCTAGTCCTATCAAAGTGTTTATCCATGGTAGCCTCCCACTTTAGGTAGTCATTAGGACTAGATCCGTCAAAACTAAGGTCCCCTTCTAAGATGATGTCCATGAGGAGAGGGTCAACCGGACTCTTGTGGAAGGCCGTGTTGGGGGGACTTAACCAATGGGGAGTATACATGATGATGCACTGGGTGGCCCAATGATGACTCTAAATGTGAATGCACCCTAGGACCAACTTGTAGAGAGACAAGTTATGAACCTGGCTCTGATACCAATTTGATGTGACACGACCCCTTGGACCTGAATTTGCAAGCAACCAGGCCGAACGGCGATATCTCACAAGCGGGTTCACCCGCAATGCGGGCACCCGGGCCCGTAGGCGGACCGGCGATGATGGTGAGGGTCCGAAGTTGGACCTTGGGGTTCCAAGGATATGGCTGGCTGGGGATGGACCCCAATGGGATAGGGATGCCCAACTTCAAGGGCGGTCGGCACGCCGAGGGCGTGGGATGTAGTGTCTTCAAGGTTATCAAATGGTGAGTCATCCTCCTCCAAGGTAATTGGGTCAAGGTCTCTAGTGGGTTGGCCAATCAAATCAATTGGAACCTCAATGGGTGGGGAGTTGGCCAAGATGGGTTTCTCATCCTTGGGGAAAAAGAGGAGGATTTCACTCGTATAATGGCCACTAGTGTAGATGGAGGGGATGGAACCAGTGGTGGGGTATGCTAGGAAGATGGTGCTAGACTCTGATGGTCCTATGGCTAGCATTTCGGTCCGGTGGACTTGCCATTGTAAGCAGTCCACTAGGTCCCCTAAGTCTCCCACAAGGTAGGAGGTTTGAAGTGTGGCATGGGAAGACCGGGTGGACACAATTTGGGCTTGATACCCCAAGGGTGAGAGGTAGGGTGGTAAGCTTGGAATGGTGGGGCCTCGCTTGAGCCATTGGAGTATGGACTCATTCATGGTGAGGGTGTGCGGCTCATGAGGACCTGGACTAGGAGAGGTGGGTGGAAGTGGGGGGGTCTAGGATGTTCTCTATGGTGGGAGGTGGATCCGGATCGGCATCCATCTCCACTTGGGTATGTGTGTGGGCCACAACTTCCAAGGATAATGGGGTAGGAAAGTCTATGGTGGGTGGAGTGATAATGGTCGGTGCATGGTACTCTCGGGGTGGTGAACATGGGTGGACTTGGGTTGGGCTTGGTCGGGGAAGCTCTTGGGTTGGAGTTGGGGTCGGGGGTGGAAGATCGGTTGGTTGAAGTGGTTTGGATTGTGGTGCGTAGATCTTTCTAAGATCGGCCCTCATTTCATCCCAAGATTCAATGGGTGCTTCCCCTTTGGCTTCTCTCAAACCTACAATATTCTCCCATTCTTTCCTAGCTTGGCGCCAGAGCAAACTCTTGGCATAGTTGACTTGCATAGGCCCTGATAGAGTGAACCTCCCAAAGTGTCGATCCGTGGAGTCCTCCCACTCTAGATATATACTAGGGTGGGTTCCATCAAACACAAAGGCTTCTAATGGGCCTAAGAGTGGCGAATATGCCATGTATGAGGTAGTCATGATGGAGGACAAGGGTGATGCATGCAATGGCCCTAGGACAAGACTTAGTAGAGACAAGTCTAGAATTTACTCTGATACCACTTGATGTGACATGACTAAGGGGAATGCAGCAAACATACAAAGATCCTTGGACCTATTCCGCAAGCACAATCACAAAATAGCGAAGTTTCACGATCGGGACCGAACCGCCGTCGCACACACACGAACCCGGGTGACTCGGTGATGCCGAGTGGAGATGATGGATCAAGACCCTAGCTGGTAGAGTGCCAGCACGGCTAGGGATGCCCTCCCAAGGGTACGAAGCCCACTCTTAAGGGGCTGGCCGGGTGCCAATTGGGGCACTAGGTCCCTCTCTCTCACTGCCCACGGTGACCGCTCATGAGTGGAACACGCGGGGTCGGGCGCTCTCTCTCTTGCTCAACGGAGCAACGTCCACGGATATTAAATGAACAAGCACTAATAATGAAGCAAAAGTCAGGGCTTACCCTGGTTGTTTTGAAGAAACCAACCCCGTTTGGAGACGAGGGCGAGCGGGGAAGTGTGGGTTCCCCGCACACTGTGCCGATGAAGCTTGAACCCTGTTTAAACTATACAATCACTACACCTCACACAGGAGGGTGGACTTGGGGTGGGGATATCTATATTACAATTCAAACACTACCTCCGCACAGGGAGGGGCGTTAAGCCAGTCAGGGGGGGAGGGGTGGTAAGCTCGAGTCGCGCCGATGGAGTGCTCCGCCGAATCTTCCCAAATCTGGAACTGCAGGACAGAGGGGTGGTGCAGTCGCCGCTGTGTACTCCCCCGAGCTCGGAAGTCACTGAAACCAGTGCTGAATCATCACCGACTGACCCAGGTATGCTGATGAATTTAGGTGGGTGATCCCCGAGTCGCCCTGGCCAGGGTGGACCCCGGAGCAGGTACTCAGCGTTCTGGTTCTGGCCGGACCAGAGTGTTGCAGCTGCTTGTCGAAGGTGCTACGGCCGCTCCCGAAGTCCGAATGAGGCAGGACCAAGTCCAGGACGTCCATGGGTGAGTCTTCTTGAAGCAGCAACCAAGCACAGCACCAGAGGGTGTTGGGGAGGTGAGGAGGAGTCCGTGGAGTGAGGAGGTGTCAGGGTAGGACCTGGACGGACAATCGGCGCACTCGGGGGATAAAAATTGGAAACTGCTCTTCCTGATGCCGAACGGGATGCCGCTTGTTGGTGAAGGTGGGTGCCTTGTGGGAGAAGCTCTCGGCCAAGTGGTGCCTTCATAAGTTGAGGGGTGTGGCCGTGGTAGCTTCTGCACTACAGCTCTGGTCTAGGTTCTGGTCCTGGTTGCGCAGTCGGACGAGAATGGTCACCACGAATTGTAGCGAAGTCGGAATGAGACGACTCCACCTCGCTTGCGAAGAAGACTTGCAGACCTTTCCGGCGATGTATGGCGCACTTTGAGATGACGTTGGACAGCACCGGAGCAGTCTCTGCAAGTGGGGCATCGTCTGCTGGCAGCGAACCAGGGGGGGCAGAACACTCTTTGGTGATTGTGGAGGGGTCTTGGGTGGAAGGTTTAGTGGGTTTGGGAGGGGGTTGTAGTTGCTGATGGAGGGGTGGAGTCTAGAGAGGTGAGGGCCAATGGAGGGAGATGGGGGTAGTAGGGTGTGAGAGGGAAGGAGGAGGTGGGGGCGGACCTAGTGGGGAAGGAGTATGGAGGTGGAGGGGTGCGCAAATGGGCTTGGGAGTGGGGAGGGTTTCCTTTGGAATTGGTGTGGTGGGTTAATGGAGAGGTAATGAAAGCCTTGGGGATGGGAAGGGGTTGCTTTGGGGATGGGAAGGGGTGCCTAGGAGAAGGGAGTCTCCCTTGGGAATATGAAAGGGTGTATGGGGAAAGGGAAGGGTTGCTTGGGGTGTGGAGATATTAAAGGGGAGTTATGGCTCTTGGGAAGATGAAGGGGTGGGAGGCTGATGTGGCAGATGAGGTGGCAAGGAGAAGGGAGAGAGAGAGAGGGGCGAAATTTGGAGAGAGAGGGGGAAGAGAAAGAGAGGGGGCCGCCCCCTTTAGAGAGAGAGAGAGATAGAGAGAGAGCTAGAGAGAGAGAGGAAGACACTTCAAGTGGCTAAGCTTTCTTCAATATTTCATTAGCTTCTCCAAGTGGGGATTGGGGTCCTATTTATAGGAATCCCAACTTTTACAAAAAGTCCCTGAGAAAAGTACTAATAACAGATAACCGAAGGAGCTGGGGAAGGGAAAGGGCACCCCTGGGCCAGGCCCATCTAAATGGGCCCAGAAGCCACTTAATCCCAACATGATGAACATGAAATTAGACACATAACATAATAACCTAGGGACCTGACTCAAACAAAGGGGAAATTACATTAAAATGACTCAAGAAAGATATGAAAATTACATAGCTAGACTCAGAAAATCAAGATGAACATAATGGCGAGCATCAGGACCCTTGGAGAAATGGGAAGTGGTAAGCGATGTCCCCATCAGAGAGTGCCCGACCCCGGAGTGTTCCACTTCCGTGTGGTCACCGTGGTTTGCGAGAGAGAGTGACCCTGTGTCCCACTTGGCACCCGGCCAGCCCATTAGTTGTGGGCGTCTTACCCTCGGGAGGGCAACCTTAGCCCTGCTGGCCCTCAACCAGCCAGGGTCTTGATCCACCACCTCCACTCAGCATTACCGAGTCACCTCGGGTTCGTGTGTGCAACGGCGATTCGGCGATTTACGCAACCCCGTGCTCAAAATTGATTATGTTTGCGTAGTAGGTCTGAGGGCCCTTGTCCCTTTGCTGCATTTCCCTAGTGGTGTCACATCAACATTGTTGTTCATGAATGCCATTGTTACATTCTTGCTTGATTATACTAGCTCAATCATTGTCTCATATCTCAAACATGATAATATCTTGTTACTTAGGTTTTACTCACGTGATTTATCGTATCTGCATGATTTTATCTTATTTCTTTAGAGCTAAAATATTAATCACTTTAACATTGCCTTCATGTTGATGCGAAGATACCTACTGGGCAAGTGTGCTTATTACCTATTTTCCAATCTTTTCAGGAAGTACCAGTGGGTCAGATTCGGATTCAGGTCATTCTAGTGATGGGTCCGAGAGCGATTAAAGAGTTAAGACTTAGGAAGTCCAAAATGTCTAGATTGAGTCTATGTAATTTTCTCTTATTGAGTCTAGCAAATTTAAGAGAGTCAATGTGTCATGTACTTGAATTATGGTTGGTATTATTAATAAAAGTGAAGGTTTGAGTTAATTATTATGTAATTGCTTTTGTGTGATTGTTCTCGCGCTCTGATTATTCTAGCTTGCAAGAGGCTTACCATGCCGGCTGTTTGCGTTCCCGATTATTTTCACTGCAAAATCTCGGGGCGTGACAGTTAAGTTGGTATCAGAGCGTAGGTCGTAGGACTTACTTATTCATAGAGAAAGATGTCATGTCATAGGCTAAGTCCCAGGCTTAGGGACCCATACCTATGAACTAAGAAAGAAATTCCACACCTATGTGAGAATTGGGTAGAGCTCGGAATGAGATAGTAAATTAGCTCTAGATTAACCCTTTTTAAATTCCATGGGAGTTAATGATTTGTTATTTCTCTCAGGTACAATATTATCTCAATGGCTCATCGTGTGGACTGGGGCGGTATGCAGCAAACTGTTGCAGGTCTCACCCAAGCATTACAGAATATGGCCCAAGCCGGCGCTAGGGCGGGCACTGGAGATTTACATCGCAACTTTAGGAGTCTAAACCCTCCACAATTCTATGGTTCTTCTAATCTAGACGAAGCTGAGAACTGGATTGATGAGATGAACCGTATATTTAAGGTCATGCAATGTGCTGACCAAGAGAAAGTGTGTCTTGCCACTTTTCAACTTAACAAAGATGCACGTACATGGTGGAAGTCGGTTTCGGCACCGCCAGCAGATGCACCCCATACATGGGAAGGTTTTCTTACGCTATTCCGTGCCAAATATTTTTCCGAGCACGTCAAGGAGCGGAAGGCTATGGAATTCACTTCTTTGTGCCAGGGCATGTTGTCGGTGGCAGAATATGAGCTTCAGTTTTCCAGGCTGGCGCCGTATGCTCCTCATCTAGTCAGTACCGACTTAGTAAAGGCTAATCGGTTTATGGATGGTTTAAGACCCGATTTTATTCAACAGCTCGGGACTTAAAATACCCGTACTTATGCGGAAATGGTCCAACGGGTATATCTGTGTGAAAGGACCTTAGAGAAGGTCGAGAAACTAAAAGGAAAGGGCGAAGAGCCGAGCCGAAGGTCTGATCGGCATGATAAGAATGAGAAGTTTAGCATCACAGAGCCCTATAAATCCCGTGACAGCAAGAAAAGGTCCCGAAACGGGAGTGGTAGTGGTTCCCAGAAAAATAAGAAGGTCAAGGAGGAGGACAAGCAAGTCATGGTGGCTTGCTCCTACTGTGAGAAGTTCGGCCATTCAGCCGAAGAATGCTGGAAGCGTCTCGGCGCTTTTTTACGATGTGGCAGCTGGGAACATCGCATGCCAGACTGCCCTCTTATGAAAGATCAACCCTCCAGCGGCGGACGTAAGAGACAGGCTCGTCTCAATGCTATTTTAGATGATGAAGTGCCCAGGGATGATGGGCTTATGGAAGGTATCGTTCACATTTGTTCCCATCATGCTTTTGTACTATTTGATACTGGTGCTTCTCATTCCTTTATATCTGCCGCCTTTCCAAAGACCTTGCAAGTTTCATCAGTTCCTTTACCTTCAGTCCTTGCTATTACTACACCTTTAGGTCCTCAAACCAAACTCACAACCTATTTTCCTAATAGTGAGGTAAGGGTAGAAGGTCACAATCCCTCTGCAAACCTCGTATGCCTTGACATGGAGGGCTACGATGCTATATTAGGTGTAGATTGGCTAGTAGACCATGATGCCTACATTAATTGCCGTAATCAGATTATCTCTTTTTGGAAACCAGGTCTTCCAAGGTTTTCCTTCCTTGGTATCAAATATAGGAAGCACCCTACCATTATTTCATCTCTTCACGCTTGCAAACTTATCTCGCAAGGATGTGAAGCCTTTCTCGCTTCCGTAATTATCACTGAATCCAAGGAGATTACCTTAAAAGATATTCCTGTCGTAAATGAGTTTCCTGATGTATTTCCATCAGATTTACCCGGTTTACCACCCGAAAGGAAAGTAAACTTTTCCATTGAACTCCTTCCCAGAGCAGCACCTGTTTTAATAGCTCCCTACAGGATGTCCCCCACAGAACTTAAGGAATTGAAGAAACAGCTTCAGGAGTTATTGGACAAGGGATTCATACGACCTAGCACATCCCCTTGGGGTGCGCCAGTTCTATTTGTCAGGAAGAAAGATGGCTCTCTCAGGTTATGTATCGATTACCGGCGACTGAATCAGCTTACTATCAAGAACAAATATCCGTTGCCGCGTATCGATGAACTCTTTGATCAGCTTTCAGGAGCAGAATATTTTTCCAAGATAGACCTCAGGTCAGGTTATCATCAGCTCAAGATCAACGATGAAGACATATACAAAACTACCTTCAGGAGCCGTTATGGCCACTATGAATTTGTTGTAATGCCGTTTTGGTTAACCAATGCCCCAGCAACATTTATGCAACTTATGAATAATGTCTTCCAGTCTTATCTTGACCAATTTGTCATCGTCTTCATTGATGACATTCTTATATACTCCAAGATAAGGGAAGAACATGAAGAGCACTTAAGAATAACCTTGCAGACACTAAGAGAATACAAACTCTATGCAAAGCTTAGTAAGTGCGAGTTCTGGCTAAAGGAAGTCTCATTCGGCCATATTATTTCAAAGGAAGGTATCGTTGTTGATCCTTCTAAAGTTGAAGCTGTTAAGAACTGGAGCCGGCCAACGACCATGTCGGAAGTAAGAAGCTTTTTAGGTCTAGCTGGCTATTACAGGAGATTTATTAAGGACTTCTCTAAGATCGCCATTCCTTTGACTAGACTTACAAGAAAAGAAAATCCTTTTCTATAGTCGAAGGATTACGAGGAGAGTTTTCTAACTCTTAAGGATCACCTCACCACAGCCCCTATTATGACATTACCCGTTGAGGGTGGTGGATTTGAAGTCTATACAGATGCATCTGGCATTGGCCTAGGATGTGTTCTCATGCAAAATGGGAAGGTGATTTGTTATTCCTCAAGACAGTTGAAACGTCATAAAAAGAATTACCCTGTGCATGATCTGGAATTTACTGTGGTTATTTTCACTTTGAAGATTTGGCGACATTACCTTTATGGGGAGAAATTCACTATATTTTCAGATCATAAAAGTCTGAAATATCTTTTCACCCAGAAGGAGTTAAATATGCGACAACACAGATGGTTGGAGTATCTCAAGGACTTCGACTTTACAATTCAATATCATACAGGGAAAGCAAATGATGTGGCTGACGCTCTTAGCAGAAGACCAAGGGCTACTCTAGCAAGCCTCAAGAAATGTATGAATTGTCTTATCAAGGATTTTTCTCACTTAAATCTTGATATTGACAGGGAAGGAGATGGATGTATAGTTGCTAATATAAGGTCTCAACCTACATTGATTAAGGATATAGTCAAATTACAAGAGGATGACCCTACATTGATGAAGATCAAGGATAATATTGATCAGAGACTAGAATTTTCTATCTCAAATGATAGAAGACTACTATTTAAAGGTAGGATTTACGTGCCAAATCATAATGATACTAAGAAATTAATCATGGAAGAAGCGCATAAGTCAAGGTATGCTGCTCATCCTGGTGCTACCAAGATGTATGAAGATTTGAAAAGAAACTTTTGGTGGCCCAACATGAAGAGAGAGGTAGCAGATTTTGTGTCCCGCTGTCTCACTTGTCAGTAGGTCAAGGCAGAACATTTAAAACCCGCAGGTAAATTACACCTCTTGAATATTCCCGAGTGGAAGTGGGAATGTATAGGGATGGATTTCATCATGGGTTTACCTAAGATAAGAGAAGGACACGATGACATATGGGTGATCATAGACCGATTGACTAAGTCTACACATTTTCTATCGATCAAAAGTCGATGGTCTGTGGATGTACTAGCAGCATTATACATGAGGGAAATTTTCAAATTACGCAGTGTCCCTGTCAACATCATATCTGACCAAGATCCTCGGTTTACGTCATAATTCTAGAAGGGTCTACAACATTCTTTAGGGACCTGACTGAACTTTAGCACGGCATTCCATCCACAAACTGATGGTGAAACAGAAAGGACAAATCAAGTGGTGGAAGATAAGCTCAGGGCTTGTGCTATTGATTTTGGAGGAAGTTGGCATGATCACTTGCCTCTAGTAGAATTCGCATACAACAATAGCTACTAAGCTAGTATTCAAATGGCACCATTTGAAGCTTTATATGAAAGAAGCTGTCGTTCGCCTATTTATTGGAATGAAGTAGGAGAAAGGTAATTTCTCGGTCCCGACATTATTAGGGATACTACCGAGAAGGTAAAACTCATTCGAGAAAGACTTCAGATGGCACAAGACAGGCAGAAATCGTATGATGATAATCGAAGGCGTGACCTGGAATTTCAAGTAGGAGACCATGTATTTCTTAAGGTTTCTCCAGGTCGGGGTATTCAAAGATTTAGTATCAAAGGCAAGCTTACTTCAAGATTCATTGGCCCCTTTGAAATTCTCAAAAGGGTTTGTGAAGTTGCATATCGTATTGCTTTGCCCTCTCAATTAGTAGAAGTCCATGATGTATTTCACGTCTCAATGCTCAAGAAGTATGTACCTGATCCTTTTCATGTCATCACTTACGATAATTTGGAGATGAAAAAGGACTTGACATATGAGCAAAAGTCAATAAGGATCGTTGAACAAGAGGTTCGTCAACTGCGGAACAAAACTATTCTGATGGTCAAAGTCTAATGGACCAAGTTGTGTCCACATGAAGCAACATGGGAGACCGAAGAAGCTATGCACAAAAGATTTCTGAAATTATTTAACTGTAAGTACACTCTCCATATAATCTATACATTGAATTTGGGGACCAAATTCTCTTAAGTGGGGGAGGGTGTAATGCCCCGAAAATTTTATAAAGTATTTCTCAAGTATTTAAGAATTTTCTAGGAATTTATAAGAATTTTTAAAGACCAAAATAGATTAATAAATGAATTTCTGGATTCAATAAATTATTATTAAGGCCCAAGTATGATAACCAATTAACCTAGCCTATTTAAATAAAGCCCAAAGGACTTAAGGACCAAGCCCATGAAGTTTGGCCCATATTCTAGAAGTCTAATTAGTTATTTACGGAATATAGAGAATAAATACTCCCAATTTAGATAAATAAGTGGATAAATGAATAAATGAATTTGAATCAAATTCAAATTCGGTGCCCAATAGTAAAGGCGGTCTATCGTGAGACCGCTAGGGGATTGTTGGCGGTCCAGTCCTAGATAGCTAGTTTTTGTCAGTTCCGTGAGAGAGAGGAAGCGTGAAAAGGTGGGATTCTTAGCATCCAAATTACCTAGGATTGACTCTATCAACTAATTAGATAGGTCTATAAGGCTTGAGGATTGAATTGAAAGTCTAATTGGGACTCTAGAATCATTCTAATCCTCAAACCCTAGCTAAAACCCTATAAATAGACCCTAGGTTTCACTTGCGCGACCCCTATGTTTCACTCGCGTGGAACTAAGGTAAGACGGCTTTAATTCAGGTAGGTTCTTTAGAGTTTTTTTGTTCACAATATATAGATCTAACTCGTCCCAAAATTTCATCCTAGGAGATCAAGCATGTAAGGAGTTGGAGGTGTTCAAAGTTGCTGATTTTACACCAACAACCCAGGAAATTGAGCAATGGACCAGTGAAGATCAGGAGATTCAGAACCCAAAATGACGTATTTAGAAGTTGCACCTTTAGACCTTTATGTTCTCCTTTGTATCTTCTTCTTACCCTCCAAATTTCACGTATTTAGGTCGGGAGAATCAAGAGATATTAGGTCGTGAAGTTGTTGTTTTAGCACAGGAAGTGCAGGGAACTAGGGTTAACTTCCAGGCTTAAATTCGAAGTCAAAGGCCTAGGACAAAGGTAGGTCATCTCATGAACGGCTAAAATATTATTCTTGGATTAAAAGCCCTCTTGTTGCACTTGATTTCATGCATTATATACCAAGAATTTCATGTTTTATTTGAGTCTATACATCTAGTGTAATATTCATGCATAAATCCTTACCCTAACGAAATAAAAGAAATTCTCTTGTAAATTTCGCAGAACCCATGCATATTATTGACTTATTCTTTGTTCTAGCATGCTATAGAGTTTATGTAGTTGTTTTCCAGGCATGATATTGTTGATATGTTTTGTTCTACTCTCTTTCTCTTCAGTACCGGCTTGAAAGATCTCTTCTCTCCTTCTAATAAATTGATATGTAAAATAAAATATGACAGTAGAAGGAGAACAGAAGAGAGTAAAGAACCGTGATCGCCACCAAGGCGCCGTACGCGATGAACACGCCATACCTTGGAAAGAGGGAGACACTCGCCTCAAAATCAGCACTGTAGGGGATGAACGGCCCCTAAAGAACCGCCTGTGGTGTTGGACGGCCACACGATAGACCATTCTTCAGTGCTCCAGGGGACGCGGGATGTAGGACTATTGGCTGATGGACGGTTTAGAAACAACCGCAGGAGGTGAAGGATGGTCGAAGATGCACCGCACAAACCATCGAACAGTCCTGGAAGAGCCACACAAGACCATCAAGCCAGAAGTCACAAAGGGGTCCAACCTCCACCCTCTCTGACCGGCTAGAGGGGATGGGCCTCGTGTTAGTGAGTTGCTGACCTGCGAAACAGAGTGTAAACACATAAAAAAAACCCAAGTTAGAACTATAGAGTGTAGTATATGCTAAAACGGAGATGAATGATCATAACAAAATGGAGTGGGGGATACCTGGGGAGTTTTAAACCCCTGGGGGCGCCAAAAACGTGGGAGGATGTGTGAATGATAGTGCAAGCAGTGAAGAAAAATGAGGGAGAAAGATGCAAGCAACCCAAAAGGGAATGATGGACTATCAAAGATAGAAAAAAGACTCAAACTGAAGGTTACTCCCTGGACCGGAGGCCTGTATGGACGTAGAAGGCCTCCCTCCTTGGTGCTAGGTCACTCCAGGATTCGGCAGGGCTTCGCCGTCGACCAAAAATCTCCCCCCCCCCTCTTTCAAGCCCGGCCTTTAGGGTCTATTTATAGAGCCTAGAAAGCCAGCCCCGAAATTAAGGTTTAGAAGCATTCTCAGGTCGAGATAATCAAAGGAAAATCGTAGATAATTGAATTATCTTTTATCCAATCGAAACGGCACTCAAAATGGTTGATTATCCGCGGAGAAAATGATGGGAGAAGTTCAAGATAAAACCACAGATAGAGATAGAAAATCTATTGAAATTCAGCAATCGAACTGATGAACGGTCTTACGATAGACCGTTCAACTGGATGGGCGGTCATGTCCTGGCCGTCCAAGCCCATCGGTGGAAATTCAAAATAAATCATAAATAATCCAAATTATCCATCGAACTGACCAAAACCTTCGCCGTTGGACTCTTATAGATGAACGGCTCAGGTTAGACTGTTCAAAGTTAAAGCGGCCAATGACAAACCGTTCTAGCCTTGTCGGTGATAAATAGATTAATTAGATAATTATCTGAGAAAACCATTAAGCGCAGGACTCTGAGCGATGAGCGGCTACCATCCATCCGTTCATCATGTTGAACGGCTAGAATAGGACCGCATAAATGCTTGTCGGTGGAAATTAAAAAAATTAACCAAAATATTCCAAAATAGACAGACGGTCCACAGTCAACCGCACATGGATTGAGCGGCCAGGGATGAACCGTACATGTACATGGGTGTTGAAACTCATAGAAAAACCCAATCAACCACAATCAAGGCCCATTAAGCCCAGAATTGACTCGGACCTAACCAGGGAGGGAGGCTACCAATAAAACTGGCCCAAAACATGCCTGAAAATAGTCCCAACGAGTGATGGACAACTTGAGGCATCAACAAATGGGAGTAAGAGGAACAACTCAACTCATCGGCAAAAAATGGGTGTCAACAGATGCCCCTCCTTAACGTCCTCTTTGCAGGGGAGCGAGCGGAGGTGAAGCAAAAGTGACGTGGAACATGGAGATGGAGCGGAAATGCAGCGGAGTGGACCGGAAAAGCAGGCGTTAAGGTAAAACGACACCCGTTTTTACCAACGAGCGACATGAATCTTCCAGAAAACTCTGAACCAAATGTAAGGAATGATAAAACCAAAAGCGACACCAGTCTGGAGGAACTAAACTAAATTAAACAAATCGACAAGACCAACCTCATGGGGGACACAATCCCGTGGTCTAATGAGGAGGCCAAAAGCAGGCAGCAAAAGTAAAGGAAACATGCTAAAGCTCCAGACGGGGACCTCTTAATCAACCAAACCAAGCGAATTGACCAAAGAGAATCTTCCAACTCGGAGTGGAATTAGTTCCTCTTACTCAAACACTGAACGCACAGCTAACCATCACTGATGGGACATTCTTCAAGCAAACCATGGGTCATGAAAGCTCAAAAAGATGCGTATGATGCATGCTGGGATGAAATAAAAGAAATCGTTAAAACAAATGTGAAGAAAGATTAAAATACAAAATACTCGAGAATAATATTGCTAAGCTGGGAAAATCAGAGTCAAGATACTATCCACAACCACGGCGTGCGGGATAGAACCATCCTCCCCATGATATCCCAACCTAATGGCCTATCCGAAGATTAAACACGTGAACCTGGATCATCATCATTTTTGTTAAAGGGGAACATCAGATCCTGGAACACGTAGATAACCAACTGGTCCTCGAGATAATATATTATAGTACCATATAATAATGCAATAAGGGTGATAAGGATAGAAGGCCATACCTAACTTACCTAAGCAGGTGAAACGGCAAGCTTTTTTCTGGCTTCTCTTTTTTCAGATTTTTATGGATTTCCATGAATAAGACAAACAAGATAAGCATATCGATTAACATAATGACAAACAATCATGACATAACATGACGAATGGAAACAACACAACAAGACGAGCAAATACAGAGGCAAAGGCATAAACAGGCATGGTTGGGACAACACATGGTTGAGATAAGAACATGACGGATCGCATGGTTGGGATAACACATGGTTGAGATAAGAACATGACGGATCGCATGGTTGGGACAACACATGGAACATGGAAAGACGACCATCGACATGTGCAAGATAACTAACAACATGTGGTGAGGAACAAAATAACATGTGTGGGACAACACGATAGGACATGGACATGAGACAAAGATACGATGGGATAAAAGAGACATACACAAAACACGCTCTTCAATTAAAACCCGAGATGAGAATGCAGTAGAACCGCCAGGTTCATAATCGTGAGGCAGAACCCTCTCATAAAGATATGATCATTGCAAACAAAAGCTGAGAAGGACATGAGCTTCAGAACAGATCGAGAGATGTGGATTGAAGAAGAGAACATATCAAAGATGTGAACATGAGATAGATAGAACAAAATATGGGCAAGGAAAGCTTGAGTACCTGTAACCTGCACACTTAGCAAACAGATTACGTATCTGTTCTCCAAAATAAAATGTAAAAGTTAAATATTTTTAGATTTTTCAAGTTTCTTGATTTTTTTTAGATTTTAAAAATAATTAAATTTTGAACAATATTTCATTTTTTTTTGATTTCATTTTTTTATTTTTGACAATATCTCATTTTTTTTGGATTTTTGAAAATATCTCATTTTTTTAAAATTTTTAAAATTACAATCCGCAGCACCCAAAGACAGGCTCGAACTACTGGCCGGGGATCGCCGTCCCTCCCCTCTCATTAAAGACTTCCCTTGAGCACGGTGTGCATATGAGGGTGGCTTACCACAACCAACCGCTTCTAAAGAACGGTGCCCCTACTAAGGCCATACCCGGGATACAACCCAGGCTACGAGGGAGAGATAGAAGAAAAATTAGAGATAAGCTTTATGCAGGATGGGAGATATCAAGATTCGACTAACTTCCAAGGCACTACCCCTCAAAGAGATAGGTCTGTTGCGCTGGGGCTTTGTGTCTTTGATTTTGAGACCCATATTTATCAGGCATGTATGCGACCGGGCTCATGACGTCCCGCGGGGAACTGTACTGCCACTCTTGCCATGCCTTTGATTCATAATTTTGCATTGATTCATTTTCTCATTTTGGTAGCCCTTATTGGCCAGATATAGCATGAAAGTTCACTTTTGAGAATCAAGACTGCCCCTATTTGAGACCTCTCCCGTATTTGGGAGCGCCTAGGTTGGTCATCTCATCCATCCATCTCTTGCCCCTGTACTTGGCTGAGCAGAGAAAAGAAAAGACCTTTGTGCATACCCAAAGTATGGCCAAAGCAGCAGCGGTGTTACTCAGAGGAATTGGCTATGGCTCGCCGTGTGGTGTGTGAAAACCCATGCTCAATGGTCACCCTCAACGATCAGGGAAAGAACTAGACTCCCAGTGTGGAGCTATCACTGGCCTAAGGATGCTGCAAAAGCGAACTCATTTTAAATGACCTAAATGAACTAAGCAAATTTCTAAAAGTCACTTAACCATGTTGAGGAATAGCATTATAAGCGTGTGCAGAAACAATAGAAATAATAGAAATGAAAGCATGTTTCTTTGCTCAAAATAAAGATACCTTTGCAAATCCATGGCGTGGAAACAGGCATCCTGAAGCGATCTTGATCATCAAGCTTTGAGGAGCGCGAGTCGCTTTGTATTCCTTGCTTGACAGGATAAAGGATGAAAGGAGAGCAAAGGATTGGATTCCTCGACACAGAGGAGTGGCAGACATCATACTGGATGAAGAAGGGATGAAAAGGAAGAGAGACGAGGGATAGAACTCCCTCGTTAAGGCACTAAGGCCCTGATAACAAGGAACCAGATACAGAATAAATAGGGGTTAACCGAGATCAAGGCGGGCTAAAGCCTCGAAAATAGCAAGAAAAAGGGTAATGACCCCGAAAGGGTGAGACAGAAAGAATAGAAAGACGACGAAAAGATTCCTGTGAGGATAAGGTAGAAAGAGAAAGATCATCTGACGTGGTCGGAGGAAAGGAATAGCGATCACCTGCCAGAGGCGGGGAATAAAATGTATGAACACCCGACAAGGTCGGGGAAAAGAAAGGGAAATCACCCGACAAAGTTGGGGAAGGATCAGAAAAACCACCCGACAAGGTCGGGGAACGAGCGCAAGGGATTCCCAACACGGTCGGGGGAAAGAGACGAGCAGTGAAATCCGGACGTGTTCGGGGAGGAAAGCTAGAAGATGCCCCTGGCTCAGGGGAAGAGGAGGACATAGGCCGATGCCTAGAATGGTGAGAATAGGAGAAGATGGTGGAAATATGGTTAGACGGTGGTAGGTACACCACCCACGGATAAGAACCGAGCAAAAGAAAAGATGAATGGATAGAAGAAGGAGAGGAGGAAGGGGACCCCCAAATGCACAACTGACGGCCCTTGAACTTATGTCGCCGCCTCTTCTTAGCCGAAATCTTCTTGAAACAACTCCGCCTGGCGTGGAATCGGCTTCTCGGGCTCCTCAATCTGTAACGTCTTCTTAAATAGCGGGCCCACTTGGTAGATGGCCTGGCCTGATTACGAATATGCAGCTTCATCAGGGCAGTCGCCCCTAGACTCCCGGTGCTAACCATAGGTGGACATTCTTGAGCAAACAGCTTCTCAACTGAATGAGTATCATGAAGCCACGGAGTTTTATCTCTTGGCACTAGAACATAGAGGTTCGGCAACTCCACTCGGCAATCAGACTTGAAGCATAACTCCCGTACTAGAAGAGTAGGACAAAGCTGAGGGAGATCAATCCGCGGTGTTGACGTGGCCGGCATGCTAATAAATTGAGGGAAATTGCACAGCAAGTGCAGAATGTCCTTGGAAAGTGCAGAAGATACGGCCAATTGCCCCTTGAATAGGGAATCCATCAGGCTCCGGGCGGCCGTATGTGTTAGCATAATCCGAGTAGAGAACCCCTCTCGGCCAGTGAACTGAATAGCAATCGAGCGCGAGGTAATAACAGCATTAATCGTGATTTCTCCGGCGAGCAAAGAGATTGCCACTGGCCTCGCTTTTGAAGAAACTGGCACTAATACAAGGGAACTCTTCTTTGTAACCCTTTCTGAGCATGCAGGCTCATTATCCATAAAATAGCCAGGGATTAGGACTCGGACCGGCATGCGATAGATGAAATCTTCAATCTTGAAACACACGGCTGGCACAGAACCGTCCTGACCTGCTGGTCATCTTCCTGGGGATCAGACACAAGGGGCACCATCGGTCGCATACACCTGCTCCGTGGGGTGGAAATAGAAAGGGGTGGAAAAGTGGGGGTAATGGATTTGGAAGGCGTAGGTAAAGGCAATGCGAGCGGCAGAGAGATAGCGGTGATGATAGGTTCGAGTGGAGGCAAGGGCAGAGGTGGAGGCATAGGAGAGGGTAAAGGGGAAGGTGTAGGTATAGGTATGGCCTGCTCAGGCTCGGGCAACGATGGCGAAGGGGATGGCAGAGGCAGTGGAGATGGTGGAGAGGGTCATGTGGGTAACGAAGGTAATGGAGGTGAAGATGGTGACAGTAGTGGTGAGGCGGAGGAATTGGAGGGTCGCGGCGCCCACCGTCGGCGTATCGGCATGACTTGTCGGGCGGCGTTAGGAGTGGAAGTAGTGACGGAAGTGGAAGAGGAGGGAGAAGTAGCACTAGCCTGAGCAGAGGCTTGGGTCTGTAGAGGCGGAGACGGAGCAGGAGATGGTAAAGGTGGGGTAGATAACAGAGCAGGTGCAATGCCAAAAAAGGAACCGCAGGGGTGCCCCTGGTCTTGTAACAGAGATGGCTGCTTCGGCGGTGATTGTTGCTGCTGCTGCTGCTTGCTGCTGAGATCCAAAATAGCTTTACGCATGGCGGCCCAATCAATCATCCTTTCATCTTCCAAATCATAGATAATTTCTTGGAACTCGGGGTAGTTCTCGACCACATGCCCCACTGGCGGTGAAAGTCACACAACTGAAGCATGTCCCCGACCGCAGGTTGGCAAGGCACAACCGGAGGGAGTGGCAACGAGTGAGCGGCCATCAAAGCCCTGAAAATGTCTGTAAAAGATTCCGGCAATAGGGGGTGAGAAGCCTGCTTCGGGCAAGGCGGATGCCGAGGGGTGTGAAAAGGTGGTGGGGATGGTAGCGAAGGTTGCATAGGTAAGGGGGATTGCGTAGGCAAAGGTGGAGGGCTAGAATGATATGGAGGCGTGGAGGGAGTGGGAATGTAATGGACGGCATCTACCTGCTCTGGGTGTAGTGTTTCCTTGACCGGAGGTGGAGGGGTGTAGTGAGATGAAATAGCGGAGGGCTGACTCATGGAGGGATGTAAGGTGGAGCACATGGAGGTATAGGGGTGTGGGGGAGCGGAAGGCCGACTCGTGGAGGGATATGTAGTGGAGGGCTGACTTGCGGTGGAGGGCGGAGGGAAAGTGTATGTAGAAGGTGACGGTGGAGGAGACTCATGGTCAAAGGAAACTAAGAGTTGTTGGCTAACGAAGCGGGCTCGATTGTAAAGCTGTTACCAGGATGTAATATCATTCAGGGCTAAGATGCACCTGAGCTCGGGCGTTGCATTAGAAATAACCATCTTGATCTGCTCGCCCTCCGGAATATGCCCCGGGACTTACGCGGCTAGGCGACGCCAGCGGTCGTCAAACGTGAAGAATTCCTCGCCGGGCTTCATCTTCTCTTGGGCCAGATCAACCATAGAATATCTGGGCCCCACCTGATCCTGGTACTGCTGAATAAATCTTGCTAGAACGGCTTGAAAATTCATCATCTGCTCTTGCGGCAATGTGAAAAACCAATCCTTGGCCGAGCCCTCTAAAGATAGGCCAAACAAATAGGCCATCAAGCGTTGATCATGCTGGAACTGGGCCGACTCATATAAGAAATCCTTCAAATGCATGTAGGGGTCACCGACTCCACCATAGCGACGATAAGCTGGAATCTGTGAACGTGGTGGGAGTTGAAGACCTTGAAAGGCAAGTGGGATATCTGAAGAAGTTTGAGGATTGATTTGTCGTTGCAATTCATCAAGCTGGCGTTGGGCCCGAGCGAACATCTCCTCGGTAGGAAGAGTCCGAGAAGGATATGAGCCAGCCTGAGCAAGAGATGATGAATTTAAACCAGGATAATGATGATGGGTCGGATAAGGGGACCCAACCTGAGAAGAAGGAAAGCCCATTCCAGGAATGGAGGAATGCATGGGCCTGGAAGAATCATGTATGTAGGAATGAGGATTGATTGTACTAGCAGCAGCACGGGTGGGATAAGAAGGCCCGTTTAAAGAATAGGGTCCAATGGAGGAATAAGGAGACGGGCCCGCATGGGAAGAGGAATCCACACGGGGGTAAGAAGATGGAGGGGTGCAGGAATAAGGTACAGGGGAGAAGTGCTCCATGGGGAGAATGGAGACTTTATGCAGTGAATTTCAAATGAATACAAGGAGGGGAATGAACCTAAGACAAATGCAACTAAATAGAGACACACGAAGATGAGCTAGACCTAATGAGCCTAATCTGACAAAAAAGATGCAAATGATGACACTGTGCAACATATAATGGAGGAGAGAGATGAGAAAAGAATCAACCAATTACCCAAACAAATTCCAAATGATGCGCGAAGATTTCTTATAAGTTCTCTTTTAGGACCTTAGTGGATTAATTAAAAATGTGAGTTCACTCAACCACAAGGTACCTAAATAGGGTGAGAATGGAGAACAGGCATACTCTAAAGGATTCTCTCTCGCACGAATGCAGACACTAGACTAGGGGGTGGTATGGTACAACCTGCCCGGCGTCCGTGTTGGAATCCACGGCTCACGAGGGCTTACGGAGGTCCTCGGCAAGGTCCCCTAGTCGCTTCCAAGGAGTATGGAGACGAGAGGAAACCCTACCTAGGTAGGAATGTAACTAAATATGGATGAAATGCATGAATCCTATGCGCACCGGAGTGCATGCAAAATCTAGCCTAAAACTAGCAACCAATGACCAAAATAAACATGCGAGGATGAAAGCAAATAGGCAGCAACAACATATAACCAGGGGAAGATCAATAAATGGCACCAAGGAGAACAAAGACAATATAGATATGGAAATCAAAGCCACCTCGGGTGCACTATGGCATCAGAAGGACGGTCTGTGGGAGACCGCACAACAAGATAGACGGTCTCTATACGACCGCATAATATAGGGAGTAACGACAAAGTAATAGGAGAATCAGAAAACGATAGAATGAAAGAGACAGAAATCAAAAAGAGTACCAGGATGGGCGGTCTGTTGACTGCCGCATGAGCACTAGAACAAACCTGAAACAACCGCGTGACAGTAATCCGGCCAACAACATAAAGGCAGACGCATACCCGAGCCAGCAAGATGGACGGCCAAACACATGCTATATGGAAGATGAACGGGCAGTGAGAGGCCGCTCACGACAGCAGGCTTGCAGAAGAGATGGAACGGTTCGCAGAGAGGAACAATTTGTTTACCGATGCACAACATTTGGACGGTTCATGGAGAGCCGCGCAAGGTCGAGAGCACAGACACCGCAGGCAGCCATGATCAACCTGAAACCACTTCGAGAAAAGGACTAACAAAGTAAAAGAGAAGGTCATCAAGTCACCAACTAGGTGTCCCACCGTGATCGCCAAAAAATGGGATGTTGATATGTTTTGTTCTACTCTCTTTCTCTTCAGTACCGGCTTGAAAGATCTCTTCTCTCCTTCTAATAAATCGATATGTAAAATAAAATAGGACAGTAGAAGGAGAACAGAAGAGAGTAAAGAACAGTGATCGCCACCAAGGCGACGTACGCGATGAACACGCCATACCTTGGAAAGAGGGAGACACTCGCCTCCAAATCAGCACTGCAGGGGATGAACGGCCCGTGAAGAACCGCCTGTGGTGTTGGACGGCCACACGATAGACCGTTCTTTAGTGCTACAGGGGACGCGGGATGTAGGACTATTGGCTGATGGACGGTTTAGAAACAACCGCAGGAGGTGAAGGACGGTCGAAGATGCACCGCACATACCATCGAACGGTCCTAGAAGAGCCGCACAAGACCATCAAGCCAGAAGTCACAAAGGGGTCCAACCTCCACCCTCTCCGGCCGGCCAGAGGGGATGGGCCTCGTGTTAGTGAGTTGTTGACCTGCGAAACAGAGTGTAAACACAAAAAGAAAACCCAAGTTAGAACTATAGAGTGTAGTATATGCTAAAACAGAGATGAATGATCATAACTAAATGGAGTGGGGGATACCTGGGGATTTTTAAACCCTTGGGGGCGTCAAAAACGTGGGAGGATGTGTGAATGATAGTGCAAGCAGTGAAGAAAAATGAGGGAGAATGATGCATGCAACCCAAAAAGGGAATGATGGACTATGAAAGCTAGAAAAAAGACTCAAACTGAAGGTTACTCCCTGGACCGGTGGCCTGTATGGACGTAGAAGGCCTCCCTCCTTGGTGCTAGGTCGCTCCAGGATTCGGCAGGGCTTCGCCGTCGACCAAAAATCTCCCCCCCTCTTTCAAGCCCGGCCTTTAGGGTCTATTTATAGAGCCTAGAAAGCCAGCCCCGAAATTAAGGTTTAGAAGCATTTTCAAGTCGAGATAATCAAAGGAAAATCGTAGATAATTGAATTATCTTTTATCCAGTCGAAACGGCACTCAAAATGGTTGATTATCCACGAAGAAAATGACGGGAGAAGTTTGAGATAAAACCACAGATAGAGATAGAAAATCTATTGAAATTCAGCAATCGAACTGATGAACGGTCTTACGATAGACCGTTCAACTGGATGGGCGGTCATGTCCTGGCCGTCCAAGCCCGTCGGTAGAAATTCAAAATAAATCATAAATAATCCAAATTATCCATCGAACTGACCGAAACCTTCGCCGTTGGACTCTCATAGATGAACGGCTCAGATTAGACCGTTCAAAGTTAAAGCGGTCAAGGACAAACCGATCTAGCCTTGTCGGTGATAAATAGATTGATTGGATAATTATCTGAGAAAACCATTAAGCGCAGGACTCTGAGCGATGAGCGGCTACCATCCATCCGTTCATCATGTTGAACGGCTAGAATAGGACCGCATAAATGCTTGTCGGTGGAAATTCAAAAAATTAACCAAAATATTCCAAAATAGACGGACAGTCCACAGTCAACCGCACATGGATTGAGTGGCCAGGGATGAAGCGTACATGCACATGGGTGTTGAAACTCATAGAAAAACCCAATCAACCACAATCAAGGCCCATTAAGCCCAGAATTGACTCGGACCTAACCAGGGAGGGAGGCTACCCATAAAACTGGCCCAAAACATGCCTGAAAATAGTCCCAACGAGTGATGGACAACTCGAGGCATCAACAAATGGGAGTAAGAGGAATAACTCAACTCATCGGCAAAAAACGGGTGTCAACAGATATGTCTTGGATTATCCTTTAGTTTAAATTATTTACTTTCTATCAGCCAACCATAAACGGCCTAAGGATGGACCGCGAGTGATTGGTTAGTGGCCCTACGATAGACCGCTTGTCGAGGGTTAGCAGCCAATATATAGACCATTTGTGTTGCTACGATTTCACTGTTATAAAACCATAGGCGGACTTACGATAGACCGCTTAGCCCTACAAACAGCTGTATATTAGACCGTTTGAAACCCTGAGTTCTGTATTTTTGGGTTAAACCGAAACCTAATGCAGAATCACCCTATCTCTTATATAATAAACCCAGTTAGTTAAGTTTTATCCATGTTACTGGCATTGTTTATGTATATAAAGATTTCTAGTAGATTTCATGTTTCTTACGCATTTAGAACTTATTTTAAACATAAGTTAATTTCTTGCCAAAATCATATACTTTGTATTAAACGCATGTTTCAAAAGTAAGATGAATGTAGTTCACTGTGGATTTCTTACTGATCCTCTTCTCATCTATAGAGTCATTTTCATAAGTGCATGGCATATATCCCGGTATATAACCATTAGTTACACCTATGCACATTAGGCACATAATCTTGGACTTGATAACCTCTCCTTTGGATATTCCTTCCAACGGACTAGAAAATCTTATTTCAAGGCCTCCGTAAGTCTCCGCGAGCCTGGGATTCCCTCTAGGACGTCGAGCTAGTTGTACCATTAAAGCCCATTTGTCTAGAGTGCACTATCATCGAGTTTTAAAATTCTGTCTCATTAACGGTCTAGGATTCGATCGCTAAGGCCCATTAACGGTCCAGTCTAGACCGCTACTGTCTCTGAGTTCAGAACAATGTGTCTGGATTCGGCCCATTCTAAACGGTCCATAACTAGACCGCTTTCTTCATGAAACGACCTAGTAAACGACCGCTATTTTCCTGAGTACAGTTAACCTGAGGTTAGACCCAAGGGTTAATATTCCTATAATCCTAGATAGTCCAATCGATTATCTAGAACCTGTCACACTATTTCAAAGATATTTAAGTAATTTCTGAAAGTTAAGGAAAGTACCGTTATGCTGTCAATTTATTTCCATGGCATAACCTAGTTATTAATGGTTTTATTGAACTCTCATATTCATATTTTGAGCATTCTTTTATTGGCATTGTATCTTGAAGACTATTATTGAACTTGTTTACATGGCCAAACATTATTGTTATATACGTGGAAGTAGCTTGATTTATACTTGAAGATGTAGTTCGAGCACTCATTGTGTTCAAGGGCTCTATGCTAGTCCCCTCGGCTGATTGTCAGAAACATACTATATAAACCATGGGGTATGATGCTACTAGCGTCGCATTGCGCTGGGAGTACTTTCTTTATAAATAAGTGAAATATCTACGGAAATATCCACATGACTTGAATATAGATCCACATAAATTCACGAAGTACTTGCTACTAAGTGAAGAGTACATTCTTACTTGTTACATGACTTGCTAGTACGTTCTTATTCATGAAGGCCATTGTTACATTCTTTCTTGATTATACTAGCTCAATCATTGTCTCATATCTCAAATATGATAATGTCTTGTTACTTTGGTTTTACTCACGTGATTTATCATATCTGCATGATTTTATCTTATTTCTTTAGAGCTAAAATATTAATCACTTTAACATTACCTTCATGTTGATACGAAGATACCTACTGGGCAAGTGTGCTCATTGTTGTGCCCATGTGATCATTTGAGTCTTCCTGTGGTTTGGGTCATTCGACATCATCTTGTTGTCATTTGAGTTATTGGATATTCTTGGTTTTAATAATAGCTAAACACTATAAGTCATTATTATTTTCCACTCTCATATGACTGACATACGTGATGTTTTGTTCATGACAGATATGCCAATGAATGGACAATAAAATGAGTAGAAATGGCAAAAGTGAAAGCTCAATGATTGCGCCCCCGGAACAAAATTTTGATTGAAGACTCAGTAATAAAACTTCAAGACAGTCAAGATTGATGCCACAAATGAGAACGGACTGCTAAAGGACTCAAGCGACTGAGCTAAAGGGGTTAACGGACTGAACCAGGAAGACCCGGGGTCTGCCCAGCTGGCGGTCGACCGCCAGCACAGGGGCGGTCGACCGCCCCAGCCAGTAGCTCCCAGTCTGCACGAGTCTCAGTGGCGATCGACTGCCAGCCCAATAGCGATCGACCAGAAATTCCAAGGACCATCCGTCTACAACGTTTCTCAGTAGCAGTCGACCGCCAACTTCTGCAGGTCGACCGCCAGCCCCGAGCCTTCAATGTTGACTTTGTTTTCCACTTCGAGAAGAGCCCCTTTCCTTGTATTTGTTTAACCCCAAAGTCACCCAATCCCCCATGGATTGTGGATCTGGTCTGGGGGATGTCCAAGGACCATTCAAAGTCTATAAAACCAATACAAGAGTGTTGGAAACCCTAAGGCTAAGAGGGGAGATCAAAGGAGGCTGCAAGGGTGTGTTCAAGGGAGAGGAGTTCGAGTACTGTAGCCGTGAACAGTACTCCGGGAAGAAGTTCTTCATCAAATCCTCAAGTGATTGAAGCTACTTCAAGAGGAGATCAATTCCAAGTCAAGTGAAGATAAAACTGCAACCATCATCTTCTTCCTCATCTCAAGGTGATCCATAGAAGCTCATTCTCAAGGGAGATCAAATCTGCATCCTTCATCTTCTTCATCAACTCAAGGTGATCCAAGGAAGACCATGTCACAAGGAAGAAGATACCATTGAAGAATCAAATTCAAGCTTCAGCAATCTCAGACAAGATCTTTTCTCTTTGAGCATATTCTATATCTTGTTCTTTTTCATTTCATTCAAACATTTGAAACTGAAGATCGTCCCTACCGGTGGTTAGTATGAAGGCAATCGAAAGTTATCCGATCTGCGGTGTTGACGTCCCTACCTGCGGTTAGTATGAAGGCAATCAGAGGTCTTTCCGATTTGCGGTTCAGTGCGTGGCACTAGTGGAGCCTCACCGGATTTGGTGAGGGGTGGACGTAGGACTAGGGATTCAGTCCGAACCACCTTAAAATCTTTTGTGTTATGATTTGTTTATGTGATTGCTTCATTCTAGATGCATGCTTAGGTTGAAATCGATATATTAGTTGCTCATCTTGCCAAGTGAATCATAGTGTTCTTCGATAAGCTAGTTATATTCCGCTGTGATTTATTTTATCTAGCTATATAGAGGGTTGCATTACGAAAAGAGGGGCAGATCTATTCACCCCTCCCCTCTAGATCTGCTGTCCACTACTCAACACTCATTACCTATTTTCCAATCTTTTCAAGAAGTACCAGTGGGTCAGATTCAGATTCAGGTCATTCTAGTGATGGGTCCGAGAGCGATTAAAGAGTGAAGACTTAGGAAGTCCAAAATGTCTAGATTGAGTCTATGTAATTTTCTCTTATTGAGTCTAGCAAATTTAAGAGAGTCAATGTCTCATGTACTTGAATTATGGTTGGTATTATTAAAAAAAGTGAAGGTTTGAGTTAATTATTGTGCAATTGCTTTTGTGTGATTGTTCTCGCGCTCTGATTATTCTTGCTTGCAAGAGGCTTACCAAGCCGGTTGTTCACGTCCCGATTGTTTCTGCTGCAAAATCTCAAGGCGTGACAACAATTGAATTAAATAAACAACAAAGACTTAAACTAAGACATTCAATAATGATTCATGGTGTGTTATCATCAAAACTTGGGGACACAATAGTCTTTGAGCTCTAAAGTTCAGCAGGCCAAAAAGTTGTTTTAGCCAAGATAAATCCAAGATGTAGAGTTGAGACAGTCAAAATAATGATGAGGGAAAGATGGAAGGAAGTTTGCTACTGGTGCCTAGCTTAAAGCCAAAGCCGGTCGGCTAGCTTGCTTCTTTTGGTCGATCAAAAGTCTTAAAATGTTCAGAAACTGAAGATTCAGCCAAAAGTGCAAGGATGCTAAGCATCAATTATGAAGTCATGCACATAACAGTCTACAACATCAACGCCATAAGGATTCCAACAGAGAACTCAAGAGAACAGGTGTTTTGTTTGCTGGAGCTCTGTCAAAGAGGGAGAGGAAGTTCTGAGAAATGACAGATCAAATTCACTTAGAAACAAGGTGATGTGGCACATCCCAAAGATGCAAATGGATGAATTGTTGAACCTAGGACTTAGAACCGCAAGCATACAAGTACTTTCAACGGACTCACATTAGCGGCTCACTCGCACGGCTCATACGATCACCCGATGGTACCAGGGGATGATGGCGAGGGTCCGAGGTGGGACCCAAACATTCAAAGGGCTAGGTTGGCTTAGGCTAACCCCAATGGGTCTGGGATTCCAACCTTCGTGGGCAGCCGGCACGCCGGGGCGTGGGGTTGGGTGGCTCTCACTAACAATCCGCGGTGGGAGGACTAAGGAACAAATACGGGACCGAACACTCCCTCACCGACCGATGGACATAAGAGATAATACTAAACTAGCAAAGTATGGACCAGCAAGGTAGGGACCAGTAACTCACCTGATCGGTGTGAAGACACCGATCCCGGCCGAAAGACGAGGGCGAGCGGGGAGGCGTGGGTACGCACCCGCACGCCGCGCCGATGCCGCTTGACCTGAAAATATATCAAAAACAACACTGCTCCTCACGCAGGAGGGTGAGACAAGGGGTTGGGGTTAATGTATTACAGCCAAACACTACCTCCATGCAGGGAGGGGCTATAAGCCGGCCAGGCGGGGTAGGGAAACTATGATAGAAACCAAGTTGCCGAGCTTCGCCGGTTCTGCCAACTTCAAGAACAGCTTGACAGGTTGTTGATGTCGGTGCTGCCACGGGCTCAGCTGAGCTCAGAATTAGTCGAAATTGGTGCCGAAACTTTTCAGACTGGCCCAGAATGTCGCCTGAATTTTCTTGGAATGTCATGATGATGTCGCTGGCCGGGGCAGAGCCTAGAACCGGGCTGGTCTGCTCTGGTTATGGATGCTCTCAGGGTGATGCTGCTGGAAGACGGGGGTGCCACGAACTATCCCGTACTCTGTTGGAGGCTAGGTAGGTACCATGGCGATTGTGGTCGAGTCTTATTTTCGTCAAGACCAAGAGCGTTGTCGGCAGATGTCGAAGCTGAACGTGAAAGCCCGAACAGCAGGGATGTGTCGGTTCTAGCTTGGGGAAAACTGACCTGACACACTAGGAATGGAAAATTTATAACTTTTGATGCCGATGTCTAAACTTCGCTCTGCTTCTTGGGAATGGAAGAGGACTTGGAGAGGAAGATTTCAGTGAAACACTCACGCCAAAACTCAAAGAGTAGCGGCCGGGGTCAAGACTCCACTCAGGCTCAGGTTACCTGCCGGAGTAGCTTTGCACAGTCGGGGGAGATTGGATGCTCTGGGCAGCAGGGATGTCGGATCGATGCAAGACCATCTCGGCTACGAAGCTGACTTAACAAGGAATCCAGCGGTATATGGTATGCCACCAGGAGCCTCGCGATGATGACGTGACTGCGTCTGCAATCTCTGGGTGGTATGCTGCCTGCGAACCAGAACAGGACTGATTGTGGAGGGGATGTGGAAGGTGGAGATGGGTGATGGTTTGGAATTGGGATGATGGCTGGTGGTTGTGGGAGGTGGGGGGAACGTGGATGGATGCTCTTGGGGAGGGAAATTTGATTTTTGGGGGCCTAGGGAGGAGTCATGTCAGTCTTGGGAAGTGGAGAGGTGCATGGGGAAGGGAAATGGGTAGTTGGGGGTTGTATGGTGGAGCAAGGAGTGGTGGAGGCTCTCTTGGGGTTGGGGTGGAGTAAAGAGGGGTTGGAGGTAGTTGGGGAGATTATTGAATGAGGGGAGGGGAGTTAGAAAGTATGTGGGAGGGGGAAGAGAGAGAGAGGGGCGCAGCCCCCTTTGTTGAAAGAGAGAAAGAGAGATAATGAGAGAGAGAGAAAAGAGAATTTTAGTGGAGGAGAGAAAGATTTTGGATTTCTTCTATTCAAATTGATTCATCCAAAGTTGAGTACATGGGGAGAGATGGGGCCTTTATATAGGCATCCACTCTTTACATGACCAAAGTACCCTTGACAATTAGATAAAAGACCAAGTATATCCTAGACTGAATCCTATGGGCCCATAACTAAGGTACCAAGGCCCAAATAAGCATAACAAGAGAAATGACTAAAACAACATGACTCAATAAAGGAAAGTACATAAGATACGACTCAAAGAAAATGAAAATAACATGTGATCTCATAGTCGGGCTTCCTCAAAATGATGTAGGTGATCTGAGCCAAAGAGAGCGTTGTGAGATGTCCTCATCAAATCCCCCGGGGTGGGGAGAACTCGACCCCGTCGAGTATGGGTCCGCCTGACTGTGGTAGTGCTCCAAAATGTCTGGGTCAAGGCGCAGCAGGTCTTCCCAGCTCACCCAAGCATCCTCAGTCGGGGGACGGCCCCTCCACCTCACTAGGTAACGCTGGTATACCCTGTTCTTGGTAATGGTACTATGCTCATCCAGTATTGCCTCCACTTGCTCACGTCGGCCTCTCAAGCTAGGAGGTAGAGTCACACCGTGGGTGTCTCTCTCAAGGGAGGGTAAAGGCTCAAGCACCTCACTAGGTCCCACCGCGGGGCCCTTGTAGGGTACCAGGTCTGCCATGTTGAAGGTAGGGTGTACCCCAAAACCCTCAGGTAGGTCCAGCTCATAAGCGTTACTGCCTAGTCGTCTTAGAATTCGAAAGGGTCCAGACCATCGTGCCCTCAACTTGGAGGCAGGCCTCGGAAGGTGCCGCTCCGTCCTCACCATCATCGAGTCTCCCACTTGGAACTCGCAGTGGCGTCGATGAGCATCTGCCCGTCTTTTGTAAGCCTCGTTGCTCTTCCCTATATGCTTGCGGATGTCATCATGCAACTCTTTGATATGATGTGCAAAGGACTCAGTTGAGACTGACACTCTAGTATGTGGGGGAAGGGGAATAAGATCTGAGGGTTTTCTAGGCCTATAACCATGTACTACCTCAAATGGACTCTTGCCTATGTACCTATTGACGGAATCATTGTAGGCAAACTCGTCCTGAAATAAGAGGAGATCCCAATTCCCAGGGTGGTCCCCTACTAGACAACGGAGCAAGTTCCCAAGGCTTCGGTTGACGACCTCAGTCTGGCCATCAGTTTGAGGGTGATAAGCGGTGGAGAATTTGAGGAGGGTTCCCATCAGATGCCAGAGAGTTTTCCAAAAGTAACTGGTGAATTTCACATCTCGGTCAGACACAATGGTTTTGGGTAGTCCATGGAGTCGGACCACCTCATCAAAGAACAATCATGCGACCCTAGAAGCATCCGAAGTCTTGGCACATGGGATAAAGTGGGCCATCCTAAAGAACCTGTCAACAACGACGAAGATGGAATCGTGTTTGCGTGAGGTCCTAGGTAGGCCAAGGATAAAGTCCATGCTCAAATCCTCCCAAGGTCGATCTGGGATGGGTAGGGGTGTGTAAAGCCCAGTGTTTTGCCTCACTTGCTTGGCTGAGGCACAAATGCGACATTGTCCCACAATATGGGCCACATCTTTCTTGAGATTGGGCCAATGGAATTACCTTTCAACTAGCTCTATGATTTTTTGGACCCCAAAGTGACCAGCTAGGCCACCACTGTGTAACTCCCAAACTAAGAAGTCCCGAAGTGAAGTCCGGGGTATGCATAGCCTAGCTCCCTTGAAAAGATACCCCTCTTGGAGTATGAATCCATCATGTTCCTTATTGGGCTGAGTGGAGAGGGTGTTGTAGTGATTCCCAAAGTTGGGGCAATTTGGATATTCCCCTTTAATTCTTTCAAACCCGGTGACTTCCACTTAGATAGTGGAAAGTGAGGCTACCTGCCTACTTAGCGCATCGGCAACGCGATTCTCACTACCCATCTTGTACTTGAGGATAAAGGTATAGGCTTGAATGTATTCTACCCAACGGGCATGACGGGCATTGAGCTTTTTTTGGGTGTTGAGGTACTTCAAGGCCTCGTGGTCCGAAAAGATCACAAACTCCTTGGGTAGGAGATAGTGCCTCCAATGCCGAAGGGATTGAACCACAGCATAAAGCTCTTTGTCATATGTGGAGTACCTAGTCCTAGTCTCATAAAGTTTCTCACTAAAATAGGCTACTGGGTGACCTTCTTGGCTAAGAATGCCTCCAATCCCTACCCCGGATGCATCACAAGTGACCTCGAAGACTTTTGAGAAGTCGGGTAGGCAAAGGACCGGGGCTTGGGTCATCTTTTCCCTGAGCTCTAGGAATGCTTTGGAGGCTGCCCTAGTCCACACAAAAGTGCCCTTCATGAGGCAATCCGTGATAGGAGCGGTGATAGTGCTAAACCCACGGATGAATCTCCTATAGAAGGTGGCTAGTCCGTGAAAGCTTCGGGCCTCATGGAGGGTCTTGGGCTCGGGCCACTCAAGAATGGCTTGGACCTTCTCGGGGTCCATGGATACCCCTTGGGATGAGACAATAAATCCTAGGAAGGCTAGTTACTTGGTCAAGAAATGGCACTTCCCGGGGTTGGCAAAGAGACTTTCTTTTCTAAGAACGGTGCAAACTTGTTTGAGATGTTCTAGGTGAGCTTCCTTGGTTTGGCTATATATGAGAATGTCATCAAAGTAGACGACAAGGAAGATGCCAATGAAGGGCCGGAGGACCTCAGTCATGAGGCGCATAAATGTGCTTGGTGCATTGGAAAGGCCGAAAGGCATGACAAGCCATTCATAGAGACCGTCCTTAGTTTTAAAGGCGGTCTTCCACTCGTCCCCGGGCCGAATGCGAACTTGGTGGTAGTCACTTTTGAGATCGATCTTAGAGAAGATGGTGGCTCCAGCAAGCATGTCTAGCATGTCATTTAGCCGAGGGATGGGAAACCTATATTTGACCGTGATTTTGTTGATGGCCCGGCTATCCACACACATGCGCCAAGTTCTATCTTTTTTGGGTGTGAGGAGGGCCGGGACGGCACATGGGCTTTTGCTAATGCGAGGAAGCCCTTCTTGATTAGCTCCTCAATTTGCCTCCTAAGTTCAACATGCTCGGTGGGGTTGAGGCGATAGTGAGGTAGGTTGGGTAAGGTAGCTCCGGGCACAAAGTCGATGGCATGTTGCACATCGCGCATGAGTGGTAGCTTATCTGGGAGTTCATCGGGGAACACATCATGGAAGTCCTCAAGGATTTGTTGAATTTCTATTGGGTGTGGGTCGGTTGGGGTGGATTCCCCAAGGCAAATAACAATAGCACACACTTGTCTCCCTTGGTTGACTTCTTCCTCAAGTTCTTTCCTAGTGATGAGGTGTATGTTCCTAGTAGTCCCAATGGTCAAACTAGGATTAGGACTTGATGGGGTGGAGTTTGGTAGGCTTGAATAGTGGGAGAGGTAGGGGATCCCTCAAGGGAGGGAGATGCCTTCTTGGGAAGGGAGAGGGGTGAAGAGGGGTTGAGTTGGATTCTCTTCCCCTCATGAGTGAAAATGCAAGTGTTCGTCCTTCTAAGGAAGGTGGCATCTACATCGTAGATCCAAGGCCGCCCTAGGAGTATACTCCCAACTTCCATTGGTAGAATGTCACACCAAACTTGGCCTTGGTAGGATTAGAATGTGATGGGGACAAGGCAACGAGTACTAATGGGTACGGATGTGGCATCAATCCACGCTACCCAATATGGGTGTGGGTGTGGGGAGATGGTAAGGCCCAAAAGTTTGACGGTGTCAGGTGACACCACATTCACACTACTCCCATTGTGTAAGATGACTTTCCTAGCATAGTTCCCTATCCGAATGTAGGTATAGAAGATGGTGTTTCTTCTCCAATCATGTTCTTGAGATTGAGTGAGGGTGCACTTAACCACTCCAAGGTGAGGGTCGGTTGGTGGAGGGGTTTGTTCTTGATTGATCTCCATGTAGTGGGTTTCATACTCGTCCTCCCAATCGAGAGAGACCTCATACACCTCAACCTCTTCTACAACTCCATCTTGGGGCAAGGGGGTTGTCTCCTCAATGAGCAAGCTAGTTGCGCCCTTGGTGGGGCATTGATTGGTGAAATGTCCATACCCAAGGCACCTAAAGCATTGCTGCCCACTTTGGTGGTTTGGGGCAGCCCGAGTGTGAGGGAGAGTGGGTGCCGGATTTGGTCTATTGGGAGTGAGGTTGGGGGTCCCACTTGTGGGGCGAGTGTTGTGCCTCTGTGGTTTTGATGATTGGTTTTGATGTGAGTCATACACTGTGAGTCACCATGCATTGATGTTCTGTTTTGATGATTGATTTGGTTTTGATGATTGGTTGTTGATGTGAGTTAATCAAATGTTCAGTCATCTTGCTGCTCAGTTTAGTTTAATATATTTTGATGTTCAGTCATGTTAACTAATGCATAAAGCATTCATTGCTACACTCTGTCTGCACAGTTGTCACTGTAGTGCGTCAACTCAGTGTGCCGATGCGTCGACCCCTTGGTCATTTTTGTATCTGTCCATACAGTAGTGCGTCAACTCCTTGAGCTGATGCGTCGACGCTTCAGTTCAGTTTCTTCATTTGATGACGTCTATACATCATCAGTTGATCATCAAGAATATACGTTGCAGCGTCAACTCATTGGGCTGCAGCGTCAACTCAGCAAGTATGCACATCAGTCTTCACATGCTAAGTCTGTACAGCCTACGTCTCATGCAGCGTCAACGCTGTGAGCATTCTCAAGACATTAGCGTCAACGCTATAAGTGTGTACATCGCTTTCACGTCACCAAGTCCATACATTTGTCCTCCTTCAAAGTCTGTACAGCCGCTGGTCTAGCTTCATGAAGTCTGTACATCAGACTGTTACAGGAAGTCTGTACATTGTCTGTCTTCCTTAGCGTCTTGATAGTTGATGTCTACACATTGGCCTTCATGCTCCTAAGTCTATGCATTACTGTTCATGCATCAGTCTTCATAAGTCTGTACATTGGACTGTCTCTCTCAGCGTCTCATGGCATGAGGTCTGTACACTCGAATTGCCCTTGATCTGGTCAAGTGTATACACTCTCTCACTGTAGCTTTCAGCTATTCAAGTCTATACACTGGACTGTTAGGTCATGTCTATACACTGGGTCTCAATGTACACACTTGTTCATTGTGCTGCTTCACGCATAAAGTCTATACATTGGGCCTAACATTCCAACTCTACACTGAACCTTCGTTCATCAAAGCCTCAAGTCTGTACAGCGTGAAGTCTACACTTTGGCTTCACGTTTTCAATGTCTGTACAGTGGCTTCACATAGGCAAGTCTGTACATCGGGCTCCTTCTAACTAAGTCTATACACTCCCTCACACTGTACACACTTAGTCTATACAGCATGATCGTCTTTACAAGTCTACACAGAGTTCTTCACTTAAACTGATGACTTATCCGATACTCTATCTGACAGGTGTTCTGATCGTGAAGCTTATGGAGGGCACGTGATTCGAGGCTGGAAGGGCAGACAGGATTGTGACACGTGTGCTGAAACTGGCTGAGAGGCTGACACGTGGACACAGCAAATCAAGAAAGAAGCTACTGGATTATTCTGGTGCGTCAACGCATTGAGCAAGTAGCGTCGACGCAGCAGTTACAAAAAGAGAACCAATGAGTTACTGGGTTACTCAGATGCGTCAACACCACCCACTGGCAGTGTGGACGCAGCAGTTCAGGTAACTCCTTGCAACCTCTGGAGTACCTTGGCAGCGTCGACGCTGCAGCTCGTTGGGTCGACGCAGCAGGTTGATGGAACGACACCTTTTAGCTGCTAGTACACACCGATGCGTCAACGCAGCAGTGGAGCGGCGTCGACGCAGCACGCCCATCTGCTAAAGACTTGATCACTGGATCATCGATGCGTCAATGCCATGGGCTGATAGAGTCAACGCAGCAGTCTTGAGTTTTACTGAACGAATGTCCTTGAATTGTAGGGCACGTGATCCGAGGTGCCTGGCTCATGAACCAGGAAGCTGCCACGTGGTCCGAATTTCTAGGGCTGGAAACGTGGAAGCCACACGCGCCAGTGTGTTGTTGCTGCTACTATATATACTAGTCTTCTTCCACTAAAGAAGACTGATCGAAGCAGAAGCCTGAAGAGCAGAAAGCCCTTCGATCCAGAAAAAGAGAAAAAGAAGGAAAAGAGAGGAAGAAGAGATAGAAGAGAAAAGCCGAGAAATAGAAGAGCAGAGAGTGCCTCCACGATACAGAGAATAGAGTAGAAGAAGAAAAAGAAGAGTGGCAGAGTGAGAGAAGCAGCAGAAGTAAAAAGAGAAAGAGAGAGAGCTCGCCAGTGAGAGAAGGAAGCAGAGAAGAAAAGGAAGAGAAAGAAGAAGAGAGAACGAGAGATAGGAAGCTTCATCTGAAGATCTATCTTCACTGGACCGTGGATCAGATCCAGGCCAGTCAGCTCTGTTGAGAGCCATATTGTGCATTTCATCTTTCAGCTTTCTGTTTGCTGAAGTTATTTTCATTTCGTGTTTTTGTTTCTCCGTTTTCATTTGGTTATCTTGTTCTTCCGATTGCCCTGCTGGGGATCGGGTTCCTCCTGTGGATTCAGGAGAAGGGAGACTTGTCTCCGGTTCTGGGCTTGTGGGTTGCAAGTCCAGGGGTCCCTCCGGTTGGGAGAAAGAGAGGTCTTCGACCTCTGGTTTGCTGGTGACTGGAAGTCACTGGTTGGTTCCCTCCTGGTCTGGAGGAAGAGAGACTTCGGTCTCTGGTTTCCAAGTGACTGGGAGTCACTTGGGGTGTCCCTCCAGCTTGGAAGAAGAGGGGAGGCTGTTCCCCTAGTCAAGCTGTGTGGCAGCAACTGTTTGCAGACTGAGTCTGCTTGGTTCTAGCATTTGCTAGTGAAGCCTCACTCCGGTTGGGAGTGAGGGGTGGATGTAGGTCTGGAGGACCGAACCACCTTAAAATCTTTGAGCAGTGGTTTGCTTGTAGTGTGTTCTTCCATATCTCCTACCATCCTTCACAGATTGTCTTGAGATTTCTTATTCTCATTTGTGCTGCTTCCGCTAGTTGGTTATTTGGGGGCCAGTTACATATTTGCTCTTTTGTTTAAAAGGATTTTCAACTGGTTCATCAGATTGCTTGATTTGCTTCCGCTAGATGCTTGGATAGGCTCGCTCCACCTGCTTGTTATTTTGTCTAATCGAATTAGCTTAACTCCGGAGCTTGCTTAGCATCTGATTTTTTAAATTGGGCATTATTCGTAGCAGGATACATTCACCCCCCCCCTCTGTATCCGGGCCTAGCACCCTAACAGTTGGTATCAGAGCGGGTGTCTGCATACAAGGTCCAACGACCTGCAGATTCGATCTTGCGGTCTTAGGTGCTTATTTGCTTTTAGTGCATCAATATTCCTGTTGCATTGAATTTATCTGCTATTTACTTCAATGGCTTGTCCACCCGTCTTCAGTGGTTTTGATTTCAACCAGTGGCACAGTGCCTTACGTGCTTATGTTAAATCTGTTGATCCAGACCTGTGGAAAGTGATTTCACATGGTCCTCATAAATTACCAAAGAAAAAGTCCAAATGGACTGACAGTCACGAAGCAATGTATGAGGAGAATCAGACAGCTATAAATCTGATGAAAGCAGCCACTGACAAAGCCTTTCACTCATGTTTCCTTGATTGCAGATCTGCAAGGGATATGTTGGAAATGATGAAGAGAGCCGGGAAAGGAAATCAAACAAGCTGCATGATGGCTGACAGAAGCAATCAAAGCAGCAGCCAAAATGAAGATGATGATGATGAGGTAAATCTCTTCGAGAACTTTTCTCTTGATGATTGGAAGAATGCATATGCTGAATTGTTAGAGTCACATGAGAGCTTAAGAAAACAGTATAAAAAGTTGAAGAAGGGTACTCGGGTAGATGGTTCTAGCTCTCCATGTGAAAATTGTACGAGTATGAAGCAATTTCATGATGCATGTCTGTCTGATAATCATTTGTATAAAAATCAGAATGCAAAACTGAAGAAGGAACTCGAATGTGTTTACTCTGAACTAAATAAGCTAAACTCTGAAGATGAATCTCTCAGAAAAATCTCCAAAGAAGATGAAGAAGAATCAGAGAAACTTAAGCAGGAGAAAAACCTGCTTGCTGAAAAACTTGAAGCCATCAAATCTGTGAATGTGGAATTACAGAAAAACATTGAAAAGAAGGAAAAAGATTTGAAGGAATTCAAGGCTGGAAGAAAACTTGAAACTAACTTAGAAGATCAGACTCTAATAAATGAGTTAATTCAGAATGACAAGCTTAAGGAAGAAAATGAAAAATTAAAAATGTTGAATTCCACTATGTCAGAGAGACTTCTAGCTTTGGAAAGAGGAAAAAGTATTTGTGTTGAGAATTCTAATAAACTGAGCAATCTGGAACAGGAAATTGACAAATATAAAACTGCTAACAAGGTGTTAACTGAATGTGTGAATTGCAGTGAACAAGAGATTGCCAGTTATGAGCTACATATTTCCTCTTTGGAAGATGAAATTCAGGATTTGACAGTCTCCTTGTCTAAATTTGTTGATGGGCAGAAAAACCTAGACAAGCTACTAGGTATAAAAATCAACTCTAGGAAGGAAGGGCTGGGCTACAATAAGATAAACAAGAAGGAACTTCAGAACAAAGTTATGACATCTTTTGTAAGTGGTTCAGACGTAGCCACCACCTCTAAAGACAAACAGCCCATTGTTCAGAAAATACTGGGAACAAAGAATAATTTGAAGAAAGACGGACTGGGCTATAGTCCAGTCATGAGGAAGGTCGATGGAGCCAACCTGAAAACTGTCTTTGTTAAATCTTCTGAACAGGAGAAGCCTTCTATTTCATCTCCAACTCAGTACAAGGCTAAGAAAATAGGAAAACAGGATAAAAACCAGAAAAGGACTGTAAATCCGAAAATAAATGAAAAGGCTTCATCAGTGCATGCTGATCACAGTCCTCACACACACTCACATGCATCTAAAGGAAGATTATCTGTCATTACTGTCATAAAGTTGGACATCTGATGCATGAGTGTAAGTTGATGGAGAAGGATAATAAGAATGCTAGGAGATATCATGATAAAAATTCTTCATTTCAGAAAAGGAGAATTGAGTGCTTTCATTGTGGTAAACTAGGACACAAAATTTCACAGTGCTGGTTTGTTAGTGATAAGAATAAATATCATGCAAACTATCATGTTTTTAACAAGAACAAGTCTGTTCCAATAAACCAGCATATGACATGCTTTAATTGTGAAAAATTGGGTCATAAGGGATTTGAATGCTGGCTGAATGCTGGTAAGAAAAGCTCTAATTCATGCTTTCACTATGGCAAGATGGGCCACATTGCAGCCCACTGTAGACATGCTCAGGGTAGACAACTCAATTCTAAAACTCTTAAACTCCCTGCTAATGGAAATATGTTTGGAAATAATATTTTTAGAGGCAAGCACAATGAGTGCTTCAAATGTGGGAAGTTTGGCCATACAGTCAAGGACTGTTGGCATATTCAGGGTAGAAATGTGAATCTCAAACATGCTAAATTCCCTGCAAGATAATTTCCAAAACTTTCATGCTATAACTGTGGGAAGTCAGGTCACAGGGTTGCAACCTGTTGGCTGGCAGGATATCAAAACCAAACTGGTTTTGGCAAATAGAATTTTTATTCTGTTGACAAGAAACCTCATGCTTATGCACATAGAATTCATGCTAACAAGAATGTGCATAAATCAGATCTGAAAACTGCTCCTAGAAATGTGCCAAGAAAACCTGCTAGGAGTAATACTGTTTTATCAGGACCCAAGACTTCTTGGGTACCTGTTTGTGCAAAATAACATTGCTATGCAGGTGTGCCTTGGGACTGAAATAAAAAGGGGTAATGATCCAAGGCACTCAAGAAGAAAACCCCATACTGAACTTTTCAGGTAAACTTCCTGCCCTTCTTGTTTTTAGTTTTAATGCATAGCAAGTTAAATCTGTTTTTGCATTTTCATTCATCATTTGCCATGTGCATTATTTTCTGATCATGCATTTGCAGAGAGTTCTGTGCAAATATCAGATTAAGAAGGGTTGTCTGTATCTGATGCATACATAGGCTAATTTCAATTGCTTGATAATTGTGTTATGCATAGACTCTGAAAACAAATTGCATTTTGAATTTTCTGAAAAATCTGAACTGCAAATGAGTGTGACTTGAAACTTGTGTGTTGCAATAGCTCACTGAAATTCTGAATTGCATATAGGACTGCATGTTGAATAATTATGCATGACCTCAATGGTATATAAATGGTAAGGTACCAAAAGGCAGGGAAGTCTGTCTGGAGGTTCTTACTATGTGTGAGGTGGTCTTTTAGACCAAGTGCTCCGCCTAGTACCATGGGTCACTTTGCTGATAGGACAGTCTGATTGTGCACAAGTCACAATACATTTGGAATCATATGTTCAGTTTTCAGTGCAAACATTGCATGTTTTCAGGGGGAGTTAGATGCATATCCTTGCATATCATTCAATGTTGAGTCTTTGCATGTCCCTGCATACATATAGTGCATTGCATTTCCTTATATTGAAAATGCCAAAGAGAGAGTTTGAATGCATATTGTGAGGGGGAGTCAATGCATTGCATATAGGTTGTCAAATGCATACATGTGTCAGAACTCATTGCATATCCTTTCTTATTGATTTTGTTGACAAACCTTAATCATATTTTGAAAACTTTGAGCTTCACAATTTCTCTTAACAATTGGTATTTCTCCTATCAATTGGTATCATTTGGCTTCAGAACTCTATCAGTCTGTCATGAAGATTTCAATGGGACTATCTCGATCATAAATCTGAAAATTCTTGAACTAGAAATCTTCTATTATACATTTTTATGAATGACTGAAATAACTCATGTGGTTTAAGTTTAATGTACTCAATGAGTTTGGCTTTAAAATCTCTTTAAAATATCTGAAGCATGTTTAATAAACCTTAACCATCTGTTTCATGTTGTGTCTTGTGAAAACTTCTGAAATCTGCACTTTTGAATACATGACTTCAACTGATTAAGTACATGAAACTATTATTGATTTGAAGCAAATGAATTTTTCTGAAATGTCTAAAGGGTAATATCTGTCAGAGCAATGACATTGGTCACTGAGAAACACATGTCCAAAGGACTCTGTCATGAGGTGCCTTAGTTAACTCTGCATAAAATTTATTGAAAATCAGGCAGAGCAATGTCATGCACACTGAGAAATACAACTCACTCATTAAAAAATGAGTTGTAGTGTGTCATGATGTGTAAATGCTAACTCTGTTCACATAAAGCATGACAGTTAGTCACACTAAGGGCTTAGGGATATTGGCCTCTGATCAAGGTATATCCTCTAGTTACAATGTGTGCACTGAACTAGAGTGTTCGTAACATTTGTAACATGGAAAATTGTTGAACAAATTGAAATATCTGAATATTGATGCTAAAATCAAATTGCTACAACCCTAGACAAAATAATATGACTTCATAATTGCCTAATCTCAATACTAGTGCATGTAATTCTGAAAGAAGGTAATAAATTTGATTGTGTAAGACAAAGGGAGGATAATCATGATAAATATTAGGGCTTGGTTCATTTTTATTAAAACATGGTTTTAGATATCAATACAGAATTTTATTGATAAACTCTGCATACATCATGTTTAAACCATGCTGTTCAAAAGGCTCATTCATAAGTCCCTATAATGGAAGACTTTGAAAAATTATGGTTTGGATTTATGAGATTGATATCTCCTTGAGAATCTTGCTGAATTATTTCTGTTTGGAGCTTATTTGTAAATCTGCTTATTTGAACCTTTTCTGCTTATTGTCCTTGGTTCATTGACCTGAACTTCTCCTTATTTGCCCCTGTGGTCTCCTTCTCATCCATCTCATAAGATTCCACTTATTGAGAGGGAGCTTCCATGTCTTATGCATCATGCTGCATAGAAACTCTTAAAAGGGGAGAATTATGTTCTTGCATTCTGGTATCTGCATCTGCATTCACCCCTTCCCATGGTTTATTTTGATTATACCAAAGGGGGAGATTGTTTGCCAAAGAGGGAGTATATCATTCAATAAGTGCATGCAGGTTCATTTTGAGTATCTCTAACTCATGCTTTTGCTGAAACTCCTAAAGGGGGAGAAATTGTCTGAATTTTTATACATGCTATAATTTCTCAAACTATTTTCTTTTTGATGAAGTCAAAGGGGGAGAATAGTTTGAGTCATCAGCATCAGATTGACTCACCATCAGATTGACTCACTGTGTAGAGTTGCCATCATCAAAAAGGGGGAGATTGTTGTGCCTCTGTTGTTTTGATGATTGGTTTTGATGTGAGTCATACACTGTGAGTCACCATGCATTGATGTTCTGTTTTGATGATTGATTTGGTTTTGATGATTGGTTGTTGATGTGAGTTAATCAAATGTTCAGTCATCTTGCTGCTCAGTTTAGTTTAATATATTTTGATGTTCAGTCATGTTAACTGATGCATAAAGCATTCATTGCTACACTCTGTCTGCACAGTTGTCACTGCAGTGCGTCAACTCAGTGTGCCGATGCGTCGACCCCTTGGTCATTTTTGTATCTGTCCATACAGTAGTGCGTCAACTCCTTGAGCTGATGCGTCGACGCTTCAGTTCAGTTTCTTCATTTGATGAAGTCTATACATCATCAGTTGATCATCAAGAATATACGTTGCAGCGTCAACTCATTGGGCTGCAGCGTCAACTCAGCAAGTATGCACATCAGTCTTCACATGCTAAGTCTGTACAGCCTACGTCTCATGCAGCGTCAACGCTGTGAGCATTCTCAAGACATTAGCGTCAACGCTATAAGTGTGTACATCGCTTTCACGTCACCAAGTCCATACATTTGTCCTCCTTCAAAGTCTGTACAGCCGCTGGTCTAGCTTCATGAAGTCTGTACATCAGACTGTTACAGGAAGTCTGTACATTGTCCGTCTTCCTTAGCGTCTTGATAGTTGATGTCTACACATTGGCCTTCATGCTCCTAAGTCTATGCATTACTGTTCATGCATCAGTCTTCATAAGTCTGTACATTGGACTGTCTCTCTCAGCGTCTCATGGCATGAGGTCTGTACACTCGAATTGCCCTTGATCTGGTCAAGTGTATACACTCTCTCACTGTAGCTTTCAGCTATTCAAGTCTATACACTGGACTGTTAGGTCATGTCTATACACTGGGTCTCAATGTACACACTTATTCATTGTGCTGCTTCACGCATAAAGTCTATACATTGGGCCTAACATTCCAACTCTACACTGAACCTTCGTTCATCAAAGCCTCAAGTCTGTACAGCGTGAAGTCTACACTTTATCTTCACGTTTTCAATGTCTGTACAGTGGCTTCGCATAGGCAAGTCTGTACATCGGGCTCCTTCTAACTAAGTCTATACACTCCCTCACACTGTACACACTTAGTCTATACAGCATGATCGTCTTTACAAGTCTACACAGAGTTCTTCACTTAAACTGATGACTTATCCGATACTCTGTCTGACAGGTGTTCTGATCGTGAAGCTTATGGAGGGCACGTGATTCGAGGTTGGAAGGGCAGACAGGATTGTGACACGTATGCTGAAGCTGGCTGAGAGGCTGACACGTGGACACAGCAAATCAAGAAAGAAGCTCCTGGATTATTCTGGTGCATCAACGCATTGAGCAAGTAGCGTCGACGCAGCAGTTACAAAAAGAGAACCAATGGGTTACTGGGTTACTCAGATGCGTCAACACCACCCACTGGCAGTGTGGACGCAGTAGTTCAAGTAACTCCTTGCAACCTCTGGAGTACCTTGGCAGCGTCGACGCTGTAGCTCGTTGGGTCGACGCAGCAGGTTGATGGAACGACACCTTTTAGCTGCTAGTACACACCGATGCGTCAACGCAGCAGTGGAGCGGCGTCGACGCAGCACGCCCATCTGCTAAAGACTTGATCACTGGATCATCGATGCGTCAATGCCATGGGCTGATAGAGTCAACGCATCAGTCTTGAGTTTTACTGAATGAATGTCCTTGAATTGTAGGGCACGTGATCCGAGGTGCCTGGCTCGTGAACCAGGAAGCTGCCACGTGGTCCGAATTTCTAGGGCTGGAAACGTGGAAGCCACACGCGCCAGTGTGTTGCTGCTGCTACTATATATACTAGTCTTCTTCCACTAAAGAAGACTGATCGAAGCAGAAGCCTGAAGAGCAGAAAGCCCTTCGATCCAGAAAAAGAGAAAAAGAAGGAAAAGAGAGGAAGAAGAGATAGAAGAGAGAAGCCGAGAAATAGAAGAGCAGAGAGTGCCTCCACGATACAGAGAATAGAGTAGAAGAAGAAAAAGAAGAGTGGCAGAGTGAGAGAAGCAGCAGAAGTAAAAAGAGAAAGAGAGAGAGCTCACGAGTGAGAGAAGGAAGCAGAGAAGAAAAGGAAGAGAAAGAAGAAGAGAGAACGAGAGATAGGAAGCTTCATCTGAAGATCTATCTTCACTGGACCGTGGATCAGATCCAGGCCAGTTAGCTCTGTTGAGAGCCATATTGTGCATATTGTCTTTCAGCTTTCTGTTTGCTGAAGTTATTTTCATTTCGTGTTTTTGTTTCTCCGTTTTCATTTGGTTATCTTGTTCTTCCGATTGCCCTGCTGGGGATCGGGTTCCTCCTGTGGATTCAGGAGAAGGGAGACTTGTCACCGGTTCTGGGCTTGTGGGTTGCAAGTCCAGGGGTCCCTCCGGTTGGGAGGAAGAGAGGTCTTCGACCTCTGGTTTGCTGGTGACTGGAAGTCACTGGTTGGTTCCCTCCTGGTCTGGAGGAAGAGAGACTTCGGTCTCTGGTTTCCAAGTGACTGGGAGTCACTTGGGGTGTCCCTCCGGCTTGGAGGAAGAGGGGAGGCTGTTCCCCTGGTCAAGCTGTGTGGCAGCAATTGTTTGCAGACTGAGTCTGCTTGGTTCTAGCATTTGCTAGTGAAGCCTCACTCCGGTGGAGTGAGGGGTGGATGTATGTCTGGAGGACCGAACCACCTTAAAATCTTTGAGCAGTGGTTTGCTTGTAGTGTGGTCTTCCATATCTCCTACCATCCTTCACATATTGTCTTGAGATTTCTTATTCTCATTTGTGCTGCTTCCGCTAGTTGGTTATTTGGGGGCCAGTTACATATTTGCTCTTTTGTTTAAAAGGATTTTCAACTGGTTCATCAGATTGCTTGATTTGCTTCCGCTAGATGCTTGGATAGGCTCGCTCCACCTGCTTGTTATTTTGTCTAATCGAATTAGCTTAACTCCGGAACTTGCTTAGCATCTGATTTTTTAAATTGGGCATTATTCGTAGCAGGATACATTCACCCCTCCCCCTCTGTATCCGGGCCTAGCACCATAACAGCGAGGAGGAGGGGTGTCACTAGGAGGGGCTGCCCGGGTGGGAGGAGTTCCCATGGGGGTGGGAAGGAGACCTCGTTGAGGAGGTGGGGGTTGGTCCGAGGTACCAAGGATTTTGGGTCCATCCCTCGTGGGGGAAACATTCGGGCATATCGAGAGAATTTCTCGACATCTCGAGCTACTTGGTAGGCTTGCTCTAGAGTGGCTACTTGACGCATGAATAAATCCTTTTTTATGTGAAATTGAAGCCCATTTCTAAAGCGGGATAGTGTGACGGCGGGGTCCTCTTGGACTCCACACTTAAGAAGGTAGTAGTCAAATTTCTCAATGTACTCCATAACGGTCTTCCCTTCTTGGGTTAGGGCTTGCCACTCATCTAGGAGGTTTCGATGATAGGAGGGAGGGACATATTTGAGTTTGAGTTGTTCTTTCATGGCCCCCCATGTGGTGATGGGAGCTTCCCTCCTAACTATCCTTAATGCCTCAATGTTCATCCAATGGGTCTTAGCTAACTTGGTAAGTTGCATTTTGGCAAGCCGGACTCTCCTATCCTCAGTCATGTGGTACCAATCAAAATATTGGTCCATAGTCGCCTCCCAATCTAAGTAGATGCTCGGGTGATGGGACCCATCAAAGGTGGGGGCATCGACTTTCACAAGTCTCATAAGGTGGTCATCCGGGTTGTCCCGGGGGGGTCTCTCATTCCTCCTTGGAGGTGGGTCTCTTTTCGGTTCGGGAGGATGGTCAAGGTTGAGCTCTCCTATGGCTGGTTCCTCATGCGGGGGGGTGCCCTCCTATCACCTACCCTTGGGGTGGGTCTATTCTCCTCAAGTTGCTCAAGCCGAGTTGTTATGTCATCAAGCCGTCCTAAGATAATAGCCATACCCTCTACTAGGAATCTCATGTGATCGGGAAGCTCATGCTCGTTGTTGGCGGGATTCCCTTGGGGATTGGGATTCATGGTGGAATTGGAAGATGATGGATTGGTTTGATAATGAGTTCCACTATGAGTGGTCATGCAAAGTTGGGTGGGCTATGCACGGGTGTGCGGATGCACCTATGAATGACCTAGTGTGAAGACGACCCAAGACTAGACTTGTAAGAACAAGCCTATAACCGCTCTGATACCACTTGATGTGGCACAGCCCAAAGATGCAAATGGATGAATTGTTGAACCTAGGACTTAGAACCGCAAGCATACAAGTACTTTCAATGGACTCACGTTAGCGGCTCACTCGCATGGCTCATACGATCACCCGGTGGTACCGGGGGATGATGGCGAGGGTCCGAGGTGGGACCCAAACATTCCAAGGGCTAGGTTGGCTTAGGCTGACCCCAATGGGTCTGGGATTCCCAACTTCGTGGGCAGCCGGCACGCCGGGGCGTGGGGTTGGGTGGCTCTCACTCACAATCCGCGGTGGGCGCACTAAGGAACAAATACGGGACCGAAACTCCCTCACCGACCGATGGGCATAAGAGATAATACTAAACTAGCAAAGTATGGACCAGCAAGGTAGGGACCAGTCACTCACCTGATCGGTGTGAAGACACCGATCCCAGCCGAAAGATGAGGGCGAGCGGGGAGGCGTGGGTACGCACACGCACGCCACGCCGATGCCGCTTGACCTGAAAATATATCAAGAACAACACTACTTCTCACGCAGGAGGGTAGGACAAGGGGTTGAGGTTAATGTATTACAGCCAAACACTACCTCCACGTAGGGAGGGGCTGTAAGCCGGCCAGGCGGGGTGGGGAAACTATGATAGAAACCAAGTTGTCGAGCTTCGCCGGTTCTGCCAACTTCAGGAACAGCTTGACAGGTTGTTGATGTCGGCGCTGCCACAGGCTCAGCTGAGCTCAGAATTAGTCGAAATTGGTGCCGAAACTTTTCAGACTGGCCCAGAATGTCGCCTGAATTTTCTTGGAATGTCGTGATGATGTCGCTGGCCAGGGTAGAGCATGGAACCGGGCTGGTCTGCTCTGGTTATGGATGCTCACAGGGTGATGCTGCTGGAAGACGGGGGTGCCACGAACTGTCCCGTACTCTGTTGGAGGCGAGGTAGGTACCGTGGCGATCGTGGTCGAGTCTTATTTCCGTCAAGACCAAGAGCGTTGTTGGCAGATGTCGAAGCTGGACGTGAAAGCCCGAACAACAGGGATGTGTCGGTTCTAGCTTGGGGAAAACTGACCTGACACACTTGGAATGGAAAATTTATAACTTTTGATGCCGATGTCCAAACTTCGCTCTGCTTCTTGGGAATGGAAGAGGACTTGGAGAGGAAGATTTTAGTGAAAGAATCACGCCAAAAATCGAACAGTAGCGGCCGGGGTTGAGACTCCACTCAGGCTTAGGTTCCCTGCCGGAGTAGCTTTGCACAGTCGGGGGAGATTGGATCCTCTGGGCAGCAAGGATGTTGGATCGATGCAAGACCATCTTGGCTACGAAGCTGACTTGACAAGGAATCCAGTGGTATATGGTATGCCACCAGGAGCCTCGCGATGACGACATAACTACCTCTGCAGTCTCTGGGTGGTATACTGCCTGCGAACCAGAACAGAACTGATTGTGGAGGGGATGTGGAAGGTGGAGATGGGTGATGGTTTAGAATTGGGAAGACGGCTGGTGGTTGTGGGAGGTGGGGGGAATGTGGATGGATGCTCTTGGGGAGGGAAATTTGAGTTTTGGGGGCCTAGGGAGTAGTCATATCAGTCTTGGGATGTGGAGGGGTGCATGGGGAAGGGAAATGGGTAGTTGGGGGTTGGATGGTGGAGCAAGGAGTGGTGGAGGCTCTCTTGGGGTTGGGGTGGAGTAAAGAGGGGGTGGAGGTAGTTGGGGAGGGTATTGAATGAGGGGAGGGGAGTGAGGAAGTAGGTGGGAGGGGGAAGAGAGAGAAAGGGGCGCAGCCCCCTTTGTTGAAAGAGAGAAAGAGAGATAATGAGAGAGAGAGAAAAGAGAATTTTAGTGGAGGAGAGAAAGATTTGGGATTTCTTCTATTCAAATTGATTCATCCAAAGTTGAGTACATGGGGAGAGATGGGGACTTTATATAGGCATCCACTCTTTACATGACCAAAGTACCCTTGACAATTAGATAAAAGACCAAGCATATCCTAGACTCAATCCTATGGGCCCATAACTAAGGTACCAAGGCCCAAATAAGCATAGCAAGAGAAATGACTAAAACAACATGACTCAATAAAGAAAAGTACATAAGATACGACTGAAAGAAAATGAAAATAACATGTGATCTCATAGTCGGGCTTCCTCAAAATGATGTAGGCGATCCGAGCCAAAGAGAGTGTTGTGAGATGCCCTCATTACAAGGTGAAACTTTCAAAAGTAAAGTTAAGAGAACAGGTGATGTGATTGCCATAAAAGTGTCGAAGTAGGATCACTACTGCCTTGATGCAGTCATGCCTACAGAAGCAATTTCCAGAGTTCTGCATCGACGCAACAGAGAATTGCACCGACGCACTAGGCACAAAACCAGAACTTAAATGTGACCATGTCGAAGCATCAGGGAACTGCATCGACGTGACCATGTCAAAGCACAGTGCTTGCATCTACGTAACAGTATGATGCATCGACACAATAGTGTAGTGCATCGATGCAGTCATGCATACAGAAGCTATTTTCAGAAGATTTCCTTCAAAAGTTCATCGACGCACTAAGCCCAGGATCTGCATCTGAATGTTACTACGTCAAAGCATCATGGAATTGCATCGACGCACCAAATGTCTACGAGAAGCCATGGGTCTAGAAGCCTTTCATTCTCACTGCACTGACGCATCAAGTTGTAGCATCTACGCAATTTCACTCCTTTCTCCACAACGTGAGAACCCGAGTGGATCACATGCTAGTGAATTCAAGCCAGTTGGCGCTCAACCCAAACCACGTGGCTGAAATATAGAGAGATAAAGTTGACAAAATATTTTCTTGCCACCTTGACCAATGGAGTAAATTGTCTATGGATCAATTTTTTAAGTGGAGATCGATTTTTCTGCTCTATATATAGATGTTGTCTTCTTCCGAAGATGGTGTGCGGCAAAAGGCTACCGTGAGAAAAAATAAAAGAGAAGAGGTCACAGAAGAAAGCTAGTTAGAGTGATCTGAGAAGAAAAGAGTGCAGAAGCCATTCCAAGAGATTGAGAGAAAAATCTGTGAGAAGAAAAAGAAGAAGAGAAAGAGAGAGCTCAAGATAGAGAGTCCAGATCCCAGGGCCAGTTTGTAAGAGAAGAAGAGTGTACAGGCGGAGTCCTTTAGTCTCTGTGGTGTCCATTAGCTCGTGGATCAAATCTAGAGCTATTCTGCTCTGAGGAGCTACATTTTGTTTGTTCCTTTTTCTTGTGTTTTCATTTGCTCGTCCTTTTATTTTACTTCTTGTTCTTCTAATACCCTGTTTAGGGATCGGGTTCCTTCTAAGCGATCAGAAGAAGGGAGAATTGTTCTCCGGGTTCCCTCTGTTAGGGTGCTAGGCCCGGATACAGAGGGGGGTGAATGTATCCCCTTCAGAAATTATGCCCAAATTAAATCTCTAGAGCTCAGATATGCGGAATAAAAACTAATGAGCTTTCCAAGATGAGATGATAAGACAACAATAGATCAAACAGTTGGACTGCAACAATGCAGCCACCTGATCAAACCAGAAACGCAGACAGAACTAAGCAAACCAATCACACCTAGCAAAAATATAATGCTCAAGGTTAACTCCCAAGATAATACAACTAGCCAAGCATGCACAACCTGTGAATGGGAGGTAGAAGGCAAGGAACAAACGCACAAAGCAAAACCACTGCACAATAGATTTTTAGGTGGTTCGGTCACCAAGACCTACATCCACCCCTCACTCCCAACTGGAGTGAGGCTTCACTAGCCAACGCCAGAAACAAGCAGACTCAGTCTGCGAACACTTGCTGCCATACAGCTTGACCCCGGGAATAGCCTCCCCTCTTCCTCCCAACCGGAGGGACACCCCAAGTGACTCCCAGCCACTTGGAAACCAGAGGTCGAAGACCTCTCTTCCTCCAGACCAGGAGGGACCCCTGGACTTGCAACCACAAGCCTAGAACCGGAGGACGAGCATCCCTTCCTCTAACCAGAGGGAACCCACAAGTGACAACCTGTCACTTGCAACCCGGAGATCAGATCTCCCTTCTCCTGAACCAACAGGAGGAACCCGACCTCAGTCTAGAGGATCGGAAGAACAAAGGTAATCAGAAAAACAAAAGAAAGATAAGAAACACAAAATGAAAATAACTTCAGCAACCAGAAAGCTGGAAAACGAAATATAAACTGTAGCTCTCGTAGGAGCAACTGGATTGGATTTGATCCAAAGTCCAGTGAAAATAACGAAGCTTCTCTCTGCTCTTCTTCACGAGCTCTCTCTTTCTCTTTTTCTTCTGCTGCTCTCACTCTCTATCTTCTTCTCTTTCGCAGGCTCTCCCCATCTCTTCTTTTCTCTTCTTCTTCTGCTCTTTTGATCGTAGCTCTCTTCCTTCTACTTCTTTGCCTCTCTTCTTCTTCACTCTCAGTCTCGATCAGCCCTCTTCTTTTTTTATCTTCCTTCTACAGTGGACGAAGGCTTCATATATATAGTAGCAGCAGCCAGGGCACGTGTGGTTTCCACATTTCCCGCCCTAAGAATTTGGACCACGTGGCAGCATCCAGCAGGCTGTCAGTACACGTGTCCTCATCTGGGCACCTCGTCCTGCCTTGGATCACGTGCCTTCATTAGGCTTCACGAAGATTCCATATTAGACAGAGAATAAATTATCAGTTAAGTCTAAACCCTGTACAGTCTCTGAAGAATACAACACATTGTATAGACTTCAGTTTAAAGCCAACGTACAGACATTACTGTATGGACTTTACAAAACAGCAATGTATAGACTCTTCAATCGACAGGCAGACAATGTATATACTTGCTCAGTGTATGGACTTGATTGAACGAACATGCAATGTATATACTTGCTCAGCCTGAGGCAATGTCTAGACTTAAACCATGATGCATGCAATGCAACGCAGATACAGACTGTATAGACTTTGGCAAAGGCATGAGACGTTCCCTAAGACGATGAAGTATGTATAGACTTTACAGCGAATGGATGTTCAGTGAGACGCAAGTTGAGACGATGCAGTGTACAGACTTCATGTAATGCATGCAGATGTTGAACAATAGAATGTATAGACTTTCCACCGACCAATGAGTAGACTTTGCAAGCCTAAGACGCAACATGAGACGCTGGCTGAGACGGACGCTGTACAGACTTTGAATCTCAAGTGAGACGGTGATTGAGACGATGCACTGTATAGACATGAGCAATGCATATGCTAAGTAAGATGCAATATGAGACGCTCGAATGTACAGACTTGGATGCCTTCGTTAAATGCATGCTACAGTCCAATGCATGGACTTAGAAGAATGATGCATGAACAGGCCAGTGTGCAGACTTCATGAATGTGCAAACTTATCAACGAGATGCACAATGTATAGACTATGCACATGCATGAAGAGTGTATAGACTTTCAAGATGAAAGGCTGTATAGACTTGAATAAAGAGGCAGCGAATGTATGGACTTCCAATAGAAACGACGGTAAAGCGATCAGTGTATAGACTTCAAGGGAAACGACGGTAAAATTACCGATGTATAGACTTGAAGGAAAACGTAGGTAAAACTTCCAATGTACAGACTTCAAAGATGAACAGATGGATGTACATACTTGGAAGATCACTGATGGCTGTACAGACTTTACTTTAATGTATAGACTTGGAAGTTCAATGAAGGAGGCACAGTGCAATGTATGGACTTTGCATAAGACGTTGAGGAAGACGGTCCACTGTACAGACTTCATGAACAATAGAATGTGCAGACTTGCTTCCACCGACCAGTGTATAGACTCTACACATGCAAGTAATGCAGCAATGTATAGACTTAACAGTTATGTGAGCTGCAGTGTACAGACTTAGCCTGAAATGCTTAAGATGCTAAGTGAGACTGATGATGTACAGACTTAGCCTAAACCACTGGACACTGGACGTTGTACTGACTTAGCCTAAACCACTGTATAGACTATATGAATTGACTCTGCATGAGACACTCAGATGGATAGTGTACAGACATTGATAGTCTAGGGGGGTCGACCCATCTAAGAAGGGGGGTCGACCCACTTCAGTCCTGACAGAGTTTACACTTGAACAAATAATGCATGTGAAAGATTTATGCAGCAGATAACATGATTGAACATATAATGCAATGCTTCATGATCTGATGAACTGACTGAACAGCAAATTAACTGAACATATGAGAGACTGCATTATGATCAGAAAATGACTGAATAACAGCATGATGACTCACACAGCAAGATGACTCACAGTGATTAACTCACATCAAAACCAATCATCAAAAGATTAACTCACATCAAAGCCAATCATCAAAAACACAGGGACATAACAATCTCCCCCTTTTTGATGATGGCAACACTACACTGTGAGTAATTCTGATGACCCAAACTATTCTCCCCCTTTGACTTCATCAAAAAGAAAATAGTTTGAGAAGTTAAAGCAAACCAGCATGCAATGATTGAATAAAATTCTCCCCCTTTGATAAAAATCTCCCCCTTTGATATAATCAATATGAATGCTGATGCCGAAGGAGATACCAAAATGCAAGAGCTCCCCCCAAAAATATGAATGCAAGAACACAATTCTCCCCCTTTAAGAGTTTCTATGCAGCATGATGCATATGACATGGAAGCTCCCCCTCAATAAGTGGAATCTTATGAGATTGATAACAAGGAGAGGTTCAGGTCAATGAATCAATGATATTGAGCAGAGGAGTTTCAAGTAGCAGATTTTCAAAGAAGCTCCAATCACAAGAAATTCAGTCAAATTTTCAAAGAGATATCAATCTCATAAATCCAAAACATAAGTTTTCAAAGTCTTCCATTATAAGGGCTTATGAATGAGCTTTATTGAACATCATGGTTTAAACATGATGTATGCAGAGTTTATCAATAAAATTCTGTATTGATATCTAAAATCATGGTTTAATAAAAATGAACCAAGCCCTCATATTTATCTTGATTAATCTCCCTTTCTCTTACACAATCAAATTTAATGACTTCTTCGGAATTACATGCACTAGTATTGAAATCAAGCAATTATGAAGTCATATGATTTTGTCTAGGGTTGTAGCAATTTTATTTTAGCATCAATATTCATATATTTCAATTTGTTCAATAATTTTCTTGCTACAAAATTTTACGAGCACTCTAGTTCAGTGTACACATTGTAACTAGATGATATACCTTGATCAGATGCCAATATCCCTAAGCACTTAGTGTGACTAACTGTCATGCTATATATGAACAGAGATAGCATTTACACATCATGACACACTACAAATCATTTCTTGATGAGTGAGTTGTATTTCTCAGTGTGCATGCCATTGCTCTGCCTGATTTTCAATTATTCTTAATCAGAGTTAACTATGGTACCTCATGACACAGTCCTTTGGACATGTGTTTCTCAGTGACCAAGGTCATTGCTCTGACAGATATTACCCTTTAGTCATTTCAGAAAAATTCATTTGCTTCAAATCAATAATAGTTTCATGTACTTAACCAATTAAAGTCATGTATTCAAAAGTACAGATTTCAGAAGTTTTCACAAGACACAACATGAAACAGATGGTTAAGGTTTATTAAACATGCTTCAGATATTTTTAAGAGATTTTAAAGTCAACTCTTGAATACATTAAACTTAAACCACATGAGTTATTTTAGACATTCATAAGAATGTATAATAGAAGATTTCTAGTCCAAGAGTTTTCAAATTTATGATCGAGATAGCCCATTGAAATCTTCACGAAAAACTGATAGAATTCTGAAGCCAAATGATACCTATTGATAAGAGAGATTTTGAAGCCCAGTGTTTTCCGAATATGATCAAGGTTTGTTAGCAAAATGAATAAGAAAGGATACGCAATGAATTTTGACGAATGTATACATTTGACAACCTATATGCAATGCATGGACTCCCCCTGACAACATGCATTCAATCACTCTTTTTGGCATTTTTCAATATCAGGAAATGCAATGCACTATATGTATGCAAGGATATGCAATTTACTCAACATTGATTGCTATGCAAAGTCATGCAATTAACTCCCCCTGAAAACATGCAATGTTTGCCATGAGAAATTGAACATATGATTTTGATTCATGCACATTTAGACTACCCTATCAAGCAAAATGACCCATGGTACTCGGCGGAGCACTTGGTCTAAAAGACCACCTCTCACATAGTAAGAACCTCCAGACAGATTTCTCTGCCTTTTGGTAGCTTACCATTTGATATACCATAGAGGTCATGAATAACAATGCAAACCAACAGTCCTATATGCAATTCAGGTTTTCAATGAACTATGCAATAGACAAATTTCAAACAACATTCATATGCAGTCCATATTTTTCAGAATGCAATTTGTTTTCAGAGTTTATGCATTTCAACAATTATCAAACAACTACAAATGGCAGATATGTAAGATTACATCAAATCAGATATGCAATGAATTTAAAAAAAAATAGGAACTGCAAAGAATTTACCTAAAAAGTTCAGAAGGGGTTTTCATTCTTGAGTGCCTTGGATTAATACCCCTTTTTATTCCATTCCAAGGCCCACCTGCAAAACAAAGTTATTTTGCACAAATAGGTACCCAAGAAGTCTTAGGTCCTGACATGATAGTATCACTTCTAGCAGGTTTTCTCAGCACATTTTTAACTTGATGGCAAGGAGCAGCAGTTTTCAGATCTGATTTATGCACATTCTTGTTAGCATGAATTCTATGTGCATATGCATGAGGATTTTTGTTAACAGAATAAACATTCTGTTTGCCAAAACCAGTTTGGTTTTGATATCCTGCCAGCCAACAGGTTGCATCCCTGTGACCTAGCTTTCCACAGTTATAGCATGAAAAAATAGAATTTAGGTTCTTTTTATGCACATCATCATGAACATGAATTTTATGTGCATTAGCATGGAAATTTCTGTTATTTGCATGACCAAATTGTTTTCCATAATCAAAACATTCAAAGTTTTTCTTTTTGAAGACAACTTTGTTCTTTCTGAGAGCATTTGTACTTGCAGGGAATTTAAACCTTCCAGAGATGAAATTTTTCCCTTGAGCATGCCAACAGTCTTTGACTATGTGGCCATGCTTTCCACAGTGAGAGCAATTGAGAGGATTTCTTCTATAAGAAGCTGACCAGCATTCAGAGGCCCTGTGACCCCTTTTATTGCAATTAAAACAAATGATGTGCTGGTTCTCTGAAACAGATCTGTTTTTATTAAAAACATGTTGGTTTGCAGGGAATTTAGCATGATATGAATAAAAGGTTTTCTTACCATTAGCAAACCAGTAATGAGCAATTGAGTGTCCTAATTTGCCACAATTAGAACATGTGACACTCCTTTTCTGACCAGACACAGATTTTCTAGCATGCTTCTTGTCATCTTGTTTCATCACAAAGCAGTTACTCATAAAGTGTCCATGCTTACCACAATAATGACAGGAGCCATTTAATTTCTTTACAGCATGGCATTTATCTGATGAGTTTTCAGCATGCAAACTGTTCCTTTGAATTTTTGTTGTTTTATGATTTTTATTTTGATTTCCTGTTTTCTTAGCCTTGTACTGAGGTGGAGATGAGGTAGAAGGCTTTTCTTGTTCAGAAGATTTAACGAAAATAGTTTTCAGCTTGGATCCATCACCCTTTTTCGACTTTTCAATTTATTTTTGGGTTCTCTGAACAGTAGACTGAGAAACATGTGACTTTTGAGAAGTGTGAGAAGTAGAGCTAGCAACAAAATATGTACGAATTTTATTTTTAAAATTCTTTTTATTCACAGGATTATAACCTAACCCCTCCTTCTGAAAATTGACTTTTACTCCCAGCAGATTGTTCAGATTATCCTGCCCACTAACAAATTTAGACAAGGAGTTTTTTAAATCTTGAATTTCATTTTCTTGAGAGGAAATGTGTAACTCATAACTGGCAATCTCTTGCTCATTGCAATTCATAGCTTCATTCAAAACTTTGTTAGCAATTTTATATTTCTCAATTTCCTGCTCTAGATTGCTCAGTTTTTCAGGGTCTTTAACACAAGCAGTTTTTCCTCTTTCTAAGGTTAGAAGTCTCTCAGACATAGTGGAGTTCAACATTTTTAATTTCTCATTTTCTTCCTTAAGCTTGTCATTCTGAACCAATTCATTTATTTGAAGCTGATCTTCTGAATTGACTTCATACTTTCTTGCATTTTCAATTTCCTTCATATCTTTTTGCTATTTTTCAAGATCTTTCTATAATTCTATGTTTACAGACTTTATGGCATTAAGTTTTTCAATCAGCAAATCATTCTCTCGTTTAAGTTTCTCTAATTGTTCTTCATTTTCTTTGGAAAACTTTCTAAGAGAGTCATTCTCATTTTTCAGCTTGTTTAAATCAGATTTAACACATTCAAATTCTTTCAGCAAATCCTTGCTTTGAATAAAATCATGACTAGTTAGGCTAAGCTTCTTTTCAAGTTCTGAGACTTCTTTTACATGATCTTGATTTTCAATTTTTAGCAATGAAATTTGTTTCTTCAGCATTTGAGTATCAGACATACTAGCATCAAGAACATTTTTCAGTTCAGCACAATTTCTACAAGGAGAACTTGAACTAACTAACCCAGTACCCTTCTTCAATTTTTTATACTGTTTTCTTAACAGTTTATGAGTTTCAAGTAGCTCAGAATATGCATTTTTCCAATCATCTAAAGTATAGTTTTCCAAGGGATTTACCTCATCATCATCATCATCTTCATCTTGACTGCTGCCTTGATTATTTCTGTCAGCCATCATGCAGCTGTCCTCATTTCTTATCTGAGTTCGCTTCAGTATATCCAGAATGTCTTTAGCAGACCTGCAATCATGAAGGCAAGACCATAAGGCTCTGTCAGTAGCTGCTTTCATCAGATTAAAGGCTTTTTGATTTTCTCCATCCTTTGATCTGTGTCTGTCAGTCCATTTGGATACTTTCGTTGGTAATGTGTGAGGACCTTGTGAAATTAATTTCCACAGATCTGGATCAACAGATTTAACATAAGCACGTAAAGCACTGTGCCATTGACTGAAATCAGAACCACTAAAGACGGGTGGATGAGCCATTGAAAACAAATTAAATTAATGCAACAGGAATATTGATGCACTAAAAACAAATTAGCACCGAAGACTGCAAGATCGGATCTGCAGGTCGCTAGACCTTCTAAGCAGACACCGCTCTGATACCAATTGTTAGGGTGCTAGGCCCGGATACAGAGGGGGGTGAATGTATCCCCTTCAGAAATTATGCCCAAATTAAATCTCTAGAGCTCAGATATGCGGAATAAAAACTAATGAGCTTTCCAAGATGAGATGATAAGACAACAATAGATCAAACAGTTGGACTGCAACAATGCAGCCACCTGATCAAACCAGAAATGCAGATAGAACTAAGCAAACCAATCACACCTAGCAAAAATATAATGCTCAAGGTTAACTCCCTAGATAATACAACTAGCCAAGCATGCACAACCTGTGAATGGGAGGTAGAAGGCAAGGAACAAACGCACAAAGCAAAACCACTGCACAGTAGATTTTTAGGTGGTTCGGTCACCAAGACCTACATCCACCCCTCACTCCCAACCGGAGTGAGGCTTCACTAGCCAACGCTAGAAACAAGCAAACTCAGTCTGCGAACACTTGCTGCCACACAGCTTGACCAGGGGAATAGCCTCCCCTCTTCCTCCCAACCGGAGGGACACCCCAAGTGACTCCCAGCCACTTGGAAACCAGAGGTCGAAGACCTCTCTTCCTCCAGACCAGGAGGGACCCCTGGACTTGCAACCACAAGCCCAGAACCGGAGGACGAGCCTCCCTTCCTCTAACCAGAGGGAACCCACAAGTGACAACCTGTCACTTGCAACCCGGAGATCAGATCTCCCTTCTCCTGAACCAACAGGAGGAACCCGACCTCAGTCCAGAGGATCGGAAGAACAAAGGTAATCAGAAAAACAAAAGAAAAATAAGAAACACAAAATGAAAATAACTTTAGCAACCAGAAAGCTGGAAAATGAAGTATAAACTACAGCTCTCGCAGGAGCAACTGGATTGGATTTGATCCAAAGTCCAGTGAAAATAACGAAGCTTCTCTCTGCTCTTCTTCACGAGCTCTCTCTTTCTCTTTTTCTTCTGCTGCTCTCACTCTCTATCTTCTTCTCTTTCACAGGCTCTCCCCATCTCTTCTTTTCTCTTCTTCTTCTGCTCTTTTGATCGTGGCTCTCTTCCTTCTACTTCTCTGCCTCTCTTCTTCTTCACTCTCAATCTCGATCAGCCCTCTTCTTTTTTTTTATCTTCCTTCTACAGTGGACGAAGGCTTCATATATATAGCAGCAGCAGCAACAGCAGCCAGGGCGCGTGTGGTTTCCACATTTCCTGCCCTAAGAATTCGGACCACGTGGCAGCATCCAGCAGGCTGTCAGTACACGTGTCCTCATCTGGGCACCTCATCCTGCCTTGGATCATGTGCCTTCATTAGGATTCACGAAGATTCCCTATTAGACAGAGAATAAATTATCAGTTAAGTCTAAACCCTGTACAGTCTCTGAAGAATACAACACATTGTATAGACTTCAGTTTAAAGCCAACGTACAGACATTACTGTATGGACTTTACAAAACATCAATGTATAGACTCTTCAATCGATAGGCAGACAATGTATATACTTGCTCAGTGTATGGACTTGATTGAACGAACATGCAATGTATATACTTGCTCAGCCTGAGGCAATGTCTAGACTTAAACCATGATGCATGCAATGCAACGTAGATACAGACTGTATAGACTTTGGCAAAGGCATGAGACGTTCCCTAAGACGATGAAGTATGTATAGACTTTACAGTGAATGGATGCTCAGTGAGACGCAAGTTGAGACGATGCAGTGTACAGACTTCATGTAATGCATGCAGATGTTGAACAATAGAATGTATAGACTTTCCACCAACCGATGAGTAGACTTTGCAAGCCTAAGACGCAGCATGAGACGCTGGCTGAGACGGACGCTGTACAGACTTTGAATCTCAAGTGAGACGGTGATTGAGACGATGCACTGTATAGACATGAGCGATGCATATGCTAAGTGAGACGCAATATTAGACGCTTGAATGTACAGACTTGGATGCCTTCGTCAAATGCATGCTACAGTCCAATGCATGGACTTAGAAGAATGATGCATGAACAGGCCAGTGTGCAGACTTCATGAATGTGCAAACTTATCAACGAGATGCACAATGTATAGACTATGCACATGCATGAAGAGTGTATAGACTTTCAAGATGAAAGGCTGTATAGACTTGAATAAAGAGGCAGCGAATGTATGGACTTCCAATAGAAACGACAGTAAAGCGATCAGTGTATAGACTTCAAGGGAAACGACGGTAAAATTATCGATGTATAGACTTGAAGGAAAACGTAGGTAAAACTTCCAATGTACAGACTTCAAAGATGAACAGATGGATGTACATACTTGGAAGATCACTAATGGCTGTACAGACTTTGCTTCAATGTATAGACTTGGAAGTTCAACGAAGGAGGCACAGTGCAATGTATGGACTTTGCATAAGACGCTGAGGAAGACGGTCCACTGTACAGACTTCATGAACAATAGAATGTGCAGACTTGCTTCCACCGACCAGTGTATAGACTCTACACATGCAAGTAATGCAGCAATGTATAGACTTAATAGTTATGTGAGCTGCAGTGTACAGACTTAGCCTGAAATGCTTAAGACGCTAAGTGAGACTGGTGATGTACAGACTTAGCCTGAACCACTGGACACTGGACGTTGTACTGACTTAGCCTAAACCACTGTATAGACTATATGAATTGACTCTGCATGAGACACTCAGATGGACAGTGTACAGACATTGATAGTCTAGGGGGGTCGACCCATCTAAGAAGGGGGGTCGACCCACTTCAGTCCTGACAGAGTTTACACTTGAACAAATAATGCATGTGAAAGATTTATGCAGCAGATAACATGACTGAACATATAATGCAATGCTTCATGATCTGATGAACTGACTGAACAGCAAATTAACTGAACATATGAGAGACTGCATTATGATCAGAAAATGACTGAATAATAGCATGATGACTCACACAGCAAGATGACTCACAGTGATTAACTCACATCAAAACCAATCATCAAAAGATTAACTCACATCAAAGCCAATCATCAAAACAACAGGGACACAACACCCTCTGTGATCTCAGAGGAAGAGAGGATTATTCCTCTGGGTTGTGAGCAACTGGGAGTTGTTCATGGGTTTCTTCTGTGAATTCATAAGAAGGGAGGATTGCTCCTCCGGTCACTTCATTGTGCAGTGGGTTCCATTTCTGCTGGGAGTAGGATCGAAGGTTAAGGGATTTGTTTCCCATGGTGTCAAGCTGTGGAATCAGCTGTTGTTGCAAACTGAGTCTGCATTCTTGCATTGTGCAAGGGAAGCCTCACTCATTTTGAGTGAGGGGTGGACGTAGATCTTCTTATGGCAGATCGAACCACCTAAAAGATCCTGTCCTCTATGGTTTGTCTTTTGCACACTCCTTATCTTCTACCCCCTTCATAGGTTGGAGTGTGTGGTGTCTCTGAATTGTGATAATTCATGTGTGCTAAGTGTTCGAGATATATCTCATATGGGTTGATGCACTCTGAGAGTAAATTACTTATTGCTTTAATGCTTTCTACTTGAATCTTTAATCTGTTCAGCACACTGATCAGTAAGTGGCTCTTAATCTGTATTACACTGCAGCTCATGTACTTTGTGAGTTGTTTTCATTTGGTTCCATGCCTAAACTTAATCATTACCAGTTTACATAGTCTATAGTATTAGCTTCCGTTATGTTTTGAACTTGGTGTGATTTGTGATTTGAGCATAAGTTTTGTAGGGGATCTATTCACCCCTCCTCTAGATCTAGTCCTTGCACCAAACACCCTACACCCTCAGTCCGACTTTAGCTTCCCTCAGATTCCGCACCATTTGATTTCAAGAGCGGAGTGTAAGTGTGTGCGTGAGTTAACCCAGAGTTATACTACAAAGGCCGAAGAGTGAATTTCCAAGTCCGCTAGTCCTCGTACCATACCGGTTGTTACACCTATCAAAGGGTAGTACTTCTTAAGGTAAAGGCCATTCCAAGGATGGGATATCTTGATCCCTTCAGCATTGACTAGCCTGTAGGCGTTGCCAGGATACACAACCTGAATCACATATGTGTAGACACGCCATTCCTGACATCTCCTGAGAAAATCTCATATTACTATACGACGTCCCGCATTGGCTTTCGCATTTTGAATCGCTCAAGTGTTTCCTATTCTTGAGTCTTCTTCCGCCTTTTCGGCATCCGGAAATCATCTCGTTGCGGCATTCGGACGGCATCAACACAAATCGGACGCACCGGAAGGTTCCGAAACCAGGAAGGGTGCCTGTCGGGGAGCTGCCGACACCTTTTCAGCGGACCCGGGGGGGTCTTAATGGAGGCGTCCAGTCTCTTGGACACCTCCATTACTTTAATTTATTTCTTAAGACCAAAAATACATTAAAAAATGATATATTAATGGAGGCGTCCAGGCCCCTGGACGCCTCCATGAAAACAAATATAAAAAATATAAAAATGCCAGCTTTGGCATAAAAAAAACAAAAATAAAAAATATATTTTTTGGAGGCATCCAGGACCCTGGACGCCTCCATCAACTTGCCCACCGGGCCCCGTCCACCGACCGACGGTTTGTCGTGTATGAAAAAATCTAATTGTGGAAGCGTCCTGCCAACTGGACGTGCCCATTTCTGAATCACGAGGCGCCGCTCACAAAACCACGCGTTGTGCCAAACCGCTTGCGGCTTTCGGTGGAGTTCGGTGGACCTTATTGAGGCGTCCGGGACCCTGGACGCCTCCACGAAAATATTCAAAAAAAATGGATAAAAATAGAATAAAATATTACTTCGGCCCTGATGGAGGTGTCCAGGGTCCTGGACGCCTCCACCCTCCGGAGCCCTATAAATAGAGGCCCACCCCCTCAGTTCTGAGGGAGCTAAGAACAGATCCGATAGGCTGCCGGAGCCCAGAGGCTACCGGAGTCATTTCTAACCCGTGGGGTCTTTTGTAGGTGGAGGTTCTGTCGGCTTCTCGGGTGCCCACGCTCACGAGAGGAAGGTCGTCTTCATCCACCGCACTTCTACGTCGTCCCTACGCTGCCGAAGCTCCGCCGGATCTCGCCATCGGCACATCCAATAAGCCAATTCTCTCCCCTTTTTCTCTATAGTTCTTTACATTCATCATCTCGCATCCTCTAACTCCCTTTGTAAGGGCGCCTTCTCTTATATACTTCTTGCATTCATCATTGCATTTTCCTCTACTCGTGTCCGAGAGGGGTTTAAAATCACACCAACCAGGTGTGTGTCCTGCCACGATTTCATTACTTTCATTGCAAGAGTTTGATACTACACTGCCATTTTCTAATCCGTTTATTTACTGTCTGTTGTTTTGCAAGGGTAACTAAAGAAAGCCCTCTCCGTCGGCCGGCCGAAGGGGGAGGAAGAAGCAACCCGCCACTTCCTGCTAGTGAGGTAGGCGTGATCACTCTTTCATTTTGGGGTCCTCGACCCCTGGCGATCACATCATAATCTCGAGGCCGCGGCGAGTCATATCTCGCAATGGCCGTTTAAATTTCTGCCTTCATACTTTATGTTGCTCTTATACCTGCTATACTCTCGAGGCCGCGGCGAGTCACTTCCCCAATGGCCGTTTAAATTCCCGTTCTTATATTCTCTTTATATTCTGTTATATTCTTATCTGCTCATATTCTCGAGGCCGCGGCGAGTCACTTCCCCAATAGCCGTTAAAATTCCCGTTCTTATATTCTCTTTATATTATGTTATATTCTTATCTGCTCATATTCTCGAGGCCGCGGCGAGTCACTTCCCCAATGGCCGTTTAAATTCCCGTTCTTATATTCTCTTTATATTTTGTTATATTCTTATCTGCTCATATCCTCGAGGCTGCGGTGAGTCACTTCCCGCAATGGCCGTTTGAATTCTGTCCTTTCTCTTATAAATCGTGAATTGCTGCTACATCTGCTATACTCTTGAGGCCGCGACGAGTTACTTCCCGCAATGGCCGTTTCAATTCTTGCTATTTGATTTCTGCACCATTCCCGTCCCCCCAAGGCCGCGGCGAGTCACTTCCCGCTATGGCCGTTTAACCCCCATATCTTGCTATATTGTATTTGTCCCGCTCGCCCCGCCGGAGCAATCTCCCGTGGTGGCCCCTTCTCTTTTCTCTTATTTCTGTGTTGCAGCAAACAAGAGGAGCCCGCGCGCTCCGCATCTTCTTCGCTCCTCGAACCCCGTGACGTCGCTCACAGATTGGCAATCACGGTGGGACTCCTACTGCTTCCTTTTGGCTACCCTTGCAAGTTCGGCACCGTCCGTGCCTCTCCACCTTGGCGCCCTCGCGCGCCCCCGTTGTGCTCACGGCAGCACTGTCAGTTGTGATTGGTTGGGTGTTTATTATATGTTTGTTATTTCTGTTATTTTCTTACTCTATATCTCTGTCAGCATTCCATTGCATACATCCATCCCTCTTTTATATCCTTTTTCATTTTTTCTAAGGATCACCCTTTCCCGGTGAAGGAAGGACTCTCCGTTTGAGAATTCCTCTCAACGGACTAGAATCTCCTCCACTGGGACCTCCGTAAGTCCCCGACATCGAAGAATCTCCTCTTCGTTCACTGGGCTGGTTGTACCATTGAAGTTCCCCGGAGTTAGTCATCCCATTCGTGGTGAGACGAGAGACCCTAGCTGACACGGAGGTGAAACAAAAATAAACTAGGGTCCCTATTTTGTGTGAACTTCGGATCTCGCTAAAAACACAAAAAAAAATCATCAAAATCAAAACACAAAAAAGGGCGTAAAGGCATCCACTTGTTTGATAATCTCTGCTACCTACTTGCTAGTGTATATTTTTAGGTTCTCGGAAAACTGTGAACATGGCTCACGAGTCTTTTGAGGAGAACCACCCTAGTCGTGGTTTGTCAGCCGACCCGCGAGTCTCTGCTATGGACTCGGGTCATTCTCATGAGCCCTCGCATGAGGTGCAGGTTATTGCCGGGGACACGTCCCCACCACAGGATATCTCTTCCTTATTGGGTGTCCTCGCCAACACGGAGCTTACCTCTGAACAGCTCCGGGCCTTCCAGGCCATTCTGAAGTGGAAATCTGTTTTCCCCACGCCCCAGGAATCAACTCCGGCCATCGCACCTCTCCAAGAGTCCGTGCAGGCCATTCCATCTCCTTCATTAGCGCAAGCCATCCAGTCTCCCTCGCTTCAAGGACAAGCGAGCCAACAACCACCCTCATTCCAGTTCCCGTCACAATCTCAAACTCCCGTTGTTCCCCACCTACCGCTTCAGTCGGGGCCGACTGTCGGCGGTCCGACAGCTCCCTCTCATTTGGGGTTCCCCCCTCAAGTCTTCGGGAGACAGTTTCTCCCCCAGTGGCAAGTGCCACCTTCACCTCCAGAGGAGCTCGCCCAATCGCTCCTCAATAGGTTCAATCGCATGGACGAGTAGTTTTAAAATCTGAGAAGAATGGTGGACGTGAAAGCCACCCCGGAGGTTGCTTTGCCAATCCTTCCCGTCATTCATCTTCCTCCCTCCGAAATGCCCACGTACCGCAGATACAATGGTACTGACAACCCCTTCATTCACCTCAAGGATTTCATGTATGAGTCCTCCTATTGGCAAAACGATCAGAGGTCCCTGGCATACCTCTTTCGGAGATCATTGGATGGTCCCGCGCTAGAGTGGTTCTATTCTTTGGAGCCCCGCGAGGCCGAGAATTTTGAAATAGTCCAGAGAAGGTTCTTGCAGAAATATAGGGATAGGGTCGGTCCCTCACTCTCCATTACCGACCTAGTGGCAGAAAAGATGAAGCCCGACGAGGATTTTATCCGCTATGCTGATAGATGGAGGTCTCTAGCGGAAAGAATAAGGGATACCCTCCGAGCCCGAACAAGTGAAGATGATTGTGTCTAATGCAACCCCACAGTTCAGACACGTCCTGGCCATGAATAAACTTACTACAATGGAGGAACTCTATGAAAGGGCCCGGTACATCCAAACCCAATTAAAAGACTCCCCCATTATGAACATGTTTGAGTCGTCGAAGCCCAAAGTGGTCAGAGAGACAGGCGTTGGTGTCCCGGGCGGAGCCACAGAAGGGGTCGTGACAAATGAGCAAGTGGGCGCGGTCAACAATGCCAACTATGCAGTCAACCCAAGGCCTCCACAAATGCCCCGACTTCCCCTCCAACCAGGTCCTTTCCCTCTTCGTCCTCCACCCCAAAATAATCCACCCCAGAATAATATGCCTCCATTACTTCAACCCCAGCAACAACAACCACAACCTCAGCAACAACAACCACCACTTCAGTACAACCAAGTTCCACCCCCGGGGAATTAGGGTCCCCAACAGCAACAAAGGAGGCCGGTCGGTCCCAAGAGAGCCTACTATCCACCGTTTCCAGAAACTCTGGCGGATATTTTCAACGCCCTCATGGCCTCAAACATACTTGTGCTACCCAGGGAAAGGCCCGTGTGGCCCCCGAATGTTGATACCTCCAAATACTACGTCTACCATAGGCAGCCAGGACACACAGTAGATTACTGCTTCCATTTCAAAGATTACATCCACGATATGAATGATGAACATCAAATAGATTGGGATGAAATGAGACGATACGTCGCCACTCTCAAGGCTAGGAGACCTCCTCATAGGCCATAGCAGCAGTTACAACAACATCAGTTACAACAGCAGCAGCAACCACAACAACAACAACAGCCTCAGCAGGCCCCACAACAATAGCCCAACATGGGCATAATCCAGAATCCATTACCGGAGCACCAACAGCCCAATCATCAGGTTAACCCCATCTCCTCCTTCCCAGAAGTCGGGAGAGAGCAGGTGTGGCACCCGGAAAGTACCTCCATTCTTTCTACCGCCAATCCTATCATCACGCAACACCCTTGCCTTGCCCAGGTAGCACCTCTCTCTCATCAACCCGCGTCAGTATCGCCTTCACCATTTCCACTACCATTACACCCTCTCATCTGCACCCCGATCTCCTATCAACTGACACTCTCCACTACGCCTTCACACCCTCTCATTTTCTCTCACTCCCCCACTTTACCATCCACCTCTACCACATTTACCCCTACGCCTTCTAAACCCCTTATCATCCGTCAACCATACATAACCCCGTCTTTCTCCACCATATCACCACTAATGCCTTCAAAACCACTCATTACCCATCACCCATCTCAAAATTATTGCGCGCTTCAAGCCCTACCCACTTCTACTTCGTCTCCACCTCCACCTTCCAGACCCCTTATCCTTCAAAATCCGTGTGATATCCCCTCTACTTCCGCCATGCCTCCACCTAACAAACCCCTCATCAGAATCCCTGCTCCCGTCATCACCCCTGCTTCATCAACCATTCCTCCACCACTACCCCTCAAATCCCTGTTAAAACCCACTGCTACCCCCACAGAGGTACAAAAGCCACAGGCAATGGTGCTCTAGAGTAGAAGGATTTTCCACAGGGTTTTCCCCCACAACAGTCAGAATCCTGAGCAATCTCAGCCAGAGAAGGATGATGGAGAACAACCAGAAAGAGCTATCCCTGGAACACAGTATGATCTATTGAAACACTTGGACAAGACGCCTGCTCGGATCTCCATCCTGGAGCTACTTCAAAGATCCACATCTCACCAGGCGGCCTTGATGGAATATCTTCAAAAAGTCATGGTTAATGAGGACCTCCCCGTGGAGAAGATTTCGACCGTCCTGACCCCAACAGACACACAACCGGCCATCATGTTCCACAACTACGAGCTCGCTCCCAAGGAAGCTCGGAAATATGCATTGTGCATTTCAATAAAAATTAATGGGGTATCCATAAACCCGTGTCTTGTGGACACAGGCGCGTCCATAAATGTGATCTCCATGGACACCCTTCAGTTGTGTGGGGTCAACGAGGAACAAATAAGACCTTCCTTGATCACAGTCACGACTTATGACAATAGCAAAAGACCGCCGCAGGGGATGATTATTCTGAAGGCAGAACTAGGCCCTATGTCAGTTCTCACGGAATTCCATGTCCTCGATATGGACCCCACATTCAAGGCTATACTGGGTCGCCCCTACATTGAAACCATGGACGCTGTGCCTTCCACCAACCATCAGTGCCTGAAGTTTCCTTACAATGGGAGGATTATTAAAGTGGTCAGCACACCTGTCCTTCACACAGTGGATGCTATCAACACCTCTCTGCCCTCTGTTTGGCCATCTCATCGACCTATATTGTCATTGCTGGACGTGTGTGATCTATCTCACGTTCCACTAGCACCAAAGGAGCCGGTCAGGGTAACCGCAACATCATATCTCCCTTTTCACTCCAAAGGGTGGGAGATTATGAGGAACATCGGCTACCAACAGGGTAAAGGTCTGGGTGCACAGTTACAGGGTAGGCTCAAACCGCCAAAGGAAATTAGGCCGAACCGCAGGTTTGGCCTAGGCTTCAAAGGACCGTTCAAGGCGGATTTGAAGCCCCTCACATGGACTCTATCAAACCACTTCAACAGAGGGCCCATTATTCATATGGGAGATTACCCACGAGAAGCATATGGGGGATCACATGCTATATATTTGGCTGAAAAATGTCCGAGGATCACCAAAAGAGGCAAGATCAAAGATCCGAAATGCGAGTGGAACAAATGGTTCGACATACGGGACATTTCCGTTGCACTGGAAAGGATGTTCCCGTCTCCGCAGCTTGAAAGACCACCATTGATCTCCACCATACCAGAGAATATTACCACTCTTGCCAAGATTCCAAACTATCCTCGTCCTCGCCAGAAGGACCCTGTCATCGACGGATCTTCATCCGTCCTCAACATTGCCGTCGACGGCTCATTAGCTGCCATCTTCTCCATCCACTCGTCTCAGCCTTTGCTGATATCTTCTTCCTGGGCCAGACAATTGTCTGATGATCTTCCCAGATCCCCTTCTCTGCTTACATACCTACGCGGGCTTCTCAACCCGCGCCAGGTCTTCAACCATGATCTGTTCTATGAGCCTCACAATCCTCTAGCCATAACCACTTTTCTCTCTCCTCCAATCTCTTTTCACTGCTTTGTCATTAAAATTGAAAATGAAAAAAAAAACGTCAATTTTCAAACTCCTCAACAACACATCTTCGTTGAGGAAACCTCTTACATCTCCCACGGGTGCGTCCCGCCCTGCAGACCACCCGTCCAAGGTCCGATGAGCTACCTTTTCTACCCCTCCTCTGAGGGGTCTGCTCCTGTATATTCTACACCATCCTCTTCGTCTTCCTCTTCTTCTGTAAATATTGTCAATCAATCTAGGAATGATAGGTCAAGGGTGGTACCTAGGAAGAAATCCAAGGGTAGGCAGATCCCTCGTCGATTCCTTCTGGATTTAGCCGCCAGATGTCAGGCCCTTCTTGCCATCCCCCAGTTGTTAGAAAATCTCATCCGGCTACCGGAAATAGAATGTGAGGGCGATTGTGCATTTGATGAAGGGTATGGAGTCTACGAGATCACGGATGAAGAATGCCCCACTGAAGATGAGGGTGAAGAATATGAGGATGCGGCGGGCGCATACGCTAGTGGAATAAAGAGGTTCGACGAGCCGTCAACCGCCGTAGAAGAATCCACCAAAGGAGTCAACTTGGGAACTGAGGAAGACCCTAGGATCATCCTCATAAGTGACAATCTACCACCCTCTGAAGAAAAGGCATTAATTGAATGGAGCTATGAGGATATGCCGGGTCTAGATTCAACCTTGGTCGAACACCGTTTAACCCTAAAACCAGGGTCCGTCTCGGTAAAACAAAGGTTAAGGTATTTCCACCCTCAGATGGCTTTGAAAATGAAAGAAGAGGTCAATAAGCTCCACAAAGCCAGGTTCATTAGAGTCATCTTTTATCCTCAATGGGTGGCAAACATTCTCCCGGTCATGAAGAAAGATGGGAAAGTCAGATTTGCATCGACTTCCGGGACCTTAACCGCGCGTGTCCAAAAGATGATTTTCCCTTACCTCACATTGATGTGTTGATTGATAACACGGCAGGCTACGAAACCCTCTCATTCATGGATGGATTTTCAGGATACAATCAAATTCGTTTGGCAGAAGAGGATCAGGAAAAGACGTCATTCACTACCCCTTGGGGAACATATTGTTACGTGGTCATGCCGTTTGGGTTAAAGAATGCTGGAGCTACTTACTAAAGAGCTATGATGGCCATATTTCATGACATGATGCACATATACCTGGAAGTGTATGTGGATGATTTGTTGGTGAAATCAAGGACCAGGATGGAACATCCAGAAGTTTTGGCTAAGGTCTTGCAGAGGTCAAGGGAGTTCCAATTGAAAATGAACCCGAAAAAGTGTGTGTTTGGTGTGTCGTCGGGTAAATTGCTGGGGTTCATTATGAGTAAAAGAGGGATCGAGATAGATCCCGACAAAGCTAAGGCCATCAGGGATATGCTGCCTCCCAAGAATTTGAGGGAAGTCCGAGGTTTAATCTGGAAGTTGCAGTTTATTCGTCGGTTTGTGTCCCAACATTCACAAAGGTGTAGACCTCTCTACGAGTTGACCAAGCCAGGAGTAGAATTCCACTAGAATTCTAAATGTCAGAAAGCTTTTGAAGGGTTGAAGGAATATCTGGCTAGTCCACCCGTTCTCATTCCACCTAAACCAGATAAACCTCTGATCCTTTACGTCTCAGTCTTGGATGACTCCGTGGGAGCCGTCCTCGCACAAGCTGATGAAGAAGGTAAGGAATGGGCAACCTATTACTTGTCCAAACTTCTCAATCCCTGTGAGCAGAAGTACACCGTCATGGAGAAAACCTGTGCTGCCCTCGTTTGGGTAGTGCAGAAATTGAAGCACTACATCTTGGCTCATGAGGTCCACTTGATTCCTCGAATGAATCCTATCAAATTTCTTCTGGAGAAATCCGTCCTTACGGATAGGCTAGCACGCTGGCAAAGTTTTCTCTCTCAGTTCGACATCACCTACATCCAGCAAAAGGTGATTAAAGGCTATGCCATAGCCGAGCATCTCGCTCACCATCCTCTTCCCAAGTTCGATCCCGTCCAATCAGAGTTTCCAGATGAGGAACTAATGTCCGTCAACCAATCAGATGAGCCAATGTGGACGCTATATTTTGATGGAGCTCTGAATTCTCAAGGGAGAGGAATCGGCGTCGCCCTCCTGTCGCCTGAAGACCTCACATTCCCATTGGCATACCAGCTCAAATTTTCAGTTACCAACAATATAGCCAAATATGAAGCTCTTCTAGCTGGCCTAGAACTCACTCATTCTTTTCGTATCACTGAGTTACGAGTCATAGGTGATAGTCAACTCATCCTTCGCCAGGTGCTCACTAAATATCGCACTCGCGATCCCAAACTCAAGCCATACCAAGAACTCACTGCTGCCTTTGCCAAATAGTTCACCAAACTGATCTTTGTTCATGTCCCTCGTCATCAGAATATTCTCGCCGATGCCCTCGCCTCGTTGGCATCATCCATAAGGTTCCCTCTAGGAAGATGGTTTGAGTCCATTTCCATCTACAAACTTCACGCCCCTGTAATCGATGATGCTTCCTACGTAAATATCAAAGACATGATAGCAAGGAAGATCCTGCAGGAAGATATCCTTGAGAAGAGGGAAATCATGTTGGCAGAGGCCGAAGAAGAACTGGCTGATGAAGAGAAACCATGGTTCTATGAAATCGTCAAATACTGCCAAGATCAGTCTTATCCTGAAGGGGCCACCACAGAGGACAAGAAAGCCATACGAAGGGTGGCTCAGAAATACACATTGGTTGGAGGTCTACTCTATAGGAGGAGCCTTATTGGTATTCTGTTAAGATGTCTTGGTGACGATGAGGTTTGGAAATGTGTAGAGGAGACGCACTCGGGTGTGTGTGGTGGCCACCTGAATAGTCAGGTGCTCGCCAAGAAGATCATTCGCCAAGGCTTTTATTGGCCCACTATGGAAGAGGATTGTGCTGTCTATATCCGTAGGTGTGTCAAGTGTCAACTTCACGCCGATAAAATCCATTCACCATCTTCCTCACTTCATCCAATATCCTCCCCGTGGCCTTTCTCCATGTGGGCATTCGGCATCATTGGTCCCCTAGGTGATCCCAATTCCCTCACCAAGTAGAAATCTTTCATCCTTACTGCGACGGAATACTTCACCAAATGGGCCGAAGTCGAAGCTTACACGGAAATCAAGGCGTCAACAGTCTGCAAGTTCATCATGAAGAACATCCTCGCCAGATTCGGCGTCCCAAGCACAATCGTCACCGACAATGGGCCACAGTTCATTTCTCAGGACCTATACGACCTCTGCAAAAGGTACGTAATTGCATTGCATCATTCATCGCCTTATTACCTACAAGGTAACGGCCAAGCGGAGGCCACCAATAAAACATTGCTCAAAATCATCAAAAAAACCTGCGAGTCTAGTAAGTTTTCAGACTGGCCAGAAAAACTTATCGAAGCCCTATGGGCCTATCGCACTTCAATCCGTACCCCCACCGGGCAGACTCCATTTGCCCTTACTTATGGTATGGAAGCGGTAGTCCCGTACGAGACTCTGATCCCTTCTCTCAGGGTACAATTGGATGAGGAATTTCCCCTCAACGATCATCGTAATTCACTTCTCGCCCAGTTGGAACCCTTGGATGAGAAGCGGCTGGCCGCTGCTTAACACGCGCGTGTGTATCAAAATAGACTCGCTCGCTTTTACCAAAAGAAAGTCGTTGAGAGAAAATTCAAAGTTGGTGAGATGGTCGTAAAAAGAATTTTTGTCAAACCTGGAGGTCCGCGTTCTAAGCTCCAACCCAATTGGGAAGGACCATATGTAATTCAAGCCGTGTACCCTGGCAACGCCTACAAGCTAATCAACGCCGAAGGGACCGAGTTATCCCACCCTTGGAATGGGCTTTATCTTAAGAAATACTACCCTTAGCACAAAACAAAAAAATGATGAAAAGATAGAAAACATCAAAAATAAAGAAATATTGAAAACCACTAAAAATATGGAAAATTCAAAATGCCAATGCCTGGTGGTCACCATGTAGTCAAGTCACTGCATCTAACCTTCATGTTAGGATATGGCCCATTAAGGCTTGGTAGGCACCGGGTCTTGGTTTGCCAGAACCGTGGAGATCCCTGTCCGGCCACGTCGGCGTATGCTCGCTCGAAGGAAGCTAACATGTGCTCACTTATGTATTTTATTCAAAAAAAAAAGTCGGTAGCATCACCTACGGTGGGGCCCCACCCAGAAGATCTCCGGAAGCTGTAATCTTTATTCTTTTCTCTTCGACCAAATGAGACAGTCGGCGCCCTTAAAACGCTAAGCATGAGAAACCGAAACTCAAACCCCAAAGGCAAGAGTAGGATCCATTTCCTCGAGCATCGATCAGAGCACGAGAAGAGGGCAGTGTCCCCGCAGGCATACGAAAAGGGAGCCTACAAATGTCAAATGACTATATCTCCCTCACAAAAAGAAATACAAAATCAAAATCAAGAGAAAAGCCTGGTCGTGACCGTGCCTGTTGCAATAAACGGAACCCCTCAAAGCAAAAGTCTGAATCCACAAAAGGGGCCGTGGAATGTAAATGCTCGAGATTTGGTCCGAAGTTGTCAGAAAGGAAAGAGTTAATGGGCCCTTATTCGCTCGCCGGGTTAACGGTTTTGCCGATCCTCTCAGGAGGTTTATCCCCCACGCTCTTCCTTCTTCCTTTGAAGATGAAGGCTAGATGGAGTTTCTAAAGGGCGAAACCCGCCAAGGTCTGCGACCTTATTTTAATATACACATATGGTTGGCTACTTTGAAAAGCAAAAGCTATCGCTGCGAAGGAGTCTCTGTGTTTCTGGCTGGTGAAGACCCATGTTTACCGCCTTGATGTCTTCTTGCTTAACCTTGGGCTTAGGCCAATGCAAGCGCGTCACCTATGGGTGCGACGGCGTCTGATTCCGGGTCAGCGTCGCGCGGTTGGTCGTTAGGGTTCCAGGGTGTTCCATCATATACCATCTAGAGTTGTGAGGAAATAGACCCGGGTCGGGCAAATCATTTACCTCAAACATCTTTTGGGTGAATCCCTGTGGTCGGAAGCGACTGGGAGCCTAAGCATGGCATGACGGTATTGTCATCAGGGTAAGTCTTAGCCGGCGGGATCATCATTCGAGGGGTCTAGAAGCCCAAATCAACCTAGATGTGCACTTAGGATACCTGGGAGGTTAGTAAGAAATCCCTGTTCTCACGTAGGTTAGGTGCGATTTGGGTGCTTGCCAGGCGTTAGCAACAAAAAATTGAAATGATAAAAATAATAAAAAAGAGAAAATGTACATATTTGCAAACAAAAAAAATCTTTTTTATGATTAAAAAAATGCCAAATATAAAAAAGAAAATAAATCAATTTTGCATGATTGCATTTGCGTGCAGCATCTCACTTTTAATACCGCTTGCATTCGTGTGCTTGCCTGTCGCATTTATCATCACTGCATCTTTCTCTCGCCTTCCTTAAATAAAGGCTTGGCCCCTTGACCAGTTATCAAGGACAGTCACAGTGACCATTTGCTTATTGAGCAAGGGGCCAAGTCAGAACAGAAATTCTGATTTGTTTGTTTCAGTGATGTGTGCAGGGATTCAGGCAACAGAAGCAAAGGTGAAAACCAAACAAATCGAACCTTGTATTTTATTCCAAAAACTAAAAAAATTACATCAAGTTCTGCCCTCTCTCTCTGCATTACTCGTCCCACTACTCTCCGGGTAAAACGCTCTCAAAGGTACTACCCAACTATGAAAAGCGGTACTCCTACCGCTCTGTACTCCCCTTCCTATTCCCACACCCCGGCGTTGATCCACGGAAGCAGCAGAGAAGCTACCAACACGAAAGCCACGCTCTCGTGCTCTTCGGTAGTGCTCCTCACCATCTCTCAACCACTGTTCAGCAAGACCAAGGCTGGTTCGGAGTTCGAACAACTGGGCCTCCATGGCCCTTCCCTTTCAGTCAATCTGTTGGCTCTTTCTCTCTCTGCGTCTCTTTCTCTACAGCTAGCCTGGCCTTCTGAAAATCCGGGAGACCCCTGTATGCGGCCACTGCTAACTCCCATGAAATGTGTGATTTCATCACACTCCGTGCGTGCAAGGAATGGAGAGGAGGTTTGGTCAGAAAGAAAGGAAGAAGAAAGAATGAGAAAAGGGCAGGAAAGCTCAGCTTACGAGTTGTGATTGGGCCCTTTTGCTGAAGTGCCCTTCGAGGTCCGAAAGCCTCCTGGAACTACTACCACTGGACCTGCTTCTCTTCGAGGAGTGGGAAGATTCGCCCTCCATCCAACTCTCGAAATTTTGAACTCCTCCTCTCCCGTGAGAACTTGTGCTCCTCGAGTTAGCTCTCGATATACCTGGGAGGATAAAAGGGACAAGAATTTATAGAAATAGAAGGAGTGCGGGCCAAGATTGCCTCCATCACCTTTTAATGATAGCCCTCGCGATGAGACACCTGCCATGCGGTCCCGTGTGTCACTTCACCACTCACACAGGGTGATTGATTGGACAAAGAATATGACGACTAGCCCCCTATGTTGTCTAGGGATACCCTATCATGTTTTGGAGGACGTCCGCAAAACTTGACACAACATCCGGGAGAAGGAACTAGGGCCATCATTATTGACTTCGACGGCATATTCCCATGGAAAATGGTCACAACAAGACGCGATTCTCCGCTTGGGGTGGAGTCTTGGCAGACCCATCACATGGGAACAGTGCAAAGGAGAAGAAGTGTAGGGAAGAAGGAACGCACAAGAGAACAAACAAGCAGCAGAAAATTAAATCACTCCATTCATAATTCTACATAAGCTGTCATAAACATCACAATCATAGAGAGGAGGCGGGTCCACTAGCTCGCCAACTCTTGCCATTATCTTCATGCTCGTCCCTCTAGGCATCCCTCTCCTCTCCCCTAAGGTGAGGGTCCCTCAGAAGCCTCCTGGATCCCCGTGCAGTAGCACCCGCCTCGCCTCGTGGCGCCGGCTCCACAGCAATGACTCGCTGCTCCTCCCCTGGCGTGGCGAAGAAGCCACTAGCGGCAAAGCGACCAGACTGGCGCAGTCGCTCCCCAAACTCTCGTGCTCTCTCGTAGCGCGTCTCCATCCCTCCTAGCCTCTGCACGACGGCCTGAAGGCCCAGCTGGAGCTCCCTCACTTGGGCCTCCAAGGCCCTCCTCTCAAGCTGATCCCGCTGACGCTCGGCCCTTATCTCGACTCTCTCTCTCTCTGCCTCTATCCTCGTCATCTACAGAAGAACCCTTAACTCCAGGATGTCTGGAGAAGGTCTCTCCTCACCGCGATGTCGCAGCTCTGCTACAGTTGCCACCCAGGCATCACGCTTCTCTTCCGCCCGGGCAGCCCGAGCCACCGCACCGGCAAGTTGCTCCCGGAGGGAGGCAATCTCAAGAAAAGGGGCCGAGGAACTGGAAGATACGCCGCCAGCCACTCCCACCATCGCTGTCTGCTGGGCACGCTGGAACGAACAAACAACAGCCATCAGCTAAGCTCCACATTTAAAAATAGAAAATGCAGCACTTAGCTTACCAGGAGCGACAGTTCCTGTTGAGTGGCGGCCAGCTGCCGCCTGACCTTGGCTAATTGGGCACGCGAGCCGTTGACGTCGCGCGTATCCCCGGCTTGCGGAAGCTCCGCATAACTCTCTCTCTGCTGCCGCAGGAAGTCGGCACTATCCTGCACCAGTACGCTCCCTTGCTGTCCAGGGAGACGTATGCGCCAGTCTTCAAGCTTCGCCTTGCCGCGACTCTCCTTCCAGACGCAGCTCGGCTCGTCTGCACTCGCCCACTCATCGCGCAGGCCCAGGGTCCTCGCCATGTCCTGCACCAAGAAAGAAGGGCCTCGCATCATAACAAGAACGCGTCTCCTATCAAGGACGCGTCCATCATTTGAGTGCAACACTCGCCGAAACCTTTTCCCCCCACGGCTCGCTTCAAAACTCAAAATGGATCAAAGAAGGGGAAACCGAAGCACTCAACGAGCCGTGTTCACTTCCTTCTGCGCCATTGGGCCCCTCGGGTCCCTCGGGGGCCCGAAGCGGCCCTTCCTCCTCCATGGACGCCGTTCTGTGCTCTGGCGCGTCCCTCCTCAGGCGAGGAGTCCCACGTCCCTCTCCACCTTCACCATGGTCCGGCCCACCGAACTCCATCGATCGAGAGAGGAAGAAGACGAAGAGGGGCGAGCAAATCTCGACAGGAGGCGGGCTCGTTTGCGGGTAAGGCACGAAGAAAGAAAGGCCGCCTGTCGCTTTAAAATTGAATTCAAAGGATAAGACGCGTCATCACGCCAGGACGTGCCCAAGAAGGAAGAAAAGAAAGAAGGATGATCTCTCCGTGCAAGGCGTAGTTCCCAGCTTTTCAGGGAAAGGTCTCGTGAAGCGTGCCTCGAAACAACTCGATGCAAGAGAAGAAGCGTGGAAAAGGGAAAGTGCATATGACAAAAGGAACCATTTCATTGCACACAAGCAAATAGTCGAAAGTACATCATGCAGTAAGGAGGGTGGAGTGTACAAGCAACTCTCTAACTCTCGCCATCACCCTCCTGGTCATCTCTCTCCTCCCTCCTCTGACGGGGATCCCTAGGGGGCCTCTGCGAACCCTGAGAAGCCGTGCTCGCCTCCCCAGGTGGCACCATGCCAGCCTCCAAGGTGCGGCGACGCTCCTCGGCCGAAGAAACTAGAAAGCTACCCACGGAAAAGGAACTAGACTGACGAAGTCGCGCCCCGCGCTCCTTCGCCCTCTGATACCACTCCTCACTCTCCCGAAGTCTCCCCTCCGCCGTGCCAAGACTCAGTCGGAGCTCCGACACCAGGGCCACCAGAGCCCTCCTCTCGTCCCAATCTCGATGTCGCTCTGCCCTCCTGTACTCCCTCTCTTTCTCTATGATCTCCCTATCCCTCTCCCTCTCTCTCTCTAGGATCTCCCTATCCCTCTCCTCTCTCTCTCTCTCATAGCCTCTCTCCTCGACAGCTCGAGGGCGATCCGCAGATCCACCACGTCGCGAGGAAGCTCCTCAGCCTCCTGTCGTCGCTCCTCCTCTAGCTCCGCAATCCGGGCGTCACGCTCTGCCGCCCAGGCATCGCGCTCCTGCTCGGCACGAACAGCACGGGCCAGGGCCTCCCGAGTCTCGGCCACCTGTCGAAGCACGCATGCACCGTGCGAGAGTAGTGATAGAAGGAAAGCAGCTAGAAGGAGAGTCGGGGTCAGGCAGACACTCACTCGAGCCGCGCGGTCACGCTCGGCCTCCTCAGCCTGAGCCACCGCATACGCCAGCTGCTTCTGAAGGGTAGAGACCTCCGGGGGAGGGCCCCACGAACTGGAACCCGCTCCACCAGCCATCCCGACTGTCACTGCCTGGTGGGCCCGCTGAAACACAGAGCAAACGATAGTCAGAGGCCAAGTATCAAAAATCCATGTTACAAAAATGCATTGCATAGACTCACCAGGATCTCCAACTCCTGTCGGATGGCCACTAACTGCCGCCTGGCATCCGCCAACTGGGCCCGCAGGTCGGCGATCATGTCGTCACGAGCATCCTGCATTGCATATAAGTTAGTATCACATGCATATACGTATAAAAGAGTGAAGCATTTTCATTTCACACTTACCCCTGCCATACCACCGAGGGAGAGGCGGTCCCCGTACGTAGCTCGATACCGTCTCATGTAGTCTATGCTGTCCTGTACATGGGACACCACTGGGACCCCGCCCTGCTGCCAGTCCTGGTACTGTGCTGGGAAGCGCGTGCGCCAGTCCACGATCTTCGCCTTCCCCTTGGTCTTCCACCCGATGCGGACCGGCTCATCTACATCGACCCACTCTTGGGCCAGCCCCAACGTCCTCATAACCAGCCTCAGCCGAAGCGGCTCGATCTCGTTCAGGCAATGGACCCACACGTCCCGCCTAAAACGAGGAAGACCCGCTACAACCCAGGGCTGGCCAGCGTCGGCCATACCCAGGTAGGGCCTCCACACCACCTACATCACCATACATACATCATACTAGTTGCCATTAGGTCGCATGCATAAAAAATACAAAGAAATCATACGCATCATACCATAGCCTCGGGGTACTCGCTCAACTCCCGACGAAGTGACGCCAGCTGGTAGCTATGTGGTGCCGCTACCACGACCGGCCTCCACTGTCGCGCTAGAGGAACGGCTCTCCTGTTCCCCTGCCTGGCCCTCCCTATCGGGAAGTAGTAATAACTCCCACATGCATCCATCATACATCATTAGCATGAGTAATTGCATATTTAACTACGGTAAAATGCATAAATAAATTGTGTCCCTGGAAAAAAGGTGCGAAGCCGCTAACTGTCGTCTCCCTCTCTGAAGTCTGGGAGAGATCAGTAATCAAATGGGCAAGCAGAGCCGCTCCCCACGCGTAGTGCCCCACTCTGTCAAGGTCCGCCAGGATCCCGAGGAAGCGGCAGTAGATGCCATCACCCTTCGTCCCCAGCAGAAGGTGGCCCAGGAAGAAGAAGAGGAACCTCCGGAGGTCTAGATCCACCAGCTCCCGCTCGCTCGGGTCCTGGGTGAAAGCTGCACGAGCGTCTCCCTCGAGTCGTGCCAGAAACTCCGCTCCAGTCTCGCTAACCCGCTGGCGCGGGTCACCGAATCCGAGCGCCTCCATGATCTCCACTCGGCCAACTACCTGGCTTTCTCTGTCAGTCACGCTCGTCTCTAACCACAGCAGGTCCAGGGCACTCTCTCGGTAGTCGGGGTAGGTGAGCTCGCTGACTGCCTCTCCGTCAACTCGTAGCCCGGTGATCCGAGCTACGTCCTCTAGTGTCAGCACCATGTGCCCCCAGGGCATCCGAAACGCCCTGCTCGGCGCGTGCCACCGCTCCCTCAATGCCTGAATGAGAGGAAGGTCGAGCCGGAAGGGCTCGATCCTGAGGAAGGCTCCAAAACCCATGGCGTCCATACGCGCCCTCTGGAAGTCCGGCAGCCCACGGTACGCTGCCACCACCAGGGACCAGCTGATCCGGCTCTTCATCACGCCTTGCACACCACAAAAAATAAACAAAAAGGAACACATCAGCAACATGGATAATAATAAACAACAACATTGTACATAATATTTAATTATTTTTACTTATTTTAAATATATATATATATTTAAAGGCGTCCAACCCCCTAGACGCTTTCTTTTTATTTTCTTTTTATTTTAACAAAACCAAAAATAAATAAATAACCAAAAATAAAAATAAAATATATTTTATCATGAAGGCGTCCACCCATGTGGACACCTCCTTATTTTTATTTTACATAATAACCCAAAAAATAAAAATAATAAATAATAAATAATAAAAACAAAATAAAAAAGAAAGTTGGAGGCGTCCAGGACCCTGGACGCCTCCTTCCCCCACTCCCCGGCCTTCTCCACTGGCTCTCGGCCGCCTGTTTAGCATATTAAACCAATAAATTGGGGTTCTGAGGGGCTTACCGGGTCATGCTCATCCTCTCCCGCATCGCCAGCACCCGCAGGATCCTCCACGGCCAAAGGAGGCGCCTCCTGTTCCGCGGCTATCTCTTCTTCTGCAGCAATCTCCTCTCCTGCAGCAGCCTCCTCTGCATGATCTCTCGACCTCCTCGGACGACGAGCCCGTCGTTTCCGCTTCTCCCCGCCCTGGCTCGGGCCTCCTTGCTCCATTGGGAACTGGGAATGGGTCGTTTAGAGTGAACAAGTCGTCAGAATGAACAGTAGAAGTGGAAAGGGGGGTGAGGCCCCCCTTTATATAATAAATCACCCTTTTTTGGGGCGTCCAGGCGCCTGGACGCCCCCACTTTTTCTTTTTTTTTTCGAAAATTCAAAAAAAACTAGGGTCGTCCAGGCGCCTGGACGCCCCCAAACAAAATAAAAAAAATTAAACAAAATAAAAAAAGAAAAACTAGGAGCGTCCACGCCCCGGGACGCTCCCAAACAAAAAATTAAACAAAAAAAGGGAAATCATAGGGGCGTCCAGGCCCGTGGACGCCCCCAAATAAAAAATAAATAAAAAAGAAAAAAGAAAAATTGGAGGCGTCCAGGCCTCTGGACGCCCCCCATTAAACATAAAAAATTATATATATATATATTTATATATGATCATATTATGAATAAATAGATACATAAAAAGAAAGAAAACACAAAAATATAAAAATAAAAAATAAAAAATCATAAAAATAATAATTAGGGGAACAGTGGTCTAGAATGTCAAATTCAAAATTTTATTCCATCAGAAAGCAGAGCGAGTTACATCAGGGGCTTAGGCACTCTAGGCCTTAACTTCCCCAGTTCTGTTATATAAGCTCTCCACAGCTCACATTCTTCCCCCACATGCGCTAAGGCCTTTCCCGCTACACTTGTTTTCCAGCGTGCCTTTACGGCTTTCGCTTCCTTCGCATCCGCCTCCGTGCCCAAATCCCTCTTCTTAAAAGGGACGATGCCAGTCAGTAGTGGAAACGAATGGCGCGGAATGCCGATCTGGAGGCAGCACCGATGCGCGTTGTAAAGGACAAACTCGGTCGCGCCGATCAGTTGGAGATCAACTTCGGGAGAAGACCTCATAAGGAGTTCAAGCGAGAGTAGACATGCCGGTGCGCAAGTGAAGAAGCTTTGTGTCATGGTGCGAAAGTAAGACCGCCAGTCTTCACGTTTCTTCAGCCACGGAACACGGTTCGCTACAGTGCCACCAAAGCCTAACACATCGGCTACGTGATGAAGGGGGCTTTGTTGGAAGAGCTTCGAAGCGGTTGGCATTCCCTCACGGTGATCAAATTTGAAATGCAAATCAAGCCAGCAATTCAGGATAAGTGCGCAACCAAAAGGAGGCTTACCCATGCTCGAGGCGGTAAGACCACTGTAAAGATAGGCAAGGATGGCGGGTCCCACCCTCTTTCCACTCCATATCCCGCAAATGGCACTCAGTTGGTCTTCTTCCACTATGTTGTCAGTATAAGGGAACAAGAGAGCTCCCGCCAGACAAATGGTGAACCCTTTCATGATTCCTTCCAAATAGTCATCATCTGGTGACCCTCTCAGCGCATCCATAACCCGTTCCGCGAGCTTTTGCAAATCAATTCCCTGTCGAGTACGGACCTTTTTCGCTGCGTCGGGCCGTATGAAGCTTCCAACGACACTCTCGGAAGTCCCCCGTGTCAGCATCCGCATAGCCTTCACCTTCCTGTCACTCTTGAATTTCTTCAATCTAAGCAGAAGTTCCACCTCCTCGAGGAGGATGGTCACCTCGAAGGTCGGGAAGACAAACGTGTGGGTCTGGGGATGCCAGATCTCCACTAATGCGCCCATAGCAGCCCAGTCCATGCGGATTCTCTCATAGTGTTTGGCGTGAATAAGGAGCCCCTGAAGATGCCACCTCGAGAGTATGGCCCTCATGCCGATGGAGATGTTGGAAGTTAGCTTTGAAAGCCATGGCAGTTTGGAAAACTTCCTCGGGCCTGGGAAGAGTGGATATGGCTGGAAGAGAAAAGAAAGAAGAAGAAAGGAAGGAAGTAAGAAGAAGGTTCACGTGGAGAAATTTGAAATGAATCAACTTACCATATGCGACATGATCGTCCCACTCAGATGACCCTCGAGGTCGAAGAGTCGCCTGATCTCGCTGCTAGGCCTGCTCCTCTTCATAACGTGGGAAGACTCTCCTTCCATCCTGAAATCTCTAGATTCTCCTCTCCTTTTCCTCCTGAGCTTTCAAAACTCTCCTTGGTGCATTTTTAGGAACTAGCCTAAGGGAGATACTTATAGGAAGGGTAGGGCGCTACAGGATGGAACATGTCACGTCAGTGGTCAGTTGTCAAGATTTTGTCTGGATCTCCTTTGTACTGTGGTGCGATTCTGCTACTTTCTGATGTTGCTAACCTTTGCTGGTCTGTGCAGGTTTTACTAACGGACGTCTTTATCATGTCTCCTGTCCCACCTTTCATTGGTTGGTCCCACCTTGTCACGCATCATAGTATATGATATCTACACTACTAGAATATGTCAAGGACCTTGCGGCCTGAACGAACCTGGGATTTGAGTTCCCCTTCAACAAAAACGGTGATGGTTCTGGAAAAATTTGGGTTGTACGGATAGGCCGTTAATTTGTGGTAGCATGGGGACGATGGTTCCATTCAGAGAGTTGGTGCGTGGATAAACGGGCCCCAGCCCAGTACCAGCTCACCGGATCGGTATCCTGACCCGTTCTTAACAAGTTGATAATATTATCCTTGGCTATTTTCTATTTTAGTTTGTTTTAAATTTTTATTTAAGCCCAGCATGCATTCATATAGGACTTTGATTTATTGCGGAAGATCATTCAAGTGATTCGATTGCGAAAGCCGATGTGCTTCAATTCTTACAAATATGAGATATTCCACTCCGAATGAAATACTGAGTTTCCTTGAAACGGCCCTACGCTGCTCTTCCAAAGGAGACCCTTGTTTGGACAGACCCTCAGATATTCCTTTGCTTTTTACCTTGCTTGACCCACCTTGGCCGCAGCACTTCCACGTTGGCTGGTAACCGCTCCCCAAAGGTGAAACCTGCAGGTTTATGACCCAGGTACTTCCACACCGAGAAGTTGGTCTCTTTTTGTTTCGTGCCTGAGCGCACATCTCACCCTCCATTATTTGATCTCCGTCCAAGCAAATCGTCAAAATTTGAAAGACCTCCTTCAAGGTCGCCTCATTGAAACTTCAGGAAAGATTCCAAATAGTAACGTCAAAAGCGTGTCTCATCACACCTTGGCATCAACTTATCAGTCCGCTCCCACTTCATTTCACTCCACTTTGATATCATTCCACTACGTGTCACTCCCTTGCAAAGTAGACGCCAAGGCGGGGCAGCTGTAGACACGCCATTCCTGACATCTCCTGAGAAAATCTCATATTACTATACGACGCCCCGCATTGGCTTTCGCATTTTGAATCGCTCGAGTGTTTCCTATTCTTGAGTCTTCTTCCGCCTTTTTGGCATCCAGAAATCATCTCGTTGCAGCATTCGGACAGCATCAACACCAATCGGACGCACCGGAAGGTTCCGAAACCAGGAAGGGTGCCTGTCGGGGAGCTGCCGACACCTTTTCAGCGGACCCGGGGGGTCTTAATGGAGGCGTCCAGTCTCCTGGACGCCTCCATTACTTTAATTTATTTCTTAAGACCAAAAATACATAAAAAAATGATATATTAATGGAGGCGTCCAGGCCCCTGGACGCCTCCATGAAAACAAATATAAAAAATATAAAAATGCCAACTTTGGCATAAAAACAAAACAAAAATAAAAAATATATTTTTTTGGAGGCGTCCAGGACCCTGGACGCCTCCATCAACTTGTCCACCGGGCCCCGTCCACCGACCGACGGTTTGTCGTGTGTGAAAAAATCTAATTGTGGAAGCGTCCTGCCAACTGGACGCGCCCATTTCCGAATCACGAGGCGCCGCTCACAAAACCACGCGTTGTGCCAAACCGCGTGCAGCTTTCGGTGGAGTTCGGTGGACCTTATTGAGGCGTCCGGGACCCTGGACGCCTCCACGAAAATATTCAAAAAAAATGAATAAAAATAGAATAAAATATTACTTCGGCCCTGATGGAGGTGTCCAGGGTCCTGGACGCCTCCACCCTCCGGAGCCCTATAAATAGAGGCCCACCCCCTCAGTTCTGAGGGAGCTAAGAATAGATCCGATAGGCTACCAGAGCCCAAAGGCTACCGGAGTCATTTCTAACCCGTGGGGTCTTTTGTAGGTGGAGGTTCTGCCGGCTTCTCGGGTGCCCACGCTCGCGAGAGGAAGGTCGTCTTCGTCCACCGCGCTTCTACGTCGTCCCTACGCTGTCGAAGCTCCGCCGGATCTCGCCATCGGCACATCCAATAAGACAATTCTCTCCCCTTTTTCTCTATAGTTCTTTACATTCATCATCTCGCATCCTCTAACTCCCTTTGTAAGGGCGCCTTCTCTTATATACTTCTTGCATTCATCATTGCATTTTCCTCCTACTCGTGTCCGGGAGGGGTTTAAAATCACACCAACCAGGTGTGTGTCCCGCCACGATTTCATTACTTTCATTGCAAGAGTTTGATACTACACTGCCATTTTCTAATTCCGTTTATTTATTGTCTGTTGTTTTGTAAGGGTAACTAAAGAAAGCCCTCTCCGTCGGCCGGCCGAAGGGGGAGGAAGAAGCAACCCGCCACTTCCTGCTAGTGAGGTAGGCGCGATCACTCTTTCATTTTGGGGTCCTCGACCCCTGGCGATCACATCATAATCTCGAGGCCGCGGCGAGTCATATCTCGCAATGGCCGTTTAAATTTCTGCCTTCATACTTTATGTTGCTCTTATACCTGCTATACTCTCGAGGCCGCGGCGAGTCACTTCCCCAATGGCCGTTTAAATTCCCGTTCTTATATTCTCTTTATATTCTGTTATATTCTTATCTGCTCATAGTCTCGAGGCCGCGACGAGTCACTTCCCCAATGGCCGTTTAAATTCCCGTTCTTATATTCTCTTTATATTATGTTATATTCTTATCTGCTCATATTCTCGAGGCCGCAGCGAGTCACTTCCCCAATGGCCGTTTAAATTCCCGTTCTTATATTCTCTTTATATTTTGTTATATTCTTATCTGCTCATATCCTCGAGGCCGCGGCAAGTCACTTCCCGCAATGGCCGTTTGAATTCTGTCCTTTCTCTTGTATATCTTGAATTGCTGCTATATCTGCTATACTCTTGAGGCCGCGGCGAGTCACTTCCCGCAATGGCCGTTTCAATTCTTGCTATTTGATTTCTGCACCATTCCCGTCCCCCCGAGGCCGCGGCGAGTCACTTCCCGCTATGTCCGTTTAACCCCCATATCTTGCTATATTACATTTGTCCCGCTCGCCCCGCCGGAGCAATCTCCCGTGGTGGCCCCTTCTCTTTTCTCTTATTTCTGTGTTGCAGCAAACAAGAGGAGCCCGCGCGCTCCGCGTCTTCTTCGCTCCTCGAACCCCGTGACGTCGCTCACAATATGGACCCTCCCAATTGGGTTGGAGTTTAGAACACGGCCCACCATGTTTCACAAAAATTCTTTTCACTACCATCTCACCGACTTTAAATTTTCTCTCAATGACCTTATTTTGATAGAAACGTGTGAGTCTATTTTGTTAAACAGGTGCATGCTGAGTAGTGACCAGTCGCTTCTCATCTAAGAGTTCCAATTGGGTAAGGAGTGGCGACGTTCGTCGGTGGAAAGTTCCTTGTCAAATTGTACCCTAAGAGAAGGAATCAGAGTCTCGTACGGGGCAACCGCCTCCATCTCGTAAGTAAGGGCAAGCGGGGTTTACCCAGTGGGAGTACTGATTGAAGTGCGATAGGCCCATAAAGCTTCGATAAGCTTTTCTGGCTAGTCCGAGAATTTATTAGACTCATACGTTTTCTTTATGACTTTGATCAGTTTTTTATTAGTGGCCTCTGCCTGGCCATTACCTTGGGGATAATAAGGTTATGAATGATGCAATGTAATTTTGTACCTTTTGCAGAGGTCCTAAAGGTCCTGAGAAATGAATTGCGGCCCATTGTCGATAATGATAGTGCTTGGAATGCTAAACCTGGTGATCATGTTCTTCATGATGAACTTGCAGACTGTTGAAGCTTTGATTTCCACGTAAGCTTCGGCTTTGGCCCATTTGGTGAAGTACTCCGTTGCAGTAAGGATGAAAGATTTTTACTTAGGGAGAGAGTTGGGATCACCAAGAGGACCGATGATGTCGAAAGCCCATATAGAGAAAGGCCATGGGGAGGATACTGGATGAAGTGCGGAAGATAGAGAATGAATTTTGTTGGCATGAAGTTGACACTTGACACACCTACGGACATAGACAGCACAATCCTCTTCCATGGTGGGCCAGTAAAAGCCTTACCGAAGGATATTCTTAGCAAGCATCTAGCTATTCACGTGGCCACCACACACACCTGAGTGTGCTTCCTCCACACACTTCCAGACCTCATCCTCATCAAGACATCTCATAAGAACACTAGTAAAGCTTCTCCTATACAACACTCCTCAAACCAATTTGTATTTCTGTGCCACTCTCCTTATGGCTTTCTTATCTTCCATTATGACTTCTTCAGGGTAGGACTGATCTTTGCAATATTTTGTAATTTCATAAAACCATGGCTTTTCCTCGTCTGTCAGTTCTTCTTCCAACTCTGTCAACATGATTTCTCTCTTCTTAATAATTTATCCCTCTTTGACGTTTCTTGATAATTCTTCCTTAACCTTTAGAAAGGCAGCACCTTGAACATCGGGGGTAAGACGCTTGTGAATGACGATAGACTCAAAACGTCTACATAGAGGGAAGGTTAAAGATGATGCTAGTGAGGCAAGGGTAGAATATTCTGGTCACGAGGGACATGGGCAAAGATCAGTTTGGTGAATAGTTTGGCATAAGCAGAAGTAAGCTCTTGATAGGGCTTGAGCTTGGGAGAGAGGGTACGATATTTGGTGAGCACTTGGCGAAGAATGAGTTGACTATCACTACAATTCGCAGCTCGGTGACACCAAAAGAATGGGCGACTTCTAGGCCAACTAAAAGAGCCTCATATTCAGCTATGTTGTTGGTGATTGAGAATGCGAGCTGAAAAGCTTGTGGGATGGTGACACCTTCAGGTGATAGGAGGGCAATGCCGACACCTCTTGACAGGAACTAATGTCCACATGTGATCAGTGGATTGGTTGATGGACATTAGTTCCTCATCTGAAAACTCTGATTGGATAGGGTCAAATTTGGGGAGAGGATGGTGAGCGAGATGCTCGACTATGGCATAGCCTTTAATCACCTTTGTTGAATATAGGTGATGTCAAATTGAGATAGGAACCTTTGCCAGCGTGCTAGCCTATCAGTGAGGATGGATTTCTGTAAGAGGAACTTGATAGGGTTCATTCGGGCAATCAAATGGACTGCATGAGCCAGAAAATAATGTTTTAATTTCTGCACTACCCGAACAAGGGCGGCACAGGTTTTCTCCATAGCTGTGTATTTCTACTCACAGGGGTTAAGAAGTTTGGACAAGTAATAGGCTGCCCTTTCCTTGCTCTCTTCATTTGTTTGTGCCAGGACAACTCCCACAGAGTCATCCAAGACTGAGATGTAAAGAATCAAAGGTTTGCCTAGTGTGGGTGGTATCAGGACAGGTGGATTAGCCAGATATTCTTTCAGTCCTTCGAAAGCCTCCTGACACTTACAATCCCAACGGAACTCTATTCCCGGCTTGGTCAGCTCATAGAAAGGTTTACACCTTTGTGAATGCTGGGACACAAACCGACGAATAAATTGTAACCTCCCAATTAAACCTTGAACTTCTCTCAGATTCTTTGGAGGTGGCATATCCATGATTGCCTTGGCCTTATTGGGATCTATCTCAATACCCCTCTTGCTCACAATGAAGCCTAGCAATTTACTCGATGAAACACCAAATACACACTTCTTTGGATTCATTTTCAATTGGAATTCCCTCGATCCTTGCAACACCTTAGCCAGAACTCCTGCATGCTCTGCCCTAGTCCTTGATTTCACCACCAAGTCATCCACATACACCTCCAAATATATGTGCATCATATCATGAAATATTACCATCATAGCCCTTTGGTAAGTAGCTCCAGCATTCTTTAACCAAAACGACATGACCACATAACAAAATGTTCCCCAAGGTGTGGTAAATGACGTCTTCTCCTGATCCTCCTCAGCCAAATAAATTTGATTATATCCCGAAAAGCCATCCATGAATGAGAGGGTTTCATATCCTGCCATATTGTCAATCAATACATTAATGTGAGGCAAGGGGAAATCATCTTTTGAACACGCGCAGTTAAGGTCTCGGAAGTCAATGTATATTCTCACCTTTCCATCTTTCTTCATGACTGGGACAATGTTTGCCACCCATTGAGGATAAATGACGACTCTAATAAACCTGAATTTGTGGAGCTTGTCAACCTCTTCTTTTATTTTCAAAACCATTTGAGGGTGGAAACGCCTTAACCTTTGCTTTACCGAGATGGACCCTAGTTTTAAAGTTAAACGGTGTTCAACCAGGGTGGAATCCAAACCCGGCATATCCTCGTAACTCCATGCGAACATATCCTTGTATACTTTGAGAACCTCAATCAATGCCTCTTCCTTAAATGATGGCAAATTATCACTTATGAGGACTATCCAAGGGTCTTTCTCGGTTCCCAAGCTGATCTGTTTGGTGGATTCTTCTACAGCGGCTGACGGTTCATCAAATCTCCTCATCCCACTTGCATAGGCATCAGCCGCGTCCTCATACTCTTCATCCCATTCTTAAGTAGGGTATTCTTCATTTGTGATTTCATAGACTCCATACCCTTCATCGATTGCACAATCCTCCGCACATTCTAATTCCGGCAGTTGGATGGGATTTTCTAGCAGCTGAGGAATGTCTAGGCATGCTTGACACTTGTTGGCTAGATCTAGAAGGAATCGAAGAGGGATTTGCCTACCCTTGGATTTTCTTTTGGGTACTACCCTTGACTTATTATTCCTAACCTGACTGACTTATCCTATAGAAGAAGATGAAGAAGAACCTGAAGAATGTACAGGAAAATACCCCTCAGCGGAGGGGTAAAGAAGGTCACTTAGAGGACCTTGGATGAGTGGCCCGTAAGTCGGGGCACACTCATGGGAGATGTAGGAGGTCTTCTCAAAGGAAATGTTCTATTGAGGAGTTTAGAAAATGACATTTTTTTTTGTTTTCATTTTCAATGACAAAACAATTAAAAGTAATTGGAGAATGAGAAAAGGGGATTATAGCTAATGGGTTTGGTGGCTGGAAGAGCAGATCATGATTGAAGGTTTTACGTGGGTTGAAGAACCCGCATAGGAATGTAAGTAGAGAAGGGGACCTGGGTAGATCATCAGACAACCGTCTTGCCTAGGAGGAAGTCAGCAATAGAGGCTGAAGAGAATGAATGGAGAAAATGATGGAAAGCGATCCTTCAATGGTAACGTCCTCTTGGCGAGGATGGATTGGAGTTTTGGCAACAATCGTGGCATCTCCTGGCATATCGGAGATCAAAGGTGGCCCTTCTGGGTGTAGAGGCAAGACCATTCTCTACAGTGTGGGAAATGTCCTGTATGTCAAACCATTTGTACCACTCGCACTCCGGGTCATCCACCTTTCCTCTCTTGAGAGCCCTTGAACATCCCTCAGCTAAGTATACAACCTGTGACCCCCCATGTGTTTCCTGTGAGTAGTCCCCCATCTGAACAACGGGCACCTTCTTGAAATGAGAATACAATGACCATTCGAGGGGTTTCTCATCTGCTTCCACTGGCCCTTCGAAGCCCAGGCCGGCCCTAAGGATTAACCTTATTTTCTTCAACGGTCTCAGCCTTCCCTGTGATTGTGACCCTAGGCCTTTGCCTAGTTGGTAGCCCATGTTCATCATAATCTCCCATCCTTTAGAATGGGAGGGGAGACGTGGCATTGGTGCGGGAAATGGCTTTTCTTGTGTTAATGGGGCGCGGCAAGGGTCACATATGTCCAACAGTGACAGAATGGGCCGGTGGGTCGGCCAAACAGAGGGTAGAGAAGTGGCAATAGCATCTACCATAGGAAGGATGGGCATGCTAAACACCTTGACAATTCTCCCTTTGTACGGGAACTTCAAGCCTTGGTGATTGATAGAAGGGACGACATTCATTGCCTCTATGTAGGCACGACCCAATATGCCCTTGAATGTTGGGTCCATGTCAAGAATGTGAAATTCTGTAGGAACCACGACAGGACCCACCTCCACATTAAGAGTGATCATGTAACACCCCATTTTTTTTATTCTTTTCAGATCAGGATCCGTGGGTTTCGGAGAGCATTTGCGAGTCCCGGAACGTGTTTTACAGTTTACTCTGGTTTTTGTCTGATGAACCTTCGGAACCCTGTGTAGGGTGAACCGACGTGTCATCAGGCTCCAGGACGCTGCAGGCACGTTGTGCATTTTTAGAGGATCGTGGGGAGTATTTTTCCCCAATTTTGTATTTTTTAGATTTTAAAATCCCAAAATTTTTGTTATAAATAACCCCCACCCCCTTTTCTCTCTCCCCATCTCTCATTTCTCTCTTTGCCCTCTCTCTCATCTCTCTCTCCCCCTCTCCCCCGGGCGACCGATGGTGGCGGAGGAGGGTGAGGCGGGGATGGCGCGAGGGTGAGGAGTGTGAGGATGGGGCGAGGATTGAGGCGTGGAGGCGCGACGAAGCTCGGTCGCAAGTTCGGGGCACCAGTGGTGGTTCACGAGGCGTTTTCACGGCGAAACGGAGATCTCGGCGCGAGAAATCTTTGGTGGAGGTAGGGGGATGGTTCCCTAACCCATGTACTTCCTTTCGCATGGATTTGGTAGGCCGAGGTGAGCTGTGAGTGGGTTTATTTCTTGTTGGGGGGGTTAAGACCATGTTTTAGGGTGTGTAACGGTTTCGTCGAATCAATCGATGATTTCTCATTTATTTACCTGCTTTTGGTGTATTGGGACCCAGTGAATGGCCCCAATGTTTTCCCCCTCTACTGGGGTCGAGTGGGCATGGAAACTGGGCTCCAAGGTTGAGCTCGGATGGTTTCCCGCCGTTTTCGGTCGAGCAATCGACTGGCATTGGTCGACCGAACTGGTTCAGTCGACCGACCGGCCCAGTTCGGTTGACCAATCTGAGCCAGGCTTCCCAGGGGCGTTGGCTAGTCGACCGCCCGCCTGGGGTTGGTCGACTGACCCTTGTTGGTCGACCGACCCCAGGGGTTTGGTCAACCGAAATCCTCTGTCTTGGCCCGTTTTGGCCCCCGGTCGACCCGGTTGAGACCCAATGGTCGACCTATGGCCCCATGGTTGTCTCGGACACCCCGTGGTACCGTGATCATGTTTTTGGGTGTCCAGAGGTACCGTTTTACCTTGATTAGCATGCCCATACATTTAAGGGTCCGGGTGACCCTCTTGGGTTCCAGGCTTTCGTGTTATGCTTAATCGAGTCACCGTGTATCGACATGAGTGCGGAGGGCTATTCCCGCACGTCGTTGGCTTTTATGAAAAACTATTTCTGTGTTGGCCATGCGTATGGCCTGAGGACTGTGAGTCTCATGACCCAGCTTAGGGCTGGAGGGTTTCTTAGCCCCCTTTTGTAAGGGATTAAGGTTGGCGGACGTGCACCATCTTATAAATTATTTTTACCGTGGTTTCTGACCTAGGGATAGGCCAGATTGGCCGCATGGAGCTGTCCTGTACGACAGCCTTGACCTGAGTCCTGTGACTCAAGGGCCGTTAGATTTAGTAGGTCTAGTGGACTACCTAGAGTCCGGTGGCATCGTGCCACTCATCTTCTAAGCTAATTATGACGGGCTTGTGTGTAGCCTATCCGTATTTTGGTGGTTTCCATCGAGAGTCGTCTGCTTAGTGGCCCCCACTAGTTGTAGTTGATTGGCCACGCGTGTGCTGACCCACTTGGGAGTAGGTGGAGAGCTACACCCGGGAGAGATGGTTTTGAGCCTAATTTGCCGTAGGGCCTCCCACTGTAGCGGCTCGAGTCCGGGCCGGGAGGAAAACCAACTAGAGGGCCTGACGTAATACAGTCAGTTAGTGTGTGCACACATGGTCGGGGACTACGGACGCGTGCTGACGAGCACGGCCCCGACTAGACCCTTGTTCTGTGGTTACTGGTACGATGTCTTAGTGTCCACCTAGGGCGAGTAGAGAGACACCTGAGGCGCGGACTAAGTCATCAAGGGACACATCCGACCTTGCTTCTAGTGGGCAGTACTCCTGTCACGTGATGAGACTCTCGTGACTCGAGGTTTGGTTTTCAGTCTATGAGGCGTGGTTTTACATGTTTCCCCCAATATAGAGCTCTAGGGTTTCTGGTAGGGGTTACTGTGGGTTTTCCCTGGACAGTGTAGGGTTCACGACGGTGAGGTTGTGACCGTGTTCCCAGACCGTGTGGTCTTGGGCTGGGCCTTAGTCCGCGAGGACTGGCCTCCATGATAGAGGTGTCATGATATTTCTTCTGGTAGTGTACCCAGGGTTTCTTGTTAGTCCGGTGGTCCCCCGACTGTGAGATCGGGGTGTGTTTCTGGTGCCGTAGGAGTACCTGTAGAGCCGAGGTTTTATCGGCCATCGTGTTTTCTATTACGGCTGTCTCTTTTACCGTTGTCGTTGCTGTTCCTACTCCTGTTGTTGTTGTTGCTCTTGTTAGCATTGCTTTGTGTTACCGCCATTGTTTTACGGTTGGGGTTCCGCGGGACCCCTACTGAGCCAGTGATAGGAGGCTCACCCCCTATTTTGCAGGTGTAGTGGTTCCTCCTTGAGGTTCGGAGGTACAACATGAAGGTTCATAGTTGCTAGCTCGCCGGGTCGAGTGTTCACTCGGCATTGAGTACGTTCTCTTTCCCTATAGACCGTACTTCTTTTGGACTGGACTCTGTAGTTAGATTGTTTAATTGTTGTTCCTTCTGTATTTCATATTTCTATGTACCTCCACACACACCTTTTAGCCCTTCCGAGCCCTCCGGCTCGTGGGTGGCGGGCCGGCCAGGATTCGAATGGTATCGGGCTATTCCCAGTATCCGGATCTTGGGTCATTACAGATGGTATCGGAGCGGTGGTTGTGGACGTACATGAGAATTCGAGATATTGTAGTGATAAGAGTCCATAAGGTCTAGTACAGTCGACACCTAGCATAAGGTTTAGTGCTTGTTTACCACTTGGTTTCTCGCGTGAGAGCTAGAGTGCACTGAGTTGGCGCTATGAATGTGGTTGCGATTCTCATTGAAGTGCCGGCGTGGGGCCTGAGGATCGAGATTGAGAGTTATCTTCCCCATCGGTGGTGGCCCCGATCGTGCTGTGTTGGACAGAGTTGCCGGTAGGTGCATTGTTGCGGTGTTGCGTTCAAGGAATTGTGGCAAGGTCAGGCGGCTGGTGAGGATTATTCATGGTTATGTGGCTGTGAGTGTGCTTTAAAGTGTTAATGTTGGGTTTGGCCACCCAGTTTGAGGTTTAACCAGCCCCTGAGGCGTTGAGATCATGATTTTAGGTGGCAGAATGGATGTTCTGATCGAGAGATGTGCTCAGGTGAGCGAAGAATTTTCCTGATGAGCTACTAATTGTCGAGCCTAATGCTCTCATCGTGCTCTGTGGCATCAGAAATGACATGCCAATCCCAGTTATTTTTGCAGATTTTGAGACAGGATTGGGCAGAGATGTCCCAGTGAGCTCTAAGTCATGTGTTTCTACGTGTGAATGGACTGCGTCGATCCCGGATTTGGCTCGAGATTGTGTGGCGGTGGCTTGGTTCGTGGCCCAGATTGTGGAATTTGGGGGCATTGCACCGCTCTTGGATGCGTCGTGCGAGACAACATATGAGATATGAAGGTTCTGCGGCGAGTTCGAGACTCGAGGATGAGCGTTGGCAGGTGCCGATCATGGTTTGTGTTATGGCTCTTGGCACGGTGGTCCACGCTGTGACAGCTCAGAAGATGGATATTTTGAGGACCTGAGAATTGAGAACAGATTGGTGTTAGCACGGACAAATTCGAGGGAATAATGTCTGGTGGCTAAGAGGTGTGGCAACCTTCGAGCCTGGCATCTTTTATGATTTTCTTCATCCTTGGTAAGCGTTTTGGCGTGTTCATGGTTCCGAGGTCAGAGGCAGGCATGGGTAAGGAGCGTGTGGCAGCGGCTAGCTCAACCGCTGTGGCATTGTGGCTGGTGATCAGTAGAGTCAGTGCTTGAGGCGTGGTGAATTGTAGTTCGAGGAATTGCGATGATGGCGGGTCGAGAGATGCTGTGAGTGTGGTCTGACAGAACACTTGGCGAGTGTTGTCGGAGGAGCTGACCTGACGGTGGTAATGGTTTTTCTGATGCTGGAAGGTGTGGTTCCCAGTGTGCGTGAGGTTCAAGGTCAGGTCAAGTAAGGAGACCTCCTGTTTTGTAAAAGGTATGTTGGTTTCTTCTTGGTCGGAGAGGATCATGCTTGTCTAAGCTTCATCGTCTTGCATCGCGTACATTGAATTTGGTTGGCCTCCCTCATGTGCCATGAGGTCTGTGCGAGACACGTTTGGTGTTTTGGCAGTATGGTTGCCTGTGAGAAGTGTTGCCCTTTTCCCCTGGTGTGTAAGGGTGGGTTGGCGCCATTCCGGAAGGATTTGTGCCAGTTGGGCTATGATGGCGAAGACTCGTGGCTGGTGTTGTCATTTTTGATGTGTTGGGGACCGGAGCCTGAGGAGTTGCAGGAGGATTGCCATATTAAGAGAAGAGAATATGTGCTCTGGGTTCGAGGTAATTAAGCTTTCCTCACCCGATTGTTCGGAGTTAGCCAATCGAGTTGAGAATCGTCGGGATGGCGAATCCTGAGTCGCTATGATGGCTGTGCGCGTGGATCAGAGTGCGCAGTGGAAGCCTGGTGGGCCCATGACCCATAGGTCCAGGATCGTAGCATTGGTTGCTACGCGTGGTTTCCAGAGGATGAGTAGAGCATCGGGGTATTGGTTCCTCAGTGTAAGATCCTCTCCGGCTTTGTGAGCCATGTCGTTGCTATGCCCTTGCTGGAGGCATTGTGATTTGTGGCACTGGCAGGATGGAGAGTTGTGGAAATATGAGGGCAAGTGTGCCGCATGAGTACCCTGCTCATTGATTGGAAGCTGTGTCAAGCTTTTGGTGCTAGACCCGATTGGGGTTGTGAAGGTATTGTAGATCTATGGAAATTAATCCACTTACAAAAAGAGAATTAATAATGAAGAATAATAAAGGGGGATAAAAGAAGGGGAAAGACGAGAAAGGGAGCATGCGTAGATGCTATAAGGAAAGGTGATCGCCAGAGACCCGCGGGCCTCAAATGATAATAACAATAAAGAAAAAGGAGAGATTGCGAATAAATACCTTTTGATAGCGAATGATAATAACAATAAAGAAAAAGGAGAGATTGCGAATAAATACCTTTTGATAGCGGGGGGATGTGAGTGCACCTTCTCTTTCAATCGGCCAGCCGATGAAGAGAGTTCTTATTAGATTGATTACCCTTGCAAAATGAACAAACCAACAAGAATTGAATTAGAAATCAAGTGAGTGTAGTATCAAATCCTTAATATGAATAAACATGAAATCATGGAAAGTGACACACCTTGTTGGAAAGTGACACACCTTTGTGCAACACTGTGCCAGGCGCTAATTCTTTTGTGAAGAATTAGCATCCGTGAGCCTGACTCTAATTCAGAATAGACCCGAAAAATTAGAGGAAAATCCAGAAAAAATCAAGAAAAATAGGGGAAAATAGGGGAAGCCAAGGAAAACTGAATATTCATAAAAAAGTGAGGAAAACCACTCAAATAAGTCGATTTGAGGGTATAATTGGGGCATCGCAATGTAATAGGAGATGTACTCAAAATGATGTCAATTTTGGCGTGTCTATAGCTGCCCTGCTTTAGCGTCTGCTTTGCAAGGGTGTGACACGGAATGGAACAGAATGAAATGAAAAGGAATGAAATGGAGTGTAATGACGTGGGAGCGAATTAAAAAGTAGACGCCAAGGTGTGATGAGACACGCGATCAACACCACTTGATTAGAATCGGATCCAAAGCTCGAAATGAAGCAATCTTGAGAAGGTTCAATCAAAGCAACAATTGTTTGGATAAAGAAGGGAGTGTGCACGTGGGCACGAAGGAGAGAAAAGGGCGATCAACGTCCAGCGTGGTGGAAGTATCCCAGGTCACAAACCTATAGGTTTCACCATTGGAGAGCGGTTACCAGCCAATGTGGACGTGCTGCAGTCAAGGTGGATCAAAGGAAAATGATTAAATCAGAGGATAGAAATCCAAACAAAGAAGTTTTCCAGGAAACAACCCAAAATGGCAACAAGGCGAGCTAAGGACTCAATTCGGCATGGAATATCTCATATCCTAGAAATTAATGAGTCAATTGACTCTCAAAATGAGTTATTAGAATGATTTTCTCAAAGTTAATTCAACGGCCTACATGAACGCATGCTGGGTTTAAAGGAAAATTAAAATAAATTAAAATAGAAAGTAATCAAGGATAATATTGTTAAGCTGCCCAGATTGAGTTAAGAACCGATTTTGTGAGCTGATACTAAATCGAAGCCCGTTTATCCACGCACTAACTCGCAAAAGGGAACCATCATCCAAGTCTTGGACGGTTCAACGGCTTATCCGTGCGACTAAGATTTCTCTAAAATCATCATCATTTTTGATGCAGAGGAACTCAAATTCCAGATTTATCAAAGTCTCAATGTCCTTGATATAATATAATAGCGTAGATAACATATAGTAAAAATACATATAAGGAAGATGGTGAAGCAATAAGCATATTGGGAACTGAGAAAATGAGGTGCAGTCACCGTGGGACCTGAGTGATGCTCGGACGGTGGGACCAAGGAGCTTCTTCCTGCGCTCACAAATTGATTAGCTGAGATATCATGAAAGAATAATAAGCAATGAATTTAAGGCGATAAAGCATAACATGGATCAAAACATCAATAACATAGGTATCAAAGCAATCAAAGCATAGTGTGGATAACATTAAGCACAAAGTCATAAAAGCATGCATGCATGAAAGCATACAAAGCATCATTGTTTATTGTTATCATGAGGATGACAATCTTGGCAGATCATAGGATTTGTTCTTGAAAGATCAAGATTGAAGTGATGCCCGGAGCGACAGGAGTAATCAGAGATGTCGGCAGGAGTTACTTAGAAAGATTTGGAAGTGATAACCAATTGATTCCTAGAGTGGTAAATCATGAAGGGAAGAATCAAAAGATAGATGAAAGTGGAAGGATTGGGCTCATCCCGTGTTCTTGGTCCTTGTAGAAAGGTATCCTTGTAAGACACCATCAATTAATGGAGATACAATGCAATGCAAATTTTTATGAGTTTTGAAAATATTCATTTTTTTTGGATTTTGGGAAGATATTTGAATTTTTGTTTCATTTTTTTGAAAATATTCAACTTTTTTTAGATTTTAGAAATATTCATTTTTTTTGAAATCTTGGTTTAAACATTGCTAATGCAGCATCAAAGGATGTTTAAACCACTGGATAGGGGCCATTATTCCTTCCCCTTTCTCTAAGAACTGCCCAAAGCAGGGCGTGCATTGAGGGTGGCACCGTATAGCTGGCTGCCCTTAGTTAACGGTGCCCCTACTAAGGCCATACCTGAGAAACACTCGATCTTAGGGAAAGAAGAGAAGAAAAACTGGGGATAAGCCTGATATAAGTTAAGAAGATATCAGGTTTTGACTCTCGTCCATAGCACAACCCCTAGAGATTCGGTCTGTTGCGCCGAGACTTTTTGTCATATCATCGAACCTTAACTCACTTAGGCACGCATACGACCGGACTCATGACGTCCCGCGGGGAAACTTTACTGCCCTCTTGCCATGCCATAAATTTTAGATTTTTCTTTTCTTTTCTTTTTTTTGTCCTTTTGATCATCATTTTGTTCTTTTTTGTTCTTGTGTCCTTTGGACTTGCAGGATATTACAATTGAGATCAAAATTTGAGAATAAGGTCATCATAGACTGCCACTATTTGAGACTTCCTCTTGTTGGGGTGTGCTTAGGTTAGTTGCTTTGCCCAGAATTTCTCTACCCTCATATTTCGGCCAAGTAGAGAGGAGAAAAGACCTCGTGCCCTCGAGCATGGTCCAAGTAGCAACGGTGTTTTGCAAGGGAGATGGCTAAGGACGCCGCGAAGTGTGTGTGGTGCCCGGCTAAGGGTTGCCCTTAATGAGCGGGGAGAGAATGCCGAACTTCCAACGTGGGGTTCTTATAACCAAAAGTGCTGCAAAAGCAAGCCTAAGGACTCTTTTTTTTGACATTGATTAAACAAAGGCCTAGGATAAAGGCCTAGACTACCACTCTTGACCATGTTAAGAAGCACTTCATTTGAAAAACTATGCGTGGAGAATGAGATAATGACATCATAAAAATGCACATTTACGCATATACGTTACCTTGTAACCTTGGTTGTAGAAGCAGCTGCCGAAGGAAATTTTGATAAACATGGGATTTGCAGCCCTCATTTGGTAGATAAGAATATAAGAGGCAAGGACTAGAAGTGGCTTAACAAGAGGGAGCAGTGCTTAGACCAGACTCAGACGAATAAGGAGAAAAGGAAAAGAGGTGAGGGCTAGAACTCCCTCACTAAGGTGTAGAGACCTTGATCACATGAAAGGTCTACAGAAGGAAAAGAGATTAAGAGGAAGAGTGAGGACTAAAGCCTCAGAAGCAGTGGGAGAACGGGTAGATGCCCAAAGCAGTTGAGGCGGAAGAAGTCGGGTCGGACCCGAGATCGGGAGGAATTAAGAGAAGAAATTGGTAAAGGGAGAGGAGGATCTGGAGGGTTTGGATGTCACGTCCCGAACCGACAGCAGCGGGAAGCGATGCTCGGAACGTGGCAGTTAACAGTCATGATAACAAGAGCGGAAGATAAACAACCACAATTAAACACAAGGAGGCCATAAACACACGTATTGAAAATACGAGCTCTTATTAATATTTAAAAGTATAATTTTGACCCACTCTTACAATATAGGATTCAAATTAAAGGAGGAAATAATAAAAAGAAATAACCAGACTCACGACACTAGCTAGACTCAAGAAGGTAAAAAGACAGACTCCAAACTCTAGGTTCCAGGTTCACTCGATCACACTGATCCGATTCCCATTTGCAACGTACCGTTACCGCATTACCTGAAAAGGATTGGAAGTAGGGGTGAGCAAGAAGCTCAGTAGGAATTATACTCTATCATCAGGCATAGTTTAAATGATTAACCAATTAATGAACATGCATGATTAACGCAATAAAATAAGCAGAACTAAATAATCACTAAGATAGAAAGAGTAATGATAATTGAATGGAAGAAATAATTGCATGTCGAGATATCAAGCAAGATTAGCAAGATTTTCTAGTAAATGGCCATTTGCAGTTAATTTCAAGTCATGTCAACTAAGCAAGCAAGCAAGTACTTCATACTTTAAGCATGAATAATAATAAGTTTCACGAGAATGTGGAATGTCCTAGACCCAACACGCTAGATTGCACCGGTGCCAAATGCCACACCTAATCATTCACCTCCCCGGGGATCAAGTACTTTTCGGGTGCTCCTCCCAGGACCAGACTAGGCCCTTCATTTGTTTGCCTTGGCATTGATTTCTTTTTGGATCGTAGATCCCACAAGACTAGACATCCACAATATTTAATGGCCAAGAGTTCCAAGGTCAAGTTCATGTAGACAAGGTAAAGAACATAAGAATAATGATTCTTTAAGAGTCCAGACAATAAGCTCCATAACCGAGAGGAATAATTATCCCAAAGGACTATAATTAATGATCAATAGATCTAACAATAGGTAAATTCACAAAATACCATAGCCTACATTGGCTTGGTTAGCTCACACGATTCAAAATTCATGAAATAACCACTTTTCGAAAAACTGCCATATAAACGGTCAGACAAGGGCCGCTCAATATGTATAAATGGTTAACACTAGGACGCGCATGTTCAGAAGACATTAAGACCCATGAATAAGATATACGGTCCATACTGGGCCGTATTATGGATACACGGTCGCTATTGGGCCGCCTATGAGGATATACGGTCCTCTACGGCAGCACATGCCTCTCTTAGCCCAATTCGGTTCAAGACTTAAACCAGCGGTTCGGTCAAGGTAAATCGATGTTCTGGTGGTTCATTAGGTTCATAACAAGGGTATAAAGAAATCCGAGATGCTGGTAAGTTCGCCGGATGGAGTTCCGGTGATAAGTTCAATGTTAACACAATTAAAGGCTAATGACTTACTAGAAGTCGGTAAGTTGGTCACGTTGTTTACTGTAGTACAGCAGCTAACCAGCAAGCTAAAAATCATATTAATCCTAATTCCATGCCAAATTATCAAGGATTAAGTTTTCATTTAAGTCAAAATGCCAAAGAGATTAATAAGGAAGGTAACGTGTATGAATAAGATCGCGTAAGTCGCGTATGAATAAATAGCATGCAATTAACAGAAATTTGGTTGCATAATTAATCATTTATCATGTGGGTTTCTATTTTACTAATTATCATTCATGACACTAAAATGAATCAATTAGAACATGTATTAAGTTATTAACGGCATATATAAACGGTTCGAAAAAAACCTCACATCTAATGGCTAACGGGGTGCATGTATGGGTCATTGGTCCCTCAAAATATAGTTTATAATGGGACTAGGTTGAATGGATTGATCCCCTAATGATCCAGATTGATCCTCGGGTCAAAAACACAAATTTTCGGGTCATACAGCACGTGGGTCGACCCCTGGAAATTTCCAGTTCATGGGTCGACCCATTGGGTCGACCCCTGGGGTTTCCAGGGATCTACCTGGTGTGGGTCGACCCATGGGGTCGACCCCTGCAGTGTGGGTCGACCCCATGGGTCGACCCATGCAAGGCAGAATTCTTTCTGCTTGCAGGGTGGTATGGGTCGACCCATGGGGTCGACCCCTGGGTTTCTAGACCCGAACGAGCTTCCGGAAAACATGAAAAACTCCACGATTTGGGGTCTAAATGGGTTGGGATCTTAACCACATGCCCTAGGGTTCTTAATATACATACTAGGGTCATAAAACATGAGTTTTGAAACACGAATTTCATCAGAAATCAAATGAATCACAACCTATTATATGATGAACACATGAAAACCTAATTCTTGACATGCTTCTACTAAATCGTACATTTCTTTCAATATATACAACTAAATTTGGGGCTTCTTATACCAAAAGAAAGCTAACTTGATGCTGATTCTAACCATGTATGATATGCCATATGGGGATCTAGATATCCAACTCAAAAACAGCCCGAAAATCATGCTTCTACTTGAAGAACATACCATAAATCAAGCCTAAACATGCTCTTACTTCGATCCAAAATTCTCTAAACATGCTCAATGAAATTTGGGGATTTTTACATCAAAAGAGAGCTACTTCAATGCTGATCAATTTTATATATTACTTACAGTTTGAGCCTGAGAGAACCTACCTCAATCGAAGAGAGAACTTAAAGCCCTAGAATGAAGAATGAACTTCACAGCACCTTAGAAAAGCCCTGATATCTCCTTGGATACCTAATAAAATTTAGGTCTTTTACTACCATTGGAAAGATCTCGTCGAGAGGAACGATTTGATGTACTCAAGTGCAGGTTTTGGTTTAGGAAACCTACCTCAATCGATGGAACAAAGAGGAGAAGAAGGAGGACGACGGCAGCCGACCCACCTCCACTAAACGACCAAGAACTTCCTAGATCTGAATCTAATGTGAACACCACAGCCACCAAATGAAAATAGACTTGTAGAGCTTTATTTTGATAGTTCATAGAGCTTCTAGAGACTTCGGAGTTGGGAGAAATCGACCACGCAAGTTAGGTGTTGGAAAACGGCGCCGCCAAGGTTGACCACTCCAAAACTCGGCCGCCACCATGTGCTAGGGTTAGGTTTTGGTTCGATTGATAGAGGGCTATTGATCCTTAGATCGTGGCCTTTCATTTGCCACCAAAATGAGCTCATTTGGTTGAGTATTAAGCTCTAATTTGGTGTTTTAAGATGAGGTTTACTATTGCATTCACTATTGTGTAGGTAAGTGTGAAAATCAGACTTAATCCACAGATTAGGCCTAGTTAATGATTTTATTAGGCTTAGCCCTAGAAGACAAAATTGCTAAACGAAATGAATTACACAAGAATATAATTTTTATGGATTTTTATAAAATAGTCGAAACGTGACTTATTCTATTTTTTAAAGAATTAATCTAATTTTCGAATTAATTTATATTAATTCAAATAAATTCAAATAATTTCTAATTAAATTTATAAAAGAATTTGGGGTCATTGGTTGAGCATTAAGCTCTAATTTCACGTTTTAAGTTAAGGTTAGGTACAGTTAACTAAGTGTGCACTGTTAGGCTTAATCCACTAATTAGACCTAATTACAGATTTTTGTTGGGTTGAACCCAGAAGACAAAGTTGCTAACTACATCGCCCTTGACCCAATTAGTATTTTTCCATATTTTTATAAGGTAGTCAAAACCTCACTAGTTCTATTTACTAAGGAATTAAATATTAAATTCAAAAATTCATTTATCTCAATTAAAAATTCAATTATTTCAATTAAATTTCAGATTTTAAAACCGGGGTATTACACCCTCCCCCACTTAAAGGAATTTGGTCCCCAAATTCACCTGGTATTACCAATTATGTGAATGTTTGAACTAAGATGATCTTATTTATCAAAATAACATGTTAATTATACAATTAATGACGAAAGAAATTAGCTATAGCTAAGGATAAAAGAAAACGATACCATATATAATTCTTCATTCGATAGAAGTTGGTTCCGATTCTTCTTGTAATTTTGCTTGTGGAAGTAACTTAGGACAGGTAGCCATTTTATGATCCGGATTTCCGCAACGCAGACATGCTCCGCTCCCTCGCCAGCACTCCTTTACGAGATGGCCAAGTTTGTGACAGTAAAAATATTTCATTTGCGCAATATTGCTCTTCTTCTTCTTATTACGTCGAGTTTCCTTACGACGGACTCACCAGCCTCTAGCAGAACCGAATCTTAGCTTACCCATGGAACCACTCGATTTCATTTTAAGAATGGCTTAGAGACCTGCAAGATAGTTATATGGTTAACTTTTCATTACCCTTACGCGTAACACAACGCAATCTTGCATATTTTTATTACTTAACCCACGATACTACCCAATCTCACCAGGTGACAAGAGATGACACGGGTCTTAAGACTTAGGGTAACCTATACTCTTGGACAAAATCCAAGGACTCAGGCAAGGAGGCTCTGATACCACCTCTGTCACGCCCCGAACCGACAGCAGCGGGAAGCGATGCTCGGAACGTGACAGTTAACAGTCATGATAACAAGAGCGGAAGATAAACAACCACAATTAAACACAAGGAGGCCATAAACACACGTATTGAAAATACGAGCTCTTATTAATATTTAAAAGTATAATTTTGACCCACTCTTACAATATAGGATTCAAATTAAAGGAGGAAATAACAAAAAGAAATAGCCAGACTCACGACACTAGCTAGACTCAAGAAGGTAAAAAGATAGACTCCAAACTCTAGGTTCCAGGTTCACTCGATCACACTGATCCGATTCCCATTTGCAACGTACCGTTACCGCATTACCTGAAAAGGATTGGAAGTAGGGGTGAGCAAGAAGCTCAGTAGGAATTATACTCTATCATCAGGCATAGTTTAAATGATTAACCAATTAATGAACATGCATGATTAACGCAATAAAATAAGCAGAACTAAATAATCACTAAGATAGAAAGAGTAATGATAATTGAATGGAAGAAATAATTACATGTCGAGATATCAAGCAAGATTAGCAAGATTTTCTAGTAAATGGCCATTTGCAGTTAATTTCAAGTCATGTCAACTAAGCAAGCAAGCAAGTACTTCATACTTTAAGCATGAATAATAATAAGTTTCACGAGAATGTAGAATGTCCTAGACCCAACACGCTAGATTGCACCGGTGCCAAATGCCACACCTAATCATTCACCTCCCCGGTGATCAAGTACTTTTCGGGTGCTCCTCCCAGGACCAGATTGGGCCCTTCATTTGTTTGCCTTGGCATTGATTTCTTTTTGGGTCGTAGATCCCACGAGGCTAGACATCCACAATATTTAATGGCCAAGAGTTCCAAGGTCAAGTTCATGTAGACAAGGTAAAGAATATAAGAATAATGATTCTTTAAGAGTCCAGACAATAAGCTCCATAACCGAGAGGAATAATTGTCCCAAAGGACTATAATTAATGATCAATAGATCTAACAATAGGTAAATTCACAAAATATCATAGCCTACATTGGCTTGGTTAGCTCACACGATTCAAAATTCATGAAATAACCACTTTTCGAAAAATTGCCATATAAACGGTCAGACAAGGGCCGCTCAATATGTATAAACGGTTAACACTAGGACGCGCATGTTCAGAAGATATTAAGACCCATGAACAAGATATACGGTCCATAATGGGCCGTATTATGGATACACGGTCGCTATTGGGCAGCCTATGAGGATATACGGTCCTCTACGGCCGCACATGCCTCTATTAGCCCAATTCGGTCCAAGACTTAAACCAGCAGTTCGGTCAATGTAAATCGATGTTCTGGTGGTTCATTAGGTTCATAACAAGGGTATAAAGAAATCCGAGATGCTGGTAAGTTCGCCGGATGGAGTTCCGGTGATAATTTCAATGTTAACACAATTAAAGGCTAATGACTTACTAGAAGTCGGTAAGTTGGTCACGCTATTTACTGTAGTACAGCAGCTAACCAGCAAGCTAACAATCATATTCATCCTAATTCCATGCCAAATTATCAAGGATTAAGTTTTCATTTAAGTCAAAATGCCAAAGAGATTAATCAGGAAGGTAACGTGTATGAACAAGATCGCGTAATTCGCGTATGAATAAATAGCATGCAATTAACAGAAATTTGGTTGCATAATTAATCATTTATCATGTGGGTTTCTATTTTACTAATTATCATTCATGACACTAAAATGAATCAATTAGAACATGTATTAAGTTATTAACGGCATAGATAAACGGTTCGAAACAAACCTCACATCTAATGGCTAACGGGGTGCATGTATGGGTCATTGGTCCCTCAAAATATAGTTTATAATGGGACTAGGTTGAATGGATTGATCCCCTAATGATCCAGATTGATCCTCGGGTCAAAAACACAAATTTTCAGGTCATACAGCACGTGGGTCGACCCTTTGGGTCGACCCCTGGAAATTTCCAGTTCATGGGTCGACCCATTGGGTCGACCCCTGGGGTTTCCAGGGATCTGCCTGGTGTGGGTCGACCCATGGGGTCGACCCCTGCAGTGTGGGTCGACCCCATGGGTCGACCCATGCAAGGCAGAATTCTTTCTGCTTGCAGGGTGGTATGGGTCGACCCATGGGGTCGACCCCTGGGATTCCAGACCCGATCGAGCTTCCGGAAAACATGAAAAACTCCACGATTTGGGGTCTAAATGGGTTGGGATCTTAACCACATGCCCTAGGGTTCTTAATATACATACTAGGGTCATAAAACATGAGTTTTGAAACACGAATTTTATCAGAAATCAAATGAATCACAACCTATTATATGATGAACACATGAAAACCTAGTTCTTGACATGCTTCTACTAAATCGTACATTTCTCTCAATATATACAACTAAATTTGGGGCTTCTTATACCAAAAGAAAGCTAACTTGATGCTGATTCTAACCATGTATGATATGCCATATGGGGATCTAGATATCTAACTCAAAACCAGCCCGAAAATCATGCTTCTACTTGAAAAACATACCATAAATCAATCCTAAACATGCTCTTAGTTCGATCCAAAATTCTCTAAACATGCTCAATAAAATTTGGGGCTTTTTACATCAAAAGAAAGCTACTTCGATGCTGATCAATTTGATATATTACTTACAGTTTGAGCCTGAGAGAACCTACCTCAATCGAAGAGAGAACTTAAAGCCCTAGAATGAAGAACGAACTTCACAGCACCTTAGAAAAGCCCTGATATCTCCTTGGATACCTAATGAAATTTAAGTCTTTTACTACCATTGGAAAGATCTCGTCGAGAGGAACAATTTGATGTACTCAAGTGCAGGTTTTGGTTCAGGAAACCTACCTCAATCGATGGAACAAAGAGGAGAAGAAGGAGGATGACGGCAGCCGACCCACCTCCACTAAACGACCAAGAACTTCCTAGATCTGAATCTAATGTGAACACCACAGTCACCAAATGAAAATAGACTTGTAGAGCTTTATTTTGATAGTTCATAGAGCTTCTGGAGACTTCGGAGTTGGGAGAAATCGACCACGCAAGTTAGGTGTTGGAAAACGGCGCCGCCAAGGTTGACCACTCCAAAACTCGGCCGCCACCATGTGCTAGGGTTAGGTTTTGGTTCGATTGATAGAGGGCTATTGATCCTTAGATTGTGGCCTTTCATTTTCCACCAAAATGAACTCATTTGGTTGAGTATTAAGCTCTAATTTGGTGTTTTAAGATGAGGTTTACTATTGCGTTCACTATTGGGTAGGTAAGTGTGAAAATCAGACTTAATCCACAGATTAGGCCTAGTTAATGATTTTATTAGGCTTAGCCCTAGAAGACAAAATTGATAAACGAAATGGATTACACAAGAATATAATTTTTATGGATTTTTATAAAATAGTCGAAAGCTGACTTATTGTATTTATTAAAGAATTAATCTAATTTTTGAATTAATTCTTATTAATTCAAATAAATTCAAATAATTTTTAAATAAATTCAAATAAGTTCTAATTAAATTTCTAACAGAATTTGGGGTCATTGGTTGAGCATTAAGCTCTAATTTCACGTTTTAAGTTAAGGTTAGGTACAGTTAACTAAGTGTGCACTTTTGGGCTTAATCCACTAAGTAGACCTAATTACGGATTTTTGTTGGGTTGAACCCAGAAGACAAAGTTGCTAACTACATCGCCCTTGACCCAATTAGTATTTTTCCAAATTTTTATAAGGTAGTCGAAAATTCACTAGTTCTATTTACTAAGGAATTAAATATTAAATTCAAAAATTCATTTATCTCAATTAAAAATTTAATTATTTCAATTAAATTTCAGATTTTAAAACCGGGGTATTACACTGGAGGTAAGGGAGGAGGATCATGCGGGAGAGAATTCGGATGTTCCAGAGGAAGAAAACGCCGAGGGACGCGATTCCCTAGGAAAAGGTATGGGAAAAGGTGATTCACAATGAGGAAAAGAACAGAGGATGCGATGTCCCAGGAGAGTAAGAGGACAAATCGGAGGAAAGGGAAGAGGTCCGAGGTTCTAGAGGAAGAGAATAAAAGTAGGGGACGCAATGTCTCGAAAGAAGAGATAGAGAATGAGAGGAGTAGTTTGGAGGGATAGAATGAGTAGGGATGCGATGCCCCGGGAGGAGAGGAGAATCCATGAATTTTGAAAGGAGAGAATAGGAAAGGGCTCGATGCCCAGAGAGGATAGTGGCGAGAGGGAAGCGGTAGGCTTAGCAAACAATGGGGGCTTGATGGAAGGCGTTATAGGAAGGGTAGGTAAAAATGGAGGTTCAAACACGTCATGTTTCTCCCCTTGCTCGGAAGTGGACGGGGTTGGCTCGAGTGCAACAATAGATGGATCCTGCTTAGGATTAGCCACGGGCTTAGGTGAAGGTTTAGGAATAATTGGCTTTGGGATTTTGTGGTTAATAGAGGGCCGAGGTGGCGGTGAAGGAAGGCTCGTAGGTTCAGAAATAGAAAGAGAAGACTTAGTGGAGGGCTCAGGGGAGGCCGATGGAGCTATAATTGGTTGAGGTTTAGCGGGAGGTTCGGCGGAGGCCGGTGGTGTGGTTGTTAATGGCATAGTTGAAGGGGAGTCAAGGGTAGTCCCAGATGGCTTGGTGGATCAATTGGTTTCATGGACGGGGTTAGGGACGGTGGCATCGTCCTGAGCAGAGGGTTCTTCAGGTAATAGTGGGAGAGGAAAGCGAAGAAAACTTAGAGCGGGTGCATCTTTGAACTCTTCAAAATGTGCTAGCTTAAATTCTTCAACAAACTTTTCATCATGTAGTGTCTCCAACTCTTTATAATCATCAAATTCAAGTGGATGCCGTGATGGAGGCGTGTTAATGGGTGGAGGGGTATAATGTTGTGGAGGACTTTGTCTATATGGATGCGGAGGTGGGGGGTTATATGAATGGGTGGTGTGAGTGGGTAGAGGAGGTGTATAAGGACATGGAGGTTTTTGCATATATGGAGGCGGAGGGCCATATGAATGAGTGGTGTGAATGGGTGGAGGGCAGACGGCGTCCAGTTGATCATTGAACCTCATTGAATCATCTTGCTCACATAGATTGTTGATGGCATTGTCATCTCTCCTCTCTTTCCAGTCTTTCTCCATTTTAGTGATTTGATTCATGAATGCATGAAGGGGATTGACTAGAGAAGGAGGAGGTGGTGGTGGCCGCGGGCTTGTGACCCTCTTTAATTGTTCCTCCATTGAAATGATTTTATCAAGAAGAGTTTGTTGAAGGGGTGTGACTTGAATAACGGAGGGTTGGCACAGGGGCCTTTGAGGAGCGGCATATGATGGCCGTGGAAGAGGGTTAATGGGTTGGCCCATGAGAGGACCCGGTCGGGCCGGGGCACAAGGAATATAAGGACCTTGGGGCCGTGAAGGAGGGTGGTTGGAAGGAGGCGGGTGATGGGTCACCTGAGAAGGAGTATATGTAGAAGAGGGCGGCGGGTGATGGGCCACCCGAGAGGGAGTAAAAGGAGAATGAGAAGAGGGAGGTAGGTGTTGGGCCACCCGAGTGGGAATGGAAGGAGGATGAGAACAAGATGCTAGGCCCCCAACAATGGCCTTAAGGGCCTGGGCTTGTTGAGGAGTAAGATGATATAATGCATGCAAAACTTGGGAGACCTTCTCATCATGAGGAGGAGATGGTTCCCAAGGAATAGTGGCTCGCGATTGAGGTAAGGGACCATAAGATTGGAAATTGCCAATGGTGCGGGAAAGACCATGAGAATGAGGACGTGGTCCCTTAGAAAAATTATGGTGAGGATTATAAGATGTGCTAGGTTGTTCATCCTCGTGATTGTAAATTGAATTAGACATGTTAATTTTGTTATCAAGGTGAAACATCATGCAAATCAAACAATGGTTCAATCAAAACAATTTGCAAGGATATCAAACAAGTTGGATGTTTATGCTTGATTTTTAAGTTAGACCTTGGTGAATTAAAGATTTTAGAAAAGTTTGGTGTAATTCACTCAAGGGAAGAGCCTAGTTTCAATATGGGGTCAACTCCGGTGCCAACTAGGTTCTTTCTCTCTCTTCACAAGCATGAGGGTTAACTAAACTCCGGGGTGCTTCCAAAGATACAACCGGCCTAACTTCCGTGAGGGAATCCACGGGTGCTAGAACTTACAGAGGTCTTGGAAAAGGAGATTCCGGTCCAATGAGACAGAGTGCTCAATTGGAGGGTCCTTCCTTCACCAAGAGGGGGGGGTAAATATCTCTTAAAAAGGTGTGGGGAGAGGAGATCTTTCAAGCCAAATGCCCTAAGAATGCAAAACTAATGCAAAAGAATAGAAGAACACATATATGAACAGGAATATGTAAATATAATGCAAAACAGATCATAGAATAAGGAAATTATGTGAAAACACAGAGAATTGGCGTATGTGACAGTGGGCGCCACTTTTTAAATTGGCGGCCACTGCCCTGGACGCTCTCTCTCTCTACAAAAATAAGAATGCGTCCACCACCCCGGATGCATTTTTTTAAAAAAAGTGGTCAGAAAGTTAGGAAAATGAGGAAAAACCAATGGAAAAGAGAAAAACACTCACAAACTCACAACATAGCTCATGGCAATCAATAAGAATGTGAAATAAAGCATGGCATGCTCATTTTTTTTTGGATAAGAAAAAATAGAATTCCCAAAATCTAGCAAATTAACAATCACTTGGGGGGGTTGTGCACGCGGTGCACAAGGGATGAAAAATAAAAAGAGAGAGTGCAACGTGGAGCACAAAAGGAGGTGCACCGTGGGTGCAAAAGGGAAAGGGCACACACAGGTGCTAAGAAGAAAGGGTAATCAAAAGAAAAGTGATAAGGGTCCCACCATGATCGCCAATTTGTAGATCTATGTGTGAACGTGTCACATAGACATTTAAAAGAAAAGCGAATTTGAAATTTCTTTAAGGGAGAGATATATTAAGAAGAAGAGATGGATAGAGCTAAGCAAGCATGATATGTGGGAATAAAAGAAAAGAGAATAAAAGGAGCATGTGATGCTCTAAGGAGAGTGGTCGCGAGAGGGTTTACCTCAAAAATTAAGGGATGATCGCATGTACCTTGTGAAGAAGCGGGTGAGATTGTGAATCCTTCCTTCCTCCTTCTACCGGCCGGCCGATGAAGGGGGTTTTTATATTGATTACCCTTACAAGAGAAACAAAAACAAGCAAATATATGGATTAGCCAAGGTGTAGTATCAATGCTCTAAGAAAATAGAACTATACAACATGAGCATGAACACACCTTGTGTGTTTGTTTAAACCCCTAAGAGGAGTGAAAAGGGTGGGAGATATGTATGCTATGGATGCAAAGTAATATGATATGCAGAGAGAACCAAATACAATGAAATATATATATGTTGAAAGCTTCTAGCAAGGTAGCTAGAGCTATGCGTGTGAGATGATCAATAAAGAAAATAAAAGAATAAAGAAGGGAGAAAGGAGCCCTTCTGCTGTTTGCAGTAGTAAAAGAAGAAAGCCAGGGGAGGGCTCCGGCAGCAGCAAGGAGGAGATTGCCCAAAGGAAGAAGACCCCGCCGGAGAAACCTGCAAAAAGGCTATTAGCAGAAAAGGCTATCTTCTTTCTCTGTATGTCTATGTGTATATTCTCACGTGCGCAGGAATACTGCGGGTATTTATAAGGCCAAAGATCCTTATTCTAATATGATTAAAATAAGGATAGCCATCATCCAGCAAGGATCTCCCTTCCCCAATCGATCATGGTGTTAAAATGAAGAAGGACTCTTCATGGGAAGGTAGCAGATGAAACGGAGACGGAAGCTCAAATGACGACATCAGGGTAGTCGCTAATTAAAATGACGACCACGCATGCAGTCGCTGATTCCTGGGTTAATTTATAGGAATAAACGACTTTCCATATTTAAAAATGGGAAATGACGCCTTCATGAAATGGCATTAATTAATTAGAGCCTTAGAAGCCGACGTCAATTCTTTGAATTTTATTTTAAATGGAATTTGTGAAAATCAAGAAACACTAGGAAATAACGCCCGCGCGTACGGTCGTTGACTATTGAAATAACGACACCCTACCAGTCGTTAATTAAATAATGCCCTACTTTCGGTCGTGAATTATAAATATGATAGAAAATTTCTAAATGAATTAGAAAAACTCAATATTAAGCCAATATTGAAGTCCACTTTGGGGCATCACGTGGTGACATGAGATTTACTCAACATAGTGTCGATTTTAGCGTGTCTACAGCTGCCCCGCCTTGGCGTCTGCTTTGTAGGGGAGTGAGACGGAATGAAGTGAAAGTGTAACAAGCAGAAATGAAATAGGGAATGGACTGAAAAGTAGATGCCAAGGTGTGATGTGACACACTCCCGACACTAAGCGTTTGAAATCTTTCCAGGATTCCGAATGAAACAACCTTGGATGATTACGAGAAAGCATCAATTAGCTGGATGATAAAACTAAACTAATGAATGAAATGTGCACGCGGGCACGGAAGGAAAGACACCATTGGAGAGCGATTACCAGCTAATGTGGACGTACTACAACCAAGGTGAGTTTGTAGAAAAGTAAAGTGAAGTGAGATAGGAATCCAATGAACGAATGCTTTCAAGGAAATAGCCTGAGCGGCTTCAAGGAGAACATAGTACTCGATTTTGAATGGAATATCTCATGTCAACTCAAATCAAGAGCAAGTAGCCCTCATTACTGGCTTAGTATGAGGATTTTCATCATTTAAGCTCAAAGTCCTACATGATGCTTGCTGGGCTAAAAGGAAAAGATTAAAACAAACTAAAAAATAGAAAATAATCAAGGATAATATTGCTAAACCATCCAGACTTGGTCATGAATCCAGATCTCTAAGCTGATACTAAGCCGAAGCCCGTTTATCCACGCATCAACTCAAAAAGTGGAACCATCGTCCCAAACCTTAGATGACCCAACGGCCTATCCGTGTGATCAAGACTCCCCTGGAACTATCACTATTTTTGATGAAGGGGAACTCAAATTCCAGGTTCATTAGAACCACAAGGTCCTTGATATGCAATAATAGAGGTAGATATCATATAATAGCAATGCATACAGAGAAGAGATATAAAAGATGGAATGATGTTACCAGACCCGAGCGCCTTGAGACCTGCATAACCTGTTCTTTTCTGCGCTTAAAGACCATTAGCTCAACCAAGTTCATTTAACTCAACAAGGATCATAATATGATAATGCATCAAGATATAGAGTGGAAGTTCATCAAAAAAATTCAAATCATAATGTCATAAAATCATTCAAATCATAAATCTCAAGAAACGACGACTTCGCGAAGAGGCGCTAGAAACATAAATAACGATAGCCACAATGTCGCTAATTACTTTCATTATTTAATTTGGAATCGGACTGTAAATGACGCCTGCATGAGAGGGCGTTAAATAAAGGACGACACCAAATGGGTCGCTAATCAATAAAATGATGCCAAAAGCTCCGTCGTCAATTAACTGCAAGTTCCGACGCTCCGTTCCCTGTTCGGAAACAAAACTCTAGAGCCTATTCCCATTTAAACTCCAACTTACTCTGTTCGTCTGCATGTCGTAGCTTCAAACAATTATAAAAAGGGGTGGCCTTCTCCTAAACCCATCAAACTGCAAGCTGTCTGTTAGCCGACCAGAAACAGAGAATAGGGATTTTCAACCAAGGGAAGAAGATGGATAGAATGATGCAAAGGCCTTTGAAAAAAATCCAAGATTGGATTTCCTAGAATTTAAGAAATTGAAGGTCACATTAATGGAAGGATTGCCATGAACCAAGTAAGTATTGAAGATTTGAATTTAACTTCTATTCTATCCTTCCTTTCTAAAATTCTGACCAAAATCTCCTCTCTCTTCCTCTCTTCTTTTCTTTCCTTTCAGGATTACCCAAACATACCGGGTGCAAGAAGATACACCAAGAATAAATGGCTACCCCTTCTTCTCTCCAAACTTTCTTTAGACATGAGGGCTTACCTCTCTAGATGGCACCTCCTAGGATTAGTGACCCATGCAAAACATTATGATAATGTGATAATGTACACTTAGATTGGGCCGCCATGGGAGCCCTCATAGAGATATGGCACCCTACCATTCATACCTTCTTATTCCCCACCTTTGAAGCCACCATACTCCTAGAAGAAGTAGAGATGCTCCTAGGCTTGAAGAAGATGAAGCAAGGAGATGAAGGGAAGATGGCCAACATGACAAGAAGTATGAGTGCACATGAAGTTCTATCAAGTTTGATCCCAAGCTCCAACATGGTGAACCAAATCAAAGCTACAAAAGGAATCAACCTCATGAAGCTTGCGGCGTGGGTCTACAAGAAGATAGATCAAGCAAAAGAGGATGAACTAGAGAAGGTAGTAAAAGCTTTTGTCATATGCTTAGCGGGAGCACTATTATTCCTTTCATTGGAAGATTTTCTAGAAGAAGCACAATTGAGTGCTATTGCTAGCATTTGGGAAGGAGAGAGAATAGGACCGACGGTGCTAGCCTATCTCTATAGTGGGCTCACCTTGGCGGCTAAGGGGAGGCCTTTATATGAATCCATGCTCTTATTTTCTAGTTGGGTAGACCTCCACCTAAAGTTTGACACTTGTGAGGAAGCTCAACAAGCCTCTAGGATTTTCTCTAAAAGTCCTCTCCACTACATGACGGGCTCACTAGGATTGTGTGAGAGAGTGGTGAACCGGGTTCCAAAGGTGAAGAAGAGAGTGGAATGGAGAGAGCACCTAAAGATGATGCCTAAGAACCTCTTCACATGTGCACCGGGGTTCCTCAAGACACAAAACATCCACACAAGGCTCTCATCGGGAGTGGAACTTTGGCTAGTGGGCGCCACCGAGCTCATCCTCTACAACGCTCACCAGTGCCTACCTCAAATCGGCCTCCCACGCCATTACTTTGAAGAAGCTTCTCACCTCCCACCTATCAAGAGGAGGGACTTTGGCTCCAATGAAGATGAAGAAGAGATCAATACAATTCAAGCCCTATGGAAGATCAACAAGCTACATCAACCCATGGAGAGGATTGAGGAAGATAAAGAGCAATGGAAAACTTATATAATAGCTCTTAGGGGATTGAGACCCAAGGTGGCTTATTGATGTAATGATGCTTTTCTTTAAATGAAATAAAGGATTCTTCCTTAATTGAGCCAAAAAAACATTTTATATAATCAATTCTTCCAAATTCTTTCAATTTCTATCTTTCTGTTCTGATCCGCGACGACCATCAAGCCGTCAATTCCTCAAACAGTGCCTTGAACCTCATCGTCAATCACTTTAATCAATTTTTTTAGAAATAATAAATCAAATAAAATTCTCATGATTGACGTCTTCTCACACTGGCGTTGATTAATTGACGCCCCATCAAATGGGCGTTAATTCCTTTAAATTCTTTTCAGATATTCCGTTAACTCCATGAAATGACGCCTTAACAGAAGTCGTGCCTTAATCAAGTGACGCCTCCGTGCGTTGTCGTCAATCGTAAACAGTAATGATTACATCCGTTACATCAATCATATTCTCCCATTAATGCTCTGACGACAGTTCAATTTCCCATGCAATGTTAAATAACGACTGAGTGCACCATCATCAGATCTTGAAATAACGCCTTTAATGCAGCCGTTAGTTATCCAAATGACGACGTCTCTCATGGCGTCAATTCTTTTCGAACATAACGGCATCCCCTTTCCATTTTTCTTCTTCCTTTCCATTATTCATCTTCTTCTTCCATTTCTCTTCCGCTGCTACTCTCCGAACCCTAACCCTTGCTTCCATTTCATCTTCCATCTCTCTCAACCCCTAATCTCACTCTCATGGCGGGTCCTAGCAAACGACAGAGGGTCATGGCCCCTGACGTCGTTGACCTTGGTGATGAAGAAGGGAAAAACGCCGGTGAGGATCTTCCTCCTGCGGCGGCCGAGGACGCTCCGGTGGCGGAGCAAGCCGGAGGAGAAGAAACCAATGAAGAAGAAGGAGATGGAGGAGAAGATGAAGAAGGAAATGAAGAGGACGGCAAAGCGGGAGAAGAAGAAGACGATGAAGATGATGAGGATGATGGCGACAAAGAGGAAGAGGAAGAAGAAGGTAGAGAAGAGGTAGCGGCAGAAGCTACCCCTCCCCGTCGGCCATTACGCGGAGGCCTAATGGCTCTGGAGCATAGCAAGGTTAGTACCCCAACCCTAGCCTTTCATTTTTTTTCTTTTCCATTTTTTTCAATTTCCATAGCCCTCGGTGAAGGGAAAACGATGAACCAGAAAACTAGAGAAATGACGCCCCTTGAGGCGTCGTCAATTCAAACGACGACCTATAGCAGGTCTTCAATTCATTTTCCTTTTTATTTTATGAAATTAGATAATTCATGAAATAACGCCCTGACCCATGTCGTCATTTTAAAACCATCATATTTATTTATCATTTCTTGCCACTTTCCTACCATTTTTTTATTTTTATTGTAATATATCCGTTCTTTCTATTTTTTTATTTTTTTATTTCGTATGCTGTCGGTTCAAAATCCCACAAAACAGTGCCCCCCATAGGGGCGTCAATTCAACAACTGACGGCCACTAGGGTGGTCGTCAATTTTTATTTTTAGCATGGAGATAATTATGAAAATCGAAACACCCTCAGAAATAGCGCCCCCCACAGGGGCGTCAATTCATCAACTGACGGCCATAGTGTGGTCGTCAATTTAGACAGTGAAAAGATTTCAATAGCAAATGAATTTCCATCTGGCATATATGAATGTATTTATGTTCCTCTTGTTTGGCAGGGATTGATGCGGACTCGGATTTCATGGGTCCAAGTCCGAGCAGCTTATTACGGGTTACCAGACTTTCAGAGGGCTAGGGTAGAGGCAATGGGGTTTGGCCCTTTCCTTAGCATTGAGCCTATTCGACCCGACCTACTCTTGATCCAGGTTCTTAGAGAGAGGTGGGATAGGATTAGTCGGGCATTTCTGATGCCGTGGGGGCACATGGTTCCGAGTTTGGAGGACATCGCCTGGATCACCGGGTTGAGAGTAGATGGGGAGGCAGTCAGTGGAGTGACCCTTCCAGACTATGAGGAGTTAGCCCAGAGACTGTTAGGGCTAGAGACCATAGCAGAGACCCCTAGGGAGTGTAGGGCCATCTATCGCATAGATCTGACCATAGCCATGGGATTAAGGGACTCTAGGTAGAGGCCAAGGGAGTCCCTAGAGGAGTTTTCGCAGAGGTTGATTAGGAGAGCCCGGGCTGCCGATTGCCATGACCCGGCTCAGAGGGAGCGAGTGGACTGAGATTTGAGGAGATTTCTATTCTTGATGCTCGGGAGGCTATTGCTGAGCACGAAGGGGGATATCATCAACTGCAGATTCTTGGGCATCCTTGAGGACATGGAGGGAGTAGGGAGGTATGTTGAACACATGTGCACCATGATTACTATTATGGTTTTGATGATAGCAACTACTATAAGTCACATTGTGTTTGCATATGATGTCATTGTGTATCTGTTTAAGCAGTTTGTCATTTCATCGAATAGGTTGCGGGCATGTGCACTGCATTCCAAGCCTATACGTTGGACAAAGTCTATACGTTGGACAAAGTCTGTACATTGGATGAAGTCTATACGTTGGACGAAGTCTATATGTTAGACAAAGTCTATACGTTGGACAAAGTCTGTATGATGGACAAAGTCTATACGTTGGACAAAGTCTATACGTTGGACAAAGTCTGTACATTGGACAAAGTCTATACGTTGGACTAAGTCTGTACGTTGGACAAAGTCTATGCGTTGGACAAAGTCTATACATTGGACGAAGTCTATACGTTGGACAAAGTCTGTACGTTGCTGAACATGAAGTCTGTACGTTGGCTGCCTAGCACAACTCGAAGTCTATACGTTGCTGCATACAAAGTCTATACGTTGCTGCAAATGAAGTCTGTACATTGGCTGCATGCACAACTCAAAGTTTGTACGTTGCACAACATGAAGTCTATACGTTGCGGCAGATGAAGTCTGTACGTTGCTGCAGATGAAGTCTATACGTTGGCTGCATGCACAAAACAAAGTCTGTACGTTGCACAAGACAAAGTCTGTACGTTGGCTGCTAGCACAACTCCAAGTCTGTACGTTGGTTGATGGCTGCAACACAAGTCTATACATTGGCCGGCTACTTCACACGCAAAGTCTATACATTGCGTTCTGTTGTGTTCGTGCATCAAGTTACCAAGTCTGTACGTTCATGAAGCAAGTCTGTACAGGCTCATGCATGCTCAAGGTGCAAAGTATGTACAGAGTTCATACATGCACACAAAGTCTACACGTCCAAGCCTTGATGCAAAGTCTATACAACAACTACAAGCTTCATTCAAATAGCCAAGGCCACTGCACAAGATGAGAGTCAAAAGACAAAGATTCAGTTGGTACTTTCTAGACCAACAAGGATGAAGTTACAGACATGAACAGGCTGCTAATGGACACAAGCGACGGAGCTGAAGCGGCTAACGGACCGACCCGGGCTGGACCGGGGTCTGCCCAGCTGGCGGTCGACCGCCCCAGCCAGGGACCCTCCGACTGCAGATCTGTCAGCTGCAGGTCGACCGCCAGCCAGTAGCGGTCGATCGAATTTCCCAGGGATCATCCGTTTATAGTTATTTCAGTAGCGGTCAACCGCCAAAAGCCACAGGTCGACCGCCAGCCCCGATGCAGTCATATTTGACTTCGATTTCCACCTCGTGGCCAGCCCCTTTCCATGGATTTATTTAATCAAAACTCACCTAATCTCCCATGATTTGTGGATCTGGTCTGGGGGGTGTCCAAGGACCATTCAAGGTCTATAAAACTAACACATGAAGGGTTAGAAACTCTAATATTTCAAGGCTTCAAGGGAGATCAAGGGAGGCCATTTTCGAGGTACTGTAGCACCTCCGTGAACAGTGTTTCAGGAGGAAGTTCTTCATCCATCCAAGGTGATTCAAGTCCAGATCTGAAGCCATCTCAACCTGCAAGGAAGAAGAAGCAATCAAGGCTCTCAAGGGTGATCTAAACTGCATCCTTCTTCCTCTTCATCAACTCAAGCAGATTTAAGGAAGCACAACTCACAAGGAAGAAGAAGCCATTGCTGTTGAATCAAGAAGAGAGCTTTGTGAAGAAGATAGAAGCCTCTATTGGTGATCTACATCCATAGAAGAATCCGAATCAAGCTCCAGCAATCTCAGACAAGATTTTTCTTCTTGAGCTTATTTCATATCTTGTTTGAATAGCTTGATAATTGTTCTTTCTTCTTCATTTCATTCGAATAATCAAAACTGAAGATCGTCCCTACCGGTGGTTAGTAGGAAGGCAATCAGAAGTTATCCGATCTGCGGTGTTGACGTCCCTACCGGTGGTTAGTAGGAAGGTAGTCGGTGGTTCTCCGATTTACGGTTTGGTGTGCTGCACTAGTGAAGCCTCACCGGATTTGGTGAGGGGTAGACGTAGGACTGGTGATTCAGTCCGAACCACCTTAAAATCTCGTGTGTTATGATTTGCTTGTGCGATTGCTTTATGTTAGATGCATGCTTAGGTTTAATACCTATATTGCGTAATCATCTTGCCAAGCAAATCATTTGTGTTCTTTATCAAGTTAGTTATATTCCGCTGCTTATTTCATCATCTAGCTTTAAAGAGGGTTGCATTACGAAAAGAGGGGCAGATCTACTCACCCCTCCCCTCTAGATCCGTTGTCCACTACACAACAAGTGGTATCAGAGCCTAATCTCTCATTATGGGGTCCAACGAGCTTGAGGGAATTGGTGGATCAGCGTCCAAGGGTTTTCTACCCGAAGGACATTTTGTGAATAGGCCTCCTTACTTTACTGGAACTAATTATCCTTATTGGAAACATCGTATGCAGGTGTTCATTCGCGCCCAAGACTACGAACTTTGGCGAGTGATCAACAAAGGTCCGTATGAGCTTACGGATAATGAGGACTTGTGGACCAAAGAACAGATAAGGCAATCCACTGTCAACTGGAGTGCTAAACATATCATACAATGCTCACTCCATCCAGTTGAATTCTCAAGAGTGGCTACCTGCGCATCTGTAAAACTAATGTGGGATAAGCTAGAGGTAATCTATGAAGGAATCTCTCAGGTACGAGAAACAAAAGCCAACATTTTAGTTTCTGAATATGAAATGTTCCGCATGAAGCCTGATGAGTCAATTCAAGATATGTATGCTCGTTTAACTGTGCTTACAAATAGTTTAACTGATTTGGAAAAGAAATATTCAGAATAAGAAATTGTAAGAAAAATTCTCATATCGTTAACTCCAGCATGGCACACAAAGGCTACCGTGGTTGAAGAATCGAGAGATCTCGCAACTACCAAGGTAGATGAACTCATTGGGTCATTGATGACCTATGAGATCAAACTCAAGAACAAAGAGGCTGAGACACCTAAGAAGAAGTCCCTAGCTCTTAAAGCAGGACCCAGCCATCAAGGCTCTTCCGATGAAGGTGAGGATTCGGGAAGTGAGCGAGATGAGGATGACGTAGCCATGCTCACACGTAAGTTCAAAAAAATCCTGAGAAAGGAAGGTAAGAGCTTCATGAGAGGAAGGTCAAAGGTAAGAAATGGTTTCAAATCTAATTCTGAAAACTCTAATAAATCTGACAAAATCATTTGTTATTCTTGCAACAAACCAGGGCATTTCAAGAATGATTGTCCCGACAGATTCAGAAAAGCTGACAAATGAAAGGGCAAGAAGAAGAACAAGGCCATGGTGTCCACATGGAGCGATGAAGAGGAAAGTGATGACGGAACTAGCTCCTCGGACAAAGAAAAAGAAGATCTCTGCCTCATGGCCAAAGGTGACGAAGAAACTGAGGTAAATTCTCCATTTGAAGATTATACAACTGATGATTGGGAGGAAGCATATATACAACTCATGGAAAAATATGAAATGTACAAAAAGGAGAATAAATCATTGAAAAAGAAAATTAACTCATTTGTGCATGATAATGATATGAATGATAAGAATGCTCTACTTGAAACTGAAATTGAAGATCTTAAGAAAATGATTGAGAATTTGGAAGAGGGAAGAAAAGAAATGGCTGACTTGGAAACTGAAAATGAGGACTTAAGGAATGAAATTGACAGCATGAAACTCAAAATGCAAACATATGAAAAGGATAGCAAATTAAGCAATGAGAAGTATGAAGCTGTCAAACATGTCAACACTCAACTCTTGCAAAACATTGAAAACCTACAAAAAGAGTTAAATGACAAACAATAATCTTTAGAAAAAATTTTGGATGGAAGGGAAAACCTAGATGCATTGCTAGGAACCAGAATGAACTTCAACAAGGAAGGGTTGGGTTTTGAACCTACAAACAAAAGGCCAATTGGGCTCAAAACTGTCACATTTGTTTCGTCTTCCGAAGCTTCCACCTCAAACACAACTCCCACACAAAACCAGCAAAAATAACAGGAAAAAGGGAAAGAGAAGATTGAAGAGGCAGTCACCAACATTCCCAAAAAGTTTGTCCAAAAGCCTAAGAAAGGTCGACCTTCCCCGCAGCATAGGTCAACACATTCTTGGCCATTGCATGCTCAATCTTCCAGATATCACCAAAACTGGATTGCCCATTCATATAGGCCAACACCACCATACTTTTGGAGAAATTGTGATTCATGTGTTCATCAATCCTATAACTTTCAATCTCCTAGGTGGCAGAACAATCACTTTCAACCTAAAAATAACCAATGGCCACAATGGGTTAAGAAGCCAACTTCATCAAACTTTCACAAAATCCAAAAAGAGCCTCTAAACAAAAAGGAAATGTCAAGGCTGAAAAGAAAAACCAAATCCCTGCTCTAAGCAAACAAAACATGAATGTTAGAAAGGTTTGGATTCCAAAAGAAATGGTTTCATGTTTTGAAAATCTTAAGAGTTTGATGGGACCCAAAATTGGTTGGGTTCCAAATATAATTGCTTAATTGTTTGTGCAGGAATGTCTTGCAGCCATGCATAATAGGTGGTATCTTGATAGCGGCTGTTCAAGACACATGACTGGAGACAAAATAAAATTTTGTCTCTTGGAGGAAAAGGAAGGAGGATACGTTACGTTTGGAGGGAATAACAAAGGAAAAATCATTGGAACAAGTAATGTAAGTAAAAACCTCTCCAACTCCATTGGAAATGTGTTGCTAGTTGAAGGTTTGAAATATAACCTACTGTCATAAAGTGTTGTTTGACTCTCATGAATGTAAAATCTTTGAACCAAAATCTGACAAGGTAAAATTTTCTGGAAAGAGAGTCAACAATGTTTACATGATTGACTTTGATGATCCTGCTAATTTAAACCTTTGTCTTGCTGCACCAAAATCTGAAATTGCATGGTTATGGCATCGTAGACTTGGACATGCTAGCTACAATGTCTTACATAAATTGTTAAAGCATTCAATGGTGAAAGGGTTACCTGAATTATCATTTAAACAAGAAAACAAGTTGTGTGATGCATGTGCCCTAGGTAAACAAACAAGAAAATCTTTCAAGGGAAGATCTGAAAATACATCATCCAAACCACTCGAGCTAATTCATATGGACCTGTTTGGCCCAACCAGAACTGCTAGCTTGAGTGGTAGAAAATATGGATATGTCTTGGTGGATGACTTTTCTAGGTTCACATGAGTTTTCTTTCTCACACATAAAAATGATGTTTTTGATGAGTTTCAGGCACTCTACATGAAGATAAAGCAGGACAGTGAGTTTAAAATTTCCAAGATCCAATCTGATCATGGTGGTGAATTTGAAAATGCTAACTTCTATAATCTTTACAGAGCTGAAGGCATTTCACACCGATTTTCTTCACCAAGAACCCCAGAGCAAAACGGTGTAGTTGAAAGGAGAAATCGAACACTTGTAGAGATGGTAAGAACCATGCTTGCTGAACGGTAACTTCCAAGGAGGTTTTGGGCTGAAGCGGTAAACTCAGCATGTTATATTATCAACCGCTCTATGGTAAGGCCACACACCAAAAAGACTCCTTATGAGTTGCTGAAAGGTAAAAAGCCATCTCTCTCACATATGAAAGTGTTTGGATCTAAATGCTTCATCCACAATAATGACAAAAGAGATTTAGATAAATTCGAGCCCAAGAGTGATGAAGGTATATTTCTTGGATATTCTGATAGATTTAGGGCTTATAGAATTTACAATACCAAGAGTCAAACTGTGGAAGAATCACCCCATGTTTCCTTTGATGAATATCATGATTCTAACAATGATAACTCTTGTAAGAAAAACGATGAAGATGGGGAATTCTTAAGCATAAAGGACAAGAGTGATCCTCCACAAGAAGAAATAAAAGAAGCTGGTGACCTAACTGAATCAAGCAATGCAAGGGATCAAGCTCCAGGAGAAGGTAACGATTCTACAAACATTAGAATTCTAAAGGATCATCCTTTAGAAAACGTCATTGGCAGCTTGAATGACCCACCTAGAACAAGGTCGCATTTTAAAATTGTGGAAGAATTAGATCAACTTGCTCTTGTCTCGCAGCATGAACCCAAAAATATTGATGAAGCATTAAAAGATGAAAACTGGATAAATTCAATGCAAGACGAGTTAAACCAATTTGAAAGGAATAAAGTTTGGCATCTTGTTCCTAGACCTTCATCACAATCTGTCATAGGCACTAAATGGGTCTTTAGGAACAAACTAAGTGAGGATGGCAAGATAATAAGAAACAAAGCTAGATTGGTGGCTCAAGGGTATAATCAAGAGTTTGGGGTAGACTTTGATGAATCTTATGTCCCAGTTGCTAGACTTGAAGCCATCAGAATTTTACTTACCTTTGCATGCTCCCTTAGAATAAAGCTGTATCAAATAGATGTCAAAAGTACTTTCTTGAATGGCTTGATCAAAGAAGAAGTCTATGTTAAGCAGTCCCCTGGCTTTGAGAATTCTAACAATGCAGATTTTGTATACAAGCTAGACAGGGCGCTTTATGGACTTAAGCAAGCACCAAGAGCTTGGTATGAGAGACTAAGCTCGTTCCTCATTGAAAAAGGGTACACACGAGGTAAGGTAGATCAAACACTTTTCACCAAGAAGTAAGGTAAGAACATCTTGATTGTTCAAATTTATGTTGATGACATTGTGTTTGGTTCTACAAAATCTGAAATATGTGAGGAATTTGCTAACCTCATGACTAGCGAATTTGAGATGAGCCTAATGGGAGAACTTCAATTCTTTCTCGGTTTGCAGGTCAACCAAGGAGAAGATGGGTGCTTCATAAATCAATCCAAATACATCAAGGAGCTGCCGAAAAGATTTGACATGGCAAACAGCAAAATCATTGCAACTCCTATGAGCACCACAATATCACTGGATTCAGATGAAAATGGTAAATTAGTGGATGCAAAGGTCTATAGAGGTATGATTGGTTCTTTGCTTTATTTGACTGCATCCCGACCAGATATCCAGTTTAGTGTATGCCTTTATGCTAGATTTCAAGCTAGTCCTAGATAATCTCATTTGACTGCCGTCAAACGTATCCTTCGATATCTTGTCGGCACTCAAGATTTGGGATTGTGGTATCCGTCATCATGTGATTTATCTCTTATATCTTATTCTGATGCGGATTACGCTAGATGCAAGCTGGATCGTAAGAGTACTAGTGGCTATTGCTAGTTTCTAGGCGGGTGTTTAGTTTCTTGGGCCTCCAAGAAACAACACTCGGTTGCCCTCTCAACCACGGAGATAGAATATGTTGCTGCGGGGAGCTGTGGCACCCAAGTGTTGTGGATTAAACACCAACTCCAAGACTACTTGGTGGATCTTGGTTGTGTCCCGATTCTGTGTGATAACACTAGTGCTATCAACCTTGTAAAAAATCCAGTCCAGCACTCTAGGACTAAGCATATTGAGATTAGGCATCACTTCATTAGAGACGAGGTCAGTAAGAAAAATTTTAAACTGCATTTTATTGATACTCTAAATCAAATTGCTGATATTTTCACCAAGCCCTTGTGTAATGATAAGTTTTCAACACTCAGAAGGGAGCTTGGTCTTTGCTGACCTCAGGCCACTAAAAATTAAAATGATGATCCTGTTCAATTTAGTTGTGTGTTTTTGCAGATTGGTGTGTTCATGCATTGTTTATATGTCAATGTGTCATTTTGCATATGTGTCGTATTGCATGGTTTGTGTAGCATCATTCTTGCATGGCCATGGTATATCAAATGTTGATGTATGGAAAGGCAGGTTATGCTTGCCTAGACACACTCAATATGCATGAGGTTTCACCTCCGCCAAGTACCATGAGTCATTGTCGCATATAGGCCATATAGTAAGGGGGAGTTGTCACTTTGCAGCATTCATGCATATGTTTCATTTTCATTCTGTTGCATTTAATAAATGTACAACCATGTGTTGGGTCATGCATTTCATGCCTGCCAAATTCATGTTTGATCAGGTCAACCCCTGCATGGTTCTACTCTCTCACTCCTTGACGTTTGTCCTTACATTTGCTTGCAAACATAACTCCTTGAGTGCATTCTCTGCATATCTTTAGGGGGAGTTTTGTTGCTTTTCTTATCTCTTGCAATCTGAACTTCACTGGCTTCCAGTTTGACAATACCGTTCATGACACAGACGGACATATGGAGTAAGAGCTTTCTATTATATGCACCGATGATTGTCTTTTCAATGAAAATGATTCAGATTTAATGATTTCCTTGACGTTCTGATATTTCTTTTGAAATCATCTATGTTCTGTGGATTTAATAGCCCTTAACTAGAGATTGCATATTATGCTTTGAATGACTATCCTAATATCTGAAAATCCAAACGTCATGACAATCTTGGTGATATTCAAGAGCTTAGTATTGTTTCTAAACATCTTGATGAGCTGGAACTCTTGAAAATCAATTTGACAGAGCACTGATATTGTTGCACAGAGAAATATGTCACGTCATAAAATCAAGTGACGAATGATATGTCATGATGTGCCTCTGTTATCTCTGTCTTAATTTATTTGGACTCTAGGCAGAGCAATGGTATAATTACTGAGAAACATATCTTCTCATCAAAGAAATGAGATCGGATATGTCATGACGTGACTTTGCTATCTCTGTTCATTTCGAAGCATAACCGTCAGTCTTGCCAAATACCTAGGAATACTGGCGTCTAAACAACGTGTCTTCTTACGGCTAGGAGGTATGTACTAGACTTGATTGCTCGTAAAATATGAGTTATGTGCCTTCAAATACTAAAGATATTAAAAATCAAAATATGTTACAATCATACAATTCTATGCTCTAGTCATGATTGTTTAGCCTCAATACTAGTTTTTGTGTTATTCCCTTTGTAGTTATTGAATATGGATATATAAGACAAGGGAAGGTTAAACACTGCCATGATATGCACCTTTGGTTCATTTCTATTAAATCTTGGATGTAGCTGCTTTTCGAACTCTGTGGATGATCTCGGATTTCATTAGCTTTGAACCATATATGTTGCTCACAGTCTGTTTCAGGTTTGCATATAATGGCTTGCTCTTCACTCCTTTCAGCTGTGGTTTCCCAGACATTTTACCTTATCCCTCCTTTTTGCTGTTGGCAAAGGGGGAGAATTCTCTGTGTGAGTCCTTTGTAAGAGCTATGCCTTATCGCATTGTCAAAGGGGAGAGCGGGGGATGTGTGAATGGTGTACGGGGAGATTCACTTTGTGCATCTCATTTGTGTATCCAATGCATAGCATTCATATATGCATTCATAATTGCATTCACATGCTATTACTATCATGGATCTTGAGCTGCATATGTTACATATATCATACACTTTGCCATCTTGGCTATTTCTGCCATATAATGACTCACAGTGTTGCCATCATCAAAAAGGGGGAGAACGTTGAACATATGTGCACCATGATTACTATTATAGTTTTGATGATAGCAACTACTATAAGTCACATTGTGTTTGCATATGATGTCATTGTGTATCTGTTTAAGCAGTTTGTCATTTCATCGAACAGGTTGCGGGCATGTGCACTGCATTCCAAGTCTATACGTTGGATAAAGTCTATACGTTGGACAAAGTCTGTACATTGGACGAAGTCTATACGTTGGACGAAGTCTATATGTTAGACAAAGTCTATACGTTGGACAAAGTCTGTATGATGGACAAAGTCTATACGTTAGACAAAGTCTATACGTTGGACAAAGTCTATACATTAGATAAAGTCTATACGTTGGACTAAGTCTGTATGTTGGACAAAGTCTATGCGTTGGACAAAGTCTGTACATTGAACGAAGTCTATACATTGGACAAAGTCTGTACGTTGCTGAACATGAAGTCTATATGTTGGTTGCCTAGCACAACTCGAAGTCTATACGTTGCTACACACAAAGTCTATACGTTGCTGCAGATGAAGTCTGTACGTTGGCTGCATGCACAACTCAAAGTCTGTATGTTGCACAACACGAAGTCTGTACGTTGCGGCAGATGAAGTCTGTACGTTACTGCAGATGAAGTCTATACGTTGGCTGCATGCACAAAATAAAGTGTGTACGTTGCACAAGACAAAGTCTGTACGTTGGCTACTAGTACAACTCCAAGTCTATACGTTGGTTGATGGCTGCAACACAAGTCTATACATTTGCCGGCTACTTCACACGCAAAGTCTATACATTGCGTTCTGTTGTGTTCGTGCATCAAGTTACCAAGTCTGTACGTTCATGAAGCAAGTTTGTACAGGCTCATGCATGCTCAAGGTGCAAAGTCTGTACAGAGTTCATACATGCACACAAAGTCTACACGTCCAAGCCTTGATGTAAAGTCTATACAACAACTACAAGCTTCATTCAAATAGCCAAGGCCACTGCACAAGATAAGAGTCAAAAGACAAAGATTCAGTTGGTACTTTCTAGACCAACAAGGATGAAGTTACAGACATGAACAGGCTGCTAATGGACACAAACGACAGAGCTGAAGCGGCTAACGGACCGACTCGGGCTGGACTGGGGTCTGCCCAGTTGGCGGTCAACCGCCAGCACAGGGGCGGTCGACTGCCCCAGCCAGGGACCCCCCGACTGTAGATCTGTCAGCTACAGGTCGACCGCCAGCCAGTAGCGGTCGACCAGATTTCTCAGGGATCATCCATTTGTAGGTGTTTCAGTAGCGGTCGACCGCCAGAAGCCACAGGTTGACCACCAGCCACGATGCAACCATATTTGACTTCGATTTCCACCTCGTGGCCAGCCCCTTTCCATGGATTTATTTAATCAAAACTCACCTAATCTCCCATGATTTGTGGATCTGGTCTGGGGGGTGTCCAAGGACCATTCAAGGTCTATAAAACTAACACATGAAGGGTTAGAAACTCTAATACTTCAAGGCTTCAAGAGAGATCAAGGGAGGCCATTTTCGAGGTACTGTAGCACCTCCGTGAACAGTGTTTCGGGAGGAAGTTCTTCATCCATCCAAGGTGATTCAAGTCAAGATCTGAAGCCATCTCAACCTGCAAGGAAGAAGAAGCAATCAAGGCTCTCAAGGGTGATCTAAACTGCATCCTTCTTCCTCTTCATCAACTCAAGCAGATTCAAGGAAGCACAACTCACAAGGAAGAAGAAGCCATTGCTGTTGAATCAAGAAGAGAGCTTTGTGAAGAAGATAGAAGCCTCTATTGGTGATCTACATCCATAGAAGAATCCGAATCAAGCTCCAGCAATCTCAGATAAGATTTTTCTTCTTGAGCTTATTTCATATCTTGTTTGAATAGCTTGATATTTGTTCTTTCTTCTTCATTTCATTCGAATAATCAAAACTGAAGATCGTCCCTACCGGTGGCTAGTAGGAAGGCAATCGGAAGTTGTCCGATCTGCTGTGTTGATGTCCCTACCGGTGGTTAGTAGGAAGGCAATCGAAAGTTATCTGATCTGTGGTGTTGACGTCCCTACCGGTGGTTAGTAGGAAGGCAGTCGGTGGTTCTCCGATTTGCGGTTTGGTGTGCTGCACTAGTGAAGCCTCATCGGATTTGGTGAGGGGTGGACGTAGGACTGGAGATTCAGTCCGAACCACCTTAAAATCTCGTGTGTTGTGGTTTGCTTGTGCGATTGCTTTATGTTAGATGCATGCTTAGGTTCAATATATATATTGCGTAATCATCTTGCCAAGCAAATCATTTGTGTTCTTCGTCAAGCTAGTTATATTCCGCTGCTTATTTCATCATCTAGCTTTAAAGAGAGTTGCATTGCGAAAAGAGGGGCAGATCTATTCACCCCTCCCCTCTAGATCCGATGTCCACTACACAACAAGGTACGCGTGGGGAGCCGCCCTACTGGTGCACCTGATGGCCGATCTGTCTACGGGGACAGGCCGAGAGACGACGATGAGTGGATTCTCACCTTTTCTTCAGGTATGCATGTCCTTTTATCTATTTAAATGCTTATGAATATGATTATGCATATGAATGTTTAATAATGCAATTGATGGATGCAGGTGTGGAACCACTTATACATGTCGATGGGCCTTGTCGATCCCCGACCCGGAGACGAGGGAGCATTCCCACTAGCACAGCGGTGGTTGCCGCTCGTGACTGGAGCACCACATGCTTACGAGTTGCGTGTTCTTCGGCGGGAGTTCTGTGACTACCCCGCCTCACTGGTACGCATGTTAAATATGATGCAATTTTCTTTTTATTTCCTATTTTATGAAAAATGACATGATATGATAATATGATATGAATGATATGATATGAATGCAGGTAGTTTGGAGGCCTTACCAGGGGATACCATATGAGGGTCAGCCTTGGGTCGTAGCGGGCCGACCTCGCTTTGGGCGTGAGCTTGGGGTTCACTGCCTAAACGAGATTGAGCCGTTACGGCTTAGGATGTCTATGTGGACCCTCGGCCTACACCAGGAGTGGGTCGAGGATGGAGAGCCCCGTGGGATTGGACGGAAGACCCGTGGATGCACGAAGATGACCGACTGGAGGATCCGGTTCGCGGACCAGTACGCCGACTGACAGCGTGGCGGGACACAGGTCACTTCCCAGGCGGTGGATAGTTCAGAGTACTTCCGGCACTACTGGGAGGTTTATGTTGTGCCCCTGGTTTTGATGATGACAACCATGAGATTTTGTATTGAGTTCAACAGGCATGATGAATTAGATACTCTGTGTTAGAATTCAACTTGCAAAATGAAATGGATTCATTAACACATATACATATATTTGTTTTATCTTGAATTGCAAGGAACACACAGCGTCCACGCAGGGTGCTCAAGGCGTCCACGCCTCAGTTCATTGAGTTAGAAGAATTAGTCATTGGTATAGCTCAGTGCGTTAACGCTACAATGGCACAGCGTCAACGCATCAGTTCATTAAGGGAAGAAAGATGGCTCTGGGTCAGTTCAGTGAGTTAACGCAGGGTCTTCATGCGTCAATGCATCCAGCCTCTACAGTCCTTCATGCTATGCAAGTATGCGTTAACCCTTCAGTCACACAGGGTTGACGCCATCTGGGTTTTGTTAAATGAATATTGGTGGACCCCAGTCATAATGGATAAATTCGATGCCACCTCAGCAAAAAGGGTATGCGCTTCTTTTCCCTCATGATTCCAGAAGCATCTGTGAGAGGACAATCATCGGGACTAACCAGAAAATCTGATTGGGGCCCACAAGGGAATATTCACGTGAAGGAGGGGCGAGAGCCGCGAAAAAAAAGGGAAGCAGAAGTTGCAGTCGAAGGAAGAAGTAGAAGGGTGTTCTGAAGCAGAAGATTGGGAATCATCATCTTTCTCCTTGGTGCTGCTTGGTCCACGAACACGAAGAGGAAGAGCTTCAAAATTCCTTCATCGAGGATAGAAGGGACATCCAGAGTGCTGAATAGCGAGCTCTTCTACATCCCATTGCTAAGGAAGAGGAAGTCAGCTGATTAAGAGCTTCATCATTCAGATCATTGAGTTCAAGATCTGAGATCCAATCCTGATTTGTATCTAAACTCGTTCGATTTTCTATTTTCCATTTTACATTTTACAGTTCATTTTGCACTCTATTACTGCTGTTCTCCCTTGTACTAATGATTGTAGAGGGATGTGTCTTGATCAAGCGGGCTGTGCTTGGATCAAGGGGTTTGGGGTGTTCGCCCATAAGCTGTTTATCAGCGGGTAAGAGAACCGGTTCCTCTTGTTAGCCAAGCTGTAGAGCTCAGGGTTGTTGAGGAATTGCTCCTCTGTTTAGCTAAGGTGTAAGGGTCAGCAGAGATCCTCATTGATTCAGTGAGGGGTGGACATATGTCTCCATAGGGAGACCGAACCACCTTAAAAACCAAGTGTTTATCTGTGGTTTGCTCTCTTCTGTGTGGTTTGTGTGTTGGTAGATGCTTGAATAGGTCTGACTGCTACATTATCTTATTCTACATTCTTATTTAGAAATAGCTTACTCAAAGAATTGTGTGATCTTGCACTATCAGTTTTTAAAGGGTCAACCTATTCACCCCCTCCCCCTCTAGATTGACATTCCACTAAATCCAACACATGGTATCAGAGCTCGGTTCTCTTGTTGAGGGTTTCACAACCCAGAGAGATTCAGTGGAATGGAGAACAAGGGGCTCATGCCTGAAGGGCATGCAATGAATAGGCCACCCTTCTTTGATGGCACTAATTACGTTTATTGGAAAAATCGAATGCAGGTATTTCTTAGAGCTCAGGACCATGAGATTTGGAGGGTCGTGAGCAAAGGACCATATCAATTACCAGAAGATGAGAAATTGTGGGTCAAGGAATAGATTCAGAAGTTCAACCTCAATTGGCAAGCAATGAATATCATGCAATGCTCGCTGCACCCTACAGAGTTTTCACGTGTGTCCTCATGCGCCAATGCTAAAGAAATGTGGGACAGACTTGAAGTTATCTATGAAGGTACGTCAGAGGTAAGAGAGACAAAAGCAAACATGTTAATATCTGAGTATGAAGCTTTTAGAATGAAACCAGACGAGAATACTTCTGAAATGTATGCAAGGCTAACTTTGTTAGTACGTAAACGGTCTTAAAGGTTTAGGAAAAACTTACAGTGATTATGAATTGGTTAGGAAAATTCTTAGATCCCTAACTCCAATTTGGCACACTAAGGCCACGGTTGTTGAGGAATCTAGGAATCTCTCTACCACTACTCCTGATGAGCTCATCGGACCACTGATGGCTTATGAGTTGAATTTCAAAAGAAATGATTAGGATGTGAAAAAGAAGAAGTCACTTGCATTGAAGGCTGGTCCAAGCAGTAAGGAAAGTTCAGAGGATAGTGAGTTATCTACATCGGAGGACGACTCAAGTGAGATAGCAATGCTCACCAGGAAGTTCAGAAAGTTTCTAAGGAAGGAAGGTAAGGTCCTAAGAAACAGAAGACCATAGGTAAGAAAGAATTCAAAATTTAAGTCTGAGAATTTTAAAAAATCTGACAAAGTTGTTTGTTACAAATGCAGGAAACAAGGTCATATAAAATCTGAATGCCCAGAGAATGTGAAGAAAATTCAACCAAAGTGGAAGAACAAGAAACCAAAGGCAATGCTGAGTACTTGGAGTGATGAGGAGAAGGAAGAAGAAGAAGAAGGCAGTACCTCTGAAGAAGAAAGTGATGTGAAGCTATGCTTTATGGCCAAGGGAGATGATCAAGAAGAGGTAACCTCCTCCTTTGAAAACTTATCTTGTAGTGATTGGGAAGAAGCATTTAATGATCTGCTTGATAAGTATGATTACGTGAAGAGAGAAAATAAATCACTGAAGAAGAAGAAAAATTCAGATAGTAAAGACACTTCCTTAAGTGAGGAAAACACTTGCTTAGAAATAGAAATCTCCAACCTAAGAAAGTCTCTTGCCGAAAGTGATGAGTCCAAAAAACAATTGAGTGAGATGAAAAGAGAAAATGAATTTTTACAGAAAGTAGTTGATGATTTGAAACTCAGAATACAGAAACTGGAAGGTGATGTAAAAATTACTGAAGAAAAATATGAAGCTGTTCAAGGAGTAAATCTAGAACTCCAAGAAAATTTGAAAATATTGCAAGCTGAAAATCAAGACAAGCAAGCCTCCCTCGAAAAAATGACACAAGGTAAAAATAACCTAGAAGCTGTTATGGGAATTGAAAGCAATTTTGGAAAAGAAGGGCTAGGATATAATCCTACAAAAAAGAAGGACTTGGGAGTGAGATTAGTCACTTTTGTTCCAGAACAGTGCACATCTGAGCAAAATTCTTTGACAAGAATGAAGTTCCCAGAGAATAATCAAGAAAAGTTAAAACAGAAAATCAAACAAACAAATGAGACCAATGAGAAAAAGGGCAAAGGGAAAATGGATTCTACCATGAATACCAATCATAGCACAAGTATGCCAAAATTTAGGAGTAAGACAACAAATCAACCCAAGGCTCCCACAAATTCAAACCAACATCACGCTTGTAGTGCCCTAGAATTTATATAAATAATTTTTGAATTATAAAATATTTTTTTTGGAATTTATATAAAGGCCTAAATATATTTAAAGGGATTATTGAATTAATAAGACCTTATAAAGCCCAATTGGATTGAAATAATTAACCTAGTCTATCTAATTATTATCCAAAAGGTTTAAGGACCAAGTCCATTAAGTTTGACCCATGTTCTAGAAGGGTACTTAGCTTATTCACGTATTTTAAGGATAAATACTATTTTTATAAAATAGTTGTATGGATAATTAACCAAAAGAGTTTGATTAATATTGAACTCTATACACGTTGAGTGTAACGGTCTATCGGGCGACCGCCACAGCCATGTGACGCACCTATGGACGACCGTTACATCCTGCAGTTCCGTGGAGTGAAAAACAAGCCAAAAGATTAGATTTTTGCTAACTTATCTCTTAGGGATCAAGATAGGAAGACTAATAGAGGTGTTAAGGACTCTTAGAAGTTGATCTAAGCTTTAACAAGGACTCTAGAAATGATCTAATCTTCAAACCCTAGCCAAAACCCTATAAATAGGACCTAGTTCTGAACTGAGCGACCCTTACTTTTGGCTCATGAAGAATCAAGGTAAGGAGTCATAATTTCGGGTATGTTCTTTTGAAGCTTTTGTTTAGTATACTTTAGACTAATAGCCCTCCAAATTTCGTGCTAGGAGACCAAGCAACCAAGGAGATTGAAGCTTCCCAAGTTGCTAATTTACCACAAGAAGAGCAAGGATCAAAGGGTAGCACCTAGCATCAAATTCGAAGTTTAAAGGTCTTAGAAGAGGTAGGTTATCTCATGAACGGCAAAAACAACATGTTAGGGATAAAAGCCCTATGATTTTGCTTGATTACATGCACGTTAGCTTGTGAATTTCATGTTTTTGTAGAGACATACATATATCTATATTCTTAGCCCTAACTAAATTAAAAAGAAACTTCCTTGTGAAATTCACAGAGAACCCATGCATGATATTCATTTAGCCTTCATTCTATCATGTTGGAAGTTATATGTATGATTTTCAGACATGATGCAAGTTGAAACTTAGGTCATTATTATTTATTACTGCCAGCAGAGGCTCTGACGGATCAGGGTAGGACCGTCACATGATATAACGGCCTTACGATTGACCGTTACACACTCTGTTATGTTTTATTTCACTGTTGTCTCTAACGCACCAGGACAAGAGCGTTACATTACTGTCACGGCCCCTCGATAGACCGTCACAAGCACGGTGACGCTCTCCTGTTAGACCGTTAGACTCTGTGTTCTGTCAGCCCATGACAGAATAGTAACCAGTTAAGTTAACGTATAAATAAGCCTAGTTAGCTAAGTTTTGACATGTTATTATTTCAAGTTTACTTAATAATTCATATTGTAATCTGCATGATCTAGGCATCTTGAACTATTTTAAGTTATGTTAATTTTAGGTGCCAAAACTTTATAGTTTTGTAATTAAAAACATGATTTTCCAATGTTGTATTGACGGAGTTTATCTTGCTTTCACGTTATTACATATTCTTCCTCTATCTATAGAGTCATTTTCTTTAAGTACATGGCACATACTCCGGTATGTTGTCCATTAGTTCACTTTGCACTATAGGAACATTATTCTTGGACATGAGGACCTCTCTATTGGATATTCCTTCCAATGGACTAGAAAATCTTGTTTCAAGGCCTCCGTAATTCTCCGTGAGCCTGGGATTCCCACTAGGACGTCGAGTTGGTTGTACCATTAAAACCCATTTGATTAGATTACACTATCGATGTTTTCTGGTTCTAGCTATGTAACGGACCTATACTGGACCGTCAGGAGCACCTAACGGCCCACTATACGACCGTCACACTTCACTGAGTCTATTTTATTAGTTCTAGATTCAGACTAATGTAACGGCACAGAACTAGACCGTCACATCATGTAACGGCCCAGTACACGACCGTCACACTACTTGAGTACTTAACCTGAGGTTTAACCCACGGGTTGATATTTCAAGATTTCTAGATGACCCTTGATAATCTAGAACTTATCATATTGCTTAATAGACTTAATATAATGAATGAAAGTTAAGAAATATACCGTTATGCTACCGATTTATTTTATGAGCATAACATTGTTTGATGTCATTTTTGATTCCTCATATTCAAATTGAAGCGTTCATTCATTGATTATTATTATCTTGAAATTATTGAACTTATTACATTCTTGGCCATACTTTATTGTTACATGCGTGAAAGTAACTTGATTTATACTTGAAGATGCGATCGAGCACTGATTGTGTTCAAGGGCTCTATGCTAGCCCCCTCGGCTGATTGTCAGAAACATACTATTTTATAAACCATGGGGTATGATGCTACTGGCGTCGCATTGCGCTGGGAGTACTTTCTCTATAAATAAGTGAAAATACACGACACGACATGACTTTCTTGCTTGATATTCCACAGAAATCCATGAAGTACTTGCTCATAAGCAAAAGATACTGGAGTGATGATTATGTGGCTTGCTAGTACATTCTCGATACATTCTTGTTCATGAAAGGCCAATATCATGTTCTTGTCACATTCTTGCTAGTTCATACTTGCACTCATTCTATCTTACATGATTATCAGATTACTTTGGTTTAATCATGTGATCATCGCATTGCATGATTTTGGCTTATTCTTTAGAGTAAAAATGTTTATTACTTTAATAGTGCCTTCATGTTGATGCGAAGATACCAACTGGGCAAGTGTGTTCATTACCTATTTCCAATCTTTTTCATGAAACGGAAGTGAGTCGGGTTCGGATTCGGAAGGTTCAAGTAGCGGATCGAGAGTGAATAAAGAATGAGCGAAGATTTAGGAAGTCTACATTGTTTAGATCGAGTCAATGTAATTTCGTATTTCTTGAGTCTAGTAGAGTGAAAGATGATGGAAAAATAATTATATTTGACTATTAATCATTTATGAATTAAAGTTGGAGTTTGATTAAATATTGTGCAATTGTATTTATGTGTGTGATTATCTCGCGCTCTGATCGTTCTTGCTTGCAAGAGGCTTACCATGTCGGCTGTTCACGCTCCCCGAGTTAGTCTTCCGCTGTAATAAAGGCTCGGGGTGTGACAGTTAAGTTGATATCAGAGCCTAAGTCTCAGGACTTAGGAAGATGTAATCATGTCATAGGATAAGTCCAAGGTTTAAGGGCCCCTACCTATGAACTAAGGAAGAAGTTTCCATACCCATGTGAGAAGTGGGTAGAGCCCGGGATAAGATAATTAATTAGCTTTAAGATTTATTTTGTTCATTCCAATTTCATGAGAAATAATAAATTGTTATTTTCTCTCAGGTACCTTATCTTACAAATGGCTCATCGTGTAGATTGGGATGGTATGCAACAAACAGTTGCCAGCCTTACCCATGCATTGTAAACTATAGCGCAAGGTGGCGCAGGGGCAAGGGCTGGTGACCTACATCGCAATTTCCGGAGTTTAAATCCTCCGCGATTCTATGGTTCGTCTAATCCCGACGAGGCAGAGAACTGGATAGATGAAATGAATCGTATATTTGATGTCATCCAATGCACCGATCAGGAGAAGGTGCGTCTCACAACCTTTCAACTCAACAAAGATGCTCACACATGGTGGAAGTCAGTTCTGGCACCTCCAGCCAATGCACATCATACATGGGACGGTTATCTCACTTTGTTCCATGCCAAATACTTTTCCGAGCATGTGAAAGAAAGGAAGGCTATGGAGTTCACCACTCTTCGGTAAGGAATGATGACGGTTGCCGAATATGAACTACAATTTTCAAGATTAGCACCTTACGCACCGCATCTAATCAGTACCGATCTACTCAAGGCAAATCGGTTTATGGACGGGTTACGACTCGGCTTTATTCAGCAGCTCGGGACCCAAAACATCCGTGCATATGCGGAGATGGTTCAGCGGGCATATTTGTGTGAAAGGACCTTAGAGAAGGTTGATAAGTTGAAAGGGAAAGGAGAAGAATCAAGCCGACGATCGGATCGGCGTTATAAGAAAGAGAAATTTAGTATCATGGAACCCTATCAAAGCCGTGATAGTAAGAAAAGATCTAGGAATGGGAATGGTGGAAGTTCCCATAAGCAAAAGAAAGTCAAGGAGGAGAAGGAGCAGGTCGCCACGGCTTGCACGTTTTGTGAAAAATTCAGCCATTGGGCTGAAGAGTGTTGGAAGCGCCTTGGCGCTTGTTTACGTTGTGGGAGCAGGGAGCATCGCATGCCGGAATGCCCCCTTATGAAGGATCAGTCATCTGGTGGAGGACGCAGGAGGAAGGCTCGCCTCAATGCCGTTCTAGATGAAGAAAAAGCGCCCAAGGATGATGGGCTTATGGAAGGTACTCTTCAAATTTGTTCTCATCCTGCATTTGTGCTATTTGATACGGGTGCCTCTCATTCTTTTATCTCCACTACTTTTGCTAAGACATTACCAATCGCATCAGTTCCCTTACCTTCAGATCTTGCTATTTCCACACCCTTAGGTTCTGGAACAAAGCTTACCAACTATTATCCTGATAGCGAAGTGATAGTAGAAGGTCACAATCTCCCCGCAAACTTAGTATGCCTTGACATGAAATGTTATGATGCAATTTTAGGGGTAGATTGGCTTGTAGATCATCATGCTTATATTAATTATCGAAATAGGATTATATCCTTTCGAAAGCCCGGTCTTCCAAGATTCTCTTTTCTTGACATCAAGTACAAGAAACACCCCACTATCATATCCTCACTTCACGCTTGCAAACTTATCTCACAAGGATGTGAAGCTTTCCTTGCTTCTGTCATTATCTTAGAGTCGAAAAGAAATTAACATAGCAGACATCCCTATTGTAAATGAGTTCCCAGACGTATTTCCATCGGAACTACCCAATTTACCGCCCGAGAGGGAAGTGAACTTCACCATTGAACTCATTCCAGGAGCAGCACCGGTTTCTATAGCCCCTTACAGGATGTCCCCCACAGAGCTTAAGGAATTGAAAAGGCAGTTGCAGGAACTACTAGACAAGGGCTTCATCAGACCTAGCACATCCCCTTAGGGTGCGCCGGTTCTATTTGTCAAGAAGAAGGATGGTTCTCTCAGGCTATGTATCGATTACCAGCGACTGAATCAACTCACAATTAAAAATAAGTATCCGTTGCCGCGTATTGATGAACTCTTAAATCAGCTTTCAGGAGCAGAATATTTCTCTAAGATAGACCTCAGATCAGGTTATCATCAGCTTAAAATTAAAGAAGAGGACATTTATAAATCAGCTTTTCGAAGTCGTTATGGCCACTGTGAATTCGTAGTAATGCCGTTTGGATTAACTAATGCCCAAGCAGCATTCATGCAACTTATGAACAATGTCTTCCAGCCATATCTGGACCAGTTCATCATCGTCTTCATTGATGATATCTTAATATAATCCAAGACAAAGGAAGAACATGAACAATATTTGAAAATAGCTTTACAAACACTTAGAGAACACAAGCTTTATGCCAAACTCAATAAGTGTGAATTCTGGCTCAAGGAAGTCTCATTCCTAGGCCACATTATTTCAAAAGAAGGTATTGCTGTGGATCCCTCTAAGGTAGAAGCCGTCAAGAATTGGAGTCGGCCAACGACTGTATCTGAAGTAAGAAGCTTTCTGGGTCTAGCTGGTTATTATAGAAGATTCACTAATGACTTCTCAAAGATAGCAGTTCCTTTAACTAGACTTACAAGAAAAGAAAATCCTTTTGTCTGGTCAGAGGAATGTGAGAAGAGTTTCCAAACTCTTAAGAATCATCTTACTACAGCTCCTATTTTATCACTACCAATGGAGGGTGGTGGATTCGAAGTGTATACGGATGCGTCTGGCATTGACATAGGATGCGTTCTCATGCAGAATGGAAAAGTAATATGTTATTCTTCAAGATAATTGAAACATCATGAGGAAAACTATCCCATACATGATTTGGAATTGGCAGCAGTTATTTTCGCCTTAAAAATTTGGCGTCATTATCTTTGTGGAGAAAAGTTCACAGTCTACTCGGACCACAAAAGCTTGAAATATTTATTTTCTCAAAAGGAGCTTAACATGAGGCAGAGGAGGTGGTTAGAATATCTCAAAGACTTTGATTTTGCTATTCAATATCATCCTGGCAAGGTTAATGCTGTAGCATATGCACTCAGCAGAAAACCAATGGGTATGCTATCAAGTCTTATGATTGGTGTGACTAACCTTGTTCCTCAATTTGCTCAGTTGAACTTAGATAATAACATAAAGGAAAAAGATTGTTTCATAGCTAAAATCCGAGCTCAACCTACATTGATAGAAGATCTGGTCAAGCTGCAAAATGATGATCCTATATTACTGGAAATTAAGGCCAATGTTGAACAAAGGACAGATTTTTCTATTTCCAATGACGGAAGATTATTATTTAAGGGCTGAATATGTATACCAGATCATGAGGCTACGAAGAAATTGATCCTAGATGCATAATTCCAAATACACAATTCATCTAGGAGGAACAAAGATGTATCAAGATCTCAAAAGAAATTTCTGGTGGCCCAATATGAAGAGGGAAATAGCTAATTTCGTGTCTCGTTGTCTTACTTGCAAACAAGTAAAAGCCGAACATTTTAGACCCGCATGAAAATTGCATCCTTTGAATATTCCTGAATGGAAATGGGAGAGTATAGGGATGGACTTTATTATGGGTTTACCCAAGACCAGAGGTGGACACGATGGATTATGGGTAATCATAGACCGATTGACTAAATCCGCGCATTTCATACCAATCAAGAGTCGATGGTCTGTGGATATTCTAGCAGCAATATACATAAGAGAGATTGTCAGATTACATGGTGTCCCAGTCACTATTATATCTGATAGAGATCCTCGATTCACATCACAGTTCTAGAAAGGTCTATAACATTCACTAGGGACTAGATTGAATTTCAGCACAGCTTTTCATCCACAAACTGATGGTCAAACAGAAAAAACAAATCAGGTGGTAGAAGACATGCTCAGGGCTTGTGTCATTGATTTTGGAGGAAGTTGGCATGATCACTTGCCTCTAGTAGAATTTGCATATAACAACAGTTATCAAGCAAGCATACAAATGACACCTTTTGAAGCTCTGTATGAAAAAAGCTATAGATCACCAATATGTTGGAATGAAATAGGGGAAAAGCAATTTCTAGGCCCCGACCTTATAAGGGACTCTACAGAGAAGATCAAGCTCATTCAGGAAAGGATGAAAATGGCGCAAGATAGGCAAAAGTCTTATGCCGATAACCGAAGACGTGACTTGGAGTTTCAGGTAGGAGATCATGTATATTTAAAGGTTTCTCCAGGTCGTGGTATTCAAAGATTTGGCATTAAAGGAAAGCTAACTCCTAGATTTATTGGCCCATTTGAAATTCTTGAAAGAGTCGGTGAAGTGGCTTATAGATTGGCTTTACCTCCACAACTAGCAGGAGTTCATGACGTATTTCACGTCTCTATGCTGAAGAAGTATATATATGATCCTGACCATATTATCACTTATGATAATCTGGAAATTCAGAAGGATATGACGTTCGAGCAAATGCCAATAAAGATTCTGGAACGAGAAGGGCGTCAATTAAGAAATAAAGTTATTCCTATGGTCAAGATTCAATGGAAGAAAACATGGCCATATGAAGCAACATGGGAAATCGAGGCAGCCATGCGGAAAAGATTTCCAGAACTATTTAACTGTAAGTACACTCTCCACAATCCATGTATTGAATTTGGGGACCAAATTCATCTAAGTGGGGGAGGGTGTCGTGCCCCATAATTTATATAAATAATTTTTGAATTATAAAATAATTTTATGGAATTTATATAAAGGCCTAAATATATTTAAAGGGATTATTGAATTAATAAGACCTTATAAATCCCAATTGTATTGAAATAATTAACCTAGTCTATCTAATTAATATCCAAAAGGTTTAAGGACCAAGCCCATTAAGTTTGGCCCATGTTCTAGAAGGGTACTTAGCTTATTCACGTATTTTAAGGATAAATACTATTTTTATAAAGTAATTGTATGGATAATTAACCAAAAGAGTTTGATTAATATTGAACTCTATACACGTTGAGTGTAACGGTCTATCGGGCGACCGCCACAGCCATGTGACACACCTATGGACGACCGTTACATCATGCAGTTCCGTGGAGTGAAAAACAAGCCAAAAGATTAGATTTTTGCTAACTTATCTCTTAGGGATCGAGATAGGAAGACTAATAGAGCTGTTAAGGACTCTTAGAAGTTGATCTAAGCTTTAACAAGGACTATAGAAACGATGTAATCTTCAAACCCTAGCCCAAATCCTATAAATAGGACCTAGTTCTGAACTGAGCAACCCTTACTTTTGGCTCATGAAGAATCAAGGTAAGGAGTCATAATTTCGGGTAAGTTCTTTAGAAGCTTTTGTTTAGTATACTTTCGACTAATAGCCCTCCAAATTTCGTGCTAGGAGACCAAGCAACCAAGGAGATTGAAGCTTCCCAAGTTACTGATTTACCACAAGAAGAGCAAGGATCAAAGGGTAGCACTTAGCATCAAATTCGAAGTTTAAAGGTCTTAGAAGAGGTAGCTTATCTCATGAACGGCAAAAACAACATGTTAGGGATAAAAGCCCTCTGATTTTGCATGATTACATGCACGTTAGCTCGTGAATTTCATGTTTTAGTAGAGACATGCATATATCTATATTTTTAGCCCTAACTAAATTAAAAAGAAACTTCCTTGTGAAATTCATAGAGAACCCATGCATGATATTCGTTTAGCCTTCATTCTATCATGTTGGAAGTTATATGTATGATTTTTAGACATGATGCAAGTTGAAACTTAGGTCATTGTTATTTATTACTGTCAGCAGAGGCTCTGACGGATCAGGGTAGGACCGTCACATGATATAACGGCCTTACGACCGACCGTTACACACTCTGTTATATTTTATTTCACTGTTGTCTCTAACGCACCAGGACAGGAGCGTTACATTACTGTAACGGCCCCTCGTTAGACCGTCACAAGCACTGTGACGCTCTCCTGTTAGACCGTTAGACTCTGTGTTCTGTCAGCCCATGACAGAATAGTAACCAGTTAAGTTAACATATAAATAAGCCTAGTTAGCTAAGTTTTGACCTGTTATTATTTCAAGTTTACTTACTAATTCATATTGTAATCTGCATGATCTAGGCATCTTGAACTATTTTATGTTATGTTAATTTTATGTGCCAAAACTTTATAGTTTTGTAATTAAAAACATGATTTTCCAATGTTGTATTGACGGAGTTTATCTTGCTTTCACGTTGTTGCATATTCTTCCTCTATCTATAGAGTCATTTTCTTTAAGTACATGGCACATACTCCGGTATGTTATCCATTAGTTCACTTTGCACTATAGGAACATTATTCTTGGACATGAGGACCTCTCTATTGGATATTCCTTCCAATGGACTAGGAAATCTTGTTTCAAGGCCTCCGTAATTCTCCGCGAGCCTGGGATTCCATCATTCCCTACATCCATGAATTATCTTAATTTTTGATCCACTTTCTACCTATTTTTCAAAATTCGTGTTCTATCTCTGCTACAGTGCTTTTAGTCAGATTTCAGATCCGACCCACTGTTAGTACTAAAATCCTATTAATTCGTAACCACATCCAAACTTGTCAAAACTAATTTTTCCGTCTTTCTAGCTCCATTTCCTACAACTTTGATGAAGAACTTAAGAGCTGACTCGGACATCTACCCTACGGTCAACGGCAGTTCTCAGAGAACAGCCCTGCAGATCTGAGAGTTAGGCCACTGTACAACAGCAACCTTCAAAATTCGCCAATTAGAAGTATATGCTTTGTTATTTTTCTGTAATCACAGAACGTTTAAGCCCTTCGAAGCAGCTTTCCAATGGCGCCAGTTTCGTCGCATTCCGACTTTGGGGCTGATCGCAGCGTCCGTTCTCGCCGGAGCGCGCGCCGGAAAATAGAACCGGCAGGTCTGTGGCCGGTTATTCCGACCGGTGCCGATCGGAGCTGCCCGGCGTCCGGCCGGCAAACCAGCGTGCCGCCAGCCCAGGGAACACTTCCCTAAGTATCCTCACTACACCGGTGTCACCGGGTCCCACTCGACCCCTCCGGACAGCACGTGGGCCCCACCGTCACTAGTTCGGGTGCTGCCGAATCAACGCGAGAAGCCGCCCGTCAACCCGAATTCGGTCCTCCCGGACCCCATTGTGTAGCCCTTTACCTCCCTGCGTGGAGTGGGCAGCGACGTGTATTGCTGTAATATTGTGTATTATTGTTCCGGGAGTACGAGTTTCGGCCGGGTCCGTCTTCCCCACGTCGAGCGCGTGGAGGTATCGTTCTCGCTCCCTACACTCGGCATTTGCTTATTTTCATATATACTTGTTTATGCCACTGCTAGAGAGCATGTTCTAGGATCGTAGCTCACTTTATTTTCATATCACCGCTGCTGCGAGATAGAGCGTGACCGTCCCGTGACCCGATCTGGGCACAAGTGAGAGCCGACCACCCTAGCTCATTGCCAGTTTCTCAACCGCGCACATCCGACGCTTCCCTCGTTAAGGGACAATCGCGAGCTTGTCGTGTCCGTGGTCTCGTCCCGCATCAATTAGGTATCAGAGCGAGTTTGAGTCTAGGGTGTCCAAAAAAAAAAGGGTGTCATTTACGTCTAGCCATTAGTCGTTGTCTAAGTCGTGTTTAGGGTCATCATTGTTTTAAAATAAAAAAAGTGTCTTTTGGGTCGCATTTGCATACCATTAGTCGGTATATAAAAAGGTGTTGTCCGAACGTTAGGCTACGCCTATCGGGAAGGCCGCACACTTGCGCGAGTGATCTTCAGATCGATTAACTCCGCCACGTACCGAGTCTTGGTTTACGTCTAGGGTCCTTAGTGGGCATGCATTCCAAACTTGCATAGTCGGTCTAGTGTCTTGTCACCGTGTGTATGCATGTCCATATCCGCTACCCATGGCCGTTCCCCAAGACCATACATCCGAGTGGTCAACCTTTGTGGCCAAAGTCAATGTCCTCATGGACCGAGCCCTTGGTTTTACCCCTCTCACTATGAAAGTCGCTCTACCCAACGGGTCCACAACGGAACTCCATTTCACCGATAGGGAGTCGGATAATTGGGTTTCTCTTGACATCGTGGAGTCTCTCTCCAAGACAGGCGAGATTGTCCGCGATGGTGATTTTGCTTGTGTTGAGTTCTATAAGAGGATCGGCTCTGTTCTCTACACCGATGGCACATGGTGCAAGATCGGCACACTTGCTGGTTCATGCATCATTTTAGGGCAAACGTGGTTAGGAGAACGAAGAGTCAATCTTGACTAGGGCAAGAGGACTTGCACCTTATACCCACCTTACCTACCCGGCAAGATCACCCTCACATGTCCAGCCACCCAACCCCAGCGGCCCACTCTACATTTGGAACCATTATGCTTGGAGCCGTCTCATCCCGAGCCACCCGTGTTTCTTACGGGAACGCTATATATCGCCGAGCCACTTTTTAGTGGGCTCAAAGATGGCTTGGTCCCACCTCCCTTTCCATCCATGGACCCCATCCTCCCTTTAGTGCCGGTCAACTCCTTCCATACCACATTTCGATCTAGTCACCATGTTGACACAATGTACGATCTTGTCATGGGATTAGATTCACAATGGAAGTTGACACATCTTTTGGCGCGAGACTTTGACCAACCCGCTAGTCTTAGCTTCACCCATCCGGTCTTAGGGTCCATTACCTCCGTGTGCACCGTGGGGTGTGTCACCACGGAGATTCTTCTACTTTTCCCGATGCCGACCGAGTCCGACTTCGTTCCCTTTTGCCCAAGGGAGGAATCTTATTTCCTACACATGTCCGTCGTCCCACCGATCATAATGTATGGCGGTGATTATGATTTCCAAACTTGGGACCATGTCATGTTAGAACCCATCTCACGGGGTCATACCTTCTTCGACCCTTTTGATCCCCTCACTAGTGAATCTCCTGAGCCGCCATCTTCACTCCACTTCCTCCGCGGAGTTCACTATCAAGCCTTTTCCACTCGGGCCAAGCAACCTCCACATAGTCATAGGCCCGAACCATCATTCGGGGGTAAGGAAGACTTTGGTTTCCCCGATCCCTCTAAACCACCCGCACCTCCCGGACTTCCCGCATCCAAGCCCAATGTCCATGATTGGTGCATCGTAGTATGTCTAGGAGTTCCCCATGACGTCAACCTCCGGTTACGTCAAATGCATGCATGGTACACGTTCGGGTGTCCTGGTCCGCTGTCATCCATGTACGGGTCGGACTAACATTAGGTGTGTCTAGGGTCATAGATGAGTCCGTGTGTTTTCCTTGTGTGGTTTGTTTGCATGTTTTGTGTGTAGTTTGAGAGTCTGCATGTGTCTTGTGTAAGCTCGTTGTCGTTCTCTTATGAGTAAGAGGTGATTGGACTCCTTCGATGAGTATGGGATCGGTTCTACATCTATACCCGGATCAGTCACCTACAGGGACTCAGCGGTGATTCCTAGTGAGTCTTCGAGCTGCTTCCTTCCCTTTGAGAGTGCCCCACCCAGAGTGTCCACCTCTAGCCCATGGCAGCTTGTGCATATCGAGTATATATGGAATGAGCAGGTGCTGGTCACTTGGAGTGGAGCGTACCCGTGTTACCTGGCACGGTGACAGATCCACCGGAGTACTCGAGCATCCATACCCCTACTCGACGGGGTCGAGTTCCTCCCACCCGGGGAGAGTTGATGGGAATCGACGCCGAGCATGTACGTTTTCTTTTGCATTTATGTCCTTTTAGTTTGTGTTTATATCCTTGGGAAAGTATGTACGCAAATGTAAGGCTTTATAAGTCAAGGAGTCATTCCCATGGATTGTGTAGGGTTTTATACAATTATACAGTAGGACCAGCAAGGGGGCCCTCAGCCCTTTTCCATTGGTCCATGTCACCTATGTGGGGCTGGTCAACCATCCAAGGTGGCCATCTAGAAGGGTTGAATGTCAAATGCCACATGGGTAGACAAAGGGAGTAAAAAGTCTAAGGTAGGCTACCTACCATGTCAAGCTTGTCTCCCACTTGGGTTATTTTATTTTTTTTTGTGTGTTGGTCACATTTAATCTAGGCCATTCATTCCCCATCTCTAGATCCAATGGTGGAGATTGGATTAGATTGGAGGCATATAAATACTTGTATTTTCCATTTGAATATTAATGAAATGAGAAAAAGCACTGTGCAAGACCCCCCCCTTGAGTGAATTTCGACCTCCCCTCTCTCTCCCTCTGGTTTCTTCATCCCCAACCCCCATTCTAGAGTGCTATCTTCTTTCCCCTACCTCTGGTGATCATTGGTGCCGCCGCCGCCGCCGTTCGTGCCGCCTACGAGCCGCCGCGGAGCCATCTTCAAGGTTCTGTCCTGCTGGATAGAGGTGACTTCCACGAAATTCTGCAGTCAGCCACGACGTCCTCTTGATCTGAATTTTTTAGAGGTTGTTCCTATCTTGTATCCCCATCTCCAAAAAAAAAATTCAGATCCAAAATCCTTCATTTGATATCTTTACATTTTCGTTCATCTTTCACTCCCAGATCTGTCCGGTCTCTGTCTACAGTGACAGCAGCTCTGTGTTTCCCACCTCCGACCATCTTTGTGATTTTTCCAAACCTCCCAATTTTACTGGGCGTTTTGTCCATCATTCCCTACATCCATGAATTTTTTTAATTTTGATCCGGTCCCTACCTATTTTTTAAAATTCGTGTTCTATCTCTACTACAGTGCTTTTAGTCAGATTCCAGATCCGACCCACTGTTAGTTCTAAAATCCTATCAATTCGTAAGCACATCTAAACTTGTCAAAACCAATTTTTCCGTCTTTCTAGCTCAATTTCCTACAACTTTGATGAAGACTTCAAGAGCTGAATCGGACATGTACCCTATGGTCAACGGCAGTTCTCAGAGAACAGCCCTACGGATCTGAGAGTTAGGCCACTATACAACAGCAACCTTTAAAATTCGCCAATTAGAAGTATATGCTTTGTCATTTTTCTGTAATCACAGAGAGCTTAAGCCCTTCGAAGCAGCTTTCCAACAGCACCGGTTTCGTTGCATTCCGACGTCGGGGCTGATCGCAGCATCCGTTCTCGCCGGAGCGCGCGCCGGAAAATAGAACGGCAGGTCCGTGGCCGATTATTCCGACCGGTGCCGATCGGAGCCGCCCGGCCTCCGGCCGGCGAACCAGCGTGCCGCCAGCCCGGGGAACACTTCCCTAAGTGTCCCCACTACAGCGGTGTCACCGGGTCCCACTCGACCTGATGCGGGACGGACACTGGAGACGACACTATTAGGTGCCACCCTCGGACTCTAGATGAAGACGCGACCAGCATCACACACCAGGGAGACACTAAGCCCGACACTACGAGCTCCTAGTGGAAAAACGTCGCTAACAGAAGTGGAAGCTCACTCGTCGTCCCAAGCGAGGGAAAGCACGGACCGTGCGCGGTTAAGGAACCGGCGGAGGTCAAGGGTAGTCCGACTCAACTTCCGGACTCGGATCGAGTCACGGGACGGGTCACACGCACTCTCACAGCGATGACATGGACACACGGGCTAGTACCTACACTCTCGGCAGCGGTAACAGACCATTTACTAGCTAAGCAAATGAACGCCAAGAGGTTCGGACCATTACCTCCACGCACCCGGCGTGGCGAAGACAACCCCGGCCGAATCACGGACTCCCAGTTAAACAATATCACAGCAATACAAAGATTTGACCCACTCCACGCAGGGAGGTAAAAGGTCACATGTGGAGCCCGGGAATCACGCAACTCGGGTTGACGGGCAGCATCTTGATGTCGCCCGGCGGTGCCGAACTCCGCGTTTTCGTGCTTTCTGAACTGCGGGTTCTGCGGGCCCGCGGGGCCCACGGATGGCGCTGTCCGCCGGATCTGCGGGGGTGGGACCCACTATGATGGGGACCCCTGGTGGCGCGCCTCCACGGACGGCGGTCGGCCGGGAACACCGATCGGGGGTCGATCGGTCCCGATTCCCAAGCTTTGAAGTTGCTGCCCACGGATTTTTAGTTGCTGTTTTCAGGCGCGCGCTCCGGCGAAAACGACCGCTGCGATCAATCCCGACGTCGGATCGGGACGCATGAGCTATCGTTGGAAAGCTCTCTTCAAATGCTTCAATCTAGACCCAGCGATATCTGCTGGATCTGGTCGGATCATAACTTTAATGAATTTACAAGCCCTTGTTGTACAGTAACCGAAATCTCAGAGCTGCAGGGCACTTGTCTGAGAACCACCATTGACTGCCTAGTGAACCTCCGATTCAGCTCTTGAGCTCTTCTTTAAAGTTGTAGGGGATCAAACCACAGAACTGGAACTCTTTTTGGAATTTGATTTGGATGTGGTGGTGATTTACTACGATTTTTGGGGTGACTGGTGGTCGGATCTGGGAATAGGGGGACAGAACTGTAGCTGGGACTGAGAATGATTTTTAGAAAATATGAAATGGATGAAACAAACATTGAGAAAAATTTTGGGTGAAGGGGTGGGTGGGTGGAACCTCCGGTAAAATTGGGCGAACCAAAATAAATCAAAAAGTGGACCTAAGACATGAAACTCAGGGCGGTGTTGAATCTGGATAGAACTCTGGCAGAACCAAAATGGAAGAGTGGACGAAAATAAAAAAAGATGAAACGAGATCTGAATGGCAAACCAAAATTTGTGGGATGTCCTTGACACCTCTGGAACACCCAATAAAATCCCCAGATCTATCTGAGCTCGGGGCTGAGACAGGAAATTCATGGAAGCTCCTGTGGTACTGCACGGGCAGAACTCCGTTGACGGCGATGGTGGTGCGGTGGCGGCTCGTGGCGGCGGCGGCGATCGTCGGAACTGATACACGAGGTGTCACACCTCAGAATGGAAGCCTTCACAGCTTCAAGGGGGAGAGGGAGGAGAGAGGAGGGGGGCGCACCAGCCCTTGCTCTTGAATTTCTTTGAATCAAATGGTATTAATTCATGAAAATAGGAAAATACAAGCATATATAGGTCACCCTTCTAATCCATCCTCCACCGTTGGATCCAGGGGTTAGGGATAGATGGCTAGGATGAAGTTTGATCAAAACACAACAAAAATAATAAACAAATGGGGAGGGGGGCGCACCTTGACCAAGGGGGGACATGGTAGGTGGGTTTGGTTGGAATTGTTGACCATTTTGGTCCCTTGTCCCCCATGTGGACAATTGACTAGTCAAGGCTTCTAGATGTCCACCTTGGATGTTGACCAACCCCACAAGGCTGATATGGACCAATGGGAGGGGGCCTGGGGGGTCCCATGGGGCCCAGGGGTCCCATTTTACAAATAAGCCCCTCGTACACTCATAATTGCAAACCGTATAAAATGAAATAAACACACCTTACACACAAATAAAGTCTAATTAAATATGAAAAATGGGGAGGCTCAAGGCGGAGTCTCCAGGCTGTCTCCGAGCCAGATGGACGCTGAGGTGGCTTGAGTCGTGCTCCGTGTGCGGTACCGGTGGCTCGGCGTGTCGCGCCGCTCAACTGCTCGGGTGTCCGCACCAATTCTCCCCGGGTGGGAGAAACTCGACCCTGTCGAGTAAGGGTCTGCATCGCTCCTGTATTGCTCCAGATGGTCCGGATCGACCCACTGCAACTCGCCATGTGTGATCCATGTGTCCTCAGTAGCGGGCCGTCCTCTCCATCGCACTAGGTAGCGCGGGTAAGATCCACTCCTGGTAACTGTCACTTGCTCGTCCAGTATACGATCTATATGCTCACGCTGCCGTGAAAAAGGGGCTGGAGGTGGAAGTGGACACTCAGGTGTGGGATCACTCTCAAGGGGAGGAGATGGCTCAAAAGGCTCACTAGGGATCACCGCTGGGTCCCTATATGCAGCAAGATCCGATACATTGAAGGTAGAGCTTATACCATATTCCTCGGGCAGGTCCACAACATACGCATTGGATCCAACGCGTTTCAACACTCTAAAGGGATCGGCTCCGCGAGGTTGCAACTTCTTAACGGTTCCAGAGGAAACCGTTCAGGTCTTACCCTGATCATGACGTATTCGCCCTCGTGGAACTCTCGGTGGTGTCGGTGGGCATCGGCTAACTCCTTGTACCGTGCATTGCTGGCCTCAACTGTGACGACGGACATCGTCATGCAGACTCCTAACATGATTAGCAAAAGAAAAGAAACACAGGATGCACACACGACCTAACAAACCTAATGTTAGTTCGACCCAATCATATGCAAGGTGGTCCAGGACATCCGAAGGTGTGCCAGGCATACCCTAAGTGTGACTGAATGTCGGTACAACCATAAGACGATCCTTTGGATTTGGGAGGTTTGGGTGGAACAGGAGGGTCGGGTGTCTCTCGCCCGTGAACGGACTCGGTGGATGCCGATGGCCCGGTCCATGGGGGAGGGGTATAATGGTGACCTCCCCTAAAGAAGTGGAATGGAGATTGTGGACCAAGGGGCCCACTAAGAAAGGGATCGAAGGGATCAAAGAATGTGTGACCCCTCGATATGGATTCCCTCATCTCAAGATCCCATGTGTGGAAGTCTAGAAGGTGTTGTTGATCTCCTTCATCCATGAAGGGAGATGAGACGGTGGGGGTATGATGGTGGACTCTCTCGAAAAGGTGGAGTAAATGTGGTGGGTCACGGGGTCCACAAGAGAATGGGTCGAAGGGATCAAAGAAGGTATGACCCCTCGGACTAGGCTTCCACAAATCACTGTCCCACATTTGGAAATCTTGGAAGTGTAAATGATCACCTTCATTCATTGTGAGAGATGGGACGACAGTCATAGGTAGAAAGTAAGATTCCTCCCCTGGGCAAAGGGGAATGAAGTCAGACTCGGCAGGCATAGGGAGGAGTAGAAGAACCTCCGTGGTAACATGACCCACGGTGTACACGGAGGTGATGGACCCTAAAGCGGGATGAGTGAAACTACGACCTGTGGGTCGGTCGAAGCCTGGAGCCAACAAGTGCGTAAATGTCCACTGTCGGTCTAACCCTTTAAGAAGGTCATCCAATGTATCCACATAGTGACTAGACCGGAAAGTGGTATGAAATGAATTGATTGGCACCAGAGGTAGGATAGGGTCCATAGATGGGAAGGGAAGTGGGACCAAGCCCTTCTTGAGCCAGTTAAGAAGCGGCTCGGCTATGACAAGCATACCCGTTAGAAACACGGGTGGCTCGGGCTGAGGTGGCTTAGAATAAAGATCGGGGAGTGGGGCTTCTCCAACCCTTTTGTCCCTTATGGCTAGAGATGTCCGAGTGGGACATTGTCCGGCGTAGTGGCCGAACCCCTGGCAGCGATAACACTACTGTCGCGACCCACTACGCTCCCTGATAAGTGGGTCCCCACCCTTATCCTCCTGACGGACAGGGGGTGTAGGCAATGGGGCTCTCGTGGGTGGGAGAAGAGGATCCACTATGATGGGGAGAGGGCTTGGGGACTCCGTTGATGGGGCCGGGTTAAGACTACCGGCGATGACCTCCTTAGGGTCGGGTTGGAGTACATCACTAGGAGTACGTGTCCTATCCACCCCATCCAACCGGTCCAAAATCATTTGCATAAGTTCGGCAACGGAGTGGGTTGGAATAGGGATATCATGGTGGACTCGCCCGTAGTCAATCGTCCTAGGAGTGGGTCTTGGCTCATCTACGTGTGGGGCTCTTTGCCTCCGACTAGGACTCACTTGGTTGGAAGTGATTTGGTGGGGCTGGTTGGAGGTGACCGGTTGGGGCACGTAGACCTTCCTAAGCTCTCTCTTCATATCCCACCATGACTCGATGGGCCATTGCCCCCTAACCTCTCTCATTCTTTCGATGTAATCCCACTTTTCGGCAGCCTCATAAAGAAGCCGCTCTTTGGCGAAAGAGAATTGCATTGCCCCGGACATAGTATAACAATCAAAGTATGTGTCCATGGCGGCCTCCCACTTGAGGTAGTCGCCCGGGCCATTGGAGCCATAAAAATCCGAGGCTTCGGGCCTACGGAAGTGGAGTGGGTGGTTGCCAAGCCCATGGGTGGACCAACGGCCATATTGCCCGGGTGATTGGGAATCCATGGGAAATTGGGGGGGGGGGGGAACTATATGTTGGACATGCCGACACTTGGACACTACACTAGACCGGCTATGCAAGGTTGGAATGCACTAACTAATGCAAACACCGACTAATGCACCTAGACCTAAATGCAATTTGAAAACACACCCTTTTTTTTGTTTTAAAAATAATGCAATTTAAAACACCTTTTTTTTTGTTTTGAAAAGAATGAGACTCGACTACACCCTAGACACGATCAAGACTCGGTACGCGGCGGAGATAATCGACCCGAAGGTCACTCGCACAAGTGTGCTGTCTTCCCGATAGGCGTAACCTAACGATCGGACAACACCTTTTGATATACCGAGTGAAGGTGTGTGTGGGGTAACCTTAGACTATGCAAGACTCATGCAACGACTACCCTAGACTCAACTTGCTCTAATACCAAACTGATGCGGGACGGACACGGGAGACGACACTATTAGGTGCCACCCTCGGACTCTAGATGAAGATGCGACCAGCAGCACACACCAGGGAGACACTAAGCCCGACACTATGAGCTCCTAGTGGCAAAATGTCGCTAACAAAAGTGGAAGCTCACTCGTCGTCCCAAGCGAGGGAAAGCGTGGACCGTGCACGGTTAAGGAACCGGCGGAGGTCAAGGGTAGTTCGACTCAACTTTCGGACTCGGATCGAGTCACGGGACGGGTCACACTCACTCTCACAGCGATGACATGGACACACGGGCTAGTACCTACACTCTCGGCAGCGGCAACAGACCATATACTAGCTAAGCAAATGAACGCCAAGAGGTTCGGACCATTACCTCCACGCACCCGGCGTGGCGAAGACAACCCCGGCCGAATCACGACTCCCGGTTAAACAATATCACAGCAATACAAAGATTTGACCCACTCCACGCAGGGAGGTAAAAGGTCACATGTGGAGCCCGGGAATCACGCAACTCGGGTTGACGGGCAGCATCTTGGTGTCACCCGGTGGTGCCGAACTCCGCGTTTTCGTGCTTTCCGAACGGCGGGTTCTGCGGGCCCGCGGGGCCCACGGATGGCGCTGTCCTCCGGATCTGCGGGGGTGGGACCCACTATGATGGGGACCCCTGGTGGCGCGCCTCCACGGACGGCGGTCGGCCGGGAACACCGATCGGGGGTCGATCGGTCCCGATTCCCAAGCTTTGAAGTTGCTGCCCACGGATTTTTAGTTGCTGTTTTCAGGCGCGCGCTCCGGCGAAAACGGCCGCTGCGATCAATCCCGACGTCGGATCGGGACGCATGAGCTATCGTTGGAAATCTCTCTTCAAATGCTTCAATCTAAACCCAGAGAGATCTGCTGGATCTGGTCGGATCAGAACTTTAATGAATTTACAAGCCCCTGTTGTACAGTAACCGAAATCTCAGAGCTGCATGGCACTTGTCTGAAAACCACCGTTGACCGCCTAGTGAACCTCCGATTCAGCTCTTGAGCTCTTCTTCAAAGTTGTAGGGGATCAAACCACGGAACTGGGACTATTTTGGGAATTTGATTTGGAGGTGGTGGTGATTTACTATGATGTTTGGGGTGACTGGTGGTCGGATCTGGGAACAGGGGGACAGAACTGTAGCTGGGACTGAGAACGATTTTTAGAAAATATGAAATGACGAACCAAAAATTGAGAACAATTGTGGATGAAGGGGTGGATGGGTGGAACCTCCGGTAAAATTGGGCGAACCAAAATAAATCAAAAAGTGGACCTAAGACATGAAACTCAGGGCGGTGATGAATCTGGACAGAACTCTGGCAGAACCTAAATGGAAGAGTGGACGAAAATAAAAAAATATGAAACGAGATCTGAATGGCAAACCAAAAATTGTGGGATGTCCTTGACACCTCTGGAACACCCAATAAAATCCCCAGATCTATCTGAGCTCGGGGCTGAGACAGGAAATTCGTGGAAGCTCCTGTGGTACTGCGCGGGCAGAACTCCGTTGACGGCGATGGTGGTGCGGTGGCGGCTCGTGGCGGCGGTGGCGATCGTCGGAACTGATACACGAGGCATCACACCTCAGAATGGAAGCCTTCACAGCTTCAAGGGGGAGAGGGAGGAGAGAGGAGGGGGGTGCACCAGCCCTTGCTCTTGAATTTCTTTGAATCAAATGGCATTAATTCATGAAAATAGGAAAATACAAGCATATATAGGTCACCCTTCTAATCCATCCTCCACCGTTGGATCCAGGGGTTAGGGATGGATGGCTAGGATGAAGTTTGATCAAAACACAACAAAAATAATAAACAAATGGGGAGGGGGGCGCACCTTGACCAAGGGGGGGACATGGTAGGTGGGTTTGGTTGGAATTGTTGACCATTTTGGTCCCTTGTCCCCCATGTGGACAATTGACTAGTCAAGGCTTCTAGATGTCCACCTTGGATGTTGACCAACCCCACAAGGCTGATATGGACTAATGGGAGGGGGCCTGGGGGTCCCATGGGGCACAGGGGTCCCATTTTACAAATAAGCCCCTCGTACACTCATAATTGCAAACCTTATAAAATGAAATAAACACACCTTACACATAAATAAAGTCTAATTAAATATGAAAAATGGGGAGGCTCAAGGCGGAGTCTCCAGGCTGTCTCCGAGCCAGATGGATGCTGAGGTGGCTCGAGTCGTGCTCCGTGTGCGGTACCGGTGGCTCGGCGTGTCGCGCCGCTCAACTGCTTGGGTGTCCGCACCACGACCCCTCCGGACAGCACGTGGGCCCCACCGTCACTAGTTCGGGTGCTGCCGAATCAACGCGAGAAGCCGCCCGTCAACCCGAATTCGGTCCTCCCGGACCCCATTGTGTAGCCCTTTACCTCCCTACGTGAAGTGGGCAGCAACGTGTATTGAGGTAATATTGTGTATTATTGTTCCGGGAGTACAAGTTTCGGCCGGGTCCGTCTTCCCCACGTCGAGCACGTGGAGGTATCGTTCTCGCTCCCTACACTCGGCATTTGCTTATTTTCATATATACTTGTTTATGCCACTGCTAGAGAGCATGTTCTAGGATCGTAGCTCACTTTATTTTCATATCACCGCTGCTGCGAGAGAGAGCGTGACCGTCCCGTGACCCGATCCGGGCACAAGTGAGAGCCGACCACCCTAGCTCATTGCCGGTTTCTCAACCGCGCACATTCGACGCTTCCCTCGTTAAGGGACAATCGCGAGCTTGTCATGTCCGTGGTCTCGTCCCGCATCAATAAGTCAACTGTGTGATAGAGGTCACAAGGTTGTGTTTGATTCACATGCATGTACCATCCTTGAAATGAACTCTGAAAATGTTAAGTTCATTGGAAATAGAGTAAATAATATGTACATGGTAGACTTAGATGATCCTACACATAATAATCTTTGTCTTGCTGTGAACAAAAGTGAACTAGCTTGGCTATGGCATCATAGGCTAGGACATGCTAGCTATAGTGTCATGCATAAGTTAGCAAAATTCAGCATGGTGAATGGTTTGCCTGATGTCTCATTCAAGCATAATGATAAAGTCTGTGATGCATGCGCTCAAGGTAAGCACACTAGGAAGTCTTTCAAAACTAGAATTGAAAACCAATCTTCTAGACCTCTTGAATTTGTTCATATGGACTTGTTTGGACCCACTAGAACAGCAAGTCTAAGTGGCAGTAGATATGGTTTTGTATTGGTAGATGATTTTTCTAGGTTTACCTGGGTGTTCTTTCTATCTCATAAAAATGATGCGTTTGAAGAATTTCAGGCATTCTTCAAGAGATTCCAACAGGATGGTAAGTTCACCATTTCATTTATCATGTCAGATCATGGAGGAGAGTTTGAGAACTCAAACTTTGATGTCTTCTGCAGAAAGAATGGAATATCACACAAATTCTCTTCACTAAGAACTCCCGAACAAAATGGAGTGGTGGAAAGAAGAAACAAGACTCTTGTGGAGATGGCGAGAACAATGCTAATCGAAGGACAACTTCCAAGGAAATTCTGGGCCGAGGCAGTAAACACTGCGTGCTACATTGTAAATCGTGCAATGGTAAGGCCTCTGTCCAAAAAGACTCCCTATGAGTCAATGAAAGGTAAGAAGCCATCAGTCGCCCACTTCAGAGTATTTGGATCAAAATATTTTATTCAAAATAATGACAAATGGGACTTGAATAAATTTGAACCAAAGAGTGAACCAGCCATCTTTCTTGGATATTCTGATCACTCTAGGGCCTATAGAGTCCTAAATGTCAAAACTCAAACTATAGAAGAATCCCCACATATTGTATTTGATGAAATGAATGTTAAATCTGAAAATGAACAACCTTGCAGGGACAAGGATGATGGGGAGTTTCTTGAAGTGAAGGAAGATCAAGATCTACAAGAAAAAGAATCAAGGCCAGGTGAGAATCTACCAGAATCAAGTGCTCAAGGTAATACAGCAGCTAATGCAGGTATTTCTCTTACCAATGTTAGGGTGTTAAGAGATCATCCATTATCAAGTGTCCTTGGTAGTCTGCATGACCCTCTTAGAACTAGATCTCACTTTAGGATCATTGAAGAAATGGATAATTTGGCACTTGTTTCTCAAACTGAACCCAAAAATGTAGATGAAGCCTTAAAAGATGAATTTTGGATAAATGCAATACATGAAAAATTAAATCAATTCAAAAGAAACAAAGTGTGGCATCTTGTGCCAAGACCCACCGAACATTCAGTCATTGGAACTAAATGGGTTTTCAGAAATAAAAAAAATGAGAATGGAATAGTAGTTAGGAATAAAGCAAGACTAGTAGCTCAAGGGTATAACCAAGAATTCGGTATCGATTTTGAAAAATCCTTTGCTCCAGTAGCTAGAATAGAGGCTATTTGACTATTGCTCGCATTTGCTTGCTGCCATGGAATAAAATTACAACAGATGGATGTAAAAAGTGCCTTTTTAAATGGTTTAATAAAAGAAGAGGTGTATGTTGAACAACCCCCCGGTTTTGAGTGTATAGACTATCCTAACCATGTTTACAGATTGGGCAAAGCTCTTTATGGGCTGAAACAGGCCCCTCGAGCATGGTACGACAGACTCAGTTCATATCTCACTGAAAAGGGATATTCCAGAGGTAAAGTGGACCAAACTTTATTCACCAAAGTAAGAAATAATGATATTCTTCTTGTCCAGATTTGTGTTAACAATATAGTTTTTGGATCTACTAAACCAATCATGTGTGAGGAATTTGCAAAATTGATGACTACAGAATTTGAAATGAGTCTAATGGGTGAGTTGTAATTTTTTATAGGTCTTCAAATCACCCAAAACAAGGAAGGATGTTTTATCAACCAAGCAAAGTATATTTCTGAACTACTGGAAAAGTATCAAATGGAGAATCTCAAAGCGATCACAACTCCCATGAGCACCAACACAACCCTGGATGCAGATCTGAAAGGTATGCAAGTAGATGCGAAGAGTTATCGAGGTATGATCAGATCACTCCTTTATCTTACTACATCTAGGCCAGATATCCAGTTTTGTGTCTACTTGTGTGCACGTTTTCAATCTGATCCTAGAGAATCCCACTTGAGTTCTGTTAAGCGTATCTTTTGATACCTTGCTGGAACTCGAGATTTAGGGATTTGGTATCTTGCATCTTGCTCTTTTGATCTAGTATCTTATTCATATGCAGACTATGTCGGATGTAAACTTGACAGGAAAAGCACAAGTGGCTATTACCAATTTTTGGGAGGGTGTTTGGTTTCTTGGGCATCCAAGAAACAACACTCGGTGGCACTGTCCACTGTAGAGGCAGAATATGTCGCTGCAGGGAGTTGTGGCACTGAAGTGTTGTGGATCAAACACCAACTCCAAGATTATCAAACTAATCTTGGGTGTGTCCCAATTTTGTGTGATAACACCAGTGCCATTAACCTGGCAAAGAATCCAATCCAGCACTCTAGGACTAAACATATAGAAATTAGGCATCACTTCTTACGTTATGAAGTTAATAAAGGGAGCTTTAAATTGATGTTTGTGGATTCACAACACCAACTAGCTGATATTTTTACTAAGCCTCTGTGTAATGATAGATTTACCTGTCTTAGAAGAGAGCTTGGGTTGTGTAATCCTCATAATGTTGCCTAATGTGATTGCTCAGCTCATTTTATGAATTCTAATTGCTTGATGTTGCCTAATAATAATCTGGTTGCATGCCTTGTTTGATTTGAATCTGCTTGGTTCTTAAATAAGTCACCAATTTAGGGGGAGTTTAGTCATTCGTAATGTCCTCTGCATTGAATGTCATATGGTAACTAAAAGACATACCATGTTGATAATTGCAATTTCATTAGAACTTTTTGTCATGCTTGATCCAAGGAAGTAAGGGGGAGTTTGAATTACATTTTAGTTATTGAGGAAAGTTTACTAGTACTTTGAAATGGTTGGTTAGTGAATTCTGCACCGAATGATAAGCCAAGTCACTGGTTAAGAAGACTGAGTTAACGCTGGAGCAATCTTGCGTCAATGCACTGTCTGAAACTGTATGGATATCGAGTTGATGGTCACTCTGTCTGCTTGAGTGGGTTAACTCAGTGATGGGGACTGAGTCAACGCTAGTCTGGAAAGTCTGTCTTCTGAGATTCTGTCTGATAAGAAGGGGTTGATGCAATGGTTGCTGTGCGTCAACGCCTGCTGCTTGACAAGGTAGTCCTTCAAGTGACTCTTCATAAGGTTGTCTGCAGCTTGGAGTCTTTTCTATTCCTCTTCAAGTCATTTCTCTTGTTCCATTCATCTCATTAATCCATTTTTTTTAATTGAAGAACCTATCAATCTTCAGTTTAAGGGAAGTTTCTTTAACACTGAGATTTAACTTGATATCTTAGATTCAGGGGGAGCTCAAATGATAATTCCATTATAAGAGTTCTTGGTCTTCATTGATTGGCCCCTTGCAAAATTAATGGTTGGAGTCTTATGATCTTATGCTTTTGAACATTAAATTTCTTGAATCTGAAAGTTCCTTGCATATGGAATATCTATAGAACTGTTTCATAAAACTGTGAACCCATCTTTTCTAGAATCATGAAAATCAAAAGCAAAGAGACAACTTCGTTCAAAATGAATTTAATAATTATATTGACCTCAAACTCAGAATAGATTCAATAAAAGCTGAAGGAATACACACTTATATATATATGTCAAAAATTGCAGAGCAATGGTAAATTTTCACTAAGAAACAGTCTCCATGCACCAATGAAGTGCTGAGAAACATGTCATGATGTGAGTTGCCAACTCTGTTCCTAGTATAACATAATAGCTCGCTATAGAGCAATGGTAAATTCTCACTGAGAAACTGTCACCATGCACCAATGAAGTGCTGAGAAACATGTCATGATGTGAGTTACCAACTCTCTTCTAAGTGAAGCAGAATAGTTAGCTATGCTGAGTAACTGGGGATTCCAGTGTCTGATAAACATGTTTACCCCTGTCAAAAAGCTAGCTACACTTGACTGGTAATAAAATTTAACAATATATATATATATATATATATGTGGTTGACCTGAAGCTTACACAAAATCCTAAAGAGTTTCTTTTCAATACATGTTAAATTCACTTCTACAAGGGTCTCTTGCAATTGAGCAATCAAGGGATATAGATTGGAGAAAGTTCCTGTTGCACAAACTATTTTATTTCTATTCCATACACATGTACTTCTTGTTCAAGGATTTACTTCAATCTCTTGAGATCGTATTCTCCACATCATTAAATAAATTAGGGTCTTTTGCAATAACTCTTATAGAGGAATTTGACTTTTACCTATTAAAAATCCCTGAATGCAATCTCATGTTTCTTGTTTCAGTGTATTTAGAACTCACCTTAACACTGTCGCTCTTGTCTCTTTTTGGTTGTGCCAACTCAGTATCTCACCGCGTCAACACTGTTCAGCGGTCCTTCTGTCAAACCCGTCCGATTCATCCTCATTGAACTGGCTTTTCCCTTTTTAAATTAGGGTGTCGCCTTTGTTTAAACCCTCTCAGCTTGAACGCTTCCGTCTTTCTGCCTCTCGCTCAAACCCATTTGGCACCTCCTTCTCTCCGTGCCTCACCATTTCCCCTTCCCTCGTTTCTTCTATCTCTTCCCTGTTGTCATAAGATTCACCCTGTTGCGCCATGGCTCCTCCGGAAAAAGGGAAAAAGGACAAGAAGAAGAAGAAGGGTCTGAAGAGAAGAGCTCCCATTACAGCTGAGGGCACTATTGAGCCTCGAACCAAATTTAAAGTTGCTCAAGAGGAGACGCCGTCTCAGTCAGCTCCACAGATACGGAAAGGAAAAGAGAAGAGCTCATCGGCCAAGAAAAGAAAACTCTCTGAATCAAGGGCAGCGAAGCAGACTGCCTCTCACGATGTTCCCAGAAAGTCCTCATCTTCAGCTGCAGAAAAAGGGAAACAAACTGTGGGAAGTTCAGATGCGCATGCAAGGTCTCCAGACTCATCTCTTCTCACCAATACTGGAGAACCTCTAAAAGTTCTTATTCCTCGGTATATTGTTGATTCTGATGTCAAAATGCTTGAGGTTTTTTCACAGTTATTTCCCACTCTGGATTTTCAGGGTTGGTGGTCTTTTGTCACAAACCATAGAATATATTACCCTACTCTTGTTCGAGAGTTTTACCAGAATCTAAAATATGAACCACAAATTCCTAAGGTTTCCTCAACAGTCAGAAATATCAGTTTTGAGTTAACAAATAAATTGTTTGCCAGATCACTGAAAATTCCAATGGGTGGAGTTGAACAACATAGTTTTCACATTGATGAACATGAGGCTTTTGCTATCTTGACAGAATAGCCAAGTGATCCCACCGATGTCATGCAGTTATATCTCTCTAGTCTGAAGGCAAATAGGTTTCCTCCCTTCAAACGACTGCTGCATCATATTTGTACATCTATTATTACACCCCAAAGCAGTGGTAGGGAAAGGGTTACTGAAATGCAATGATTTTTGCTGTACTGCATGCTGAAAAATGTCAAAATTTCATTGCCTGATGTTATTATTCAGACTATGGGCTCTTGTCTGTCACAATCTCAGACACTTCCCTATGCTGCCCCACTGACTGCTATCTTTAGAAAAGTTGGAGTGGATTTTGGAAATGAAAAGAAACTTAACATTCCTAAAGGGAATAGATATTCCTTGTCATACATTCAAAATTTCATGGGATTTCAGATTGTGAATGGACAGCCAGTCAGAGTCTTGCCAAGTCAGAAACATGAATTTGTCTCTGTGGCACCTGCTGAAGAATTGAGAGCAGAAAGACTAGAAAGACCAGAGGCCAGTCCTGCTAGAGTAGACAGACCAGAGGTCAATTCTGCTAGAGTGGACCAACCAGAGGTCAGTCCTGCTAGAGTGGACCAACTAGAAGCTAGTCTTGTTCAAGATAACATTGCCCTAGATGATGTTCCAATCTTCCCAACTACCACAAGAGATATCACACTTGTACATGGTCCCTTTTCGAAACTTTCTCCTCGAAGGAATACTAAACTTACTTATCACCCTGAGGAGGATATTCCAGCTGATTTTGATGCCTCTACTAACATGGATACTCACACTTCCGGTATCAACCCTACCTTTATTCAGTTTCTGGAAATAAAGTTTAAGACTATTGATTCCTCCATAATGCACTGGAGCTCAACTATGGACATGAGAATCACACAACTTGAGCAAAAGTTGGATAGCAGATGGGAACAGTCCCAACATGAAAAATTCAAATCAGACAAGAAGCTTCATAAGTTTATGGAATCTCTCCTTCAAGTCTGTGCGAAAGCTGGGACAGTCATGCACAATCTGAAGGGCATGCATCAACACTTTCTAGGAAAGCTGCATGCCGTGCAGACATATAATTATGATCTTAAGGGCAAACAGTCCAATCTCAATTTGAAGTATTCAGCTTTGATAGACAAGAACAATGCGTTTGGTGAAACAGTTCAAGAATTGTTTGCAAAGATTACCTCCTTTGGTGAAGATCTTGCTAAATTGTTTGAACGGTCCACCTTTGTTGGTGATGAAGTTATGGATGTTGTGAACCTTCTAAAAGAGCACTTTCCACCCACACTTGAAGATCAGCATGATGCATATTGCCCTCCACCAACCATAGAAACTTACTCCTCTGAGCCTAAATGGGGATCTCAACAAAAAGCTCAAGTTGATTATCTGTTTGATATCTTGCATAGCTGGTTTGATAGTATTACTTCCAAAGTACACGAGTTTCACAAGTTTGTTCTGCAGAGAGATCAGCAGTTTTCTGATAAACTTGACAACTTCGCTTCCACTATGGCTCAGCTTCAACAGCAACTAGATAATGTTTCTGCTCACCTACTTCAGTTTGGCACTTTTTCAATTGCACCCCTTCCTGATGATGATAAAGGTGGAGAGTCTTCTATATGAACTGAACTGTTTTCTATATGAACTCACTTTGGGGCCTGGGACAATATTGCATCTACATTTCATGTGACTGTGTGAAAGAAAAATTTTGATTTTATGCCATGCTTGTTTTCTTTTGTTGGTAGACCATGGACTCAAATGAAATGAATTGTTGTTGTGGTCCATGAAATGAATTCCTTGTTTGATCCAACCAATTTTTTTTAATTATAGATGCAATGTCATCTAACTCATAGTTGCCATCATCAAAAAGGGGGAGATTGTTGTGCCCCTGGTTTTGATGATGACAACCATGAGATTTTGTATTGAGTTCAACGGGCATGATGAATTAGATACTCTGTGTTAGAATTCAACTTGCAAAATGAAATGGATTCATTAACACATATACATATATTTCTTTTATCTTGAATTGCAAGGAACACACAGCATCCACGCAGGGTGCTCAAGGCGTCCACGCCTCAGTTCAATGAGTTAGAAGAATTAGTCACTGGTATAGCTCAGTGCATTAACACTACAATGGCATAGCGTCAACGCATCAGTTCATTAACGGAAGAAAGATGGCTCTGGGTCAGTTCAGTGAGGTAACGCAGGGTCTTCATGCGTCAACGCATCCAGCCTCTACAGTCCTTCATGCTATGCAAGTATGCGTTAACCCTTCAATCACACAAGGTTGATGCCATCTGGGTTTCGTCAAATGAATATTGGTGGACCCCAGCCATAATGGATAAATTCGATGCCACCTCAGCAAAAAGGGTACGTGCACCTTTTCCCTCGCGATTCCAAAAGCATCTGTGAGAGGACAATCATCGGGACTAACCTGAAAATCTGATTGGGGCCCACAAGGGAATATTCACGTGAAGGAGGGGCGAGAGCCGTGAAAAAAAAAGGGAAGCAAAAGTTGCAGTCGAAGGAAGAAGTAAAAGGGTGTTCTGAAGCAGAAGATCGGGAATCATCATCTTCCTCCTTGGTGCTGCTTGGTCCACGAACACGAAGAGGAAGAGCTTCAGAATTCCTTCATCGAGGATAGAAGGGACATCTAGGGTGCTAAATAGCGAGCTCTTCTACATCCCATTGCTAAGGAAGAAGAAGTCAGCTGATTAAGAGCTTCATCATTCAGATCATTGAGTTCAAGATCTGAGATCCAATCCTGATTTGTATTTGAAACTCGTTCGATTTTTTGTTTTCCATTTTACGTTTTACTATTCATTTTGCACTCTATTACTGCTGTTCTCTCTTGTACTAACGATTGTAGAGGGAGGTGTCTTGATCAAGCAGGCTATGCTTGGATCAAGGGGTTTGGGGTGTTCGCCCATAAGCTGTTTATCTGCGGGTAAGAGGACCGATTCCTCTTGTTAGCCAAGCTATAGAGCTCAGGGTTGTTGAGGAATTGCTCCTCTATTTAGCTAAGCTGTAAGGCTCAGTAGGGATCCTCACTGATTCAGTGAGGGTGAACCACCTTAAAAACCAAGTGTTCATCTATGGTTTGCTCTCTTCTGTGCGGTTTGTGTGTCGCTAGATGCTTGAATAGGTCCGACTGCTACATTATCTTATTCTGCATTCTTATTTTGAAATAGCTTACTCAAAATATTATGTGATCTTGCACTATCAGTTTTTAAAGGGTCAACCTATTCACCCCCTCCCCCTCTAGATTGACATTCCACTAAATCCAACAGTTTACGCCGACCGACCCCAGATGAGGGTCACAGGGGTATGTATGAATGTATTTTCTTTTATTTTTCTGTAAATGATATATGTCCATTATGCAACTAATATGTAATAAATGCAGGATGCGCGAGATGTGGCGGCGATGGACATGCAGGTCCATCTTTACAGCTTAGAGGCCCAGCTTGCCGCCACACAGGCAGACTTGGAGACCCTGGTGAGTGCAATTATCTATATGCAAATGATTCCTGATTTAATGTTTAGCCACTGACAATCTCAAAGAATGCAGCGTTCCCAGCAGGGAGCGGTGGCAGGGAGAGAGACAGGAGGGGCTTCCAGCTTGAGGGGGCCGAGTACAGAGGCCACTACCCTAGAGGAGTAGCTCACAAGAGCAGTTGCGCGGGCCGAGACGATGAAGCACGATCTTGTAGCACGGGTAAGTCAAGCAGAAATCATTTTAAATGCTTATGAAATTGAATATGAAACTGATACTTAATTGAATGATGCAGACCGTAGAGCTACAGGACGCGCTTACTCGGGCTGCTGTAGCCGGCATCGAGCTTGCCATCCGCGAGCAGCGAGTTGCAGAGCTTGAGAAGGCGCTGAGGCGGTGAGAGGAGCTGCCTAGAGACGTGACCGATCTGAGGATCCACCTCGAGCTGGAGCGGAGGGAGTGCACCTGAGAGAGGGAAGAGCGGACCCGCGAGAGAGAGGAGCGGAGGGAGGAGCGTGCCCGATAGAGAGAGGAGCAGATAACACGTGAGCGCGAGCTCGCGGGCGTGAGAGCACAGCTAGCCGTTGTACAGGAGCGGCTACGAGTGACAGAGGAGCGCCTCTAGAGAGGCCAAGAGCGGGCGCGAGCTGCGGGTCACTCTAGCGCGTTCGCCAGCACGACGTACCTAGCCAGTTCCTCGACCCGACAGAGGAACGAGGCAGAGGAGCAGGCTGGAGCTCCAACTGCTTCCCGGGGGTCCATGCCTGTTTGGGATGTTTTATTTTGTTGATTTTATTCATTTTTTATTAAAAATTATTTTTTTGTTTGGTTTATTCACGCGTCGATCAACCAATTAATTAACTGGTAGTTAACTGACTGATTGACTGCGCGGGCGTGCCAGTCACGTGAGTGACGAGTTTATTGTGCGCTCATTCTGACCCGTGTCGGGCGAGAGTGAGATTCGGTCGGGACCAGCAATCCGCCATACCATAAAGGCTATGGCGTTAATTACATCCCCCGCGAGGAGGGAAGACCTTTGATTAATTGTCGAGATAATGGGTTGTCGAGGCCGGAATAAAGAATGCAAAGGATGCGGATGATCATGCAAGATATCATAATCTACCATGCACGGTTTATTAGGGCGGAACCCTCAATACGTGGCGGGGGACTTAGGTCCGAAGACCACCATCACGCATAGCAAGAGCTTCTCGTCGAGCGTACCCTGGCTTTCCACTAATGCCATTTGATATACCAAGGGCCCGTGCACTCAGGCATACATTGATGCGGCATGAATGCTTAGATAGAAACATGACGATGAAGCTATGGAGTTAGCTAATTTAGGTTTAGACAAACCTGTTCACTGAATTTATTGATTATAGGGTTTATTTGATTCTATTATTAACATTGGAAATCACCCCGGAGGCGAGGAGAGGATTGAAATGGCACGACGACGCGATTCGGAATGAAACCGGCATGGAATGCGTAGCTAAAAGGTTAAACGGCGCGGTCCAAGCATGGGAAAAGGCTTAAAACGGCGCCACCAGCCGTAGGTATTGGGGGTGGGTTAAAACGGCGTGCCCCTCTTGCTGGCGTGCCAGAATAAGGCGCGTCGGGCGTCGATGGCGCCGGTTTGGCCCTGTTTCATGGAATTTAAGGTTTTATTGGTTTATTTTTGGACTTATTAAAATGTTTTGAAAGATTTCGAAGCTTTATTGGGTCAATTATTCATCGGACCGGTCTCGGGCCGTCCAGAAGTCAAGTTACGGGCTCGCGCGAGGTTTGCACTCGAGCGCGGTGATCGTTCCGAGTCAAGCTGGCTAGTTTATTAAATGGTTTATTTAACTCGTTCGAGCCAAAATTTTGGCAGCATCTCACTATCCCGGAGGATTGTCGGGGAGAAGCAGGGAATGCCCACGTGGTGGAGCAACCCCTAAAAGTCGGGTGGCACAACGGCGGCCGGCAAACCCGGACGGATAGGAAGACCACGAGGGCCAGCCTACTAGGGGCACCAAGTCCGTGGGTGGAGAGTAGACGGATAGCGCGACTCATAATGGGAGTGAAGACCATGAGTGCTAGCCTGCGAGGGGCACGCGACCCGAGTCAGTACCGCATCCGAGTCGGGACGGCCAGTAGAGAGGGAAAAAATCCCGAGGGCCAGCCTACGAGGGGCACCCATCTCACAACCACCACGAAGCCTGTTAAGGACCATGGATTTCGGTCTGTTGGGATCAATCCCACTTACTATTCACTCATTAATCCATAGGAGATTCGTCACTGTTGGATGAGCCCCTGTGGACAGAGTGTTATCACGATGGAATAGTGGGGGATGTTCCCCTCTCCCCGGTCACCTGATCTCCTCGAAGAGATGGCGATACGGTGCGGTTACAAAACACATTCAGTCAGCAAGCTGATTGTGATAGCTATAGGTATACGTATACGTATATATATATTAACGAGTTGAAAGAATGACTATCACATTGACGTCCAGAAGACAATGAGGTAGAGTATAGGGACGGCCTCATCTCCTCTTGTTCATGGTTAAGAACAGAGGGGGATAGGAGGACGAACCCAAAATTAGCTAGAGAGACGCATTCATGTGTATGTCTCTGGCGACGAGACCTTCGACACTCGAGAAAAAGAGAACCCCAGGGAGAGGGGGATTAATATAGCCCGTAACGTAGCAAGGCATATTGACGTCGGAGAAGATGAACAACAGAAACCATTTGCACAGTGAAATGCACAAATAGAAAAGACAGGTTAATGGAAGGAGATGAAAATGGCGCCACGCTCAAACGTGTTTCATTTATCCTCTTAGGCACAATGGATGGTGCACATATACATGTTGCACGTCCCCGGCGCCGGCACTATTGCACGACGCCGCTTTAGCGGCCAAGAGAAGAAACGTAAAGGGGGAAGAAGAAGAGGCAATGCAGAGGCAGAATAGAACTATTAAACTCCTTAACCCATTGATATAGATATTCATTCATTCTACAGTCAATAGATAGAATGCACATAAGCACGTTCCGGCGTCGGCGTTGTCGCTCGGTCGTCGTTAACATCGAATGGAAGCGATCATAGAGGAAAGTAGTGAGTAGCAGAGATGGTGAGGGGGGAGGACAGGCTCATATCATTGCCCCTCCCCCCTCTCACTTACATTATATCGGAGAAGAAACCCAAACGGAGGGGGATCGACGGAGGAATCACGACCACCCACCTAAGTGAACAAAGAAGCAGACAGTATTCTTCTCGGCATCGGGAGGTTCGTGCGGAGCGGAGGATGGTGGCGGCCAGAGAACCCTCAGAGGAAGCTTTTCTTTTAAGAAACCCTCCCCTTCGAAGCTCTGATTGGCGGTCTCAAGCTCCTTCTCCCCTCTGTTGCCTCTCTCCTTTCTTTTTTGTTCTCTCTCTCCCTTTTTAGTTCGTCGAGCAAGCGGTCTTTATAACACCCAGTTGATCCGGCGCCATGGAGGGAGCGTCGGATTCCGTGGCACCGGGGACAAGTATCCCCAAAGCATTTTGGCGTGCCGGGTTCAGTGGCGCCGGGTTACGGGGCACCGGTGAACTTTTGTGCGTCGTTTTAGCTTGTTCGCTCGACGCGGGCTAGTCGATGGGTCCGGGGATGGTTCCGGAATTCCCCGTTGACTCTTCCTCTCGCCACGGTCCTTGGAAAAACTTGATGGGGCGTTGACGAAGCTCTCGGCATGGCATATGGCTTTAATCCGAACTCCATGTGTGTTTGGCTTGGGCACGCAGGTTTTCTACTGACACGGCACTCGGCACTAAGATCTGTGCTTTCGGCCCAGCCTCGTCGACGCTCCAAGCTTCTTTGTAGGGTGGGATAACACCCGGGATGGTTCCGCCTCAACGGGGCTATCATTCGGTCGCTAACGGACCCAATATAGCGAGAAGCCGAGCCCGTGTGGGGTGATCGGGACCTTCTACTACCAGAGCCTCCGGTTCCTTGTTATGAAGGGCCGGTGGCGTTATTCCTCCTAAGGAGAGTCTTCATTCAAGTGGCGAGCCACCGGGTAGACCGTCATCCTTGGTCGGGCGACGGGTGTAGGGTAGCGGCACGACGGAGTCGATACTGGATCATTAGGCAGGCTTGGTCGCACTGTCGGTTGGTTGTGGATTCATCTCGACTCTCCCAAGGTGAAGTCCCCGGTGTTCATTCCAGGTGACTCAAGGCTCTGGCAGCTTGGGAAGTCCTCAGTAGGTTGTTCTCCATCAGCTTCTGTGCTTCAATATGCCGTATCATTCATCTTTGTGGCTCGATTGCCGTTCATCACATTTTGAGTGCCAACAAATGCCCCCTAGACGTGGGTGTTGCAAGCGAGGCAGGAGTGCAGCAGGACCGACGGATGAGCTTCGTCCGGATTGATCTCCTCCGGTGACGGAAGCTCGGAACGGCACTTAATTCCAGCGTTGCATGCTAATTCGACGCGGTCAGAAACTTGAACGGCGTCGTTCAAAATGGCGTGCCCTTGCCTTTGATGTTAAAACGACGCGCAAACTTGTTTGGAGGTTAAAACGGCACCGGGCTCACCGGAGCACAAACTTGTTAAAACGGCACGCTCCGGGGCGCACCTTTTTAAGGGGGTTGAAGCCTCACTATAAAAGGTTTTTACCCTTTATTTTTTCTTCTTCACTACTCATTTGGCAAGAAATTTTCTATCTCTTCATTCCCTTCTCCACCGCGGCGCCGAGCGAACGAGCGAGTGAGGGGATTTCTTGAGAGGGTGAGTTTGTGTTCATTTTGTTTGGGTTAAAACCCATTTCTCGGGCCCTGGGAGGCTCCTAGCAGGACTTGTCCTTGGAGATAAATCCCCTGGGTGTCCTGTTTGGCCTTGGCTTAATGCCTATGGCTGCTTTTAGGGGCCGCTCCCTTGGTGGACGGCTTCCGCTTCCCTTTTGGCAAACTCCCGGGCTGGGGAGACTCTGCCAAAATTTTACCAGAAATCTTGTCTCCATTAACTGACTTCTGATTGTGCTTGTTATTTTCTGGATGTTGTCTCGCAGATAACATGGCATCCGGTTCTTCTTCCTCCGCATCTCGCGTTGTTGTGACATGGGAGACTATCCATTCCCTTGATCGGGGGTCCTGGCGGATAGCCGTGGTGGCAGAGTATTTGGATTCGGAGACTGATATCGTTGACACCAGCCGCCTGATGATTCTCGACAGTAATCATTTTAAGTACGAGCGAGGAGATGGCGTCAGGCTGGACCACCCCAAGGACAAGCACTTGATGGACTTCCTAAGGTGCTTCAACCTTCGCGGGAAGCGTGATATAATTCTCGTCTGCCAAGCTGAGGGAGCCTTGTTAGCGAACAGAGATAGTCTGAGCGAGTCAGTCATTCAGGGCATGCCTATATATCTTCCCAGGGAGTCTATAAAATGGGGTGCCGTCCTCGGCGTGCAGGAGCTGACTCCAGATGTTGGGCTATTGACAAGAACACCACAGTTTACGCCAGCCCGATGGAACGAGACTACCGGGCGCGTTGACAGAGAGAAGTCCATATATGGTTTATTCCTCGCCCCGCTGAAATGGGGGTATCGAGATGAGCCTTTTCTTTTGGACTGCTTGGCAGTCCGCTTCAAACATCAGATCTCCGTGGGATGGTTCGGAGAGCTTAAAGCCACTAATGCTCACGCTTTCAGGCCGGGGGCTGTTGAATTCATAGACTACATGCTACAGTAGTATGCTCCAATCGTGGTGCATGCAGGTGTTTTTCAGAGCATGTATGCTTCCCGGTACTGGTATCCAACCTCCCGAGGTTTGTGCTGCGGGATGATCGAAGTCTTCTGCCCGGAATACAATACTTTTTATACTGCAGAGGGAGAAACTTCACTGGATCTCTGGAGTCTGTCCCAGCTGAGCGGCTTGCCCATAGATGGGGAGCCATATGAAGAGGTTTGTTTCCCGGACTGGCTGAAGGACCAGACGGACGGCGAAGGCAAGTACTTCACAGGCTTTGTTTATCGCTATTTGATGAAGGCATACCGCACCCTACTGCGTTTGACGCTTGATTCACGGGAAGCACGGAAGCCTGGCGGGAAGAGGCGCGTGCGGATGGGCACGTGGCTTCAATATTTCTTTGGTGGGGAGCAACAATATGAAGACTTCCCCACAGTTGCTCTGACATCGATGAAGCGAAAGAAGAGGGCCCGTCGCCAGAAAAACTACCCCACCACTTCAAGGAGAGGGTGACAAGGGGGGCCAAACCCTACAGGAGTTGACGCAGTTACGCATTGTACCGCGTATTTAACTTATTGGCTTTGCTCGTTCGCTCTTCCTCAGGGGGACGAGACAGTAATTAGACCAGAGGCCATTTATCCTGCTTGTCTGATGGCATGGGGGACGAAGTTGTCCCTGTGCCCAGTGGCTTTCTGCCTTATTTACAAGATGCTGGGGGATCTGCACAAATCACGCATCCCCAGAAATTCACGGACAGTTGGTCCGATTCATTTCTTCAACGCCTGGGTCTGCACTTTGTTTCCTGAGGTAGCTCCCCGGTCGCTTCAGTCTGATCGTCCCGTGCCGAGGATGATCGAGTTTGCCAGTGCTGAGCCGTCTACAATGGCAGATCAGCTTTTTGCTATTCATGGGAAGTTGACCATAGTCCCGACAGATTCGCCAGGAGTTCTGCATTTCTGGAGCTTGGCAGCTAGCTCCAGCCCCCTTGTGAACAAGATGCGGCAGTGCCATTTATTTAAGACAGAGAAGTTCATTCATCCGCTCGTCGGCACCAAGAGCACAAGGCCAATCTTGGAGTCAGAGCTGGTTGATTGGGCACTGGCCATCAGTCCCAATGTCCTTGTCTTTAGAAAGAGCGGCTTGCTATGGCTAGAGCCGTACTACCCCTTCCGCTTCGGCCGGAATTTTGGGTAGGACCAGAACATCCCCTCCTCATCGGCACGGTTTAATCTTTCGAGCAGACATCGAGCTAGCCAGACGACCATGGATGAAGCTCGTACATGGTGGGATTATTTCCACCGCCGGGAAGATGTGTCCTTCAGGGTGTCGTCCCCTGCTCGTTTTTCCAGAGTGACTCCGGACTTTATCAAGTGGTGGAATGCACGGACGGGCTTATACCGGCATTCCCGCAAAGACTGTTGGCATGTTGCTGAGCGTCGTTTTCTAGATTCTCCGCCAGAACCTACCTTGGACATTGACCCGGCTTACTTGAAGAAGCTGAAATCCTGGTTCAATACTGAGGTAATGGCGTATTTGGAAGCCAAGAAGGCTGTGAAGTGTCGGTCGTCCAAGGCTGACCCAAAGATGCTGGAAATTCAGAAGGATGACTATGTTAAGACACTTTGGGGGTTATGCCGGGTTAGCAGTGAGCGGATAGTTCTTCAGACGATTCCCATCCCGGCGGAGGAGCCCCTTCCGGTAGTGGCGGACTGGCATCCAGCAGTTGATCATCTTCATCCATATAGGACTTTCATCAGGAGGGAGGATAGGCAGGAAGGCCTGTATTCCAATACCCCCTGGATATTCACCCTGCTTCATTCTCAAGGGCTTTCAATTACTGGCTCATTAGAAGCCATTTTGGACCACCAACTCTTAACATCTTTTAAGTATGCTGACGGCTGGGGGTTGGACCACTTGGGCCTATATTATTACTTATCTTCTCGCGGCCATGAAGATTTGGCATAGTTAGTCGAGAAGAGTGAGAAGATAGGTGATGTTTGCTGGCTTGTTCGTGAGGCGGCTTCCTGAGACAAGGCGCCTCCACTATTTTATTGGTCGCTCACTTCCCGATACACAGGGACGCCAGGTATGCTTGTCTTTCGTTTCAGCTTCAAGCTGTTTCTTTCATACTCAGCATGTATCTTTCTCACCCATATACCTTTGCAGCTCACCTCTCGGTGGAGGTGACTCGGCATTACAAGGAGCTGATTTCCAAGGCGCAGAAGCCTTCATATTTTGACATCCCTAAGTTGGCTCTGACCACGATGCCACTGCCTCCTGGCAATTCGCGGAAGCGAACCAGGTCTCAGGTAGGGGAGGCCATTAGCAAGGCCAATAAGGCCAAGAAGGCGGACACCCGTGCTACACGAGCGCGCCAGAGGAGGGCTGCTGGGTGGAACCAGTTGTCGTTCCTCCCCGGGTCCCCTCATTCATCGAGTTTGAGGCCGCTAGGACACAAGGGCCCGAAGATGAAGGTAACATCTCGTTCCTCTGAGGTGTATTCACTTATTTCTGCCACTTTGGCTGATCATCATTTTGCAGCTGTTGGCACTGTTTCTGCCGTTGTTGGACTGGAGGCGGTGACGGGTGCCGCGACCAGAGAGAGAGAGAAGGAAGCCCCTCCAACTTTTGTTGAGAGAGATTTACTTTCACCAACACCCCATCATAAAATGGATGGTAACTTGTAGTTTGTCCATAGAGCTCTGCGGTCCGCTATGTCTTCAGTCAGGCCTTGACTGTTTACTGCCTTTGCTTCCAATCGACGTTCAACCGACGATACTCCCCGAATCGGGGTCGTGGGAGAAGCTGCTGCTGGAGAGCAGGTGACTTCAAGGGAAGAGCCCCAAGCTATTCATCAGGTTGATTTTCCTGAGATAGAAACCTTTGAGGAAGCTCCGACTGATGGAGTTGCTCTTAGCAGCACAACACCTGCTCAGATGCTGGAGATCAGGGGGCAGGCCGAAGAGTCTTCCTCTCTCGAGCGGGTTGATTACGGTGGTGGCTCCAATGACGATGAGCTTCCACCGTCTGATACAGAAACTGAAGATGCTGGGGCTTCTTTAGGTTACGAAAGCGACTTTTTGACATTCATCCCTTCGAGGCTACCAGGAATCGAGCACGAGCCATCATACCCGATCGCAGGAGGAGGGCCAGAACCGTCAGAGGCCACTCTTGGAGGTCTAAATATAGTGCCGGTCAAGGTAGGAAGTGTTCTGACACCCTCCTGCAGCCCTTCTTGTTATTTCCAAATCAGCTGGTTGACATACATATATGTGATGCAGGCTGAGGTGGCGTCGCCAACTGTGACGGTTCGCATACCTCTTCCGGATTTAGGCATGGGCCAACCAACCTTTCCACCAGTTCTGCGGCCCATCGTCTTACGACTTCCACAGACTTATGCAGTAGCAGCAGCTTTAGAGGGGCCCGGAGCAATTGTAGAAATTGGTGGCCCGACGGAAGTCATGAAATCTCAAGCCCCGGCCGCCGGCAAAGAATTACTGCTAGAGCAGAGTAGCTTCCCGGAGATAGAAGCGGGAGAAATTGTTGAAGAAGAGGCCAATGCTTCTAAGGCCTTGGCCGTCACTGCGAAATCTTCTCCCATAGAAGCCGGTGGGACTGCACACGAGGAGTGAGTGTCCTCAGCTATCGAGGTGGCCATCACGGCTTCACCTCACAGGGCAGGCAAGGAAGTTGCTGTAGTAGAGACTCTTCCAACTATATCAGCTGCCGTTGCCGAGTCCAGCGCTGGTGCCCTGCAAACCATGCCATCGACGTCCTCCGGGGTGAACGACGATATCTAGGCTGAGGTGGACAGCAAGGTGGACTTTCAGCTTCCCGAGACTTCGCCACTGGGTTTACAATTTTCTAGCGACATGGTATGGCAGTCTCTAGATAATCTTCAGCGAGCCATGTCGGCTTCCCTGGGCTTGACTTATGCACAGCTGAGGAGTCTGATAGAACACCTCTCCCACTCATTATTGGCATTCGGGTGCCCGATGGATGATTGGACCCCGCGAGTTACAATGTTGTTGAAGCACGCCAATAGGCGAGAGTATCTTAGCCGGGAGATATCTGATCTGCTGGCGGCTGTAAAATTGGAGAAGGCTGACTGCCGAGCTGCTGCGACCTCATTGAGAGGGACCGTGGGGCAACTAAGAGATGCTGCTAGCACTACATCAGAAAGCCGGTCCTTCCTCACAGCGCGTATAGTGGAGCTGCGTGCAGAACTTGCCAGGGCTGAAGCCGAATTGCAGAAGACTGAGCGCCTGGAGGTTCAGACCGTAGAAGAAGCTGACCTAGCTGAAGGACAACTCGCCTCCTTGGACGAAAAATTATCGCAGCTGACAGCTACCGAGTCTCTGTTGCAAGAGCTGACTCAGTATCCCTCCCTGGGCCTTTTGGAATTGGAAGACATTTTCCGATGCCCTCTGCAGTAACTTCACTTTATTTCCCTCTTTTCTTAATTTCGCTCCTTTTTGTCTTCAGAGCTCATGTATCTTGGGGAATGCCCCGAATACAGATGTATTCTGACAACTCATATCAATGAAATGTCTTTTATTGTTGCTTCAATCGTGACTTCTTTTTCTCTTTTCTTTCCTTTCTCCTTCCGACCGATTAGCTCAGTCCGGGGATGTAAATTACTGGCACAGGAGAGCACTCGCTCCTTCAGCAAAGGGTTGAGGTGCTCGCTCCACCGCGGATTAACTACTATCGGAATCGAGCTTTGACCATGGTGGGACATGGGTAGAGTAGGCGGATGCGCCCCAATAATTTCGCCGATGGTGACGAAGGCTGAGAGTGCGGTTTATTCATCGACATGGTTTAAATGTCGAAGCAATGGTAGTTTGTCTATTAATGAGGATGGAAGGTCCAAGTTAAGGGATAGTTGACCAGGCTCGCCGATGGTAATGAGGGTCGAAAGGTAGCGATCCATCTTGCCGATGGTGACAAGGGTCGAAAAGATAGCCGGTCTTGCCGATGGTGACAAGGGCCGAAAAGGTAGCGACCGATCTTGCCGATGGTGACAAGGGTCGAAAAGGTAGGCGGTCTTGCCGATGGTGACAAGGACCGAAAAGGTAGCGATCGATCTTGCCGATGGTGATAAGGGTCGAAGGATGGCCGGTCTTGCCGATGGTGACAAGGGTCCAAAAGATGGCCGATCTTGTCGATGGTGACAAGGACCGAAAAGGTAGCGATCGATCTTGTCGATGGTGACAAGGGTAAAAAAGATAGGCGGTCTTGCCGATGGTGACAAGGACCGAAAAGGTAGCGACCGATCTTGCCGATGGTGACAAGGGTCAAAGGATGGCCGTTCTTACCGATGGTGACAAGGGCCGAAAAGGTAGCGACCCATCTTGCCGATGGTGACAAGGGTCGAAAAGATAGGCGGTCTTGCCGATGGTGACAAGGGCCGAAAAGATAGCGACTGATCTTGTCGATGGTGACAAGGGTCGAAAGGATAGGCTGTCTTGCCGATGGTGACAATGACCAAAAAGGTAGTGACTGATCTTGTCGATGGTGACAAGGGTCGAAGGATGGCCGGTCTTGTCGATGGTGACAAGGGCCGAAAAGGTAGCGACCGATCTTGCCGATGGTGACAAGGGTCGAAAAGATAGGCAGTCTTGTCACCATGGTGACAAGGACCAAAAAGGAAGTGACTGATCTTGCCGATGGTGAACGAGTTAATTTCCTATCACTCTAGCAGCGGCATATGAATATATACAAGGAAAGCAAATGATACCTCCATGCTCCGGGCGTGGGGAAGATGACCCCGGCCAAGACTCGTACTCCCGGTACAAATAATTAACAATAATTACAGAAATGATTCTATTGCCCACTCCACACAGGGAGGTAAAGGGCTACACATAGGACCCGAGAGTAGCAAACTCGGGTTGACGGGCAGCAAACCGGAAGGACTATCGGGCCAGAGGCGGGCTGTTGGTCCGACTCGGTACTATTCAAACTCGGTTCAGACTTGCTGGACAGCAAGTGAACTCGGCTATTGGGACGGTAGCTTCCGGGCATCTCCTTACTATGGCGGCTGGCTGGGACGCTGCTGGGTGGGAGCGGCGGTCACTGGATCGGAGCTGGGGATTTATGGGAGAATTAACTTCCAACTCTATTCTGTAGTCCTATCTCGGGACAAATCTGCGCGCTTCCACAAGAATAATTGTTACACCCAGATCCGGAGGCAGATCGGGACGAAATTGGCACCGTTGGAAAGAGGACTCAAAGGGCTACAACATATATTTATTTCACAACCATCCAGTAAATGGATTGGAAATGAAAAACTATGTGGGTTGTAGTTGTTTCTAGCTCAGAATCCAGATCAAGTAGGACAGAGTTAGATCTACCTGAGAATGGCCTTTGACCGGAGAGAAAACGGTAGATCTAGATCTTGGGGATTTTATGGGGGATAGAGGGGGATGTGTGGGATGTGCATAATTTTTATGGTAATTTTATGGAGTGGTTTAAGGGGACATTGTCTCGCAGATCTGCAAACTGGCAGATTGCACGGGTGGAACTAAATGACTGGGAAAAATAGGAAACGGTGGTGGATTGACATGAAATTTAAAATGGAGATGGCTGACAAGGAGGGGAATGATCTTTCAAAATTTCAAGATAATTAGATACACGGAATGGGAGAACCAACCTTTCCATTAAGCTTTTGTCCTGGATCTCAAAATCTTGGATAGCACTTCAAAGAACCGGTTGTGGCGGCCCGACGGCGGCACGGACGGAGGCCGCGACAGTGGTGGCTGGAAGTCACATCCAGCGGAGGTGGTAGCGGTGGGAATCACTCCCAGAATTAAGGCTTCACACCTTGGATAATGGTGCAACTCTCAAAGCTGCAAGAAGGGGGAGAGAGGGGAGGGGCGCCCTTGGGCAAGCTCTTGGATTTTTCAACTTTTTCTTCTCATTAATCTATCAACATATGAAAATACATGGGTTATATAACTCTAACTAAATGAACATTACTACCCTTAGATCTAGGGTTAGGGAGGGACACTTAGGGGATGAGAATATTTAATTCCTTCTCCATTCTCCCATGTGGTCAAAACAACATAAAAAGGGGATAAATGGGGGGGAGAAGTCAAGGGGGAGAATGGTCCAAGTTTGAATGGTCAAGCCCACCTTTGGACCTTGGACCAGTCCCACATGGGCCCTAGAGAGTCTAGGTGGCCCAATGGGAGAGGGGGTGGGGGTCCCGTCGGGCCAACATGGCCTTTTTGCAAAGAAACCCACTAATTCCTAAGAACTAACCCAATGGCTTATAATGCCTTACAATTGCAAACCTAATTTTCTCAAGGAAATAAATGTAAATAAAAAAGTTAGTGGTTTTTCTTTGATGTCCCCATCAATTCTCCCCGGGTGGGAGAAACTCAACCTCGTCGAGTAAGGGGTGCGGCTGCTCATGTGGCTCCTGCAGATCCGTCACCGTACCAAGTAGCGCGGGTACACTCCACTCCTAGTACTCATCACCTGCTCATCTCGTATATGTTCTATATGCTCATGCTGTTGTGGGAATGAGGCTAGTGGTGGACACTCTGGGGTGGGGTCACTCTCAAAGGGAGGAGACGGCTCAAAGACTCACTAGGAATCACCGCTGGGTCCCGGATGTGACTAGATCCGAGACATTGTGGTAGAGTTGATCCCAAATTTCGGCAAGTCTACAACGTACGCATGAGATCCGACTTGCCTCACACTTGAAAGGGACTGACACCACGAGCTTGCATTAGACTGACTCGACTCACGTATGCAGACTCACTATGCACTCGACAAATGTATGTATAGACTCTTGACAAACTGGACAAATGAAGAAGACACGGACTCACACATGACCCTAGACAAACCTACTGTTAGACCGGCCCATACATAGGCAATGGTGGACCAGGACATCCGAATGTGTGCCTTGCATACACACAACGCAACCTAATATTGGTGGAATGGAATCCTAGACATCCTAACATGCACCATTCATACACTGACGGCCCTTTGGATTTGGGAGGTTTGGGTGGGTCAGGAGAGCCGAATTCTCCTTCTTCTGTACCCCAATGAACAGGCTCCTTGCAGATTGTAGGTGGACTGGCCCGTGGGGTAGGGGTGTGATAGGGGACTTCCCTAACAAGGTGGAATGATGGTTGTGGGTCACGAGGCTCACTAAGGAAGGGATCAAAGAATGTGTGACCCCTCGATACGGGTTCCCTCATGACACGGTCCCAAGTTTGAAATTCTTGAAGGTGTAAATGATCACCTTCATTCATTGTGGTAGGTGGGATGGCGGTCATATGTAGAAAATATGGTTCCTCTCTAGGGATAAGTGGAATGAAGTTAGGCTCGGCCGGCATGGGAAGGAATAAGAGAACCTCCGTGGTGACATGACCCATGATGCACATGGAGGTAATGGACCCCAAAATGGGATGGGTGAAGCTACGACTTGTGGATTGGTCGAAGCCTCGGGCCAACATATACGTCAACTTCATTTGCATGTCTAATCCCTTGATAAGGTCTTCTAAAATATCAACATGTTGAAAAGACCAAAAAGTGGTGTGGAATGAGTTGACGGGCACTATTTGTAGTGCGGGGTCCATGGATGGGTAGAAAGGTGCTTTAGGGACCAAGCCCTTCATAAGCCAGCTAAGTAGTGGCTCGTCGACGACTAGCTTCCCCGTTAGAAGCACGGGTGACTTGGGCTGAGGTGGCTCCGAAAAAAGGTCGGAGGGTGAAGGTGGTGACAATGGAGCTCTCACGGGTGGGGAAGGAATGTCCTCCCTGAGGGGGAGAGTGTTGGGTCTCCTCTAGAGTTGATCAGCAGTATGGAGACTGTTGTGTGTTGATTATGTTTTGAATGATCGGCAACAGTAGAGTTGACTTGGTTGACTATAGAATTGACTTTGGTGACTTTATCTTGACCATGGTAATATTGTGTATTTTGATGAATTTTTTATATGTCAGACCTTTTCATAAAACACTACTGCACACTCTGTTAAGTCTGAATTTAAGGTCAGTGCACATCCTGTATGACACTATATCAAAATCGGTGCATGTTTTGTAGAAGTACGCATAAGGTCAGTGCAGACTGTGTTATGCATATCTAAGGTCGGTGCATATCGATCTTAGTCTTTGATAGGGTCGGTGCACGTCCGCATTGTGATTGCATGTAGTCGGTGCATATTTCTGTAGAAACATATATAAGTCGGTGCAGGATTTGCTATGAACATATAAGGACAGTGCAGGCTTTTGTCTCGCACACTTAAGGTTGGTGCAAGTTTTGTCTTGAGCTAAGCAAGGTCTGTGGACATCATTCATGATGCAAGATAATGTCGGTGCATATTGACATATGCATAGACTCAGGTCAGTGCAGCGTCTGCATTGAGCATAAAAGGTTGGTGCATTCTTAGTCTTTATTCTATGTAAGGTATGTTTACATTTTTTCTTATACATATATAGGTCGGTGCATATTTTTGATATACGCATGCAAGGGTCGGTGCATTGTCTACTTCATGCATATAAAGGTATGTGCATGTTTTCATACATGCGTAATAAGGTTAGTGCACACTTGTATCTTGCATAACCAAGGTCAGTGCATTGTTTTCCTTACGAGTGTAGATGGTCAGTGCACTATCTGTTCTATATCATAACAAGTAGTACCTAACTCACACTTAAGGTCGGTGCATGTGTATTTCAGGTCTGTGCTAGCTGCATGATATAGTATGTGCTAGTTCTTCACTCTTGCATCTGTGCCTATACACATAGACATGTGAATTGTCTAAGTCCATAACACGTGACTGATACTTTGTTTGTTATAATGACAGGTGAGACTCTTGATCAAACACCTGACGCATGTCCCAACTACTTGCGAACCTTAAGTCACGAACAACTAAAGTACGAAGATAAAAGGCACGTGATCCAAGGCAAAAGGTGAAGCACTGTGTTTGACACGTGGAAAGCAAACAAACCAAGATGCTGCCACGTGGCCATCTCAAGCTCAGATCTGAACGAATGTTTGGGCGGGAAACGTGGTTTCCACGCCCCATCATCTGCTGCCTTATAAAAGGGGCAGATCACCCATTATTGAAGAGAGACATAGAAAAAGAACATACAGAAGGCGATAGAAGAATACGGAGCCATAGAGAGAAAGAGTGAGAGAAAAGCAGCAGCAAAGTTAAGAGGAACTTCTAGCAAGATTCAGAGAGAGTTTTGAGAGAGCTTTGAGAGAAGAGCATAGAGTCGTTTGAAGGGTGTGAGTCTCAATTTTCTGCAAGTCATTGTTTTCGGCTTCTTGGTACAGTACCAGAGCCGATCTGCTCCTTGTAAGAGCTACATATCATTTTACTATTTTCTATTTTTCTGTTGCTTCTGTTTTTCATTTCGAACTCGTGTTATAGCAAGCTGTGAGTCAGCGGTGGGTAAGCTGTAATCCCCAGCGGTAGAGGCGGATTCCTTTGATAGCTTAAGTTGTAAGGCTCAGCGTGTGTTGGGAAGTTTTCCCCGAAGCTGTGGATCAATGGATTGGAAGCTGTGAATCAGCAGTGAAGCCACACTTGGTTTAAGTGTGGGGTGGACGTAGATCTCTGCAGGAGATCGAACCACCTAAAAAATGTGTGTCTATGCTTGATGGTTTGTGATTGTTGCATTTATATATTTGACTGTTATCGTGTGTCTTTTGATTGATATATTGCGTATTCAAGAAAGTGAAGGAGGTATATCAAAAGGTACTGCTCGAAGGATAAGTCAGGCTTATCTGAAAAGTGGGTTATCTTGCGTGGGGACACTCGTTGAGTTCAAACTCCGCCAAGTACCTCTTCACATTTCATCAATCTGGAATCTAGTTCTGTTGCTGTTGTGTTTCGCTTGAATCTCCTCAATCTCTCTATTGATAGCTCTCACATAACACTTGATTAAGTCTTTTGTTAATTCAGTGGTTCTAGTGACTCTGTGTCTAAATTGGCTGTTCTTATTAAGCAATTTTTTATTCCACATTTATCTGCTTAATCTTGGTTTAAATTTTGGGGTAGATCTATTCACCCCCCCTCTAGATCTATATCACGTGGTATCAGAGCCAAACTCTTTTCAGGGACTAACATCCTGAAGAGATAGTCATCATAGATGCTAGAGGAATGACAGTCGAAGGATAATCTACGACCAAGCCTCCATACTTTGATGGTTCAAACTATGCATACTGGAAGAACTGTATGCAAGTTTTCTTGTGGGCAAAAGATTTTGAACTCTAGAAAGTTGTTAGGAAAGGCCCCTTCGAACTATCTAAGGATGAGGATTTATGGACATGAGAGCAGATCCGAAGATCAACACTTAACTGGAGCGCTATCAACGCCATCCAGTGTGCCCTTCATCCCACGGAGTTCTCCAGGATCTCATCCTGTTCATCAGCTAAGGAGATGCGGGATAAATTGGAGGTTATATACGAAGGGACATCCCAAGTGAGAGAGACTAAGGCCAACATGCTAGTCTCTGAATATGAGGCGTTTAGGATGAGGCCGAATGAGACTATCACAGAGATGTATGCTCGCCCCATGATTATCACCAATGGACTCAGGAGTCTTGGCAAAGTGTACTCTGAATATGAGCTAGTGAGAAAGATTCTGCATTCCTTAACTCCAATCTGGCACACAAAGGCGACTGTTATTGAGGAGTCTAGGGACTTAAAGACCACCAAGGTCGATGAGTTAATCGGTTCACTCATGACATATGAGATGAACCTGCCAAAGGCAGATGAGCTGGAGAAGAAGAAGAGACCCATTGCATTGAAGGCCAACTCCTATAAAAGTGGGTCATCCATCAACCACAGCTCTTCAGGGTCAGAGATTGAAGGTGATCAGCTCGCTATGCTAACTCGACAGTTCAAAAGGTTTCTGAGAAAAGAGGGAAGAAACTTTGGAAGAAGATAACATAGTGACAAAAGACAGACAAGGTATAAAACTAATCCTGCCAAAAAGACTGACACCACTGTTTGCTATCATTGCAGGAAGGCATGCCACATGAAGGTAGAATGCCTGGAGCTCCAAAAACTAAAGGAAAAAGCAAAGAAGAAAAACACGAAAGGCAAAGCTATGATAAGTACTTGGAGCGATGAGGATGAGGGCAATCTCAACTGCACCTCGGAGAGTGAAGGAGAAGGAAGTCAAGTATGTCTGATGGCCAGGGACTGTGATAGAGAAGAAGAAGATGATGAGGTAACATATCCCTTTGAAAATTACACTCTTGCTGATTGGGAAGATGTTTACGGTGAATTGTTAGATAGAGTTGATGATGTTAGAAAAGAAAATAGATAGTTAAAAAGAAAAGTCAATTCTCTTGTTAATGATACTACCATGTCTGACAGAATTGCATATCTTGAAACAGAAAATAACTGTCTAAAACAATCTGCTGTTGAAGTTGATGAGATAAAATCTGTTTTAATTGATGCTAGAAAGGAGAATGATATGCTGAAAAATATGATTGATGATTTAAAGCTGAAACTTCAAAACTATGAAAATGAAATGAAGATTGTCAATGAAAAGTATGAAGCTATTTTGAGTGTTAATGTTGAATTAAAGAAATCAATTGAAAATCTTGAGAAAGAAAATGAGAATAAAAAGAAAACTATTGAGAGCATGACACAAGGTACAGAAAACTTAAATGCTCTCTTAGGAACAAAAGTGAATTTTAAAAAAGAGGGTCTTGGTTTTAATTTCACTGCAAAAAGAAGCTTTGAATTTAAAACTGGTTCATTTGTTGCAGAAAAGGGAAAGAACACCCCCCTCATTAAAATGTACAGTGGAAACAATCCTGACAATTTTTTTGTAAAAACCGCTAATCAGAAAAAGTCCAGTGCTCAGGACAAGGGCAAACAAAAGGTGGAGGTGTTCAACAATTCACACACACACAAGTCTACACCTCAGGGCAAACACCAGAATAGGGGTAAACCTTCTGCAACATCAAAACCCCAGAATAACTCTAATAGGTCTCCACAAAAAAGTAAATGGAAGACACAAACCACTCCCATGCATTTTCCAGGTGGACCTACAACTGTCAGGAGTTCGGAGATTAATAGAAACCATATTAGAGCTCAGACCTACCATACTTACCATTATGCACAGCCATATCAGTTTAGTAGGTCTGGAAGGGATAGAGTTTATGGCAGGTCTGCATACCATTCAAATCCTACTTAGAATTACAGACCTCAGGATAGAAATTGGTTTGGGCAATCCAGGACATGGAATCCAATGAAACACAGTTCTTATGTTTAGCCTAGGACCAACCCAGGGTACACCTCACCAAATGCTTTCCACACTATGAATGACAACAAAAATAGGAACAAAAAAAATAAAACAAACAAATCCACAAAGCAATCAGTTCCAACACAAATGTGGATACCTAAATGTTTGCTATCCTGTCTTGATGATGTTTCTGTTGTTTTGTGGCCCAAACATTTTTGGGTTCCAAACTACTCTACTTGATCCTTGATGCAGGTATGCCTGGCAGCCAAGCAAAATTTCTGGTACTTGGACAGTGGCTGCTCCAGGCATATGACGGGAGATAGGGCCAAATTTTGTATGCTGGTTGAAAAGAATGGAGGCCTTGTCACCTTTAGAGGCAATACCAATGGTAAGATTGTCAGATCAGGAAAGGTAGGTAAGTGCTCTACCTGTTGTATTGATGAAGTTATGCTGGTAGAAGGTCTTGCATATAATTTGTTAAGTATTAGTCAGCTTTGTGATAAAGGTCATAGGGTAGTTTTTGACTCTACTGGTTGCAACATTTATGAGCCTAATTCTGATAATGTTAAATTTTCTGGCAAAAGAGTCAATAACATTTACTTAGTTGACCAAGATGATGTAGCACATTCAAACCTGTGCCTTACTACTAACAAGGATGACCTAGTCTATCTTTGGCATCGTAGACTAGGTCATGCTAGTTATACAGTGCTACACAAACTAAATAAGCATTCTATGGTTAGAGGACTTCTTGAAATATCTTTTAAGATTGATAATGTTGTATGTGAAGCATGCACTTAGTCTAAACAGACTAGGAAGTCATTCAAGTCTCGAACAGAAAACCTATCTTCTAAACCATATGAGCTAATCCATATGGATCTCTTTGGACCCACTAGATCAGCTAGTTTACCAAATAGAAGATATGGTTTCATGTTAGTTGATGACTTCTCTAGGTTTACTTGGGTGCTTTTCCTCACACACAAACATAAAGCATTTAATGAATTTCAGGAGTTCTATTTAAAAATAAAATAGAATAATGACAATTCCATTCAGAATATTTTGTCTGATCATGGTGGTGAGTTTGATAACTCATAGTTTGATGACTTCTGTAGGGACAATGGTATAACTCATAGGTTCTCTTCTCCAAGGACTCCAGAGCAAAATGGTGGAGTAGAGAGGAGGAACCAGACCCTTGTGGAGATGGCTCGAACATTACTGGTGGAAGGTAACCTATCAAGGAAATTTTGGGCTGAGGCAGTCAACACTGCATGCCATGTAGTCAACAGATCCATGGTAAGGTCATTTACCCAGAAAACTCCTAATGACATTCTCAAGGGTAAGAAACCTTCACTAGCTTATTTCAAGGTCTTCGGTTTTAAGTGTTTTATGCATGTCAATGCTAAAAGAGATCTTGATAAATTTGAACCTAAAAGTGATCCCGGAATCTTTCTAGGATATTCAGAAACATCTAGAGCCTATAGGGTATACAATTTAAACTCTAAGACAGTAGATGAATCTCCACATGTGGTCTTTGATGAAACAATGACTAAGCTTGATAATGGTTTGTGCAAGGAACAGAATAATGGAGAAATTCTGAAAGATGAAAATCCTGTCGATCAATCTGAAGATAATGATGCAGAGAAGCCTGGTTCTCAGGGGGAGGTAAATGAGGATCAAGGTAATCAAGTTATCGATGTTAGATTTCTTAGAGATCATCCTATAGATAATATAATTGGTAATTTGCATGAACCCCCTAGGACCAGATCTTATCTCAGAGCTCAGAATGAGTTAAATTCATTTGCATTAGTGTCACACATAGAACCCAAAAATATAGACAGTGCCCCTAGTGACGTGCATTGGATCAATGCCATGCATGAGGAATTAAATCAATTTGATAGGAACAAGGTATGGCACCTAGTTCCATCTCCTGATCATGGGACTGTCATTGGGACTAAATGGGTTTTCAGGAATAAAACTGATGAGCAGGACGATGTTGTTAGGAATAAGCCCAAATTTGTAGCTCAGGGGTACAATCAAGAGTATGGTATTAACTTTGAAGAGTCATTTGCCCCTGTGGCTAGGTTAGAGGCCATTAGAATTTTTTTAGTATATGCATGCTCATTAGGAATCACCCTTCAGCAGATGGATACGAAATCTGCATTTTTGAATGGAGAAATTAAAGAGGATGTCTTTGTAAGACAGCCTCCTAATTTTGAATGTACAGATTTTCCTAATCATGTATATAAGTTGAATAATGCTCTATATGGCTTGAAACAAGCTCCTAGAGCTTGGTATGACAGGCTCAGTAAGTTTCTCTCAGACAAGAAGTTCACAAGAGGTGAAATTGACCAAACCTTGTTCACAAAGGTATGTCATCCAGACATTCTCATTGTTCAAATATATGTGGATGATATAGTTTTTGGTTCAACTAACCCAACAATGTGTAAAGAATTTTCTGACTTAATGACACATGAGTTTGAAATGAGCTCTATGGGTGAGCTAAAATTATTTCTTAGATTGCAGGTGACACAGACCAAAGAAGGAACCTGCATTACTCAGTCCAAGTATATAAGGGATCTACTGAAGAAGTTCAAATTGGAAAACCTCAAGGAGATAACAGCACCAATGGGTACATCAACTAGCCTTGATGATGACCCAAAAGGTAAATTGGTTGACACCAAGCTGTACAGAGGTATGATTGGATCCCTTCTTTACCTTACTGCATCTAGGCCTGATATACAATTTGCTGTGTGTTTATGTGCTAGATTTCAGGCTAGTCCTAAAGAGTCACATCTTAGTGCTGTTAAGAGGATTTTTAGATATCTGTCAGGCACCCAAGAACTAGGCCTTTGGTATCCTGCTAGGTGTGAGCTAGACCTACTAGCCTACACTGATGCAGATTATGCTGGGTGTAGGATTGATAGGAAAAGCACTAGTGGGTATTGCCAGTTCTTAGGTGGTTGTCTAGTGTCTTAGGCATCCAAGAAGTAACACACTGTTGCTCTATCCACTGCTGAGGTAGAATATGTCGCAGTAGGGAATTGTGCAGCCCAGGTACTCTGGATCAAGCACCAACTCACTGATTATCAGATAAAATTAGGATGCATTCCAATTTTATGTGATAATATTAGTGTTATATGTTTGACTAAAAATCTTATTCATCACTCTAGGACTAAGCACATAGAAATTAAACATCATTTTCTTAGAGATGAAGTAAGCAAGAATGAGATTGAACTGAATTTTATTGAAACTGAAAAATAGATTACTAACATATTTACTAAACCTTTGGGAAATGAAAGATTTAAATTCTTAAGAAGAAAATTAGGTTTATGTAAATTTTAGCATGATGATTAATTCTGATTTCATTCTTGTATTAATGTTTGGATTAGTTCTGAGAATGATTGTGTGTCAGCCTGTCTTTAAAGTTCTTGAATAAATGTTCTGATCTGTCTTGAGGATGTTGCAAGTAGCTTTATCATTGTCATAGTTGAGTCATCTTGATTTCAGAGGTATATAAAATGATATGTGGTGGAAAGATAGAATCTGTCTATCTGAAAGCCCATATCATGTGTAGAGGACTATCCTCCGCCAGGTACCATGAATCAAGAGAGTCCATGCATTGCGCTGCATTTCTTAAATAAACATGCATATAAACAAGGGGAGCTTTTGTTTAGAATAAGATTACCTGTCCATGCTGCATTATTTTGTTAGGGAGAGTCTGGTTCTATCATATCTGGGTGTGATTTGTTCAAGATGTTTAGTCAGTGTTCAGATCAGTGTTTTTGGAAATTCAAACTCCTATCATTCAAATTCTCTCCTGATACACAGAAATTTTCATCACTTAGTGTCTCTTGAACTCAAATGTAGCAATTGGCATCGCTTGGATCCACTTCCATCACCTACTGTCATTTCCACTTCTTGATATCCCTCAAGAGCTGATTCTGTGCTTCAATATCAATTCCCTTATCCTGAATAGATGACAGTCTTGCAATCAGTTCATTACTTTAAGCAGCAACTATCATATGTCTTCTACTATAAGCATCATGTTTGCTTCATGAATGAACTGATGGTTTAATCTTAATAAACTGTAGAGTTTAAAAACTGTATTTAGAAGATAAGGTGATAGAAAACTGGTTATAGCTCTCAACCTCTTTCTCATGTTGTGACAGATAAGATCGTTACAGTATCTGAAAATGAAAGACTTAGTGAAATCTAGGTTGAGAAACTCAGATAGTGTATTATTTTTAAACAAGTCACTTTGAAAAATTAAAAGGGTAGCAAAAAGAAAAGCATTAGTAAAAGAAATGAATAAATCAATTGGCAGAGCAATGACTGAACTACACTGAGAAACTGAGTATTCCATCAATGAAATGGATAAAAACTTATGTCATGAAGTGCTTCATGTTAACTCTGTTCACATGATCAAACCTGTAGAATTGGTTTCACTGAGTAGCTAAGGGTACTGGCGTCTAATAAATGTGTACCCTTATGTAAAAAGGTGTAAACATGACTGATATTTTTGATCAGAGACAGATATGGTAGTCTGTGCTTAGTAACTGGGGGTACTGGCATCTAACCAACGTGTTCCCTTAATGTCAAAGGCATAGAGGATACCTGTCTATTCAACAAGCTTGGTTTTTAAAAAATCAAAAGTTGAAAAAGGTTTGTTGTATCCCTTGCAATTCCTATTTTACTAAGTGTCAAATTGTTTAACCTCAATACATATCCTAGTCACTCCCATAGATATTCATTGGTTTTGAAATTAGTAGGATACAGTTTTGACCAAGTCTTTCATGATTATGTGACTTAGGTTTATTGCTATAAACGGGTACTGCAACCTTATATATGAAGTTCAGTGAATCTACTCTACCTTCTTATCACTATTAAACCAGACATTTGTCAAGAATGCATAATTGTGATTCTCATGTCTGAAGACTTTCCCTATTATCTGCTTATCTACTGAACTATTGCATAGGGTGTTACTCTATTCCCTTCCTCCTCTGGTAACCCTTCTTCTCTTCCACAGTATTCCTTACTCCTTGTTTGCTGATGGCAAAGGGGGAGAGAAAAAGGACTTCGTGCTATTTTGATTAAGGGAGAGTTGTTTTTTTGGATAATCTTGCTAAAGGGGGAGAGAAAAAGGACTTTGTGGGGAGACTTTCTTTAGGGGGTAGAGTCACTTGGCTAGTTCAAGGGGATAGCTTATTAATTGTTATCTGATGGATCATATATGGTTTGGCTATGGCACAGGAGGAGATTTGCACTTTAATCATTGTCTACATGTCAATTTGTGATAGGTCTGCATCTGTGCATTGTTTGATTGTGCTTCATGTTAAATACACCTTATATTAGATTAAACTTGTCTCATCAAAATACATCATAATTTTGGGTGTTGCCATCATCAAAAAGGGGGAGAATGTTGGGTCTCCTCTGGAGTTGATCGGCAGTGTGGAGACTGTTGTGTGTTGATTATGTTTTGAATGATCGGCAATAGTAGAGTTGACTTGGTGGACTATAGAGTTGACTTTGGTGACTTTATCTTGACCATGGTAATATTGTGTATTTTGATGAATTGTTTATATGTCAGACCTTTTCATAAAACACTTCTGCACACTCTGTTAAGTCTGAATTTAAGGTCAGTGCACATCTGTATGACACTATATCAAGATCAGTGCATGTTTTGTAGAAGTACGCATAAGGTCAGTGTAGACTGTGTTATGCGTATCTAAGGTCGGTGCATATCGGTCTTAGTCTTTGATAGGGTCGGTGCACGTCCGCATTGTGATTGCATGTAGTCGATGCATGTTTATGTAGAAACATATATAAGTCGGTGCAGGATTTGCTGTGAGCATATAAGGTCAGTGCAGGCTTTTGTCTCGCACACTTAAGGTCGGTGCAAGTTTTGTCTTGCGCTAAGCAAGGTCTGTGCACATCATTCATGATGCAAGATAAGGTCGGTGCATATTGACATATGCATAGACTCAGGTCAGTGCAGCGTCTGCATTGAGCATAAAAGATCAGTGCATTCTTAGTCTTTATTCTACCTAAGGTCTGTGCACATATTGTCTTACACATATATAGGTCGGTGCATATTTTCAATATACACATGCAAGGGTCGGTGCATTGTCTACTTCATGCATATAAAGGGTTGTGCATGTTTTCATACATGCGTAATAAGGTTAGTGCACACTTGTATCTTGCATAACCAAGGTCAGTGCATTGTTTGCCTTACGAGTGTAGATGGTCAGTGCACTATCTGTCCTATATCATAACAAGTAGTGCCTCACGCACACTTAAGGTCGGTGCATGTGTATTTCAGGTCTGTGCTAGCCGCATGATATAGTCTGTGCTAGTTCTTCACTCTTGCATCTGTGCCTATACACATAGACATGTGAATTGTCTAAGTCCATAACACATGACTGATACTTTGTTCGTTATAATGACAGGTGAGACTCTTGATCAAACACCTGACGCATGTCCCAACTACCTACGAACCTTAAGTCACGAGCAACTAAAGTACCAGGATAAAAGGCACGTGATCCAAGGCAAAAGGTGAAGCGCTGTGTTTGATACGTGGAAAGCAAACAAACCAAGATGCTGCCACGTGGCTATCTCAAGCTCAAGTCAGAACAAAATTTTGGGCGGGAAACGTGGTTTCCATGGGCCCATCATCTGCTGCCTTATAAAAGGGGCAGATCACCCATTGTTGAAGAGAGACATAGAAAAAGAACATATAGAAGGCGATAGAAGAATACAGAGCCATAGAGAGAAAGAGTGAGAGAAAAGCAGCAGCCAAGTCAAGAGGAACTTCCAGCAAGATCCAGAGAGAGTTTTGAGAGAGCTTTGAGAGAAGAGCATAGAGTCGTTTGAAGGGTGTGAGTCTAAGTTTTCTGCAAGTCATTGTTTCCAGCTTCTTGGTACAGTACCAGAGCTGATCTGCTCCTTGTAAGAGCTACAGATCATTTTACTATTTTCTATTTTTTTGTTGCTTCTGTTTTTCATTTCAAACTCGTGTTATAGCAAGCTGTGAGTCAGTGGTGGGTAAGCTGTAATCCCCAACGGTAGAGGAGGATTCCTCTGATAGCTTAAGCTGTAAGGCTCAGCGTGCGTTGGGAAGTTTTCCCCGAAGCTATGGATCAGTGGATTAGAAGCTGTGAATCAGCAGTGAAGCCACACTTGGTTTAAGTGTGGGGTGGACGTAGATCTATGCAGGAGATCGAACCACCTAAAAGATGTGTGTCTATGCTTGATGGTTTGTGATTGTTGCATTTATATATCTGACTGTTATCGTGTGTCTTTTGATTGATATATTGCGTATTGAAGAAAGTGAAGGAGGTATATCAAAAGGTACTGCTCGAAGGATAAGTCAGGCTTATCTGAAAAGTGGTTTATCTTGTGTGAGGACACTCGTTGAGTTCAAATTCCGCCAAGTACCTCTTCACACTTCATCTATCTGGAATCTAGTTCTGCTGCTGTTGTGTTTCGCTTGAATCTACTCATTCTCTCTATTGATAGCTCTCACATTACACTTGATTAAGTCTTTTGTAAATTTAGTGGTTCTAGTGACTCTGTGTCTAAATTGGCTGTTTTGATTAAGTAATTTTTAATTCCACATTTATCTGATTAATCTTGGTTTAAATTTTGGGGTAGATCTATTCACCCCCCCTCTAGATCTATATCAGTGAGGTCCTTGGGGTAGCACCGGGTTGGGAATGTCAGCCAGGACCTCCATAGGCTTGGGCAGGAGTCCGTCAATTTGAGTACACATCCTATCCAACCGATCCGAAATGGTTTTGAAGAGTTCGGCAATGGTGGGGTTTGGAGTAGGGGCATTGTGATGGACTCGCCCATAATCTCTCAGCCTAGTGTTGGACTTAGGCTCGTCTACATGCGGGGCTCTTTGCCTCCGACTATGACCCACTTGGTTGGAGGTGATTGGGTGGGGTCGGTTGGAGGTGATTGGGTTGGGTACGTAGACCCTTCTAAGCTCGCCCATCATCTCACGCCATGACTTGACAGGCCATTGCCTCCTAACTTCTCTCATGCGTTCAATGCTCTCCCATTTCCAGGCGGCTTTGTGAACAAGCCGCTTTTGGGCAAAAATGAACTGCATGGCATCGGACATAGTGTAACACTCAAAGTATTCGTCCATAGCGGCTTCCCACTTTAGGTAGTCGCTCGGGAGTTTGGAGCCATAGAAGTCCGAGGCTTCGGGCCTACGGAAGTGGAGGGGATGGTTCCCAAGCTCTCGGTTATCGCGCCACCAGTCATACGAACTAGGTGACTAGGGATCCATGGGGAATTGGGGGAACTTATGGGTTGGACATGCAGACACTCGGGACAAGACAAACTGATTCCCTAATGGACTAGACACGACCCTATACAACAATGCAAAGTTGGATTGCATACTCGACTACAAACCTAGACTCAACCAGTATCCGGTACGAGACAGAGGTTTGATCCGAAGATCGCACTCACGCAAGTGTGCCACCTTCCCAACAGGCATAGCCTATCGTTCCTGAGACACCTTTGGATATACTAGATTTAGGATGCAATGTGACTCCTAAGACAAGACTACCCTAGACTCAACCCGCTCTGATACCAATTTGATGCGGGACGTGACTCGACGTCAATTTGAATGCGAACCTGAGACTCTAGGCAAACTCGCGACTCGTCCCTATCGAGGGAAGCGTGTGGATGTGCGCGGTTCAGAAACCAGCAATGAGTCTGGATAGTCAACTCTCTTTCATGCCCGGATCAGGTCACGGGATGGGTCTCGCACTCACTCTCACAGCGGTGATTAAAATTGAACGAGTTAATTTCCTATCACTCTAGCAGCGGCATATGAATATATACGAGGAAAGCAAATGCCAAGAGAGGGGAGCAGAAATGATACCTCCACGGTCCAGGCGTGGGGAAGATGACCCCGACCAAGACTCGTACTCTCGATACAAATAATTAACAATAATTACAGAAATGATTCTATTGCCCACTCCACGCAGGGAGGTAAAGGGCTATACGTGGGACCCGGGAGTAGCGAACTCGGGTTGACGGGCAGCAAGTCGGATGGGCTATCGGGCCGGAGGCGGGCTGCTGGTCCGACTCGGTACGGTTCAAACTCGGTGCAGACCTGCTGGACAGTAAGTGAACTCGGCTGCTGGGACGGTGGCTTCCGGGCGTCTCCTTGCTGCGGCGGCTGGCTGGGACGCTACTGGGGGGTTACTGTTCGATCCCCAGGAGCGGTGGTCACTGGATCAGAGCTGGGGATTTATGGGAGAATTAACTCCCAACTCTGTTCTACAGTCCTATCGCGGGACATACGTGCTTCCACGAGAATAATTGTTACGCTCAGATCCGGAGGCAGATCGGGGCGAAATTGGTGCCGTTTGAAATAGGACTCGAAGGGCTACAACATATATTTATTTCACAACCATCTAGTAAACAGATTGGAAATGAAAAACTCTGTGGGTTTTAGTTGTTTCTGGCTCGGAATCCAGATCAAGTAGGACAGAGTTAGATCTGCTTGAGAATGGCCTTTGACCGAATGGAAAACGGTAGATCTGGATCTTGGGGATTTTATGGAGGATAGAGGGGGATGTGTGGGACGTGCATAATTTTTATGGTAATTTTATGGAGTGATTTAAGGGGTGGAAAAAATGGAAGAACAAGACACTGTCTCGCAGATCTGTAAACTGGCAGATTGTGCGGGTGGAATAAATGACTGAGAAAAATAGGAAACGGTGGCGGATTGACACAAAATTTAAAATGGAGATGGATGAGAAGGAGGGGAATGGTCTCTCAAAATTTCAAGATCATCAGATAAACAGATTGGGAGAACCAACCTTTCCTTTAAGCTTCTGTCCTAGATCTCGAAATCCTGGACAACACTTCAAAGAACCAGTTGTGGCGGCCCGACGGCGGCGTGAACGGAGGTGACGGCGGCGGTGGCTGGAAGTCACATCTAGCGGAGGTGGTAGAGGTGGGAATCACTCCCAGAATTAAGACTTCACACCTTGGATAATGCTGCAACTCTCACAGCTGCAAGAAGGGGGAGAGAGGGGAGGGCCGCCCTTGGCCAAGCTCTTGGATTTTCCAACTTTTTCTTCTCATTAATCTATCAAATATGAAAATACATGGGTTATATAACTCTAACTAAATGACCATTACTACCCTCAGATCTAGGGTTAGGGAGGGACACTTAGGGGATGAGAATATTTAATTCCTTCTCCCTTCTCCCATGTGGTCAAAACAACATAAAAAAGGATAAATGGGGGGGGGGGTGTAGTACCCCAGAATTTATATCTATAATTTTTGAATTATAAAATAGTTTTCTGGAAATTATAAAGGCCTAAATAAATTAATAAAGGATTATTGGATTAATAAGTCATTATAAGGCATAATGAGGCTAATTAGTTAACCTAGCCTATCTAATTATTATCCAAAAGGTTAATGGACTAAGCCCATTAAGTTTGGCCCATATTCTAGAAGGGTAATTAGATTATTCACGTATTTTAAGGATAAATACTATTGATATAAGATAATTATGTGGATAAAAGAATAAAAGAGTTTGATTAAATTAAAACTCTATATACGTTGAATGTAACGGTCTATCGGGCGACCGCCACAGCCATGTAACGCACCTAGACACGACCGTTACATCCCGTAGATTCCGTAAGGTGAGGAAATTGCAAAAAGATTGGAACTTTGAAATCCTATCCAGAAGAGATCAACTTAGGGAAGCTTATAACATTACTAAGGACTCTTAGTTAGGTTCTGACAAATTAAGGACTCTAGAATCGATCTAATCTTCAAACCCTAGTCAAAACCCTATAAATAGGACCTAGTTCTGAACTGAGTGACCCTTACTTTTGGCTCGTGAAGAATCAAGATAAGGAGTCATAAATTCGGGTAAGTTCTTTAGAAGCTTTTGTTTAGTATACTTTAGACTAATGGTTCTCCAAATTTCGTGCTAGGAGATCAAGCAACCAAGGAGATAGAAGCTTCCAAAGTTGCTGATTCAACCTTAGCAACCCAGGAATCTGAACGCAAGTCCCCTGAAGATCCAGAGATTAGGATGACTAAACGAGGCAATTAGAGTACGATCCTTTAGAACTTTTTGTTCCCAATAGTTTCATCTTCTTACCCTTAAAATTTCACATCCTTAGGTCAAGAGGCTGAGGAAATAGAGCAAATTGAAGTTACTGATTTATCACAAGAAGTACAAGGGACTAAGGGTAGCACCTAGCATCAAATTCAAAGTTTTAAGGTTCTAGAAAAGGTAGGTTATCTCATGATTGGTAAAAATAACTTGTTAGAAATAAAAGCCCTCTGATTGTGCTTGATTTCATGCCTTGTAGACTAAGAATATCATGATTTCCTAGTTCTATACATTGATGCATTTCTTAGCCCATGTGAGAATTGGGTAGAGCTCGGGATAAGATAATTAATTAGCTTTAAGATTATTTCTCCCAATTTCATGAGAAATAACAAGTTGTTATTTTTCTCTCAGGTACCTCATTTTACAAATGGCTCATCGTGTAGATTGGGATGGTATGCAACAAACAGTTGCCGGCCTTACTCAGGCATTGAAAACCATAGCGCAAGGTGGCGCAGGGGCAAGGGCTAGCGACCTACATCACAATTTCTGGAGTTTAAATCCTCCGTGATTCTATAGTTCGTCTAATCCCGACGAGGCAGAAAACTGGATAGATGAAATGAATCGTATATTTGATGTCATCCAATGCACCGATCACGAGAAGGTGCGTCTCGCAACCTTTCAACTCAACAAAGATGCTCGCACATGGTGGAAATCGGTTCCGGCACCTCCGGCCAATGCACCTCATACATGGGATGGTTTTCTTACCCTGTTCCGTGCCAAGTACTTTTTTGAGCACATAAAGGAACGAAAGGCTATGGAGTTCGCCGCTCTTCGGCAAGGAATGATGACGATTGCAGAATATGAACTGTAATTCTCAAGGCTTGCACCTTACGCACCGCATCTTATCAACACCGATCTACTCAAGGTAAATCGGTTTATGGATGGGTTACGACCCGGTTTCATTCAGCAGCTCGGGACCCAAAACATCCGTACTTATGCGGAGATGGTTCAGCGGGTGTACCTATGTGAAAGGACCTTAGAGAAGGTCGAAAAATTAAAAGGGAAAGGAGAAGAATCAAGCCGACGCTTAGATCGGTGTTATAAGAAAGAGAAATTCAGCATTACGGAGCCTTACAAAAGCCGTGATAGTAAGAAGAGATCCAGGAATGGGAATGGTGGAAGTTCCCATAAGCAAAAGAAAGTCAAGGAGGAGAGGGAGCAGGTCGCCACGGCTTGCACATTTTGTAAAAAATTCGGCCATTCGACTGAGGAGTGTTGGAACCGTCTCAGCGCTTGTTTACGTTGTGGAAGCAGGGAGCATCGCATGCCGGAATGCCCCCTTATCAAGGACCATTCATCTGGTGGAGGACGCAGGAGGCAGGCTCGCCTCAATGCTGTTCTAGAAGGAGAGGAAGCGCCCAGGGATGATGGACTTATGGAAGGTACTCTTCAAATTTATTCTCGCCCTGCATTTGTGCTATTTGATACTGGTGCCTCTTATTCTTTTATCTCCGCTACTTTTGCTAAAACATTACCAATCGCATCAGTTCCCTTATCTTCAGATCTTGCTATTTCCCCACCCTTAGGTTCTGGAACAAAGCTTACCAACTATTATCCTGATAGCGAAGTGATAGTAGAAGGTCATGATCTCCCCGCAAACCTAGTATGCCTTGACATGAAAGGTTATGATGCCATTTTAGGGGTAGACTGGCTTATAGATCATGATGCTTATATCAATTGTCGAAATAGGATAATATCCTTTCGAAAGCTCGATCTTCCAAGATTCTCTTTTCTTGGCATCAAGTACAAGAAGCATCCTACTATCATATCTTCTCTTCACGCTTGCAAACTTATCTCGCAAGGATGTGAAGCTTTTCTTGCTTCCGTAATTATCACCGAATCTAAGGAGATTATCTTAGCAGACATTCCTATTGCAAATGAGTTTCCCGATGTGTTTCCGTCCAAATTACCCAGTTTACCGCCCGAGAGGGAAGTGAACTTCACTATTGAACTCATTCCGGGAGCAGCACCTGTTTCTATAGCCCCTTACAGGATGTCCCCCACAGAACTCAAGGAATTGAAGAAGCAGTTGCAGGAACTTCTGGACAAGGGCTTCATCAGACCTAGCACATCCCCTTGGGGTGCGCCGGTTCTATTTGTCAATAAGAAGGATGGTTCTCTCAGGCTATGCATCGATTACCGGTGACTGAATCAACTCACAATTAAAAACAAGTATCCGTTGCCGCGTATTGATGAGCTCTTCGATCAGCTTTCGAGAGCAGAATATTTCTCTAAGATAGATCTCAGATCAGGTTATCATCAGCTTAGAATTAAAGAAGAGGACATTTATAAAACGGCTTTTCGAAGTCGTTATGGCCACTATGAATTTGCAGTGATGCCGTTTGGGTTAACTAATGCCCCAGCAGCATTCATGCAACTTATGAACAATGTCTTCCAGCCATATCTGGACCAGTTCATCGTCGTCTTCATTGATGACATCTTGATATATTCCAAGACAAAAGAGGAACATGAACAACATTTGAAAATAGCTTTACAAACACTTAGAGAACACAAGCTTTATGCCAAACTCAATAACTATGAATTCTGGCTCGAGGAAGTCTCATTCCTAGGCCACATTATTTCAAAAGAAGGTATTGATGTGGATCCTTCTAAGGTAGAAGCTGTCAAGAATTGGAGTCGACCAACGACTGTATCAGAAGTAAGAAGCTTTCTGGGTCTAGCTGGTTATTATAGAAGATTCATTAAAGACTTATCAAAAATTGCAGTTCCTTTAACTAGACTCACAAGAAAAGAAAATCTTTTTGTCTGGTCAGAGGAATGTGAGAAGAGTTTCCAAACTCTTAAGAATCATCTTACAACAGCTCCTATTTTATCACTACCAATGGAGGGTGGTGGATTCGAAGGGTATACGGATGCGTCTGGCATTGGCTTAGGATGCGTTCTCATACAGAATAGAAAAGTAATCTGTTATTCTTCAAGACAATTGAAACGTCACGAGGAAAACTATCCCGTACATGATCTGGAATTAGCAGCGGTTATTTTCGCCTTGAAAATTTGGCGTCATTATCTTTATGGAGAAAAGTTCACGGTCTACTCGGACCATAAAAGCTTGAAATATTTATTCTCTCAAAAGGAGCTTAACATGAGGCAGAGGAGGTGGTTAGAATATCTCAAAGACTTTGATTTTGCTATTCAATATCATCCTGGAAAGGCTAATACTGTAGCAGATGCACTCAGCAGAAAATCAATAGGTATGCTATCAAGTCTTATGATAAGCGTAACTAACCTTGTTCCTCAATTTGCTCAATTGAACTTAGATATTTTTTTTTCAATCAACACCGGCCCTCAGAATCATCAACTAGTCGAGTGCATATCCCCCCAACAGGGGAACATGTTCTCACTCCCCTAGGATGAAACTGTGGCCTAAGATTTTATTAGATTTTCTGAATAAAGGAGGTACATGATCTTGGGGCATTCCCCTGTCTGTACGAGTTACCAAAGCTGGAAAAGGATACCAAAAATTCTATTTACAAAAATGAAAGGAAGGCAAGCCTCCTTTATCCAGTTCTTCTGCCCGAGCACTTGTCTGGGACTGGGTGCGTCGACGCCAGCATCTGGATGCATCGACGCTATGTGAAGATAGCTTCTGAGGCTTCTTTCGGTTTAAAGCTTCAGGCAACCGCTGCGTCGACGCTGGTAGCTGGTGGCGTCGACGCTATGTGAAGATAACCTGAAGACAGATTTCTGTCTTGGGCTTCTGGAGGCAAACGCGTCGACGCTGCACCCGAGTGGCGTTGACGCAGTTAGTAGGTGCGTCGATGCCAGCATCTGGATGCGTCGACGCTGTGTGAAGATAGCTCTGAGGCTTCTTTCGGTTTAAAGGAACTTAGATATTGACATAAAGGAAGAAGATTGTTTCATAGCTAATATCCGAGCTCAATCTACATTGATAGAAGATCTGGTCAAGCTGCAAAATGATGATCCTATATTACTGGAAATTAAAGCCAATATGGAACAAAGGTCGGATTTTTCTGTTTCCAATGAAGGAAGATTGTTATTTAAGGGCCGAATAGGTGTACCAGATCATGAGGCTACGAAGAAACTGATCCTAGATGAAGCGCATAATTCCAAATACATAATTCATCCAGGAGGAACAAAGATGTATCAAGATCTCAGACGAAATTTCTGGTGGCCCAATATGAAGAGAGAAATAGCTGATTTCGTGTCTCGCTATCTCACCTGCCAACAAGTAAAGGCAGAGCATTTTAGACTCGCAAGTAAATTACACCCCTTGAGTATTCCCGAATGGAAATGGGAGAGTATAGGGATGGACTTTATTATGGGTTTACCCCAGACCAGAGGTGGACACGATGGAATATGGGTAATCATATACCGATTGACTAAATCCGCACACTTCAAACCAATAAAGAGTCGATGGTCTGTGGATATCCTAGCAGCATTATACATAAAGGAGATTGTCAAACTACATGGTGTCCCCATCACTATTATATCTGATAGAGATCCTAGATTCACATCACAATTCTGGAAGGGTCTACAACATTCACTAGGGACTAGATTGAATTTCAGCGTAGCTTTTCATCCACAAACAGATGGTCAAACGGAAAGAACGAATCAGGTAGTAGAAGATATGCTCAGGGCTTGTGCTATCGACTTTAGAGGTAGTTGGCATGATCACTTGCCTCTAGTAGAGTTTGCATATAACAATAGCTATCAGGCTAGCATACGAATGACACCTTTTGAAGCTTTATATGGAAAAAGCTGTCGATCACCAATATGCTGGAATGAAATAGGGGAAAAGTAATTTCTAGGCCCCGACCTTGTAAGAGATTCTACCGAGAAGATCAAGCTCATTCAAGAAAGAATGAAGATGGCACAAGATAGGCAAAAGTCTTATGCTGACAATTGAAGACGTGACTTGGAGTTTCAAGTAGGAGATTATGTATATTTAAAGGTTTCTCTAGGTCGTGATATTCGAAGATTTGGCATTAATGGAAAGCTAACTCTAAGATTCATTGGCCCGTTTGAAATTCTTGAACGGATTGGTGAAGTGGCTTACAAACTGGCTTTACCTCCACAATTAGCAGGAGTTCATGACGTATTTCACGTGTCTATGCTGAAGAAGTATGTATATGATCCTGAGCATATTATTACTTATGCCAATCTGGAAATTCAGAAGGACATGACATACGAACAGACGCCAATAAAGATTCTGGAACGACAAGTGCGTCAACTAAGAAATAAAGTTATTCCTATGGTCAAGATTCAATGGAAGAAAACATGGCCATATGAAGCAACTTGGGAAACCGAAGCAGCCATGCGGAAAAGATTTCCAGAATTATTTAACTGTAAGTACACTCTCCGAAATCCATATATTGAATTTGGGGACCAAATTCTTGTTGTACTCCTGGTTTTGATGATGACAACGATAAGATAAGTGATATAGACACTTAAGTTTTAATGAATGTTTAACATGAACAAAAGGATGCAGGGTGCTCGATGCGTCAACGCCACAATGGAGCAGCGTCGACGCAACGGCTTGAGAGACGCCAATGTACAAGGCAAGACAGGCTTTAAGTACATGTTCGTGCGTCAACGCCACCAACTGGCAGCGTGGACGCAACAGTTCAAACAATCAAGAAACAAGCTACTGGATTAATCTGGCGCGTCAACGCATTCATCAAGTGGCGTCGACGTAGCAGGTTGATGGATCGACAAGGTGACCAGAGGGTGGACACAGCTGCACAATGTGTCAACGCACTCCTTGACGCAAGAAGGCTGAAGCCATCCAATTTCAGCTGCTGGAACACACCAATGAGTCAACGCAGCATGATGAGAGCGTCGACGCAACACGTCTAACTGCTGAAGACCTGATCACTGATCACCGATGCGTCAACGCAGCAGTGGAGCAGCGTCGACGCAACTGTCAATAGGGCTAGGCTGGTTGCTCACTGGAACGCATCAATGCGTCAACGCCATGGGTTGGAAGCGTCAACGCAGCAGACTTGAGTTTTGCTGGTAGAATGCCCTTGAAGGGTGCGTCAACCCTATGAAGCAAGGCACGTGATCCGAGGTGCCTGGCTCGTAGTCCCAGGATGGATGAGGTACCAGGATGCTGACACGTTGAAGCTGGGGCCTGCTACTTCACCACGTGGACCAATCAATTGAAGCTCTCTAGGGCGTCTCTTCCCTATCCTCCGAAGCCCCTGTTATTGGTATAAATCACTCTTCGTCTTCAGTGAAGAGGTTAATCACTCCAAGAAAGAAGTGAAGAAAAAGAGGCCATCTGAGAGCAGGAAGAGAACAGGAGAGAGAGATAGGTCAGCAGAGAAGAATTCGATAGCAAAAGATGAAGATCGTGAGAGTGGAAACAGTAGAAGAAGAAAAGAGCAGAGAACAGTAAGAGTGCGTGAGCTGAGAAGAAGAAAGAAGAGGAAGAAACGAAGAAGAAGGAAGAAGCTATTGAAGATCTGTCCTCTGGCGTCTGGATTAAATCCAAGCCAGATCTGCTCCTTTGAGAGCTACATTCTTGTTCTTCATTTACAGCCTTTTGATTGCTGTGTATTTTCCGTTTCTTATTTTTCCCTTTTTATTTGGTTATCCTTGTTCTTCCGATTGCCCTGCTGGGAATCGAGTTCCTCCTGGTGGGTCAGGAGAAGGGAGGCTAGACCTCCGGTTCTGGTCTTGCTGGTAGCAGGTCCAGGTGTACCCTCCGGGTTGGAGGAAGAGAGACTTGGGTCTCTGGTTGCTGGTGACTGGGTGTCACTGGTGTTCCCTCCGGTTGGGAGGAAGAGGGGAGGATGTTCCCCTGGTCAAGCTATTTGGCAGCGTGTGTTCGCAGACTGAGTCTGCAGGTTACTAGCTTGTGCTAGTAGAAGCCTCACTCCTGTTGGGAGTGAGGGGTGGATGTAGGTCTTGGTGACCGAACCACCTAAAAAATCTCCTGTGCAAGTGATTGTGCTTTGTGCGTTTGTTCCTTGCCTTCTACCTCCCCTTCACAGGTTGTGCATGCTTGGTTAGGTGTGTTAATTGGGAGTAATCTCTGAGCATTGTTTTCTGCTAAGTGTGCTTGGGTTGATTAGCTCTGCTTGCGAGTCTGGTGTGATCAGGTGGCTGCATTGTTGCAGTCCAACTGTTTGATCAATTGTTTGATCATCATCTCCTCTTGGAAAGCTCATTAGTTTTTATTCCGCATATCTGAGCGTTTAGTGTTTTAATTCGGGCATAATTTTTAGAGGGATACATTCACCCCCCTCTGTATCCGGGCCTAGCACCCTAACAATTGGTATCAGAGCGGTGTCTGCTTAGAAGGTCCAGCGACCTGCAGATCCGATCTTGCTGTCTTAGGTGCTAATTTGTTTCTAGTGCATCATTATTCTGTTGCATTGAATCTACTTTCTATTTGTTTCAATGGCTATTCCACCCGTCTTTAGTGGTTCTGATTTTAATCAGTGGCACACTGCTCTCCATGCTTATGTTAATGTTGTTAATCCTGATCTGTGGAAATTAATTTCACAAGGTCCTCACACCTTACCTACGAAAGTGTCCAAATAGACCGACAGACACAGATCAAAGGACGGAGAAAATCAGAAAGCCTTTAATCTGATGAAAGCAGCTACTGACAGAGCTTTATGGTCTTGCTTTCATGATTGCAGGTCCGCTAAAGACATCTTGGATATGCTGAAGAAAATTCACAGGGCAAATGAGGACAGCTGCATGATGGCTGACAGATATAATCAAGGCAGCAGTCAAGATGAAGATGATGATGATAATGAGGTAAATCCCTTTGAAAACTACACTTCAGATGATTGGGAAAATGCGTATGCCGAATTATTTGAATCTCATGAACAGCTAAGAAAAAAATATAAAAAATTAAAGAAAAATGTTGATCAAAATGACTCTGATTTATCATGTGAAAAATGTTCAAATTTGAAGCAATCTCTTAAAGCATGTGTGTCTGATAATCAAGGACTTAAGAAACATGTTGAATTGTTAAAATCTGAAAAAGAGACTCTCAGAAAATCTGTTATTGAGAGTGAAGGAAAATGTGAGGAACTTGAGCAAGAGAAGAACCTATTTGCTAAAAAACTTAATGCCATAAAATCTGTAAATGCAGAATTGCAAAGAGATTTTGAAAAATAGCAAAAGGATTTGAAGGAATTTCAGGCTGGAAGAAAACTTGGAATTAACTCTGATGATCAGATTTTGATAACTGAATTAATTCAGAGTGACAGACTAAAGGAAGAAATTGAGAAACTAAAACAGCTGAACACCATCTTGTCAGAAAGATTGCTGACATTTGAAAAAGGTAAATGTGTAGTGTCCGATAATTCAGAAGAAGTTGATGAGCTGAAAAAGGAAATTGAGAATTACATAATTGCCAACAAAGTCTTGAATGAAGCTGTCAATTGCAGTGAACAAGAGACTGCAAGTTATGAGTTACACATTGTCTCCTTAGAAGAAGAAATCCAAGACTTGAGGAAATCTCTGTCTAAATTTGTTAATGGGCAAGATAATCTGAACAGATTGCTAGGAGCAAAGGTTAACTTCCAGAAGGAGGGGTTAGGTTATAATCCTGTAAATAAAAAGAAGTTTGAAAATAAAATTCATACATCTTTTGTTGCTAGTTCTACTTCTCACACTTCTCAGAAGTCACCTGTTTCTCAGTCCACTGTTCAGAGAACCCAAAAATAAACTGTTTTCGTTAAATCCTCTGAACAGGAAAAGCCTTCTACCTCATCTATAGCTCAGTACAAGGCTAAGAAAACAGGAAATCAAAATAAAAATCATAAAACAACAAAAACTCAAAGGAACAATTTGCATGCTGAAAACTCATCAGATAAATGCCATGCTAAAAAATTATCAAATGGCTCCTGTCATTACTGTGGTAAGCATGGACACTTTATAAGTAACTGCTTTGTGATGAAACAAGATGACAAGAAGCATGCTAGAAAATCTGTTTCAATGAACCAGCATATCATATGTTTTAATTGCAACAAAATTGGTCACAAGACCTCTGAATGCTGGTCAGGTTCTTTTAAAAGAAATTCTTTCAAATGCTCTCACTGTGGAAGGCATGGCCACAAAGTCAAGGACTGTTGGCATGCTCAGGGTAAAAAATTCAATTCTAAAACTGTTAAATTTCCTGCCATTAACAAAAAGTCTCTTGCATGCTATCACTGTGGGAAGCCAGGTCATAGAGCAGTTGAATGTTGGCTGGCCGGTTTTGATAAACAAAACTTTAATTATGTTAACAACAAAAAATTTCATGCATATGCACATGGATTTCATGCTAATAAGAATGTGCATAAATCAAATCTGAATTCTAGTGCATCTTGCTATCATTTTAGTAAACAGAACTATTTCTCTGCCAATAAATTTCATGACAACAGTAATGTGCATAAAAAGAATTTGGAATCTGCTAATTCATGCCATTACTGTGGACAAATTGGTCATTCAATGAATAATTACTACTCGATGAAATCTGATGACCATGCTGCTAGAAATGTGGTGAGAAAACCTGCTAGGAGTAATAATGTCATCTCAGGACCCAAGACCTCTTGGGTACCTGTTTATGCAAAATAACTTTGCTTTGCAGGTGTGCCTTGGGACTGAGGAATAAAGAGAGGTAAACAAGCCAAGGCACTCAAAAATAAAACCCCATTCTCACATTGCTCAGGTAAATTCTCTACATTTCCTATTTTGAAATTCATTGCATATCTTGCTTGATGTGTTTCATGAATATTCATTTATCATCTGCCATTTGCACTGCTCTCTGATCATGCACTCTGAAATTTCTGAATATCTGGATTGCATATAGGACTGCATGTTCTAAGGGGGAGTTTAGTCGTCTTTGTTTGTTGTCTCTATCTTTCTTTCAATCATCTCAACATGAATACTGTTTCAGCTTGATACTCATTTTATTGGCTATTATAATTTCATTCATGCATGGTCTGAGGAGGAGTTTGCTTAAGATTAATTTCTCGGTAACAAAATGCTGAATAGAGGACAGAGTTGTTGCTGCTGGCTGGTTAAGTGAGTTGACGCTGTGATGAAACTGAGTCAACGCTGTGGACAATTGGGTTCTGAAATTGAACAGATGTTTATGATGTCTAGATGGATGAGTTGACGCAGTGAAGAGAGTGAGTTAACGCAGCTGTGCCTTATTGGAATCTCAGGGTTACATCTTCCTCTTTTGGAAACTTCCTTCTCACATCAACTTGCTCTGTCCATATATCCTGTCCTTTCCATTCTTACCCACAATAAAGCTTCCTTGACATCCATGTATGGGAAAAATCTCTAGAGCACTGAGATATGTAGATGATGTCTTAAATTCAGGGGGAGTTACAGTGATAATTCCTGTGGAATATGAGATATATTCTGAATTGCTCTATGAGATGTTAATGATAGGAGATCCATAATTCTTATGATGTTTGAATTCAAGAACTTTTGAACCCAATTATGTACTATGTATGGAGCAAAAGCTGAACAACTTAATAAAACCAGGACCTCATCATCTCTCGATCCTTATTGTTCAAAAGTAAAGAAACCAATGTGTGTAGAGGAATTTAATAGTTGTATTGATGATGAACTCAGAATTTGTTTATAAATGCTAAAGATGCAATCTATTCACATGTAATATTATGCAGAGCAATAGAAGTTGTTCACTGAGAAATTAGCCCTATGCACCGAAGAAGTGCGGAAGAGCAAGTCATGAGGTGCGCTACTATCTCTGTCTTCAAGAGAAAAACAAATCATTCCAGAGCAATGGTAACTATCAACTGAGAAACTACCTTCAAGCACTTATGAAGTGCTGATAGGCATGTCATGAAGTCAGTTGCCACCTCTGGTTAGTCAATGCAGAATAGTTTGCTATGCTGAGTAACCGGGGACTCGGGTGTCTGATAAACATGTGTACCCGTGTCAAAATGCTAGCAATACTTGACTGCAAATGAAAATGTAAAAAGAAGTTGGAAATGCTAAAAATGTGAAAACAATTAAAACATGTGAGTTTGGTTGATCTGATGCTCCTTATTCAACTGAGTCTATCTTCAATGCCAGTTAAATTTCTCTCTATCTGAAAGGCTTCTTAAAATTGAAAGATATAAGGGTCAGAAATGAAAATGGTTCTAGTGTGAAAAGAGTTCTATTTTTTCTCCAGGCAGGTGGCTTTAGTGGTTCATGGCTTCTAATTCAATGTTTTAAGATTATTTTTTCTCTTTATCATTAAATGAAATAGAGCCTATTTACATACACCTCTTTCATGGGAACTCGATCTGCAACACTTAAAATTCCTTGAATATAAGCCTGATTATCTCACTATCTTAGTACCTTAAGAAAATTCCTTGAATGGATGTCTCTCTGGTTACTTGTCTTGCTTCTTCTGTTCACATCAGCCTCACTGCATAGACGCAATGTCCCTTGACGTCCACGCCTTGTGTCTTTCTGACTACTTGTCTTGTGTTTTCTGTTCACATATGCCTCACTGCGTAGACGCAATGCCCCCTTGGCGTCCACGCATTGCCTCTAATACAACTTTCTTCAACCCGGTTCACCGACTTGAACCAGCTGAACCGTTCACTAAAAGGGTCTTCGTAGCCTCTTTAAAAGAGTAGCTTGACCGCCACTCGTCTCCACTTCGTTCGAAACCCTTGGACGGTTTACCTTCCGTGTTCTCCAAACACCCTCCTACACCATTTCTTGTCTCCGATCATCTTCGGCAAGGGTGCTCAGTCGGGAAAGCTGTTGATGGAGCAGAACTTGAGGGATTCGAGTGCGACACAGTTGACGATGGACTCACTTACAGAGGATGCGCTTGATGCTCTAGTGGCCAACCCTCCAGAAGCGACACCATCTACAGCTATTTCCAGGGAGCGCAAAGGAAAGGAGAAGGAGAGACGTCCTCGGAGCCCTAGTCCGCCGGTCAAGAGAAGAAAGTCCTCAAAATCGATATCAGCTGAACCACGCACCTCTTCTGGTATAACGGGGAAGAAGAAATTCAGGTCTTCTGTTGTCATCAATATAGAAGAACCTCTCAAGGTTCTTATCCCCAGGTACATTGTAAGTTCCGATGAAAAGCTACTGACTGCATTTCCTGAGGTACGGCCTGCATTAGAATTTCAAGGCTGGTGGAAGTTTGTGATGAAGCACACTGTTTACTATCCTTCTCTCGTTAGGGAATTTTATCAGAATTTGAAATATGAACCGAAGATTCCCAAATTGTCCTCCACTGTTAGAAATGTTCATTTTGAGTTAACTAGTGCCCTGCTTGCTCGAGTTTGGAAAATACCAATGGGAGGAGCAAAGCTTCATTCATATGAGCTAGATGAACATGAGGCGTTTGCTGTTTTGACTGGGTTAACCAAAGACCCCTCTGACGTGAAACAGACATACCTGTCCAGTCTGAAAGCTAATAGATTTATACCATCTGTCAGACTACTTCATCACATATGCACGTCTATCATCACACCTCAAAGCAGTGGTAGAGAAAGAGTCACAGATATGCAACGATTCCTGTTGTACTACATGCTAAAGGAAGTTAAGATTTCTTTAACTGATGTTGTAGTTCAGACAATTGGAACTTGTCTTCACCACTCTAGAACACTACCTTATGCAGCACACCTCACATCAATTTTCAAAAAGGTAGGAGTGGATTTTGGAACTGAAAAGAAACATGTTATCCCCAAAGGAAACATATATTCCATGTCTTACGTTCAGAGATTTATGGGCTTCAAAGTCATTGATGGTAAGGCTGTTAGAATCCTTCCCAGTCAGAAATCAGCTCAATCAGAAACAGGACAGGCATCAAGAACAGTCACTGTGGATGATAGTCAAGTGAACAGGACAGAGATACCAATTCCACCTGTGGTGAGAGAAGGAAGACCAGAGGATAGTTCAGCAAGAGGAGAGCATGAGGTTGAAGAAACATTTGTGAGATCATCAAGCCCTCAGTTGGAAACTGGGGAACCCAGTGGCTCTACACCTACAATGGAAATTGGTGTTTATAGGAGGCCTTTTCCAACTTCTGATGCAGCTCCACCACCAGCCACTGTTGAAGAGATGTTTGCTCACATGTCTATGATGCTGCAACATCAGGATGCAAAGATGGACAAGCTAATGGAGTTTACAAATTATCATCTGAACAAACTGACTGCTCGGATTATACAATTTGAAGTCTCTATCTTATCCGAGTGGCAAAAATTCCTACTCTCCAAGATGCTATCTGACCAAGCCACAAGGTCTGTCTTGAAACACATATCAGCTCTTCTTGATAAACTCTCAACACTGGTGAGCGACGTGCACAGCAACCAATCTTCATTTTGTCAATCCTTTGCAAAGGTTATTGATATATGTTATGATGTGAGGATAGGTGTTGAAACCCTCAAGAGTCCTGTCAATACACTTCCTCAATGCATCAAGGTTCTTTTAGGCAAGATTGACACTGTGACTGACACACTCAAATCTCTTGAAAATCAACTGAAGAAATCTGATGATATGTCCTCTGCAATTGCACATGTGAGGACCACACTGCAACATGACTTAGCTGCTATATCTCAAGACATTCGCACGTTGCTGGGCAGAGATCAATCTACCACTCCACGATCTCACTCTACTCCAAGTCAACCACCAAGGGCTCGCGGATCTTCTTCCAGTCATGCCAGATTTTTCAATTGAGGCCTCGTGCCAGATCACGTATTGCCCCCTTCATGATGATGTCAAAGGGGGAGAAAAGAGTTTAAAGCAGCTTGAGTTCTTTTTGTAATGACAAACGCATTGATGAATGATAGCATATCGTTTAGCATATAGTTTACCTGTGATTTATCTGTGATACAACTGTGATACAATGTAATGAAGCTTCATGAATCTTAGATACCTGTCCATGCGTTTGTTTGATGCCTCATCCTTAAAACAGTCCAGAGTTGCCATCATCAAAAAGGGGGAGATTGTTGTACTCCTGGTTTTGATGATGACAACGATAAGATAAGTGATATAGACACTTAAGTTTTAATGAATGTTTAACAGGAACAAAAGGATGCAGGGTGCTCGATGCGTCAACGCCACAATGGAGCAGCGTCGACGCAGCGGCTTGAGAGACGCCAATGTACAAGGCAAGACAGGCTTTAAGTACATGTTCGTGCGTCAACGCCACCAACTGGCAGCGTGGACGCAGCAGTTCAAACAATCAAGAAACAAGCTACTGGATTAATCTGGCGCGTCAACGCATTCATCAAGTGGCATCGACGCAGAAGGTTGATGGATCGACAAGGTGACCAGAGGGTGGACGCAGCTGCACAATGCGTCAATGCACTCCTTGACGCAAGAAGGCTGAAGCCATCCAATTTCAGCTGTTGGAACACACCAATGCATCAACGCAGCATGATGAGAGCGTCGACGCAATACGTCTAACTGCTGAAGACCTGATCACTGATCACCGATGCGTCAACGCAGCAGTGGAGCAGCATCGACGCAACTGTCAATAGGGCTAGGCTGGTTGCTCACTGGAACGCATCAATGCGTCAACGCCATGGGTTGGAAGCGTCAACGCAGCAGACTTGAGTTTTACTGGTAGAATGCCCTTGAAGGGTGCGTCAACCCTATGAAGTAAGGCACGTGATCCGAGGTGCCTGGCTCGTAGTCCCAGGATGGACGAGGTACCAGGATGCTGACACGTTGAAGCTGGGGCCTGCTACTTCACCACGTGGACCAATCAATTGAAGCTCTCTAGGGCGTCTCTGCCCTATCCTCCAAAGCCCCTGTTATTGGTATATAAATCACTCTTTGTCTTCAGTGAAGAGGTTAATCACTCCAAGAAAGAAGTGAAGAAAAAGAGGCCATCTGAGAGCAGGAAGAGAACAGGAGAGAGAGATAGGCCAGCAGAGAAGAATTCGATAGCAAAAGATGAAGATCGTGAGAGTGGAAACAGTAGAAGAAGAAAAGAGCAGAGAACAGTAAGAGTGCGTGAGCTGAGAAGAAGAAAGAAGAGGAAGAAACGAAGAAGAAGGAAGAAGCTATTGAAGATCTGTCCTCTGGCGTCTGGATTAAATCCAAGCCAGATCTGCTCCTTTGAGAGCTACATTATTGTTCTTCATTTACAGCCTTCCGATTGCTGTGTATTTTCCGTTTCTTATTTTTCCCTTTTTATTTGGTTATCCTTGTTCTTCCGATTGCCCTGCTGGGAATCGGGTTCCTCCTGGTGGGTCAGGAGAAGGGAGGCTAGACCTCCGGTTCTGGTCTTGCTGGTAGCAGGTCCAGGTGTACCCTCCGGGTTGGAGGAAGAGAGACTTGGGTCTCTGGTTGCTGGTGACTGGGTGTCACTGGTGTTCCCTCCGGTTGGGAGGAAGAGGGGAGGATGTTCCCCTGGTCAAGCTATTTGGCAGCGTGTGTTCGCAGACTGAGTCTGCAGGTTACTAGCTTGTGCTAGTGGAAGCCTCACTCCTGTTGGGAGTGAGGGGTGGATGTAGGTCTTGGTGACCGAACCACCTAAAAAATCTCCTGTGCAAGTGATTATGCTTTGTGCGTTTGTTCCTTGCCTTCTACCTCCCCTTCACAGGTTGTGCATGCTTGGTTAGGTGTGTTAATTGGGAGTAATCTCTGAGCATTATTTTCTGCTAAGTGTGCTTGGGTTGATTAGCCCTGCTTGCGAGTCTGGTGTGATCAGGTGGATGCATTGTTGTAGTCCAACTGTTTGATCAATTGTTTGATCATCATCTCCTCTTGGAAAGCTCATTAGTTTTTATTCCGCATATCTGAGCGTTTAGTGTTTTAATTCGGGCATAATTTTTAGAGGGATACATTCACCCCCCTCTGTATCCGGGCCTAGCACCCTAACAATTATTTAACTGTAAGTACACTCTCCGAAATCCATATATTGAATTTGGGGACCAAATTCTTCTAAGTGGGGGAGGGTGTAGTACCCCAAAAATTTTATCTATAATTTTTGAATTATAAAATAGTTTTCTGGAAATTATAAAGGCCTAAATAAATTAATGAATGATTATTGGATTAATAAGTCATTATAAGGCTCAATTAGGCTAATTAGTTAACCTAGCCTATCTAATTATTATCCAAAAGGTTAATGGACTAAGCCCATTAAGTTTGGCCCATATTCTAGAAGGGTAATTAGCTTATTCACGTATTTTAAGGATAAATACTATTGATATAAGATAATTATGTGGATAAACGAATAAAAGAGTTTGATTAAATTAAAACTCTATATACGTTGAATGTAACGGTCTATCGGGCGACCGTCACAGCCATGTAACGCACCTAGACACGACCGTTACATCCCGTAGATTTCGTAAGGTGAGGAAATTGCAAAAAGATTGGAACTTTGAAATCCTATCTACAAGAGATCGACTTAGGGAAGCTTATAACATTACTAAGGACTCTTAGGGATTAGGTTCTGGCAAATTAAGGACTCTAGAATCGATCTAATCTTCAAACCCTAGTCAAAACCCTATAAATAGGACCTAGTTCTGAACTGAGTGACCCTTACTTTTGGCTCGTGAAGAATCAAGGTAATGAGTCATAAATTCGGGTAAGTTCTTTAGAAGCTTTTGTTTAGTATACTTTAGACTAATGGTTCTCCAAATTTCGTGCTAGGAGATCAAGCAACCAAGGAGATAGAAGCTTCCAAAGTTGCTGATTCAACCTTAGCAACCCAGGAATCTGAACGCAAGTCCCCTGAAGATCCAGAGATTAGGACGACTAAACGAGGTAATTAGAGTACGATCCTTTAGAAATTTTTATTCCGAATAGTTTCATCTTCTTACCTTCAAAATTTCACATCCTTAGGTCAAGAGGCTGAGGAAATAGAGCAGATTGAAGTTGCTGATTGAGCACAAGAAGTACAAGGGACTAAGGGTAGCACCTAGCATCAAATTCAAAGTTTTAAGGTTCTAGAAGAGGTAGGTTATCTCATGATTGACAAAAACAACTTGTTAGGAATAAAAGCCCTCTGATTGTGCTTGATTTCATGCATTGTAGACTAAGAATATCATGATTTCCAAGTTCTATACATTCATGTATTTCTTAGCCCTAAATGGAAGTTAAAAGATATTATCCTGTCTATTCACTAAACCTATGCATATAGTTGGCCTATACTTCATTTTCATGACTAGGACAGTGGTAGTATGTTGATTTCCAAGCATGTTATGTTTTCATAAACCTTTACTTAGTTTACTACCAGCAGCTTCTCTGACGCACCAACGTAAGACCGTCACATGAATGTAACGGCCTTACGATAGATCGTCACATCATGTTGTGCTTTTATTTGTTCTATTGTCTCTGACGCACCCTAGCAGGAACGTTACACCACTGTAACGGTCCCTCGATAAACCGTCACACACTATAACGCGCCTATCCTAGACCCTCAGACACCTGTGTTCTGTCAGCCTAAGGCAGAATAGTAACCAGTTAAGTTTACTTATAAATAAGCTTAGATAGCTAAGTTTGGACCTATTATCATGGCTTTGAGTTTAGTTTCTGATTCATAATCAAATTGCATGATTAATGTGTCTTAGGTTATTTTAAGTTATGCTAATTTTATTGGCTAAAACTCTATAGTTTTGTATTCTAAATCATGATTTTTCAAAGTTGTATTGACAGAGTTTTATCTTGGTTTCATAATGTTACACATTCTTTCCTATCTATAGAGTCATTTCTTTAAGTATATGGCACATATTCCGGTATGTTGTCCATTAGTTCACTTTGCACTATAGGAACATTATTCTTGGACATGAGGACCTCTCTATTAGATATTCCTTCCAATGGACTAGGAAATCTTATTTCAAGGCCTCTATAATTCTCCGCGAGCCTGGGATTCTCACTAGGACGCCGAGTTGGTTGTACCGTTAAAGCCCAATGAGTAGATTACACTATCGATGATTTTGGTTGTCAGTAATGTAATGGCTCTATGTTGGACCGTCAGGCACAAGTAACGGCCCAATATACGATCGTCACATTCCACTGAGTCCGATTTCTTGGTTCTGGATTCAGACTAATGTAACAGCTTAATACTGGAGCGTCACATCATGTAACGGCCCAGTACACGACCGTCACACTGCTTGAATATTTTAACCCAAGGTGGACCAAGGGTTGATATTCCAAGGTTTCTAGATGGACTATTAATGATCTAGAACTTATCATATTGATCAAAAAACCTAATATAATGAATGGAAGATAAAGAACGTATCGTTATGTTGCCGATTTATTTCCATAAGCATAACCTTGCTTAAGTCATTCTTGATTTTTCATGATTCTTATTGAAGCATTCATTCATTGAATTATTGTTATCATGAGCCTATTTGAACTCATTATATTCTTGGCCATACTTTATTGTTACATGCGTGAAAAATGTTTGATTTATACTTGAAGATGCGATCGAGCACTGATTGTGTTCAAGGGCTCTATACTAGTCCTCTCGGTTGATTATCGGAAACATACTATTTTATAAACCATGGGGTATGATGCTACTGGCGTCGCATTGCGCTGGGAGTACTTTCTCTATAAATAAGTGAAAATCCACGGCACGACATGACATTCTTGTACATGACTTTCTTGCTTAATATTCTACAGAAATTCACGAAGTACTTGCTCATAAGTAAAAGATACTGGAGTGATAATTATGTGGCTTGCTAATACATTCTCGATACATTCTTGTTCATGAAAGGCCAATATCATGTTCTCGTTACTTTCTTACTAGTTCATATTTGTTCTCATTCTATCTTACATGATCGTCTTGTTACTTGGTTCAAACGCGTGATTGATCGCATTCGCATGATTTTTACCTTATTCTTTAGAGCTAAATTGTTAATTACTTTAATAGTGCCTTCATGTTGATGCGAAGATACCTAGGGCAAGTGTGCTCATTACCTATTTCCAATCTTTTTAGGAGATGAAAGTGATTCAAATTCGGATTCGGGTTATACAAGTAGCGGGTCCGAGAGCGAATGAAAGTATTGTCAAGATGAGAGTGAAGACTTAGGAAAGTCTATATTGTTTAGATTGAGTCTATGTAATTTTCCTATTTCTTGAGTCTAGTACACAATGGAAGTTGAATTAGTGATTGTAATTGAGGGTTCAATTTGATTATCAATGAAATAAAGTTGAAGTTTGAATATATATTGTGCAATTGCATCTTTATGTGTGATTGTCTTACGCTCTGATCGTTCTTGCTTGCAAGAGGCTTACCATACCGGCTGTTCGCGCTCCTCGAGTTAGTCTTCCGTTGTAATAAAGGCTCGGGGCGTGACAGGGGAGAAGTCAAGGGGGAGAATGGTCCAAGTTTGAATGGTCAAGCCCACCTTTGGACCTTTGACCAGCCCTACATGGGCCCTAGAGAGTCTAGGTGGCCCAATGGGAGAGAGGGTGGGGCCCCGTTGGGCCAACATGGCCTTTTTGCAAAGAAACCCACTAATTCTTAAGGACTAACCCAATGGCTTATAGTGCCTTACAATTACGAATCCAATTTACTCAAGGATATAAATGTAAATAAAAAAGTTAGTGGTTTTGATTTGATGTCCCCATCAGTGTCTCAATGGGGATTGCCAGCTCCTAGGATTCATCCTTTATTGTGATTTTATTTTGAGATTTGCTTCACCATTTCGCGCGAATTTCCTCAGTTGTTCCAGTGGAGATTCCCGGCTTCCTAGATTCGCATTCCACTTATCATTCATTCATTCAATTTTTTTTTAAAAAAAGAGGGTAGACAATTTTTTTCTCACGATTGCCCCTCGTGCGGGTGTAGAGTTCTGAGCATCCATGAAGTATCAGGAAGAATTTCTAGCATCCCTATAGATGGGATTGTTGAACATACTGTGTGTGAAGTGTAGGAATTTTGTCTCGGGTGTATCCCGCGAGTTATGCTAGCAACACAGCTATGACTCTTCCCCGGACGTATGCACTTGCCAAAGAATGGATTCTCATTCCTTAATGTATGTCGTGATGCACATATATTTAGAATCGAGGTAGCATTATTTAGCAAGGAAGTATGGTCCTAGAAAGTAAAAGGAAGTGCATTAATATATAGTATAAGCAAGCATGCAAGCGAGGTAAACAAACACTCAGAAAAAGGCATGCAGAGCTCCCCCTTTTTTTTTCTTTTTTTTCTTTCCTTTCTTCTTCTTTTTTTTATTTTTTATTTTTTTATTTTTTTTCTTTTTTTTGCATGTACATATGTATTTATCCTTATTATATGCATATGCCCAGTATACACATCATCATTCCGCCCGATGCGAGCACCTGCAAGCAAGTAAAAAAAGGATTAATGTCATCACTAAAGGGAAAAGGGGCTTCTTTTTTTTATGCATTGTAGAGAGTCCTGGCAGGACAAAGGGGCTGATGTTAGCCAGCGGGGGTCATTTCATTCAGACGGTGGGTCTGGTCCAAAGGTAGGATGGTAAGCCTTGACAGGATGTCTAAGCCGAAAATAGAACAACGGGCTTTGACGGAAAGTCTCGGCTGTTGAGGTGTGTTAATACCACGGTGGGACGTGATAATGAATGTTGAGGTAGGCCTAAGCCAAAAGGGAGTTATATGTGCTTGGAGAGCTGTCGGCTCAGTTGCCGATGGTAGCAAAGTTGATGGTAGAGCTGTCGGCCCAAACATCAATGATAGGAAAGTTGTTGGCTCGGATGCCAATGACTAGAAAGTTGTCAGCTAGAACGCCAATGATAGGAAGTTGTTGGCTCGGATGCCAATGACTAGAAAGCTGTCGGCTCGAGCGCTAATGATAAGAGAGCTGTTGGCTTGGATGCCAATGACTGGAAAGTTGTCGACTCGAACGCCAACGATAGGAAAGTTGTTGGAAAAGCTGCCGGCTCAGATGCCAATTTTGGAAAAATTAGTAGCTTACAAGTCAATAATTGAAAAGCTATCGGCTCAGGCACCGATGGTAGGAAAGCTATCGGTTCAGACATCGAAGATAGGAAAGTTGTTGGCTTGAATGCCAATGATTGGAAAGCTGTCGGTATCAGATGCTGATGGTAGAAAAGATATCGGTTCAGACACCGATGATAGGAAAGCTATTGGCTCGAATTCCAATGATTGGAAAGCTGTCGGCATCAGACATCGATGGTAGAAAAGCTATCAGTTCAAACACCAATGATAGGAAAGTTGTTGGCTCGAATGCCAATGATTGGAAAGCTGTCGACTTAGGGGCTGATGATTGGAAAGTTGTTGGCTAGGACGCCAATGATGGGAGAGCTATCGGCTTGGATGCCAAAGATGCAAACATTAGTGGCTTAGAAATCGGTAAGCTATTGGCTCGAATGCCAATGGTAGAAAACTAGATGGCTTAGAGGCCGATAATTAAGGAGTTGTCGACTCAGATGCCGATGATAGAAAAGTTGTTAGCCTGACCGCCAATAGTTTAAAAGTTGATGGGGAAGCTGTTGGGAAAGCTGTCGGCCGAAACACCGATGATTGGAAAGCTGTTGGCTAATGTGCAAATGGTGGGAAAGCTGTCGGCTCAGACACCGATGGCTGGAAAGCTGTTGGCTTGAATGTCAATGATTGGGAAGCTGTTGGCTATGATGCTAATGGTTTGGGAGCTGTCGGCTCAGATGTCGATGATTGAAAAGCTATCGACTTAGAAGCCGATGAGTGGAGAGCTGTCGGCTTAGATGCCGATGACAGAATATTTGGAGGTCGACTCGATAACATGCCGAAGTCAACGAGCCAAGGAGAGAATATGGGGTATAAATGTCAACTCGAAATTATGTCAAAGTCGGCAAACCTTGTTCAGGCGGAAAGTCTGAAATAAGGGCAGAACACGAAGTAGAGATGTTGATCTGATGGCATGTCGAGATCAACGGACCTTGCTCAGACGGAAAGTCTGACACAAGGGCAGAATATGGAATATAGATGTTGATCCTGACGACATGTCGGGATCAACGAACCTTGCTCAGATGAAAAGTCTGAATCAAGGGCAGAATATGGAATATAGATGTTGACTCGACGGCATGTCAGGGTCAACGAACCTCGCTCAGACGAAAGGTTTGAAACAAGGGCAGAATATGGAATATAGATGTTGATCCGATGGCATGTCGGGATCAAAAAACCTTGCTCAGATGGAAAGTCTGAATCAAGGGTAGAATATCGAATATAGATGTTGACCCGACGGCATGTCAGGGTCAACGAACCTCGCTCAGACGAAAGGTCTGAAACAAGGGTAGAATATGGAATATAGATGTTGATCCAGATGGCGTGTCGGGATCAACAAACCTCACTCAAACGAACGGTCTGAAACAAGGGCAGCACACGAATATAGATGTTGATCCTGACGGCATGTCAAGATCAACGGACCTTGCTCAGACGGAAAGTCTGACACAAGGGCAGAATATGGAATATAGATGTTGACCCGACGACATGTCGGGGCCAAGGGACCTTGCTCAGATGGGAAGTCTGAAACAAGGGCAGAAGATGAAGTAGAGATGTTGACCCTGACGACATGTCAAGATCAACGGACCTTGCTCAGATGGAAAGTCTGACACAAGTGAAGAATATGGAATATAGATGTTGATCCTGACGGCATGTCGGGATTAACGAACCTTGCTCAGACGGAAAGTCTGAATCAAGGGCAGAATATGGAATATAGATGTTGACCCGATGGCATGTCGGGGCCAACGGACCTTGCTCAGATGGAAAGTCTGAAACAAGGGCAGAACATGAAGTAGAGATGTTGACCCTGACGGCATGTCGAGATCAACGGACCTTGCTCAGACGGAAAGTCTGACATAAGGGTAGAATATGGAATATAGATGTTGATCCTGACGGCATGTCGAGATCAATGAACCTTGCTCAGACAGAAAGTCTGAATCAAGGGCAGAATATGGAAAATAGATGTTGACCCAACGGCATGTCGGGGCCAATGGACCTTGCTCAGATGGAAAGTCTGAAACAAGGGCAGAATACGGGTGTTGTTCCGACAGGGTGTCGGAGCAAACACAAAACCTTGCTCGAACGGCAGGTCCGAAACAAGGGCAGAATGGATAGGTATGAATATTGACCTGACAGACCGTCAATGTCGACCAACCTGGTAGAGACATGAGGTCTAAGCCAGGGCAGAGTGTGAACGTTGATCCGATGGGGCATCGGAGTCAACAAAATGGGGTACTATTGTTGATTCGACTTCATGTCAAAACCAACCATCCCGAAAGAGACACAGGGTCTGGGCCAGAGCAAGAGGTAGCCGTTGACTCGACAGACTGTCAAAGTCAACCAACTTGGCGAAGAAGTGGGGTCTAGGCCACGGGAGAAATGTAGGATATAGATGTCGACCCGACATCATGTCGCAGCCAACGAACTTGGCAGAGACGTGAGGCCTGAGCCAAGGGCAGAATGTAGGATAGGTGTCGACTTGACGTCATGCCGAAGACAACGAACTTGGCAGAGGCACGAGGCCTAAGCCAAGAGGAGAATATGAGATAGGTTTTGACTTGACAAGATGTCAAAGTCAACGAACTTGGCAGAGGCGTGAGGCCTGAGCCAAGGGTGCAATATAGGATAGGTGTTGACTCGACGTCATGTCGAAGTCAACGAACTTGACAGAGGCGTGAGACCTAAGCTAAGGGCAGAATGTAGGATAGGTGTTGACTCGACATCATGTCGAAGCCAACGAGCTCAACAGAGACATGAGGCCTAAGCCAAGGGAAGAATATAGGATATATATGTTGACCCGACGTCGTGTCGGAGCCAACGAACTTAGCAGAGGCATGAGGCCTAAGCCAAGGATAGAATGTAGGATAAGTGTCGACTCGACGTCATGTCGAAGCCAACAAACTTGGCAGAGGTGAGGGGCCCATGCCAAGGGAGGAATATAGGATATATATGTCGGCCCGACGTCGTATCGGAGCTAAGGAACTTGCTCAGATGGAAGGTCTGAGAAAGGGTAGAATGTGGGACCAGACATCATGTTGGAGCCAATGAACTTGGCAGAGGCGTGAGGCCTGAGCCAAGAGCAGAATAAAGGATATAGATGTTAACCCGCCGTCGTGTCAGAGTTAACAGGCCCTGCCCTGATAGAAAGTTTAGGGTGAGGGTAGACTAGAATGTGGATGTATGAGAGAGGCCCAGACCCAGGGCTAATTATCGATGTCAACCTGACGAGAAGTCAGAGTCAACCAAGCTTGCTCAGACGGAAGGTCTAAAACAAGGGTAGAATGTGTAGATGAAAATGTTAACCCGACGTCATGTCTAAGTTGACCAACTTGGCGAAGACGTGAGGTCTAAGCTAGGATAGAATATGGACGTTGACCCGTGGAGATGTCGGGATAAACAAACCTTACTCAGACAGAAGGTCTAAGACAAAGCAAAGGGATTTTTTTTTGTTGGTTTACTTGTTCGGATTGGTTAGGTTCATTGCATTTGTTAAGTTTATTGAGTTTATTGAATTTATTTTTGTTGAGTTTGTTGAGTTCATTGGATTCATTGGTCGGGTTTGTTGGGGTTTATTTGATTTGTTGGATTTATTGATTCATTGGGTTGATTTTGATGGGTTTATTGGGTTTGCTGAATTTTTTTTTTGATTCGATTGATTTTATTGGCTTTATTGGCTTTATTAGGTTTATTGAGTACTTTAGGTTTATTGATTTATAGAGTCTATTGGGTTCGTTGGATTTATTGATTCTTTGAGCTTATTTGATTTGGTGATTTATTGAGTTGATTGATTTCTCTTAGCTTATTGGGTTTATTGCATTTTGTTGGGTTTATTTGGTTTATCAGATTTGTGAATTTATTGAGCCGATTTTGGTGGGTTTATTGGGTTTGCTGAATTTGTTGATCCCATTGAGCTTATTGGTTTCCTTGGGTTCATTAAGTTCATTGGGTTTATTTTGTTCATTGAGTCTATTGGGCTTGTTGGGTTTATTGATTCACTGAGCTTATTTGGTTTGTTTGATTTATTGAGTTGATTGGGTTTATTAGGGTTTATTTGGCTTATTGAAGTTATTGATTCATTGGGTTGATTGATTTTGCTTGGTTTGTTGGGTTTATTGGCTTTTTTTCTCTTTCTTTTATTTTCTTTTTTTCTTTTAGATCATCATTTTCATTTCATTCATTTATTATTTTTTATGTTTTTTATTTTATTTTCTTATTTTTTATTGGGCTCCCTAGCGCAGGCTTGTCTATGATACGGGAGATTTTGTCTAATGGGACGAAGGGTGATTTGAGCTCGACGAGGGCGGAGTGCCTCATGCCAAGGAAAAGAGGTTTATGGCCTGGTCTAGTGGGGCTAGGGGAAGCTTTGGAGCTTGGCAAGGGCGGAGTGCCTTAGGCCAAGGAAAAGGGTCTTGTGAACCCATCCCAGTGGGACAAATGGGGAAATTTTGAGTTTAGCAAGGGCGGAGTGCCTTATGCCAAAGAAAGAGGGTTTTATAGGCTCAGCCTGGCAGGACTGATGGGCAGAATTTTGAGCTCGGCAAGGGCGGAGTGCCTCTTGCCAAGGAAAAGGAGATTTTATGAGCCTAGTCCAGTGGGACAAAAGGGGCATTTTAGATTTTGGCGAGAGCAGAGTGTCTTTCGGTGGGCTAGCCCCGTTTGACAGTTGCTTGTTAAGTTGCCCCCTTTTTACCCGGAGTAGCCTAAGAGAGACTGTGGATAATGGGGATAAACCTCCAGTAGAGCAATCTTTACCACGTGGTAGAATATACATGGCATCAGTTGCGTTGCGCCAGGTCATTTCCTTCAGAGAGGGTACCTGTCATGGATTTTCCCTATTCCTTCCTCATTTTGTAGCTAGCCATGACCTAGGCTGACTCAATTCTTGATTTGTTTGGCTTGAGTGCAGCTAACGACGTGTTGAACCCCGTGCACAACCGTGTATTAAGGAATTTTGATGATGAACTATATACCATGTGATTGTTCTCCATGTAAACATTTTGCATATGTAGTTTGTGGATTTCAAATGAATTGAGTAGACTCCATTTGATTGAACGGCTAGTGTATGACTTGGTCAACTGATTTGATGAAATTAACTGACATGTGTTTTGAAATGTTTACAGGAGTTAGTGAGAAAGGAAAGTCTCTGAACAATTTGGGTGAAATTCTTCTAACTCTTCCTTAGTTGATTTGGATAGGATTCAAGCTATTGTGATAGCTAACATGTGGTTTGAAGAGACTTAGTCTAAATATTGAGTGATTTATGAGAGATAGGTTTCAACTTCTAGAATTTGAATGATATGGAAGACTAACTTCCAGTATGTAATGTGACAGGTGTAAAGAATGGGAATGAACATATAGACCACATTGGATATCTTCCAATTGGATCTTCACTTGTATGTGGACCAACAAAATGGTAAGTTGCTTTGGTTGAATGTAGGAGGAGGTTTATTGTGAAAAATGGATGGACATCTCTCAAGGTAATTCCCATACAATCTCTACTTGGTATATCTATGATTTGGGGTACTTAATACCCATTTCTCTCTTACAGGTATTCATCTTTGTTGTCTCATGTCTTCTGAATAACCCCATTATGTGCTGTGTTATAATTTGCTTATGTCAGAAAAAGTGTCGACCCCATGGGTCGACACTTTGTCCAGGGGTAAGCTGTTTTCATCTGGCCCTCTTATGTCTTCAAACTTGGGGATAAAAAGTCGACCCACAGGGTCGACCTTTTTATCGCGAGGTTTTATCTAGGTTCATGTTTCAGAACCTTGGACATAAGTGTCGACCCACAAGGTCGACACTTATTCCGGGACTTTCTGCCGTGGCCTTTTATTATTGCCACAGGTGGAAAGTGTCGACCCCATGGGTCGACACTTTCTACGATGGGTTCTATTTGGGCTTTGTTCTATCTTGCCCGAACGCGAGTGTCGACCCATGGGGTCGACACTTTCCAGCGACCGGGAAATTCACCGGTTCGCGCGGCGGCCGATGCCCTAGCCCATTCCCCCTTTTTTGTGCTCGATCGTGATTGGCCCTTGGGGGATAATGTCCTCCACGTGTCCCCTCCATCCCTGGTGGTATAAATCAAATGTGATAGGGGTTATTGTAGTGGAGAGAAAGTATTGAAGGATATACTCGTTTTGGGGTTTTTGCAGGGAGTGCAGTCGGAGCTGAATGATGCCTCTCCCCAGGTCGTGCTGAGCTCAATTCAAGGTTGAAGATTATCGTCTTACACCTTCCAGAAGCCATCTTGTTGAAGACGATGGCTGTATCATCTCCAAGTTACCCAATGCGCAGAAAGTGATTCAAGGTGAAGAAGAAAGGGTCTGATGTTCATCCTCTTCCATCCTTCAGAAATGAACCTGTTGAAGCATCAACTTTCATCCTCCTTCCAAAGTCCAGTCCATCTCAGTCATTAAAGAAGCCAAGGCCATCGTCCTCTAGCCAGGAGCTCTCTCAACCCATCCTTGTTCTTACTTGCTGCAGTCTAGTGCTTAGTTGACGTTTAGTAAGATTGCTTAGAAGATTTGTGCTTATTGAGCTTGCAAATGTACATCTGTGTCCATCTCTTAAACTGAAGAATACTATGTGTGTGTTCGGAGCGTTGTCTCCGAGTGTGGATTGACTGTTGGTGTGCGTTCCCCGTCTTGGTGTGTGTGTGTGGGGCTGAGCACCGTGTTGAGGGTTCGCCCTCGTGTCTGTGCTGCTCTACAGTGTGTTGAGCATCGAGCTCGTGTGTGTGTGTGGTTTGCTGCCGTCGAGCAGCGTGTGGTGCATTGGGGTTCGTCCCCGTGTGCTACCTCGTGTAGCGTTTTAGTGAAGCCTCACCGAGGTGGTGAGGGGTGGACGTAGGGTACCCGTCGTGGTCCCAAACCACATAAAAAATCCTTGTGCATGTGTGATTGGTTGAGTGTTTGTTCCTTATCTTCTACCACCATTCACAGGATGGATTATTGATTATCTTGCACATTGATGCTAAGTTTGTTAACGTATACTGCTAGTTCAAATTGCCATCTCTCCGTGTGTGATCTTGTCACTTGCATGTTCGGTGAGGTTTGATTGAGAAGCCTTCAAGTTATTTTAATTGGTCTTAATTTTTTAGAGAGGGATCTATTCACCCCCCTCTAGATCCGTGCCACTACACTGTGGGACCCAATAATTGGTATCAGAGCCCGACTCTGTTATATTAGATCAAACGATCTTCAGAGGGATCCTAGTGTAGTTTTGAATGATGAATGCTTCTTCAGATATTGCTCCTTTGACTTCTTTACCTGTTTATAATGGTGATGATTTTAACTCATGGCTGGGAAGAATGTGTAGGACCATAAACTCAATTGATCCAAATTTGTGGAAATTAGTTAATGATGGTCCTCATAAGTTGCCTCGAGATGAGACCAAGTGGTCCAACCGAGAAAGACTAAAGAGTCATGAAAATGCTACAATTTTGAGGTTGATGAAAAATTCTGTCAATGCTAACAGGTTCACGTTTGTCTCCACTTGCAGAACCGCCAAAGAACTTATGGACAAGTTAATGCTAGCTCAAGAGAAGCAAGGACTAAAGGGATTAATGGCTGATGATATCTATCAAACTTGTGATGAAAGTGCTGAGGAGGTAAGCTCTAAATCAGATGAAGATGAATTATCTTTTGAAGATTTAGTAGATGCCTATGAAGAACTGTCAGAAAATATCAAAAGGTGAAACATGAAAACAAAGCACTGAAGAAAAGTCGAATAAAAATATCCATGATAATTTTTCTTGTGTGAAATGCATTGATCGAATTTCAAAAATTGAAGAACTAGAAAAAGAAAATGAACTTCTGACATGCCAAGTTTCATTGCTTAAGGAAACTGAAGAGAGTCTAAAAAGCAAGTTAGATTCTTTATCAGATGATGATAAACTCTTTGATAAACTTCTTGATTCTGAGATAGATGCCAAGTCCCTTCTGGATAAAAATAAAAAACTAAAAGGGGACAATGATGTTTTGCTCATTCAAATCTCCTTGCTAGAGGGAAAATTGAAGTACCTCGAGAAATCTGAAAAAGAAAATGATCTGTTGAAATCTGAACTTGAAAATCTGAAACAATTAAATTCGACCATGTGTGAAAGACTTTTGACATTTGAAAAAGGCAAGTCCATGGTCGCTCAAGAAAGTGAGAATGTAAGTATTCTAGAACAGGAAATAGAATCTTACAAGACGATAAATTCCACTCTAAATAAAAAGGTCACTTCTTGTGAAAATGAAATTCTATCTTGTGAACTTGTAATTGCTTCACTTCAAAGTGAAATCGTTGACCTGAACAAATCATTGGGCAAGTTTGTGAGTGGTGAAGAGAATCTAAACAAACTCTTGGGAACTAAGGTGAACTTCCAACGGGAAGATCTAGGATACAATCCTTGTAAAAAGGAAGCATTTAATCTGAAAACAAAAACTTCATTTGTGCATGCTTCTAGTTCCTCAAGTATTTGATGCGCTCGACAGTCGTCGTTTAAAAATGCCGTGCCACACAAATTTCAAATTTTATAACCGCACTCACTCACTCGAATGATTTTTAAAAATACGAGTACAGTGGTGAATACGGGTCGATCCCACGGGGAGAGAAGTTTGATTTTAGTTCAAGTTGGAAATACCCTTATGTTTGGAAAATCAAATTTTGTTTATGGAGTGCGATTATCACTAAAGAAATTGAAATTACAACTTTAAATAACAAGAGATAAGTAAAGCAAATTTAGCTAAAGGAAATTTAGCCAATTGATTGAAGAATGCCGTCGTTTTCACGCCGAGCCTTTGATGAAGATCGCTCCACCTTAGAAGTCGACGCCATGAGATGATTTGAAGAAGACTTACCGCTTTGGGTATGTGTGATGAAACCGTGAAGAAAATGTTTGGATTGAAATTGAAACAAAACACAAGTGGAAACACAAGTGGCAATTACAACAGAAATCTATTGAAATAGAGGTTTGTAAGGCAAAGAATAATTTGAAATCTAGAAGGAATTAGACAAAGTGAACTAAATGAAAGTTGTAGAGAATAAAAAGATGAAGAACTTTTATGAAGAACACAGAAACAGAAAATGAAAGGAAGATAATGAAAAACTTGAAAAACTATGACCTATTGGTTCGGATGAACAGTAACAGAGCAAAAATCAGAACGTTGAAAAATTAATTCTAACACACAAAATAAGCAGAATTTGGAGAAGTGGTAGAAGAACAAAACTTAGATCTACAAGTAAGGAACAACTTTGATGAAGAACTCAGATTGAAAAGAGGTCTCGAAAGGCTTCAAAATATAAGAATACTAGAAGGTCTCACCACGGATGAACAGTAAACATACAAAACAGCACTTAAGAAAATAGACAGGAACTCTATGAATTAGGAAGAATTTGAAGAAATACTAAACAAAAAAGTTAAAGAAAACTTAAAAAGGAACAACTTTTATGAAGAACTCAAATTTAAATGAAGATCATAACAATGAGAAATAAGGCTAAGAAAAGACTGAATTCTAAAATGAAACTTGTATTGAAATAACTTCAACTTACAACTTTGACTTCAAAAGCTTGTAAAACACAACTCCAACAATAAACAACTTCAGAAATACAAAGAACAAACTTACATTACAAATGACCCATAGCTAGCTCTATCTCTAACTCAACATTGTTCTTACAATGGCCAATAGACCCCCTTTTATAGGGATCACAACACTCTCTTTCTCTTCATGTGAACATAATTGATGCTCTATTGGATCCAAAATGTTAGGCTGGATGTGCTGCACACTCTTCTATTTTTTTCGGATTTTTTCAAATTTTTCTGGCATTTTTTTGGCCTTCTTTTCCTTCTCTTTCTCTCTTTTTCTCTCTCTGTGGGCGCGTTGCACCGACCTCCTCAGCCGCGTGAAGCCGCCCGCGTGGGCCCGCCATGCGCCGACCTTCATCCGCCGTCGCCGCGTGTCGCACGCGGCGCACGCGCCCGCGTGTCGCACGCCTCGCCACGCGTCGCCCGGCCGCCGAACCCCGCGTGTCGCACGCCTCGTCCCCCCCGCCTTCGCGCCCTTCTCGCCTCATCGCCCGTGCGGGCGGCGAAGGTGGGAAGGGGGGCGGGGGTTTGAACATTTTTTTTATTTTTTGTTTTATTTATTTATTATATATAATTATATATATATATATATATCTATATATATCTAGTATATATCGTTAGAAAATTATAGAAAATATCAAATAAATTTTTTTTTCTAATTTTTTTCTTTTCTTTTTGAACAACTTCCTAGGCTTTTGGCCCAGTTTAACATATATATTTTTATTCTTTTTTTCTTTTTCTTGGAGCTTTCCTCGAATCGCGTGCCTGCATAAATACATAAAAATCATTATTCAATTTATTTCATTTCAGAAAATTAAACATTTGCTTCAAACTCAACAATAAGTGTGAGAAGTGTACATTTATTATTATTTAAGCTCATAAAAGTGTGTAGAATCATGAATTAGGATATAAAAATACACACTTATCACACCCCCCAACTTACTCATTGCTAGTCCCTTAGCAATGCATATAATGAAAAATTTTAGGACTAACAAGAGTTTAAAGATATTCATGCTTCATTTCCAGATCATCTTTCATAGAGTTAACTAAGAATCAGGAATCTGGAATAATTACCACCGACTAGCCTTATGTCAGAAATTCAGGTACATGATCAAGAATTCTAATCAAAATTCAGTAGCACTTGTGCAAGTGTAATACTAAATTCACAGTATAGACAATTGCGTCCTCCAATTGCTATTCCGAACAAATGTCTTTCAATTCTGCACTTCTTAATTAGAGCGTTCAGCATACTAGCTTTTTGTCTGCCTTATTGCTTTGTCCCTTTTGGGATCTTTTGTATTCTTTTCTTTTTCTTTCTACTTTTTTTTTCTTTACACTCATGATGCTGCACTACCCTTCACTGTTTTACACAAACCTCAACACGTCTTAGGTGAAGTAGGCCCGGTTACACAGATCAAAGTTCCCTTTTCCTTTTGACGCGAACCTCAACACGTCTTAGGTGAAGTAGGCCCGGTTACTCAGAATCGGAGCATTTTTCATGGTGTTTTTCTCATACTTTTGTCACTTGTGCATTTGCACTAATTTTTGATAAATAGCATGGCAGAAAGCTTATAAATAAAAGATCTCTTCCTTAAGAAGTGCTGAATATCAGACAGTATACCCAAACTAGCAAAAGGCTTGTCCTACTTGTTTCATTAGCGTGCAACATGATTGTATTTTTCTAAAGTGCACATGAACTTTAAAGAGATTCTTAAATCAGTTTTCCAAAGCTAGATTAATAAATTGTCCATCATCCTTTTCCCTAGTCGTTTCTATTCCAGAATTACTTTTCATGAGACATGAATCAAGAAACTCCAAATGGGAAAAATTGTTATTTAACGGGACAAGACAAGAGAGCAAAAAGTTTTTTCTCCCCCCCAACTTAAATGACATTGTCCTCAATGGCATAAACAGTAGACAGAGTAGAGAACAAGTAAATAGATAACATGGTTGGGATGGAAGGATACAACCTGATGGGTGGGGCGAAGTGATGAAGGCTCCTGTTCCGCGTGGCCGATCAACTGAAACACACACTCACTCAAGCAGAACGTCAAATCATAAAATCTGGGATTTTCTCCCAGAAGCTATTGCTTAGCACACAAGGAGGGAACTTACCATGCCCATGAGTTGCAAAAGGAATCGACTACGGATTTCAACGTGGGTTACAGATCCGGATTTCCCGCATAAATGTCCCCTTATTTCATGTGTATGCGAAAAGCAGTCACAACGGGATAATGAACACATGGAAACTTTGGGCCAAAAAGTCAATAAAGCATGCCTCCGACTCGGTCACTCCACTTGGTAGAGTGGGCGCGAGAGTAAAAGGAGGGGGACTTGTCGCCAAGGCTGTTGTTAAAGGGGACAGGGACAGATGCCGATCACCGTCTCTCCAATCCTATAAATACCCCCCTTTCCTCTCATCTTAGGCACATCGAAGGCTTAAGAGTAGAGTTGAGGAGTAAAAGGTTGGAAAGGGAAGTAGTGAGTGTTGTTCAATTTTCAGAATGGAGGGTGAATCGAGCTTCAGAGCAGAAGGTGAGTCCTCTCGCTCCTCGAAGAGGAGCAGATCGGGCAGCAGTGCCAGGAGATTCTTAGAAGTCGAAGGACAACCGAGGGAGAGGACCCTATCACAACTTGTAAGTGGCTCCTTGCATTCCTTACTTCATACTTTCGTCTCCATTCTTTCCGTTGCAAAGCTCCCATTTCTCACTTCATGTGTATGTGCAGACCGTGATGAGATCGCACATATCGTGGGAGCTGGTAGTGGCGGCCTATCGAGGTCTCCCGGCCTTCCAGAAGGCAAGGTTAGACGTGATGGGGTTCGGGGCCTTTCTGAGAATCGAGCCGATCAAGCTCGACCTAGCCTTGATTCAAGCATTACGTGAAAGATGGGATCCAGCAAGTCGGGCATTTCTGATGCCGTGGGGGCACATGGTGCCCAGCCTAGAAGACATGGTCCGGATTACGGGCCTCAAAGTAGATGGGGAAGCAGTGACTGGCGTTACTTATGCGGACTACCGAGAAGGTGCCCACAAGCTATTGGGGATGGAATTAGACGGCAGGAAGAACAGGTCAGTAGCCAAGGCATCGATCATGGAGGCATTAGGGCTTACTGACACGCGTCCTCGTGATGACGAATCCCTTGAAGAATTTATGGAAAGGGCAGAAAGAGGTGCCCGTGCGGTATATTGTGTGGACACCAGCAACTGGGAGAGGACTAACATGGATCTTAGGAGGTTCCTCCTCTTTCTTTTGGGCAAGTTGCTATTGGGCTCCAAGGGCGACAGTATCCACTGTCGCTTCTTAGAGCTGCTTGTAGACCTGGAGAGAGTAGGACAATATGCCTGGGGTGCTGCCATATTGGCTCATCTGTTTACAGGTTTGTCACAAAGGGCAGACCGAGAGATGACACTCAGTGGGTTTACGCCCTTCATCCAGGTAAAGAATGTTTTCGTTGTTTTGTTTTATGCCCTTTTTTCTTGAATTTGTTGATATTAATGACACATGATGGTGTAGCTATGGAGCTACTATTACCTTCCAATGGGGAGAGCTCGTCACTGCCGGCCACTGACGGTCCCGCTTGCTAGACGGTGGCAACCCATCATGAGTACAGCACCTCTATCCTATCAACTGATGGTGTTAAGGCGGGAGTTGCAAGAGTTCCCTGCAGCAATGGTATGATACTTTTTCTCCCTTTTTTTTTGTTTGTTTTGTTTTATCATCATTTTGTAACTAACCAAGAAGATGCGTACAACCCATCAAAGGTGAATTGGAGGCCTTTCGCGAACATGGTCGATGTTGACCAGCCGTGGGTAATTGGAAGCCGCGCCCGATTCGGACGGGACCTCTGGCTCCATTGCTTGAATGAAATCGAGCCCCTCAGACTGAGATTAGCTATGAGGACCCTAAGGCTGGCCCAGGAATGGGTGGATATGACCATATCTCCCAGCGTCGGAAAGCGGACGCGGGGACCGGCAACCTGTGTCGATTGGAGGGTGCGCTTCCCCGAACAATATGAAGACTGGCAAAGGGGTGACACGCTCGTGGAATCTCAAGCACAAGACAACGAGGATTACCTACTCCTCTATAGGGCAATGTATGCAGAAAGGCTCCAGCCTGGAGGGCTTGTAGAGGTGAAGAAACCATGTTTTTGTCTTTTTCATTTCTTTCATTGGTTTGTTTTTGATTTTTTTGTTTGTGTGAACTCATAAGTCATAACCTGTAGGATGCCCGTGATACTATAATAATGAACTTACGAGCTCCTCTGGCGGACACTGAGCAAGAGTTGAGTGACACCCGAGCGGCTCTCGGTTCATCAGTAAGTGTTTTGTATTCATCCCAGGTATGATTTGAGATTCACAACGCTAACCACTTAATGTCACCTCATATGTGTTGCAGCGTGCCCAGCTCGATGCAGTTTCATCTGCGATGGGGGCAGATGGCGTTTCTTCCAGTCTATGGATTCCTACTGCAGAGCTGGATCTACTCCATGAGCAGCTTGCTCATGCCACCCAACGTACTGCGGAGGCAGAAGGGATGCTTTCTGCACAGGTGAGGGTTTCACCATTTAATATCCCTTGTGCAAGCATTGCTATATGCCTGAGATGATATGTATGGCAGGAGAAAGAAACACAGGAGGCACTCGCGCTTACCACCCAGAAGGAAGCTAAAATAACTGAGCTGGAGAAGGAATTGCAGCGTCGTCCTGATGAGGACTCTTCTAGGGACGCTGTGGAGCTGAGGATTACCCTTCAGCTGGAAAGAGAAGACAGAGAGAGAGAACGGGCTGAAAGAGAAAGGGATAGAGACAGAGAGAAAGCTAAGAGATTGGCCGAGAAAGAAGAGAAGAGGGCCCTGGAGGCCCAAGTTTTTGAATTGAGGACCAGTCTCGGCCTTGCCGATCAATGGCTGAAGGATGGCGAGGAGCGCTATCGAAGAGCACGAGAGCGTGGCTTTCGTGTCAGTAGCTTCTTTGCTGCCCCCGCGGATCGGCGTCCTTAAACTTTGTAATCTCTGGTTGTTTGTTCCTGTTGTTGAGAGTTTGAATAAAATGTTTTGTTATGCTTGGTTCTCTCTTCTTTTTGGCTTCTCAAATTCTTGCACACATCTAGCCTCCAAGAATGTATCACCACACAAAAATCACTTAAACTTTGGGTTGCCTCCCAAGAAGCGCTAAGTTTTATGTCGTCAGCCAGACACAAGGTAGAGCATTTAACCAACGTGTGGCATTCAGAATGAGCCACCATGTGATCTTGTCTTCCTTCAAATTCCAGCCCTTATGCCATTGGAAGACAAGAGTAGACATGTACGGACTGGGGCTAGAAAGAGGCAAGACTCGCACATTATGGATTTTAGCGTTAACCCTGTGTGTGAGCCAATTTTCAGCTGTAGGGATCCAGAAATGATTAATGTTTAATTTATCAAGATCGAGGTGGAACCCTTGCACCATATCAATCCCTTGATCCCCTTCGCCTGTATCGTCCTTCCTGACTAACCCTTTAGGAATGACTTCCTCCATGGATACTTGTTTAGGGCCTGGTAGCTTAGGAACAGGATTGTCATCCTTAGCCACGTTTCTTTCAGTAACAGCCTCATGAACTTTAAGAGCATTGATCAATTTATCTTCCTGAGAGGAAGGTAAATTGAAGATGAATGTGGTTGGCACATCCTCCTCAGGTCTGAGAATCTCAAATTGGAGAGGCTCAACTGAAAGGGGAAAAGTAGAAGGAAGCACTAACTCATCCACAGATTCAGATGTCATTGGATAGGCCTCAGGGGTTAGATCAAATTTAAAATTTTCTAATGAAACCCCGTAATCATACCCCTCACTCATCTGAGGATTGTTAACCAAATTGTCCAACAATGGGGTGGATGGAGGAAATGTAAATGATTCTAGCCCGGCCCTTTCATCAGAGGTCATATCAAATGTGAAGTTCTCGAAGATGGGCCACTCATCACACTCCGTACTCAACTGAGAATTATCACTCAAATTTTTCAGAAATGGGGTCGGTAGATGAAACGTAAACTTTCCTAATAAGGCCCCATCATCATGTTCTTCCAGAGAAGGAGGATATTTAGAATTTTGTTCCATTAAATCAACAATTTTATTACTTACAACGTAATCCTCCTCTTGATTCATTTCCTCAATTAAGTTGTTTGGGCCATTATCCTTTACCGTAGTATTCTCAATCTCAAAACATTTAGAGAATGGGGTGATATGATCATTATTATGAGCATCATTATCCATCAATTCACCCCCTACTTCCTTTCCGTCCTTTATCATGGTATTACGTGCACACACCCCCTCACTCTCAATAGTGATATCTTGAGCCAAAATGACAGGCAGAAGACTGTCATCGTCATCATCGTTCACATATTGAGGGGGTTGGTGTAAGGTTAAAGGAGAGGGTTGATAGGTAGACTGAGAGTACACGCTTTGAGGGTCAAAGCAGTGGCCCGGTGAATCACCCCTAGTATCCATGTTGAATCCAAAATTTGGGTGAGATGAGTTGAGCGGAGGTTGAGTACACATGGTCCGCTCGTGGGTTGCTTGGGGTGAAAATTCAGACATATGGGCTTGAAATGGTGGATCCATCCAAGGTAAATTTGTGTGATTACTCCAGCCAAGATTGTAATCTAAAAATGTAGCAGGCTTGGGCTGAGAGAATCCTAGGGCATTTTGGACCTGTGCTTGTATGACTGGAGAGAGTCGGGCTATAGTAGGACACTGACTCACATGGTAAGTGAGACTGGCGCAGAATTCACAGACTTCCATGCCAGTGTGGGTTGGGTTTTCCGCCTGTTTGACATGTCCTACGAGTTGTTGATGAGATGAGATGGAGGCACGATTTATCGAATTTTCACTCAAAATCTCAAATAGATCATATGCCTCATCTTCACTTTTGCTCAAAAATGCCCCTCCACAATATATATCCACCATTTGCCTATCATAATCGGATAACCCCTCATAAAATGCAAATATAATTTGCCATTTGGGCAACCCATGATGTGGACATTGACCTATTAAATCCTTCAGTCTGGCCCATGATTCATGAATTTGCTCTCCCGGACGTTGAGTAAATCCTGTAATCGCCCTTCTCATCATGTTGGTTCGGCCTATGGGGTAAAATTTTTTCAAAAATTCTAACTGCATAGCATCCCAAGTCCTGATAGTTTTTCCAAAACTCCTTAACCAACATTTTGCTTTATCTTTCAATGAGAATGGAAATAAGATCAACTTAAGGGCATCATCATTAAAATTCTGAATTTTGATTAGGGAGCAAATTTCTAGAAAATCATCTAAATGCCTATAAGGATTTTTATTGAGATTCCCATAAAAAGATGGGAGCATCTGGATGAGACTTGGACGAATCTCATATTGATCGACGAGAATGTCAGGGAGTTGAATACAGGTCGAGGGCTTGTAAGTAGAAGGATAAAAGTGCTCCTGCATAGGCGTGGAATTGTGATTTTATTTTTTTAAATTTTTTTTATGCAACCACAAACAAGTTAACACAAATTATCTAATGATCTAGATGCGACTTAGACCTACTAATAGGGTTTCACAAAGTGATTAAAGTGAAACGTAAGTTTACCCTCAATATGACCACCAGCCAGGTAAGGGGTGGGGAAGTGGGAGGTTCCCCCTACTTTCGTAGGGACCTTATTATGCCAAACCACTAACCCGCTTAAGGCGTTTGCCGTCCGACCGTCTTGCCTTAGGCACCGGTTTTCATATGAGAGTAAACCCAAATAACACAAGAACCACAGTGTGATCCTAGGGCCAACGTTTACTGACTTTTATTTATGGCGTAGGTCATGTAAAGATGCAAGGGAAATGTGGTTTGTGGGCTAAGGAAGGGTGATGAAATCCCCACCTTATGTTTATTAAAGGTAGTGCCCTTAGAATATTTTGAAATACAATGCACACCACAATTTCAAACAAGGGGTTCTTTATGCAAAATGAATGCCAGAATATGGTGAGTAGAACGTACCTTGCCCCTCGCAATCTTCAAAATGCAATACAGGAATTAAACAAAGAAAAAATTATATGCTAAATGATGCATGACCTAGAACATGTTGTGTGGTTTCTAATCTGGAAATGAATTTTTTTTTGTTATTTTGGTGTAAGTATTTTTTTTGTTTTTAATTAATGAACCTATCTAACCAGCATAAAAATTTCTTTTGTTTTGATGTTTTATGATTTTTATAGAGTTTTGAAGAATTTTTCAAATTTTTCTAGATTTTTCAGAAATCAGAAAAATAGAACCTGTTCCGACGTTTCTGCCCTTTAGCGATGCTTCCGAGCTTTTAATGACGCTACATTTTCTGAGGATTTCAGGTCCGATCTTCCTCTTTCTTTGCTTTTCGAATTTTTTTCTTTTTCCTGCACAAGTAAAAAGAGCAAAATTAATATTCACATATATACACCAAACACAAGAATATCCAACTATCAACATAATTCACTCCCCGGCAACGGCGCCAAAAATTTGATGCGCTCGACAGTCGTCGTTTAAAAATACCGTGCCACACAAATTTCAAATTTTATAACCGCACTCACTCACTCGAATGATTTTTAAAAATACGAGTACAGTGGTGAATACGGGTCGATTCCACGAGGAGAGAAGTTTGATTTTAGTTCAAGTTGGAAATACCCTTATGTTTGAAAAATCAAATTTTGTTTGTGGAGTGCGATTATCACTAAAGAAATTGAAATTGCAACTTTAAATGACAAGAGATAAGTAAAGGAAATTTAGCTAAAGGAAATTTAGCCAATTGATTGAAGAATGCCGTCGTTTCCACGCCGAGCCTTTGATGAAGATCGCTCCGCCTTGGAAGTCGACGCCATGAGATGATTTGAAGAAGACTTACCACTTTGGGTATGTGTGATGAAACCGTGAAGAAAAGGTTTGGATTGAAATTGAAACAAAACACAAGTGGAAACACAAGTGGCAATTACAACAGAAATCTATTGAAATAGAGGTTTGTAAGGCAAAGAATAATTTGAAATCTAGAAAGAATTAGATAAAATGAACTAAATGAACGTTGTAGAGAATAAAAAGATAAAGAACTTTTATGAAGAACACAGAAACAGAAAATGAAAGGAAGACAATGAAAAACTTGAAAAACTATGACCTATTGGTTCGGATGAACAGTAACAGAGCAAAAATCAGAACGTTGAAAAATTAATTCTAACACACAAAATAAGCAGAATTTAGAGAAGTGGTAGAAGAACAAAACTTAGATCTACAAGTAAGGAACAACTTTGATGAAGAACTCATATTGAAAAGAGGTCTCGAAAGGCTTCAAAATATAAGAATACTAGAAGGTCTCACCACGGATGAACAGTAAATATACAAAATAGCACTTCAGAAAATGGACAGGAACTCTATGAATTAGGAAGAATTTGAAGAAATGTTAAACAGAGAAGTTGAAGAAAACTTAAAAAGGAACAACTTTTATGAAGAACTCAAATTTAAATGAAGATCATAACAATGAGAAATAAGGCTAAGAAAAGACTGAATTCCAAAATAAAACTTGTATTGAAATAACTTCAACTTACAACTTTGACTTCAAAAGCTTGTAAAACACAACTCCAACAATAAACAACTTCAGAAATACAAAGAACAAACTTACATTACAAATGACCCATAGCTAGCTCTATCTCTAACTCAACATTGTTCTTACAATGGCCAATAAACCCCCTTTTATAGGGATCACAACACTCTCTTTCTCTTCATGTGAACATAATTGATGCTCTATTGGATCCAAAATGTTAGGCTGAATGTGCTGCACACTCTTCTATTTTTTTTGGATTTTTCCAAATTTTTCTGGCATTTTTTTGGCCTTCTTTTCCTTCTCTTTCTCTCTTTTTCTCTCTCTGTGGGCGCGTTGCGCCGACCTCCTCAGCCGCGTGAAGCCGCCCGCGTGGGCCCACCGTGCGCCGACCTCCATCCGCCGTCGTCGCGTGTCGCACGCGGCGCACGCGCCCGCGTGTCGCACGCCTCGCCACGCGTCGCCCGGCCGCCGAACCCTGCCGAACCCCGCGTGTCGCACGCCTCGTCCGCCCCCGCCTTCGCGCCCTTCTAGCCTCGTCGCCCGTGCGGGCGGCGAAGGCGGGAAGGGGGGCGGGGGTTTGAACATTTTTTTTATTTTTTGTTTTATTTATTTATTATATATAATTATATATATATATATCTAGTATATATCGTTAGAAAATTATAGAAAATATCAAATAAATTTTATTTTTTTTCTAATTTTTTTTCTTTTCTTTTTGAACAACTTCCTAGGCTTTTGGCCCAGTTTAACATATATATTTTTATTCTTTTTTTCTTTTTCTTGGAGCTTTCCTCGAATCGCGTGCCTGCATAAATACATAAAAATCGTTATTCAATTTATTTAATTTCAAAAAATTAAACATTTGCTTCAAACTCAACAATAAGTGTGAGAAGTGTACATTTATTATTATTTAAGCTCATAAAAGTGTGTAGAATCATGAATTAGGATATAAAAATACACACTTATCACTCAAGTACACCAAATACCTCTTCATCTGTCAAACAAAAGCCCATTATGCATGCAAAGAAATTTGATGTGAAACACCATGCTCAAAAACAAAACAATGCATTATGTCACTATTGTGGTGAGCTTGGACATCTAATGCATGATTGTAGTTTAATGAAAGAGGATGACTTGATTGCTTGTAAGATGCATGACAATAGATTTCAAGCTGATCAGAAAAGAAAAGTTGAATATTTTCATTGTGGGAAAATGGGCCATAATATGAAAAATTGTTGGTTGTTAAATGTGAAACCCAGATTTCATAATCAAAATCAAAGACCCCCTAGATATTCACAAAAGTCCAATGCTTATGTTCAACCAAAGAAATTGAAACCACGTGTGTATTGTCATTACTGTGGTTATGTGGGACATGTCATGAATGATTGCTCATTATTGCACCTTAACGATATGAATGCAAGGAAATTGTGGAGAGCCACAAATCGTGGTGCACCTAACCCCCAGGGACCCAAGATGGCTTGGGTTTCCAAAACATCAAAGTAAAGATTTTGTCTTACAGGAATGCCTTGTGATGGAAGAAGCTGTCAATAGAATAAAACTCCTCCAAGGCAAGAAACTGATGAGCCTATGTGGTAATGCATTCCACTTTTACTTTCACATGTGAATAACAATCTTCTGTTACTGTTCATAGAGTTTATTAGCTTTCACTCATGTTTTCTTGTGTGAATAACTATAACTTTGCAGTTGTTCACAAAGTCCTTTTCTAGCTATACTCGTCTCTTTTTATGGATAAAAGTTGAATTTTACACATAGAGCACACACATCTTTTTGCATACTTGTGAATACAAATAAAAATTTTAATCATCTGTCATCTTGCTGCACTAACTCGCATACATTTCATATTCGTGTGCATGATTGCCATGATTAATCGGTATATAAAATGGTGTCACTGGAAAGGTAGATTAAGTCCACCTGGAAGCTTTCATCATGCGTGAGTGTGATCTTCGGACCTATGTACTTCGCCACGTACCGGCAATAAACTTGCTTGAATACATCATTTTGACATGCTTGAATGTATATAATTTACATCCGTTTCTTTTTGAACTCTTCTACGACCAAACAACCTTGTTAAATAAACTTGCATTGATTCAGGCATGAATGCCTCATGACACATCTTAACAAGGTCATTCTGGTTTGTCAACCGTGCATACACTTAGGGGGAGACAAAACCTTGAAAAGGCTAATTCATGTTCTACTATCTGTTCAATCACTCACTTCATATGGAACCTTGATACAACTGACTTCATTCAATAAGGATCTCTGTTATTCCACTAAACACCTTTAAGGATTCTTAAACCCATACATTAAAGTCAAGTGACTCGTGAGGAAAAAGCTGTCAGTCCCACCAAAAATTGAATAAGTGTGATTTGACATCGAGTACATCGGGAATCCCCCCTGAAATAAAGGAGGAAACTCGCATCGAAAAGTGTCTTATCCACATAATCATAAATGACGATACCTAGTAGCCGGGAACTGCCCCTGAGACAAAGGGCATGCCTCGTGTCAAAAGGCTAGTCATGTTGCTATTCAAAATAAGTATAAAGTTGTATGGGACTGTGCGAAGCTACCAAAAGTCGAGCATTTTGTATTGAAATGTAGGGAGGAGAGATTCTTGTTAGTGTTACTTAGAACATATGACTATCCATATTGCTTTGAAAGTCATTATTCATTGTTCTCATGTTGAATCTGAGCTTGATTGTTTGAATGTACTTCCTGAATTAGTTGATAATCAATGGTCAAGCAGTACGCCGAATTGTAAGCACAACCATGTTAATATGGTTCATGGACATGATCGCTCAAATCTATTGCATTCTTCTTATACCTGTCCCTAAGGGACCTTTATGCTTGATTTTATAACTATGTATGCTTGCTTGTCTGCCTACATGCTTAAAATGCATTATAAGAACTCAATTGTTGAACCCCCACAATTGAAGTACATAACTCACTTTGAATCTGCAATCCCACTCATATTCCCTGAATTTCCTCTAAAATGGATTTTGCTGAAGAAAAAACCATGTCTGTTTGATTGTTGAACTGAGTCGGTTAGAAACACTCCCATGTGACCAACTAAAAATTGTGATGGGTAAAAGGAATACAAATTCTGATTGAAATGTTTCTGTGCGTTGAGTTACTACTATGACATTGTGCCCATTCCTCAGATTTTGTCTCATAATTCATTGACTACGAGTTCTGATGCACAGGGTTATTAGATTGCATTTGGTGACCTTAATATGTTTTAATCGTCAGTTCAGTGAAGTGCTCAGAAGGAAGGAGATAAGGTAAGCAATCCTGGCTTTACTCTATTCATGAGGATGAAGTGTGCTCAATTGAAATTTGGTCTATTCTGTGCAACAATTCAGTTTCAATGATTTGTGTTGGTTACTAGAAATGAAAGCTTGCATGTTTAATTGAATTGATCATCCACGTGTGGGTATTTGATTTCCCTTATCCAAAATCAACTTCCCTCTGTTGAGCAACCCACATTTTGCCCATTTTGTGTTTATCATTTCATGAATATCAAGTAGGGTTCATTTGGCCTTCAATTCACTCCATTTCACTTGATTTTTCAAAGTGCATAAGAAGTGTCGACCCCTAAGGTCGACACTCTTACCGTGTGTCCATCTGTTTCTCGCCAGACAGAATTATCTCCAAAATGTGTCGACCCACAAGGTTGACACTTTTGTTTCGGAACTCGGTTTGTGAACCGGACCGCAGGGTTCACTCCTCACATCGGTTGCTCTCTTGGTTCGAACCCAAGCTCACTTGGGTCTCTCTTTTGGCCGAACCTGATCGAACCCTCTTCCTTAAACCCCCCTCTCTACTCCTTTAAACCCTTTCATCACCCATCCTCTCCAGCCCTAACGTTCCATCCGCAACACCCCACGGATGATCCTCCACTTCCCATGCCTCCGCGGCTCCTCCTCTCCATTCCTCCTCCAGCCCTCGTTTCTCTCCGTCCACCCCATCTCTTCCAAGAGCATCCTCCGGCGAGCGGCGGCGTTCGCCCCTCCTTCTTCCTCTTGAAGCTATCGCGGCGCCCTCCTTCGAAGCGCATCCGGTTGGAGAAGGTGCTGCTTGTGGTGTGAACTCCAGCCAGTCAGAGGAAGCCCTTCATCTGCTCGAGAGTATCACTACCGGTCTCCTTCCACTTGCTCAAGAGCTCGTCCACCTGATTCAACGAAGACCGGACAGTGTCAGCATCTATTTGAAGCTATCCAAGCTGCATCAATGGCACCCAAGAAAAGATCGGTGTTAGAAAGGGAGGAAGCTCGCATCCAAACTGAGCTAAGGCGTAAAGACAAAGAAGCCCAGGTTGAAAGAAGGAAAAGAGCCTCTGAGACGAAGATGTTGGCTGAAAGGAAAGGGTTGCGCCCTCGTGCGGTTGATTTCAGGAGCATAGAAAAGAATCTGCCAAGGTTAGTCGAACTCTTAAGGAAGCAGCCAAATTTAATTTCCTTCATGTCAGATCACCGGAGAGTTTATCATTCCCTAGTTCATCAATTCTATGCAAATATGGTTGTCAAAAATGATGAACTGTACACTGAGATAAATGGGCGTTCTATTCCTTTAACTCCTCAGTTGATAGGAAAAGCTCTAAATTTGCCTTGGGATAGTGGGGTGATTTATGAAGAAGCCATTTATTCTGAAGAACTTGCATATGAACTAATGACGGATAAGGTAGCAACACCAGGGTGTGTACCGAAGCTCAATGCAAATGAATTCCCATCCCTTCAGAGAATTCTGCATCACATGATGACCACTATTCTTTTGCCAAGATCAGGGTCTAGGGAACAAGTAACTGACATGCACAAATTCCTATTTGTACAAATCATGAGTGGAGAACCGATTAACTTCCCAGTGGTGATGATGGAGTACATAACCAGCTGCAGGAAGTCCAAGAACCGAAATTTACCTTATGGAGCTGCTTTAACACCAATTTTTCAGTCCTTGCATATTGACTTGAGTCAGCAGGTCAGTCATCCAATTAAGGATGCCGACATCTATACTATCCCATCCATCTGCACCAACATGGGATATGAATTGATGAATGGTGTTCTTGTTCGCACACATCCGTCAAAGAAAGGTGTGGACGCACTTTAATTCGCTGGTTCAGGTGGTTTCGTCTTATTAAGTGCGTGGGCGTGCCAGTCACCGAAGTGACAATTTATTCGGGCTCCGAAGAGTCCATGGTGCGCTCGATCTATCTTCGTCAGGCGATTGTGTGGTTCGTGTCGAGACCGAATCCCGTCGCTCCGTCAAGGTCACGACGTCATTTACATCCCCCATACGAGGGAATACCCTTGATTAATTGTCGAAATTAGGGGCCCTGCGGTCGAAAAGAATAATACTAATTGCGTGAGAAAGAGACAGGAGAAAATCACACCGAGGTACGCATTAGGATGCGAGCCACTGGCCATGTGGGTCACTCGTGGATCTTTTCATATTCGGACACGGGTCCGTGATAGAAACGTGACGGAAAACTGGGGCGATAAATGAATCCGATCTGATTAGAATGTCGGCCCAAGACTGGGTCGGGGCACGGTCATGTCGGGACGAATCCCAAGACTCGGGCCCGGCCTGCGAGGGCGGCATCACTGTTCCTTCTGCGTCGAGTCACGGAGAGAGAGGGCTGCAATGTAGAATTATTAATACCTCGTAATGTTTTATCATTATTATTCTTATTATCCTGTTGCTCATTCCTCTTTCCGCATCTGTTCCGGGTGATCTCCCTCGTCTTGCTCACTGCTATTATTGCCCCCCCCCTTATTATTATTATTATTATTATTATTATTATTGCCACTTATTTCACTCGTTATCATTTTTTTATGGATATATTCAGGTTTATTTATTCATCATGACTTTTATTAGTTTGTTAGTGCTGCCATTAGATGCCTATATGTATATGTATATGTGCATTCACGTATTATATATATGTATATATTTATTACATTTTTTTTTGAGAGAGTTGACCCTTGGTGGGTTGAAAAGGGGGCTAAAAAGGGAGTGTACCGCTGAAGGAAGGTGGGCAGAAGAGTGTGCCGGCGAAGGGCTGGGGATGGGTGCCGCTGAAGGGCTTAAGGAGGTGTGCCGGCGAAGGAGGGCGGCAGGTTTGCCGGCGAAGGGTTGGAGATATGTGCCGTTGAAGGGCTTGAAGGGGGGGCGTACCGGTGAAGGCCTGAAGGAAGTGTACCGCTGGGGCTATAGCTGGAGAGTGTATCGGTGAAGGAGGGGGATAATGTAAAGTCTGTACGTTCCTCAGCCTAAAGTCTATACATTGTCTACTCAACCAGCACACAAAGTCTACACGTCCTTTAGTCTAAAGTCTGTACATTGTCCATTGGCTGCAGTTCGAAGTCTATACATTGATAGCCCCAAAGTCTACACGTTGTAGCCCAAAGTCTATACATTGGCCAGCACCCATCAGCTCAAAGTCTGTACATTGACCGGCATGAAGTCTATACATTGCAGCTCAAAGTCTATACGTTGGCCAGCATTCATCAGCTCAAAGTCTGTACATTGACCAGCATAAAATCTATATGTTGCAGCTCAAAGTCTATAAGTTGGCCAGCATGAAGTCTATACATCGCCCAAGTCTATACGCTACAGCACAAAGTCTGTACATTGGCCAGCCCCAAGTCTATACGCTGCAGCATGAAGTCTGTACATTGCCCAAGTCTATACGCTGCAGCACAAAGCCTGTACGTCGCAACATGAAGTCTATACATCGGCCACTAAGTCTATACACTGCAGCAAAAAGTCTGTACATTGGCCAGCCCCAAGTCTATACACTGCAGCATGAAGTTTGTACATTGCCCAAGTCTATACGCTGCAGCACAAAGCCTGTACGTCGCAGCATGAAGTCTATACATCAGCCACTAAGTATATACACTGCAGCACCGAGTCTGTACGTTGCAATATGAAGTCTGTACATTCTTCAGCCTATTCAACTCAGAGTCTGTACGTTGCCCATGCAATCAACATGCGAAGTCTATACATTGCTTGTTGCTGCATTTGTACATCCATTTGCCAAGTCTGTACACTAGATCCTATTGAGACGGTGGATGAGGGTGTACCGGCGAAGGGAGAGAGACGATGGGAGAGAGTGTGCCGCTGAAGGGTATGTCCCTGGGGCAATTAGGGGTGTACCGCTGAGGGTTCAAGGGGCGTGCCGGGGAAGGCTTTGAAGCGTGCCGCTGAAGGCTGGGAGGAGTGTGCCGCTAAAGGGTGTGTCCTTGGGGGCAATTAGGGGTGTACCGCTGAGGGTTCAAGGGGCGTGCCGGGGAAGGCTTTGAAGCGTGCCGCTGAAGGCTGGGAGGAGTGTGCCGGCGAAGGGGTCGGATGAGTATGCCACTGGAAGATGACTGGGGTGCACCGTTGAAGGGCCAATCAGGGCGTGATGGTGGAGGTTCAATCAGTCTTCAATTCTTTATTTTAAGGCTTTTCTTTTCTTCTTGTTTTAATTTTTATGCAGTTTTATATAAACTTCTCCCTTGTTTTATCCTGTTCGGCCTCTCTGCCATGAGTCGGAAGTTCGGCCTGTCATGGCGCTGATCCGTTCGGTTCTTATCATGGTACCGGCAATGACTTGATTAGTTGGAGGACTTCATCATTAATTATTCTGTTCGTTTGTTGCCTCCTTTTGTCTTATTTAACATGTTGTTATTTTCTGACAAAAATTCGGCAGCATCTCCCCTTGACCCGGGGCGTAAGGGAGATAAAGGGAACGCGCCCACATGGAGTGGCGGAACTCGACAACTGGAGGTGGGCGCCCGAGGGCAGCAACACCTTTATGGGACCTCGGAAAATCCAGAGAAAACCGTGAACGGAGGGCTTCTAGTACTAGGCAGAATGGGCTGGGGGTTGGCGGCTGAGGGCGTACCGCTGAGGCACCAGGAGAAGGTGTACTGCTGGGGGGCTAGAAAGTGTGTCGCTGAGGGCCAGAAGGGGTGCACCGGCCAAGGGCAACGGGGTGTGCCGCTGAGGGGCAATAGGGGTGTGCCGCTGAGGGCCAGGAGGGTGTACCGGTCAATGGCCAACAGGGTGTGCCGCTGGGGGCCAAAAGGTGTGCCGGCCAAGGGCTGGAAAGTTGCATCGCTGGAGGATTAAGGAGCTAAATGTGTGGGCTGGGAGACCTGCAGGCTATTCAGGGAAAGACGGGGAATTCAAGGCCGAGGAAGGGCTGCCTGGAGATGAGAAAGGACCCACAAGGCCAGGCTTCAAAAGGGAGGCATCACATTGATACGGTGACTCGAAAGAAACCGGAGAAACGGAGAAAACGGACAACACACTGCATGCACTGTGAAGGCGGGAGTAAACCATCAGACGTAGCAGGAAAGACCCAAGAAAGATGATTTTTTTCATTCATGGGAAGCAAGGGGCCGGGGCCCTACATACACATTGACGGACACACCTGAGCCAAGGCTACGGGCAAGAAAGAAAGCACAAAAGCAAAAGAAAAGGAAGAGGAAAGTAAGGAAAACATGGAAGGGAAGGTGTTAAGGGCTCAAGTGGGGACGATCGTCCCCCCACCTTTTCTCCAACACTTCCCCCCGTTACATCAAGCCCTTTCTTCTCTCTTACTCTCTCTTCTTCCCGGTGGTCGTCGGAGGGAGCTCACGCCGGGACGCCTCCTCCTCTCTTCTCTCTTCTCCTCTTGCCTCTTCCTTCTTCTCTGTGGGTGTGTCTCCGTCTGCCTCCTCCCTCTGTCCGTCTTCCCTCTGTCCATCTCCTCCTTTGCGTCGGGAACGGGAGTCTTTTATACTCCCAGCAGCGGGAGCCTTGAGCATGGCCGTCGAAGGCGGGAAGTAGCCCGTGATCATGGGGGTTTGACCTCCCCTGTCCTGGCTGTCAGTGGAGTAGCCTGCGTGGCCCAACGATCGACTGACACCTCAGACGGCTTGCTGCGCGCCAAGGATACATAGGGCATGGGCTTCACGTCGTCCAGCCGTTGAAAAAGCCTTCACGCTGTGCCGTTGACGGGCTGAACAAGCATGCCGTGGGAGAGGCAAAAAGGCGTACCGCTAGAGCCCCAAATGGGCGTGCCGCTGGAGCCCCGAATGGGCGTGCCGCTGGAGCCCCTGGATGAGGCGTACCGCTGAACCCATCTGGGGTGTGCCGCTGAACCCCCTTTGGGGTGTGCCGCTGAACTCCCATTGGGGCATGCCGCTGAAGCCCTGGGCCGTGCCGCTGGGACCCCAAAGGGGTGTACCGCTGAGCAGCCCAGGGGGTGTGCCGCTGAACGCCTTGGGCCGTGCCGCTGGGACCCCAAAGGGGTGTGCCGCTAAACAGCCCAGGGGGTGTGCCGCTGAGCACCCCAGGGGGTGTGCCGCTGAGCACCCCAGGGTGTGCCGTTGAAGGCCAAATTGGGCGTGCTTTTGAGCCCGGTCTGAGCCCGTTATGGACACGAGTCATGGCCTGTTTGGCTTTCTTCGAGGCCCACGGATTGCGGGTCTTATTGTGATTGGTTTCTCTTCACGGCCGTGACTCCAGGAGGCGGCCTCGCGGCAGTACGCATACTTAGGGAGTCCGGATGACCCGTCTCTCCGGGATTTCTTCACTCAGCGCCGTTGTTGATGCGGGGCCAAGCATAATATTTGGGTGTGCAATTTTTGATGTCCATAAATGCCCCCCACCCACGGGTAGCGTAGGCGAAGGATGAGTTGGGCGGTGCCCGCGGGTGTATTGATCTCTTCTTTCTTCGTCGGTGCCCGACGGGGTGTCGGGAGCCGCCCTAGTTTGTTGTCTCTTTATCTCTTCGTCAGTGCCGACAGGGTGCCGGGAACTGACATGGTCCATCAATCTCTTGGTCTCTTTGTCAGTGCCGATAGAATGTCGGGAGCTGGCCTGGTTTGTTGTCTCTTGGTCTCTTTGTTAGTGCCGACAGAATGTCGGGAGCTGGCCTGGTTTGTTGTCTCTTGGTCTCTTCGTCAGTGTCGACAGGGTGCCGGGAACTGACCTAGTTTGTTGTCTCTTGGTCTCTTCGCCAGTGCCGACAGAATGTTGGAAGCTGACCTGGTTTGTTGTCTCTTCGTCAGTGCCGACAGGGTGCCGGGAACTGACCTGGTTTGTTGGTCCCTTCTTTTCTTTTCTTTCTCCTTTTTTTTTGAACCACATTACCGATACAAGCGCCCTTTCGGGTTTTCGCCAGTACCGGCCCCCTCTTACTTTTGTCCACGCGCCCTTTCGGGTTTTCACGTGGCGGGGTACCCAATTTTACCTGTAGCGCCCTTTCGGGTTTTCGCCACAGCCGGGTTGTTGCCATTTTTGCCCTTGTCCCCGCATAGGGGCAAGTCCGGCGGGACATCTCTATTTTTAACCCCATTTTGTTTTCTTCTTTTGGGATGAGCCAGGCGATTCCCGTGGGTGTACTTACCTTTTTTTTGTCGGTGCCGACGGGTTGTCGAGAGCCGGCCTGGTTTGTTGTTTATTGGTCCCTTTATTAGTGCCGACGGGGTATCGGGAACTGAAGCAGCATATTGGTCCCTTCGTTTCTTCATCAACACCGACAGGGTGTCGGGGGCTGACCTGGCTTGTTGATCTCTTCGTCTCTTCGTCAGTGCCGATGGGGAGTCAGGGGCTGACCTAGTTTGTTGTCTCTTAGTCTCTTCGTCAGTACCGACAGGGTGTCGGTAGCTGACCTGGTTTGTTGTCTCTTAGTCTCTTCGTCAGTGCCGACGGGGTGTCGGGAACTGAAGTAGCATATTGGTCTGTTCATCAGTGCCGACGGGGTGTCGGGAGCTGAAGTAGTATGTCGGTCTCTTCATCAGTGCCGACGGGGTGCCGGGAACTGAAGTAGTATGTTGGTCTCTTCATCAGTGCCGACGGGGTGCCGGGAACTGAAGTAGTATGTTGGTCTCTTCATCTCTTTGTCAGTGCCGACAGGATGCCGGGAGCTGACCTGATTTGTTGGTCTCTTCATCAGTGCCGACGGGGTGCCGGGAACTGAAGTAGTATGTTGGTCTCTTCATCTCTTTGTCAGTGCCAACAGGATGCCGGGAGCTGACCTGATTTGTTGTCTCTTGGTCTCTTCGCCAGTGCCGACAGGGTGCCGGGAACTGACCTGGTTTGTTGTCTCTTGGTCTGTTCGCCAGTGCCGACATGATGCCGGGAGCTGACCTGGTTTTGTTGGTCTCTTCTTTTCTTTTCTTTCTCTTTTTTTTTGAACCACATTACCGATACAAGCGCCCTTTCGGGTTTTCACCGGTACCGGCCCCCTCTTGCTTTTGCCCATGCGCCCTCTCGGGTTTTCACGTGGCGGGGTACCCGATTTTGCCTGTAGCGCCCTTTCAGGTTTTCGCCACAGCCGGGCTGTTGCCATTTTTACCCTTGTCCCCATGTAGGGGAAAGTCCGGCGGGGTATCTCTATTTTTAACCCCATTTTCTTTTCTTCCTCTTTTTTTTAAAATTGAGTGATATGCGAGTGTAGGCTAGGGCACGAAGCCTTGCGCCGGAAGATGAGGCTTATTCGTTGGCAGGAATAGAATGCCAGTGCAACGGGAGAATTCGTGCCAATTTGGACGTAAGGTCCGTAATGGCAATATTGTGCGGAGTGAGTGGCTAGGGCACGAGGCCTCGCGTCGGAAAGGGGCTTATTCGTTGGCAAGAAGACAATGCTAGCGCAATGGGAGAATTCGTGCCGATTCGGACGTAGGGTCCGTAATGGTAATATTGTATAATGGGAGGTGGCTGAGGCACGAAGCTACGTGCGCGGGATGGGCTTGTTTGTTGGCATGGGAACGGCACCATTGCAAAGGTGGCCATGTGCAGGGGTAAAGTTGTTTTGCTTGTATGGACGCCCGTATGACCAGGATTGTGGGGATGGAATGTTTTCCCCGGGGACATTTATTACTGGACGTTACCGGCTTACTTCTCCATGTATGTGAGCGGATGAGTATGTAAATGTGTGTACATATATGGGTATGTATATACACACACACACACACACATATATATATATATATATATATATATACATATATATATTGATTTGTTTGATATCCCACACACATATTTTTTTCTTCCCCTCTTTCTTTTATTTTCTCCTTTTATTTCTCTCTTTTTTTATCTCCTTCTATTTTTCCTTCCTTCCTTCTTCTCCCCCCCTTTTTTTTATACCCCCTATTTTCTCCCCCCCCCCCACATTTTCCTTTCTCGTTTTTTTTGTACTCCTCTTTTTTATTCCCGTTGGTGAGGACTCCCCCCCTCTCTTCTTCCTTCTTTGGTTTTCCCCCCTTTTTTTCTTTTATCCTCCCCTTTTCTTCTTCTTTTTTTTCCTTCTTCTTCATTTTTTTTCTTTTTTTTAGTCGCCCTTTCTTTTATTTCCCCCTTTTTCTTTCTTTTTTTTTGTGTATAAAAGGGGGGCGGGGGCGTTTCGAACGGTTACCCCGTTCGAACCCCCCCTTCTATTCCCTCTCTTTCCCTCTCTCCGGTGACCGAGCGAACGGCCCTCCCCCCGTCCCTCTTCTTCTCATTCTTCTCCGGCGCCAAGCGTCCGCTCCGCCACCGTCATCGTCGTCGGCGTCGTCTTCTCCCCTGGGTGAGGGCGCCACCGTGGGGGGGCTCCCCCCCTTTTTCTTTCTTCTCTCCTTCCTCCCTCGCCTCCTCTTTTCCTTCTCTTCCCTATTCCCCCCTTTTTTTCTTCTCCGTTTGAGGCATGGCGGAGCCCCAGGCTCCTTTCCCCCCCTCTCCTTTCACCTCTTCCTCTCTGCTCTCGTCTTCCCCTCTCTCTTTTCTTCTCCGTCTCCGGCGTCGTGGGTGGCCGGATGTGCCGTTGGGAGCGGGGGCGGGCGTGCCGGGAAGACACGTGAAGGCGTGCCGGGGAAGGCCCCTTAGGGCGTGTCGGGGAGGACAGCCGTAGGTGTGCCGGTGAAGCCGCGTACAGCGTACCGGCGAGGAGACTCCACGGAGCGTGCCGGGGAAGGCCTTTTAGGGCGTACCGGCGGAGGTGGCGGACGGTGTATCGGGGAAGACGCCTAGGAGCGTGCCGGGGAGCGGGGCTCCTGGTGTGCCGGGGGGGCACGCATGGGTGTACCGGTGAGGGCTTGCGGGGGAGCGTGCCGGGAAGGTTCCGGGGGCGTACCGGCGGAGGTGGCAGACGGGGTACCGGGGAAGCCCCCTCGTGGGCGTGCCGGGGAAGGCGCCACGGGGTGTACCGGGGAAGGTACTGGGCGGTGCGCCGGTGAAGGTCCTGAAGCCAGGGGCGTACCGGCCAGGCAGCCAGGAGGCTTTTAAGCTAGGGGGGAGGGACTTCTTTGACCAGCTGACTTCTGGTGTTGCCTCTCGGGGCCCACCATGACTTTGTTGGGGCCGTCACTCCTTGTGGGCGCGCACCCGTGTTTTCCCTTACGCCTCCGGCCTAGGGGAAACTCTGTCGAAATTTCGTCAGAAATTGGCAATGTTTTATTTATTTTACTTATAGTAGAGTCCCCTTACAGTCTTCCATTCCCTTTTGCATGTAGCTTATTCTGATCTTCTATCTGTGTATCTCTGCAGACCAATGGCTGCCCCAAGCGGTCCTTCTGCCCCTGCTACTGCTGTCGGTGCCGACCTTATTCCGCGGGGTCCAATGCCAGCGGTCACATGGCTCAACGTGGAGGACCTAGACCGAGAGCATGCGGAAATAGTCGCCTTGGCAGAGTCGTCGGGGTCTGACCGGGAGACAATGGCCTTCGACAGGCTGGCCAGGGTCGAGAGCGGCTTCACATTTGATCGGGCCACCGAGGAGTACCGAAAGGACTTTCCGAAGGATAGGCACCTTATTCGATTTCTGAAGCACCTGCGCTCCCGAGAGGGGCGAGATTTCCGCACCATAAAGGCCGTCGAGCGAGCGATCCTGCATGCCCGGGACAGTCTATTATACAGCGTCCCCAGGAGCATTCCAATATATCTGGTGGGAGAAGCCCGGGAGTGGAAACCAGTCTTGGGGATCGAAGGGGTGTTACCGGCCGAAGACAAATTGGTGCGAGCACCTCAATTCACCCCGACCAAATGGGACATGTCTGCCGGGAAGGTGCATGGTGAGCCGCCCCGATTTGGCTTATTCTTGGCTCCCCTGAAATGGGGTTACAGGGAGGAGCCGTTCATCTTGGACTGCTTGGCCATCAGGTTCAAGTGCGAACTATCACTGGGCTGGTTCGGGGAGCTGAAGCTTCAAGATGCCCACAGCTTCCGCGAAGGAGCGGTGGAGTTTACGGAGTACGTGTTGTTCAATTATGCTTCGTTGCTGGTCCGAGTTGGTATTTACCACAGTGTTTACGCCTCCCGCTACGGCTACCCCATCTCTAAGGGTCTCTGCTGCGGTATGATAGAAGTATTTAGTGCCGAGACCAACACATTTTACACGGCGGAGGGGGAAACCTCCCTGGACCTGTGGAGCCTCTGCCAGCTGAGCGGTTTGCCCATTGACGGGGAGCCATATGAAGAAGTATGCCTCCCCGACCTGATCAAGGATGAAACTAACGGGGATGGCCATTATTCTCTTGGGTATTCGTACCGGTATCTCATGAAGGCGTACCGAGAACTATATCAGCTGTCACATGGTGGGAGGCAGCCCGCCCGTGGAGATAGAAAGAGGGTGTGCATGGCCCTGTGGTTGGAATACTTCTATGACGGGGTGAAGCAATATGAAGAGTTTCCCCGTGTTGGCACCGCTGTTGCTTGCAAGAAGCGCACGAAGCCCAAGCTTGGTGTGAAGATCCCCTCCAAGGGGCGTCGGGGCGGGCCTAATCCGATGGGCGTCGACCCGCTAACCCACTGCGCCGCCTATCTCACGTACTGGCTATGTTCATTTGCCATGCCGTACGGGGATGAGACGGTTATTCGGCCAGACGCCATCTACCCAGCATGTCAGATGGCGTGGGGCGTCAAGCTTTCCTTGTGCCCGGTGACCCTCTGCTTGATTTACAAGGCCCTGGGAGACATCAGCACCCATCAGTTTCTGAGGCAGGCCCGGTATGTGTGCCCACTACATTTCTTCAACGCGTGGGTTTACTCGTTGTTCCCCGAGTTCGCCCCGCGAGCTCTCCAGGATTGGGGACTAATGCCGAGGATGCTGGAGTTCGCCAGTGCAGAGCCAGCTTCTACCTCCATACGGATGTTTGATATTTGGGGCCGGTTGACAACGGTTCCCCGGGATGCGGCTGGCACCATTCATTTCTAGACGTCGGCTGCGCACTCTAGCCCTCTGGTGAACAATAAGAGGGAGTGCAAGGACGATCAGGTGGAGAAGTACGTCCACCCCATCAGCCAAGAGAATGTGGTCCGCCCGCTGCTGGAACCGGAGCTGAGGGACTGGGCGCTATCCATTCGCCCAGGCGTGTTGGTATTCAGGAAGGGGGATAATGTGCTGCTGGAGCCGTATTATCCCTTCCGATTTGGTCGCAACTTCGGGTATGACCAGCATATCCCCGTTTATCATGCACAGTTCGGCCTGCCTTCGCGGAACCTCCGGAGAAGTTCAGTTGCTGAGCATGCTAAGAGCTGGTGGGACTTTTTCCACCGGGCGGACACTGCCTCCTTCAGGGTGCCGGCCCCGGGTCGCATTCCCCGAGTGACCCAAGACTACATAAAGTGGTGGAACGCCCGGACGGCTTTCTATCGGTTGCACAAGACCGACTGCTGGGATGGGGCCGAGAGGAGGTTCCTTAGTCGGCAATCGGTGCCAGTACTTGATATTGAGCCAGATCATCTTCTTCGGCTCAAGAACAGGCAGGAGAGAGAGGTAGCGGCCTACATGGCTGCTCGTCGGGAAGCCCGGGACGCGAGGCTGACACTGAAAGTGGAGTTGCCTCCGGTGGCGAAGGATGACTATAAGAAGACATTGCGGGATCTTTGCCAGATAGGGAGAGATCGTCTGGAGCTCATTAACTACCCGCTCCCGATAGAGGAGGAGGGCACCCCCGCAAAGAGCTGGCGTCCAGAGATGGACCTGATCTGCCCATACCGCACATTCATGAGGCGGGAGGAGAGGAAGCCCGAGAATTATAAGGACACCACATGGCTGTATGTTCTGCTGCGGGTGAATGGGCTGAAGATCGAAGATCAGATGGCCGCCATCCTGGGCAAGCGCCTGCACATCCCGTATTATTATGCCGACGGGTGGGGCATGGACCACTTCAATCTTTTCTGCCACCTCTCCTTGAAGAAGCACGCAGATCTGGGTAGCCTTACAGATCGGTGCCAGAAGGTCGAGGACGTGTGCTGGCTGGTCCGAGAGGCGGCGCGTCGGGACAAGGAGCCGTCCCTGAGTTACTGGCCGATAACACTTCGGTTGTACACCGATCCTCACGGTATTTGACCTTTCCCACTTCTTCTATTCTCGCGGTCGCGTCCTTGGCAGATTTATCGGGTACTAACCACGTGTGTATATGTATTTATTCTTCTTACCAGACCATCCCGATAGCACCCAGATGGCGACATACCGCAATCTTCTTCGATTCGTCCAGAAGCCCGCCTACTTTGAAGCCGCACTGCTGGCTCCGACTACGGCTCCTCTACCCAAGGCAGCGAAGAGGGCCCGTGCAAGATCGCCCGTGAAGAAGGCAGTGGATGCCGCGAAGGCGGCTAAGCAGCGGGACACAAAGCGGAGAAAAACAGAGGCGGCCAGGGCCCCGATCGCCATTCCTCCGGCGCCACGGGTCCCATCTTTTGAGGAGTTCGAAGTCACCCGACCCGAGACAAGCCAACCTGCCGGTCAGTACCTTCGACCATCAGCGTGTCTTTTAAGTCTTTCTTTTTTTTTTTGTATTCTCATTTTGGAGCAAAGCCCTGACACCTGACTATTTCTTTTGTCTCAGCCCCTGTGGGAGAGCCCGTGCCCGCACCTATTCCTGACGCGGGGGAGCCAGTTCCTGTGCCCGCCCCTGTCACGGGTGAAGCCGCGATCGTAGCAAAGGCGACCTCGGCGGCGGCTCCGGCTCCCTCACCGCAGGCCAAGGAAAGGTCCGGAGCAAAGTCGCCTGTTAAGAAGGCGTTGGCTGCTGCCAAGGTGGCCGGGCGGCAAGTGGCGAAGCGGAGACGGGCGGAGGGGTCCCCGGTCCCAGCGGCCGCCTCTCCGGTGGCCCCTATCTTGTCCTTTGAAGAATTCGAGGTCACTCGGACTGAGCCGAGTCACCATGCCGGCGGGGTTCAATGGTCGCCGACGTCACCCAGGATCGATTTGCCTCCTGGGCCATCCTTGGATGCGCGCATGGCGACAATGCGCTTCTTTCTTACAGGTGACACGGAGGAACCGGCGCTTATGCTGACCCCAAGCGAGAGCGAGGCCGCGGTCCCCGAGGCAACGGTCTCCGAGGCCGCGTCGCCCATCAGAGAGGCCATCCGCGAGCCACCTCCTGTTGCAGCAGCTGAAGGGGGTATTTTCCTTCGTCGGCCTAATTGACTTCTTTTATCCTTTGGGAGCCGATTGGGTCTGATATAACCCGTGTTTTTTCTTCTGTGTGATAGGCACAGCAGAGGCAGTCGCTGGACTATTCGGGCCCCGCCTGTAGCTCCCGACGACGCGTCTATATGTGAGGAGGAGGCTGAAGTCTGGCGCACTGGCCTCATCTAGCCCGTGGGAGGGTGCGCCGGCCCTTGACCTCGAAGTGGAGGCCCCTTCGCCGGCAAGGGGAGAGCCTGCGGCGGTCGAGTCATCGTCGGGCGAAGAGGTAGACTACAATTACTCCTCCGATGAAGCGGCTCCTGACGAGGGCGTTTCCGGGGCATCGGAGCCACCCGAGCCGGTCTTCAGGGTCCCCTTACTTGCTGGCTCCCCGAGCTTTATGGGGAAGACTGTTGTAAGTGTGAGCTTGCTTGGGCCGGCTCCTTCCTCTCCTTCGTGGTTACCTAATGATCTTTTCTTGTCAATTCCGGGTTTCAGGGGCTTAACTTGCCGGAGGCTGTGGAAAAGGGTACCCCAGTTGCGCCGATCGACCGTCAGGTGGGGGTCGATGTGGGCTCGGGCAAACTAGCCCTTCTATTCGAGGCTCTTGAGCAAGAGTCGGCCACAGGGACTTCAAGTGTTTCCGAAGCGGCGGACGAGCCTCTGGAGGAAGGAGAGATTGCGCCCGAAAGCCACGTCTTCACGGTGGCCGAGGTAAGCAGGGTTTTATGGCTCTTCCCACTTCTCGTCCTCGCGTAATTTATTCCCGGCGACGGGCGGCTAACCGAATTTCATGTGGATAGGTGGCGCCGATCCTGGCATCTGTTCCTGAGGTGGAGACTCTTACCGTGCTCGTGCAGGCGGGGGGCGTCCCTCACCTACTGGTTTCACTTCCACCTCTTCCGAGGCTGCCGGCCCAGATGGAGGACCCTTTCTTGAGGCAAGTATTCGCGGGGCTCCGTGCACATTTGGAGGGATCCCACACGTGAGGGAAGAGTCCGTGGGTGATGGCGTCGGGTCCGGCTTTACTCGAAGCCCCTCCTTCAGCCGAAATAGCCGTACCGGCACCCCTGCCCATCGAGGCAGTGGCAGAAGCAAACCACGCAGAGGTAGAGGAGGCAGGAGAGCAGCGGATGACAGCAGCGTCAGATGCTTCGGTAATGACTTCAGCCATTTCCTCAGCCGTGGTTGGCCAGGAATCTTCTGTCGAGCCACGCCGGCCAGGCGTCTTGACTCTTGCTCTTCCATCTTCTTCGGCCGCGGTGAACGCTGATTTGTGGGCAGAGGTGGACAGCACCGTAGAATTTACTCCCCCAGCCATGCCTTCAGTCAGTCACACCTCGTCAGAGGCGCCATTCCATCAAATGCTGGTAACGCTGCGGACGATGTTCTTTGCCGATCTTTCCTTATCATACCGGGAGGTACACACCATAGTGACGCAGCTGACCGGGGCGTTACAAGTGCTAGGATGCCCACTGGAGGCGTGGTCACGACGAGTCTTGTTATTATTAAAGTATATCAAACGTCGCGAGTTTCTCGAGACCCAGGCCCCTGACGCACGCGCCGCGCTGGACGCCCAAGCGGACGAGTATTTGCAGGTCTTGGAGGCACGGCACCATGATGAAGAGCGCCATGGGAAGGCCTTGGAGAAAGGCCAGGGCCGCGTCCGTTCCCTCAAGAGTCGGATCGAGAAGCTGGAGGGCTACCTTGCTGCGGCTAGGGTTGACCTTGCCGAGGCTGAGAAGGTGGTCGAGAGTGAGAGCGAAGCTCTTGCCGTCACCCAAGTTGAAACGGTGTCCGCGGAAGCCGAACTCGCCTCCCTCGAGGAATTGAGGGGCTGGTTACATGATATGACGAACTTCCCTTGCGTCGGGATCCTCCCCCTCGAGGACATCTTCAGGGGTGTCGGCTGAGCGCCGCCTCCCTCAGCTTTCTCCTTTTTGTAACACAGGGGTATGCCCCGAAGCATATGTAATCTGATCCTTCTTTAAATAGAATAGAACAGTTACAGTTTCACGTGTTCTTCGTGTATGCATTCATCCCAGAGGGACCTCTCTTCCCCTTTTTCTCTTCTGTGTATATTGTCTTCTTCTTCCTCTTCCCTCCCCTCCCCTTTTTGTGCTGAGACACATTGGCAGGGTGTGAATCTTCGCGAGGGTTCGCTTTGGGAGAACCAGGCAGGGACCCATGTCAGGGCATGGGAGAGTGCTCGCCTTCCCAGGGGGAGGACGAGGGGACCACTCCACCATACCGAACGGGCGACTCCCTGGTTTCGCCGTAATATTGGAAGCGCGTGCTGGCCTCAAGCGGGGGGCCTCGGTCAGAGACCGGATTTCTCGTCGTCCAGAGGGGACGGAGAGAAGAGTTCGTTTAGTCAATGACCCGGACGGGTGGTCCGAGCCAAAGGGGTACTCACCGCCCGGGGAGGACGGAGAGAAGAGTTTGTTTAGTCAATGACCCGAACGGGAGGTCTGAGCCAAAGGGGTACTCACCGCCCGGGGAGGACGGAGAGAAGAGTTTGTTTAGTCAATGACCCGGACGGGAGGTCCGAGCCAAAGGGGTACTCACCGCCCGGGGAGGACGGAGAGAATAGTTTGTTTAGAAATTTCTTTTAGTACTTCTGTGGCTACGGGACGACGGCTAGAAACGGGAGGAGTTCCCCCTTTCTTGGCTTCCACTCTTCCCTTGCTCTTGTATCTTTCCCCCCCCCTTTTTTTACTTCTCTTTTTTTCTTTTCTTTTTCTTTTTTTTTCTCTTCTCTTTTCTCTCTCTTTTCCTCTTCTTCTCTTCTCTTTTTTTTCTCTCTTCTCTTCCTCTCTTTTTTTTTCTCCTTTTTTTTTCTCTTCTCTTTTTTCTCTCTTTTTTTCTTTTTTTTTCTTCTTTTTTTTTACCTTCCTCTTCCCCTTTTTTTTTTGCTTTTTTTTGAAAACATGGATAGTGGTCAAGTTGTTTGGACATCAATCACGCAAATCCACCCAAAATAGGGCGGAGGGTCATATTATTGATTGAACGGGGGCGCCGGAGCGTGGTACAGTCTCAAGTGCCTTCCGTTAAGAGGCGGGAACTGAACTACCTCGCGATGGTTGACGATTACATAGGCCCCACCTTCGTAGACTTTTTGGACTACGTAGGGTCCGAGCCAGTTCTCATTCAGGTTACCCTTAGGGTTGGCAGCCATGAGGTCTCTTCTCTTGACCATGACGAGGTCACCCTTTTTGAATTCGCGTTCCTTGACAAGCTTGTCAAAGGCGCGTGCAATCCGGGCCTGGTAGATCTGAATGTTCTGTTGGGCTTGGAGCCGCTTTCCTTCTAGGCTGGAGAGTTCATCAAGCCTTCGTTCAACGTTGATTTGCCCTTCAAGGACAAGGCCATGCTGAATGGCAACCCTGAGGGACGGTATCTCCAGTTCAACGGGGACGATTGCCTCCGAGCCATATACGAGAGAAAAGGGCGAACAGCCTGTTGGAGTCTTGTATACAGTTTGGTACGCCCAAAGCGCCTCGTACACTCTTTCTTCCTAGTCCCTTTTGTTAGAGCTGACCATCTTGGCCAGGAGAGTGCAGAGTGTCTTATTAAAAGCTTCGGCCAGCCCATTAGCCTGTGGGTTGTAAGGAGTCGATGTCCTCCAATCAATTTTATATTTTTCTGCCAGCCGGTAGACCTTCTGGTTGCGGAAGTGGCTGCCGTTGTCCGACACAACTCGGTCGGGGGCGCCAAACCGGAATATGATATTACGGCAGACAAACCTGACCACGATCTCTCCGGTGACCTCCCGCAAGGCGACAGCCTCTGCCCAGCGGGAGAAGTAGTCGGTTGCCGCCAAAATGTATTTACAGCCTGTGGAAGATGCAGGTAAGGGACCCACAACGTCCGTTCCCCACTGGGCGAACGGCCAACTGGGCGCGGTTGGGTGTAATTGCACCGGGGGCCTTCTGGGTATGGTGGCATACTCCTGACATTTTTGACATGACTTAGCATATTTGCAGCAGTCGTCGAACATTGCAGGCCAATAATAGCCAAGCTTCTTTATTTCAATCTTCATTTTCGGCCCGGCCTGGTGTGCACCAGCTGTCCCGGCGTGGACCTCCTTCATGACCCTCCAGGCTTCTTCAATGGACAAGCATCGAAGGAGTAATTTCTGCTTGGCGTCGGCCACCATTCGGAATAATATTCCATTTCGGAGCTCATAGGAGTCCTTAATTCTGATCAGCCTGCGCTTCTCTTCTCTCTTCTTGGGCAGCTGCTGGTACTTGAACCACTGCATCAGGGCGTCTCTCCAGTCGGGTAGGCCGACGGCTTCTGCTGTGGTGACTTCCAGCTCTTCTTCTTCTGGTTCCTCTTCTATCATGCTGGGCATCTGGCGCTGATTTATTACTTGGATACTGAGAGATCCATTTGGAGGCACTGCCAGTGAGCTTGCCAATTTAGTCAGGGCGTCGGCTTGTGCATTCTCCCCTCTGGCGACATGGCCTATCTCAAGGAGATAGAACCGGCCCATGAGTCTCTTCGCCTTAGCGTGATAAGGGAGCAACTCAGGTTTTCGGACATCAAACTGCCCCTGGACCTGCTTGACGACCCGCAACGAGTCACCAAATACTTGGAGCATTTTGATCTCCATTTGGAGGGCCACCTGAAGGCCGATGATCAGAGCTTCATACTCTACTTCATTATTTGTGCAGGGCTTAGTAATGCAGCAGGAAGTGTGCATCACCTCTCCATCTGGCGATTTGAGGACGATGCCGGCTCCGGCCCGTACCTTGGCGTGTCCGGACGGGGTCGCTTCTGTTCTCGAAGCCCCGTCAAAGTACAGCTGCCAGATAGCTTGTTGGAGATGATCCACCTCCAGTGTCTCATCTTCGGGTAGCTCGGTGGCCAACGGGGAGCCTTCGAGCACGGGGTGTGCTACTAAGAAATCCGCGACGGCTTGTTCCTTAACGGCCTTCTGCGGCACGTAGGTGATATCAAACTCCATGAGCAGCACGGCCCACTTGCCAAGGCGTCCCTTCGGGACAGGCTGGAGGAGAATGTGCTTGATAGGGTCAGCTCTGGATATTAGACTTACTTCATGGGATAGCATGTAGTGCCTCATCTTCTTGACTGCGAAGACCAAAGAGAGGCAGACTTTCTCTATCGGGGTGTACTTGGCCTCCGCACCCACTAGTCTCCGGCTGAGGTAGTAGAGAGCCTGCTCTTTTCCCTCATCATTGTTCTGGGCAAGCATTGCCCCCAGTGAATATTCGGTAGCCGCTATGTAGAGAATAAGCGGTCTGCCTTTGACAGGTGCCCCCAGGACTGGCGGGGTTTTCAGGTATTCTTTTAGCTGGTCGAACGCGCGTTGGCATTCGTGACCCCAGCTGAAGGGTGCATTCTTCATCATCAGTCTGTGAAAGGGTTGGCAACGCCCCGACAGGTTGGAGATGAACCTGCGGATATAGGCTAGACGGCCCTGTAGGGACCTCAGCTCTCCCAGACTCTTCGGAGGGGGCAACTCCTGAATGGCTTTTATCTTGAAGGGGTCAATCTCGATCCCTCTGTGCCGGACAATAAAGCCGAGGAACTTACCACTGGACACGCCAAAGGCGCACTTCATAGGGTTCATCTTCAGCCCATACAGCCAGAGCCTTTGGAAGATGTAAGGCCCGTGCCTTAATGGATCCTTCGTGGTTATTGTTCTATTAATTGTTCTGGAATTTCCGGCTATTTTCCTGGATTTTTGGGAATTTATCTGGTATTTTTCTGGATTTATTCGGAGCTGTTTGAGGGTTATTGGAATATTAATAAGATTTTTATATATATAATGATTAAATTATATATATATTAATTTTATTTTTATTTTTATTAATCCCTCACCCCCTCTCCTTTCTTCCCCGTTGATCATTCTCACCCTCGCTCTCTCTCTCCTCTACGCGACCGTCTCCCCCCTTCCTAGGGATCACGGCCAAGACGAGGTCAGATTGAAGCAAGGTTGACGCCGTTGGATTCCTCGCGTCGAGGCGAACGCGTGGGTACCCATCTCGGCGTGGATCGGTGGACGTGGGAGCGTGTTGGAGCTTGAAGGCTCGGCGAGCCTACCTCGGTGCATGCGGGCTTTTCGCGCGTTTCGGCTTGCAAGAGGTAGGGGGATGGAATCCTTAGCTCGCTAGGAGCATTTCCTATAGCTCATCCTGTTGATTAGCGCCCCGTAGTAAGCATGTTGCCCATTTGTTCATATTTAGGGTTTTGGCCATATTCTTCGCGTTTGATCGATTTTAGGCGATGCATGTGCTAGATTAGCTGTTAAATTGTGGTATAGCATGCGTGGTTTGGCAGGTTACAGGTTTTTTCGTTGATACCCGGCGTTTTCAGCCGTCCGGGAGGGTTTCGGTTTACAAACCGTACCCGCTCGTAACCCAGGTGGAGTGACGGTCCGGCCAGGAACCGTCACTTGCCTGACGGTCCAAGATGGACGCGTCACTTCCCAAATAACGGCCTATCGAGGGGCGTCATTTGGAGAGTAACGGTGGGAACCCCATCCGTTACTCGATCGTTGTTTTCCGTTAGCCCGGTGAGGCGGTGAGCCCGGCGGTCTGTCGACCGGCCGTCGCTTCCGAGCGACGCGCCGAGACCGGGGCGTCGCTTCATCTGCTATCGCTTTGGAACGTGGTGTGTTGTTTTGAGCCTCGGGTGAAAGTGACGGCGGAGTTCCCGCGTGTTGCTTGGAAGCAACGCATAGGACCCCTACCGTCACTCTCCCCTTCATGGCCTTTGGGTTTGGTACTCGGGAGGATGTAACGGCGGTGACCTACCGCGCCGCTTGGAAGCGACACGCAGGGCCCCTACCGTCACATTCCCCCCTGCACCTGTGAGTTGGAACTCGGGAGGGAGTAACGGCTGGAGACCAGCGCGTCACTCTTGATGTAACGCACCAGTCCCCGACCGTCACTTCCAAGTAGCGCGTGGGCCTCTGACCGCCGCTTGCCCGTCAGTTTAGTTATGTTCCCAGCTCATTGCTTATGCATTCCGTTCTATACTCATGCCATAGTTGTATTGTTTTACTATATTGTGACGTGTTTTATATGCCAATAGAGTAGCTTTTCTTTCCATGCAATGGAGCCACTGTCGTTACCCTAAGGTCTGTGGAGTACCGACCCGCTTGAGGATGGCGGAGGGGTATGTTTCCCATTCACGGTTTGTAAGCTAGTTCCGTGGGCTCCCAGCCAATGGTAGCGTCCTGCCAAGGGAGAAAACTAGTTAGAGGGCCTGGCTCAGGCTAGAGTCAGTGTGTGCACACGTGGTCGGAGACTGTGGACTGACACCGACGGGTGCCACTCCGACTGGTCACTTGGTTTGGTACTGTTTACGCGCTTAGCTTGTCGCTTCGTCGACTGCGAGTGCTTGAGACGCAGTGTAAGCCGTCAGTGGACGCTTCTGGTTTCTGCTCCAGTGGTTGTCCGTCCTTGTTGTCTGGATTAGCTGCAGCTTATTCTATTTGGTAGTTTTAGTTTCAGACGCTTGCATTTAATTAGTAGTGGCATGTGTTAGCTGTTATACTTGCTTAGATAGAGTTTACAGCTTTCTTGTGATTGGTTATTCATGCCATTGCCTGTGTATTTATTTAAATGCATGCTTTAACTACAGTCATTTATGCATGTCTGCTTGTTTAGTACGAGGTAGGGATCCGCGTGACCCCTACTGAGTCTGGCTGTGACTCACCCTTCTCCTTTCAGGTGAGCCGCGCCCGCCGTCTCCCGGAGTGTAGTGTGCTATTTCGGGACCGTTCCTAGCTGCCAGCTGTGCACGAGCTGCCTTTTTGAGGCTTGTGTAGTGCCTGCCGGGGTATGCCCCGTGTAGTTGTTCTTTTGTGGACTAGTACTTTGTGATTCTGGACTAGTTATATATATATCACTCTGGTTATTTTAAATTGCTTCTGCTCTTGTGTTTAAATCTTAATACTTAATTGTATTGCGCGCCCCAATTCGCAATTAATTATGTATATTCCTCAGCTAACCCCCACTAACCCTTCAGGGGCCTCATCAGCCTCTTGGGTGGCCTCCCCAGTTCTTGGTATCGGTATATCGGTATCCTGAACTCTGGGTCGTCACAGCTGGTATCAGAGATTAAGTTGAGGATTTGCGTAAGGAATTGGAATTGACGCTTGTCCAGAGCTAGTCCTGTTGTCGTCTCTTGCTGGCATAGGATGTTTTCCGTATGATTGATGGATTTTATTGTTGATTGTGTTTTTGGCAGCATAATTATGCCGCCTCGTCGAGGAAGACCTCCTCGTGTTCCTCAAGATGCGCCCAGGGAAGATAGCGGTTCTGCATCTCCTCCTGCAGTTCCCGCTGTTCCTGTCGTTTCAGTGGCTCCTCCAGTGCCGATCGTTCAAGCTGAAGTGCCTGGCAGTCGAGGCAAGGCTTTGAAGGAATTTCTGATGTTCAATCCGCCTGCTTTCGATGGCCAAGCTGATCCAGAAGTCGCGCGGCAATGGTTGGACGTGATAGAGCGTGTGTTTGTCTCGATGGAGTGTGTTGAAGATGAAAAAGTCATGCTCGCTGCCTTTCAACTCCAGGGTACATCCATTGCGTGGTGGAAAGCCGAGTGGCAGATTTCCTTTCGATCCAGACCTCTTCGGCAAATCACTTGGGCAGAGTTTGTTGCTACTTTTGAGCGTGCCTATACTCCTGCCTGCTTGCAGATGGATAAGATGTATCAGTTTATGGAATTGACTCAGGGCAATATGACCGTGCTTCAGTACAGGAACAAGTTCTTGGAATTGGGTCAGTATGCGCCCCATGTGCTGGCCAGTGAAGCTTTGAAGACCCAGCAATTCTTGCGTGGGTTGAGGCCAGAGTTGAAGATGCCGCTGATAGCGAGTCGTGTTGCGGATCTCGATACTGCGTGTCAGACAGCTGTAGCTTTAGAGCTGGAGATGGCGAGACCGGGTGGATATCCCCAAGCAGGGTCAGTGCAGCCGGTAGCTCAGGTTCAGCAGACTTACCGACAGCCCGTGCCTGGTGTTCCTTCGGTCCAGTCAGAGGTTTCCAGTGCTTCCTCTCCTTCTAAGCCCAAGTTCAAAAGGTTCAAGAAGAAGAAGAAGTTTTTTCAGCAGCCGTCCGGTACAGATTCTGTTCAGCAGCCGACAGCACCTTCTTTTCAGACTCGGCAGAGTTCAGCTTCAAGTCAGCCGTGGACGTGTCGGAGATGCGGTGGTCATCACAAGGGCCAGCCGTGTTCTCTTCCTATTGTGTGCTTTAGGTGTGACCAGCCAGGTCATGTGGTTCGGGATTGCCCGCTGAGGCCGACTCAATTGCAAGCTCCTCAGTTGTCTCAACCTCAGCCGCAGTTTAGACCTCCTGCACCTCAAGCTCCACAACAATTTTTCTCTCAGGCGTCGGCGTCTTCTCAGCAATCTTCAGCTGGTTCCAAGAAGCAGAAAGGCAAAGTTTCTCATTTGACAAGAGCTGATGCTGCTGCGTCCCATCTTGTGGAAGGTACGATTGTGCTTTATGGTCATTCAGCCCATGTCTTATTTGATTCTGGTGCTTCTCACTCTTTTATTTCTGAGGATTTCATGGCTTGTATCGAGGAACCGACTACTGAGTTGTCTTGTGAGCTGTTTGTGGAATTACCTTCTGGAGATTTCATGGTTACTCCTCTGTGTTTGGAAGAATCTCCTGTTTGGATTGATAATCACCAGTTGCCGGCAAGATTGTATGCGTTGCAGCTGGCAGATTATGATGTTATTCTGGGAATGGATTGGTTGGAGCATTATGGAGCTGTAGTTGACTGCAGATCGAAGAAAGTCTATTTTCAGCCCCAGGGAAAATCAGCCTTTTATTTTCAAGGTATTCGATCCCGTTCTTCTCGTATGATTATTTCTGCTATTCGAGCCTATAGGTTGCTTAGCGCAGGTTGTCAGGGATTCCTTGCTTCAGTGGTGGCTGTTGAAAAACCACGACGAGATGTTTGTGATATTCCTGTTGTTTGTGAGTTCCCTGATGTGTTTCCTGACGAGTTGCCAGGCTTGCCCCCAGAGCGAGAGATTGAGATGGAGATTGAACTGATTCCAGGTACTGGCCCCTTAGCAAAGCCGCCGTACCGTATGGCTCCAGCTGAATTGAAAGTACTGCGTGCACAGCTACTAGAGTTACTGGAGAAAGGTTATATTCACCCCAGTTTTTCTCCGTGGAGTGCCCCAGTGCTGTTTGTGAAAAAGAAAGATGGAAGCCTGAGACTTTGTATTGATTACAGGCAGCTGAATCAGGTGACTATCAAGAATAAGTATCCGCTCCCCAGGATTGATGATTTGTTTGACCAGTTACAGTCTGCTACTGTCTTTTCGCGGATTGATCTCCGGTCTGGCTATTTTCAATTGCGGATCCGGGAATCTGATGTGGAGAAGACTGCTTTCAGTACTCGTTATGGTCACTTTGAATTTTTAGTCATGCCGTTTGGTTTGACTAATGCCCCAGCAGCTTTTATGGACCTAATGCAGCGTATCTTTCGTCCATTTCTGGACCAGTTTGTGGTGATCTTTGTTGATGATATCTTGATTTATTCTGCCTCCGTTGATGATCATGTGCAGCATTTGAGGATCGTTCTGCAGACTCTAAGAGATCACGAGCTTTATGCGAAGCTCAGTAAATGTGAATTCTGGCTTCGAGAGATTCATTTTCTTGGCCATGTGATTTCTGGTGATGGAGTGGCAGTAGACCCTGCAAAGATTGATGCCGTTTTGAGTTGGCAGAGACCGAGGACCATCACTGAGATACGAAGTTTTTTAGGATTGGCTGGGTATTACCGTAGATTCATTCAAGATTTTGCGAAGATTGCAGCACCGATGACTAAATTGACACGGAAGGATGTGCCATTTGTCTGGTCGGATCAGTGTGAGGCTAGCTTTGTTGAATTGAAAAGGCTATTGACTTCTTCTCCAGTGTTGACTTTGCCTTCCGACTCGGGTGGTTTTCTTGTTTGTACTGATGCTTCTCGAGTAGGTTTGGGTGCAGTGCTGATGCAACATGGTAAGGTTATCGCATATGCATCTCGGCAATTGAAACAGCACGAAGGGAATTATCCCACTCATGATCTGGAGCTGGCTGCAGTTAATTTTGCCTTGAAGATCTGGAGATATTATCTGTATGGTGAGAAATTTCAGATTCTTACTGATCATCAGAGTTTACAGTATATTTTCTCCCAGAAAGATCTGAACCTCAGGCAGAGGCGATGGATGGAATACATGAAGGATTATGACTTTACACTCTCCTATCAGCCAGGTAAAATGAATGTTGTGGCCGATGCTCTGAGCAGGAAAGTACAGGTCAGCCATTTGTTGCTTCACGAATGGAAGTTGTGGGAACAGCTTCTGAGCGAGGCATTGTGTGTAGAGATTCCTGCCGATCCGAAGATGGCAGTTTGTGCTAGCTTAGTTTTGGGTTCAGCTTTGTATCAGCAGATTTTAGAAGCCCAGCAAGCTGATTCTGATTTGGCCCGTGTTATATCAAGATATGATGTGGAACTTGATGACGAGCTGGTTGTCAGTTTCCAGGGCAGATTGTATATTCCCGTTGATAATGATTTGAGGAATGAGATTCTGAGTGAAGCCCATTGTTCCCGTTTTGCTATTCACCCTGGTGTCACTAAGATGTATCAGAATTTGAAGAAGCGGTTCTGGTGGCCCGGCATGAGGAAGGACGTGGCTATTTTTATTTCTAAGTGCTTGACGTGTCAGTTAGTTAAAGCCGAACATCAAAAGCCAGGTGGTCTGCTTCAGCCATTAGAGATTCCGATGTGGAAATGGGACCATGTTACTACAGATTTTGTGGTGGGTTTGCCTCGAACTTCTCAATGTTTTGATGGGATCTGGCTGCTTGTCGACAGATTGATGAAAATCGCCAGATTATTGCCGATTAAAGTTACTTAGAGTGTGCAGAGATTGGCCGAGCTCTATGTGCAGAAGATCGTGCCGCTGCATGGAATTCCTGTTTCACTTGTGTCAGATCGTGACCCACGTTTTACCTCTGGCTTCTGGCGTAGTTTCCAGAAAGCTTTGGGCACTGAGTTAGCTTTCAATTCAGCGTATCACCCACAGTCAGATGGACAGTCAGAGATAACTATTCAGACTCTGGAGGACATGCTGAGATCGTGTTGCCTTGATTGGCAAGGTTCGTGGGGTCAGCATTTGCCACTTGTTGAGTTTGCTTATAATAACAGTTTTCACTCCAGTATTGGCATGGCTCCTTATGAAGCGCTGTATGGTCATCCTTGTCGTACTCCTCTGAACTGGTTTGATGTTGGGGACCGACTGTTGACGGGATCGGACATGGTACGACAGTGTTCTGATGTGGTTCGTCTGATCAGGCAGAGGTTGTTGACGGCTCAGAGTCGACAGAAAAGTTATGCAGATCAACGCAGACGTCCACTACAATTTGAGCCTGGAGATATGGTGTTTGTTAAAATATCTCCAATGAAGGGTGTTTCCAGGTTTGGGAAGCGTGGAAAGCTTAGTCCGCGATATGTTGGCCCTTTTCCGATTGTTGAGGCTATTGGTTCAGTGGCTTATCGTTTGCAACTGCCGGCGGCCATGCAAGCTATTCATGATGTGTTCCACGTGTCTCAGTTGAGGAAATATGTGCCTGATGCTTCTCATGTTCTCGATGATTCAGTGTGGCCCGAAGTGACTACTAATTTGTCCACACCAGAGTTTCCTATCCGAATTGAAGACCGTCGTGAGCAGCGGTTGAGGAATAAGGTTATTCCTCTGGTAAGGGTTGCATGGCAGCGTCACTCTGGTAACGAGTCTACTTGGGAGCGTGAAGATGAGATGCAACAGCTTTTTCCTTTCTTATTCCAATGAGGTATAGCCTTTTCTCTGTTTCCTCCTTTTCGGTTGTTGAAAATTTCGAGGGCGAAATTTCTGTAAGGAGGGAGGGACTGTAAGGCCCGTGCCTTAATGGATCCTTCGTGGTTATTGTTCTATTAATTGTTCTGGAATTTCCGGCTATTTTCCTGGATTTTTGGGAATTTATCTGGTATTTTTCCGGATTTATTCGGAGCTGTTTGAGGGTTATTGGAATATTAATAAGATTTTTATATATATAGTGATTAAATTATATATATATTATTTTTATTTTTATTTTTATTAATCCCTCACCCCCTCTCCTTTCTTCCCCGTCGATCATTCTCACCCTCGCTCTCTCTCTCCTCTACGCGACCGTCTCCCCCCTTCCTAGGGATCACGGCCAAGACGAGGTCGGATTGAAGCAAGGTTGACGCCGTTGGATTCCTCGCGTCGAGGCGAACGCGTGGGTACCCATCTCGGCGTGGATCGGTGGACGTGGGAGCGTGTTGGAGCTTGAAGGCTCGGCGAGCCTACCTCGGTGCATGCGGGCTTTTCGCGCGTTTCGGCTTGCAAGAGGTAGGGGGATGGAATCCTTAGCTCGCTAGGAGCATTTCCTATAGCTCATCCTGTTGATTAGCGCCCCGTAGTAAGCATGTTGCCCATTTGTTCATATTTAGGGTTTTGGCCATATTCTTCGCGTTTGATCGATTTTAGGCGATGCATGTGCTAGATTAGATGTTAAATTGTGGTATAGCATGCGTGGTTTGGCAGGTTACAGGTTTTTTCGTTGATACCCGACATTTTCAGCCGTCCGGGAGGGTTTCGGTTTACAAACCGTACCCGCTCGTAACCCAGGTGGAGTGACGGTCCGGCCAGGAACCGTCACTTGCCTGACGGTCCAAGATGGACGCGTCACTTCCCAAATAAAGGCCTATCGAGGGGCATCGTTTGGAGAGTAACGGTGGGAACCCCATCCGTTACTCGATCGTTGTTTTCCGTTAGCCCGGTGAGGCGGTGAGCCCGGCGGTCTGTCGACCAGCCGTCGCTTCCGAGCGACGCGCCGAGACCGGGGCGTCGCTTCATCTGCTATCGCTTTGGAACGTGGTGTGTTGTTTTGAGCCTCGGGTGAAAGTAACGGCGGAGTTCCCGCGCGTTGCTTGGAAGCAACGCATAGGACCCCTACCGTCACTCTCCCCTTCATGGCCTTTGGGTTTTGTACTCGGGAGGATGTAACGGCGGTGACCTACCGTGCCGCTTGGAAGCGACGCGCAGGGCCCCTACCGTCACATTCCCCCCTGCACCTGTGAGTTGGAACTCGGGAGGGAGTAACGGCTGGAGACCAGCGCGTCACTCTTGATGTAACGCACCAGTCCCCGACCGTCACTTCCAAGTAGCGCGTGGGCCTCTAACCGCCGCTTGCCCGTCAGTTTAGTTATGTTCCCAGCTCATTGCTTATGCATTCCGTTCTATACTCATGCCATAGTTGTATTGTTTTACTATATTGTGGCGTGTTTTATATGCCAATAGAGTAGCTTTTCTTTCCATGCAATGGAGCCACTGTCGTTGCCCTAAGGTCTGTGGAGTACCGACCCGCTTGAGGATGGCGGAGGGGTATGTTTCCCATTCACGGTTTGTAAGCTAGTTTCGTGGGCTCCCAGCCAATGGTAGCGTCCTGCCAAGGAAGAAAACTAGTTAGAGGGCCTGGCTCAGGCTAGAGTCAGTGTGTGCACACGTGGTCGGAGACTGTGGACTGACACCGACGGGTGCCACTCCGACTGGTCACTTGGTTTGGTACTGTTTACGCGCTTAGCTTGTCGCTTCGTCGACTGCGAGTGCTTGAGACGCAGTGTAAGCCGTCAGTGGACGCTTCTGGTTTCTGCTCCAGTGGTTGTCCGTCCTTGTTGTCTGGATTAGCTGCAGCTTATTCTATTTGGTAGTTTTAGTTTCAGACGCTTGCATTTAATTAGTAGTGGCATGTGTTAGCTGTTATACTTGCTTAGATAGAGTTTACAGCTTTCTTGTGATTGGTTATTCATGCCATTGCCTGTGTATTTATTTAAATGCATGCTTTAACTGCAGTCATTTATGCATGTCTGCTTGTTTAGTACGAGGTAGGGATCCGCGTGACCCCTACTGAGTCTGGCTGTGACTCACCCTTCTCCTTTCAGGTGAGCCGCGCCCGCCGTCTCCCGGAGTGTAGTGTGCTGTTTCGGGACCGTTCCTAGCTGCCAGCTGTGCACGAGCTGCCTTTTTGAGGCTTGTGTAGTGCCTGCCGGGGTATGCCCCGTGTAGTTGTTCTTTTGTGGACTAGTACTTTGTGATTCTGGACTAGTTATATATATATCACTCTGGTTATTTTAAATTGCTTCCGCTCTTGTGTTTAAATCTTAATACTTAATTGTATTGCGCGCCCCAATTCACAATTAATTATGTATATTCCTCAGCTAACCCCCACTAACCCTTCAGGGGCCTCATCAGCCTCTTGGGTGGCCTCCCCAGTTCTTGGTATCGGTATATCGGTATCCTGAACTCTGGGTCGTCACCGAAGACGACCCTGAGGTCGCTCAGATGTTCAGGTCTCTTCTTAGTCTTGACAACTAGATCATCAATGTAGCATTCGACCTTGCTATATAGCAGCTCGTCGAAGATCTTGGTCATTGCCCGCTGATATGTAGCACCGACATTCTTGAGGCCGAAGGGCATCCTCTTGTAGTGGAATATCCCCTTGGGTGATCTGAAAGCCGTGTGAATCTGGTTGTGGTCGGCTATCCAAATTTGGTTATAGCCGGACGATCCGTCCATAAAAGACAAGGCCTCGTGGCCGGTGGTTGCATCAATCATCACTTCGGTGATAGGCACCGGGAAATCATCTTTTGGGCAAGCTTTATTCAGGTCACGAAAATCCACGCAAATCCTGATCTGTCCATTCTTCTTCTTCACCGGCACAATATTGGCCAGCCAGGTGGTGTACTGGTTCTCCGCCACGAAGCCGACATCTATGAGCTTGTCGACCTCCTTGTAGATCTGGCTGATCAATTCCGGCCTTATACGCCGGGGAGACTGCTTCACTGGTTCCACTGTGGGACCAATGGCCAAGATGTGCTGAGTCACCTCGGGGCTGAGCCCGGGCATTTCTTTATAATTCCAGGCTAAGCAATCCCAGAATTCTTGCAGCAACTTTGTGTATTGTTCTCTCTCCTGTAGGGGCATAAGAGCACTCAGAAAGGTCGGCCTGGGGTCACCTCTGTGCCAAGGTTGATCTCAATCAATTCGTCGACTGTGGCCTGGCCGCCATTTTCAATTTTCGGCGGGGCTGGCGACAAATCGACGAAGTCTTGATCTTCATCATCTTCGGGCTCGAGGACGCCGTCCCCCTCTTCTTGTTCCTCATGAAGGGGCGCGGGGGCTACATCTGTCGCGCACCCCTCCTGGACCGTAGCTGACGGGTCCGCGGGGTCCGCTGGTGCAGAAAGGCACAAGGCCACCTCGGGATCTTCTGTATAATCATCATAGATAGCTCCGGCGGGGGCCGGGGCAGCCGCATCTTCAGGTGCCTGGTACTGGATGGATAGTGTATAAGCTCCTCTTCTGGGGCTGTCCGCCGCGTGGGGGCGTGGTGGGACTACCACATAGTCTCCCATTCTGAGCTCGTCCCTGTCAATGAGGTCTTGAGCAATGTCCTTGAAGACATAGCAGTCTTCGATGGCGTGGCCCAGTATCTGGTGGTAGGGACAAAACAGTGGGTCCCCACTTCTTCGGGTGTCCTGCGGCCTCTTGGACCGTGGGAGGGAGACCTTGCCGTAGTGGCAGGCCCAGTCAAAAATACCCCGAGTCTTCTCTCTTGGGAAAGAGTAGGGCTTTTGCAGCTTCTCTTGGAGTGTCAGGCCTTGCCTGGTTGGCCGTCCGGTTAATGGGCTTGCCGTGTCTCTTGTCTCCCTTCTTGACCAGACGGGGACATCGGGACTGGTGTCTCGGGGTCGAGACATATAGCCACCCCACGGGCGGAGAGAGCCCTGGATGAGGTCGGCAACTAGCGAGGTCAACTCAGCCAGCCGTGCTTTTAACATCTCGATCTCCCGTTGCTGCCTATGGTACAAGGCGTACATGACGGGGTCATATCGAGGGGAATTTGGGGCATGACCCATGCTTCTGCTTCTTGCTTCGCCAGCAGGCCGAAGTGAGGGCGCCTTGGCGGTGTGCTCTTGCGAGGCTAGTCTGTCGGAGAGAGAGGGGGTTTTCCCCGTGCAGCAGCGGCAGAGAGGGTTCCAAAGGAACACTTCTTCGTCTTGTGCCTCCTCAGACGGAGGCCTGGGATATACTTCTTGGTGGGCTTCCCGCAAATCTACAGCTTCCGCGGGGTCGTCGCCGGACAAGGCTGAAACCGATATCACATCAGTTTCGTAATAATCTTCTGGTGAAAAGCCCAGACCGGGGTGCTTGGTGATTTGCAGCAACCGCTGATCCAGGTTTGGTGGGTTCCATATTCTCTCGAACATTTCCTTCCGGCTGGAGGGTTGATAGGGGGGAATCTTTTGCTTTCTGACCATTCTGGCTGCCTGGTCGGTCATATGGGGGAGTCCCACAATGGGGACGTATGGGTCATGCAACTCGTCAGGAAACCGGCAATCATCGTCTTCCATGACTTGCTTTTCCCCGGCAACATAAAAGATGGTGGATGGCCCCTCCGGGTTAGGCACCTCAAAGGTCCTCAGTCGCTCGGCCGCTTGACAGTCAATCTCTGTAATGGGCTTGATGATCCCTGGCGGGACCCTGACATCCTCCAGCAGGTCTTCGAGGCAAGGCGTCCCCGGTGTAGAGTAGATAGGGAGAGGGGCTCCCTTAAATACCCCCCCCCCCTCTTGTGCAATGAATGGTACATGTGGGGGAGCCACATAACCTGGGGGCGGCGGAGGAAACCAACTGCCCGACTCCACTTTCTTCTTCCCTTTGTCTCGGGCGGCTTGGGGGGCTTGCTTCGCCTTCTCTAGATATAGATTGGCATCTGACAAGTGACACTCGAACACCTCGAACGGGTGGAGGTCGGCGAAGATTCTGGCTTCCTTCCCTTCACAGGGGTACTTGATGCATTGATGCAGGGTGGAGGGCACCACTCTGTTCTGGTGTAGCCAGGGGCGACGAAGCAACGCCTTATAGGAGGTGTTGGAGTTGATGACGTGGAACTGGACCTTGGTGGTGAAGTCATCAAAGGTCAGGCTGAACTCCGCGACCCCCATGGGCACCTCACATTTTTGGTTAAAACCAGCAATCTTGACATTTCTGACCTCAACCAGGTGTACATCAAAATAATGCTTTTGGTACACCCGGTACGGGAGTATATTCACTGCTGCCCCCGGGTCGATCAGGACCCTGTTGATGGGCTGGCCGTTCAGCTGCCCTTTCATGTAGAGGGGCCTGTTATGGCTGCAGGTCGGCAGGAGCATGTCGTCTTCTGTGAAAGCCACAGCTACTTCAGGTGAGGTTTCTGCCAGGCAGGCTTCAAGGTGCGCTGGCGTCTGGAGTGCAGAAATGATGGCTTGCCGTGTTTCTTCGCCCAAAGACAGCATCTCCCACACGGTAAACCGGGTCGGGATCTTCTTGAGGTGTCTGACTATCCGTTCGACGGCCCGCACCTTGAGTAATTTCATCTCTTCGGGCTTGCTGCGCCTGCCTCCTTCCTGGAGCTGGGGTGTCAGGTCATGGGAACGCCAGCTTTGTGGGCTCTGTTACAGCCTGCTGAGCCGGCGGGCCCTGCTGGGCTTCCTCCGTCCCCCGCATGAATTCGGCGAGGTTTGGGATGCCGTTGAATTCTTCTTCTGGCTGAGGAAGAGTTGCCGCCGGTAGAGCTTGAGAGCTGCTAACTTTTTCGGTCGAAGGAGACCCCTGGGAGTGCGCCCGCCCTGCCGTTCGGGCTAACATGAATTCGGCGAATGAAGGGGTGCCTTGGCTTCTGGCCCCTCCGGGATAGAGACCCGACGGAGGAGGGATCTCGGTGCCTCGGACCTCAGGGTCGGGAACCTGGTACGGCTGTTACCCCCTGAGCATGATGTTGAGGTTATCCTTAGGAGGGCGCCCCCACTTCCTTCCCGACCTGGTGGCATGTTGGGAAGTGGAGACTTCAGCTTGATTCACCTCTGGCGGCTCATAGGGTGGCTCATCTTCTGTTTCCTCCAGGGAAAGGGCAGTGTCGAATAACGCCGAGAGGGTGTTGCAGGCGACGACGACCTCCTTCTTCTTCTCGCCCCTGGGTCTTCTCTTCTTCTTCTTCTTTCCTGCTGCGGCGGATGGCTGCTCTTGGGGAAGTTCAGCCCATAGGGGAGGCTCTTTCTCTGCTTCAGCTTCTGCCCCTGGAGCCAGTTCGAGTGATTTGAACTCCTCCCATGGGACGTACTCCTTCAGCTCCACGGGCTGAATTTCGGGCTGCTCATAATCTTCCAGCCCATCAATAATAGCCTGGAGTCTTTCAACCTCTGGGCTGGTCTTCTTGTGCATTCGCAGTGGGACAGAGCTCTTTTTATTGTGAGTGGGCCACCTCATGACTAGCCGGGGGGCCGTGTCGTGGCGAACTGGGCTTGCTGGGGGCGGTGCAGGCCGGGGCGTTGCGTCCCTCAGACGAACTCCGGGGCTGGGTCGAGGGACGTGTGCTCTTCTATTCTTTCTAGTTGCAGTCTGCCAGCCTCCTTGATCCGGAGCCGGGGTCATGATGAAGGTCTCATAAGTGGCGCGGGCACAGGCCTCCGCCCACTCCTCAGGCAACTCCTAATATAGCGAGACCATATTGACAGTGGAGGTTATGCTGGGCAACTCATGCGGTTGTGGGGGGTCTACTCTATGCTCCCCCATGTCCAGCTCCCCATTCTTGATTAAGGACTCAATAACATCCTTGAAGACATAGCAGTCTTCAATGGTATGTCCGAGCACTCGGTGGTACGGGCAGAAGCGCGGGTCGTCCTTTCTCTTTAGGTCGCCGGGCCTTTTCGGCTCTGGCAGTGTGACTTTGTTGTAGCTAGTCGCCCATTCGAACAGAAGCTTAGACTTCTCCCGGGCAAAGGAATACAACTTATTTCTCATTTTCTCCCTTAGTGAGGGGCCTTCCCGCCGTTCTGTAGCTCTGGGCGGAGGAAGGTCGGCAGCCCCCTTGACTTTCTCTTTCTATTTTTCAAAAGCCTGGAAATCTAATGTGTGCACTTCAGGGGGAGCCGGCTTCTTCTCGGCCTGCCTGGCTCTTTGGCTTGACATGGCCGGGGTGGAGGAGTATCGGGCCAAAAATGCCTCGATCTCTGCTACCACGTTGTTCAGGCGGTCAAATGTCTTGACCTCGGTGCCGATCATCCTTTCCAGGATTTCTTTCTTCAAGTTCTGTTTGCAGATCTGCACCGCATCCTCCTGGTGTGGGGGACGCCTGCACCTCATGCTGAGGTTCCTCTATCTCTTAATATAGTCGAGGGCCGACTCGTCATTCTTCTGTCTTGTGGCATAAAGTTCGGCCATGGTGACCTCTCGCTCTGCAACATAAAATCTTTCTTTGAACTTCTTTTGCATGTCGGGCCAGTCGGCGACAGACCCGGGTGGCAGGCCGGAGTACCACTCAAAGGCAAGCCCGGTGAGTGTCGAGCCGAAGAACTTCAGGAGGTAGACCTCATCAGCAGCCAAGTCCCCCATGACATTCACATAATAAGCAATGTGCTCCCTGGGGGACCCTTGCCCGTTGAACTTTTCGAACTTGGGTGGCTTGGTGACGCCGACCGACAACTTCTTCGCAGCATGGTGAGCCGGGTAGGGCACCCTATAGACATCGAACGGCGTCTGATCCCCGTCGCCTCTCTCGGCCAGTTTCATGTCTATCATCTGTTCCAGCATCAACCGGCTAACCGTTGCTGGGTCGACCGGACTCGGATAAAAATGAGCGGGCTACGTGCTCGGGGTGGCTAGCACGGTCGCCTGGGGGGCCATGAGGGACCCTTGGGAAGGTGAGGCCTGTGGCGGGGCCGGTGCTGCGCAGTGTGCCTGCCGCAGTGACACACCCCCGAGAGGATTGAGGGCTGCAGGGGGGGCTGCTTCTGAAGACTGCCCCCTGTCCCTGGGTACTTCGGGTATAACCTCGGTCTGCTAGGACATCGGGGGCGGTGTGTTGCGCTCATTCAATCGCTTTTTAAGTGATTCGATTTCCTGCTGGAACCGCTGCATCATGAGCAGCATTGCCGGGTCAACCGTGGGGAGGCTGGGCATGCCCCCTGTCTCCTCGGCCGGGGCGTCCTCGGATGATGTCGAGGGTCCGCCACTCGTGTCGCCGGTGGTGACCACATTGGCCATGAGGGCCGAGAGGGGCTCTTCAGGTAGGGTCCCTTCGGTGCCTGTGGGTGCCACGCCGCCTGCCGCTCTCCCTCTTCTAGTGAGGGGTCCCGGCCTGACGGCGATTCTGGACACTTCTTCCGGATCGGTGGGCAAGGCCCCATACCGACCGTGAACTCCTGCCATGTTGCAAGTGAATGTTTGCCATCTCTTGTTCTTGCTTCTCTTTGTCTCCCTCCTAGACGATCTTTCTGGGAACACCAGTCTGTCGAAGACCGATCGTCGGGGCGACGTTTCCTCCCGTACAGGGGATTGGCGCGGCTCCTCCGAGCGATTCCTCGACTCCGCACTGGGTGCGGGTCGGGCTCCCTCTTCCTGGAAGGCGGAGGCCATTGCCCCCAGCAGTCTCTGGCGGCCGGCGGGGGTGCTACCCGGGCCTCGGAGGTAATTCCTCATAGCCTGCCCGATCCCTTCCCACTCCTGGTCAGGGAGAGCAGCCTGCGGTTGCATGTCGATGATAGTGGCAGGGGGAGAGTAGGCCCTGGGTACCGGGCGGGCGGCGTTGTGTCGGTGCCTGCGGTGATAGCGGTGAGCTTTCTCGGGCAGCACCGGGGTGACGGGTGCTGGTCGGTAAGCCGGGGTCGTGAGCTCGACCCTTTCATTTCTGCTAGCCCTCCTCGGGCGGAAACTGCTAGGCCCCGCCTGGGCGAGTGCAATGGGTCAGGCCTCCGTGGGGACCCAGACCTGCTTCAGTTTGGCCGGCCTGTGAACCGGCGCAGGCTTCGGCGATGCGGCCACAGTAGTGGGCGTCACCTTCTCCTTCAACTTCTCCAGTCCTTGAAAGGAGTTGTGGACTGGGACAGTCGGGATGACACGGTCCGGTGTCACCCGAGAACTCTGCCCGTCCAGGCGGACTCGGAGGGCCCCGACAGTCATAGTCTTTCCAGAGTTGGAGGTGCGGCGTCCAGAGCTGGCACCGGTGTTGCTCCTCCGGAGCCTTCTTCGGTAGGATGCCGACCCTTGGTGAGATGGGCCGGTGGTTTGGTGCAGGTGGTGCACGTTACATCTTAGCGTCGTTGCTGGGACGTTGTTGTTGCTCTTGGCCATAGCTCAGCCGATAGCAGCTTCAGTGGCCCCCAGAGCGGGAGAGTTGATCTGGGACTCCTCAGGCGCCTTCACCTCGAGGATGTTGGCAAAGGCCACCCCCAAGAAGTTGGGGAAGCCGACGGTGGGAGGGAAGCTCCCGAAGTTGAGGGGGACCGCTAGGTAGCCACCTCGGACATGGTTCTCCACGACTTGGGGGCTGCAGGTGACAGCCATCATCGGCACCATGCTGCAATTTCCTCTCTCCTGCATTTGAGAAGGTAACGCAATTAGTATTACAAGAAGGGGGCCACGGGGCCCCTAACTTCGGCAAAGAGATGAAGGGTGGATGGGTCCCACCGGGCGTGCCAGAACTGTGGAGGCACTTTAATTCGCTGGTTCAGGTGGTTTCGTCTTATTAAGTGCGTGGGCGTGCCAGTCACCGAAGTGACGATTTATTCGGGCTCCGAAGAGTCCATGGTGCGCTCAATCTAACTTCGTCAGGCGATTGTGTGGTTCATGTCCAGACCGAATCCCGTCGCGCCGTCAAGGTCACGACGTCATTTACATCCCCCATACGAGGGAATACCCTTGATTAATGGCCAAAATTAGGGGCCCTGCGGCCGAAAAGAATAATACTAATTGCGTGAGAAAGAGACAAGAGAAAATCACACCGAGGTACGCATTAGGATGCGAGCCACTGGCCATGTGGGTCACTCGTGGACCTTTTCATATTCGGACACGGGTCCGTGATAGAAACGTGACGGAAAACTGGGGCGATAAATGAATCCGATCTGATTAGAATGTCGGCCCAAGACTGGGTTGGGGCACGGTCATGTCGGGACGAATCCCAAGACTCGGGCCCGGCCTGCGAGGGCGGCATCACTGTTCCTTTTGCGTCGAGTCACGGAGAGAGAGGGCTGCAATGTAGAATTATTAATACTTCGTAATGTTTTATCATTATTATTCTTATTATCCTGCTGCTCATTCCTCTTTCCGCATCTGTTTCGGGTGATCTCCCTCATCTTGCTCACTGCTATTGTTGCCCCCCCCCCTTTATTATTATTATTATTATTATTATTATTGCCACTTATTTCACTCGTTATCATTTTTTTATGGATATATTCAGGTTTATTTATTCATCATGACTTTTATTAGTTTGTTAGTGCTGCCATTAGATGCCTATATGTATATGTATATGTGCATTCACGTATTATATATATGTATATATTTATTACATTTTTTTTGAGAGAGTTGACCCTTGGTGGGTTGAAAAGGGGGCTAAAAAGGGAGTGTACCGCTGAAGGAAGGTGGGCAGAAGAGTGTGCTGGTGAAGGGCTGGGGATGGGTGCCGCTGAAGGGATTAAGGAGGTGTGCCGGCGAAGGAGGGCGGCAGGTTTGCCGGCGAAGGGCTGGAGACATGTGCCGTTGAAGGGCTTGAAGGGGGGGGGCGTACCGGTGAAGGCCTGAAGGAAGTGTACCGCTGGGGCTATAGCTGGAGAGTGTATCGGTGAAGGAGGGGGATAATGTAAAGTCTGTACGTTCCTCAGCCTAAAGTCTATACATTGTCTACTCAACCAGCACACAAAGTCTACACGTCCTTTAGTCTAAAGTCTGTACATTGTCCATTGGATGCAGTTCGAAGTCTATACATTGATAGCCCCAAAGTCTACACGTTGCAGCCCAAAGTCTATACATTGGCCATCACCCATCAGCTCAAAGTTTGTACATTGACCGACATAAAGTCTATACATTACAGCTCAAAGTCTATACGTTGGCCAGCATTCATCAGCTCAAAGTCTGTACATTGACCAGCATAAAATCTATACGTTGCAGCTCAAAGTCTATACGTTGGCCAGCATGAAGTCTATACATCGCCCAAGTCTATACGCTGCAGCACAAAGTCTGTACATTGGCCAGCCCCAGGTCTATACGCTGCAGCATGAAGTCTGTACATTGCCCAAGTCTATATGCTGCAGCACAAAGCCTGTACGTCGCAGCATGAAGTCTATACATCGGCCACCAAGTCTATACACTGTAGCACAAAGTCTGTACATTGGCCAGCCCCAAGTCTATACACTACAGCATGAAGTCTGTACATTGCCCAAGTCTATACGCTGCAGCACAAAGCCTGTACGTCGCAGCATGAAGTCTATACATCGGCCACCAAGTCTATACACTGCAGCACCGAGTCTGTACGTTGCAATATGAAGTCTGTACATTCTTCAGCCTATTCAACTCAGAGTCTGTACGTTGCCCATGCAATCAACATGCGAAGTCTATACATTGCTTGTTGCTGCGTTTGTGCATCCATCTGCCAAGTCTGTACACTGGATCCTATTGAGACGGTGGATGAGGGTGTACCGGCGAAGGGAGAGAGACGATGGGAGGGAGTGTGCCGCTGAAGGGTATGTCCCTGGGGCAATTAGGGGTGTACCACTGAGGGTTCAAGGGGCGTGCCGGGGAAGGCTTTGAAGCGTGCCGCTGAAGGCTGGGAGGAGTGTGCCGCTAAAGGGTGTGTCCTTGGGGGAAATTAGGGGTGTACCGCTGAGGGTTCAAGGGGCGTGCCGGGGAAGGCTTTGAAGCGTGCCGCTGAAGGCTGGGAGGAGTGTGCCGGCGAAGGGGTCGGATGAGTATGCCACTGGAAGATGACTGGGGTGCACCGTTGAAGGGCCAATCAGGGCGTGATGGTGGAGGTTCAATCAGTCTTCAATTCTTTATTTTAAGACTTTTCTTTTCTTCTTGTTTTAATTTTTATGCAGTTTTATATAAACTTCTCCCTTATTTTATCCTGTTCGGCCTCTCTGCCATGAGTCGGAAGTTCGGCCTGTCATGGCGCTGATCCGTTCGGTTCTTATCATGATACCGGCAATGACTTGATTAGTTGGAGGACTTCATCATTAATTATTCTGTTCGTTTGTTGCCTCCTTTTGTCTTATTTAACATGTTGTTATTTTCTGACAAAAATTCGGCAGCATCTCCCCTTGACCCGGGGCGTAAGGGAGATAAAGGGAACGCACCCACATGGAGTGGCGGAACCCGACAACTGGAGGTGGGCGCCCGAGGGCAGCAACCCCTTTATGGGACCTCGGAAAACCCGGAGAAAACCGTGAACGGAGGGCTTCTAGTACTAGGCAGAATGGGCTGGGGGTTGGCGGCTGAGGGCGTACCGCTGAGGCACCAGGAGAAGGTGTACCGCTGGGGGGCTAGAAAGTGTGTCGCTGAGGGCCAGAAGGGGTGCACCGGCCAAGGGCAACGGGGTATGCCGCTGAGGGCCAATAGGGGTGTGCCGCTGAGGGCCAGGAGGGTGTACCGGTCAAGGGCCAACATGGTGTGCCGCTGGGGGCCAAAAGGTGTGCCGGCCAAGGGCTGGAAAGTTGCATCGTTGGAGGATTAAGGAGCTAAATGTGTGGGCTGGGATACCTGCAGGCTATTCAGGGAAAGAAGGGGAATTCAAGGCCGAGGAAGGGCTGCCTGGAGATGAGCAAGGGACCCACAAGGCCAGGCTTCAAAAGGGAGGCATCACATTGATACGGTGACTCGAAAGAAATCGGAGAAACGGAGAAAACGGACAACACACTGCATGCACTGTGAAGGCGGGAGTAAACCATCAGACGTAGCAGGAAAGACCCAAGAAAGATGATTTTTTTCATTCATGGGAAGCAAGGGGCCGGGGCCCTACATACACATTGACGGACACACCCGAGCCAAGGCTACGGGCAAGAAAGAAAGCACAAAAGCAAAAGAAAAGGAAGAGGAAAGCAAGGAAAACATGGAAGGGAAGGTGTTGGGGCTCAAGTGGGGACGATCGTCCACCCCCCCCTTTTCTCCAACACTTCCCCCCATTACATCAAGCCCTTTCTTCTCTCTTACTCTCTCTTCTTCCCGGTGGTCGTCGGAGGGAGCTCACGCCAGGATGCCTCCTCCTCTCTTCTCTCTTCTCCTCTTGCCTCTTCCTTCTTCTCTGTGGGTGTGTCTCCGTCTACCTCCTCCCTCTGTCCGTCTTCCCTCTGTCCGTCTCCTCTTTTGCGTCGGGAACGGGAGTCTTTTATACTCCCAGCAGCGGGAGCTTTGAGCACGGCCGTCGAAGGCGGGAAGTAGCCCGTGATCATGGGGGTTTGACCTCCCCTGTCCTGACTGTCAGTGGAGTAGCCTGCGTGGCCCAACGATCGACTGACACCTCAGACGGCTTGCTGCGCGCCAAGCATACATAGGGCATGGGCTTCACGTCGTCCAGCCGTTGAAAAAGCCTTCACGATGTGCCGTTGGCGGGCTGAACAAGCGTGCCGTGGGAGAGGCAAAAAGGCGTGCCGCTGGAGCCCCGAATGGGCGTGCCGCTGGAGCCCCTGGATGAGGCGTACCGCTGAACCCGTCTGGGGTGTGCCGCTGAACCCCCTTTGGGGTGTGCCGCTGAACGCCCATTGGGGCGTGCCGCTGAAGCCCTGGGCCGTGCCGCTGGGACCCCAAAGGGGTGTACCGCTGAGCAGCCCAGGGGGTGTGCCGCTGAACGCCTTGGGCTGTGCCACTGGGACCCCAAAGGGGTGTGCCGCTGAACAGCCCAGGGGGTGTGCCGCTGAGCACCCCAGGGTGTGCCGTTGAAGGCCAAATTGGGCATGCTTTTGAGCCCGGTCTGAGCCCGTTATGGACACGAGTCATGGCCTGTTTGGCTTTCTTCGAGGCACACGGATTGCGAGGCTTATTGTGATTGGTTTCTCTTCACGACCGTGACTCCTGGAGGTGACCTCGCGGCAGTACGCATACTTAGGGAGTCCGGATGACCCGTCTCTCTGGGATTTCTTCACTCAACGCCGTTGTTGATGCGGGGCCGAGCATAATATTTGGGTGTGCAATTTTTGATGTCCACAAAAGGTAAAGCCCCGGTAGTAGGGTCTGGGCAGAATGAAGGTGAAGATCATTAAGAACCCATCAACAGAACTGCCATAACTAGAGTGTCACAGGCTACATCTTCAGCAGATACATCAATGAACACCAAATTTGACGAATTAGCTGATGAAGTTTGCAATGTCAAAGAATCAGTGGATGCCCTCACACGGGAAGTCAAAGAACTCAAGCCTCATCATGATACTTATCTTCAAAAGTTTGCTGCCATGGCCGACTCCATTGACTCACTCCATTCTTCCATTGGCATTCAAAACTCCAAGTTTGACGATCTCTCTGATTTTCTCAGGCATCCACGCACACCTCCTGCCTCTTCTTGAGGCTTTGATCTCTAGCACCCTACTTCTAATGACCAAAGCTAATTGACTTTACCCCCGTTTACCACTTCTTTTTGTTGATGACAAAGGGGGAGATGAAATGTGCTGCCTTATGTCTTGTGTGGTTGTTATGTCTAAGTCATGTGGATGCTATGTTTATGTTTTGGTTATGTTTATGTGTCTTGTGACAATTGGTATCTTGATGTTAAATTTACTTGTGGACATGGTTGACGATCAAGTGATATTCGGTGGGATCATGAGTTTCGGAAATGTAAATCTTTTGGGTTATGGATTGCATGATATGGAGTGTGAATTGTGGATATGGATGCCTTAATTTTCTGTTGATGCTTGAATGTCATTGGAATGCTAACATGGTTTCACGTCTAGAATGCTTGATGTGAGTTGAATTTCCCTGAAACACTTTTTATCTGTCGAGTCTATTTTGTCAATTGCACATAGTATTTGTCATCATCAAAAGGAGGGAGATTGTTGAACCCCGTGCACAACCGTGTATTAAGAAATTTTGATGATGAACTATATACCATGTAATTGTTCTCCATGTAAACATTTTGCATATGTAGTTTGTGGATTTCAAATGAATTGAGCAAACTCCATTTGATTGAACGGCTAGTGTATGACTTGGTCAACTGATTTGATGAAATTAACTGACGTGTGTTTTGAAATGTTTACAGGAGTTAGTGAGAAAGGAAAGTCTCCGAACAATTTGGGTGAAATTCTTCTAACTCTTCTTTAGTTGATTTGGATAGGATTCAAGCTATTGTGATAGCTAACATGTGGTTTGAAGAGACTTAGTCTAAATATTGAGTGATTTATGAGAGATAGGTTTCAACTTCTAGAATTTAAATGATATGGAAGACTAACTTCCAGTATGTAATGTGACAGGTGTAAAGAATGGGAATGAACATATAGACCACATTGGATATCTTCCAATTGGATCTTCACATGCCTGTGGTCCAACAAAATGGTAAGTTGCTTTGGTTGAATGGTAGGAGGAGGTTTATTGTGAAAAATGGATGGACATCTCTCAAGGTAATTCCCTAACAATCTCTACTTGGTATATCTATGATTTGGGGTACTTAATACCCATTTCTCGCTTACAGGTATTCATCTTTGTTGTCTCATGTCTTTTGAATAACTCCATTATGTGCTATGTTATAATTTGCTTATGTCAGGAAAAGTGTCGACCCCATGGGTCGACACTTTGTCCAGGGGTAAGCTATTTTCAGCTGGCCCTCTTATGTCTTCGAACTTGGGGATAAAAAGTCTACCCACAGGGTCGACCTTTTTATCGCGAGGTTCTGTCTGGGTTCATGTTTCAGAACCCTGGACATAAGTGTCGACCCACAAGGTCGACACTTATTCCGGGACTTTCTGCCGTGGCCTTTTATTATTACCACAGGTGGAAAGTGTAGCAACCCTGGTAAAATAAAAGGAAGATTTCAAGAAAAAATTAAGTAAGTAAATGATAAGAACCAAAATGAATAAATAATAAGTCAAATGTAAATAACGCCTCTCAACAAGGCGCGATTTAAATAAGAAATGCCTTCACCTGAGGCGTTAATTCAAAAAGTGACGCCTATACCAAAGGTCGTCAAATTTCAAAACGGCCAAAACGAATAAAAGGAAAGAGAAGGAAACGCCCTCTTCTTGGGCGCGAATTACAAAAGAAACGGTACATGTCAAGACGTCAATTAGAATTAACGCCCTAACCTAAGGCGTTAATTGCATTTGTGTTCCATTCGAACCAGGAGACTATCCAGGGTAAGTTTTAGGATTTGCTACGTGTTCGATTGATTATGGTAAGGACTCTATCAAGGAAACTAGAGTTCTAATCAAATTCTAACTCCATTGGGATTCCAAAAATCCTATAAATACCTTTCTAATCGAACCTGTTCGCTATTTTTGGCGAACCGTTCTGTTGCTGTCTCGTGAAGAACAGGTTTGTTCTTTTTCCTCTACCTTCGGTTATGGATATGGAGAATATTAATGTTCTTCATCTTCTTCTTCTGTAGGTTGCCTGCAGCAAGTAGTAACTCTCTTGTCTAGCTGAAGAACGTGGGTTCTTCATCAACATCGTTTTCCCAAAAGACTCTGTTCAGAACAGAGTACCGTTTTCTCTTCAACTTTCTTCACGTTCCTTCACCCAGATCATCATCAGGTAGGTTTTCTCAAGAATTGTAGCCCAAACTAGCATAATAATTACGATAATGTCATCTGTTAATACATGCATATAGATTCTCTGCGTTTTCATAGTTTTCTGAGAAATTTTGTAAGTAGCGACCCTCTATAGGGCGCTAATTAAAGTTCTGACGACTGACCTAAGAGTCGTCAATTTCAAGAAATTAATAAATACGCACGTTTAAAATTTTATATCTATGAAAGCTTTGGTTAAATCTAATACATGATAATATATCTCGAATCCTGATATTTTTCTTGTCCTGACCATGTAATTGTTTTCCTGAAAATTATTATCTTGGAAATTACCACTGTTCAGGATAAATCCTGGAAAAGAATGAATTAACGACCTCCAGTAGGTCATCTTTTATGAAAGTGACGCCCCTGAATAAGGCGTGTTTTATCAAAAATATAGAATTAAGAAAATATCAGAAAATAGAAAATTATAATGGACGACTGCTCCTAAGTCGGCAAATTGAAAATAAACGACCCCTTGCAGGGCGTTAATTTATTAAATAATGACTTATGTTAAGTCGCTAATTTTTTGTGTCATTATTTTATACTGTTTACTGTTAACCGAGGGTTTTATATAAATATATATGTATATATCGGCACTATATTTCCATTCCGTGAATATAGTCCCATGTTCTACGATGTTTTATCGATTACCCCTCAACTCTCGGTGACATATAAGCTCTCCATTGGACATTCCGTTCCTTTGGACTGGCAAGTTAGTCATTGGGACCTCCGTAAGTCTCCTCGTAGCCTTGGATTCCCTCAAGGCCGACTGAGCGGGTTGTACCATAAAAACCTATTGCACTATTTTGCCATGTCACTCTATAGAAACATGGTATACCGGCCCTCATGATATGCTAGGAGTATATCATGAGAATATTCTTAATGGGATGTGGAAATCATGCCATTATTATGTTGTTCTTGTGGACCTCAATTCTATATCAAATGACATGACCATCTATTATATGGACACTTAATTGTCATGGTACCCAATTAGGGGAACCAACTCCACCCAGTTTTTATCGATATTCGTGAGTATATCGTTATTATCGTCCTTATACATCAAGTTCAATTTTTGAACTCTACTCTATCTTGAATTTCCCAAGCTTTTCCTTGAAAATTCCATATTGGCTATACATAAAGTGGATGTCAAAATACATGATCAATACCTACGCATATAGGGCCCGATCTGGTCCTGGGAGGAGCACCTGAAAGTACTAGTGCCCATGGGAGTTGTAATAATCACGGTATGACATTGTACCGAAGTGCATGACTAGCTTGATTGGACATTCCACAATTCTTGTACTTGACTCGTACTTGACATGACATGACTTGCGTGACCCGATAAAGGGTATTTATATACTTGCTTACTTGAAAAGTGATAGCCAAACTTTCAACATGACATGATGAATATACACGCTTGAACGTCTTGACATCTATTTGATACAAATTCTTGAAAGTTCATGAATAGTTTATTTTATACTCTCTATCTTGTCGTTTTACGCAAGCATGCATAACCATAGTGCATTCATGGAAAATGTAATTACTTAAACCCATTGCAAGTTCTTGAGATATAATTTCCTACTGAGCGTTCGCTCACTCAGTGTTTCCCTACTTTTCAGGTAAGTCCGACGATGAGACTCAATCGGACTGGGAAGGTCAAGAGTGAAAGAGATTAGAGCTTCTCAAAGCGTCAACTAGTCTTATCTTTTCTATATTTTCTTGAGTCAATTTTGTACTTTTCTTTTTATTAAGTTTAGCATTTTCAAGGGAATGTAATAGAAATACTTTTGTGAAGGAATAAAAGGATTGGGTTATCTTTACTCTTGCGCATCTCTGATTTGGTGTCGAATACACTAATACTCTGATTGACATGATCGATATAAACTCGTCACGCGTCTCCGGGTATCTTCCGCGCTCGGGGCGTGACCGTTTTTGTGGTATCAGAGCCTATGGTATTCAATTCCTAGGAAACCCAAGTCTAAGGATAAGTCTGAACCTCTAACCAGTGAGATTAGGCAGAACTAAGGGTTAAAGTCAACATAGAATTAAAAGCCTTTTAACGCAATCACATACTAATATAGCTATCGTAATTGTAGGACAATGGCTGCCGAACGTGCTCAATGGCGCAACATGCAACGCACTCTTCATGGCATGACTCAGGCACTTCAACAAGTGGCACAAGGAGGTGCACATCGTGGAGCAGGAAATCTCCACCAAAGCTTCAAGAACATGAACCCTCCTAAGTTCATGGGATCCACTGATCCAGATGATGCCGAGCACTGGATCCGAGAGACGGAACGTGTTTTTAGAGTCATGCAATATTCGGACCAAGAGAAGGTCCTGTTAGCCACATTTCAACTAGAAAGAGACGCCCGATGCTGGTGGGAGTCGGTAGAAGCCACATTAGATCAAGGACAAGTTACTTGGGAGGAGTTTGTTGAACATTTCAACAATAAATATTTATCAGATCGAGTTCAAGAGAAGAAAGCCGCTGAATTCGCCGCACTTAAGCAACGATCTTTGTCGGTGGCTGAATATGAAGCACAGTTCTCAAGGCTATCTCGGTACGCTAAGCACTTAGTTAGTACTAAGAAGATGAAAGCTCAAAGATTCCTTAATGGGCTCAGGCCCCAATATATCACACAACTGGCACCGATGGACCTACAAGTCTATTCGAAGATGGTTCGACGAGCCCAATTACTAGAAGATGCCATGCAACTATCTGATAGGATCCGTGGAAAAGACAAGAAGGAGAATGTTACTAGCTCCGGCACCTTCAAACCCAATTTTAAGAAGAGGCCAAGTAATGGAGGTACTCCCTCCCAGGAGCAAAAGTTCAAGAAGACCAAACCTTTCTCCATCACCACTACACCTTCTAAGGTGGTATGTAAGCACTGTGATGAGGCCGGGCACAAGGCCGAAGAATGTTGGAGGAAACTTGGAGCGTGTCTCCGTTGTGGGAGCCGTGATCATCGGATTCCCGACTGTCCCCTACTCAATGATCAAGCCGGTGACGGAAAGCGCCCGGTGACAAAGAATGCTCGTCTCCAAGCTATTAAGGAGGCGGAACAAGACGAAGGCGGACTAGTAGAAGGTACACTGAAAGTTTGTTCCAAGTCTGCACATGTCTTATTTGATACGGGTGCATCACATTCTTTTATTTCCAAGAAGTTTGCTGACCCACTACCTATGGAACCGGAATGGATGAAAATATTTTTATCTACTCCTCTCGGAAACGAAACCGATATTACTCACCATTATCAAAACTGTGAAGTCTTGGTAAAAGGAAGAAATCTTCCTATCAACCTCATATGTTTAGACCTAAAGGAATATGATGTCATATTGGGAGCAGACTGGTTATCTAGGTATCAGGCAACTGTGGATTGCCGTAATTGCAAAGTTACTTTCAAGGACTTTCCAAAACTAGTCTATTCTAGCCCTAAGAGTCGGAGCAAGTCACCTCTTATTTCGGCTCTCCGAGCTAGCAAGATAATAAGGAAAGGATGTGTATCTTTCCTTGCATTTGTCACCATTAAGGAGACTAAGGAGACTAAGCTAGAAGACATCCCAGTTGTGCAAGAATTTCCGGACGTGTTTCCGGAGGATTTGCCTGGATTACCTCCACAAAGAGAAGTGGCCTTCACCATCGACTTGGTCCCTGGTGCTGGACCAGTTTCTAAGGCACCATATAGGATGTCCCCTGCCGAACTCAAGGAGCTGAAGGAGCAATTGATGGAACTTCTCAAGAAGGGATTTATTAGACCAAGCACTTCCCCGTGGGGAGCACCTGTGCTATTTGTAAAGAAGAAAGATGGATCCATGAGGTTATGCATCGACTATCGACAGTTGAATCATCTCACTATCAAGAACAAGTATCCACTGCCGAGAATTGATGAGTTATTTGATCAAATATCTGGATCCATGTATTTTTCAAAGATTGATCTCAGGTCGGGATATCACCAACTAAGGATCAAAGATGAGGACATTTATAAGATCGCGTTCAGAAGCAGGTATGGGCACTATGAATTTGTTGTTATGCCTTTTGGACTAACAAATGCCCCTGCTGCCTTTATGCAGTTGATGAATAGTATATTCAGGCCTCATCTAGATCAATTCATAGTGGTTTTCATTGACGATATACCGATCTATTCAAAGACCAAGGAAGAGCACGAGGAGCATTTGAGAATAGCATTACAAATATTGAGGATGAATCAGTTATATGCAAAGCTCAGCAAATGTGAATTTTGGTTAGGAGAAGTAGCTTTCTTGGGGCATGTTATATCAAAAGACGGTTTATCCGTAGATCCATCAAAGGTTGAAGCTGTAAGGAATTGTGAAAGACCGACCAATGCTAGCGAAATCCGTAGTTTCTTGGGTCTTGCGGGCTACTATCGGCGATTCATCAAGGATTTTTCCAAGATAGCCGTACCACTCACTAGGCTAACTCGCAAGGAGATACGTTATGAATGGAGTGAGGAATGTGAAAGAAGCTTCCAAGATTTCAAAGATCATCTAACTACTGCCCCGGTTTTAGCTTTGCCAATTGAAGGCGAGAGATTCAAAATATACACCGATGCATCTGGCATTGGCCTCGGATGTGTTTTAATGCAACAAGGGAAGGTTATAGCCTACTCTTCTCGCCAATTGAAGAAGCACGAGGAGAACTACCCAGTTCATGATCTAGAATTGGTTGCGGTAGTATTTGCACTAAAGATATGGAGACATTATCTGTACGGAGTGCAGTTTATTGTTTACTCCGACCATAAAAGTCTTAAGTATCTCTTCTCTCAAAAGGAATTAAATATGAGGCAAAGACGTTGGCTAGAATATCTCAAGGACTTCGACTTCACTATACAATATCATCCTGGAAAGGGTAATCCTGTAGCCGATGCCCTCAGTCGAAAGCCGAGAGCACTATTAGCCAATTGTATGATTCGGGAGTGGAAGTTGCTAGAACAATTCTCTAAACTTAATATAAGCATGGACAAGGACAGTAAGTGTGTCACCTTATCCCATATGAGCATACAGCCAGACTTGCTATCCGAAATAGAAGGACTTCAAGGTAGTGACCCCGTACTAGTGGAAATTAAGGGCAAAATGGAAGAACAACCTGATTTCAAATTAGCACCAGATGGAAGATTGATGTTCAGAAATAAAACATGTATACCGAATTGCCCAGAGCTAAAGAAGAAAATCTTAGACGAAGCTCACAGATCAAGGTACATGATTTATCCAGGATCAACTAAGATGTACCAAGATTTGAAAAGGACCTTTTGGTGGCCCAATATGAAAAGAGAAATAGCGGATTTTGTGTTTCACTGTCTCACATGTCAACAAGTCAAGGCAGAACACCAAAAGCCTGCCGGTAAGCTACGTCCTCTAGATATTCCCAAGTGGAAGTGGGAGGATATCAGTATGGACTTCATTATGGGTCTGTCCAAATCAAAGGGAGGATATGACGGAATATGGGTTATCATCGACCGATTGACCAAATCGGCACACTTCTTGCCAATCAAGAGTCGATGGTCAGTTGATGTTCTTGATGCATTATACCTTAAAGAGATAGTAAGGTTACATGGAGTACCTGTCTCAATCGTGTCTGACAGAGACCCCCGTTTTACTTCTCACTTTTGAAAGGGTTTACAACATTCACTGGGGACGAGACTTAACTTTAGTACAGCTTTTCATCCTCAAACGGATGGTCAGACCGAGAGAACTAATCAGGTGGTTGAAGATATGCTCAGAGCTTGCATCATTGATTTTGGTGGAAGCTGGCATGATCACTTGCCGTTGGTTGAATTTGCATACAACAACAGCTACCAGGCAAGTATACAAATGGCACCTTTCGAAGCTTTATACGGAAGGAGTTGCCGATCGCCTTTGTGCTGGGATGAAGTTGGCGAAAAATAACTATTAGGACCAGACATGGTAAGGGATACCACTAAAAAGATTCAGTTGATTAGAGAAAGACTTCAAGTTGCTCAGTCTAGACAGAAGGCTTATGCTGATACACGAAGAAGAGATCTCGAATTCCAAGTCGGAGATCACGTTTTTCTTAAGATATCACCAGGACGTGGAATAAGGAGATTTGGTGTTAAGGGCAAGCTTACACCAAGGTTTATCGGACCTTTTAAGATACTAGAAAGAGTTGGCGAGGTTGCTTGCCGCGTCGCTTTACCTCCTCAATTGTCCAAAGTTCATAATGTATTCCACATATCAATGTTGAAGAAATATGTGCATGATCCGTCACATATCATTGATCATGGAGACATGGTGATTCAAAGGGATCTCACTTATGAACAAAGGCCTATGAAGATCCTCGATCGCGAGGTACGAACCCTAAGGAAAAAAGTAATTCCCATGGTTAAGGTGCAATGGAGTAAATGTTCAGAACACGAAGCCACATGGGAGACCGAGGAATCCATGAGGAAGCGATTCCCAGAATTATTTTAAGAGGTATATACTCTACACTCTCCACATATATATATGCGATTGAATTTGGGGATCAAATTCTTTTAAGTGGGGGAGGGTGTAGCAACCCTGGTAAAATAAAAGGAAGATTTCAAGAAAAAATTAAGTAAGTAAATGATAAGAACCAAAATGAATAAATAATAAGTCAAATGTAAATAACGCCTCTCAACAAGGCGCGATTTAAATAAGAAATGCCTTCACCTGAGGCGTTAATTCAAAAAGTGACGCCTATACCAAAGGTCGTCAAATTTCAAAACGGCCAAAACGAATAAAAGGAAAGAGAAGGAAACGCCCTCTTCTTGGGCGCGAATTACAAAATAAACGGTACATGTCAAGACGTCAATTAGAATTAACGCCCTAACCTAAGGCGTTAATTGCATTTGTGTTCCATTCGAACCAGGAGACTATCCAGGGTAAGTTTTAGGATTTGCTACGTGTTCGATTGATTATGGTAAGGACTCTATCAAGGAAACTAGAGTTCTAATCAAATTCTAACTCCATTGGGATTCCAAAAATCCTATAAATACCTTTCTAATCGAACCTGTTCGCTATTTTTGGCGAACCGTTCTGTTGCTGTCTCGTGAAGAACAGGTTTGTTCTTTTTCCTCTACCTTCGGTTATGGATATGGAGAATATTAATGTTCTTCATCTTCTTCTTCTGTAGGTTGCCTGCAGCAAGTAGTAACTCTCTTGTCTAGCTGAAGAACGTGGGTTCTTCATCAACATCGTTTTCCCAGAAGACTCTGTTCAGAACAGAGTACCGTTTTCTCTTCAACTTTCTTCACGTTCCTTCACCCAGATCATCATCAGGTAGGTTTTCTCAAGAATTGTAGCCCAAACTAGCATAATAATTACGATAATGTCATCTGTTAATACATGCATATAGATTCTCTACGTTTTCATAGTTTTCTGAGAAATTTTGTAAGTAGCGACCCTCTATAGGGCGCTAATTAAAGTTCTGACGACTGACCTAAGAGTCGTCAATTTCAAGAAATTAATAAATACGCACGTTTAAAATTTTATATCTATGAAAGCTTTGGTTAAATCTAATACATGATAATATATCTCGAATCCTGATATTTTTCTTGTCCTGACCATGTAATTGTTTTCCTGAAAATTATTATCTTGGAAATTACCACTGTTCAGGATAAATCTTGGAAAAGAATGAATTAACGACCTCCAGTAGGTCGTCTTTTATGAAAGTGACGCCCCTGAATAAGGCGCGTTTTATCAAAAATATAGAATTAAGAAAATATCAGAAAATAGAAAATTATAATGGACGACTGCTCCTAAGTCGTCAAATTGAAAATAAATGACCCCTTGCAGGGCGTTAATTTATTAAATAATGACTTATGTTAAGTCGCTAATTTTCTGTGTTATTATTTTATACTGTTTACTGTTAACCGAGGGTTTTATATAAATATATATGTATATATCGGCACTATATTTCCATTCCGTGAATATAGTCCCATGTTCTATGATGTTTTATCGATTACCCCTCAACTCTCGGTGACATACAAGCTCTCCATTGGACATTCCGTTCCTTTGGACTGGCAAGTTAGTCATTGGGACCTCCGTAAGTCTCCTCGTAGCCTTGGATTCCCTCAAGGCCGACTGAGCGGGTTGTACCATAAAAACCTATTGCACTATTTTGCCATGTCACTCTATAGAAACATGGTATACCGGCCCTCATGATATGCTAGGAGTATATCATGAGAATATTCTTAATGGGATGTGGAAATCATGCCATTATTATGTTGTTCTTGTGGACCTCAATTCTATATCAAATGACATGACCATCTATTATATGGACACTTAATTGTCATGGTACCCAATTAGGGGAACCAACTCCACCCAGTTTTTATCGATATTCGTGAGTATATCGTTATTATCGTCCTTATACATCAAGTTCAATTTTTGAACTCTACTCTATCTTGAATTTCCCAAGCTTTTCCTTGAAAATTCCATATTGGCTATACATAAAGTGGATGTCAAAATACATGATCAATGCCTACGCATATAGGGCCCGATCTGGTCCTGGGAGGAGCACCTGAAAGTACTAGTGCCCATGGGAGTTGTAATGATCACGGTATGACATTGTACCGAAGTGCATGACTAGCTTGATTGGACATTCCACAATTCTTGTACTTGACTCGTACTTGACATGACATGACTTGCGTGACCCGATAAATGGTATTTATATACTTGCTTACTTGAAAAGTGATAGCCAAACTTTCAACATGACATGATGAATATACACGCTTGAACGTCTTGACATCTATTTGATACAAATTCTTGAAAGTTCATGAATAGTTCATTTTATACTCTCTATCTTGTCGTTTTACGCAAGCATGCATAACCATAGTGCATTCATGGAAAATGTAATTACTTAAACCCATTGCAAGTTCTTGAGATATAATTTCCTACTGAGCGTTCGCTCACTCAGTGTTTCCCTACTTTACAGGTAAGTCCGACGATGAGACTCAATCGGACTGGGAAGGTCAAGAGTGAAAGAGATTAGAGCTTCTCAAAGCGTCAACTAGTCTTGTCTTTTTTATATTTTCTTGAGTCAATTTTGTACTTTTCTTTTTATTAAGTTTAGCATTTTCAAGGGAATGTAATAGAAATACTTTTGTGAAGGAATAAAAGGATTGGGTTATCTTTACTCTTGCGCATCTCTGATTTGGTGTCGAATACACTAATACTCTGATTGACATGATCGATATAAACTCGTCACGCGTCTCCGGGTATCTTCCGCGTTCGGGGCGTGACAGAAAGTGTCGACCCCATGGGTCGACACTTTCTACGCTGGGTTCTATTTGGGCTTTGTTCAGTCTTGCCCGAACGCGAGTGTCGACCCATGGGGTCGACACTTTCCAGCGATCGGGAAATTCACCGGTTCGCGCGGCGGCCGGTGCCCTAGCCCATTCCCCTCTTTTTGTGCTCGATCGTGATTGGCCCTTGGGGGATAATGTCCTCCACGTGTCCCCTCCATCCCTGGTGGTATAAATATAATGTGATAGGGTTTATTGTAGTGGAGAGAAAGTATTGAAGGATATACTTGTTTTGGGGTTTTTGCAGGGAGTGCAGCCGGAGCTGAATGATGCCTCTCCCCAGGTCGTGCTGAGCTCGATTCAAGGTTGAAGACTATCGTCTTCCACCTTCTAGAAGCCATCTTTTTGAAGAAGACGGCTGTATCATCTCCAAGTTACCCAATGCGCAGAAAGTGATTCATGGTGAAGAAGCAAGGGTATGATGTTCATCCTCTTCCATCCTTCAGATATGAACCTGTTGAAGCATCAACTTTCATCCTCCTTCCAAAGTCCAGTCTGCCTCAGTCATTAAAGAAGCCAAGGCCACCGTCCTCCAGCCAGGAGCTCTCTCAACCTGTCCTTGTTCTTACTTGCTGTAGTCTAGTGCTTAGTAGACGTTTAGTAAGATTGCTTTGAAGATTTGTGCTTATTGAGCTTGCAAATGTACATATGTGTCCATCTCTTAAACTGAAAAAAACTATGTGTGTGTTCGGAGCGGTGTCTCCGAGTGTGGATTGATTGTTGGGGTGCATTCCCCATCTTGGTGTGTGTGTGTGGTGCTGAGCACCGTGTTGAGGGTTCGCCCTCGTGTCTGTGCTGCTCTGCAGCGTGTTTAGCGTCGAGCTCGTGTGTGTGTGGTTTGCTGCCGTCGAGCAGCGTGTGGTGTATTGGGGTTCATCCCCGTGTGCTACCTCGTGTAGCGTTTTAGTGAAGCCTCACCGAGGTGGTGAGGGGTAGACATAGGGTACCCCTCGTGGTCCCGAACCACCTAAAAAATCCTTGTGCATGTGTGATTGGTTGAGTGTTTGTTCCTTATCTTCTACCACCATTCACAGGATGGATTATTGATTATCTTGCACATTGATGCTAAGTTTGTTAACGTATACTGCTAGTTCAAATTGCCATCTCTCGTGTGTGATCTTGTCACTTACATGTTCGGTGAGGTTTGATTTAGAAGCCTTCAAGTTATTTTAATTGGTCTTAATTTTTTAGAGAGGGATCTATTCACCCCCCTCCAGATCCGTGCCACTACACTATGGGACCCAACACGGCGCGTCAAGCAGCAGAGTAACATCTCTCATCTTTATTTTTGGGTTTACTTCTTCTTCTGTTCTTGATGGATGCCCCCAGAACGAAACACCATCTGCATCTTGCCTGACACCTTGCATTATTCTATCTGGCACTTCTTTCTTCTTCTTTTTTCTCTTTTGTTTTCTTTTTTTTGACATCATTTGAGGGGCTTGGAATGCCCTTTAGAGTGCATTGCTCTTTGGCTGCTGTGGTGAGGCCACATTGGCCGCTTAAAACCAGGCATCTGATGTGGGCGCGATGGATCCACCCTGTACTCGCCCATTTGTAAATCACCTTTCTTGATCAGGCTTTCAATAATATCTTTAAACACGTAACAATCTTCAATGGCATGCCCCAGTCTCTGATGATAAGGGTAGAATTGGGGATGGTCCCTTCTTTCAACATCACTCGATTTCTTTGGCTCTAGGAGCATGACTTTTCCATATTCCCTACCCCACTCGAAAGGGATCCGAGTCTTATCTTTGGAGAAGGAATAGGGCTTCTTCATTTTATCCCTTAATGAGGGACCTTGTTTGGCAGGCTTAGTGGTAGAAGCCCTGGCTGCATCCTTCGCTTTCTTTTGTTGCCGTTCGAAGGCCATGAAATCTAAAGCGCAGATTTCTCCTTGTGCCGAGTGCTTACCGACCGGCTCATTCTTCTGACTTGAGGCAGTAACAGTTGGGTGATGCTTAGCTAAGAAGGCCTTAACAACAACGGCCAAATAATTTAACTGTTCAAAGGTTCTGACCTCAACGTCGATCACCCTTTGTACGATATCCCCCTTCAGATTCCGTTTGTAGATTTGAACGGCATCCTGATAACTTTGTGGATGCCTGCATCTGTCACGGAGGGCTCTCCATCTTCGAATATAGTCCTAAGCGGATTCATCATCCTTCTGCTCAGTCATATATAATTCTACCTCGGTGATTTCCCCCTCAGTTAGCTTCATTCTAACTGTTCGCTCCTCCTTCAGCTTGTTCATCGCCGCTGGAGCCATTATGTTGGGGTGCAAGGCCGGGATCTACAGGGGGGGTGAATAGATCCCCCAATTAAAAATATACCCAATCAAAACTATGAACCAAACTTAAGTGAATCTGAACACACTTGATTTATGTGTGAGATAGAATGACAAACACTTGATAAGGAATATGATAATCACTCGCCTAGCAGCAGAGGAAGCAATTACACTCCTTTGCCAAATAATCTCGCAACGCAACCCAGTAAAAAGACAATTCCACAATGAACTCATAGAAATATGTTGCTCACATGCTTAGCAGAGGAGAAAGATGAAGAAAAGTGAACACACATGCAACCCACAATGCAAAGAGGTTTTTAGGTGGTTCGATTTGCCTCAACAGATCTACGTCCACCCCTTACTCAACCCTGAGTGAGGCTTACTGCTGATTCCAAAGCTTAAATCTGTTGATCCACAGCTTCGGGGACAAATCCCTACATACCGCTGATCTACAACTTTGGGGATGAATCCCAGACCGCTGAGCTTCACAGCTTGCTTAACCCGAGGAACACGTCCTCACCGTTGAGCCTCATAGCTTGCTGTCCGAGGAACCAGTCCTCGCCGCTGAGCCTCACACCTTGCTGTTCAAGGAACCAATCCTCGCCACTGAGTCTCACAGCTTGCTGAAACAATAAGAACGAATAAGAACAGAAACTAGGTGTTGGCCCAGACTAGATGGCGGACAAGAAGGGGGGTTGAATTGTCCCCTTGACTTAGATGACGGATTTTAAAAATAATCTAAACTGATCATGGTGGAATTAAAATTAACTACATTAATTAGCATAAACTCAAGTGAGATTAGAAGAATGCTCTCAATCTTTACGATCTCACACGGATATGCAATGCAGAGAATGAGTTAACTATGCTCAAATGCAAATAGCAGAGGTAGCAGTGTGTAGTGGAGTAGTGAATAAAAATCTATAAATCTACCTGTGAATGGAGATAGGAGAAATGGACAATCGCACAGGCTTTCACAAAGGACACAAAGATTTTTAGGTGGTTCGGGACCACGAAGGGCTCCCTACGTCCACCCCTCACCGGGTGAGGCTTCACTACACGCTACTTTCGTAGCAACACGGGGACGAACCCCAACCACACACACACACACGCTGCTTCCGCAGCAATGTCCACACATGGGGAAAATCCCCAACACGCTGCCACCGCAGCACACACCCACACACAGAATCGGGGAACACACCCCGGACACTAAATCCACACGGAGTCACAGCTCCGACAATGCATAACCAACCACAGGGAAACTTTCCCCACAATAAAACCCAACACACGGAGATGCAGCTCCGCCTTCACACAAACACCCGTCCACAGACGGTCCACACAAGAATATATCTAGAATTCAGAAATACAAGATATGATCAATGCAAACCCCACAACTCAAAAGCAAATGGCATTAATAGATGTAAACAAGATATAGAAGTAGTTCCCCATGAGAAGAAACGAGGTGTAGATGATAATCTCTGATGCTCGGGTCGGAGGATAGCCGAATGCCAATGTTGAGGACGTCCACGCGTTCCTCTTCTCGATCCGCTCCTTTCTTTCTTCAATCACGAGCTCTAGAAATGGATGGAAGTAGATGAATCTTGAGCTCTTCCTCAGCCTTCCTCCTTCTTCCCTTCGTTCTTCTACAAAACAGATAGAGAGATTAGAGCTCCTCTCCTATTTCTTCCAAATTCGCAACATATATATATACCATGAGGATAAGTTGTGCAAATGACCACAATACCCTTGCAAAACCCTAGCAAAACCACCCTAATATGTTCATTAATGACCCAAGGGTATTAGGGTAAAATTTCACCCCAATCGGAAGTGGTTTCATAGGGTTTCGGTGACCCACGAAAATCTCGCGCAGAGCTCCGAATATGGGGGGGTCGACCCACTTTCATAGGGGGGTCGACCCACTTGCTCCCAGAAGCTGTTTTCAGCAGAAATGTTACAGGGGGGTCGACTCACTTTGTGAGGGGGGTCGACCCACTTTCAGACAGGGTGATGTTTAGCCCATTTTCAGCCCAGGGGACGACCCATTGAGTGGGGGGGTCGACCCATTGACCTTGAAACCTCATGAAATGATATTTTAAAGCATTCCCAATGATCTAAAAGTGCAACCCAATGTGATCAAACATGAATTACATTAAAATAAGTTCTCACCTTGTCTTTCATGATTTTAAGAGCATAACTTAAAAAAACTCAAAAACCTCATCTTAATAATGCATGAAACACATTTAATCCAATAACACCTCATAGAAGGTGTTCATGAAAACAACCCATGTATAGACTTGATCAAAGTAACGTAGGTAAAGCTCTCAATGTATAGACTTTGATTCCAAAAGACAATGTGTAGACTTGGAGGATGAAGGCCAATGTACAGACTTGGCTGATGAAGGCCAATGTACAGACTTTGAAATATGAAGGCCAATGTATAGACTTGAAGTATGAAGGCCAATGTACAGACTTGGCTGATGAAGGCCAATGTACAGACTTTGAAATATGAAGCCCAATGTATAGACTTGAAGTATGAAGGCCAATGTATAGACTTGGTGGCCAAAGGCCAATGTATAGACTTTGAAATATGAAGCCCAATGTATAGACTTGAAGTATGAAGGCCAATGTATAGACTTGGTGGCCAAAGGCCAATGTACAGACTTTGAAATATGAAGCCCAATGTATAGACTTGAAGTATGAAGGCCAATGTATAGACTTTGAAATATGAAGCCCAATGTATAGACTTGAAGTATGAAGGCCAATGTATAGACTTGGTGGCCAAAGGCCAATGTACAGACTTTGAACTATGAAGCCCAATGTATAGACTTGAAGTATGAAGGCCAATGTATAGACTTGAAGCCCAATGTATAGACTTGAAGTATGAAGGCCAATGTATAGACTTGGTGGCCAAAGGCCAATGTACAGACTTTGAAATATGAAGGCCAATGTATAGACTTGAAGTATGAAGGCCAATGTATAGACTTGGTGGCCAAAGGCCAATGTACAGACTTGAAATATGAAGCCCAATGTATAGACTTGAAGTATGAAGGCCAATGTATAGACTTGGTGGCCAAAGGCCAATGTATAGACTTTGAAATATGAAGCCCAATGTATAGACTTGAAGTATGAAGGCCAATGTATAGACTTGGTGGCCAAAGGCCAATGTACAGACTTGGTGGCTTGAACCAATGTATAGACTTGGAAGCTTGAAGGCACAAGACAATGTATAGACTTGGCAGAAGGCCAATGTACAGACTTGTATGTAAGAAGGCCAATGTATAGACTTGGATGTAAGAAGGCCAATGTATAGACTTTCCTTGTGCAAGAGAGCAATGTATAGACTTTGAAAATAAATGAAGCATTTCAGAGCAACTCAAAACAAACATTCATGTGAGGCATAATCCGTTCATAAACATGAATAAGCATGAATTATAAATGCAGTTCAGAGCATGTAAAATCATGGGTAACAAGATATCACGCATTTGTCAATTCATTAAGAACACCAATATAATGTTTCCATGAAGTCACCAATGTGACCATCTACATTAAGGATGTGTGCATGAAGGACCATTGTGTTTGAACCACCAGCAAAACAAGATATTATAGTGTTAGCTTGTTTATTGTGCAAATGCCATTTAAGCATAAAACACACAATATATTAGAATCATCAAAACCATTGTCAGAGACAACAAGGGGGCGCACAGAACCCAACACTAGGAAACTCAAAGATGAAAGCAAGAAAAAGATATAGCTCTTCAAAGAGCAGATTTGCTTGGATCTGATCCAGAGGCCAACAACATCTAGGTCTTCATGAAGCTTCAATTGTAACAATCTCTCCGATACTCTATTTTTCAAATGGCTTCCTCTTAATTCCTCTCAAGCTCTTCTCCTTCTCTTCTCTCTACTCGTGAAAGCTGCTCTCTCTCTCTATTCTTCTCTCGATTTCTTCTGCTCTCTGTCGATCTGTTCTGCTCTCTATCGATCTCTTCTACTCTCTGTCTTTGTCTTCTTCTCACGATCTCCATCTCAGAACACTCGGACTGCTCACATCTTCAGCTCACACTTTCTACTCTTCTACTCTCTCTCTGCTTACAACTCTTTTCACGCTATGTGCTTCTCCTTTATTTTCTGCTCTCAAGCTATTCTCCCCGAATCCTCTTGCAGAATTATTCTTCCTCTCTCGTATATTGTCTCTCTTTTCGTCTCACCCATCTGACCTCTTTTATCCCCACGAGCTTGACTCTTGTGGACCCCTCAAGATTCCCTTTGGCGTGTAGAGGGAACACTCCCGCCAAAAGAGTGCTTCTGAAAAGTGCTGATCGAGAGTCCACGTGTCAGATGAAGAGAGCAGACTTTTCTAAGTAGCCGCCACGTGGTAGATTCTTCTTTTGTGAAATCAGGCATCCACCTTGGATCACGTGCCAAGAGGAATTAGCTTCGAACCCACGTGACCATCTTAAGTCTTCAACAATCTCTGCAATTCAGATGTTTGATCAATTTGCCAATGTCATTTGATGCTGTCATATTGATGTTCTTGTCAATTCCTGAGATGATGTCTCCTATTGATCACTACTGTGATCACTTCTGCTGGCCATCAGACATTCTTGTTCCTCCTTCTCATGAATGGCTATGCATTTATCCCATATATCCTTTGCAGAGCTGCAAGCAGAAAAACACAAGAGTATGTCAGTATCAATAGCATCTTTCATTGACTGAAGTGCTCTAGAATTATCAATGTCTTTAGATCTATGATCTTCAGTCCACTTAGATTTATCTTTAGGCAATTTGTGTGGACATGTGAAATCAACTTGCACAAATCAGGATCAATTGATCTAACAAACCTGCGCATTCTGCGAAACTAGGAATCAAAATTAGAACCATTGAAAATCGGTGGATGAGCCATTGAAACAAATCACAACCAATTCAAAGCAATAGACTAAGAGCGATAATCCACAGCCAAAAACTGCACCTAAAAATAGCAGGATCCTCTGCAGATCGTTGGATCTGATGAATCAAAAACCAGCTCTGATACCAATTATTGGGGTGCACGGCCGGCATCTAGAGGGGGGGTGAATAGATCCCCCAATGAAAAATATACCCAATCAAAACTATAAACGAAACTTAAGTGAATCTGAACACACTTGATTTATGTGTGAGATAGAATGACAAACACTTGATAAGGAATACGATAATCACTCGCCTAGCAGCAGAGGAAGCAGTTACACTCTTTTGCCAAATAATGTCGCAACGAAACCCAGCAAAAAGATAATTCCACAATGAACTCACAGAAATATGTTGCTCACACGCTTAGTAGAGGAGAAAGATGAAGAAAAGTGAACACACATGCAACCCACAATGCAAAGAGGTTTTTAGGTGGTTCGATCTGTCTCAACAGATCTACATCCACCCCTTACTCAACCCTGAGTGAGGCTTACTGCTGATTCCATAGCTTAAATCCGCTGATCCACAGCTTCGGGGATAAATCCCTACAGACCGCTGATTCACAGCTTTGGGGATGAATCCCAGACCGCTGAGCTTCACAGCTTGCTTAACCCGAGGAACACGTCCTCACCGCTGAGCCTCATAGCTTGCTGTCTGAGGAACCAATCCTCACCGTTGAGCCTCACAGCTTGCTGTTTGAGGAACTAATCCTCACCGCTGAGTCTCACAGCTTGCTGAAACAACAAGAACGAATAAGAATAGAAACTAGGAAACTCAAAGACAAAAGCAAGAAAAAGATATAGCTCTTCAAAGAGCAGATTGTCTTTGATCTGATCTAGAGGCCAACAACATCCAGGTCTTCATGAACCTTCAACTGTAACAATCTCTCCAATACTCTATTTTTCAAATGGCTTCCTCTCAATTCCTCTCAAGCTCTTCTCCTTCTCTTCTCTATACTCGTGAAAGCAACTCTCTCTCTCTCTATTCTTCTCTCGATCCCTTCTGCTCTCTATCGATCTCTTATACTCTCTGTCTTCGTCTTCTTCACACGATCTCCCTCTCAGAACACTCAGACTGCTCCCATCTTCAGCTCACACTTTCTACTCTTCTACTCTCTCTCTCTGCTTACAACTCTTTTCACGCTCTGTGCTTCTCCTTTCTTTTCTGCTCTTGAGCTATTCTCTCTAAATCCTCTTGCAGAATTATTCTTCCTCTCTCGTATATTGTCTCTCTTTTCGTCTCGCCCATCTAATCTCTTTTATCCCCACGAGCTTGACTCTTGTGGACCCCACAAGATTCCCTTTGGCATGTGGAGGGAACACTCCCGCCAAAAGAGTGCTTCTGGAAAGTGCTGATCGAGAGTCCACGTGTCAGATGAAGAGAGCAGGCTTTTCTAAGTGGCCGCCACGTGGCAGATTCTTCTTTTATGAAATCGGCCATCCGCCTTGAATCACATGCCAAGAGGAATTAGCTTCGAACCCACGTGACCATCTTAAGTATTCAAAAACCTCTGCAATTCAGATGTTTGATCAATTTGCCAAAGTCGTTTGATGCTGTCGTATTGATGTTCCTGTCAAACAAGATATGGAATTTTCATCAAACACTTTATCATCATGTAGATCATGAAATATTGAGAGAGATGCCTAAGGAATGTGGACTTATGCATGTTTATAAAGATAAACAAAATATAGCCAAAACTATGAAGATTAGACAATGACATATAACATGAAATAATGCAGATGCATAGATGCATACATCAAGTGCATCGACCTGTGAGTGTACACTATAGAATGAATGTAGTAGATCAACTACATCTGCATCGACCTATGTAAATCACAGGTAGACCTGGTATGCAAAGAGAGAATGGATTAGTACAAGAGGTTATGGAGATGCACCGACCTATGTGAAACACAGATTGACCTGTCGAGCTAGAATAAGTGTAGCTGCATCGACCTATCAAGGCGATGGCTAGTACAGCCTGTGCTTAAGCATCGACATGATGTCTCAAGCGAACGTGACTGCATCGACTTGAGTCCAGTGACTAACATATGTGCATCAACCTGATATGAACTTAACTCTATATGTGCATCGACCTAATATACTGAATACTGTTGAGTTATGGTTTTGATGATTGTTGTAATTGTTAAGTTATGGTTTTGATGATAACTAAACTTAATGTGTGATTATGTGATGATAACTAAACTTATGGTTGATTACACATGTTCTTGATGATTGTGTTCATTCATCTTGTTGTTTATGCTGGTTGCATATGCTGGTTTTACAAGAGGCAAGAGGTTTCATAACCTCTTTAATGTCAACAAGCATGTAATTAACTCTGACTATCTTGCATGCAGGATCAAACTCATGGTAGTCACCTGGTGAACCAAAACTCTGCTCCTCTACAATTCAAAATAGGTGGTATATGTCATTTACTGTCAAGGACCATTGGTGAGACTCTTACCTTGTCTTAGCATCGATCTCACCTTGTGTATCTCATATATACATCTCATTCATGCACACTCAACATGAAACCCTTTTGGCCATCGTGTGCCCTCGCCCGCAGATCGACCTGCGCGGTCAGGTCGCGGGTGTCAAGGGGGCAGCGCCCCTTGCGCTGGTTTCCGGGGGCGGAGCCCCCGGATCAAAATTTAGAAATGCTCAAATGGTCTAATGCATAAACTAAGTTGAATTCAATCTCAAAATGCATGGATTTGATATGGACTTGAAGCTCTTGACTTATGGACATATTTTTCTGGGCTTAACTACTCATTTTTCAGGTTTACCAAAGTCCGGTCAACCTCCGGACCAATCCCGGTCGACCTGAAATAACAGCACCCAGAAGTCTACAGGCTCTGCCCCTAGCGGTCGACCGCCCATAGGCGTCCGGTCGACTGCCCCTGCCAGAATGAATCGGGCTGCAGCCTGAAACTTCTAGGTCGACCGCCAGCCCACCTCTGGTCGACCGCCAGCCTCGAAGCCTCCAACTTTGACTCTTTATTTCCAATCCGTGGAGAGATTCCCTTCCCCATTTCTTTAATCCCAATGCTCCCAATCACCCCAGAATTTGTAGATCTAGGTCTGGGGCTTGCCTCCTAACCTTCCAAGGGTTATAAAAGTTCTCTTTGAGGTCATAAACCCTAAGAGACTCTAAGAGAACAAGAGGGATCAAGTTGGCTCAAGGAAGAGAAGGAATATCACTGTAGCCGTGAATAGTGATTCGGAGATCAAAGCCTCATCATAGTTGAAGATCCAAGATCTATTTTTTGAAGCCTTCATCTTCCCATGAATTGAAGCAACAACAATTCAACCAAGAGAGATCAAGATAGTAGCTATCAAGGGAAGGTTGCTGCAACGATCATGAACAACATTTCTTCCACCAAGTTCTTCATCCGATCGAAGCCATTCAAGCATCAACTGAAGCCATTCAGTCATCTTCCAAAGCCAGGAAGTTCCAATCAAGCAAGGATCTCAAGAAGAGCTTAAGGGAAGGCTGTCCAAGTGAAGAGAAGAAGAAGTACTGTAGCAGTGAACAGTACTCCGTGCAAGGAAACCTACATCTAATACAAGGCCATTCAAGCTGAGTCTCAAGCCATTCAGGTGAAGAAGGAATCAACGCAAACATCTGGAGCATACACTCAGGGGGAGCCTAAATCAGGAGCATTCTAAACTGTGGTTTATTTATTTTGGTGTCTTGTGCTTTGAGTTTCATATTTGTGCTTCATCATAAACTGCAAGAACTTGTGTGTGTGTGGATCGTTGTTGGATCCGTGGTCGTATGTGTGTGTGTCGTATTTGATTCGTGTGTGCGTAGGTCTTCCTAGATCTACGTGTGTGTGTGATTTTATTCAGATCATAGTATTTGTGTGTGGAGTGCTGCACTTGTTGCAGCGTGTGTGTGTTTTGTTGATCCGCTTGTTGGATCGTGTTGGAGACTTCGTCTCCGTATGTGTGTGCGTGTGTGTATTGGGGTGCATCCCCGTGTGTGTGCGCAGGCGTCGTCCTGCGTGTGTGTTTGGAGCGTCGTCTCCATTTGGGGATTTATCCCCGAATGAAGCCTCACCAGTTTTGGTGAGGGGTGGACGTAGGATTGTCATCGTTGCATCCGAACCACCTTAAAACTGCTGTGCATTGTGGTTTGGTTTGAGCATTTGTGTGGTTGTTTGTTATAACCATTATGATCGTGTGGGAATGGAGAGATTGAGAGAATCTGCTTCCTTGCTTCGTTAATTATCTCAACCTTGTTTAAAGGTGTTAATTCCTCTACGTAGTGTTTGTCTTGCCGACTAGTGTAAGGGGTGGTGTATGTTGTTTTTGAATGTGTAGTTGAACATATTTCAACCTCCTGGTTAGAGTGTTTATCACATATTTTTAAAAAGGCCAAAAGTTTTCTTAAAAATTATTTTCACCCAATTCACCCCCCTCTTGGGTGTCATTGATCGCGGGACTTCAAATACGTGAAGATGCAATTACCCGATAGACTAGATGCATGTATATGCATCGACCTGAGAGAGCTTAACTATGCATGACTGTGTGCATCGACATGTCTATAAAAGTGAGTTGTTCTGCTGCATTGATGCACCATCGGGGTGCATCAACTTGTCTAGCATAAAACCACAAAGACATCTTGAAGCGTCGAGGCAGGACATTACTACTTCAACCTCTTTATGAAAAATGCACTAGATGCATCGACCTGATAAATTCTCAACAATGTGAATGCGTCAACCTGATTACCATGAGGGACTTTGATGCATCAACCCATGAAGAACTTGATGCTTATGGATGCATCGACCTGATGACTCCAACATGTATAAATGCATCGACCTGATTACTTTAACAAATATGAATGCATCAACCTGTTTGAGCATGAATGCAGATTGAAGACAAAAGCATATGCTGACTTACATACTTACTTACCTGCTGACACCTGTTCTTTTTAGCCTACAAACGTATGCTTCTACAATATCTACACATAATAAGAGCATGACAAAGTTAATTGCATTAAGTTTCATAACATCAAAACAATGCACCAATGCAGCATCAACATATATGACAACATTAACACATATGACATCATCATTCCAAATTCCAATTTCATGCAGACTCATGATGAGTCATAGTGTTTGACATCATCAAAAGCATAGGGATACACAACAATCTCCCCCTTTTTGATGCTGGCAACACTATGAGTCATAAAATATCATGCTGACTCATATCAAACTATTCTCCCCCTTTGACTTCATCAAACAGGAAACAATAGTTTGAGAAAGACATTAGAGATAGTCTGAATGAACACATGTTTTAACCAAAGATTCCACTTGTTTTGTCATGAATTATGCAATGATGATCTCCTCCAACTATTCTCTCCCTTGATATGTGAAAAATATTTCTTCCCCTTAATGAATGAGTACATCCCTCAGACTAAGTAAAATATCTCCCCCGTTATCAAAACAGAAGAAGTAAGAGCATAATACTACTTCAGAAATACAGTTAATGAGGATGTAACACATGATCAAAATCGCAGTCAAGTAGGATGTCATCAAAAGCACAAGTAACACATGATCTCAATCATGGACAATTCAGGTCTTGAGCAAATTAGATCTAGAAGTAATTAACTGCAACATGCAAAATCTGATATGAAGATGAATATGCAGTGAACCAGTGGGTAAGACATGAGCAATCAATTGATTTTCAGCAGATGTGAAAAAAAAATTGAACACAAGAATTCCAGTTGAAATTCCAAATGACTAGATAATTCAAGAGGGTTTTCAACGAGATACCAATTTCATAAATTTGAGAGGAAAAAATTTTCAGACTCTTCCATTATAAGGGTTTATGAAATGATCTTTATTAAACAAAATGGTTTAAATATGATGTTTTAAAGTTTGTCAATAAAAATTTCTATACTCATATCTGAATTCAGATTTTAATAAAAGTGAACCAAACCTTCATATTTACATCTTGTTTAACCTCCCTTCATCTTACTCATAGAAATTTCAATGACTTCTTTAGGAGTTAAAATCATTAGTATTGAGGTTAAAAAGACGTGATAATATCTGATTTTGTCCAGAGTTTCATTCATTTTTATTTTGCAGCCATATCAGATTTTTCTTTTATTCAACAATAATTTTCATATCAATTTTTAGGACAAATTGAGTTTAGTACACCTAAGTACTTGGTGTGACTAACTGTCATGCTTCATAATGAGTAGAAATGTCATTGACACTTCATGACATACCTCAACTCATTTTATTGATGAGTGAGATATAATTCTTAGTGTACAAGCCATTGCTTTGCCTGCTTTTTAATAATTTTTCAGCAGAGTTAACTATGGCACTTCATGACACAGTCCTTTGGATATGGTTTCTCAGTGACCAAAGTTATTGCTCTGACAAATTTTGACACTTAGGAACTTTTCAGATCATTCAGATGTTTAAAAATAATACTTACTACATGTATCTCAACCAAGAAAAGTCACGATTTTAAAATTTTTAGATTTCAGAAGATTTGACATGACTCAACATGAAGCAGCTGGTTAAAGTTTATTAAAATTGACTCAGATATTTTTAAGATAATCAAATCCAAACTCAAGGAATACATTAAACTTAAACCATCTAAATGTATTAGACATTCATAATCCTGTATTATAGAAGATTCCTTATTAAATTTGTTTTCAGATTTATGATCAAGGTACACAGATAGAAATCTTCTCAATTTTTAAGTCCAGGAATTTTTAGATGCAAAACAGGGTCCAAAACTAACCAGAATGATTTCAAGGATATGCAAACAGATAGGCAGACATCAATGAAGGTAACTCATGGATATGACAATGAAGTTCAGGACAATATGGCAAGGACATTCAGGAAGCAGCTATAGGGAGAATGTTGGGCATGTGTGTAACATGCTTAATTCTATTGTTTTGATGATGTCTGACTATGACTCATTGATACGTCTGACCGACATTTGATAAACACATATTTATACATTACAGGTCATGACAACATAAGCAAGAATATACATCTCTGTGCCTTCACTGATTAGTGTAAGAAATCAAGGCACATATATCAAGGCAACAGGTTTCACAGAAGTCCATGCAGTCAAGTCAGTGCAGCTGCTGAAGTTGGCGCACTTGCTGAAGAAAGAAGGTGTTACAAGAGAAGTGTCGACACCTGCTACAGAAGTGTCGACACCATAGCCATTCCTCAGCAAAGGAAAGTCGATGCTATATTGCTGTCAAGGTCGAAGCACACAAATGGTCAACGTAGGTCAACGTAGTCAAGTCTGTGCATGTTCACAACTTGGTCATCAGTAAGGTCGGTGCTTGTTTGCTTCTCAACGCAATAAAGGTCCGTGCACATCCAAGACTAGCACAGACCATGGTCGATGCAAACTAATGCCAAGTGCAAACCAAGGCAAGACAAGGTCTGTGCATATGTGCAAGTGAAGGTCGGTGCACATGCTCAACCAAGGTCTGTACATGTTGCTGAAAGTCAGAGCACATGCTGAAGTCTCAAAAGAAGTGTCGACACCTTGCTCTAGCGTGCCGACACTTTAGTCCTCCAGAGAGCAATATATTAGCAGTTTTCCTAAGAAGTGTCGACACCTTGCCACCAGTAGGTCAACACCCCGGGCTTCTAGAGATCACTATATAAGAAGCTTTCATTAGATGTGTCGACACCTTATTCCAGCGTGCCGACACATTGGTCCTTCCAGAAAGCATTAAAGTCAGGTATCCTCAAAGACGTGCCGACACAACATTCACAGCAGGTCGACACTTCGTCCTTCCAGAGACCGTTATATTGGCAGTATTCATCAGAAGTGTCGACACTTTCTACACAGGAGGTCGACACCTCTGTTCTTCCAGAAGCTTTCAAGCCAGTTGTCCCTCAAGTCAATGGAAGATCTAGAGAGAGAAAATAGGTACCACAAATGTCCAATTTCAAGGATTTCGAGGTCTGGATGGGGTACCCAGGTCTGACTTGTGTCCCTATCAACTTGTCACTTTCTTGGAGCAACTTATGTCAGCAAACCAGCTAGAGAAAGGACACTATAGTCTGCCACCTTAAATGTTGTCATGTGATTTCTGTTCTAGCAGTCTTCAACCAGACAGAAAGCTGGCTTCAGCCCATGAGAACTCAACACCTCAAGAGGGCATTTAAAATGAAGACCTGAAATTGACTAAAGGGAGATTTGGTCTGTTCCCTCTCAGCAGTCTGCCACCGTCCTATCCTCGGACAAGAAGCAATGCCAGCTCAAGCCAAATCCTACAAAGTATCATCCTCAAAGACTAGAAAAGGCTTTTGGAAGGAAAATTTGGAGGGAAAGTTTTTCTACCACATTTCCTTGTGGCTCAAATATAAATATCAAGCTTCCTCAAGAGAGGAAGCTACTGCTGCCCATAGAGTGCCACGCCTTAGAGTATCTGCAAAGAACATCCTTGAAAGGCATGAGAGAGTAGCCCAATACTGATTCTTAGTTCAATGCTATGAAAGAAGAAGAAGAAAGAGTAGCCTTGAGAGAGAAGAGAACATCCCTACAGTCTACCTGAGCTTGAATAATCAGATCTTCAGATCTGGAATATGTAGCTGTAGTCCCTAGCTGGCAAATCGTCATCTAAAGCTCCAGCTGGCGTTTTTCTTCTTGTTCTTATGATTCACCCACTGCACTTGTAGTGTCTTCCGCTTGCATTTTTTGTTTCACTCATTTCAACCTCATACTTTGTTCCATCCCTACTGCTTGTGAGTAAGAAGACAGACGGAGGTTCGCTCCAGCCTGTGAAGAACCATCCCTACCGGTTTCTGTGTGTTGGAAGACAGACGGAGGGTTTTTCCATTCTATGGTTTTGGGGCGAGTCCCCTGTCAAGCTGTGAGTCAGCAGGAAAGCCTCACTGTGTTTGGTGAGGGGTGGACGTAGGTTGTGGGTTAACAACCGAACCACCTTAAAATCCATGTGTTGTGGGTTGTGTGATTGCTCCTTATCCTCTATCTCCATTCACAGGTTAGTATGCCGGGTTGAGCAAATGCAATGCTGATCATTTATGTTGCATACATTTCTGATCTGCACTAATTGTTTTATCTTGGCACCCTTTGCTATCTTATTATAGCTACACCTGCATCTCCTCAGTTGCCTGCTGCACTCTTGCTCACAGGCACTAGGGAGTACACTCAAAGCAAGAGGCACTCTATCTCGTTCACTAACACACGTGTTTTGGCTGATCGAAATTGCACACACACACACATTGTATGCTATCTTATGTTTTAGTGTTGTGCTTCATGATCACTACATTACAAGGTTAAATCTCATTTAGATCTCATCAGCCTCTGAAGGAGTGGTGACCTCATTGCATAAGAGTGTCACCTTCAGCTCCTTGGCTTGTGGAGAACTGTTGAGATAGTGTCGACCTCTCTGATAGGAGTGTCGACCTGCCCAGTGACCCGTGGGAGGGGGGCTGACCTCGTGGCCTTACAGTGTTGACCTCAACCTTCCTTATTGCTAGGATTAGTTGAAGGAGTGTCGACACTTTCACTTGGAAGTGTCGACCTGTGCACTTTGTGTCCAAGTATCTCACTCAATTATAGGAGTGGTTTATGATCTTTGTTTCTAAGAGATTTTTAATTGGGCAAAGTTTGTGAAAGAATCTATTCAACCCCCCCTTCTAGATCCTATTGCACTCTAAGGGACCCATCAAGTGGTATCAGAGCAAGGCTCTGCTATTGCCAGATCCTACAATATGCAGGGAAAGATCCCAGTGCATTTTTAGAAAATGGCTTCATCTGCTATACATGCTTCGATGACTTCTCTGCCTATGTGTGATGGTTCAGATTTTTCAATATGGCTAGGGAGAAAGTTCATCTATGTCAAATCAATAGATCCACAATTGTGGAACCTTATATACATTGGTCCTCATGAGCTGCCATTAAACCCAGATGAATGGTCGGCTGAACAAGAGATCAAACATATTGATAACCTGTGGACGCACTTTTCCATCAAAATCGTTGTTTTGATTATTTATTGGGGTTTGTTAAGTGCGTGGGCGTGCCAGTCACCGAAGTGACAATTTATTCGGGCTCCGAGGAAGCCCATGGTGCGCTCGACCTGGCTTCGTCAGACGATTGTGTGGTTCGTGTCGGGACCAAATCCCGTCGCGCCTTAAAGGTCACGACGTCATTTACATCCCCCATACGAGGGAACACCATTGATTAATTGCCAAAATTAGGGGCCCTGCGGCCGAAAAGAATAATACTAATTGCGCGAGGAAGGGGCAGGAATAGATCACACTAAAGATTGCATCCGGACCACGGGCCGTTGGCCATGTTGGTCACTCGTGGACCCTTTCATATTCGGACACAGGTCCGTGATAGAAACGTGATGGAAAATCGGGGTGATAAATGAATCCGATCTGATTAGAATGTCGACCCAAGACTGGGTCGGGGCACGGTCATGTCAGGACGAATCCCAAGACTCGGGCCCGGCCTGCGAGGGTGACATTATTATCTCTTTTGTGTCGGGTCACGGAGAGAGATGGAGCTGCAATGTGGGTCCTAGCATCCTTTATCTGGGATTTTCTTAATTATATGCTCCTATCTTCCCTATGCTGCTTATTATTTTTTTATGCATTTGTCCCGGATGGTTTCCCCTTTTTGTTATTATTATTATTATTTCCCCCCCCCCCTTTCTTTTTTATCACTATTACACATTTTTGTTTGTTTCCTATATACACTCGAATTTCTTTAATCGTTATGATTTTTATTAATTTATTTGCTATCATTATTATTACTGCCAATGTCATCATTACATGTTATGTGTATGTGTTTTCCAAAGAGAGAGGGCCGCTGGAGAGTGTACCGGCAAGGGTCATGGAGGGGCGTACCGCTGAGGGCGTCCCAAAGTGTGCCGGTGAAGGGAGAGGAGGGTGTGTCGGGGAGGCTGCCAAGGAGAGTGTGCCGGCGAGGGATGATGCAGGGCGCGCTGGTGAAGGGTGATGGAGGTGTACCGGGGAAGGGCTGGAAGGTGTGCCGGCGAAGGGCATTCGAAGGAGTGTCGACGAAGGCCCCGAAGGGCGTACCGGTGAAGGATGCCGCTGGGCGCGCCGGTGAAGGGTGCTGGAGGTGCACCGGCGAGGGGTTGGGGGGTGTATCGGTGAAGGAGGAGATGGGTGGCATGCCGGGCCGAAGTCTGTACATCCCTCCGCCCAAAGTCTGTACATTGGCTGCGTGTATCAGCTCAAAGTCTGTGCACTGGCTACTATCATCAACTCAGAGTCTATACGTTGGCTGGTCATCGCCACACGAAGTTTGTACACTGGCCAGTTGCCTGCACACAAAGTCTGTACATCGGCCCTTAGATGTAATTCAAAGTCTATACGTTGTCTGTGCCACCAGCACTCAAAGTCTGTACATCCTTCGGCTTCCTCAGCTCAAAGTCTATGCATTGTCCGCTGGCTGCAGTTCAAAGCCTATACATTGCCAAGCCCAAAGTTTGTACGTTGTGCATTGGCTACAATTCAGAGTCTATACATTGATCAGCTTGAAGCCTATACGTTGTCTGTTGGTTGCAGCTCAAAGTCTGTACATTGCAGCGCGAAGTCTGTACATTGGCTAGCTCAAAGTCTGTACATTACATTTCAAAGTCTGTACATTCCAGCTCGAAGTCTGTACGTTGTAGCCCAAAGTCTGTACATTGGAGCTCGGAGTCTGTACATTGGCCAGCCCAAAGTCTGTACGTTGCAGCACAAAGTCTGTACGTTGCAGCATGAAGTCTGTACATTGGCCACAAAGTCTATTCACTGCAGCACAAAGTCTGTACATTGCAACGTGAAGTATGTACATCGGCCAACCCCAAGTCTGTACGCTGCAACACAAAGTCTGTACGTTGCAACGTGAAGCCTGTATATTGGCCAACCCCAAGTCTATACGCTGTAGCACGAAGTCTGTATGTTGCAACGTGAAGTCTGTACATTGCCCAAGTCTATACGCTGCAGCACAAAGTCTGTATGTTGTAACATGAAGTCTGTACATTGGCCACAAAGTCTATACACAGCAGCACAGAGTCTGTACGTTGCAATATGAAGTCTGTACATTCTTCAGCCTATTCAACTCAAAGTCTGTATGTTGCCCATGCAATCAACATACGAAGTCTATACATTGCTTGTTGCTGCGTTTGTGCATCCATCTGCCAAGTCTGTACACTGGATCCCATTGAGACGGTGGATGAGGGTGTACCGGCGAAGGGAGAGAGACGATGGGAGGGAGTGTGCCGCTGAAGGGCCAGGAGGGTGCGTCGTTGAAGGCTCTTTGAGGTGTGCCGCTGAAGGTGAGTAGTGTGTACCACTGAAGGCTCTTTGGAGTGTGCCGTTGGAGGCTGGGAAGGGCATACCGTTGGAGGCTAAGGATGGATGTACCGCTGAAGGCGGTTTGGGGTTGGAAATGTCAAAGGGGATCCACTCTCCCTCTGTTTCTCTTAAGGCTTTTCTTTTCTTCTTTTCTTGATTTTCAGGTAGTTTTATGCAAATTTTCTTTCCTCCTTATTTTGCCCAGCTTTCTCTCACGTGTCTGACAGTTGGTGTAACAAGTTGTTAATTGGTTCAGTTCTTCTCATGTCATTGACAGTGCTTTGCTTAGTTGGAGGATTTTATCATTGATCGTTCCATTCGTTTGTTGCTTCCTTGTGCCTTTTTAATATATTTATCATTTTCTGACAAAAATTCGGCAGCATCTCCCCTTGACCCGGGCGTAAGGGAGATAAAGGGTACGCGCCCACACGGAGTGGCGGAACCCGACAACTGGAGGTGGGCACCCGGAGGCAGCAACACCGTTATAAAACCTCGGAAAACACGGGGAAAACTGTGAACGGAAGACCTCTAATATTAGACAGAATGGGCTGGGGTTGGCGGCTAAGGGTGTACCGCTGGGGGCCAGAAAGTGTGCCGCTGAGGGCCTAAAAGGTATGCAGCTGAGGGCCAAAAGGGTGTACCGGCCAAGGGCCAACGGGGTGTGCCGCTGAGGGCCAAGAGGTGCGTACCGGTAGAGGAAAGCCCAGGGATAGACTACTGGCGGCTAGGTGTTCTAGGAGAGAAGGAGGGTTTTCCTCCCCTCAGGCAGGTTGGCATAGCTACTGGCCATAGGGGAGGGCAAAGAACCCAAAAGGCCAAGGATCATACGGGAGCGATCGTATTGACATGGAGACCCCAAAAGCACCGGAGAAATAGAGGGATGGAGGGAAAATGGACAACATGTCACACACACCATGAAAACTGGCGTAAACCAACAAAGATAACAGAGAAACCCAAGGAGGGTGATTTTCATTCATGGGGAGCAAGGGGCCGTAGCCATCCATATACATTGCCAAGCACGCCCGTGCCGAAAGCCACGGGTGAGAAAGAAAACCCGGGGACAAAAGAAAAGGGAAGAGAAAACAAAATAAGGAAAGCCCCCGGACTACATTCAGCTCTCCCCCCCTTCTCTTACTCTCTCTTCTGCCCGGTCGTCATCGGAGGAACCTCACACCGGAGCTCTTCTTCTTCCCTTCTCTCTTCTCTTCCTCTCTTGCCTGTGGCTTCAGCCTCTCTAGCCTTGTCTCTTCCTCTGTCTGTGTGTGTCTTCTTCTCCAACCTCTCCTTCTCTTCTTCCTTCTGCCCTCCTCCCCCTTTTTTGTCGAAGCGGACCTCCTTTATACTCACATCGGCGGGAGCCTTTGAGCACGGCAGTCAGAGGCAGGAAGCAGCCGATCATGATGGGGTTTGACTTCCCCTGTCCTGGCTGTCAGGGGAGTAGCCTGCGTGGCCCAATCCTTGGCTGACACCTCGGACCGACCACTGCGCGCCGAAGATGCGTAGAGCATGGGCAGCACGTCATTTGGCCGTTGAAAAAGCCCCCCCCCCCCCCCCCCCCGCGCTGTGCCGGTGGCGAGCTGAACAAGCGTGCCGTGGTAAAGGGCAAAAGTCGTGCCGCTGGAAGTTGCCCAAACGTGCCGTTGAAGGGGGCAAACTGCGTGCCGTTGAAGGCCCATGGGGGTGTGCCGCTGAAGACCCATGGGGGCGTGCCGCTGCAGATCCCCCCAAGGGGGGTGTGCCGCTGAAGCCCCATGGGGGCGTGCCGCTGAAGACCCCCAAGGGGGGTGTGCCGCTGAAGACCCCCCCAAAGGGGGGTGTGCCTCTGAAGCCTCATGGGGGCGTGCCGCTGAAGACCCCCCAAGGGGGGGGTGTGCCGCTGAAGACCCCCCCAAAAGGGGGGTGTGCCGCTGAAGCCCCATGGGGGCGTGTCGCTGAAGACCCCCCCAGGGGGGGTTAAGTGGGCAATTTTAAGCCCCTTGCGAGCACGAGTCGTGGCCCGTTTGATTTTCTTCGAGGCCCATGGATCGTGGGGCCCCGGGGGTTGGCTTCTCTTCACTGTCGTGATTCCGGGGACAGCTTCACGACAGTGTGCATATTTGGGGCGCCCGGACGATCAGTCTCTCCGAGGCTTCTTCACTCGGCGCCGTTGTCGATGCGAGGCCGGGCATGATATTTGGATGTGCAATTTTTTCGGTGTCCACACTACACCAACAGACTACACAAATGTTAAATGTGCCTTGTATTGTTGTTGTTCTATTATGTATTCTAGTAGTGTTGCTACTCTTCATATTAGTTGCTTTGTTATTACTGTTGTTGTAGGTAAGGAAGTGTACTATGCTTGGTCTGCATAGGGAAATAATGTACTGGACATTTTACTCGTTGACACCGTTAAATCCTTCAAACGAACTTGAGTTTCTTCAAGTTTCACTGCCATGAGCTATTTTTCACCGTTACAGAGCTATTTGTCACTTCTAATGACTATTTGTCACTCATAACGAGCTATTTGTCACCCTTATTGCTCGCTAGGCGTCGCCTTTGTTTCGCTTCATCACATATTGTGACTTCTGTTATCGATTTATCACTCTTACGAGACATTTGTCAGCCTTGAAGTCTATTTGTCACCACTGATGACTATTTGTCACCACTATGTGATGTTAGCCGTTGCAGTATCTCTCTCCAGCCTCTCGTCTACTATGTGGCTGATGTATCCGGACGAAAGGAACCTCGGTCCAAGCGATCTCATGACCGACAAAAAGGAAGGATCGAGAGTTAGAAAAGTTGGGGGAGATGGAACAATCTTCGTGGTCCCGTCGCTTCGATTTCCACAAAGTTGGGGAGGCACGAAGACTCTTTTTCCCTCTGGGGGTTTCGTCTCCTTCCTATAAATAGAGACTCTGTGGGGAACCCTAAGGACATCTTGATTTCCTTTGACTCTCGTGAAGATGTCATCGTCTGAGAAGTCAGATTCTTCGTCAGAGCAGGTTCCCGCCAAAAGGCTGTGCTTCCGAAAGGAAGCCCTACCAGTGTCGGACCAGCCATCAGGGGAAAGCAGCGGCGGCGACTTTTCAGAGGAATACAAGCATGGGTACCTGCAAGGGTAGCAGGACGCCTTAGCGAAGGTGGATCGCCTATTTTGTAACAAGGGGGTGTTGAGCCTCCAACCTGACAGGTTCCGTCCCAAAGAGGACGAGTAACCGCTTGTACTATCTTCTCCTATCAATATAATTTCTTTTTCTGCAACCTTTCTTTACATGATGGATGCTTGATCTTTGTTTGATGTGGTTGCCGTCAAATGAAGGATACCATCCATCGTAGGTAGGGGTTACCTTTACGAATGGGAGTTCTTCCCCTATAAGTAGTAGGGTTTGTCGATGGTTCTAATATTAGTAGGGCTTATCTTCGTGTTCATAGTTCATCGTTAGGATCTATTTGTCACCCTTCATACGCATTTATCCCCCCTGTTGATCTATTTGTCACCACTAATAGGCATCCTTCACTCTTAAAACATGCAGGAGTCGTCCGCCTTTGCCCCTCGGAGCCGTCCCCTTTGTGCATTTTTTCACCGTTAAGAGCCTTTTGTCACCCCTCATGCGCATTTGTCGCCCATGTCATCCTATTTGTCACCACTAATGTGCATTTGTTGCCTCTGTCAACTTATTTGTCACCACTAATATGCATTCATCACCCTTATCATTCATTTTACTTGCTGCTCTCACATACGGAATGTGAACCCAAAAGAGAAAATAAATATAACAATTAAAAAAATCCATAAAAATTGATAATCAATAAATAAAAAAAATTATCACATAGGCAAGAAAATAACAAACAAACAATCATTCCGACGTATTTCTGACGAAAACTTTTTAGTCGGATAATACTGTCAGTATTTCCCATTTTTCTGAGCTATTTGTCACCGTTACAGAGTTATTTGTCACTGCTAACGGCTATTTGTCACTTATAAGATCTATTTGTCACCCTTATCGCTAGCCAGCCGTCGCCTATGTTTCGTTGTAAAATACATCTTTTACTTCTGTTATCCATTTATCACCCTTAGGAGACATTTGTCAGCCCTGAAACCTATTTCTCACCACTGATGACTATTTGTCACCACTATGCGGTGTTAGCCATCGCGCTTGATTTTGGCTTATCTGACTTACTAGCTCCAAAACTTCAAAACTTGTTCTTCTTTCTATCTCACAGTGATAATTAATAAATATAATACTATAATTATAATAAAATAAATAAAAATGCCAAAAAAAATATTTAAAAGACTAAAAATTTATAAATATAATAGAATAATAATAATAAAATAATTATGAAAAAGATAAAAACTATATAAATTGATAATTAATAAATGTAACATCATAATAATAGTTAAATAATTATGAAAATGACAAAAATCAAAAAAATTGAAAATGATAATTAATAAATGTAACGGTAAAATAATAATGAAATAAGTGAAAATGAGAAAAAAAATATAAAAATGATAATTAATAAATGTAACATCATAATAATAGTAAAATAATTGTGAAAATGACAAAGACCATAAAAATGATAATTAATAAATGTACCAGTATAATAATAAATTAATTATAAATTTGACAAAAAATATATAATTGATAATTAATAAATGTAACACTATAACAATAATATAAAACTACCTAATTGTGAAAAATGGTAGAAAAATAATATAAACATTTCGCTTCATTTAATCAGTGTCGTTTGATGACTAGGAAAGCTTCAGATCCGTGTTATAGAGTTAGGAAACCCATACACGGTTAAACCCTTCAAACGAACTTGAGTTTCTTCAAGTTTCACTACCACGAGATATGTGTCACCGTTACAGAGTTATTTGTCACTACTAACGGCTATTTGTCACTCACAACATCTATTTGTCACCCTTATCGTTCGACAGCCATCGCCTTTATTTCGCTTCAAAATATATCTTTTACTTCTGTTATCCATTTATCACCCTTAGGAGACATTTGTCTGCCCCGAAACCTATTTCTCACCATTGATGACTATTTGTCACCACTATGCGGTGTTAGCCGTCGCACTTGATTTTGGCTTATCTGACTTATTGGGTCCAAAACTTCAAAACTTGTTCTTCTTTCTGTCTAACAGTGATAATTAATAAATATAATGCTGTAATTATAATAAATTAAATAAAAATGCAACAAAACCATTTAAAAGACTAAAAATTTATAAATATAACAGAATAATAATAATAAAATTATTATTAAAAAGATAAAAATCATATAAAATGATAATTAATAAATATAACATCATAATAATAGTTAAATAATTATGAAAATGATAAAAACCAAAAAATTGAAAATGATAATTAATAAATGTAACGTAAAATAATAATGAAATAACTAAAAATGAGAAAATATAAAATGATAATTAATAAATGTAACAGCATAATAATAGTAAAATAATTGTGAAAATGACAAAGACCATAAAAATGATAATTAATAAATGTCCAAGTATAATAATAAATTAATTATAAAATTGATACAAAAACATAAAAGTGATAATTAATAAATGTAACACTATAATAATAATATAAAACTACCTAATTATGAAAAGTGATAGAAAAATAATATAAACGTTTCGCTTCATTTAATCAGTGTCGTTTGATGACTAGGAAAGCTCCAGATCCGTGTTGGTAGAGTTAGGAAACACATACACGGTTAAACCCTTCAAACGAACTTGAGTTTCTTCAAGTTTCACTGCCATGAGATATTTGTCATCGTTACAGAGTTATTTGTCACTGCTAACAGCTATTTATCACTCACAGCATCTATTTGTCACCCTTATCGCTCGCCAGCCATCACCTTTGTTTCGTTTCAAAACATATCTTTTACTTCTGTTATCCATTTATCACCCTTTAAAACTACAATTATACACACAACCTACACAACTCAACATAAAACACACATCCCCCGATAAAATTCACACAACATATAACTCAATGAATAAAAGAAATTACAATTACATTAATTCAAATGTGTCATTTTTTACAATTACAATTACAAATCAACAGATATCTGTTGGATCATCCTCCACCATCACCAGTTGTAGAAGAATCCCCTCTCTCAGACGACTCCTCCTGCCCAACAATTGCTTCATTTAGCTCAGTTGGATCGACTTCTTCCACTTCGTCCTCTATACACAACCGAAGTGGCTCGACAGATTCGATCAGACAAAGATTAGAAGCAACCAACTCTGTAGTGTCACCCTCGTCTGATTGAAAAGTTTCAGCATTAGAATCCTCTGAGACATTAATTTTTTAGAATACTCGCTCCATTCAAACCACAATTTTGAAAGAAGCACTTTTCTGAAGCCAGTATCATGATCTCTCTCTTCTGGAGAATCAGCATCGACCAGCCTGTATGTGTAAACCTTCCTCATCTGTCCTGGTCTAAAAGCACAAATAATAGCTTTGGTATCTTGCCAAGCCATTGGTCCTACTTTTAGACCAAGACAGACTAAGAAGGTTTACATATACAGGTTGGTCGCTGCTGATTCTCCAGAAGAGAGAGATCATGATACCTGCTTCAGAAAAGCGCTTATTTCAAAATTGTGGTTTGAATGGAGCGAGTATTCTATAAAATTTCGACAGCATCTCCCTTAAAAATTAACGATTTTCCACTTTTGTACATCCTGAAAAATTATATTAAACAAAATAAAAATACATCCAACATGTGAACTGAGAGATGAAATTAGGAATCATGACATGAGGGATTAAACCATGGCAGTGACACCTCGGATGTGATGTTATAGAGGCCTTGTGCGGGCGACGATGGCAGAATGGCGATGGGCAGCCGAGGACGGCGGCTGCAGCAGTGCTGGACGGCAGTCGATAGGTGGGTCCGATTGGAACAGCGGCCGGCTGCCACGGCACGGCACCGGAGGGGCAACGGTGCTCTGTCGGAGTGGCTGCAAAGGGGAGCGCGACGGTGGGCTGGCCGGCACTCACGGCGGTGCTGGTTCGCGGAGGAGAGGGAGGGTGCACAGGGCACCCGTGGGCACACCGGGACAAGGTGGCGATGGTCTACGGCGAGGGGGGAAAAGTAAGGAATGGGGGAAAAGCAAGGGATGGGGGAAAAACAAATGTCTTATAAGGGTAAGAAATACGTCGTAATGGTGACAAATAGTTCGTAAGGGTGACAAATACTTCTAAGGGTGACAAATAGCTTCTAAGGGTAACAAATGGGTGTCTAAACGTGAAAAATAGTTGTAGTGGTGACAAATGAAAGAGAGAGAGAGAGACAGAGAGAGAGGGAGAAGGGGGCATTAACAAATAGAAAAAATGGCGGCTCCTAGGCCTGGCACACGTCTCTCCCTCCTGCAGTCTTGCTGTCCTGCACTCCAGTTGCTAGTAAAGTATTTGTATTTGTTTACTAAAGTCAGTGGAAGACCTAAAGTCGGTGGAAGACGAAGGGTCTCTCCCAACTTATGCCAACTACTCATGAGTTGAGGTTTTTAAAGACGAAGGGTCTCACTACGGTTGGTTTTAATTTTAGAAGTCAAATAGTTAAAATGGGGTAGTTATTATAATTTCGGGAAGTGTAACAATCTTCCATCTTATCATATTTTTATATTTTATATTATATATTTTATAATATATTATTTACATAAATATATATTACATTATATATATTATTATGAATAGATATTTTATGAAATGAATATTATAATATCCGTATCTAATCCGATTCAAATTCTAATATTATATGTATCCGAAATAATAAATACGATTTAGAATATTATCTGCTAATTAATACGGATTCGAATATTATCCAGCTAAACTATTGATATATTTATCTTTATTTTTGTTATTTATTACATATACGTATTATGGTTAAACATAAGCTATTCAGGAGTTTTCGACGGAATCTTATTCAGTCGGAAATAAGTCAGAATTTACACACATATTTCTGTTCATTTATGATAATTATTACATAAATATATGTAAATATTAGTGACAGAAACTTTTTTGTCGAAAATCAGTGGGTAATTACCAATATAATTCTGACGAAATTTAAATTATCTCAAAGTTGTCTCTTTTTAGAGATAGATTTCCGCCCGAAATAATAGGTCAGAAATCAGTCCGTATTTACCGATGGATTTGCGACATAATATTTTCCATTGTAAAGTTAAAATAGTTCCTACGTCTTTCTGACGGATATATTGCCGTCGTAAAATTACGTCGGCATTTCCCATTTTTCTTGTAGTGTGCATACACCATGTCTGAGCATATGTGCTCACTGCGCTATGGAAGTCAGAGCACATGCAGACAAGTCAGTGTACGTGCAGTACATAGGTCTGAGCATATGTGTTCACTGCATTATGAAAGTCTGTGCACATCTGTTTACCAGGTCTGTGCACATCAGGTCATATGTTATAAGGTCTGTGCACATTGCATTTTTTTTTGCATAACCAAGTCTGTGCACATTTGGATTTAGCATAATTAAAGTCTATGCACACTTGCTCAATACATTTGAAGTCTGAGCACATCCAACCATTTGTTCTTCAAGGTTGAAGCATATGCATACATTACTAATGTTGACAAAATGTTTGATGAAATGTCTCAGAGAGTCTGATGTTAGCAGAGTAGCACGTGAGCTCGAACTGAATATGGCACGTGTTCCCAGAATGGCTGGAAGTTGGCACGTGGTCCTAAGGAGCTTATGATTGGGCACGTTATCCAAGGCTATATGGTAGAGGAACATTCTCATCCCTACCACGTGGGCCAATGGGGATTCACTAGGTCTTTTCTGCCTCATTCATACAGAGGCCCTGTTCTATATAAAGATCGTCTCATCCTTCGATGAGGGGTGTGGAAGGCTGCAGAAAGCTGCAAGAGCTCCTGCTGAGCGAAGATCCCATACCAGAGAGAGAAGAGGCGGGTCGCCAGAGAGACCGGCAGAAGAAAAGAGAAAGAAAGAGAAGATTAGTGAGCAAGCAGAGAATAGAATAAAAAGAAAAAGAAAGAGAGAGCTCAGAGAAGGAGAGCGTGTGAAGAAGGAAGAGTGTGCAGCATGTGCTGATATTGAAAATCTACTATCAGTTGGTTTCTGGATCAGATCCAGACCAATTTGCTCCTGCGAGAGCTTCAGTTGTTTCATTTTTCTGTTTGTTCTATTTTCTTCTTTATTAGCTTCGTTTTCCACCTTGTTTTTCCGATTCACTGTTTAGGGTGTCGGGTTCCTCCTGTGGATTCAAGAGAAGGGAGATCTATCTCCGGTTGCCCTCTGTGGATTCAGAGGAAGGGAGACTGGTGTCTCCGGTTGTGAGTGACTGGGTGTCACTCACGGTGTAATGTCCCAGATCTTTCGGATCCTTCGTTATGGGCCCCGGATCTGGTTTGTCAGGGTGTTCGACCCTGTTGTGTCCGAAATTTTGTTTCGGACATCTTTCGTGTTCGGATCGGCGCGATCCGGAGTCGTTTCGGAGGCCCGGAGTGTGTCCGCGGCTTTTCCGTGCGCGTTTTCCGATTTTCGCGTACGGGTTTCGGCGAGTCCTTCGGAACCCTGTAGCGGGTGAACCAGGTCGTTCACCAGCCCGCGAGTGGTACCGTTGCGATCAACGCGTCGAGACGGTCGAGGACATGTATTTTTCTATTTTTTGATATTTTTGGCATTTTTTGGATTTTCTATTTAAAGCCTTTTCTTTTTCTTTTTCTTCCCTTTTTCTTCTTCCTTCTTTCCCCTCCCGTGAGCGCGCAACGGTCACCTCCCCTTTTTCCCCTCCTTGCCCATTGGAACCTCGCGGCGGCCCCTTCCCCTCCGGTGATGGGTGGTGGACCTTGGCGGCAGCGCGGTGACGGCGGCGGCGGCGAGAGGATCCCGGCGGTGCCCCCATTGGCGCGTGGATGTGGAGTTTGTGGTTGAGCTAGATTTGAAGATCGGCGGCGATTCGGTGGATTTCGAGCTTCCTTGAGGTAGGGGGACGAATCCTTACCCTCTTTCTAGCATTCCCCGTGATTTCTAGGCCGTGGAGAGGCCGAGAGGGGCTAGATTCATGCCGGGAGGGTTATTTCCATGTTTGGGGTTTGAGCGCCGGATCCGTCGATTTGTGGGGTTTTTGATCAATTTGGGGGCTCTAGATGCATGCTAGGTCGTTGTGGGGTGATTCCCCATTGTTTTCCCTTCACCAAAGGGGGTGAATGGGCGTGGTTTTGTGATTTCCGGCCGTAGTTCGCGAACCGGGCTCGGCCCGATGTCGCGCTATAGTCCAGTGGCGCGTTCTTGATGAACGCGCTGTGTCGTCCGAGCGTGTCCGTCGGAGAAGATGAACAGTAAGGCGGTGGGGGAACGCGCCTGGTTCGGGTAGCGCGATCTCCAGATCGCGCTATCCAAGACTAGCGCGTTCAGATTGAACGCGCTAGCCTTGGGCAGCGCGACATGGAAGATCGCGCTAGCCAAAGCTAGCGCGTTCTTCGGTGTCACGCTAGGGATACCTAGCGCGACCTTTTCCCTTCCCCGAACAGCGTTTTGCGGGTAGCGTGACCTCCGGTTGGATGAGTTATGGACCCGGTTGTGGCGTGTGGCCCTAGGGATGCCGTGGGCACCCAGTGGGAGCCACAGGGGCGCCCGGGGTTCCTCGGAGAATCAGTTACCTCGGTAGGAGTGCCGCGTGACTTGAGGGACGGTCGGACCTCATGTGTGTCCCCGGCTTCCGTACCTACCGTAGGATCATCGAGAGTCTGTGCTAGGGTTTGGTCAGCGGTTTCCGTGGATTAGTCCTTACTTCCAGTGACCTGTCCACTAGTCGTAGCTTCTTGCGTACGCGGGTGCGGACCCACCTGGGAGTGGTGGAGAGCGAGACCCAGTGTGACGCGGTTTTTAGGCTGGTTACCGTAGGGCCCCTTGCCTTTGCCACCAGAGTCCGGTGGGGGGGGAAACCAGCTAGAGGACCCGACCTAGAGCAGATGGTCTGTGTGTGCACACGTAGTTGGGGGCTTGGGACACGCACTGACGAGTGCGACCCCAGCTAGTCCTTGTTGTGTGGTACTTGTTGCGTGTCTGAGTCTCATGCCCGGGGCGTTGTAGCTAGACACTTGTGACGCGGTGTAAGACGTCAGGGGACGCATCCGGTCGTTCTTCTTGTGGATGGTGCTCCTGATCACTGGCAGGCGTGGACTCGTGTTTTTTTGGACCGAGGTTCCGTACTACGGTACTGTTAGAGTAGATGACTTTTTCCGTTTATTTACTTTAGCTTGTCGGTTCTACCGTACTCTCGGTTGGTAGGGTTGTCTTCTTCTTCCTCGTTTTCCGTGCGAGGTGGGGATTCGCGGGATCCCTACTGGGCCAGTGAGATGAGGCTCATCCCTGCTCTTCAGGTGAGGCGGGGTCAGCGGGAGGCGTGGCCGAGTTTCAGCGTGGGTCTTCCAGCCTTGGTTAGTTGCCAGTCTGCCAGAGCCGGGGGATGCCCCGCGTAGTTGTACTCCGGGGGATGCCCCGTGTTGTTGTACGCCGGGGGATGCCCCGTGTAGTTGTACTTTCTTTCCTGTTGACTGTACTTTCTTTTGGACATGAGACACTGTGAACCTTGTAGCAGTTTATTTATTTATATTATTATGTGCATTTTATTTTAGATTATTGTGCTATCTTTGTGGTCGTTGCAGCTTCTCTTGTACCCCCACACCACTCCTTTCTACCCTTCCGAGTCTACGGGCTCGTGGGTTGGCGGACCGAGATTCGAGATGCGCCGGTTCCTTTCCGGTACTCGGATCCTCGGGTCGTCACAGCTGGTATCAGAGCGAGGTTGTGGAGGTATATCAGAACTTGGAACGAATTGCAATGGTCCATAAGGTCCATGAATGTCCTGTACAGTCGGCGACTGGCTTAGGGTCGTGTGTTTTATTGATTTCGGTGTTTTTTCTTGATGCCAGGTGTGTTATGGCGCCACGGAGGAGGACTCGTGCCCAGCAGGGAGTGTCTAGTGGTGGTCCAGAGGAGCAGAGCAGGGCTTCAATTTCCGAGGGTGTATCTAGAGATGCGAGAGCTCCAGGGATGGACGATTTCTTCCGAGGCATGTTTGAGTATGTGTTTCAGCAGCGGCAGGGAGGTCAGCAGCAGGGTGGCAAAGCTGGTGAGGATCAGGCTCGAGGTGGTCGCGGTCGTGTGCTGAAGGAGTTTTTGCTGTATCAGCCTCCTTCTTTTGGTGGGCAGTCAGATCCTGAGGTGGCCAGAGAGTGGCTGGATGATGTGCAGCGGATTTTCAGTGCGATGGAGTGTCCCGAGGAGGAGCAGGTGGCGCTGGCCACTCATCGTCTTCAGGGATCGGCCCGTACTTGGTGGACATCGGAGTGGGGTTCAATGTTCCAGTCTCGCCCTCTTCGGCAGATTGCGTGGCAGGAGTTCATCACGGCTTTCGAGCGTGCCTTCTGTCCGTCTTTTATCAGGTCGCAGAGGTTGCGAGAGTTCATGGAGCTGACTCAGGGTGACATGACGGTGATGGAGTACCGTGCCAGGTTTATCGAGTTGGGCCGTTATGCTCCTCCTATCATGGCGGACGAGGAGGTGAAGACCGATCAGTTTGTTGGTGGTCTGAGGCTAGAGTTGAGGCACCATCTTCTTGCGTCGGGTTTGACCAGTTTGGATGCGGCATGTAAGGCAGCAGCGGCGCTGGAGAGAGATTTGCAGAAGGTTCAAGGGCAGAGCAGTGCTAGTCAGGTGTAGGCAGATTTCAGCCAGCCGACAGGGATGCAGCAGCAGAGTACCGCCCAGCTCTCAGCAGGTGGATCAGCGGCTACACAGACTGCGGCTCCGGCGCCAGGTTCATCCTTCAAGTCGAATCTTAAGAAGTTGCTTAAGGAAGCTGGTTTTAGCAAGAGGCGTCAGGATCGTAAGGACTCGGGGCAGGAGTCGTTGGGCAGTGTTCAGCAGCCGATGGCTTTTCAGCGTCAGGGTTCGATGACTGGTTCCCGGGATGGCTGTCCCAGGTGCGGTGGTTCTCATCCAGGCAGACCGTGTTCGACGCCCGTGATTTGCTTCAGGTGCGACCAGCCAGGGCACATGGCACGTGACTGTCCGCAGAGACCGCGCCAGCCGCACGCGTTTCAGCAGCAGCAGCAGTTTCGGCCCCAGCAGTCGTCAGCACAGCCACAGCAGTACCAGCAGCAGGGACAGTTCCCTCAGTTGGCACAGTCAGCTACTAGGGGTGGGCAGAGATCCCAAGGCAGAGTGACTCATCTGACCAGGGCGGAGGCTGAGGCATCGCATTTGGTGGAAGGTACTCTCTCGATTTTGGGTTGTGCGGCTTGTGTTTTGTTCGATTCAGGTGCTTCTCATTCGTTCATCTCGGAGGTTTTCGCTCAGAGCGTGGAGGACCCGGTGACCGAGGTGTCCTGTGACTTGGCGGTAGAGTTGCCTACCGGTGACTTCATGATCACCCCGTACTGCTTTGAGAAGGTACCTGTGTGGGTGGAAGGGCAGAACTTGCCGGTTAGACTCTATGCGTTACCGCTTCAGGACTTCGATGTGATTTTGGGCATGGATTGGCTCGAGGCTCATCATGCCTTGGTGGATTGTGGCTCGAAGAAGGTCTACTTCCGACAGCCCCGTGGACCCACCTTCTATTTTCAAGGTATTCGGTCTTCCTCTTCCCGCTTGCTTATTTCGGCTTTCCGTGCGCATCGTTTGCTTGATGCAGGTTGTCAGGGTTTTCTCGCATCCGTGGTTTTGGTCGAGTGGCAGGGCCCTGAGGTAGAGGACATTCCTGTCGTGTGCGAGTTTCCTGATGTTTTCCCCGAGGGGCTACCAGGGATGCCACCGCAGCGAGAGATTGATTTCGTGATTGAGGTGGTGCCGGGTGCGGCGCCCATGTCGAAGGCCCCTTATCGGATGGCGCCTGCTGAGTTGCGAGAGCTGAAGGCGCAGTTGCAGAAGTTGCTGGCCAAGGGGTATATTCGTCCTAGTTATTCCCCGTGGGGTGTGCCGGTATTGTTTGTGAAGAAGAAGGATGGTAGTTTGAGGCTGTGCATCGACTACCGTCAGTTAAACTAGGTGACTGTTAAGAATAGGTATCCGTTACCGCGGATTGATGACTTGTTCGATCAGCTTCAGTCGGCCCAAGTGTTTTCGAGGATCGATTTGAGATCAGGTTATTACCAGCTGCGGATCCGAGAGTCGGACGTGGAGAAGACGGCGTTTCGGTCGAGGTATGGGCATTATGAGTTCTTGGTGATGCCGTTCGGGCTTACCAATGCCCCCGCAGCATTCATGGATTTGATGCATAGGGTGTTTTGTCCGTACTTGGACCAGTTTGTGGTCGTGTTTGTGGACGATATCCTTGTATATTCGCGGTCTGCTGAGGAGCATGTACAACATTTGAGAGCGGTATTGCAGACCCTGCGCGATCACCAGTTGTATGCCAAGTGCAGCAAGTGCGAGTTCTGGCTCCGAGAGGTGCACTTTCTGGGCATGTTATTTCTGGTGATGGTGTTTCCGTGGACCCGGCCAAGGTCGAGGCGGTGGTGCAGTGGCCGAGGCCGAGTTCTGTCACGGAGATTCGGAGTTTCTTGGGGCTTGCAGGTTATTATCGGCGGTTTATTCAGGATTTCTCTCATATTGCGGCCCTGATGACCAGGCTTACGCGGAAAGAGGTGCAGTTCGTCTGGACGGAGGAGTGTGAGCGGAGCTTCATGGAGCTGAAGAGATTGCTTACCACTGCTCCGGTTTTGGTGTTGCCATCTGGCTCGGGTGGTTTCGTGGTGTGTACAGATGCTTCCGGGGTAGGCCTCGGTGCTGTGTTGATGCAGCATGGGAGAGTTGTGGCATATGCGTCGCGACAGTTGAAGCCACATGAGGTGAACTACCCTACTCATGATCTTGAGTTGGCAGCGGTGATCTTCGCTCTGAAGATCTGGAGGCATTATTTATACAGCGAGCGGTTTGAGCTCTTCACTGATCACCAGAGTTTGAGGTATGTGTTCACGCAGAAGGACCTTAACCTCAGACAGAGGAGATGGATGGAGTACATGAAGGATTATGACGTTACCCTGTCTTATCAGCCTGGCAGGATGAACGTCGTGGCTGATGCTCTGAGTAGGAGGGTAACGGTCAGTCAGATGTTGTTGAGGAAGTGGAAGCTTTGGGAGCAGGTCCCGGCCATGACTTTTAGGCTCAAGGTCCCTCAGGACCAGGGTTCGGCTGTCCTTGCGAGTCTGACTGTCACGCCCGCGGTGCGTCGACAGGTGACTGAGGCCCAGCGAGCGGACCCCGAGCTACCCCGTATTCTGTCGATGGCCGAGGTGGAGTTTGGTGAGGATGGAGCTGTGAGATTCAGAGGTAGGTTGTACGTTCCGGCCGAGGGGCAGGTACGGCGTACGGTTTTACGTGAGGCTCATGGGAGTCGGTATGTCGTGCACCCTGGATCAGCTAAGATGTACCAGAACCTGAAGAGGCAGTTTTGGTGGCCTGGTATGAAGAGAGATGTTGCAGAATTTGTGGCCAGGTGTTTGACCTGTCAGTAGGTGAAGGCTGAGCACCAGCGACCAGGAGGCACACTTCAGCCCTTGGATGTTCCTGCTTGGAAGTGGGACCATGTGACCACTGATTTTGTGGTTGGATTACCGAGGAAGTCCAGTGGGGAGGATAGTATCTGGTTGCTAGTGGATAGACTGACGAAGACGGCGCGATTGCTGCCGGTCAAAGTCAGTTGGAGCGTGCAGCGTTTGGCTCGGTTGTATGTGGAGCGGATCGTCCCGTTGCATGGAGTTCCTATCTCCATTGTATCGGATCGTGATCCCCGTTTCACTTCTGGATTCTGGAGGAGTTTCCAAATGGCTCTAGGCACTGAGTTGGCATTCAGCTCGGCCTATCATCCTCAGTCGGACGGTCAGTCTGAGTGGACCATTTAGACTTTGGAGGACATGTTGCGAGCGCGTTGCTTGGAGTGGCAGGGGAGTTGGACCCACCACCCGCCATTAGTGGAGTTTGCCTACAACAACAGCTATCATTCGAGCATCGGTATGGCTCCTTATGAGGCGTTGTATGGGCGACCTTGTCGGACTCCGCTTGATTGGTTCGAGGTGGGCGAGCGTGCCTTGACCGGACCAGATTTGGTGCAGCAGTGTGTTGAGGTGGTGCATCTCGTTTGGCAGAAGATGTTGGCAGCTCAGAGCCGACAGAAGAGTTATGCCGATCGTAGGAGGCGACCTCTCAGCTTTGCTGTCGGAGATCGAGTTTTCTTGAGAGTGTCTCCCATGAAGGGCGTGATGCGCTTCGGTAGGCGTGGGAAGCTGAGTCCCCGCTACATTGGTCCCTTTCCCATCGTTGAGCGTGTTGGGGAAGTTGCTTATCGGTTGTAGCTACCTCCGGAGCTTTCCGCGGTGCATGATGTGTTCCACGTGTCTATGCTTCGGAAGTATATGCCCGATGACTCTCATGTTCTCGAGGATGCCGTTTGGCCTGAGGTGACCCCAGATCTGTCCCTTCCGAAGTTTCCTGTTCGCATTGAGGATCGGCGGGAGTAGCGCCTGCGGAACAAGGTTATTCCTCTGGTTAAGGTGGTCTGGCAGTGTCATTCTGGCGGCGAGGCATCTTGGGAGCGCGAGGATGAGATGCGGGAGTTGTATCCTTATTTGTTTGTGTGAGTCTTTCCCCCGTCCTTATGCCTTGTCCTTGAATTTCGAGGATGAAATTCGTTTAAGGGGGGAGGGCTGTAATGTCCCGGATCTGGTTTGTCAGGGTGTTCGACCCTGTTGTGTCCGAAATTTTGTTTCGGACATCTTTCGTGTTCGGATCGGCGCGATCCGGAGTCGTTTCGGAGGCCCGGAGTGTGTCCGCGGCTTTTCCGTGCGCATTTTCCGATTTCCGCGTACGGGTTTCGGCGAGTCCTTCGGAACCCTGTAGCGGGTGAACCGGGTCGTTCACCAGTCCGTGAGTGGTACCGTTGCGATCAACGCGTCGAGACGGTCGAGGACGTGTATTTTTCTATTTTTCGGTATTTTTGGCATTTTTTGGATTTTCTATTTAAAGCCTTTTCTTTTTCTTTTTCTTCCCTTTTTCTTCTTCCTTCTTTCCCCTCCCGTGAGCGCGCAACGGTCACCTCCCCTTTTTCCCCTCCTTGCCCGTTGGAACCTCGCGGCGGCCCCTTCCCCTCCGGCGACGGGTGGTGGACCTTGGCGGCAGCGCGGTGACGGCGGCGGCGGCGAGAGGATCGCGGCGGTGCCCCCATTGGCGCGTGGATGTGGAGTTCGTGGTTGAGCTAGATTTGAAGATCGGCGGCGATTCGGTGGATTTCGAGCTTCCTTGAGGTAGGGGGACGAATCCTTACCCTCTTTCTAGCATTCCCCGTGATTTCTAGGCCGTGGAGAGGCCGAGAGGGGCTAGGTTCATGCCGGGAGGGTTATTTCCATGTTTGGGGTTTGAGCGTCGGATCCGTCGATTCGTGGGGTTTTTGATTGATTTGGGGGCTCTAGATGCATGCTAGGTCGTTGTGGGGTGATTCCTCATTGTTTTCCCTTCACCAAAGGGGGTGAATGGGCGTGGTTTTGTGATTTTCGGCCGTAGTTCGCGAACCGGGCTCGGCTAGATGTCGCGCTATAGTCCAGTGGCGCGTTCTTGATGAACGCCCTGTGTCGTCCGAGCGTGTCCGTCGGAGAAGACGAACAGTAAGGTAGTGGGGGAACGTGCCTGGTTCGGGTAGCGCGATCTCCAGATCGCGCTATCCAAGACTAGTGCGTTCAGATTGAACGCGCTAGCCTTGGGCAGCGTGACATGGAAGATCGCGCTAGCCAAAGCTAGCACATTCTTCGGTGTCGTGCTAGGGATACCTAGCGCGACCTTTTCCCTTCCCCGAACCGCGTTTTGCGGGTAGCGTGACCTCCGGTTGGATGAGTTATGGACCCAGTTGTGGCGTGTGGCCCTAGGGATGCCGTGGGCACCCAGTGAGAACCACAGGGGCGCCCGGGGTTCCTCGGAGAATCAGTTACCTCGGTAGGAGTGCCGCGTGACTTGAGGGACGGTCGGACCTGATGTGTGTCCCCGGCTTCCGTACCTACCGTAGGATCATCGAGAGTCTGTGCTAGGGTTTGGTCGGCTGTTTCCGTGGATTAGTCCTTACTTCCAGTGACCTGTCCACTAGTCGTAGCTTCTTGCGTACGCGGGTGCAGACCCACCTAGGAGTGGTGGAGAGCGAGACCCAGTGTGACGCGGTTTTTAGGCTGGTTACCGTAGGGCCCCTTGCCTTTGCCACCAGAGTCCGGTGGGGGGGAAAACCAGCTAGAGGACCCGACCTAGAGCAGATGGTCTGTGTGTGCACACGTAGTTGGGGGCTTGGGACACGCACTGACGAGTGCGACCCCAGCTAGTCCTTGTTGTGTGGTACTTGTTGCGTGTCTGAGTCTCATGCCCGGGGCGTTGTAGCTAGACACTTGTGACGCGGTGTAAGACGTCAGGAGACGCATCCGGTCGTTCTTCTTGTGGATGGTGCTCCTGATCACTGGCAGGCGTGGACTCGTGTTTTGTTGGACCGAGGTTCCGTACTACGGTACTGTTAGAGTAGATGACTTTTTCCGTTTATTTACTTTAGCTTGTCGGTTCTACCGTACTCTCGGTTGGTAGGGCTGTCTTCTTCTTCCTCATTTTCCGTGCGAGGTGGGGATTCGCGGATCCCTACTGGGCCAATGAGATGAGGCTCATCCCTGCTCTTCAGGTGAGGCGGGGTCGGCGGGAGGCGCGGTCGAGTTTCAGCGTGGGTCTTCCAGCCTTGGTTAGTTGCCAGTCTGCCAGAGCCGGGGGATGCCCCGTGTAGTTGTACTCCGGGGGATGCCCCGTGTTGTTGTACGCCGGGGGATGCCCCGTGTAGTTGTACTTTCTTTCCTGTTGACTGTACTTTCTTTTGGACATGAGACACTGTGGACCTTGTAGCAGTTTATTTATTTATATTATTATGTGCATTTTATTTTAGATTATTGTGCTATCTTTGTGGTCGTTGCAGCTTCTCTGGTACCCCCACACCACTCCTTTCTACCCTTCCGAGTCTACGGGCTCGTGGGTTGGCGGACTGAGATTCGAGACGCGCCGGTTCCTTTCCGGTACTCGGATCCTCAGGTCGTCACACACGGTGTTCCCTCTGGGTTAGAGGAAGGGAGGATTGATCCTCCGATTCTAGACTTGCAGGCTGCAAGGCCCGGTTCCAGGTTCTGTGGGGTACAGAGCTTGGGTCGATGGATTTGTCTCCCTCGAGGTTCAAGCTATTAGGCAGCATCCTATTGCAGACTGAGTCTACTTTGGTCTCTAGCTTGTGCTAGTGGAATCCTCACTCGGGATTGAGTGAGGAGTGGAAGTAGATCTGGGGTCTCAGATCGAACCACCTAAAAATCCTGTGAGCAGTGGTTTAATTTGTATGATTGTTCCATATCTTCTGCCTCCTTCACGGGTCTCGTTGACTGTTCCCTTGAGCGCTATATGCTCTGCTGAGTGAGTCAGTTTAGCATTGTTTTCATCTTTTTTTTGGGGGGGGGACCCTACCTAGAGATGAGCGGGAGAGTGCACCCCTTACCAGATGTAAGAAGAATTGCCACTCCACCACCCAAATCCAGGAGGTAAGTTTTATTAATAACAAAAGAATTAAGTCAATTACATCAAACGGATGCTAGGCATTCCTAGCTTATCCAATCGAGCTGCACCTTTGACAGAACTTGGTAGCTCATGGTAATCAAAGAAAGAATTACATTTAGTACTACAAGCTAAAGATGCCAAAGAATCAGCAACAGTGTTTGCCTCTCTAAAAATGTGTGAAATGGTATCTTATTTGGATAGGATGCGCCAGATATCTCTAACATAAGTGAGGATAACCCATGGGCATGAAATTTCTCCTTTAACACTCTGGACTCAAACCTTTGAGTCACACTCAATATAAGCTGGCCGATCAGTAATAGAATGAAGATATTGAAGTCCATCATATAAAGCTCTTGCTTCAGCAATAAGACTGTGGGACTGAGCATAGAAGTGGGAGAAAGCAAGTAGGACATTGCCAAATGGGTCTCGGATGACCCCACCTCCACTTCAGGTTCCTGTAGATTTGCATGCTTCGTCCGTATTTAATTTGATGAAAGGCCATGGAGGGCATAACCATTTGATAATTTTTATTTGTGGACTGTCTCTTGCAGCAACTTGGATGCCAAAGTTTGCCAAGATATTTCGATTGCTTGATAATTTCTCCTTGAGACCAGAGAAAGTGATAACTTAGCTTGAGCAATGATTTTGTCAAGGATACCATGCTTAGAGAATTTTTTCCCATCATATTTAGCTTCATTCCTTGTGGTCCAAATATCCCACAAACCATATCCAAGGACAGCAAGTGTAAAGCAATCAAGTTTGGAGCTTCGGTTGAGGGTCTGAATACAATTAGAGATGAGATCTTTAGCTGTTCTGCCATGAATCTGAAGCCCTTTGGATTGGAGAGAAGACCAAATGTAAGATGCACATTCACTGAAGATGAATAAGTGGCTGGAATCCTCTTCGAAAGAGTGTTTTCATCTATTGTGATAGCATGCTATTTGGTGCTTGAAGGTTTGGTAGAGTGTTCAACAAAGTATCAGTCTGTGTCCATGATTAGCATTTTATATTGTGTCAGATAGAATTACGGTTTAGTGTGAGCTAGTCTTTCTGCATGTGTATTTATTTGTCAACTGGAGAGTGTTTAATTTGATTAAGCATTCTGAGATTTTAATTCTGCAATAGTTTTGAACGGGGATTCATTCACCCCCCCTCTGAATCCGTGCCTTGCACTCCAACAAGTGGTATCAGAGCGGGTTGCTGTCTCATCGGATCCAATGATCCGCAGTAGATCTGTAACACCTGAGAATTTTAAAATAGAAATATACAAAAAAAATTTATATATTTAGTTATTGAATTCATATTCAATTTCTATTTTATTAACCATTTAAAACATTTAATTACCAATAGACGTTTTAGAAGATGCCAAGTTATATTCTAGGAAATGCCAATCACTTAGGAAATTCACTATTCTAAAGAAATAGGAGATAGGTTATATAGATAGGGTTTTAAAGGATAAACATAAATCATGAAGTAAGAAAAAGTATATAGATACTTTTGGTTAAGTACAGGGCAAATACAAAATCTCCGTTCCAATTAACGACACACATTAAGTCGCTATTTCATATGCCGTAAATAATGATGTGAATAGTGTCACTTTTGATTTAAAAAGAATTTTTTTATAAAAAAATATTGTATGTAAAATAGAGAAAAATGTAAGAATCTCACCCGTGAAATTTCATAAACTAACTCCATCAAGTTTTAAAGATAAGAATCATTGAAGTTAAGTGGGAAGTTTAGAAGGAGTCTGACCCTAAGTCGCCTTTTCAAAGAAGGAGTCTGACCTAAGCCACCTTTTAAAAGAAGGGGTCTGACCCTAAGTCACCTTTTAAAAGAAGGAGGCTAACCCTAAGTCGCCTTTTAAAAGAAGGAGTCCGACCCCAAGTCGCCTATTAATAAAAGATGGCAGAGCCTAAGGCGCCATTTCTTTTCCAACAACTATCACAATCGTTCCATCCCTCCAGCCTGTGTAGGCTGTAAACCCACTAAATACCCTATAATTCTGGATCTTCCCCCCATCTTGTCGACCCTAATATTATAAATACACTCTATTTTTCCCTATTTGGTTAGTTAGAAGGCTAGATACGGGGACAACTCTGAAGAATTGTATAGGAAGGAAAGGGCTGCTTCTTCCTCTCCTGTCAACTCCTGTCACTTCGAACAGGTAGGTGATCTCAACGTTTAACCAAACAAGTAGCTAATCCTAGTGTAATTAGCCAAGCTATTAGTAAAATAGGCTCATCTCCATGCGATATTAGTGTTGATAAAACTTGTTCTTTCGTATATTGCATAGATCTATCATGTATTAGCCACATACATAGAATAATTAGCATGTATTAGCCTCACACCCAGGATAATTAGCAAGTATTAGTCTCATACCCAGATTAATTAGCATGTATTAGTATCAATCTAGAGTAATTGGCATGTATTAGATTCTTACCCATGTGATATATCCTATGTAACTCAAGTTTTATCGTGTTTTTACGCAACCTGTTAGTTAAGCTAAACAATTCTGTTAACATGCCTAATTAACCTGTTAGTTGATCTACTCACCAATTAGCATACCTAATAAACCTGTTAGTCTACCTAATCTATACACTAGACTAGATATAGATAGAGTTATGCCTATCTGAAAACCATGTCTCCATGTAATTCCTGTAGAACGTAAACTAGTATGATAAGTCATGTTAAAATTTTGATATTTGAACAACTAAAGCATGAAACGAGTGCATGAATACAGATCTGTAATCCTCACAATATTCTCTACCAGTCCATGTCATCAATTTTTCATAAATCAGCTTAAATTGAAGGGCGTCCTTGACACGGACGCCATTCACTGAACAGCGACTGTACAACAGCAGCTTAATTCAAATAGAAAATGGGAAAAACTGCCCCTCTGTAAAGGGCGCCCCCCCTTGGGCGCCTATTAAAAAGTCATGGCAGCCCCTAGCGCACCCATTAATAGAAGATGGCAGCCCCTGAGGCACCTTCTTCTGATAGGTGGCAGCCCTATGGACGCCTTCTATTAACCTATAGTTAATCGATCAGTTAACTTAGACCCTAACTAATTAGCTTAAACAGTGCTTAATAACCTCTGTCATTAGTTAAACCTAGATTAGTTAAATCTCTGTTTAACCAATAAATCATCTAGTTAAACCCCTATTGTCATTAGGTAAACCATTGATTAAACCAGTTAATCGCGTATTAACCCCCAGGTCTCAGTCTGATAGGCGCCCAAGGCAGGGGCACCTATTACTGATAGGAGTCTGGACCTTGGGCGCTATTTCTTGAAAGGTGGCAGCCCCTGGGGTGCCAATTTTAATAAGATGGTAGGGGTATGGGCGCCTATTACATCGGGCTCTATGAACCCTTTAGAACGTGGATCACCCCTGGGCGCCAATTTAAAGAAGATGGCAGCCCCTTGGGCACCAATTTCGAGAAATGGCAGCCCCATGGGCACCAATTTCAAGAAGATGGCAGTGTCCCAGGCGCCTATTAAATAGACCTTGAGTTTTGGTTTTTCCGAGACCGTAAACCCCTGAATGACGCACCCTGGTTTCAGGACGCCATTCACTGATAAATGGCAGCCTAAGAGGTGCCATTTAAACCTCCGACAGGGTCCTTTAAACCCTGTATAGTTCACAAGAAGGGCACTCCGTTGTGAGGATGTCATTTCTGAACATGTCAGGTAGCCTACAAGGCACCGATCTCACCCAGTTTTTCCGTGTATCAAACATTGCTGGCTTTACTCCTAGTTCGTCCCTACGTATCAATACGCCCTTGGATTCCATTCCATAAATCCGCCTTCCTGGTCAAACCTTGAAATTCCATATTGGCTATAAATGAGAGTGGATGTCGAAAAAAAACATGACTAATGCTATGCATATAGGGCCCGATTTAGTCCTGGGAGGAGCACCCGAAGGTACTTGTGTCCATGGGAGTTTATTGACCACGGTGTTTGGCATTGCACCGGAGTACTTGCTTGCTAGACTTTAGGCATTCCACTCATTCGCGTAATATTACTTGATTGATTGACTTGAGACCCGCAGAAGGGTAAAAGTATTTGCTTGAATGAAATTGATAAATAGCCAATTCTAGATATGCATGCTTGAAATTTCATTGCTTACCATTACTTGCTTGACATGAGTTCTTACCTTCTTGGAAAATTATTGTTAATTCCAGTTATTGCTTGCTTGATATCTCTTGCTGCTGATATATTAAGTTAGAATCTATATACTCTCACTTGTTATTCCTTACTGCTCTTATCGATTTTACAATTCCTTGATATCTACATGTCTGCATGCATAGATTTACCTACATTTATTGAACTTGTAAATCACTTAATGCATGTTAAACCTTGAGATGTAAATCCTACTGAGCGATTCGTTCATCTAGTTGTTTTCTAACCTTTTCAGGTAATTCGGATATCAGCCAACACTCGGAAGGGAATGAGTCTGAGTGATGAGTGTAGAAATGGAGCCATCAATTGTCATGCTAATTGTATTGTCAAGTGTGTTATTGTAATTCCACTATTTTGTGTTAATTGTAACCCTATGTACGTCAGTTGTATTATCCAGTTATGTCATTTGTATTTCCCTAATCAGAACTAATAAAGGAGTGAGGATTAGTAGTTGATTCTATGAATTTGACAATTTTGGTTAGTTCTAATAATTGAATTATGGTTCTAATAATTGATAGCTCAAACTAATTATGTTAATTTCGTGCCTAAGAACAGTAAATTGCTTAGTCATTTGCGCACTCTTTAAATTGTCTAAGGAAAACTTTCATCAAATAGCCAGCTTGCTTTGGCTCTATATAAAGAACTGTCGCATCACGGGTAAGCTTCCGCACTTGAGACGTGACGGCTCTTTCTTGGTATCAGAGCCTAGGATCATAATTTCCTAGGTAAAAACCCGAGTCTAAAGACAGAAATGTTGAATATAAATGTCTAAGGATATGTTTAGATCTTACCTAGTAAGATTCCTAGGCAAGTCTAACGATAGAATTGTTTAAGCATTGGTTTAGATCGTACCTGGTGAGATGGGTAAAGCCATGGGTTAAGTTTAATAACGACAATTGATCCCTAACCTTAAAACTCAATATTTATTACACCTTAATTCTTTTGTAGGATTATGGCTGCTGAAAGAGCACAATGGCGCGAGATGCAGCGCACTGTGCAGGGACTTACGCAGGTGCTACAGCAAGTGGCGCAAGGCGGTGCTGGCGGTGCTCACCGAGGAGCTGGTGACCTTCACCGGGATTTTCGTAACATGAACCCACCAAGATTCACGGGTTCGGTGGACCCCGATGATGCCAAAAATTGACTGAAAGAAATTGAGAGGATCTTCCGTGTAATGCAATGCACGGATGTAGAGAAGGTTCTATTGGCTACGTTCCAACTGGAATGGGATGCTCGATGCTGGTGGGAATTCGTAGAAGCAACACTGCCCGACAACCATGTCACTTGGGTGGAGTTTGTTGAATATTACAACAGCAAGTATTTCTCGGACCGTGTGCAAGAAAAGAAGGCTGCGGAATTTGCCGCGTTAAAGCAACGGAGCCTGAAGGTGGCCGAATATGAGGCCCAATTCTCAAGACTTTCCCATTATGCACCCCACTTGGTGTGTACAGAAAAGATGAAGGCGAGGAGATTCCTCAACGGGCTACGGCCCCAATATATTACACAGCTCGCGCCGATAGATAACCAAGTCTATTCGGAAATGGTTCGGCGTGCTCAATTGCTAGAAGATGCCACTGAATTCTCTGAAAGGATTCGAGGCAAGGACAAGAAGGAACCCGTCACAAGTCCGGGAAACTTCAAACCACCATTTGGCAAGAAGCTATTCTTCAATGGAGGAGAATTTTCCAAAGAGAAGAGGTTCCAGAAAAGCAACAAGCCATTCTCCACTATCGACAATAAGCCTTCCTCCGCCATCACACCTTCCAAGAAAATCTGCAAGTATTGTGACAAGGCCGGTCATAAGACTGAGGAATGCTGGAGGAAACTGGGAGCGTGCCTGCGATGTGGGAGTCGAGAGCATCAAATCCCTGACTGCCCCTTGATGAAGGAACAAGCCAACAAAGACGAGAAGTGTCTGGTAAAGAAGCAAGGCCGTCTACAAGCTCTTCAAGGGACGGAACCCATGGGAAAAGGAATCGTGGAAGGTACATTAACTATTTACTCTAAACCTGCTAAAGTTCTATTTGATACTGGAGCAACTCATTCATTTGTTTCCAAGAGATTTACTGCCTCATTTTCAAAAGAACATGAATGGTTAGATTTAGTAATATCTACACCTCTCGGAAATAAGTCTGATATCATGCATCACTACCCAAGTTGTGAAGTTATGGTCCAAGGTAACAATCTGCCAGTCGACCTGATATGTCTTGATATGGAGCATTATGATGTCATATTAGGCGCTGACTGGTTATCCACCTATCAAGTAACGGTAGATTACCGGCACGGCAAGGTAACATTTGCGGATTATCCCGAGTTGGTTTATGTTAGCCCTCGGAATAGATCCCCACTCATCTCAGCCCTTCGAGCAAGCAAACTTGTGAGTAAAGGATGTGTGGCTTTCATAGCTTTTGTGACTGCCATGGAAGTCGAGAAGACTAAAATTGAAGACATCCGAGTGATTCGGGAGTTTCCCGGTGTATTTCCAGAAGAATTACCTGGTTTACCCCCGGAAAGGGAAGTGTCGTTCACAATCGACATTGTTCCTGGTGCCGGTCCTGTTTCTAAGGCACCCTACAGGATGTCTCCCGCTGAATTGAAGGAGCTAAAAGTATAGCTGATGGATTTATTGAAAAATGGTTTCATTAGGCCAAGTACTTCCCCCTAGGGAGCACCCGTGCTCTTTGTTAAAAAGAAGGATGGAACATTGAGGCTATGCATTGATTATCGACAGTTGAACCATCTTACAATCAAGAATAAGTACCCACTGCCGAGAATTGATGAGCTGTTCGACCAATTATCTGGAGTTAATTACTTCTCCAAAATTGATCTTCGGTCTGGTTACCACCAGTTGAGGATTAAAAAAGAAGACATTTATAAAACTACGTTTCGAAGCATGTACGGGCATTATGAATTTACTGTCATGCCTTTTGGACTAACAAATGCCCCCGCAACTTTTATGCAGTTGATGAACAGCGTCTACAGGCCCTATTTAGACCAATTTATTGTGGTCTTTATTGATGATATACTGATCTATTCAAAAACTGAAGAAGATCATGAAGTGCATCTTGAGAAGGCATTACAAATATTACGAGATAATAAATTATATGCCAAATTCAGCAAGTGCAAGTTCTGACTTGAAGAAGTGTCCTTCTTAGGCCATGTCATATCAAAGAATGGAATTTCTGTCGATCCTGCGAAGGTCGAAGCCGTACAAAATTGGGGACAACCAACGAATGCAACGGAGATTCGTAGCTTCTTGGGTCTAGCTGGCTACTGCTGGCATTTTATTAAGGACTTCTCCAAGATTGATGTCCCTCTTACCAGATTGACTCGCAAGAAAGTGCCTTATGAATGGAGTGAAGACTGCGAGAAGAGTTTCCTAACTTTGAAGGATCTCCTGACTACTGCTCCGGTCTTATCTCTACCAATTGAAGGAGAGAAGTATGAGGTATATACCGATGCATCTGGTATCGGCCTCGGATGTGTATTGATGCAGAATGGAAGAGTCATTGCATACTCTTCTCGGCAATTAAAGAAGCATGAAGAAAACTACCATGTGCATAATTTGGAACTAGCCGCAGTGGTATTAGCTTTAAAGATCTGGAGGCACTATCTCTACGGAGAGCAATTCACTGTATACTCCGATCATAAAAGTCTCAAATATTTATTCTCCCAAAAGGAGCTGAACATGCGACAAAGGAGTTGGCTCGAGTATCTCAAGGATTTCGACTTCACGATACAATATCATCCGGGTAAGGGTAATTCCGTAGCAGATGCCCTTAGTCGGAAGCCGAGAGCCCTAGTAGCCAACTGTATGGTTCAAGAATGGAAGCTGCTGGTGAAATTCTCTGAACTCAATATAAGCATAGATGAGGATGGAGGGTGCATTACTCTATCTCATATAAGTGTGCATCCGGATTTGCTAGCTGAAATCAAGAGGTTGCAAGAAGAAGATCCTACCCTAGTGGAAATAAAAGAGAAGTTGGACGAGAAATTTGATTTCAAGTTGGCACTCGATGGCAGATTATTATACCATGAACGGACATGTGTACCAGACAGTCCTGAGCTGAAAAAGAGGATTCCTGAAGAAGCTCACCGATCGAGGTATACGATCCACCATGGAGCCACTAAGATGTACCAAGACATAAAAAGAATCTTTTGGTGGCCCAACATGAAAAGGGAGATAGCAAACTTCGTGTCTAGATGCTTGACATGCCAACAGGTGAAGGCGGAACATCAGAAACACGCTGGAAGACTGCATCCACTGGATATCCCCAAATGGAAATTGGAAGACATCGGCATGGACTTTATCATGGGTTTCCCCAGGTCTAGGGGTGGATATGATTGAATTTGGGTAATCATCGATCGCCTTACTAAATCGGCTCATTTCTTGCCTATCAAGAGCCGATGGTCGGTTGATGTACTTGTTGCCCTGTATATCAAGGAGGTTACTAGATTGCATGGAATTCCTGTGTCTATAGTATCTGATCGAGACCCGCGCTTCACTTCTTATTTTTGGAAGGGTCTACAACACTCTCCAGGGATAAAACTTAATTTCAGCACTGCTTTCCATCCCCAGACAGATGGTCAGACTGAAAGGACAAATCAGGTTGTTGAAGATATGTTAAGGGCATGTATTATAGATTTCGGCAGAAGCTGGCACGACCACTTATCCCTAGCCGAGTTTGCCTATAATAACTACTATCAAGCCAGTATTCAAATGTCACCTTTCGAGGCGCTTTATGGCAGGAGTTGTCATTCTCCAATATGCTGGGAAGAAGTCGGTGAAAGACAAATTCTAGGCCCAGATATGGTTAGAGATTCGACTGAGAAGATACACCTTATCAGAGAGAGACTCAAGGTAGCTCAGTGCAGGCAAAAATCTTATGCTGATAATAAAAGGAGAGATTATGAGTTCCAAGTTGGTGACCATGTATTTCTCAAGGTATCTCCTGACCGAGGTATTAGAAGATTCGGTGTTAAGGGCAAGCTTACACCGAGGTTTATCGGTCCATTCGAAATATTGGAAATAGTGGGCGAGGTGGCCTACCGTATTGCCTTACCTCCTCAACTCTCGGAAGTTCACAATGTATTTCATATATCTATGCTGAAGAAATATGTGCACGACCCTTCTCATGTCATCGACCATGCTGATTTGGTGATTCAAAGAGATCTTACTTATGAGCAAAGGCCGATGCGGATCCTCGACCGCGAAGTCCGAGTTCTAAGGAGCAAGACGATCCCTATGGTGAAAATCCAATGGAATCGATGCTCGGAGCAAGAAGCAACTTGGGAGACCGAAGAATCTAAGAAAAGAAGATACCCATAATTATTCTAAACTGTAAGTATTTTATACTTTTCACAATATCCTTATACAGTTGAATTTGCGGACCAAATTCTTTTAAGTAGGGGAGGGTGTAACGCCCAAGAATTTTAAAATAGAAATATGCAAAAAAAATTTATATATTTAATTATTGAACTCATATTCAATTTCTATTTGATTAACCATTTAAAACATTTAATTACCAATAGATGTTTTAGAAGATGCCAAGTTATATTCTAGGAAATGCCAATCACTTAGGAAATTCACTATTCTAAAGAAATAGGAGATAGGTTATATAGATAGGGTTTTAAAGGATAAACATAAATCAAGAAGTAAGAAAAAGTATATAGATACTTTTGGTTAAGTACAAGGCAAATACAAAATCTCCGTTCCAATTAACGACACACATTAAGTCACTATTTCATATGACGTGAATAATGACGTGAATAGTGCCACTTTTGATTTAAAAAAAATTTTTTTAAAAAAAATTTTTATGTAAAAAAATATTTTATGTAAAATAGAGAAAATTGTAAGGATCTCACCCGTGAAATTTCATAAACTAACACCATCAATATTTAAAGATAAGAATCATTGAAGTTAAGTGGGAAGTTTAGAAGGAGTCTGACCCTAAGTCACCTTTTCAAAGAAGGAGTGTGACCCTAAGTCGCCTTTTAAAAGAAGGGGTCTGACCCTAAGTCGCCTTTTAAAAGAAGGAGTCTGACCCTAAGTCACCTTTTAAAAGAAGGAGTCAGACCCCAAGTCGCCTATTACTAAAAGATGGCAGAGCCTAAGGCGCCATTTCTTTTCCGACAACTATCACGATCGTTCCATCCCTCCAGCCTGTGTAGGCTGTAAACCCACTAAATACCCTATAATTCTAGATCTTGCCCCCCATCCTGTCGACCCTAATGTTATAAATACACTCTATTTTCCCCTATTTGGTTTGTTAGAAGGCTAGATACGGGGACAACTCTGAAAAATTGCAGAGGAAGGAAAGGGCTGCTTCTTCCTCTCCTGTCAACTCCTGTCACTTCGAACAGGTAGGTGGTCTCAACGTTTAACCAAACAAGTAACTAATCCTAGTGTAATTAGCCAAGCTATTAGTAAATTAGGCTCATCTCCATGTGATATTAGTGTTGATACAACTTGTTCTATCGTATATTGCATAGATCTATCATGTATTAGCCTCATACATAGAATAATTAGCATGTATTAGCCTCACACACAGGATAATTAGCAAGTATTAGTCTCATACCCAGATTAATTAGCATGTATTAGTATCAATCTAGAGTAATTGACATGTATTAGCTTCCTATCCATGCGATATATCTTGTGTAACTCAAGTTTTATCGTGTTTTTACGTAACCTGTTAGTTAAGCTAAACAATTTTGTTAGCATGCCTAATTAACCTGTTAGTTGATCTACTCACCAATTAGCATATCTAATAAACCTGTTAGTCTACCTAATCTATACACCATACCAGATATAGATAGAGTTCTGCCTATCTGAAAACCCTGTCTCCATGTAATTCCTGTAGAACGTAAACTAGTATGATAAGTCATGTTAAAATTTTGATATTTAAACAACTAAAGCATGAAACGAGTGCATGAATACAGATCTGTAATCCTCATAATATTCTCTACATGTCCATGTCATCAATTTTTCATAAATCAGTTTAAATTGAAGGGCGTCCTTGACACGGACGCCATTCATTGAACAGCGACTGTACAACAGCCGCTTAATTCAAACAGAAAATGGGCAAAACTGCCTCTCTGTAAAGGGTGCCCCCCCTTGGGTGCCTATTAAAAAGTCATGGCAGCCCCTAGGGCCCCTATTAATAGAAGATGGCAACCCCTGAGGTGCCTTCTTCTGATAGGTGGCAGCCCTATGGACGCCTTCTATTAACCTACAGTTAATCGATCAGTTAACTTAGACCCTAACTAATTAGCTTAAACAGTGCTTAATAACTCTGTCATTAGTTAAACCTAGATTACTTAAATCTCTTTTTAACCAATAAATCGTCTAGTTAAACCCCTATTGTCATTAGGTAAACCATTGCTTAAACCAGTTAATCACGTATTAACCCCCAGGCCTCCGTCTGATAGGCGCCCAAGGCAGGGGCGCCTATTACTGATAGGAGTCTGGATCCTGGGCGCCATTTCTTGAAAGGTGGTAGCCCCTGGGGCGCCATTTTTAATAAGATGGCAGGGGTATGGGCGCCTATTACATCTGGCTCTGTGAACCCTTTAGAACGTGGCTGACCCCTGGGTGCCAATTTCAAGAAGATGGCAGCCCCTTGGGAGCCAATTTCTAGAAGATGGCAGCCCCTGGACTTTATCATGGGTTTGCCCAGGTCTAGGGGCGGATATGATGGAATTTGGGTAATCATCGATCACCTTACTAAATCGGCTCAGTTCTTGCCTATCAAGAGCCGATGGTCGGTTGATGTACTTGCTGCCCTGTATATCAAGGAGGTTACTAGATTGCATGGAATTCTTGTGTCTATAGTATCTGATCGAGACCCGCGCTTCACATCTCATTTTTGGAAGGGTCTAAAACACTCTCTGGGGACAAAACTTAATTTCAGCACTGCTTTCCATCCCTAGATAGATGGTCAGACTTAAAGGACAAATCAGGTTGTTGAAGATATGTTAAGGGCATGTATTATAGATTTCGACGGAAGCTGGCACGACCACTTATCCCTAGCCGAGTTTGCCTATAATAACAGCTATCAAGTCAGAATTCAAATGGCACCTTTCGAGGCACTTTATGACAGGAGTTGTCATTCTCCAATATGCTGGGAAGAAGTCGGTGAAAGACAAATTCTAGGCCCAGATATGGTTAGAGATTCGACTGAGAAGATACACCTTATCAGAGAGAGACTCAAGGTAGCTCAGTGCAGGCAAAAATCTTATGCTGATAATAAAAGGAGAGATTTGGAGTTCCAAGTTGGTGACCATGTATTTCTCAAGGTATCTCCTGGCCGAGGTATTAGAAGATTCGGTGTTAAGGGCAAGCTTACACCGAGGTTTATCGGTCCATTCGAAATGTTGGAAAGAGTGGGCGAGGTGGCCTACCGTATTGCCCTACCTCCTCAACTCTCGGAAGTGCACAATGTATTTCATATATCTATGCTGAAGAAATATGTGCACGACCCTTCTCATGTCATCGACCCTGCTGATTTTGTGATTCAAAGAGATCTTACTTATGAGCAAAGGCCGATGCGGATCCTCGACCGCGAAGTCCGAATTCTAAGGAGCAAGACGATCCCTATGGTGAAAATCCAATGGAATCGATGCTTGGAGCAAGAAGCAACTTGGGAGACCGAAGAATCTATGAAAAGAAGATACCCAAAATTATTCTAAACTGTAAGTATTTTATACTTTTCACAATATCCTTATACAGTTGAATTTGGGGACTAAATTCTTTTAAGTAGGGGAGGGTGTAACACCCGAGAATTTTAAAATAGAAATATATATAAAAATATTATATATTTAATTAGTGAACTCATATTTAATTTCTATTTGATTAACCATTTAAAACATTTAATTACCAATAGATGTTTTAGAAGATGCCAAGTTATATTCTAGGAAATGCCAATCACTTAGAAAATTCACTATTCTAAAGAAATAGGAGATAGTGTTTTAAAGGATAAACATAAATCAGGAAGTAAGAAAAAGTATATGGATACTTTTAGTTAAGTACAGGGCAAATACAAAATCTCCGTTCCAATTAACGACACACATTAAGTCACTATTTCATATGACGTGAATAATGACATGAATAGTGCCACTTTTGATTTAAAAAGAATTTTAAAAAAAAATATTTAATGTAAAATAGAGAAAAATCTAAGGATCTCACTCGTGAAATTTCATAAACTAACTCCATCAATTTTTAAATATAAGAATCATTGAAGTTAAGTGGGAAGTTTAGAAGGAGTCTGACCCAAAGTCGCCTTTTCAAAGAAGGAGTCTGACCCTAAGTCGCCTTTTAAAAGAAGGGGTCTGACCCTAAGTCACCTTTTAAAAGAAGGAGTCTGACCCCAAGTCGCCTATTAATAAAAGATGGCAGAGCCTAAGGCGCCATTTCTTTTCCGACAACTATCACGATCGTTCCATCCCTCCAGCCTGTGTAAGCTGTAAACCCACTAAATACCCTATAATTCTTGATCTTGCCCTCCATCCTGTCGACCCTAATGTTATAAATACACTCTATTTTCACCTATTTGGTTAGTTAGAAGGCTAGATACGGGGACAACTCTGAAGAATTGCAGAGGAAGGAAAGGGCTGCTTCTTCCTCTCCTATCAACTCATGTCACTTCGAACAGGTAGGTGATCTCAATGTTTAACCAAACAAGTAGCTAATCCTAGTGTAATTAGCCAAGCTATTAGTAAATTAGGCTCATCTCCATGCGATATTAGTGTTGATACTACTTGTTCTATCGTATATTGCATAGATCTATCATGTATTAGCCTCATACATAGAATAATTAGCATGTATTAGCCTCACACCCAGGATAATTAGCAAGCATTAGTCTCATACCCAGATTAATTAGCATGTATTAGTATCAATCTAGAGTAATTGGCATGTATTAGCTTCCTATCCATGCGATATATCCTGTGTAACTCACGTTTTATCGTATTTTTACGTAACCTATTAGTTAAGCTAAATAATTCTGTTAGCATGCCTAATTAACCTGTTAGTTGATCTACTCACCAATTAGCATACCTAATAAACCTGTTAGTCTACCTAATCTATACACCAGACCAGATATAGAGAGAGTTCTGCCTATCTAAAAACCATGTCTCCATGTAATTCCTGTAGAACGTAAACTAGTATGATAAGTCATGTCTAAAATTTTGATATTTGAACAACTAAAGCATGAAACGAGTGCATGAATATAGATCTATAATCCTCACAATATTCTCTACCTGTCCATCTCATCAATTTTTCATAAATCAGCTTAAATTGAAGGGCGTCCTTGACACGGACGCCATTCACTAAACAACGACTGTACAACAGCCGCTTAATTCAAACAGAAAATGGGCAAAACTACCCCTCTGTAAAGGGCACCCCCCCTTGGGCGCCTATTAAAAAGTCATGGCAGCCCCTAGGGTGCCTATTAATAGAAGATGGCAACCCCTGAGGCGCCTTCTTCTGATAGGTGGCAGCCCTATGGACGCCTTCTATTAACCTATAGTTAATCGATCCGTTAACTTAGACCCTAACTAATTTGCTTAAACAGTGCTTAATAACCTCTGTCATTAGTTAAACCTAGATTAGTTAAATCTCTGTTTAACCAATAAATTATCTAGTTAAACCCCTATTGTCATTAGGTAAACCATTGATTAAACCAGTTAATCGCGTATTAACCCCCAGGCCTCAGTCTGATAGGCGCCCAAGGCAGGGGCGTCTATTACTGATAGGAGTCTGGACCCTGGGCGCCATTTCTTGAAAGGTGGCAGCCCCTGGGGCGGCATTTTTAATAAGATGGCAGGGGTATGGGCACCTATTACATCTGGCTCTGTGAACCCTTTAGAACGTGGCTGACCCCTGGGTGCCAATTTCAAGAAGATGGCAGCCCCTTGGGTGCCAATTTCGAGAAGATGGCAGCCCCATGGGTGCCCATTTCAAGAAGATGGCAGTGTCCCAGGCTCCTATTAAATAGACCTTGAGTTTTGGTTTTTCCAAGACCGTAAACCCCTGAATGACGCACCCTGGTTTCAGGACGCCATTCACTGATAAATGGCAGCCTAAGAGGCGCCATTTAAACCTCCGACAGGGTCCTTTAAACCCTGTATAGTTCACAAGAAGGGCACTCCGTTGTGAGGATGTCATTTCTGAACATGTCAGGTAGCCTACAAGGCACCGATCTCACCCAATTTTTCTGTGTATCAAACGTTGCTGACTTTACTCCTAGTTCGTCCCTACGTATCAATACGCCATTGGATTCCATTCCATAAATCCACCTTATATACCCTACTGGTCAGACCTTGAAATTCCATATTGGCTATAAATGAGAGTGGATGTCGAAAAAAAAACATGACTAATGCTGTGCATATAGGGCCTGGCCTGGTCCTAGGAGGAGCACCCGAAGGTACTTGTGCCCATGGGAGTTTATTGACCACGGTGTTTGGCATTGCACCGGAGTACTTGCTTGTTAGACTTTAGGCATTCCACTCATTCGCGTAATATTACTTGATTGATTGACTTGAGGCCCGCAGAATGGTAAAAGTATTTGCTTGAATGAAATTGATAAATAGCCAATTCCAGATATGCATGCTTGAAATTTCATTGCCTACCATTACTTGCTTGGCATGAGTTCTTACCTTCTTGGAAAATTATTATTAATTCCAGTTATTGGTTGCTTGATATCTCTTGCTGTTGATATGTTAAGTTAGAATCTATATACTCTCACTTGTTATTCTTTACTGCTCTGATCGATTTTACAATTCCTTGATATCTACCTATCTGCATGCATAGATTTATCTACATTTATTGAACTTGTAAACCACTTAAAGCATGTTAAACCTTGAGATGTAAATCCTACTGAGCGATTCACTCATCTAGTTGTTTTCTAACCTTTTCAGGTAATTCGGATATCAGCCAACACTCGGAAGGGAATGAGTATGAGTGATGAGTGTAGAAATGGAGCCATCAATTGTCATGTTAATTGTATTGTCAAGTGTGTTATTGTAATTCCACTATTTTGTGTTAATTGTAACCCTATGTACGTCAGTTGTATTATCCAGTTATGTCATTTGTATTTCCCTAATCAGAACTAATAAAGGAGTAAGGATTAGTAGTTGATTCTATGAATTTGACAATTTTGGTTAGTTCTAATAATTGAATTTTGGTTCTAATAATTGATAGCTCAAACTAATTATGTTAATTTCGAGCCCAAGAACAGTAAATTGCTTAGTCATTTGTGCACTCTTTAAATTGTCTAAGGAAAAATTCCATCAAATAGCCAGCTTGCTTTGGCTCTATATAAAGAACTATTGCATCGCGGGTAAGCTTCCGCACTCGGGACGTGACAAGATCCTACAGCTTCTTTGGTGCATTTCTGAGCATACCTATTTCGATGCATTGAATTGTTTGTCAATTATATCCATGGCCTGTCCACCGGTTTTTGATGGTACTAATTTGAACCTGTGGCTTAACAACTTGCGTATGTTTGTTAAGTCTGTTGATCCAGATCTGTGGAAGCTAATTTCACATGGTCCACATAGACTACCAAAAATTAAGTCCAAATCGACTGACATTCATAGATCTGTGTGTGGTAAAAATAAAAATGCCTTGGAATAGATGAAAGCAGCTACTGACAAGGCTTTGCACCCTTATTTCCATAATTGCAGGTTAGCTAAGGACATACTGGACAAGCTGAAGATAGCCCACAAGCGAGGCAAGGACATCTGCATGATGGTCGATGGCAGTAATCAAAGTAACAGCCAAAATGAAGAAGAGGACGATGATCAAGTAATCCCCTTTGAGAATTACACTCTAGATGATTGGCATGATGCATATGGTGATTTATTAGAGTCACATGAGATGCTAAGAAAACAACACAAAAAATTAAAAAAGACTATTAGTCTGAATAGTTCAAATTCTTCATGTGAAAACTGTTCAAAACTGAAATAGTCTTATGATGGTTGTCTGTCTGATATCCAAATGTTTAAGAAACAAATTAGTTTATTAAAAAATGAATATCAAGAACTTGTAAATGAAATTTCTGAACTTGAAGAAAAACTTAGCTTAACTAATGATGATCAGATTCTTATCAACAATCATGTTCAGAATGAAAAATTGCTGAAAGATCTTGAACGTGTTAACTCAGATTTAAACAAGCTAAAATCTGAAAATGAATCTCTCAGAAAATTTGTTAAAGAAAATGAAAAAAAATTGAGAAACTTAAACAAGAGAAGAATCTGCTTGCTGAAAAAGTTGATGTTGTCAAATCAGTGAAAATATAGTTACAGAAAAATGTTGAAAAATAACAAAAAGATCTAAAGGAATTTGAGACCAGAAGGTTGCAAGAGGCCAATCTAGAGGATCAGGTTCTAATAAATGAATTAGTTCAGAACGACAAACTTAAGGAAGAAAATGAAAAGTTAAAACAGTTGAACTCTGCTATATTTGAAAGGCTTCTCACATTGGAAAAATGGAAAACCGTGTGTACAGACGAATCTGAAAAAGTTGATGAGTTTAAAAAAGAAGATCGAAGAATACAAAACTGCTAACAAAGTATTGAATGACTCTGTTAATTACAGTGAACAAGATATTGCGAGTTATGAAATACACATTGCATCTCTAGAAAATGAGATTCAGGATTTAAAAAATTCTTTGTCTAAATTTGTTGATGGGCAAGAAAATTTGGAGAAGTTGCTAGGAGTCAAGGCTAATTTCAGAAAAGAAGGGCTGGGCTACAAGCCGATTAATAAGAAATCTTTTGAAAATAAACTGATGACATCTTTTGTAAAAGCATCAATTGTAGCCACCACATCTCAAGTGAAAAAGCCTGAAAATCAGAAAATAGTAGAACAAAAGAAAATTCAAAAACAGAATAATAAACCTCAAAAATATCCTAAAAATCTGAAAACTCAAAAATAGAAATTCAACAATGAGAAAAACCATGCTTCAAAGAAATCCAATGGTTCTTGTCATTATTGTGGGAAGTATGGACATCATATGCATAATTGCTTTGTCATGAAACAAGATGATAGAATGTATTCTCAAGGTAGAAAATTTAATTTTAAATTTGTCAATCTCCCTGCAAGATAAAATATTTTTGGTGAAAATAAACCTGTTTTTGAAAGAAAAAACATTGTATGTTTTGAGTGTGGAAAGCCAAGCCACAAAGTTTCAAATTGTTGGTTGGCTGGTAATAAAAGACAAAAAGTTCATGTAAATAGCAAAGATATTCATGATCATGCACACAAATTCCATGCTCATGTCAATATGAAGAAAAAGAACACAAAATTTGTTGATGCATGTCATTGTTGTGGCAAATTGGGCCACACTACTGCACACTGTTGGCATAACCAGGGACGAAATTTTAATTTTAAAGTTGCTAAATTCCCTACAAAAGGGCATGAATTTGACAGGAATAAATTTACATTTAAAAGAAAGATTCCTGCATGTTATGAATGTGGAAAACCTGGCCACCGAGCCTCTGACTGCTGGATGGCAGGTTATGGAAAACAGTATGTTCGTGCAAATAACAGAAATTTTGCATAGATTCTATGCTTATGATAATGTGCATAAAAAGAACTCAAGATCTGTTATTTCATGTCATTATTGTGGAGGCTTTGGGCACTCTATGAGTGAGTGCAATTTAATAAAATCTGATGATTTACATGCTCAAAGATTGTGGAGAGCATCCTCCAAAGATGCTACTGACCCTATAGGACCTAAGAACTCTTGGGTACCTAAAAATGCAAAATGAGAAACTGTTTTGCAGGTATGCCTTGGGGCTGAAGAATAAAAAGGGGGATAATAAGCCAAGACACCTGAGTATGATAAACCTCATTTCTGCACTCTTATCATGCTTTATGTATTAGTTAAAATCTCATGCATACATGTTCTCATTTGCATATATTATGAGCATTCATGTCTTTTAATGCATATGATTGAGTTATATGTGCATATATGAGATTGAAAAAGAATTGGATATCATTCACTGAAAATCAGAATTCTCTGTATTTGATGCACACTCATGCCAATTGCATTTGTTTGATATTTGTCATAATACATAGTCACTGAAAATGAATTGCACTTCTGAATATCTGAATGGCTGGAATTTGATGCTTGCATGTTGTCTCATGTATAAAATGTTCATCTGCATACATATCATGCACACATATTAACATTTGCATATGCTTAGCATATTGTCAATTTAAGATGCTCATAGGACTGCATTTGTATTGCATTATTATACATGATCACATGGTATATCAAATAGTTTAGTGCTAAAGGGCAGATGAAATCTGTCTGGAAGCTCTAACCATGTGTGAGGTGGTCATTAGACCAAGTCCTCCGCCTAGTACCATGGATCAGTGTTAAGCAGTCTAGATGGTTCTAAGAATAAGTCATCAAACTCCCTGCATAATAGTCATTGGATATGCATACATGTGTTAACTTCACATCATTCATGTGTCAACAGGATTGATTGACTAATGCACATACATAGGGGGAGTTCTTACAATTCATAAATTACTCATGTGCATTTGTCATCATGCATATACTAATTTCGGACTTGATTGCATATCACTCATACTGAAAATACCAAAAAGACTGATTGAGTGGATAAAGTCAGGGGGAGTAAGGCTAGGTAATTTCGATGGTTCTTGCATGCATGTTCAGATTAAGTCCATGCATGTCATCATATCATAATTAACATTTCAAAATTGTCATATAGTTCATATAGATAAGGGAAGTTCATTGTGTCCATCGCATACATTGCATAATGTTAGGAGGAGTACACTTGATGCACTTCTTAATAATCTTGATTAGAAGTGTCGACACCATGAGTCGACATTATTTTGTAAGTGTTCTATTTTATGCAATTTGTGAGCAGTGTCGACACCTTCTTTTATGTACTTCTGATCTTCATTCTGTCTTGATTGGTGAACCGAATTCTTCACTGTCACATAAATTGATCTAATTACAGCTGGACCAATATTTCTATTACTTCTCATATCAGTTGATCTCCACTATCTGCTCAAAAATCATTTGAGTTTAATTGATGCACACATGATCACCGCTGTCACTTGTCTGAATTCAAAATTATCTCACACATGATGCTTTTCCTGTTGCTGGTTCATTTGATTCATAATAGCCGCTTCTGACAATTCCGTTGATCTTTCTGTAAGATTTCAATCTGTATACCATGTTCATAAATCTGAAAGTAAACTTAAGAGGAATCTTCTATTATAAGGGATTATGAATATCTAAAATTCTAAACTGGTTTAAGTTTCATGCATTTCTTGAGTTTGAATATGAACATTCTGAAAATATCTGATTCAATTTTTTTTATAAACTTTAACCAGTTGATTCATGTTATATCCTGTAAGATCCTCTGAAATCTAGAAGTTTTTTTTCATGGCTTACCTTGGTTGAAATGCTTGATGTGACTATTGTTCTTAAACATTTGGTCGCTCTGAGATTTATCTGTAGGATAATATATGGTCAGAACAATGACCTTGGTCACTGAGAAACTGGGTTCTTCATCAAAGAAATGAAGTCAACCCATGTCATGAAGTGTCATAGTTATCTCTGCTGAAAATTTGATGAAAAATCAGTGAAATATTAAGGCAGAGCAATGATAAGGTTGCACTGAGAAATTGGGACCCTCATCAAAGAAATGGAGTCAACCTACGTCATGAAGTGTCCTAGTTAACTCTGTTCAATATGAATCATGACAGTTAGTCATACTAAGTGCTCAAGGATACTAGCGTCTAAACAACGTATATCCTCTAGTTACAAGGTGTGCACTAAACTTGATTGATCTTGAAAGATATTGCTATAAAAAAAATTTGCTGCATAGAAAGAAAAAATCTAAAATGTTACTGAAATCTTGGACACAATCTGATGCTTTCATGTATGTTTAATCTCAATAGTTATCTTTTGCAACTACCAAGGAGTCATTGAAATTGAATGCTTAAGATGAAAGGAGATCAAACTAGATGTTAATATGAAAGCTTGGTTCACTTTTATTAAAATTTATTTTCAGATATGAGTACAAAAACTTTCATGAACAAACTTTGAATACATTATATTTAAACCATACTGTCAAATAAAGATCATTGCATAAGTCTTTATAGTAGAAGAATATGAAATATCTTCAATTGAATTTATGGCATGGGTATCTCATTGAAAATGTTCTTGAATACCTTGATCCTTTAGGTCTTCAATCTGGTCTATTGTGCCTAACTTTACTCTGCTGGAAAGCCCTTGCTTGCCCTCATTCCCATACAGTTGAAACTCTGAGCTTGTCTTGACTGCCATATTTCTTGACTGCACTTCTCACTGCCCTACTTCTTGGCTTGTTTGCTTGCATCCCTTATAGCTCTCAGGGGGAGATTTGTCTATTGTCTGCATTTTAGTTTATGATTCAATCATATCATGCATGCTTTATATTTATCTTATCAAAATATGTCCTTTTTGATGAAGTCAAAGGGGGAGAATAGTTTGACATGAGTCAACATCTTGTCTTATCTTTATGACTCATAGTGTTGCCATCATCAAGAAGGGGAAGATTATTGTGTTCCTGTGATTTTGATGATAGCAAACACTATAAGTCATTATTTGTTTGCATGAAAATTGAATGATGATGCAATATGTATTTGATTATGCATTTGGTCATTGCACTGTGCATTAATGAGGATTGATTGATGTGCATTGATTTTTGTGCACTAATGATGTCATCATAATCATTTACATGATATGTGTATTTTCAGATTGATGCATTTTCATGCTGCATAGAACCTCATCAGATTGCATGCACAGTCATTTCATCAAACAGATTGCATGCACATTCATTTTATCAAACAGGCTACATGCACATTCATTTCATCGAACAGGTTGCATATAGACTTGAACAATCATTTTATCAAACAGGTGGCATGCACATTCATTTCACTTTGCATGTAGAATGCATAACTAAGGTCAATGCATGTCCATTCTGGTGCATTAAAAGGTCGATGCACATGCTCTCTATTGCTATACAAGGTTTGTGCACATTTAGAATTCAGGTCTATGCATGTATAGAAGTCCATGCACATTCTAGTCTAAGCATGTCTAGGTCTATGCCCATTACTGTTCATGCATATAGAAGGTCCGTGCACATTACTGTTCAGTCATGAAGGTCAATGTATATTGCATACAATTCTATACTCATTCATGCATTTTGTCATACAGGTCTAATGCACAATCATGCAGGTCAGCGCACATTTACTTGAGTCAATGCATCATTGGTTTGCATGCAGGTCAACGCACATTTATTTGAGTCAATGAATCATTGGTTTGCATCTCAATGCATTAGCGTATCAGGGTCGATGCATGTCTTTGCCATCACTGCTATCAGGACGATGCACATCCCTCTCTGCATGAAGAAGGTCGATGCATGTTAAGGTCGATGCTAGGCTCAGGTCGATGCACTTTTGAGTTTTAGTTCATTCAGGTCAGTGCACATTTCCACCAAGTGTTAACCAAGGTCGGTGCATGTTTTTACTGCAATGCATAAGGTCTATGCACATTTCCATGCTAGCGGATATAAAGTCGATGCACATTTTATTTTATGCATATAGGTCGGTGCACATGAGTACCTAAGGTGAACAAAGGTCGATGCTCATTTTATTTTATGTCATATAAAGTCTGTGCACATTTTCCTGATGCATGTTCAAGTCGGTGTACATGCCTAAATCAAGTCTGAGCATCTTTATTGTAGTCAGTGCATATGCATACACCAGGTCTGAGCATATGTGCTCACTGCGCTATGGAAGTCAGAGCACATGCAGACAAGTTAGTGTACATGCAGTACATAGGTCTTAGCATATGTGTTCACTGCATTATGAAAGTCTGTGCACATCTGTTTACCAGGTCTGTGCACATCATGTCATATGTTATAAGGTCTGTGCACATTGCATTATTTTGCATAACCAAGTCTGCGCAAATTGTATTTTGGCATAACCAAGTCTGTGCACATTTGGATTTAGCATAATCAAAGTCTGTGCACACTTGATCTATACATTTGAAGTCTGAGCACATCCTCCCATTTGTTCTTCAAGGTTGAAGCATATGCATACATTACTAATGTTGACAAAATGTTTGATCAAATGTCTCAGAGAGTCTGATGTTAGCAGAGTAGCACATGAGCTCAAACTGAAGCTGGCACATGTTCCCAGAATGGCTGGAAGCTGGCACGTGGTCCCAATGAGCTTATGATTGGGCACGTGATCCAAGGCTATATGGTAGAGGAACATTCTCATCCCTGCCACATGGGCTAATGGGACTTCACTAGGTCTTTTCTGCCTCATTCATACGGAGGCCCTGTTCTATATAAAGACCGCCTCATCCTTCAATGAGGGGTGTGGAAGGCTGCAGAAAGCTACAAGAGCTCCTGCTGAGCGAAGATCCCATACCAGAGAGAGAAGAGGCGGGTCCCCAGAGAGAGTGACAGAAGAAAAGAGAAAGAAAGAGAAGATTAGTGAGCAAGCAGAGAAGAGAATAAAAAGAGAGAGCTCAGAGAAGGAGAGCGTGTGAAGAAGGAAGAGTGTGCAGCCTGTGCTGATATTGAAATTTTGCTATCTGTTGATTTCTGGATCAGATCTACGCCATTTTACTCCTGCGAGATCTTCAGTTGTTTCATTTTTCTATTTTTTCTATTTTCTTCTTCATTAGCTTTGTTTTCCACCTTGTTTTTTTGATTCCCTGTTTAGGGTGTCGGGTTCCTCCTGTGGATTCAAGAGAAGGGACATCTATCTCCGGTTGCCCTCTGTGGATTCAGAGGAAGGGAGACTGGTGTCTTCGATTGTGAGTGACTGGGTGTCACTCCCGATGTTCCCTCTGGGTTAGAGGAAGGGAGGATTGATCCTCTGGTTCTGGACTTGCAGGTTGCAAAGCTAGGTTCCAGGTTCTGTGGGGTACAGAACTTAGGTCGAGGGATTTGTCTCCCTTGGGGTTCAAGTTGTTAGGCAGCATCCTATTGCAGACTGAGTCTGCTTTGGTATCTAACTTGTGCTAGTGAAATTTTTACTCGGGATTGAGTGAGGGGTGGATGTAGATCTGGGGTCTCAGATCGAACCACCTAAAAATCCTGTGAGCAGTGGTTTAAGTTGTGTGATTGTTCCCTATCTTCTGCCTCCTTCACAAGTCTCGTTGACTATTCCCTTGAGCGTTATATGCTCTGCTGAGTGAGTCAGTTTAGCGCAATTTTCATCTGTTGTGATAGCATGCTATTTAGTGCTTGAAGGTTTGATAGAGTGTTCAACGAAGTATCAGTCTGTGTCCACGATTAGCATTTCATATTGTGTTTAACAGAATTACGGTTTAGTGTGAGCTAGTCTTTCTGCATGTGCTTTTATTTGTCAATTAGAGAGTGTTTAATTTGATTAAGCCTTCTGAGATTTTAATTTCGCAATAGTTTTGAACGGGGATTCATTCACCCCCCTCTGAATCCGTGCCTTGCACTCCAACAAACATAAGCAGGTCAAATAATACTCAACACGATTGGCACTAGTTGTCCCACCGTGATCGCCAAAAAAACTAGGGTGTAGATATATTGATGCGCTACTCTCAAAATAAGCAATGAAATGAACAATGAAGCCTATGGGAATATCACCTCAGAAATGAATATCAAAGTAGGGAAATGACTAAACTAACACATGCCGTGGGCGTGGAGCAATGATGTAAATGGTATGAAAGGAAACACACGCCGTAGGCATGGAGCAATTAAAAGGAAAAGCAATAAACAATTAATAGAGAGTTGATGAATACCCAAAAGCAAAGATCTTGATTGCCATCAAACCTGTAATGCAGATAAAACCGTAGTACATACCTTGGAAAAGATGGAGTGAAAGCACACTAACGAGCGGGAAGGAACACAGGTGCAGAGAAGAAGACGGTCTCCTTGAGGCTGCTAATTTAAGAAGACGGTCTCAATATGGCCGCTACCTCAGGAAACGGTGCGCAGACGACCGCTATCAACACCCAGACAGTAAAGCGTGAGAACTTGATCCTCCCTACCTCCTGGCCGGTCAGAGGGGAAGGGTCTCGTGTGGTGAGTACTGTAAACCTGCAAAAAGAAGTAGAACACAAAAGACAACAACCCAATTAGACCTGGGGATGTGCAATATCCATAAACCAACTATGATCTATAAGCATAAAAGGAAGGGCCAATACCTGAGGTTGGTTATTTTTTAACCCCTATAGAGCGTGGAAACAATAGGAGGATGTATATAGAAGTATTATGAATGCAAAAGAACATGGAGAAAGAGGAGGAATAGGTGCTATGCAACGCTAGACACAGACAAAAAATAGTGTGAAGAAGGACACAAAACAACTAAAGAACCGACTACTCCCTGAACCAAAAGACTTGAGAACGCAAAGGACCGGCTCTCCCTGGTTGAGACTCGCTATAGAATGCGGCAGCACTTCGTGGCAAGCTCCGGAATTCCCCTCTTCCGGCCATGAAGTCAAGGATTCTATTTATAGATCCCCAAAACCCTAGCTCAAATTGGAGAGATAACTGCGAGAAAAGAGCCCTGAAACCTGATAAATCTCAGAGATAATATCACCAATTATCTCTAGGATCGATCAGGACTCTCTGGGGATCGAAATCCTCAGAGAAAAACTCAAGTTAAGGATTCTATTTTGTGCACGGATAGAGAGAAAACAGGTGATCTGGCAGGACTCTCGATGCCAGATAGCGGTCTCACGATAGACTGCCACCATCAGGTAGCGATCTTGCGATTGACCGTTATCTGGGTGGCCATTTAAAAAATAATAATAATATAAATGCCATATTTATCCTAAAAACCAAGCCTTATCTAGGCCCATTAAGCCCAAATAACGAGAAGTGCGAGAAATTGAGCTCAACCAGGAAAAAAAATCCATAAAAATAAGCCCATAACCAGTCCAAAGTGCCCCAATGACTAATAGACAACTTGGGACATCATAAAACAAGGATAAGGAAATAACGCAACTTGATGACATAAAACGGGTGTCAACAATGGGCGATGCCTATCAGTTTCCAAACGCCAGGTAATAGACGATGGCATCGACTCCTCTACAGGCAAAGGGAATAATTGCATATCCAGCCGAGCGCTCCCTATTTGGCATAACCCTTTAAGGGTCTAACAGAACTTGTCTTTATCAACAACTAGAAGCTCTGGCAGCAACTTCTGAGCACTTTTCTTGGCAGACTTTCAAGCCTGAATATATGTCTCTACTTCCCTGGGCCTCTGGGTCCAAAGCCTCCTGAGATGAGTTTCATTAATATCAAGTACAGGTGTAGTTTGGCTACTCAGAAACTTTCGCTCGACCACATCCCAACATTGAGTCTTGAAGTTTTGATAAAAGCTCGTCCGAGCATTCCACCAATTTACATATTCAATAGTGATCCGCGGAGTGCGTCCGGGAGCTGGAGCTCTAAATGTGTAGGCGTCCCCCTATGGAAGAAGTCCCACCATGTTCTGCCCTCCTCGGAGACAGAGGTGCCCTGTTTGTGCTACTCTCCATGGGGAATCGTGCGCACGATGGGGGAATGTGTTGGTCGTATCCAAAATTTCATCCAAATTAGAATGGGTAATAGGGCTCCAGATATATGTTGCCACCCTTTCTGAACACCAACACACTGGGAGGAATAGTCAATGCCCAATCAACCAACTCGGGCTTTAAAATAGGGCAGGATACTGAAGCACCCGAGACAGGGTGAATATATGTCTCCGTGTCTGCCATCTTACACTCACGGAAGTGGTTCACTAAGGGACTAGAGTGTTCTGCCAGGCTCCAGAAGTGGATTGTGCCTGGGGAATCCATGGGAACTTTGGTCAATCGGCCACGAATAGAAAAAAGTTGCTGAGTGGCCGGACCCGGCTCCGTGCTGGCAAATTCGAGAATACGTGGAAACAATGTAGGTGCCTGAAGAGTTCTCGGGGCAAGATCAAGAAATAGCGTGCAGACCCACGCATTAAAGAAGTGGAGGGGCCCTATCGTCCAGAGGTTCCGAGGAGTGCTCGATCGGTGAAGCTCCCCCAGCATCTTGTAAAGGAGGCATAGGGCCGTTGGGTAGAGCGACAATTTCATACCCCAGGCCATCTTGCAAGCGGGGTAAATGGCCTTCGGGTGAATGACCATCTCATCTCCATGCAGAAGGGCAAATGAGCAGATCCAATTGGTTAAGAAGGCCGCACAATGAGTGATGGCATCTACTCCGGCCGGATTTGGCCCTCCCCATTGCCCCCGTTGCACCGAAGAAGGAAGACCAGCCTTATACCGAGCACACCGAGTTATCTTTGTTGTTGCTGGCACCACTGAAGGGTAGTCTGCATACTTGGTGGCATCTTGAAAGAAAAACTGAATCCACATGCCCATGCGGACCTTCTTTCTGTCGCCTATCTTCCTGCCTTGGGATGAGGAACCCTTTGAAGGGTCTTCGTAGTAAGACAGGCACAGAGTTTTGTATACCTTCACCAGATACAGGTATGCATATCCTATGAAGTACCGACCTTCCCCATTGGACTCATCCTTCAAGGAGTTAAGCATACCTCCTCATAGGGCTCGCCATCAATAAGCAACCCGCTAAGTTGTGAGAGACTCCACAGGTCCAAAGAAGTTTCACCCTCTACCGTGTAGAAGGTGTTGAATTCGGGGCTAAACACCTCTATCATGTCGCAACACAATCCCTTTGAGATGGGATACCTAAAGCGGGAAGCATAGACATTGTGGAATACTCCTGCTCTCATCAGAATCGGAGCATACTCTTGCAGCACAAAATCTGTAAACTCTGCTACTCTAACCTTAAAGAGTGAGCATCTGCTACCTTAAAGTGGGTGAACCATACGACTGCCAATTGGTATTTAAATTTCACAGCCAGGCAATCCAAGATAAAAGGCTCCTCCCTGAAACCCCATTTTAGGGGTGTTAAAAACAGTCCGAAGCTAAATTTTTCTTTATGTATGCGCCCTACAGTGTTGTCCCATCGTGATGGCATAAATTATGGGGCCCGTGTCAACAAAAGTTTTGACGGCAGCAATTCTGTCAAACCCAATACTTCTCTCCATTTGCGGGGCTCACTGGGAAGATAAATGGCTTCGCCCCGCTGAATTAAGCCTTTGAGGTTGTCCCATTCTCTCAAGATTGCAGCCTCAACATGTCGGGCTAACAATACGTCCCTCTTCCCGTCAATGTTGAATCGGCTGATAAAAGGAAGAAGACATCTATCTTTGGGACGGTCTTCATGATAGCTCCCGCTGCGACTGAAGACAAAAATACCCTCTTCTCTGGCCAAGATTCGCCCCATGGGCACAATATCAGTGTCGGAATCGGATGATTCTGCAACCGCAGCAATCCTCTCATGACCCCAGTCGAAGTCGTTAATATTCGCCCATGTGACAATGGGACCGAAAGAATCTGTTGCGGGCATGCATGCTGAAGCCATTGTACCTGCCAAATAAACCCAAAGAAGCAAAGTTAGAATATAAGGTTGGCAAAATATAGATACCAAGATCAGAAGAAAATTTGGCAGAGTCTCCCCTTAACCGGGGACTGCCAAAGGAGAAATAGGAAGTTCATCCACACCTGTAGGGTGAGATGGCTCCTAAAAATAAGCTGTAGGACAAATGCCTAGGCTCTTCACAGAGAATATCACACCTATGAAGCCTCCTAACACCGTGAAGTCGAGAAGAAGGAGAAGAACGGCCGCCGTATGCTCGGGCCACTGTGAAGAAACCAGGGAAAGGGCCGCTGTGTGCCCCTGCTGCCTTGAAGAAGCCCAGCCGCCATAGGAGGATTCACCGCCGAGAACGAGCAAAAGTGAGGGCTTTCAGCCTCTCAAATCAGTTAAAAGGGGGCAGAAGCGGGCCAGCCGCTGGATTGGGCGTGCCCTGGGCCACCGGATCGGGCGCGCCTCTGGCCACTAGGTCGCCCACCCTTGGCCACCAGTTCACTTATGTTGGCCGCCATATCATGCATTTAGCCGCCAGAACCACTAACCCAAAGCCACTTCCTCAGCCCAATGGCCCTGCATATGCACTCTATGGCCCATTGAGGTCTGTCTGATCCAAATTGTAATCCCAGGGAGATAAAACGAAGAACAAATATTCTCATGGGATATCAAATAATAAGAAATAGATGTTACACCCGCAGGCCCTGCGTCACTCATTCCTCGTTTGCGCCACCTACGGGTGGGGACATTTGTTGACACCCAAAATATTATCCAGGTATGTGACGCTAGTCGATTAGGGTCAACAGTCGCAATCTGCAAACAGAAGATGCCTTCTCAGACTGTTAATGCTCAGAAAAGAAATAGAATGGCAACCAAGGCATGTCGAAGAAATTCCCTCGAGCCAAGATACGAGATCCGAAGCAAGCAAAGAATTTCAGCTCCATCAATCTCCGAGAGGAGCCAACTGCAATCTAAGAAGCATCCGGCCACGCCTCTACGGCGGAGCCGCTATCCGGTGAGATCGTTATCTGCCATGGGAGCGATCAAGCCAAACAAACCCTAGGAAGATAGTCCTTATAGGATGAAGAAGCCCCGGGGCGATCATCCGCCCGATTAAACCCTTGTAGTGGACTTCCGATCGTAAGATGAGGCTGCACCGAGACTCGGGACGAGCTCGGGATCAACTCAGATAATTTCTGGAATCATTATGAGGTATGGCGGTCTCCAAGGCCCCCCTACAGTGTCGAGCGCCATCAGAAGATAAATAAAATTTTTAGAATATTCAGTATATGAGTTGATGGCTAAGCTGGACCAAAATAACATAAAAATGGGTTAAACGGGCTGAATGGGCCCAAGATGGATAAGTGAGCCGGCGGCCAGATCAATGGACTAGCGGCCTATGCGAGCTGGCGGCCAGGGGGGCTTGGTGCCGCCGCATCACCCGCCTCCACTTCAAGCCGCCGTCTAAAGGTGATAAAACCCCTTTATATAGCTCTGATTCGAAGAGATATACACAGAGAGAAAAAGTGAGAGCAAAGATCGGAGAGAGACAAGGAAAGAAACAAGCAGAAGCGGCATATGGGGTGATAGAGAAATACAGAGGGATTTGAAGAGAGCAGCAAAGAGAGAAAAGGAGAGGGAGAGGGAGATTGAAAAGAGCTCGGTCTTCATCAGTTGAGAAGGAGGTGGGTCTCCGTTGGATAGCGCCCCTGTCGGGCCACAGTTCCCCTTTCCCTTTGTTTCCCATGTATTTCCCCATGTATTACATATGATTTTATTTTTTCTTTCAGTTCCGATGTAGCATCATGCTTCTTCTGCGAGTAATGAATAAATCACGGTTCGAGTGTCTGTTCGTTCTCTCATATGGTCTCTCGTTCTACTCATTTTCTTTCCTATCTATCACTAATCACGTGTATTTATGCGTTGAGTTCGTCTGTTGATCATTAGCTGTGTCGCCCAACCCCGAGTTCAGGTTGCTACTCTACTGTCCTGGAGGTTGGACGAACATCCGTTCAATGATCGGTAATGCCCCCTAATAGATGACAGGGGTTTATCACATATGATATGATCCTTGTTCATTCTACCCTGGGGAACATCTGTTAGATTGCCAATCAAGCACCCACGAAAATGGCATATAGCAATAAAAGCTCTGACCCTTCGCGTAGCACCCTAAACTGCTTCGAATAGCCCTATTTTCACGCTACCTCCCCATCCTCGCAGTCACGAACTACCCTGGATATGTGATTCGTTTCATAGCTCAATGCCCCTTCTCAGGCCAAGGATTCACCCATATCGTTCATATGTGACCTCCGGATGCCTTAAATGGTGGGGGGCGAACAAGATTTATCATTGGGAAGTCAGCCCCCACTGATACTCTGTTTCCCAGTATTTCACCCTTTTTTAATAGGATTGAGAGAGGTGATCCGGCGGCCATCTAGTGCGCGCTGGTGATGCGCACTAACACTCATCGTTAAAAGTCGTGTCACAATTTTAAAAAATAACCGCACTCACTCACTAAAAAGATATTAAATATAAGTAGAGTGGTAAGAACGGGTCGATCCCATGGAGAAGAAATATTTATTTTAAACAAGTTGGAAAATCTTTATGTTTTGAAAACTGAATTTGAGTGAGTTTATGCTAAAGGGAAAATAAATTTGTGTGAAAATAAACCTATCTAAAGAATATGAGAGGGTTAAAGAAGAGAATTTGGAAGGAGATAGAAAGAGTACTAGAAAGACACAATTGTAAAAGATGAATTTTTATTGCTAAGGAAAGCTTACAACTCTATGAAAATTAAAAATTACAACTTGAAGTAAAAGAATAAGGGAAGAAATAGAGCCAAGAAATTTGAAGAATAGCGATGCCGTCTCCTTGCCGAGCCTTTGAGGAAGACCGCGCCGCCTTGAAAGTAGACGTCGCCTTTAGAGCACCGAAAGAAGAATCTCCTCCTTGGGATGTGAGAAGAATATGGAGAAGGGGGAAAATAGAAGAAGAGAGGAAGATTTAAAATCAAAACAGAAATAAAAATAGAGTAAGAGAAAACTGAGAATAGCTTTAAAACAAAGAAGAATCAGAAGATGATGAAGAAGAAGAAGTTGGAGAGGACGAAGAGAGAAAGAAAGTTGATGAGTAGTGCAGAGGGAGAAGATGATCGGAGGATGGTGAAATCGGGGGAAGAACAGGGTGCAAACCCGCGGATGAATAGTGAAAATGCAAAGACAAAACTTTGGAAAAGAGATTATAACTTAAAAACGAGAAAGAATTGGAGGAAGAGGAAGAAGAAGAAATTAAAGAACACTTAAAAACAAAGAACTTTGTAAAAGAAAGAAAATTAAAAAGATGAATAGAAGAGCATAAAAATAGGCTAAAAAAGGCTAAGATGGCTAAGATTCTCGCTGGGTCTACTCTGGGCATTTATTTATAGTGCAGAGTAACTTCCCACGATCGAAAAACTCCAGATTACGCTTGAATCTAACTTTTTAGCATCAAGACTTGATCAAAGTAGGTATCTTGTCACGATTAGAGTCCTCCTTTCCTCAAACAAGAGAAGATAAGTCCAAATATAGGAAGATAACTACGATCGGGACGTTCTGTTCCCGTTTCTGCCTCTCATAAAAATGGCGACTGGGTGGCTGGGCGCACATTCCTTTGTGCGATTGAACAGGCAGCCACCCATTCTTCATTTTCTCTTTTTGATATTTTATTTTTTCCATAAATCAAGGAATTGGCGACTCACCAAACAAGCGCCCATTCCTTTTTCCATTTTTCTTGATTTTTTCTTCCGATTTTTTATATAATAGAATGAGCGCCTGCTTGGTCGACCGCTCATTCTATTCTAATGAATTTGTGCCCGAGTGGACGGTCGTTCATTCCTCTCCTTTTTTTCAGCTCTTTTCCTTTTTTCTCTTTTCATCAAATGTATGGGTGCCTGTTTACTCGGTCGCACATTTTAATGAGCGCCCTTCCTTCAGTCGCAAATTCTTCTTTTTCATAAAAATGCTTCAGAAATGGCGTCTACTACAGTTGCCGTTCATTATTAAATGGGCATGCTTCTGCTTCGACGTAAGTTCCTGAGATTTTTAAAAAATTCAAAATAATCAATATTCCTCATTATAACGATTATGTATTTTCTTAAATATTTCTCACATTACTATTTTAACTCAAAATAATGATAAAATCATGCAAACTCAAATTAATGGTGAGAATGAGATTTTTGCCATATTAATGTACAACTATGCTCATTAAATGTTCAAAAGTGATGAATGTGATGCAACTTATGATATGAAATGTGATACTTATCACACCTCCCGACTTACTCATTGCTAGGCCCTTAGCAATGTAATTAAATTAAAATTCAGGACCAACAAGAGTTTACGAAGTCCATACTTTCATATCTAGCTTTTCCTTCACAGAATTAACTAAAGATTAGGAATCTGGAAACATTGATACACACTAGTCTTAGTTTGGAAATTTAGGAACATGATCAAGAATTCAAATCAAAGTTCAATAGCACTTGTGCATGTGTAATACTAAATCCACAGCTTAGACAATTGCATCCCGTATTTGTTATTCCAAGCAAGTGCCTTTCAACCCTACACCTCTTAATCAGAGCATTAAGCATACTAACTTTTTATCTGCCTTATTGATTTGTCCCTTTTGGGATCTTTTTATTTGTCTACCCACATGATGCTACACTACCCTTCACTATTTCACACGAACCACGACTCTTGCCTTAAGAGAAGTAGGCCCGGTTACGCAGATCAATTTCCCTTTTTCCGTTTGACGTGAACCTCAACACTTGTTAGGTGAAGCAGGCCCGGCTACTAAGATTCGGGACGTTTTTCATGATTTTTCATGGTTTTTCTTTTTTTTCTCTTTATTTTTTTTTCATTTTGCTTTTGCACTTATTTGATAAATAACCTGACAGAAAGCTTATAAAAGATCTCTTAAGAAGTGTAAAGTATCAGACAAACATACCCAAAATAGCAGAAGGCTTGTCCCGCTTATTTTATTAGCATGCAGAGTGATTTTTATTTTTCTAAAGTGCACAAGAACTTTTAAAGAGATTCTTATATCAATTTTCCATGGCTAGATCGAACAAATTTTCCATCATCCTTCTCCATAATCTTTCCTATTCCAGAATTACTTTCAATTCAAGCATGAATCAAGAAAACTTAATTAGAGATTTCATCTTTTCATTTTCATGCAAAAATGCAGAACATTATGATCATGCAAGAACTCCTATTAGGTTGTACTATATGTATCATGAAATGAAATTTTTCTCTCCCCCCCCCAACTTGAATGACATTGTCCTCAATGACATATGTAAGCAATAAAAACAACATAACAATGTAACAAGTAATGCTGCGGAGTAGGAAGGAGACAACCTAGTATGTGGGGTGAAAGACTCCTTTAGAATAATGGCGACAGCTCTTTTCTCCTCGACCTACCTACTGAAAGCACACTAAAACAAAAAACATAAAACAACAAAAAACCTTGGGTTCCCTCCCAGAAGCGCTAAGTTTTCCGTCTTCAGCTAGACGCATGAAAGCTCACAAAGATTTTATTCCTAATCACTCAAAGCAATGGATTCTTTTGATAACTTTTCATCTTCCAAGTAAGGCTTCAATCGTTGACCGTTAACAGTGAAAATGTGACCATTATTAGAGTTCAAAATTTTTATAGCGTCATGGTCAAAAGCCTTAACACCCACAAACAGTCCATCCCATCTGGATTTTAACTTATCGGGGAACAAGCGTAGCCTTAAGTTAAAAAGTCAAACCTTTTGATTTACATAAAAAGTTTTCCTGTGAATATGCTTATCGTGAAATGCCTTAGTTTTAGCTTTATAAATCTTAGAATTTTTGTATGCTTCATTACGTAGTTCCTCCAGTTCATTGAGTTGCAGAGCTCTTTGGGACCCAGCTTGAGTGAGATCAAAATTGACTTGTTTAATTTCCCAATATGCTCTATGTTCCACCTCTACAGGTAAGTGGCAGGCTTTTCAAAAAATGAGGCGGTATGGGGACATGCCAATGGGAGTCTTAAATGCAGTTCTATAGGCCCATAATATATCGTCTAGTCTCTCGAACCACTCTTTCCTATCCGGCCTAACTGTCTTATGCAAAATATTCTTGATCTCCCTATTGGACACTTCTACCTGGCCACTAGTTTGGGGATGATAGGGGGTGGCGAGCTTATGAGTGATGCCATATTTGCGAAGCAAAGCTCAGAATTGAGAGTGCATGAAGTAAGAACCCCCATCACTGATGATAACCCTCGGACACCCAAATCTAGAGAAAATGTGCTTCTTCACAAACTTAATCACCACCTTATGATCATTGGTCCTTGTGGCTATAGCTTCAATCCATTTGTAAACATAATTGACCGCTACCAAGATGTATTCAATCCCAAAAGAAGGTGGAAACGGTCCCATAAAATCAATATCCCAAATATCAAATATTTCTACTACCAGAATGGGATTAAGTGGCATCATATCTTTCTTAGAATTGTCGCCCACTGCTTGACATCTTAAACATGTTTTAGCGAATTCATAGGCATCCTTAAATAAAGTGGGCCAATAGAATCCACTTTGTAGAACCTTAGCTGCAGTCTTCTTTCCAGAAAAGTGTCCCCCACAAGCAAGACTATGATAAAAATTCAGGATAGATTGCTGCTCTTTTTCGGGGACACATCTTCTTATAATCTGATCAGGACCCATATGAAACAGCTCCAGGTCCTCCCAAAAATAGTGGTTGACCTTTGAAAAGAACCGATCCTTTTCCTGCTTAGTCCACCCTCCCGGAATCTGTCATATCGCCAAGTAATTGACAATATGAGCGTACCAGGGGGTTGAAGTATGAGAGATAAAGATAATTTGTTCATCGAAAAAAGGATCAGACATCGGAGCACTCTCAGGTATCACTATCCTTGACAGATGATCAGCTACTATGTTCTCTAACCCCTTCTTGTCTCTTATTTCTAAATCAAACTCTTACAGCAATAAAATCCAACGAATGAGACGGGGTTTGGCATCCTTCTTGGAACACAAGTATCTCAAAGCAGAGTGATCAGAATAAACAATGACCTTAGCCCCTAACAGATATGAGCAAAATTTCTCCAGGGTGAAAACAACAGCAAGCAATTCTTTCTCCGTGGCGGTGTAATTCAACTGTGCATCAGCGAGGGTGCAGCTCGCATAGTAGATTACCACGGGCTTCTTATCGATTCTCTGGCCCAAGACAGCTCCAATATCATAGTCTGAGACATCACACATAATTTCAAAAGGGAGCGACAAATTTGGAGATTGAAGAATCAGAGCTTGAGTTAGGGTCGCTTTTAAAGACTTGAATGCTCGAGATAGGAATCATCTAATTGATAGGGAGTGTCTTTGGCAAGCAACTGAGTGAGTGGATGAGCAATGGTAGATAAGTTTTGAATGAATCTTCTATAAAAATCTGCATGGCCAAGGAAAGAACGGATTTGCTTGACAGTTGTGGGAGGAGAGAAGATTAGAAATCAAATTGACCTTAGCTTTGTCGACCTCTATTCCCCTTTCTGATACAACATGTCCTAGCACTATCCCTTCTCTTACCATGAAATGACTCTTCTCCCAACTTAACACAAGATTCGATGCAATGCACCTCTTTAGCACTTGAGTCAGATTTTTCAAGCAACTTTCAAAAGAAGTACCAAACACTGAAAAATCATCCATAAAGACTTCCAAAAATTCACCCACCATTTCAAAACAGATAGACATCATGCACCGCTGAAAGGTGGCTGGGACATTGCACAGCCCAAATGGCATTCGTCTAAAAGAAAACGTGCCATAGGGGCACGTGAACATCGTCTTTTCCTGATCTTCTGGATAAATTTCAACCTGATTATACCTGGAGTAGCCATCCAAAAAGTAAAAATACTACTTCCCAGCAAGTCTCTCCAAAATCTGATCTACAAATGGGAGTGGGAAGTGATCTTTCTTTGTTATTGAATTCAATTTTCTATAATCTATGCAAACTCTCCACCCCATCTGTAGTCGCATGGGCACTTCTTCTCCTTTTTCATTTGTCACAACGGCCAGCCCTGATTTCTTCGGCACAACTTGCGTCAGGCTGACCGACTTACTATCTGAAATGGGATATATAATCCCGGCATCTAGTCACTTTACCACTTCCTTCTTGACCACCTCCTTCATGTTGGGATTCAGCCAGCACTGCATCTCTCTTCTTGGCTTGGCATTGTCCTCTAAATAGATATAATGCATGCAAACAACCGGACTAATGCCTTTTAAATCTGCCACTAACCAACCTATCGCCCCCCTGTGCTCCTTAAGGACATCCAAAAGTTGAGATTCCTGAGCAAAAGTGAGATTAGAAGCAATAATCACGGGCAGAGTGTGGTCAGGGCACAGATAAGCGTACTTAAGAGAATCCGATAGAGGTTTCAATTCAAGAGCAGGCGGATGATCCAGAGATGGAAGAACATGTTCAACTTGCAATGGAGGGAGTGGCTCTATCCTAGACTAGGGCGCACAAGAAAGAGGGAAATCTTGAAGCATGCTACCCTCTTCTAGCAGATCCTTACTAACATCTAGACTTTCATCAGTCAATTCTTCAAAAACATCAATGACATTGCATTCCTCTCATGATTTGGGTACTGGGATGCCTTAAACACATTCAAAGAAACTTTTTCACCTCCAAAAGAGATATCCATCATTCCCGTGGCACACTTTATATTGGACTTTGCCGTAGCTAAAAATGGACGTCCCAAAATAATTGGTATGTGCTTTAGATCCTGGGACGAGGCCATATCCAGAATGAGAAAATCTACCGAGAAATAACACTCATGTACTTTTACAATCACATCCTCCAACAGACCCCTTGGAGTTTTCACTGATCGATCTGCCAGTTGAAGGATTATTGAAGTGGGTTTTAACTCCCCCAGATCAAATTATTCGTATATGATGGTGGGCAACAACTTCACACTTGCTCCTAGATCTAGTGATGCTCTATCAAACGTGACTCCACCTATATCGCATGAGATTAACGGAGCTCCGGGGTCCTTCAATTTCTTCGGCAAATGATTCATTACAACAGCACTAGCATCCTCAGATAAGCGGATCTTTTGAGTTACTACCTTCGGCTCCCTCTTTAGAGTACAAAGCTCTTTCAAAAACTTCGCATATGCCGACACATGCTTGATTGCGTCCAAGAGTGGAATATTGATATTCACATGTTTAAACAATTCCACTAATTCTTCCTGTTGAACCGACGTCTTCTTGTGAGCCTTCGACTTTAGAGCATCGGGAAAAGGGGCATTTGGCACATATTCTTGGGGTCCTTCATCAACCTTTACTTTACCTTTGTCAAGTTTCTTCTTCCCCCCCCCTCTGGCTTCTTTTTCTCTTGCACAATCACCGACTCCTCATCCTCACTATCACTTTCCACGTAGACTTCTTGGCTCGAACTGCTACCAACTCTCCTAGTCTGATAAGGGTCATCTAAAATCTTCCCACTCCTAAGGGTAGATATAGTCTTGGCCTTCTCAAATTGAGGGCCCATAGGAGGAGGAGGCTGAGGTTGGGTTGGTTGAGGAAGAAGAGGGGATCGTTGGTGAAAGTCCGGAGGTTAGTTCTTAGGATTAGCCACAGGTTGGCTAGGAAGTTGACCTACATCTCTCATATTTTTAGCAGCCTATTGCCCTATTTGACCCTCCAACTTAGCCATGGATTGTTGCTGAGACTGATTGAGTTGTTGTTGAGCAAGAATGAGTTGTTGGAGTTGGTCGAATTTCTCCTCAAAATTGGGCTGAGGGGGTTGAGGAGGAGGAGGTTGAAAAGGAATCTAAGATTAAAACTGATTTTAAGGATACTGATGATATTGGCCCTGATATGACTGAGCTTGATGATACGGGGCCTAAGAATGCTGATAAGGAGGTTGTTGATGTTGAGCTTGTTGAAAAGGAGATGAATAAGAGAAGTTTTGGTGAGACTGAACTGGAGCTTGAAAGAATTGCTTTTGAACGGATTGATTTGAGGGATTTGATTGCATTGGTGGTCCTTGTTGAGTTTTTTAAAAAAAAATTAGATAATTTCTCCAGCCTGGATTGTAGGTATTGGAATAAGGATCATAAGGAGGCTTAGAGACACCTTGAGCAATGAAGATTTGTTCTTGGATGAATGGGAGAGATTGGGCCGTTGTGGGACAATCTGTAACGGCATGACTTGGGCTTGAACAAAGAGAACAGAGTTCTTCATGACTGGGAGTTGAGAACGGTTGAGGTTGAGGAGCAGAAAAAGAAGATTCCTATCTATTCATAGATAACAACTGATCTAACTTCTGAGCTACTAGATCAACTGTCTCTATCTTCTATGCCAACAAATCCATTTTATTCAGTTTCTGAGTTAAGGCATTTATATCCATCCTGTTCTCACACTCTCCTTGGTTCTTAACTTCATAAAGTTCACCCCTCTTTGATGGCCCAATCATTCTCTCATAAAGATGAAAGCGAGACATGACTGATTGAATTTTCACTTAACATTTCAAATAACTCGTAAGCTTCATCCTCGCTCTTACTCATAAAAGCTCCCCCACATGACGCATCCACCATTTGATGATAATTTTCAGTTAATCCCTCATAGAAAGCTTGAACTATTTTCTATCTTGATAATCTATGATGTGGGCATTTTCTAAGCAAATCTTTCAATCTATCCCAAGCTTCATGGATTTGTTCCCCAAGATTTTGAGTGAATCCAGTAATTGCTCTACTCAGGGTATTGGTTTGCCCTATAGGATATAATTTCTTCAAAAATTCTTTTTACATCTCCGCCCATGTGTCAACTGATCTACCCAAGGCTCCTAACCAATATTTGGCTTTGTCTTTGAGAGAGAATGGGAAAAGAGTTAGCTTGAGAGCATCATCAGAAAAGTTTTGAATTTTAACAGTTTAACAAATCTGGAGGAACTCATCAAGATGTTTGTAAGGATCTTCATTGGTATTGCCATAGAAGGATGGCAACATTTGAATAGTGCTTGATTTGATTTCATATTGAGCTGCTTGAGTTCATGGTGCTTGAACATAGAATGAAGGTTGGTATTGATTTGACAAGAAATTTTTTTTCATCTGCTTAGGAGCTACTTGTTGTGGGTTTTGGTCTGTCATGAGGTTAGGTTGATGATGATTTCTAAAATGCACTAACCTCTCAATCTCACCTATAGGTCCTATCAAATGTGGATGTAGGGATCTCCTACCTTGCATGTAATGTAAAAAGGGCCAAAAAGGGAATGTTCTTCTTTTTTTTCAAAATAATGCAAATGCAATAATAACTATATGAGTTATGTATGCAAAAAATGATGGTTTTTTTGTTTTATTTTGTTGTTATTTTTTTTTGACTTCTAAGGGTAAGCTAACTTCAAGGTACTTCTTGGTACAATCGGCCCGGCGTCCGTGAGGAAATCTACGGGTGCGGAGACTTATGGAGGTCTTGGAAAAGGAGATTCTAATCTAAAGAGATGGAGTGCTCAATGGAGGGTCCTTCCAATTCCAAGAGGGGTGTTCCTATATTGCCCTTAAGAAGGAAGAAAGAGAAGAAGAGAATGATGATTATTTTTTCAAATGATGCAAATAAATGAAGAAACAATCAACTAGATGCAACAATGCATGCAAGAGACATAACTAACATGAAGGCATGATGTCATGATAAGGAAATTTTTTTCTATTTTTTATTTTTTTCAGAGATTTTTTTTCTATTTTTTTTTAAAAGAGAGATGGATAAAAGACAAATATCAACTAAAAACACTAATCAACATGCAACCTATTGAAGAATAAATCCAAAAAATCATATTTTTTATATTTTTTGATTTTTTGATTTTTTTTAGAATTTTTTTTTGATTTTTGTGAGATTTTTCAGAAATTGAAAAAATAAAACATGTACCTACGCTTATCGACCTTTAGCGACGTTTGATTTTTAGAATTTACAGATTTTCAAAATTATGCTCCCTCTTGTGACAGATACAGACTTTCAGCGACATTTTCTGACTTTCTACAACAATTGATTTTCTGTGAATTTCAGGTCCGAATTTCTCTCTTTCTTTGATTTTCTGATTTGTTGATTTTTTTCCTATAAAACAAAAATAGAAAAATTAATATACAAATATACAAATCAAACACAAGAATATCCAACTATAAAAAAATATTTTTCCTCCCCGACAACGGCGCCAAAAATTGATGCGCACTAACACTCGTCGTTAAAAGTCGTCCCACAATTTTAAAAATAACCGCACTCACTCACTAAAACGATATTAAATATAAGTAGAGTGGTAAGAACGGGTCGATCCCACGGAGAAGAAATATTTCTTTTAAACAAGTTGAAAAATCCTTATATTTTTAAAACTGAATTTGAGTGAGTTTATGCTAAAGGGAAAATAAATTTACGTGAAAATAAACCTATCTAAAGAATATGAGAGGGTTAAAGAAGAGAATTTGGAAGGAGATAGAGTGTGGCGCCCCCTTCCCGCGATCCCGTATCAATCCGGTCCGGGGACGTCACAATGGATAGACGGATTGTTGTGGGCCGAGATATTTGTAAGACGCTAAAGGCCAAATCATCACATATTCCAAAATATAACCATACCATTTCCATAAGATAAACACTCATAATTTACATCGTATACAGAGTACTACATATCTCTACTTAAAAGTCATATTTACATTCATAATTCAAAAGAAAACTAAATCTACTTATTATAGGCAGCGAAAATCTAAACTACGCCCGGGATCACCCACCAACTTATTACCCGTCGGAGTAAAAGTGTACACTCGTCAATTTCCTAAAATGATTAGGCAACAGAAATGAGTCCAAAGACTCAGTAGGCATTAAAACCAATCACATGCTTATCATATAATAACATGTGCAAAATCTATGATATATGTATAGCTAATCATAATTTCATTAGATTGTACATATATTATGAATGCAAAAGAAATATAGCAGAACAGAACAATTTTCATATGTATAAAAAAATGCATATAACAAATTTTATTTGACTTTAACTAATTCGGAGCTTATATAGATAAATTTATTTTCAGATCATATCAGAGTCATATATCAAATCTGAACTTCATATTAAGCCATGCCTGTTGACAGAGTCACATAATACATTAGTCACTTATCACATATTGAATAAGCACATATTGGACAGGCATCCCGTCACTATAAGCAGTAGCAAACACATACCTAGGCATCCATACGTCGACTTAAAGACAAATGGTCTAAACGCTAGAGCCTATCGACCTTGATCAACCACGTAGGATCGGGAGTTAATACTCCACTATTCCCCAGATAATTTTCTTATTCTGGATTCTGAATTTTTCAGAAGTCCATTTGTCCTCAGAAATGGGCCTAATCTCGTAGCAGAAGCTAACTACGGTTTGTCGCCCCACACCTCCTTAAAGTGACACAGTCCATATGCTTAATTATTATTATTTATATTTTTTTCATATGCTTAATTATTATTATTTATATTTTTTCTTCTTATTACATAGTTATCTTTGATACGTAAAACTTGTCATTAAAATTGTTAAAATAACTGATTGTCATCGAGTCATATTTTAATATCATAAATCAAATTTTAAATCATAAGACAGTGGGCCAAATCATAATGTATAACGTTTCATAGGAATGTCCGAATAGGGTCAATATTAGAACCATTGGAAAGAAAATTTGAAGATCTACAAATTTCATGTTGAACACATTTTTAAATTTTGACATCTGGTAAGCCAAACATTAAATAGAATGAACTAATGCTTTGAAATATTGTTATTGCTAACTTTTTAAGGGTTTTTATATAAAAACCCACCCCCTCCTTGTCTTCCTCTCTTCATATCCGATGGGCAATAAAAAAACCCACGTGACCTTCTCCCCCATCCTTATCCCCCTCCCCACGTCATCTCCTCCTCCTTATCCTCCCCCCTTCTTCTTATCTTATCTTCCCCTTCCCCTTCCCTATAAATACCCCCTTCCCCTTCCTCTCTTTCCCACGTCCAAACTCTTCTCCCCCTCCAACTCTTTCTCTTCTCGCACTCCCCTCCTCACTCACTCTCTCTCTCTCTCACACACACACACACACAAACACACAATTTCTGTCACCCTCCCTCTCTTATTTTTTTCTCTCTCATCTCTCATTCTCTCTCTAATTTTCTCTCTCTACTCTCTCTACTCTGTAATCTCTCTCTATTTTCTCTCTCTACTTTATTTCTTTAATCTCTCTCTATTTTCTCTCTCTACTTTATTTCTCTAATCTCTCTCTACTTTATTTCTTTAATCTCTCTCTACTCACTCTCAACTTTCTCTCTCTACTCTCTCTACTCTCTCTCTAATCTATCTCTACTTTCTCTCTACTCTCTCTCTCTCTACTTTCTCTCTCTACTCACTCTCTACTTTCTCTCTCTACTTTCTCTCTCTCTACTTTCCACTCTCATTCTCTTATAAATAAACATAGAAGAGAATACGACATCAAAATAAGATAAATATTTTACAAAAGTGGACGGAGGATTTGGGACTTATTTGGACCATTTCACCCTTCTTTATGTAGGAATCTGTCCGCACGGGTGAGTTACGGGTTGTCTAAATTTTAGTATTTGGGAAGATATAATAAGATAAAAATTATGTTTGGGACAGGAAAATTATCTTTTCCTACGCAAGGACTATTACGGGAGCTCGGGTGAGATACTAAATTTGATTTGGGAAGTCCACCCTAAAGGTAGGCACATGATAAACCGACTGCATGTTATTTGATATTTATATTTTTTAATTTAACTTTATTTGAGACGTAATTATTTTTGCTTAAATTAATGATTTATTTAACATATTTGACCTGATGATTTATGCTTAAAATATGTTATTTATTTAGTTACTATTACGTTAATAAAGTTCGTTAAACTCATATTCAATATACTGTTCAAGGTACTGGACTTTGATTAAAAGAACTTAAAATTTATATGGGCTCTAAATATAAAATATTTAATTATTTTTATGTTTCAGATAGATTCGGGTGTTACAAATCTCTCCCCCTTAAATAAATTTTGTCCTCAAAATTTAAAAATTTACTCAATACGTACTGAATAGCTGTGGATATCTCTTCCACATTTCATCTTCCATCTCCCAAGTGGCTTCTTCTGCTGAAATACTTTTCCACAATATCTTCACTAATGGAATTATCTTCGTTCTCAGCACTTGTGCCTTTCGATCGAGAATGCGAATTGGTTTTTCTTCATATGTAAGATCTGACTGAATTTCCAAGTGCTCATGATCTATAATGTGTGACGAGTCTGGCATGTATTTTCTTAACATAGACACATGGAATGCATCATGAACTCTTGACAATAATGGTGGTAAAGCCAGTTGATATGTCACCTCACCAATTCTTCTTAAGATTTCAAATGGTCCAACGTACCTTGGACTGAGTTTACCTTTCTTGCCAAATCTCATTACTCCTCTAGTAGGTGAAACTTTCAGAAATATGTGATCCCCGACATCAAATTGTAGATCTCTCCTTCTCTGATCAGCATAACTTTTCTGCCTACTCTGAGCTGTAAATAATCTTTTTCTAATCAAATCAACATTTTCTACACAATCATGTACAAACTGTGGCCCAATCAATCTCCGCTCACCAACATCATCCCAACATATAGGTGATCAACATGGTCTATCATATAATGCTTCATATGGTGCCATTCCTATGCTTGCATGATGGCTGTTGTTATATGCAAACTCGATTAAGGCCAAATGTTCATCCCAACTACCTTTCCAGTCTAAACTGCACGCCCTCAACATATCTTCTAATGTTTGAATGGTTCTCTCTGGTTGTCCATCTGTTTGAGGGTGAAAAGCTGAGCTAAATTTCAATTGTGTACCCAGTGCTTTCTGTAAACTCCTCCAAAATTTTGCTGTAAACCTTGCATCCCAATCTGAAATAATAGACACAAGCACACCACGAAGTCTCACAATCTCTCTGATATACAAATGGGCTAAATCCTCTAATGATTGTGTCTTTGTGACTACTAGAAAATGGGCTGACTTAGTAAGCATGTCAACAATTACCCAAATAGAATCATGTTTTCTTCTAGTCATTGGTAATCCCATCACAAAATCCATAGTGATATGCTCTCATTTCCACAGTGGAATTTTCATCAACTGTAATGGTCCTGCGGGTCTTTGATGCTCAACCTTTACTTGATGACAAGTAAGACACTTGCTGTGACGACCCAGGAGATCCGGATACCGATAAACCGATATCATCGATTTACCGATACCAAGAGCTCAGGGAGGCCACCCAAGAGGCTGATGAGACCCCGTAAGGGTTAGTGAGTGTTTGTCGAGGGGATGCATAACGAATGGAAATTACACGCGTAATATTAATTAAAGCATTCATTTGAACTTTAAACAGAAGCAATTAAATATATCAGAGTGGTAAAATTTATACAAGTAGTCCATATCCATATATCACAAGTCCCACACTGTGCAATGGTCAAAATAAATAACTACACGGGGCATACCCCGGCCAAAAGAAGAAAAAAGGACAGACTGACTACTAACCGACCACTGACAGGCCACTGCTGGTTCTAAGACTTTTCGCCAAAAGCACGTGGGAATCCTGCAGTCTGTTGCTCTACCTCACCTGAAAAAGGAAGGGGTGAGTCTCACAACAGAGACTCGGTAGGATTCACAGGGATCCCTAACTCGCAACTAACTAAAGGAAAACAGTAAATCATGTATTGGCATAAATAAATGACAATTTAATAAAGCTGTAAAACTAACTAACTAGTTTATAAATAGCTAACTAATATGCCAATTTAATTCAAATGCTAGTACTCGAAATCTACCAATAGATGATAACTCAATCATTCCCAAGTGACAAGAGAGAGAAGGAGAGGAGATCCACCAGAAGAAGAAATCAGATGCGTCCACTGACGGCTTACACTGCGTCTCAAGCATCTACGCAAGCCTGATCATAGCAAGCGAGATGCGTAACAGTACCAGAAACAAGTAACTAGTCAGAGTAACACTCGTTAGTGTCAATCCAAGCCTCTGATCATGTGTGCACACACTGGCTCGTTGCCTAGAGTCAGGCCTCTAGCTAGTATTCCCCTCCGTAGGACGCTACGGTTCGACCGGGGCCCACGGAACTAGCTTAAAAACCGTAAACTGGGATATCCCCCCACCTCTCCCGGGTGGGATCAACACTAAAAGTCGTCAGGCTACGACTGGTGGTTCCATCACTAGGAAAGAGAATATGATTCTATTATGATATAAAAATATGTCATAATTTATGATAACAATTAAACATGGCAATTATTCCATAATTAAATGCATAAATAATTGAATATGCTGAAATGGCAACTATTCAGTAATTGAATGCATAAATAATTGAATATGCTAAAATGAAAACTATTCAGTAATTGAAAGCATGAATAATTGAATATGCTAAGAATTGAAATCTGTCGGGGTTAAACGGTTGAAATAAAACCGCCCTAGTCGATAAAACGACTTAAACATGGTGAAGATGCAATATTAAATGCTTGATTAAATGAACACGTAAAAATTACAGAACAAGCGGTCGAACTAGGGCCGCTATAGTTTTAGGCGGTCGAACAACGAACCGATGCGTTTTGCTAAATGGACTGACCGTGAAGTTTCTACCGCCATTCAAATTTAAAATATTTACGCGGTCGAGATGTCAGCCGCTCGGGTCAATAAACGGGTTATGGCAGACCGTTACAAAATTTGAAATAATATAAACATGGTCCTTACCGGAGAACCGGGTCCACGGGAATCATAACCGGATCCCCTCCCGGTCGACCTAAATCGACGGGAATTATAATTTTCAACCTGTTCCCTGCCATTCCACCATCACAATACGACAGTTCATCATCTATGAACTCAGCAACGATGGGCATGCTCCAAAAACATAAAGATGATGGGCATGCTTCAAAAACATAAAGATGATGGGCATGCCGTTTAAAACATAAAGACGATGGGCATGGCATTAGGAATGATCTAATGGGCTAGGGCATCGATCCCCCTACCTCAATCGTGACGAAATGTCCGTTCCGACCGCATGCAAGCCGAAGGACGCACCGCGGCTCACCTTTCCCGGCCGTCTTTCCACTCCACGGTTCGTCCCGGGTTGATGCCACGGCGTTCCTTGCGTCGTGGGGAAGCTCCCGCCGGTCCTAGCACGGGAAGAAGGCCCCCCCTCCTTCGGATGCCTAGTAGAGGATGCCGATTTCACCATGAGAAGGTGAGGGAGAGAGCCGCCGATGCCACCGTGGGGTCGCACCTCCGCGCCGTGGTCGAAGCCGACGAGGGCACCGCCGTGGTCCTCCTCCTTGCCAGCCCACCGGCGAGGCCGCCCGCTCCTCCGCCAAGGCCGTCGGGTCACCGCGCCGAGAAGACGCACGAGGGAGAGGGGGTCGCCATTCTCCGGTCCACCTGTGGGCCGCGTGCGGGTTCGAAAGGGGGGAGGGGAAAGAGAGTAAAGTGAGAGAGAGGGGAGTGATCGAATGGGTAAAAAAAGAATTAAAATATTTTTTTTATTTTTAACCTTATTTTACTCTTTAAACCCTCAATTAAGCTAAATTATACTTATGCCCCTTAATTTCTTTAAAAGCTTTAATCTAATTAGGTTAAATGCTAGAAAAAAGCCCATAAATTTCATAAAAATAGCCAAAATTCATGGAATAAATTCTATTTAATTACCGGTAAAGATCCGTTAAAGAACGGGTCTCACAGTCCCTCCCTCCTAATAAAAATTTCATCCTCGAAATTTAAAAGGAAGAACAAGGAGAGAACTGAAAGGAATTATACCTTATTCAAATAAGAAAGAAAATTGCTGACGCATTTCGTCCTCACATTCCCATGTAGCCTCATTTCCAGAGTGACGTTGCCAAACAACTTTAACCAGAGGGATTACTTTATTTCTCAATCGTTGCTTACGACGATCTTCAATTCTGAGTGGATACTCTGGTGTGGATAAATCTACAGTCACTTCAGGCCACACTGAATCATCAAGCACGTGGGATGCATCAGAGACATACTTCCTCAGCTGTGACACATGAAATACGTCGTGGATTGCTTGCATCGCCGCTGGCAATTGAAGACGATAAGCCACTTGGCCCACACGTTCCAGAATAGGAAATGGGCCAATATAACGGGGACTGAGCTTTCCACGCTTCTGAAATCTCATAACGCCTTTCATCGGAGATATTTTTACAAACACCATATCTCCAGGCTCAAATTGCAATGGTCGCCTGCGTTGATCTGCATAACTTTTCTGTCGACTCTGAGCTGTCAACATTTTCTGCCTGATCAAGCGAACCACATCAGCACATTACTGAACCATATCAGGTTCTGTCAACAATCTGTCACTGGCCTCAAACCAGTTCAAAGGTGCATGACAAGGACGCCAATATAAAACCTCATATGGTGCCATGCCAATGCTGGAGTGATAACTGTTATTTTAAGCAAACTTCACAAGTGGCAAATGCTGACTCCACAAACCCTGCCAATCCAGGCAACACGATCTCAGCATATCTTGTCACGCCCCGAGCGCGGAAGGAACCCGGGGAGCGTAACACGTTTATATCGATCATGTCAATCAGAGCGTTAGTGTATTCGACACAAAGACAGAGTGCGCAAAAGTAAATATAACCCAATCCTTTAATTCAATTGTAACCTTAAAGTACTTTTATTACAACTTCACGTAATGGAAATGCTAAGACCCAATAAAGGAAAGTAAAATGAGAGACTCAAGAAAATAGAAAGATAAAACTAGTTGATGCTTGGATAGACGGAGTAGCTCTAATCTCTTCACTCTTGACCTTCCACATCCGATTGAGTCTCGTCGTTAGATTTACCTGAAAAATAGGGGAAAACACTGGATGAGCGAACGCTCAGTAGGAATTATATCTCAAGTGCTAGCTTGTTTTAAATAGATTATGAGTTACATGAAATGCAATATAGCTATGCATGTTCACATGAAATGACAATAGAGAGTGTAAATCAAGAGATAGTGGAATGAACTAGCATGTCTTTCAAGAACTCATGTCAATAATATCAATATATTCAAGCAAGTATATTCATCATGTCCTGTTGAGAATTGGCTATCATGTTTCAAGCAAGTATATAATAAATACCATTTACGGGTCACGTAAGTCATGTCATGTCAAGTCGAGTCAAGTACGAGATTGTGGAATGTCATCAAGAACGACAAGTACTTCGGTGCAATGCCACACCGCGATCATTACAACTCCCATGGGCACTAGTACTTTCGGGTGCTCCTCCCAGGACCAGATCAGGCCTTATATGCGCAGGCATTGATCATGTATTTTCTGACATCCACTATAGTTATAGCCAATATAGGATTCCAATGGAATAAGCTTGTAGGAACTTAAGGTGGATCATATGGAATAGAATCACAAGGATTGAACATGATATGTAAGGACGATAATAACGGTATAATCATGATAAACGATAAAACTAGGTGGAATCGGCTCCCTAGATGGGCGCCACGACATTAAGAATAAGCGCTCATATAGAAATGGTCGCTCGTTCTTGTACATGATAAGGTAGATAGAATTAGTGTCCACAAGCATGGCACATAATTCGTAAGGAATATTAATGGCATGGTTTTCCCATTCTATTATTTAAAGAGTATTCTCATGACATCCAAATAGCATGTCATGAGGGCCGGTATACCATGTTTCTTTAGAGTGACATGGCAATAAAATAGTGTCATGGGTTTTAATGGTACAACCAGCTCAATCGGCCTTGAGGGAATCCAAGGCTACGAGGAGTCTTACGGAGGTCTCTATGATAAAATCACCAGTCCGAAGGAACGGAATGTCCCGCGGAGGGTTCATCTATCACCGAGAAATAGTGGGGTAATCGATAAAATATTGTGAAACGTGGGACTATACTCACGGAATGGAATATAATACCTATACGTATAACCCACTGTCAGGGGTTACAGACAACCACGAAATCAGGAAACAGTAAACTGACGCCTTAGATCACGTCTTCATTTCATGAAATAGCGCCCTGGGCAGGGTCGCTAGTTTAATATATAACCACTGTTTCATTCAGTCGTTATATCCAGGTTCCATATTTATTAAAATCTGCAAAAATTCTCAATTCCAGATATTATGTAAATGGCGACTTGGCTTAAGTCTTTAATTCAGTAATTAGCACCCTAGTCAGGGGCGTCATATCCCAAATTGATGGCAGGGTGCATGTCGTTATTTCAAAATCCATGTAATTAGGTCATGCATAGATCAAAGTTCACAGGTTATCACTAATTAGCGCCTGAGTGTGGGGGCGTTCATTCAATTGAGGACCTGAAGGTGGTCGTTATTTATTTGTCATATGATATGCATCGGGCAGGTACAATCATAGACACATGATTTCTGGAGTATGTCCAATCGAAAAACTAGAGACATGTACAGGCAGAGAAAAATAGCAAGAATCTAACAGTACACTCATGCATTAAATTAGATGTCATGGTTCATAGTTATTAAATTTTAAACATGTGTAATTATTAATAAACTAGCTAATTGACGACTATTTGTACGGTCATTATATCAAATAGCGCCATAGCCTGGGTCACTATTTTACTAAAACTCCCAGAAACACATCAAGCTCTACGGAAATCAATCTAACTAGCCGATATGCATGCTTATGACCTTGTAGCAATTAGATTGGGCTTTTACTTGAGAACACCTACCTTAGTTTTGAGGTTTGGATGCTATCACGTGAAGAACGGTGATGAGATATCAAAATATCGATACTCTATTTTGCAGGATGGCAACGGCAGTGGGAAGAAAAGGATGACGATGCAGCTTCAACAGGAATAGAAGCAATAGAGCTTCGAAGAAATAGAGGTCTTTTCTTCCTTTTACAGCAGCAGAAGAAGAAGCTTCGGGGTCAACAGGTTTGGCAGAAGCATGAAGAAAGTAATCTTCCTTTACGCCGTGGTAGCAACCTTTGTCCAGCAAGGGAAGCAGTAGAGAAGAAGCAGGGCTTCTTCTACGTCGAGGAAGGCGATGGCGAAGGGCGCATGAAGAAGGCGAAGATGCTCAGACTATCACGAACAATAGGTCAATGTCGAAGCAGAAACCCAAAGGCAATAACCTTTGAAGGGTTCTGTAGGGACTTATTTATAGGGAAGAGGTTCGATTGCGGGTTAGAGTTTGATTAGGATGAAAATCCTATTGTTAGTAAAACTTCCCTACGTTGTAATCCTTCCAGATCAAAACCTTCTCGAATATCATTTAACATCCTAGTTTGAACAAAACACTGCAACGGTTTCCGTTTTTGACTCTGTAGGGAAATAGCGCCTAGGACAGAGGCGCCCTTTAGATAAATAGCGCCCATGATAGAGGCGTCATTCATGTAATTGGCGCCTTCGTGAAGAGTCTTCGATTTATGAAATAGCATCTTAAGAGAGGGCGCTATTTAATTTTGGCCGATTTGTTATTTGTTTTATGTGTAAGGCCCATTTGGTGTATATAAACGGTTATATACATACATATATATATATATACAGGGGTTGATCATTGGTTTTAAATTTTCAATCCTTCAATTTGCCAGGGTTGCTACACCCTCCCTCACTTAAAAGAATTTGGTCCCCAAATTCAATATATATAGACGTGGATGGTGCAGAGTACATACCATTTAGAGTAAGTCAGGGAATCGCTTCCTCATGAACTCCTCGGTCTCCCATGTGGCTTCGTGCTCTGGGCATTTACTCCATTGCACCCTTAGCATGGGAATCGTTCTGTTCCTTAGTGTACGCACCTCACGATCGAGGATCTTCATGGGCTTTTGTTCATATGTGAGATTTTTTTGAATCACCAGGTCACCATGATCGATGATATGTGACGGATCATATACATACTTCTTTAACATGGATATGTGGAACACGTTATGAACTTTGGACAATTGAGGAGGCAAAGTGACTCGGTAATTAACTTCGCCAACTCTTTCTAATATCTCAAAAGGTCCGATAAACCTTGGTGCAAGCTTGCCCTTGACACCAAATCTCCTAATTCCACGTCCAGGTGATATCTTAAGAAATACGTGATCTCCGACTTGAAATTTGAGATCTCTTCTTCTTGTGTCAGCATAAGCATTCTGTCTAGACTGAGCCACTTGAAGTCTCTCCCTAATCAACTGAATCTTTTCGGTGGTATCCCTTACCATATCTGGGCCTAAGAGTTGTTTCTCGCCAGCTTCATCCCAGCACAAAGGTGATCGGCAACTCCTTCCGTACAAAGCTTTGAAAGGTGCCATCTGTATACTTGCCTGGTAGCTGTTGTTGTATCCAAACTCGACCAAAGGCAAGTGATCATGCCAGCTTCCACCAAAATCAATGATGTAAGCCCTGAGCATATCTTCTACTACCTGATTTGTTCTCTCGGTCTGACCATCCGTCTGAGGATGAAAGGCTGTACTAAAGTTGAGTCTTGTCCCCAACGAATGTTGTAGACCCTTCCAAAAATGGGAAGTAAAACGAGGGTCTCGGTCAGACACGATTGAAACAGGAATTCCATGTAGTCTGACTACCTCTTTAATGTACAAAGCGACAAGAACATCTACTGACCATCGACTCTTAATTGGCAAGAAGTGTGCCGACTTAGTCAAATGGTCGATGATGACCCATATTCCATCATGTCCTCCTTTAGATTTAGACAGACCCATAATGAAGTCCATACCGATATCCTCCCACTTCCACTTGGGAATATCAAGAGGATGTAGCTTACCGGTAGACTTTTGGTGTTCCGCCTTGACTTGTTGGCATGTGAGACAGCGAGACACGAAGTCCGCTACTTTTATTTTCATGTTGGGCCACCAGAAGGTCCTTTTCAAATCTTGGCACATTTTGGTAGATCTTGGATGAATGGTGTACCTTGATCTATGAGCTTCATCTAAGATCTTCTTCTTTAGCTCTAGACAATCCGGTATACAAGTTCTATCTTTGAATAACAACCTTCCATCTGAAGCTAATTTGAAGTCAGATTGTTCTTATATTTTTCCCCTGATTTCTACTAATACGGGGTCATTATCTTGAAGTCCTTGTATTTCAGAAAGTAGATCTGGCTCTATGCTCATATGTGATAGCGTAACACACCTGCTCTCCTTGTCCATGCTTATATCAAGTCTAGTGAATTGTTCTAGCAACTTCCATGCCCGAATCATACAATTGGCTAATATTGCTCTTGGCTTCCGACTTAGGGTATCAGCTACAAGATTACCCTTTCCATGATGATATTGTATTGTGAAGTCGAAGTCCTTGAAATATTCTAGTCAACGTCTCTGTCTCATATTCAATTCCTTTTGAGAGAAGAGATACTTGAGACTTTTGTGATCGGAGTATACAGTGAACTGCACTCCGTATAGGTAATGTCTCCAAATTTTTAATGTAAATACTACCGCAGCCAACTCCAGGTCATGAGCTGGGTAGTTCTCCTCATGCTTCTTCAATTGGCGGGGAGAGTAAGCTATAACTCTCCCTTGTTGTATTAAGACACATCCGAGGCCAATTCCAGATGCATCGGTGTATACCTCGAATTTCTCTCCTTCAACTGGCAAAGCTAAGACTGGGGCAGTGGTTAGGTAATCCTTGAGAGCTTGAAAGCTTGTTTCACATTCCTCGCTCCATTCATAATGGATCTCCTTGCGAGTTAGCTTGGTGAGTGGTACGGCGATCTTGGAGAAATCCCTAATGAATCGCCGGTAATAGCCTGCAAGACCCAAGAAACTACGAATCTCGCTAGCATTGGTCGGTCTTTCCCAATTCTTTACAGCTTCAACTTTTGATGGATCTACGGATAGTCCATCCTTTGAAATCACATGACCTAAGAAAGATACTTCTTCCAGCCAGAATTCACATTTACTGAGCTTTGCATATAATTGATTTGTCCTCAATATATGTAATGTAATCCTCAAATGCTCCTCATGCTCTTCCTTGGTCTTTGAATAAATCAATATATCATCAATAAAAACCACCACGAATTGATCTAGATGAGGTCTGAATATAATATTCATCAACTGCATAAAGGCTGCAGGGGCATTTGTTAGTCTGAAAGGCATAACAATAAATTCATATTGCCTATACCTACTCCTAAACGCGGTCTTATGAATGTCCTCATCTTAGATCCTTAATTGGTGATATCCCGACCTGAGATCAATCTTCGAGAAATATTTGGATCTAGATATATGATCAAATAGCTCATCAATTCTCGGCAGTGGATACTTGTTCTTGATAGTGAGATGATTCAACTGTCGATAGTCGATGCATAACCTCATGGATCCATCCTTCTTTTTTACAAATAGCACAGGTGCTCCCCATGGGGAAGTGCTTGGCCTAATAAATCCCTTCTTTAGAAGTTCCATTAGTTGTTCCTTCAGCTCCTTGAGTTCGGCAGGGGACATCCTATAAGGTGCCTTAGAAACTGGGCCAGCACCAGGGATCAAGTCGATGGTAAAGGCCACTTCTCTTTGTGGGGGTAATCCAGGTAAATCTTCCGGAAATACGTCCGAAAATTCTTGTACAACTGGAATGTCTTCTATCTTAGGCTCCTTAGTCTCCTTAATGGTGACAAAAGCAAGGAAGGATATACATCCTTTCCTTATTAGCTTGCTAGCTCAGAGAGCCGAAATAAGAGGTGGCTTGTTCCGACTCTTCGGACTAGTATAGACCAGTTCCGGGAAATCCTTGAAGGTAACCTTGTTGTTACGGTAATCAACAGTTGCCTGGTACTTGTATAACCAATCGGCTCCTAATATGATATCATAGTCTCTCATATCTAGGCATATTAAGTCGATAGGTAGATTTCTTCCTTTTACCAAGACTTCACAATTTTGGTAATGATGAGCAATATTGGCTTCATTTCTGAGAGGGGTCGAAATAACTAATTTTATCCATTCCGGTTCCATAGGTAATGGGTCAGCAAACTTCTTGAAAATAAAAGAATGCGATGCACCAGTATCAAATAAGACATGTGCAGACTTGGAATAAACTTGTAGTGTACCTTCCACTAGTCCGCCCTCGTCTTGATCTGCCTCCTTAATAGCTTGGAGACGTGCACTCTTCGTCACCGGGCGCTTCCAGTCACCGGCTTGATCGTTAAGTAAGGGACAGTCGGGAATCCGATGATCACGGCTCCCACAATGAAGACAAGCTTCGATTTTTCTCCCACATTCGTCGGCCTTGCGTCCGGCCTTATCACAATATTTACACACCACTTTGGAAGGTGTGGTGGTGATGGAGAACGGCTTGTTGTTCTTCCTGACTTTCTTTTCCTGAGAGGGCGCCCCTTCATTGTTTGGCCTTTTCTTGTTGAAAGTGGTCTTGAAGGTACCGGAGCTAGTGACATGCTCCCTCTTATCTCTCCCATGAATCCTATCAGATAGTTTCGTGGCATCTTCTAGTAACTGGGCTCAGCGCACTATCTCCGAGTAGACTTGTATGTCCATTGGCGCCAGTTGTGTGATAAATTGAGGTCGAAGCCCATTTAGAAATCTTCTAGCTTTCATCTTCTCAGTACTTACTAAGTGTTTTGTGTATCTTGACAGCCTAGAGAATTGGGCCTCATATTTGGCCACGGACAGAGCTCTTTGTTTGAGTGAGGCAAATTCTATGGCTTTCTTCTCTTGCACTCGGTCGGAAAAGTATTTGTCATTGAAGTACTCAGTGAACTTAGCCCATGTGATGGGTTCTTCACCTAGGGTGGCTTCTACGGACTCCCACCAGGAACGAGCGTCTCTTTCTAATTGGAATGTAGCTAGCAATACCTTCTCTTCGTCATGCATTGCATAACACGGAATATCCTTTCCACTTCTCGGAGCCAATGCTCGGCATCATCGGGATCTGATGAGCCAATGAACCTTGGTGGGTTCATATTTCTAAAACTACGGTGGAGATCACCAGCTCCATGGTTCACCGCTCCTTGCGCCACTTGCTGTAGTGCCCGGGTCATGCCTTGGATAGTGCGTTGCATGTTACGCCACTGGGTACGTTCGGCAGCCATCGTCCTACAATGATTTTAAATAACTAATCAATAAGAGTTTGGACCAAGAGTTTGATTTCCTTAAGTTACCTTAACCCATGGTTCTACCCAATTCTCACCGGGTGAAGGTTTAAAACCTATCCTTGGACTTGGGTTTCCTAGGAATTGAATATCCTAGGCTCTGATACCACAAAAACTGTCACGCCCCGAGCGCGGAAGGAACCCGGAGAGCATAACGAGTTTATATCGATCACGTCAATCAGAGCGTTAATGTATTCGACACAAAGACAGAGTGCGCAAAAGTAAATATAACCCAATCCTTTAATTCAATTGCAACCTTAAAGTACTTTTATTACAACTTCACCTAATGGAAATGCTAAGACCCAATAAAGAAAAGTACAATGAGTGACTCAAGAAAATAGAAAGATAAAACTAGTTGACGCTTGGATAGACGGAGTAGCTCTAATCTCTTCACTCTTGACCTTCCCCATTCGATTGAGTCTTGTCATCAGAATTACCTGAAAAATAGGGGAAAACACTAGATGAGCGAACACTCAGTAGGAATTATATCTCAAGTGCTAGCTTGCTTTAAGTAGATTATGAGTTACATGAAATGCAATATAGCTATGCATATTCGCATGAAACGACAATAGAGAGTGTATATCAAGAGATAGTGGAATGAACTAGCATGTCTTTCAAGAACTCATGTCAATAATATCAAGATATTCAAGCAAGTATATTCATCATGTCCTGTTGAGAATTGGCTATCATGTTTCAAGCAAGTATATAATAAATACCCTTTCCGGGTCACGCAAGTCATGTCATGTCAAGTCGAGTCAAGTACGAGATTGTGGAATGTCATCAAGAACGACAAGTACTTCGGTGCAATGTCACACCGCGATCAGTACAACTCCCATAAACACTAGTACTTTCGGGTGCTCCTCCCAGGACCAGATCGGGCCCTATATGCACAGGCATTGATTATGTATTTTTCGACATCCACTATAGTTATAGCCAATATAGGATTCCAAAGGAATAAGCTTGTAGAAACTTAAGGTGGATCATATGGAATAGAATCACAAGGATTGAACATGATATGTAAGGACGATAATAACGGTATAATCACGATAAACGATAAAACTAGGTGGAATCGACTCCCTAGATGGGCGCCATGACATTAAGAATAAGTGCTCATATAGAAATGGTCGCTCGTTCTCGTACATGATAAGGTATATAGAATTAGTGTCCACAAGCATGGCACATAATTCGTAAGGAATATTAATGGCATAGTTTTCCCCTTCCATTATTTAAAGAGTATTCTCATGACATCCAAATAGCATGTCATAAGGGCCGATATACTGATGAGTGTACATTTTTACATGATAATTAATGTTATATCACATTTTTTATGAGCTTTAATATTAATAAATGTGCACTTATCACACTTAATTCCAATCTAGATCAAAATATTTAGTTTGATAGAATTAAGTAATTTTAATAAATAACTTTACTTATTTTACAGGCACAAAGAAGATGATGGCAAGAAATACTAGTTTGCACAATAACGGACCAAAGTCTGTTAAAGATTAAAAAAAAGAGAAGAAAAAAAAAGGGTATAGATGGGCCTAAGGCCCATGGGCTTGGTTAAAATAAAAAAAATAAAAAAAATAAATAACTATTGAATAGATATATATATATATATGATATATAATATATATGTATATATTCATATATGATATATATATATGTATATTATATATATATATAATATACATATACATCTATATAATGCATGCAGGTGGTGGGTCTTGATCGGCTGGGCTACCAATCAACACGCTTTGATGTGAAGGCTCACGCGTGAAGAGGGGTTCACGTGGCTTTTCATGCACAATGGCAAGGTTGGCTTCAGCATGCATCAAGTTGACGTGGGTTTCAGCATGCAGCAACGTGGGCTTCAGTTCACACGGTAACAAGGTCTTCACGTGGCCAGCCAGAGCTTCACACAGCAAATGGCACACACGCAGGCTGCTTTGCATGCGCACGGTCAACAAAGGAAGGCAGGTCGGCAGCAACTCACACAGGCGGGCTGGCGGCAGAAGGCTTCGGGCGCATGCGCTTGGGCGGTCAAAGGAAATGGCAAGCAGGAGGTGGGAGCCTTCGCACACGCAAGGAGGGCTGCTTCAACGGCAATGCGGAAGAATGCGGCCGACGGAGGAGAAATCAAATGAAAAAGAGAAAAGTGGGTAGAAAAAAATAGGAAGGTGGGTTTTAATTTCAACAAAAAGTTGTAAATGGCATCTTGGATGTTCATATTGAGAATGGGGTTAAGTTTGGCTCTATAAAAAGGGCTCCTATTGTGAAGGGGAGAGGATTCTTCTTGGCCTTGGTAGAGTTACGTGAGAAGAGTTGGAGAGTGTGGTTTGAGAGCTTTTAGTATAATCTTTGTGGGTTTTTCTTGTTGTATTATTCTGTTCTTGGTGTTCTTATGAGTTTAGTCTTTTATCAGTTCCTTTACATGTTGTTCTGTACTCCATTTCAATTTATGGTCTTCACAAAACATGTTCATTATTCTGTGTTCTACATTTTATCTTTTTAGCTCCTCCTCTAATTCTTCTCCGTTTTCAAGTTATGACATGTTTTTCTAAGTTCTGTCCTAACATGTTACTGTTCATCCGAGGTGATAGTCTCCACCATTCTTCCATTTTGAAGCCCTTCCAATCCTCTGTTCATTTTGAGTTCTTCATGAAAGTTGTTCTCCTCTTGTAGATCCAACTTTTTGTCTTCTACCACTATCTCCAATTCTACTTCCTTTTTAAGTTACAATTAATTTTCCACTGTTCTATTTTCTACCCAGTCACTATTCACCCGCGTCCATAGATGCCGATTTTTCACATATTTCACCTTTTTCCTCTTGTTTTATATCTCTGCACTCTTCATGAAAATTATTCCCAACCCTCAGATCCTCAACGTTATCTTCTGTCACTTCTTCCAATTCTCTCCGGTTTTAAAGATACTTCATTCCTTAACTCACCCTATTTTCAGTATAATTTTCCTTGCGTAGCTCTTCCATCCACCTCCCTTTCTTTATATCCTTCACACACCCCAAGGCGGTTGTTCTCTCTCGGTCCTCTCCCAACGGCGTTCTACCAAAGCGGGGCGGCGATCAAAGGCTCGGCACGGCGTGGACGACGTCATTCTTCCAATTTCTCGGCTTATTTCTTCCCTTATTCTTTTAATTTTAAAATTGTGCTTTTGATTTACATAGTTATAATTTTCAAATCAAAATTTATTTTCATGCAATTTGATTTTCCATTAGTTTAAATCTCATTCAAAACTTCAGATTTTTCAAATACAAGAATTTTCTTCCATGCTATTTTAAAAATATTTCTTCTCCGTGGGATCGACCCGTATTCACCACTTTGCTTGAATTTCAATATTTTTTTGTGAGTGAGTTCGGTTAATTTTAAAATTGTGACATGGCATTTTTAACGACATTTGTCAGAGCGAATCAATTTTTAACGTCGTTGCCGGGGAGGAAATAATTTTTAATTGTTGGATATTCTTGTGTTTGATTTGTATATTTGTACATTGATTTTTCTATTTTTACTTTTACATAAAAAAGAAAAAAATTCAGAAAATCAAAGACATATTGAAAATTCGGACCTAAAATTCAAGGGAAATAATCTGTCGCAGAAAGTCAAGAAGCGTCGCTAAAGGTCTGCAAACGTAGGAATTCTGGAATTCTGAAAAATTCTGGAAAATCAAGCGTCGCTAAAGGTCATTAAACGTAGGTACAGGTCCTGTTTTTCTAATTTCTAAAAAATCTTCAAAAAAAAACTGAAAAATTCATGAAAAATCTAAAAAAATCAGAAATCTAGAAAACTTCAAAAACATGATTTTAGGCCTTATTTTGTAGTAATTTTGCATGCTGTTTATTATTTTTAGTTCATAATTTCTTTTATTCATATCTTGTTTAAAAAATTAGAAAAACTCTTGAAAATTTTATAAAAATTTAAAAAATCAAAACAAAAAAATTGTGCTTGTTAGATAGGTTCATTAACTAAAAAAAAAGAAACAATACTTGCACCAAAATAAAAAAAATCTCATTCCAAGATTAGAAACCACACACATAATGTTTTAGGTCATGCATCATGTAGGTTGCATTAATTTTATTCCATATTTGTGTTTTAGAAAATAATTGTTCATGCATTTGCATATTAAACCCCTTGTTTAAACCTATTTGTTGCATCTCATTCGTCAAAACACTCTAAGGGCACTACCCCTAAACAAGATAAGGTGGGGATTTCATCACCCTTCCTTAGCCCACAAACCATAATTTTCTTCATCTTTGCATCACTTAAGTCATAAATAAAATTCAGTAGACGTTGGCTGTAATGTCCCGGATCTTTGTTGGATCCTTATTGGGTCTTTCGGATCCTTTTCGGTGAGTTTCGGTTCGCTTTTGTAGCTCCCGAGTTGAGTTTTACGATCCATGTGGGTTTTTCTCTCGTACTAGTTACGGAACCCTGCGGTGAGTTTATTTCTCAATTCATCGACTCGTGGACGACACAGTGGCGATGTACTCATCGAGCCGATCGTTTTGAATATTTTTACGTATTTTTCGGAGATGAGGCCAAAAATCAGATTTTTCGAAATTAGGAAAATTTCCTAATTTATTTCTATAAATTCAATTCCACTATCTCTCCTGCTCATTTTCAACTTCACGCTATCTCACTCCGTTCTCTCCCGTCTCTGGTCCGTTCGGCGCGGTGCGCGCACCGTTGCGGAGCTGGCTGAGGCGTGGACGTGCTCGAGTGATCGGTTCGCGGGAAGGAGCAGCGGATGGAGCTTGGCGGGCGTGATCCCTCGGTGGATTCCAAGAGAGCGTCGTTTGTGATTCGGTGGTTTTCGGCTTGGTTTAGTCCCTTCGGGGCACGGTTTCTTCGGTGGAGGTAGGGAGATGGACCGCCACTTCGTTCTGCACGTTTTCCCTGCTTCCGTGCATAGTTTGGTGCTCGATCAGGCCGGTTTAGTGAAAATCGTCATTTTTGGGGTTTTCATGGTTCGCCGAAAAACGGCAACCATTCTCGACGTAGTTAGTGTCAAAATGACCGCCGGGATGTCTGGATCCCATTCATGTCAGTTCCGTGTCGATCGGTTGTCATTCGGGGCCGGTAGGAGTCCGGGAACCCCGGTGACCCGTTTTGGGTCGATTCGTCAGAATCGCCTTGATCTTGCGTTTTAATCCATGCATGTGGGCTTTTTAGCCTCCTAGAGTTGTTTTTCATCGTCTAGTGTTGTTTCCCCTGCGCTTCGGCGTGAATGGGGCGTGGAACGGCCCGATTTGGCGTTTCTACTATTTTCCCGCCGTGACCGATGTAGCGGTCGTTCCAGGGACCGTCACAGTCCCTGACGGCCCTACGACAGACCGTCACAGCGTCTGTTCATTTTAATTTTTTCGTGGCCGAGGGAGTGTGAGGGTCCAGAGGTGGTGCATCACAGCTCTCTGAAGCGTCCGGGCTGATGCGTCACGCCTATTTTGTCATTTTATGTTTTGGGTAAGTCGGTTCCTCTGACGCGCCCGCCCTGGTGCGTCAGGTTGTGTAACGCGCCTGCCCCAGGCCGTTACACTCTATTTTACCTGGGTTGGGTTGTTGTGCCGGTTGTCTCTAACGGCCTTGCCCCCATGCGTCACAGTGTTGTAACGCATCCATCGTGGGTCGTTACGTGCTGTTTGTCTGAGTTTCAGAGTTGGGTCTGTTGGCGTAACGCGTCTGTGCCTGTGCGTTAGGTTGGCGTAACGCGCCTGCGGTCGTGCGTTACACTGTTCGCGTTTTGGGTTCAAGCGTGTTGGCTCTGACGCGCCCGCCCTGGTGCGTCAGGCTCGTGTAACGCGCCTGTGCTAGGCCGTTACAGTCCTGTTGTGGCCGTGATGGCCGTTGGGCTTTTCGGTGTGCGGCCGTGTGTTGTGGTTTCGTTCTAGGTGATGTTAGGGGCTGTTTTGGGCTACGTCTGTGTGTGCGTGTCTGTATATGTTAGGGTGATGTATGTTGCTCCCGTGGTCTGGCCGTTTTCCCCGTGGACGTCGGTTGATGTTCCTATGAAGGCTAAAACTACGTTTCTGAGTCTGTCGACAGTTTCTTGTGCTGCCTTCGGTGTTTGAGGTACGGGTGACAGTGCATGTTCGACTGTCTGTACTTCAACGCCATGTTTCGAGCTTCTCTTCCTCGTCGCCCTAGACGTCCAGCAGTCGAGGGGTGACCCCGATATACGGTTTGTAAGCTAGTTTCCGTCGGCTCCTGCGGTTACCGTAGCGTCGTACGGGGGGAGAAAACTAGCTAGAGGCCTGGCTCTAGGCAGGAGCCAGTGTGTGCACACGTGGTCAGGGGCAGAGGACTGACGCCGACGGGCGTGACCCTGGTTAGTACTTGGTTCGTTCCTGTTTCGCCTCTCGCTTGTCGCTTCCCAGCCTTGCGAGTTGCTTGAGACTCTTGTGGTTCCGCGTGGGTCTGCGACTCGGCCGTGTTCGCGTCGGTGGTACGCAGCGGTTAGTCGAGACACTTGTGGGGTTTGTTGTGACCTGTCCGGGTTGGCCTTTCCGTGGCTGTACTCGAGGTCTGTGTCTTGTCCGGTGCATGATATTCCGGTTGTGTTGTCTACATCTGTCTAGGTCTTTTCTAGGCCTTCTTTTGCATGCCTGTTGTAGGTGTAGGTTGGGGTGTTTTGTTTGGCTTTTTCCCTTTTCCTTGCTGCTCCCTACTCCTCTTTCCCTTTCTAGGCCTGCTTGCCTGTTCGGGTTATTCCCCTCGTCCTTACCTGTTCCCTACTCCTGCTTCCCTTTCTTTTGCAGCTTTCCAGTGTTGTTCCTTGCTGCTGTCCCTGTTGTTCCGTGTTACTGCATGTTTTTCAGTGGGGATCCATGTGACCCCTACTGAGCCAGTGACACGAGGCTCACCCCTGCTTTTCAGGTGGGGTGATGTGTTCGTTCTGCTTCCGCTGATCCTGGAGTTTGAGTCGTAGCTGCCAGCTGGTACCTCCGTCGGGCTTCCCCCGACTGCTTGGTACGTCTTTCTTTTCTGTCGACTGTACTTGGTAGACTTGATGTCTTTCCTTTGGACTTGACTCTGGGTATATAATTGTCTAAAATCTATTAATAATAAATAGTAATTTTATTTCTACTACTTTAGCAAACCGATCTAATGAAATTTAATTGCTTGCTGCTATATCTGTCAGTTCAATGTACTACACGACAATCCTTTTTCCCTTCGGAGCTTTACCGCTCTTGGGAGGCCTCGCGGGTTCCATGTGGTATCAGGTGTATTCGGTAGTCTTACCGGGTATATCTGGTATCCGGAATCCGGGTAGTCACATTGGCCCTAGGAGCACACTGTGATTCTTGTATTTTTTGGGTTTACCCTCTTATGAAAACTGGTGCCTAAGGTAAGACGGTCGGACGGTAAATGCCTTAAGTGGATTAGTGGTCTGACATAATTAGGTCCCTACGAAAGTAGGGGGAGCCTCCCACTACCCCACCCCTTACCTGGCCGGTGAAAATATTAAGGGTGAACTTAAGTTTCACTTTAATCATTTTGTGAAACCCCATCTGTATGTTTAGGGCACATCTAGGTCATTAGGATAATTTGTGTGACAATTTATTTGTGTTTGCATAAAATTAAAACTAAAAAAATAAAAAAAAAGAAAATCATCATTCCCTTCTCCCTCTTCATCTTAGTTGTGTCAAAATAAAAAAACAAACAAACAAGCAAAGAAAATCATCATAAAAAAAAATCTCTCTCTCATTTTGTCCTAGTTTATGCAAGATAGGAGATCCTTACACCCACCTTTGTTAGGACCCATAGGATAGATTGAGAGGTTAGTACATTCTAGAACTCACCATCAACCTAACCTCATGGCCGATCACAACCAAAATCAACAGCAAGTTCAACAAGTCGCTCCCAAGCAAATGAAGGAATATTTCTTGCCCGATCAATACCAACCTTCATTTTATACCCAAGCACCTCAAAATCAAGCAGCCCTATATGAAATTAAATCAAGCACCATTCAAATGTTGCCATCCTTCTATGGCAATACCAATGAGGATCCCTACAGACATCTGGATGAGTTCCTCTAGATTTGCTCAACTGTGAAAATCCCAAACTTCTCTGATGATGCTCTCAGGCTGACTCTCTTCCCATTCTCTCTCAAAGATAAAGCCAAATATTGGTTAGGAGCCTTGGGTAGACCAATTGACACTTGGGCAGAAATGTAAAAAGAACTTTTAAAAAAATTCTATCCCATAGGCGAACCAATACCATGAGGAGAGCGATAACTGGATTCACACAAAATCCTGGGGAACACATCCATGAGGCATGGGATAGGTTGAAAGATCTGTTAAGGAAATGTCCACATCATGGTCTGTTAAGATGGCAAATAGTTCAAGTATTCTATGAGGGATTGACTGATAGTTACCGTCAAATGGTGGATGCGTCATGTGGGGGGTCTTTTATGAGTAAGAGCGAAGATGAGGCATATGATTTATTTGAAATGCTCAGTGAAAATTCCATTAGTCATGTCTCGCTCTCATCCTATGAGAGAACGATTGGGCCGGCTAAGAAGGGTGGGCTTTATGAAGTGAAGAGTCAAGTTGAGTGTGAGAACAGGATGGACATAAATGCCTTGACTCATAAATTGAACAAAATGGATTTGTTGGCGCAGAAGATAGAGAAGGTTGATCTTGTAGCTCAAAAGCTAGATCAATTGTTATCTAGGCATGGATCTTCATCTTCTTCAGCCTCTCAACCTCAACCATTCTCAGCACCCAGTCATGAAGAGATATGTGCCCTTTGCTCTAGCCCCGATCGTGTGGTAACTGATTGCCCCACTGTAGCCCAGCTTCCCCCATTCATCCAAGAATAAATCTTCGCTGTTCAGGGTGTCTCTAAGCCTCCTAATGATCCGTATTCCAACACCTACAATGCAGGCTGGAGAAACCACCCGAATTTTTTTTGGAAATCTCAGCAAGGTCCATCTACCCAATCCAATCCCTCTTTTCAAAAATAACCCTTTCATGCTCCAATTCAATCTCACCAACATTATCAATCTCCTTTTCACCAAACTCAACACCCAACTCACCAAGCTCATCATAATTTTTCTCAATCCAATGCACCTTTTCCACAACAATCTCAACACCCATCACATTATTCGCAGGACCCGTATCAGCAAGCTCAACTTTCTCAGGGCCAATACCATCAATGTCCTTCTAACCAATTCAATCAAGTTCCCTTCCAACCCCCTCCTCAACCTCTGCAGCCCAATTTTAATTAAAAATTCGACCAACTCCAACAACTCATTCTTTCTCAGCAACAATCCATTGCTAAGTTGGAAGGTCAGATAGGGCAATTAGCAGCAAGTAATGTAAGGAGAGAGGTGGGACAACTTCCTAGCCAGTCAATGGCTAACCCAAGGAACCAACCTCCGGGCTTCCCCCAAAGAATTCCTATTCTTCCTCAACCAAACCAACCTCAGCCACCTCCTCTTGCAGGTCCCCAATTTGAGAATGCTAAGGCAATCTCTTCTCTTAGGAGTGGGAAGGCTTTAGATAATCTTTATAGGACTAAAGAAGTTGGCAGTAGTTCGGGTCAAGAGGCCCAAGAGGAGAGTGATGAGGAAGAGGAGGCCATGATTGTTAAAGAAATAAAGAAGCCGGAGGGTGGAGAGAAGAAGCTGGATAAAGGGAAGGCGAAAGTTGATGAAGGACCCCAAGAATATGTGCCTAAGGTCCCTTTTCCCGATGCTCTAAAGCCGAAAGCTCACAAGAAATCACCGGTACAACAGGAAGAATTAGTGGAATTGTTTAAACAGGTGAATATCAATATTCCACTCTTGGATGCAATCAAGCATGTGACGGCATATGTAAAAATTTTGAAAGAGCTTTGTACCCCAAAGAGGGAGCCAAGGGCGGTGACTCAAAAGATCCGCTTGTCTGAGGATGTGAGTGCTGTTTTGATGAATCATTTGTCAAAAAAATTGAAGGACCCTGGAGCCCCTTTAATCTCCTGTGATATAGGTGGAGTCACTTTTGATCGAGCATTGCTAGACTTAGGTGCTAGCGTGAATATTTTACCCACCTTTATCTATGAGCAGTTTGATCTACGGGAGTTAAAATCCACTTCAATCATCCTTCAATTGGCGGATAGGTCGGTTAAAACACCAAGGGGTCTGTTGGAGGATGTCATTATTAAAGTGCATGAATGTTATTTCCCTATGGATTTTCTCATTTTGGATATGGCCTCATCTCAGGATCTAAAGCACACACCTATTATTTTGGGACGTCCTTTTCTAGCAACTGCTAAGGCCAAAATCAACTATGCCACGGGGATGATGGATATTTCTTTTGGAGGAGAGAAGGTTGCATTGAATGTTTTTAAGGCTTCTCAATACCCGGACCACGAAGAAGAATGCAATATCATTGATATCTTTGAGGAGGTGATTAATGAAAGTTCGGATGACGTTGAGGGCACCCTAGAGGAGGGTAGCAAGCTTCAAGATTCTTATCCCGCTTCTGCACTCTGGTCTAGGATAGAGCCACTTCCTCCATTATAAATTGAACCTGCTCTTCCATCTCTAGCTCATCCGCCTCCTCTTGAATTGAAATCTCTACCGGATTCTCTTAAGTACGCTTATCTGGGTCTTGACCAAACTCTGCCCGTGATTATTGCTTCTAATCTCACTTCTGCTCAAGAAGCTCAGCTCTTAGATGTCCTTAAAGAGCATAGGGGGGGCAATTGGTTGGTCGGTGGCAGATCTCAAGGGGATTAGTCCAGATGTTTGTATGCACCACATTTACTTAGAGGACAATGCCAAGCCGAACAGGGAGATGCAACGCCGGTTAAATCCTAACATGAAAGAGGTGGTCAAGCAAGAGGTGGTGAAATGGTTGGATGCCGGGATTATATATCACATCTCTAATAGCAAGTGGGTCAGCCCCACACAAGTTGTTCCAAAGAAATCCGGGCTGACCGTGATTCAAATTGAGAAGGGTGAAGAGGTGCCAATGAGACTACCAACGGGATGGAGAATCTGTATTGATTACAGAAAATTGAACTCAATGACAAAAAAGATCATTTCCCCCTCCCATTTATTGATCAAATTTTAGAGAAATTGGTTGGACAAAGATATTTTTGCTTTTTGGATGGATACTCCAGGTACAATCAGGTTGCTATCTACCCAAAAGATCAGGAAAAGACTACATTCACGTGTCCGTATGGCACGTTTGCATTTAGAAGAATGCCGTTTGGGCTTTGTAATGCCCCTGCCACCTTTCAGCAGTGTATGATGGCAATCTTTTCTGAAATGGTGAGAGAATTTTTAAAGATTTTCATGGATGACTTCTCAGTTTTTGGAGACTCATTTGATTGATGCTTGGAGAATTTGCAGAAGGTGCTGGCCCGATGCATTGAATCTAATCTGGTGCTCAGCTGGGAGAAAAGTCACTTTATGGTAAGAGAAGGCATTGTGTTAGGCCATGTTGTTTCAGAGAGGGGGGTAGAAGTAGACAAGGCTAAGGTTGATCTAATTTCTAATCTTCCTCCCCCTTCGTCTGTCAAGCAAATCCGCTCTTTCTTGGCCATGCGGGTTTTTATAGAAGATTCATTCAGAACTTCTCTACCATCACTAGTCCACTCACTAAGCTCCTAGCCAAGGACACTCTATTCCAACTAGATGAGTCTTGTCTTGAAGCTTTCCACTCTCTTAAAGTGGCCCTCACTCAAGCCCCAATCCTACAGTCTCCTGATTGGTCGCTCCAATTCGAAATCATGTGTGATGTCTCTGACTATGCTACATGAGCTGTCTTAGGCCAGAGAATTGATAAGAAACCTGTGGTGATCTATTATGCGAGTCGCACTCTCGCCGATGCTCAATTGCATTATACCACCACAGAGAAAGAACTTATGGCTGTTGTGTTTGCCCTAGAAAAATTTCGCTCATATCTTTTGGGGGCCAAAGTCATTGTCTATTCTGATCAAGCTGCTTTGAAATACCTGCTCACCAAGAAAGAGGCCAAACCCCGACTCATCCGTTGGATCTTATTGCTTCAGGAATTTGATTTGGAAATTAGAGACAAGAAGGGGTTAGAGAATGTTGTGACTGATCACTTGTCTAGGATTGTGATTCCTGAAAGTGCTCCTATGTCTGATTCCTTCCCTGATGGGCAAATTCTTTCCATCTCTCACACCTCAACCCCCTGGTACGCTCACATAGTCAATTACCTGGCGGTAAGACAGATTCTAGGAGGGTGGTCTAGACAGGAGAACGATCGATTCTTTTCAAAGGTTAAGCACTACTTTTGGGAGGATCCCGAGCTATTTCACATGGGTCACGATCAAATAATAAGAAGATGTGTCCCCGAGGAGGAGCAATAATCTATTTTGAACTTCTGTCATAATCTCGCCTGTGGGAGACATTTTTCAGGAAAGAAAACAGCAGCGAAAGTTTTACAGAGTGGATTCTATTGACCCACCTTATTCAAAGATGCTTATTAATTTTCCAAAACATGTTTGAGATGCCAAGCCGTGGGGAACAATTCTAGGAGAGATATGATGCCGCTAAACCCCATTATGGTTGTAGAAATTTTTGATGTTTGGGGTATTGATTTCATGGGACCGTTTCCACCATCCTTTGGCAACGAATACATCTTGGTGGCGGTCGACTATGTGTCGAAATGGATAGAAGTTGTTGCTACTAGGACCAATGATCATAAGGTGGTAATGAAATTTGTCAAGAAAAATATCTTTTCTAGATTTGGGTGTCCTAGAGCTATGATTAGTGATGGGGGGTCCCATTTCACGAACTCCCAATTCCAAGCTTTGCTTCGTAAATATGACATCACTCATAAGCTAGCTACCCCCTATCATCCCCAAACCAATGGCCAGGTGGAGGTTTCCAATAGGGAGATAAAGAACATCTTGCATAAGACAGTTAGGCCAGATAGGAAAGACTGGTCCGAGAGACTAGATGATGCACTCTGGGCCTATAGAACTGCCATTAAGACTTCCATTGGCATGTCTCCGTATCGCCTCATTTTTGGAAAAGCCTGTCACTTACCCGTAGAGCTTGAACATAGAGCCTATTGGGCCATTAAGTAAGTCAACTTTGACTTAACTCAAGATGGAGCCCAAAGAGTCCTACAACTCAATGAACTGGAGGAACTAAGAAACGAAGCCTATGAAAATTCAAGGATTTACAAAGCTAAAACAAAGGCTTTCCACGATCAGCATATCCACAGGAAAATTTTTCACGAAAATCAAAAGGTTTGGCTTTTTAACTCACGGCTATGCTTGTTCCCCGGTAAGTTAAAATCCAGATGGGATGGACCGTTCACTGTTGTTAAGGCATTTGACCATGGAGCTCTTCAAATTCTGAATCCCCAAAATGGTCATATTTTTACTGTTAATGGTCAAAGGTTGAAACCATACTTGGAAAATGAGCTGTTATCACCGAAAGAATCCATAGCATTGTGTGATCAGGAATGAATTCCTTTTTGAGCTTTCATGTGTCTGGCTGAAGACGATAAACTTAGTGCTTCTGGGAGGTAACCCAAGATTTTTGTGATTTGATATTTTGTTTTAGTATGTTTGTTTTTCAGTTGTCAGGCCAAGAAGAGAAGGAGTCATCGTCACTTTGCCCCATCCACTAGGTTGTATCCTTCCATCCCAACCATATTCTCTGTTTACTTGTTCTTTGCTTTTTCTATTACATATGCCATTGAGGACAATGTCATTCAAGTTGGGGGGGGAGAGAAAATTTTTTTTTGTTTCATGTGAATACAATCTGATATGAGTCATTGCGTGATATCCTGCATTGATGAAAAGATGAAATCCCCATTTAGAGTTTCTTGATTCATGCTTGAATTGAAAATGATTCTAGAATAGAAAAGACTAGGGAGAAGGATGATGAAAATTTTATTTAATCTAGCCATGGAAAACTGATCTAAGAATCTCTTTAAAAGTTCATGTGCACTTTAGAAAAATGAAAATCACGTTGCACGCTAATGAAACATGTAGGACAAGCCTTCCGCTATTTTGGGTATGTTGCATGATATTCTGCACTTTTTAAAAAAGAGATCTTTTATAAGCTTTCTGTCAAGTTATCCATCAAATTAGTGCAAAAGCACAATTAAAAAAAGAAAGAAAAGAAAACACTATGAAAAATTCTCTGAATCTGAGTAACCAGGCCTACTTCACCTAAGACGTGTTGAGGTTCGCGTCAAAAGGAAAAGGGAATCTTGATCGGTGAAACCGGGCCTGCTTCGAGGTTCGTGTTAAACAGTGAAGGGTAGTGTAGCATCATGTGTGTAGAAAAATAAAAAGATCCCTAAGGGACAAACTAATAAGGTAGACAAAAAGCTTGTACACCAACAGCTCTAACTAAGAGGTGTAGAGTTGAAAGACACTTATTTATAATAGCAAATGGGGGATGCAATTGCCCACGCTGTGACTCTAGCATTTACACATGCACTAGTGCTATTGAATTTTGAGTTGAATTCTTGATCATGTATCTTAATTTCTAAATCTAAGGCTAGTATATGTTAACGTTTTCGGATTCCTAATCTTTGGTTATTTCTGTGAAAGAATAGTTGGATACGAAGGTATGAACTTTGTAAACTCTTGTTGGTCCTGAATTTTTAATTGCTTGCATTGCTAAGGGTCTAGTAATGAGTAAGTTTGGGGGTGTGATGAGTGTAGATTTTTACATGATAATTGATGTTATATCACATTTTTTATGAGCTTTCATATTAATAAATGTGCACTTATCACACTTAATTCTAATCTAGATCAAAATATTTTGTTTGATAGAATTAAGTAACTTTAATAAATAACTTTACTTATTTTGCAGGCACAAAGAAGATGATGGCAAGAAATACTAGTCTGCATAATAACGGACCAAAGTCTGTTAAAGATTAAAAAAAGAGAAGAAAAAAAAAGGGTATAAATGGGCCTAAGGCCCATGGGCTTGGTTAAAAGAAAAAAATAAAGAAAAAGAAAAAATAAATAACTATTGAATAGATATATATATATATATATATATGTATATTATATATATATATATATATATATTATACATATACATCTATATAATGCATGCAGGTGGTGGGTCTTGATCAGATGGGCTTCCAATCAACAGGCTTTGATGTGAAGGCTCACGCGTGAAGAGGGGTTCACGTGGCTTTTCATGCACAATGGCAAGGTTGGCTTCAGCATGCATCAAGTTGACGTGGGTTTCAGCATGCAGCAACGTGGGCTTCGGTTCACACAGTAACAAGGTCTTCACGTGGCCAGCCAGGGCTTCACGCAACAAATGGCACACACGCAGGCTGCTTTGCATACGCATGGTCAACAAAGGAAGGCAGGTCGGCAGCAACTCACGCGGGCGGGCTGGCGGCAGAAGGCTTCGGGCGCATGCGCTTGGGCGGTCAAAAGAAACGGCAAGCAGGAGGTGGGAGCCTTCGCACACGCAAGGAGGGCTACTTCAACGGCAATGCGGAAGAATGCGGCCAACGTTGGAGAAATCAAATGAAAAAGAGAAAAGTGGATAGAAAAAAATAGGATGGTGGATTTTAATTTCAACAAAAGTTGTAAATGGCATCTTGGATGTTCACATTGAGAATGTGGTTAAGTTTGGCCCTATAAAAAGGACTTCTATTGTGAAGGGGAGAGGGTTCTTCTTGACCTTGGTAGAGTTACGTGAGAAGAGTTGGAGAGTGTGATTTGAGAGCTTTTAGTGTAATCTTTGTGGGTTTCTCTTGTTGTGTTGTTCTGTTCTTGGTGTTCTTAAGAGTTTAGTCTTTTATCAGCTCATGTTGTTCTGTACTCCATTTCAATTTATAATCTTCACAAAACTTGTTCATAATTCTGTGTTCTACATTTTATCATTTTACCTCCTCCTCTAATTCTTCTCCATTTTTAAGTTATGACATATTTTTATAAGTTCTCTCCTAACATGTTACTGTTCATCCGAGGTGATAGTCTCCACCATTCTTCCGTTTTGAAGCCTTTCCAATCCTCTTTTCATTTTAAGTTAATCATGAAAGTTTGTCTCCTCTTGTAGATCCAACTTTTCTTCTTCTACCACTTCCTCCAATTCTTCCTCATTTGTAAGTTACAATTAATTTTCCACTGTTTTCTACCCAGTCACTATTCACCCGCGCCCATAGATGCCGGTTTTTCCAATTTTTCACCTTTTTCCTCTTGTTTTCTATCTCTGCACTCTTCATAAAAGTTCTTCCTAACCCTCCGATCTACAACTTTATCTTCTGTCACTTCTTCCAATGCTCTCCGGTTTTAAAGATATTTCATTCCTTAACTCACCCAATTTTCAGTATAATTTTCCTTGTGTAGCTCTTCCACCCACCTCCCTTTCTTTATATCCTTCACACACCCCAAGGCGGTTGTTCTCTCTCGGTCCTCTCCGGCCCGGCGGCGTTCTACCAAAGCGGGGCGGCGATTAACGGCTCGGCACGGCGTGGACGACGTCATTCTTCCAATTCCTCGGTTTATTTCTGCTCTTATTCTTTTAATTTTAAAATTGTGCTTTTGATTTACATAGTTATAATTTTCAAATCAAAATTTATTTTCATGCAATTTGATTTTTCATTAGTTTAAATCTCATTCAAAACTTCAGATTTTTCAAATACAAGAATTTTCTTCCATGCTATTTTGAAAACATTTCTTCTCCGTGGGATCGACCCGAATTCACCACTTTGCTTGAATTTCAATATTTTTTGTGAGTGAGTTCGGTTAATTTTAAAATTGTGGCACGGCATTTTTAACGAAATTTGTCGGAGCGCATCATATACTATGTTTCTTTAGAGTGGCATGGCAATAAAATAGTGTCATGGGTTTTAATGGTACAACCAGCTCAATCGGCCTTGAGGGAATCCAAGACTACGAGGAGTCTTACGGAGGTCTCTATGATAAAATCACCAGTCCGAAAGAACGGAATGTCCCGCGGAGGGTTCATCTATCACCGAGAAATAGTGGGGTAATCGATAAAACATTGTGAAACGTGGGATATACTCACGGAGTGGAATATAGTACCTATATGTATAACCCACTGTCAGGGGTTCCAGACAACCACGAAATCAGGAAACAGTAAATTGACGCCTTAGATCATGTCGTCATTTCATGAAATAGCGCCCTGGGCAGGGTCACTAGTTTAATATATAACCACTGTTTCACTCAGTCGTTATATCCAGGTTCCATATTTATTAAAATCTGCAAAAAATCTCAATTCCATATATTATGTAAATGATGACTTGGCTTAAGTCTTTAATTCAGTAATTAGCGCCCTAGTCAGGGGCGTCATATCCCAAATTGATGGCAGGGTGCATGTCGTTATTTCAAAATCCATGTAATTAGGTCATGCATAGATCAAAGTTCACAGGTTATCACTAATTAGCGCCTGAGTGTGGGGGCGTTCATTCAATTGAGGACCTGAAGGTGGTCGTTATTTATTTGTCATATGATATGCACCGGGCAGGTACAATCATAGACACATGATTTCTGGAGTATGTCCAATCAAAAAACTAGAGACACGTACAGGCAGAGAAAATAGCAGGAATCTAACAGTACACTCATGCATTAAATTAGATGTCATGGTTCACAGTTATTAAATTTTAAACATGTGTAATTATTAATAAACTAGCTAATTGATGACTATTTGCACGGTCGTTATATCAAATAGCGCCCTAGCCTGGGTCGCTATTTTACTGAAACTCCCAGAAACACATCAAGCTCTACGGAAATCAATCTAACAAGCCTATATACATGCTTATGACCTTGTAGCAATTAGATTGGGCTTGTACTTGAAAACACCTACCTTAGTTTTGAGGTTTGGATGCTATCACGTAAAGAACGGTGATGAGATATACAAATATCGATACTCTGTTTTGTAGGATGGCAACGGCAGTAGGAAGAAAAGGATGACGATGCAGCTTCAACAGGAATAGAAGCAATAGGGCTTCGAAGAAATAGAGGTATTTTCTTCCTTTTACAGCAGCAGAAGAAGAAGCTTTGGGGTCAACATGTTTGCCAGAAGCAGGAAGAAAGTAATCTTCCTTTACGCCGTGGTAGCAACCTTTGTCCAGCAAGGGAAGCAGTAGAGAAGAAGCAGGGCTTCTTCTACGTCGAGGAAGACGATGGCGAAGGGCTCGTGAAGAAGGCGAAGATGCTCAGACTATCACGAACAATAGGTCGATGTCGAAGCAGAGAACCCAAAGGCAATAACCTTTGAAGGGTTCTGTAGGGACTTATTTATAGGGAAGAGGTTCGATTGCGGGTTAGAGTTTGATTAGGATCAAAATCCTATTGTTAGTAAAACTTCCCTACGTGTTAATCCTTCCAGATCAAAACCTTCCCGAATATCATCCAACATCCTAGTTCGAACAAAACACTACAACGGTTTCCGTTTTTGACTCTGCAGGGAAATAACGCCTAGGACAGAGGCGTCCTTTAGGTAAATAGCGCCCATGATAGAGACGTCATTCATGTAATTGGCGTCTTCGTGAAGGGTCTTCGATTTATGAAATAGCGCCTTAAGAGAGGGCGCTATTTAATTTTGGCCCATTTGTTATTTATTTTAAGTGTAAGGCCCATTTGGTGTATATAAACGGTTATACACACATATATATATACATGGGTTGATCATTAGTTTTAAATTTTCAATCCTTCAATTTTCCAGGGTTGCTACATATCTTCTAAAGTCTGAATAGTCTTTTCTGACTGACCATCTGACTGCGGATGATACGCTGAACTAAAAGCTAATTCTGTGCCCAACGCCTTTTGAAAGCTACGCCATAAGCTAGAAGTAAACCGTGGGTCACGATATGACACAATTGATATTGGAATTCCATGCAATGGCACAATCTTTTGAACATAAAGCTCGGCCAATTTCTGAACATTCCACGTCACTTTGATCAGTAACAATCTCGATGTCTTAGTTAATCGATCTATTAACAGCCAGATTCCATCGAAGCCTTGTGAAGTCCGAGGTAAACCCACAACAAAATTTGGCGTGACATGATCTCATTTCCACATCGGAATTCTAAAGGTTGAAGCAATGCTCCAGGCTTTTGATGCTCGGCTTTAACCTGTTGGCATGTCAAACACTTAGACACAAAAGCAGCTACATCCTTTTTCATTCCTGGCCACCAGAACTGCCTTTTCAGATTTTGATACATCTTGGTAGTGCCAGGGTGAATAGCATAACAGGATCCATGGGCTTCACGCAAGATGGTATTTCTTAATTCATCAACAGCTGGAACATACAGCCTTCCACAAAAGCTGACCACCAACTTGTCATCAAATTCAACATCATGCATCATTATAATGCGGGACAAATCAGAATCTGCCTGCTGAACTTCCTTGATCTGCTGATAAATAGCCGGAGTCATCATAAGACTAGCACACACAGCTACCATCGGATCAGAAGAAATGTCCACGCTAAATATCTCACTAGAAAATTGTTCCCACAACTTCCATTCATGAACAAGCAAATGACTAATTTGCACTTTCCTACTCAGAGCATCAGCCACAACATTCATTTTACCTGGCTGATAGGAGAGACTGAAATCATACTCTTTCATATAATCCATCCATCTGCGCTGTCGGAGATTCAAATCGATCTTTTTGAGAAAACACATACTGCAAGCTTTGATGATCAGTAAAGATCTCAAATTTCTCGCCATACAAGTAGTGTCTCCAGATTTTCAGTGCAAAGATCACCGCTGCAAGCTCTAAATCATGAGTCGGATAATTCTCTTCATGTTGTTTTAATTGTCGAGATGCATAAGCTATGACTTTACCATGTTGCATAAGCACTGCACTCAAACCTACTCGAGAGGCATCCGTGCAAACCACGAATCCACCCGAGCCAGAAGGTAATACCAGCACTGGAGAAGAAGTGGGAAGCCTTTTCAATTCGTTAAAGCTCTGCTCACATTGATCTGACCAGACAAAAGGTACATCTTTACGTGTCAGTCTAGTCATCGGCGCGGCAATCCGTGCAAAGTCTTGAATGAATCTTCGATAATAACCAGCAAGACCCAGAAAACTTCTGATCTCTGTCATAGTTCTCGGTCTCTGCCATTGAAGAACAGCTTCAATCTTAGCTGGATCAACTGCAACTCCGTCACCAGAAATCACATGGCCGAGAAAATGCACTTCCCGAAGCCAAAACTCACATTTACTAGATTTTGCATAGAGTTCGTAAAATGATCCTGAGGTCTTACACATGCTCTTCCTTAGTGGCAAAATAGACAAGAATGTTATAGGCAAAGATCACCACGAACTGGGTTAGATAAAGGTGAACCACACGCTGCATCCGGGAGCATTGGTAAGCCTAAACGGCATAACAAAAACTCAAAATGACTACAACGCGTGCTAAACGTAGTCTTTTCCACATCAGATTGATCGAAAATCAATCCGAGGAAAGATAGTAGCAGACTGCAATTAATCAAGTAAATCCTCGATCCTTGGTAGAGGATACTTATTCTTGGTGGTCACCTGATTCAGTTGTCTTAAAATCAGATCCTGTGGCTGAGACTAGATCTTTTTCAACCACAGCTCCTAGTTGCTCTAACCGATCTATGCCCAGAATAATATCATAATCAACCAGTTGTAAAGTATATAATCTAGCTGGAAACTGATGATTGCCCATCACAATAGGAGTCTCTTCGAGACAGAGAGGTGTGAACATGAAATCTCCCGAAGGTAGTTTAACAAGCAACTCACAAGTTGTTTTAAAAGTCGGCTCCTCAATATAGGCAATAAAGTCTTCAAAAATAAATGAGTGAAAAGCACTTGAATCAAATAGAACATGAGCTGTAGGATCATAAATCATAATCGTACCTTCAATGAGATGAGGTGCCACAGCTGTTTCAGGACAAGTTATATGGTGGTGGGGGAGGTCTGAACTGAGGCAGATGTGGTTGAGAGAACTGAGAAAACTGCACCGGCTTCGGTCTCAGAGGACAATCTCGAACCACGTGTCCCAGTTGATCACATCGAAAATAAACCACCGGCATTGAACACGGCTTGCCTGGGTGGCTCCCACCACATGTCGGACACTGCCTCGGCTGACTCGCCACTGAACCCTGGCGTTGTTGGAAAGAAGGTGCCGATTGCTGCTGCACGGTACCCGAAGAAGCTTGACCGCCATATCGCTTCTTAAACTTTTTGAATTTCTTGAACTTGGGTTTAAAGAAAGAAGTACCACTGGCAGCAGGTACATCAGATGGAACTCCTGCCACAGACGGCTGACTGACTTGCTGAAACGGCACAGTCGGCTGGCAATTAGCTTGCTGACGCTACACAATCTGATGTACGAGCTCAACCTGGGTCCGCCCTTGAGCTTTTATAATATCAAGTTTTAATGCCGCAGCCGCTTGATATGCCAAATCCATCTCAGCCACCCTGGTTGCAATCAGAGGCTATCTCAGTTCTGGCCTCAGCCCATACAAGAAATGCCTAGTTTTCAGGTTTTCATCAGCAAGAATCTGAGGGGCGTAACAACCCAATTCCATAAACTTATTTTGATACTGTAAGACTGTCATATCGCCTTGAGCCAAGTCCATAAACTCATGCACTTTGGCCATTCTCAAATATGCTGGACCGTATGCAAGCTCGAACGATGTGACAAACTCCTGCCAAGTAATCTGACGAAGTGGACGGGATCTGAAAGCAACCTCCCACTCCGTGGTCCACCACGAGAGTGCTGATCCTTGAAGTTGGAATGTGGCCAGCATGACTTTTTCATCCTCCGTGCACTCCATGGAATGGAATGCACGCTCGGTTGCATCAATCCATACTCTAGCAGCATCAGGATCTGCCTGTCCTTCATAAGTCAGTGGGTGGAACAGCAAAAATTGTGTCAGTGCCCTACCACGACCACCTGGAGGCAAATCAGTTTGAGGAGCAGGATCAACTTGAATTGGCACTGGCACCTTAGCCGGAGGAGAAGTACCACTTCCTTCCCTCGGGATGCATGCCCTTCTACGAGGCGGCATTTTGATCTAGAAGAAAACACGTAATAATAGAAAATCCACCAGCAATCACCGAAAACATCCTAAGCCAGCAGTAGTAGACTCACATGGACTTGTTCTGGACTAATGCAATTTCAATTCCTTGTACAAATCCTCAACACCGCTCATATACCAACTGTGACAACCCAGGAGATCTAGATACCGATAAACTGATATCATCGATTTACCGATACCAAGAGCTCGGGGAGGCCACCCAAGAGGCTGATGAGGCCCCATAAGGGTTAGTAAGTGTTTGTCGAGGGGATGCATAACGAATGGAAATTACACGCGTAATATTAATTAAAGCATTCATTTGAACTTTAAATAGAAGCAATTAAATATATTAGAGTGGTAAAATTTATACAAGTAGTCCAGATCTATATATCACAAGTCCCACACTGTGCAATGGTCAAAATAAATAACTACACGGGGCATACCCCGGCCAAAAGAAGAAAAAAAGACAGACTGACTACTAACTGACCACTGACAGACCACTGCTGGTTCTAAGACTTTTCGCCAAAAGCACGTGGGAATCCTGCAGCCTGTTGCTCTGCCTCACCTGAAAAAGGAAGGGGTGAGTCTCATAACAGAGACTTAGTAGGGTTCACAGGGATCCCTAACTCGCAACTAACTAAAGGAAAGCAATAAAGCATGCATTGGCATAAATAAATGACAATTTAATAAAGTTATAAAACTAACTAAATAGTTTATAAACAGCTAACTAATATGCCAATTTAATTCAAATGTGAGTACTCGAAATCTACCAATAGATGATAACTCAATCATTCCCAAGTGACAAGAGAGAGAAGGAGAGGAGATCCACCAGAAGAAGAAACCAGATGCGTCCACTGACGGCTTACACTGCGTCTCAAGCATCTACGCAAGCTTGATCATAGCAAGCAAGACGCATAACAGTAACAGAAACAAGTAACTAGTCAGAGTAACACTCGTCAGTGTCAATCCAAGCCTCTGACCACTTGTGCACACACTGGCTCGTTGCCTAGAGCCAGGCCTCTAGCTAGTATTCCCCTCCGTAGGACGCTACGGTTCGACCGGGGCCCACAAAACTAGCTTAAAAATCGTAAACTGGGATACCCGCCACCTCAACACTAAAAGTCGTCGGGCTACGACTGGTGGTTCCATCATTAGGAAAGAGAATATGATTCTATTGAGATCAAAAAATATGCCATAATTTATGATAACAGTTAAACATGGAAATTATTCCATAATTAAATGCATAAATAATTGAATATGCTGAAATGGCAACTATTTAGTAATTGAATGCATAAATAATTGAATATGCTGAAATGGCAACTATTTAGTAATTGAAAGCATGAATAATTGAATATGCTAAGAATTGAAGTCTGTCAGGGTTAAACGATTGAAAGGAAACCGCCACAGTCGATAAAACGACTTAAATATGGTGAAGATGCAATATTAAATGCATGATTAAATGAACACGCAAAAATTGCAGAACAAGCGGTCGAACTAGGGCCGCTATAGTTATAGGCGGTTGAACAACGAACCGCTGCGTTTTGCTAAACGGACTGACCGTGAAGTTTCTACCGCCATTCAAATTTAAAATATTTACGCGATCGAGATGTCAGCCGCTCGGGTCAATAAATGGGTTATGACGGACCGTTACAAAATTTGAAATAATATAAAAATGGTCCTTACCAGAGAACTAGGTCCACGGGAAGCATAACCGGATCCCCTCCCGGTCGACCTAAATCGACGGGAATTATAATTTTCAACCTGTTCCCTGCCATTCCACCATCACAATACGACAGTTCATCGTCTATGAACTCAGCAACGATGGGCATGCTCCAAAAACATAAAGACGATGGGCATGCTTCAAAAATATAAAGACGATGGGCATGCTTCAAAAACATAAAGACGATGGGCATACCGTTTAAAACATAAAGACGATGGGCATGGCATTAGGAATGATCTAATAGGCTAGGGCATCGATCCCCCTACCTCAATCGCAACGAAACGTCCGTTCCGACCGCATGCAAGCCGAGGGATGCGCCGCGGCTCACCTTTCCCGACCGTCTTTCCACTCCACGGTTCGTCCCGGGTTGATGCCACGGCGTTCCTCACGTCGTGGGGAAGCTCCCGCTGGTCCTAGCACGGGAAGAAGGCTGCCCCCCCCTTCGGATGCCTAGCCGAGGACGTTGATTTCATCGTGAGAAGGGGAGGGAGAGAGCCGCCGATGCCACCGTGGGGTCGCACCTCCGCGCCGTGGTCGGAGCTGACGAGGGCGCCGCCGTAGTCCTCCTCCTTTCTAGCCCGCTGGCAAGGCCGCCGGCTCCTCCGCCAAGGCCGTCGGGTTGCCGATGTCACGCCCCGAGCCTTTATTATAGCAGAAGACTAGCTCGAGGAATGTGAACAGCCGGCATGATAAGCCTCTTGCGAGCAAGAACGATCAGAGCGCAAGACAATCACACATAAAAATGTAATTGCACAATAATTTACTCAAACTCAAACTTATTTCATTAATAAGCGAAATATTCCAATACAATAACTTTTCAACCTTCTTCAATCCATCAGACTCAAGGAAAGAGGAAAAATTACAAGACTCGATCTAAACAATATTGACTTTCCTAAGTCTTCACTCTCATTTTGATATGACTTTCATTCGCTCTCGGACCCACTACTTGTATAACTCGAATCCGAATTCGAATCACTTCCATCTCCTGAAAAATATTGGAAATAGGTAATGAGCACACTTGCCCAGTAGGTATCTTCGCATCAACATGAAGGCACTATTAAAGTGATTAGCAATTTAGCTCTAAGGAATAAGGTAAAATCATGCGAATGCGATAAATCATATGTAAATAACCAAGGTAACAAGACGATCGTATAAGATAGAATGAACAAGTATGAATTAGCAAGAATGTATCAAGAATATGATATGGACTTTCATGAACAAGAATGTATCGAGAATGTACTAGCAAACCACGTAATCATCACACAAACATCTTTTGCTTATGAGCAAGTATTTGGTGAATTTCTGTGGAATATCATGTAACGAGCAAGAAAGTCATGTACGTATATATGTCGTGTCTTGTGGATTTTCACTTCACGAGCCGTGGATTTTCACTTATTTATAAAGAAAGTACTCCCAGCGCAATGCGACGCCAGTAGCATCATACCCTATGGTTTACAGTATGTTTTCGACAATCAGCCGAGGAGACTAGTATAGAGCCCTTGAACACAATCAGTGCTCGATCGCATCTTCAAGTATAAATCAAGCTACTTCCCCGTTTCAAGCAATAAAATATGGCCAGTAATATAACAAGTTCAATAAGTTTCAATGAATGAACGCTTCAATTTAAGAATGCGAGGGATCAAGAATGACTTAAAACAAGATTATGCTCATGGAAACAATTCGACAGCATAACAGTACATTCCTTATCTTCCATAATTTAAAATTAAGTATTTTGAACAATATGACAAGTCCTAAACCATCAATAATCCATCTAGGAACTTTGGAATATCAACCCTTGGGTCAAACCTCGGGTTAAGTACTGTGACGGTCAATTAATGGGCCATTACATGAACGTGACCGTCTATAATTGGACCATCATAATGGGCTGAATCCAGAAAGAATAAATGGGACTCAGTATATGTGATGGTTGTATACTGGACCGTTAGATGGGCCTGACGGTCGAGTAATAGGCCGTTACATAGTAAAAACCAGAAAATAGCAATAGTGCTTTCTAAACAATTGGGCTTTAATGGTACAACCAACTCGGCGTCCTAGTGGGAATCCCATGCTCACGGAGAATTATGGAGGTCTTGAAACAAGATTTCTTAGTCCATTGGAAGGAATATCTAATAGAGAGGTTCTCAAGTCCAAGAATATGTTCCTATGTGCAAAGTGTGAACTAATGGTCATATACCGGAATATATGCCATGCACTAAGAGAAATTGACTCTATAGACGGAAAAGAATGTGTAACGACGTGAAACCATGATAAAACTCCGTCAATACATCAGTTTAAAATCATGTTTTTTAATACAAAACTATAGAATTTTAGCAAATGAAATTAACATGTACTTAAAATAACTCAAAGTGCTTTAGACATGCATGAATCAATTTATAAACTCAAAGTTCATGAAGATAGGTCAAAACTTAGATAACTAGGCTTATTTATAAGCTACTTTGACTGTTCTCAATTCTGCCCCGAATAGACAGAACACAGCGCTCTGGCGGTCTAAGACAGGCGCGTCATATGGCTGTGACAGTTTATCGTGGAGCCGTCAGAGTGTTGTAACGCTCCGATCCTGGTCCGTCAGAGATTACAGAGAAATTTAAGTACAATAGGCGGTGTGACGGCTCATCGTAAGGCCGTCATAGTCATGTGACGGTCTAACTATAATCCATCAGAGCATTGCTGACAGTAAGTAAAAGATCTATGGTTTAAAACCTTTCATGCAAGAAGAATCAAATTAAACAACTACTCTAGTCATGACAGAATGAAGAATAGGCCATCTAGATGCATAGGTCGTATTGAATGAACAAGAGAATATCTTTTATCTTTAAATTAGGCTAAGGACATGCATGTATGCATAGACCTACTAAAACATGAAATCATGGTCTATAGTGCATGGAATCAAGTAAAACCAGAGGGCTTTTACTCCCATCATGATATTCTTGCCGTTCATGAGATAACCTACCTCTTTACTGAGCTTTCAACTTCCAATTTGAGACTGCAAGACACGCCAAAGTTCTTTCCTTCCAGTGAGTTTTCAGCAACTTCACGTCGCTCTAACTCCTCAATCTCTTGACCTAAGGACGTGAAATTTGGAGGGTAAGGAGGTGAAACTAAGGGGAACAGAAAGTTCTAAAAACACTTAGGCTAATTACCTCGATATGGTGTTCTAATCTCCTGATCTTCAGTGGACTTTCGCTCAGGTTCCTGGGTTGCTATGGTCTAACCAGCAACTTTGGAAGCTTCAAACTCCTTGTGTAGTTGATCTCCTAGCACGAAATTTTGAGGAAGATTAGTCCTATGTATTAACAACAAAAAGTTCTGAAGAACTTACCCGAAATACTATCTCCTTACCTTAGTTCCACGCGAGCTAATGTAGGGGTCGTGCAGGTCAAAACTAGGGTCTATTTATAGGTTCTAGCTAGGGTTTTGAGGATTAGATCGATTCTAGAGTCCTTAGATCGACTTCTGAGTATCCTTAACACGTTTACTAGTCCTCCCATCTCGATCCCTAAGAGATAGACTAGAAAAAATCTAATCTTTTTGCTCTTTCTTCCATTCACGGAACTGACAGAGCGTGACGGTCGACTCTTGGTGCGTTACATGCCTGTGGCGGTCGCACGATAGACCGCAATAGCTACTGTGCGTAGAATTCAACTTAATTCAAACTCTTTTATTTATTTTATCCACATAATTATCTATAAAAGGATATTTATCCTTAAAATTCGTGAATAGGCTAAATAACCTTCTAGAATATGGGCCAAACTTAATGGGCTTGGTCCTTAAACCTTTTGGGCTTCAATTAAATAGGCTAGATTAATCGTTTACCATAATTGGGCCTTAACGAATTTCTAATAAATTCTAGAAAATCATTAAATAATTCTTGAAATAATATAAAAATTTATGGGTCATTACACCCTCCCCCACTTAAAAGAATTTGGTCCCCAAATGGATTAGATGGAGAGTGTACTTACAATTGAATAATTCTGGGAATCTTTTCCGCACGGCTTCTTCCGTTTCCCATGTTGCTTCGGACGGCCATGATTTCTTCCATTTAATTTTGACCATAGGAATAGCTTTATTCCTTAGTTGACGCACTTCCCGTTCCAGAATCTTTATTGGTGTTTGCTCGTACGTCATATCCTTCTGAATCTCCAAATTATCGTAAGTGATAACATGGTAAGGATCATATACATACTTCTTCAGCATAGAGACGTGAAATACGTCATGAACTTCTGCTAATTGTGGAGGTAAAGCTAATCTATAAGCCACTTCACCGACCCTTTTGAGAATTTCAAATGGGCCAATAAACCTTTGAGTTAGCTTGCCTTTGATGGCAAATCTTCGAATACCACGACCCGGAGAAACCTTTAGATACACATGATTTCCTACCTAAAACTTCAAGTCACGCCTTCGATTATCAGCATAGGATTTTTGCCTATCTTGTGCCACCTGCAATCTTTCTCGGATGAGCTTAATTTTCTCTGAAGAACCCCTGATAATGTCGGGGCCTAGAATTTGCCTTTCCTCTATTTCATTCCAACATATCGGTGATCTACAGCCTTTTCCATATAAAGCTTCAAAAGGTGCCATCTGTATGCTGGCCTGATAATTATTGTTATATGTAAATTCTACCAGAGGCAAGTGATCATGCCAACTTCCTCCAAAATCAATAGCACAAGCCCTGAGCATATCTTCTACCACTTGATTTGTTCTTTCAGTCTAACCATCAGTTTGTGGATGGAATGCCGTGCTAAAGTTTAGTCTGATCCCTAGTGAATGTTGTACACCCTTCCAGAATTGTGATGTGAATCTAGGATCTCTATCCGATATGATAGTGACAGGGACACCATGTAGCTTGACAATTTCTTTCATGTATAAGGCTGCTAGAATATCCATAGACCATCGACTTTTGATTGGTATGAAATGTGCAGATTTTGTCAATCGGTCTATGATTACCCAGATACCGTCGTGTCCACCTCTTTGTCAATCAGTCTGACCATCATATACTCTCCCATTTCCATGCTGGAATATCTAAGGGATGTAATTTACCTGCGGGTCTAAAATGTTCTGCCTTTACTTGTTGGCAAGTGAGACAGCGGGACACGAAATCAGCTATTTCTCTCTTCATATTGGGCCACCATAAATTTCTTTTGAGATCTCGATACATTTTTGTACCACCTGGATGAATAATATACTTGGATTTATGTGCTTCTTCTAGGATCAATTTCTTCGTATCCTCATGATCTGGTACACACACTCGGCTCTTAAATAGCAATCTTCCGTCATTAGAAATAGAAAAATCCGGCCTCTGTTCTATGTTGGCTTTAATCTCCAGTAATACGGGATCATCATTTTGCAGCTTGACCAGATATTCTATTAATGTAGGTTGAGCTTGAATATTAGCTATGAAATAATCTTCTTCCTTCATGTCAATATCTAAGTTCAACTGAGCAAATTGAGGAATAAGATTAGTCATACTAATCATAAGACTTGATAGCTTTCCCATTAGTTTTCTGCTGAGTGCATCTGCTACAGCATTAGCCTTACCAGGATGATATTGAATAGTAAAATCAAAGTCTTTGAGATATTCTAACAATCTCCTATGCATCATATTTAACTCCTTTTGAGAGAATAAGTATTTCAAGCATTTGTGGTCCGAGTAGACCGTGAATTTCTCTCCATAGAGATAATGACGCCAAATTTTTAAGGCAAAAATGACAGCAACCAATTCCAAATCATGTACAGGGTAATTTTCCTCGTGACGTTTCAATTGTCTTGAAGAATAACAGATTACCTTTCTATTTTGCATAAGGACGCACCCTAAGCCAATGCCAGACGCATCCGTATATACTTCAAATCCACCACCTTCCACCGTTAATGATATAATAGGAGCTGTAGTAAGATGGTTCTTAAGAGTTTGAAAACTCTCTTCACATTCCTCTGACCAGACAAAATGATTTTCTTTTCTTGTGAGTCTAGTTAAAGGAACAGTAATTTTTGAGAAGTCCTTAAAGAACCTCCTATAATAACCAGCTAGACCCAGAAAGCTCCTTATTTCTGATACAGTCTGTTGATATGTTTTTCTACTTTTCTTTCTCTTCAATACCGGCTCGAAGGATCTCTTCTATCCCTTCTACTAAATCGCGATATGAAATGAATGTGAACAGTAGAAGGAGAACAGAAGGGTGTAAACCTATGATCGCCACCAAGATGCCGAACGTGATGAACACGCCGTACCTTGGAAAGATGGAGAGGTACTCGCCTGTTGTGCATCGCTGTAAAGATATACGGCTCAGGAAGAACCACCTATAAGATGCACGGTCTCACGATAGACCGTCTAAGAACGCTGCAGAGGACGCGGGATGAAGCACTCCTGGCAGTTGAACGGCACTATCACGACCGCAGGAAGAAGAAGGACGGTCTAGGTCGCACCGCACGTCTCCTTGAACGGATTGTAGAGAACCGCGCAAGACCACCATGCCAGAAGTTACAAAGGGTCCAACCTCCACCCTTTCCAGCCGGCCAGAAAGGATGGGCCTCAAGTTAGTGTGTTGCTGACCTGCGAAACAAAGTGTAGAACACAAAGAAAAATCCAATATCATAACTATAGAGTGTAGCAAATGCTAACATGAAAGAAATAAACGTAACTAAATAAAGTGGGGGATACCTGGGGGTTTTAAACCCCTGGGGGCGTCAAAAACATGGGAGGGTGTGTGAATGATAGTGCAAGTGAAGAAAAATGTGGAGAATGATGCATGCAACCAAAAGGGAATGACGGACTATCAAAATATAAAAGACTCGAAACGAAAGTTACTCCCTGGACAAGAGGCCTGTATGGACGTGGAAGGCCTCCCTCCCTGGTCGTAGGTCACTCAAGGATTCGGCAGGGCTTCGCCGTGACCTGAAATCTTCCCCCTTTTCAAAGGTAGCCTTTAGGGTCTATTTATAGAGCCTAGAGAGCCAGCCCCGAAATTACGGTTTAGAAGCATTTTCAGGTCGAGATTATCAAACAAAAGATGAAGATAATTCAATTATCTTTCATCTGGATGAAACGGCACTCGAAATGGTGGAGGATTCGCGGAGAAATGGCTGGATAAAGTTGGGGATAAATCCACGAGGAGTGAGAGAAAATCTGTTGAATCTTCAGCAATCGAGCAGATGAATGGTCTAACGATAGACCACACATCCATATGGGCGGCCCATTATGGGCCGTCCAACCTCGTCGGTGGAAATTCATCAATTCATAAAATAATCCAAATTATCGGTCGAATAGTTCACCACCTGACTCTCATAAATGCACGGTTGAGATGAGACTGTTCAAAGGTAGAGCGACCAAAGAGCAACCGTTTTAGCCTTGTCGGTGACAAATAGATTAATTGGGTAATTATCTGAGAAAGTCACCAAGCGTAGGACTGTGAGAGACGAGCGGCTACCACCCGTCCGTTCCTCGTATTAAACGGCTAGGGAAAGACCGCATAAATGCTTGTCGGTGGAAATTCAAAATATTAACAAAAATATTCCAAAATATATGGACGGCCTACTATCAACCGCACATTGATTGAGCGGCCATGGATGAACCGTACATGTACATGGGCGCTTGAAACTTATAGAAAAGCTCAATCAACCAAAACCAAGACCCATTAAGCCCAGAATTGAAACAAACCTAACCAGGGAGGGAGGCTACCCATAAAACTTGCCCAGAACGTGCCTGAAAATAGCCCCAACGAGTGATGGACAACTCGAGGCATCAACAAATGGGAGTAAGAGGAACGACTCAACGTATCGGCAAAAAACGGGTGTCAACAGATGCCCCTCCTTAACGTCCTCTTTGCAGGGGAGCGAGCGGAGGTGAAGCGAAATCGACATGGAACATGGAGATGAAGCGGAAATGCAGCGGAGTGGATCGGAAAGCGGGCGTTAAAGTAAAACAACACCCGTTTTTACCAACAAGCGATAGGAATTTTCCGGAAAACTCTGAACCAAACGCAAGGGATGATTAAACCAAAAGCGACACCAGTCTGGAGGAACTAAACTAAACGAAATGAAATAACTCGATAAGACCAACCTCATGGGGGACACAATCCCATGGTCCAATGAGGAGGCCAAAAGTAGGCTGCAAAAGTAAAGAAAACAGGCTAAAGCTCCAGACGGGGACCTCTTAATCAACCAAACCAAGCGAATTGACCAAAGGGAACCTTCCAACTCATAGTGGAACTAGTTCCTCTTACTCAATCACTGAACGCACAGCTAACCATCGCTAGCGGGACATTCTGCAGGCAAACCATGGGGCATGAATGTTCAAAAAGATGCGTATGATGCATGCTGGGCTAAAATAAAAGAAATCGTTAAAACAAATGCAAAGAAAGATTAAAATAGAAAATACTCGAGAATAATATTGCTAAGCTGGGAGAATCAGAGTCAAGATACCATCCGCAACCACAGCGTGTAGGATAGAACCATCCTCACCATGACATCCCAACCTAACAGCCTATCCGAAGATTAAACACGTGAACATGGATCATCATTGTTTTTTTTAACGGGGAACATCAGATCTTGGAACACGTAGATAACCAACTGGTTCTCGAGATAATATAGCATAGTACTATATAGTAATGCAATAAGGGTGATAGGGTTAGAAGGCCATACCTGGCTTACCTGTGCAGATGAAACGATAAGTTTTTAGATTTTCATTTTCAGATTTTTTTGGATTTTCATGAATAAGACAAACAAGATAAACATAGCGATTAACATAACGACAAACAACATGCCATAACATGACGATCAAACGAATGGAAAACAACACAACCAGACGAACAAGCACATGTGCAAAGACACAAACAACACATATGCATGAACATGGTGTGACAAGACAACATGCGGCGGGACAACACACGGTTGGGATAAGAACATGACGGATGATCACACGGTTGGGGACAACACATGGAACATGGAAGGATGACCATCAACATGTACAAGACAACTAACAACACGCGGTGAGGAACAAAACAACAAGCGTGGGACGACACGGTGGGACATGGACATGAGACAAAGGTACGGTGGGATAAAAGATATGACAAAATATGATCTTCAATCGAAACCCAAGATCAGAATGAAGCAGAACTGCCAGGTTCATAATCGTGAGGCAAAATCCTCTCATATAGATATGATCATACAAATAAAAGCTGAGAAGGACATAAGCTTCAGAACATATCAAGAGATATGATTGACGAAGAAAAGAACAGACCACAAGATTTGAACATGAGGCAAAGTACAAAATATGGGATAAGGAATGCCCGAATACTTGCCACCTGCACACTTAACAAACAGATTACGTATCTGTCCTCAAGATAAAATATAAAAGATAAATATTTTTAGACTTTCTGATTTTCTTGATTTTTTTTGGATTTTGAAAATATTTGATTTTTTTGGAGTTTTTGTTTGAATAATATTTCATTTTTTTATTATGATTTTGACAATAGCAATCCGCAGCACCTGAAAACTGGCTCAAACTATTGGCCAGGGATCGTCATCCCTACCCCTTTCATTAAAGGCTTCTCTTAAGCAGGGCGTGCATGTGAGGGTGGCTTACCACAACCAACTGCCTCTAAAGAACGGTGTCCCTACTAAGGCCATACCCGGGATACAACCCAGCCTAAGAGGGAGAAGCAGAAGAAGACTTGGAGACAAGCTTCGTGCAGGATGGTAGATATCAGGGCTTGAATTCCTTCCAGGGAACTACCCCTCAAAAAGTAGGTCTGTTGCACCGGGGCTTTGGGTCTTTGACCCGTGTTTATCAGGCACGCATGCGACCGGGCTCATGACGTACCGTGGGGAACTGTACTGCCACTCTTGCCATGCCTTTGATTCATAATTTTGTATTGTATTCTCTTTCTCATTTTGGTAGCCCTTATTGGCTAGATATAGCATGAAAACTAACTTTTCAGGGTTTAGACTGTCCCTATTTGAGACCTCTCTCGTATTAGGGAGCGCGTATGTTAGTCATCTTATCCATCAATCTCTTGCCCCTGCAATTGGCCGAGCAGAGAAAAGAAAAGGCATTCGTGCATACCCATGGTATGGCCAAAGCAACAACGATGTGCCTTAGAGAGATAGGCTATGGCTCGCCGTGAAGTGTGTGAAAAATCCATACTCAAAGGTCACCCTCAACAATCAGGGAAAGAAACTAGACTCCCAGCACGGAGCTATCACCAGCCTAAGGATGCTGCAGAAGCGACTCACTTGACTAAGCAAACTAACTAAAGCATAAGGCCACTCAACCATGTTTTAAGGAACCAACATTATAAGCGCGTGCAGAAATAGCAGAGTAAATGATAACATGTTCCGGCACAAAATCAAAGATACTTTTGCAAATCCATGGCATGGAAACCGGCCTCCTGAAATGATTTCGATCATCGAGCTTTGATCAGCACGAGCTTTATATTCCTCGCTTGTCAGGGTAAAAGGGGGGAGGATAACAAGGACTTGAAGATTCCTCTAGATGGAGGAGCGGCAGACACCAAACTGGACGAAGAAGAATAAAAGGAAGAGAGACGAGGGCTAGAACTACCTCGTTAAGGCACAGAGGCCCTGATAACAAGGAACCGGATACATAATAAATAGAGATCAACTGAGATCAAGGCGGACTAAAGCCTCGAAAACAGCAAGAAAAGGGTGATGACCCTGAAAGGGTGAGGAGGAAAGAACAAAAAGACGACGAAAGGATTGCTATGAAGATGAGGAAGAAGGAGAGCGATCATCCGATGTGGTCGGAGAAAAAGAGTAGCGATCACCCGCCAGAGACGGGGAAGAAAATGCATGAACACTTGACAAGGTCGGGGAAAAGAAATGGAAACCACCGGACAAAGTCGGGGAAAAATCAAAAAAACCACCCGACAAGGCGGGGGAACAAGCACAAGGAATCCCCAACAGGGTCGGGGGAAAAAGATGAGAAGTGAAATCCGGACGTATCCGGGGAGGAAAACTATAAGATGCCCCTGGATCAAGGGAAGAGAAGGATATAGGCCGAGGCCTAAAATGGTGAGAATAGGTGAAGATAGTAGAAATAAGGTCAGGTGGCGGAAGGTACACCACCAAAGGATAGGAAATGAGCAGAAGAAATGATGAGTGAAATGAAGAAGAAGGTAGAGAAGTGGACCCCCGAATGCACAACTGACGGCCCTTGAACTTACGCCGCCGCCTCTTCTTGGCCGAAATCTTCTTGAAACAACTCCGCCTGGTGTCGACTCGGGCCTTCGGGCTTCTTAATTTGTAATACTTTCTCAGATAACGGGCCCACCTGGCAGACGGCCTGGCCAGATCGTGAATATGCAGCCTCATTGGGATGGTTGCCCCTAGCTGTACTATGCTAACCTCAGAAAGACATTCCAGAACAGTTAACTCCTTGGGATGAACATCAGGAAACAACGGAGTCTTATCAGTCGGTACTAGAACCTGGGGCTTTGGCATCTCCACTCGGCAGTTGGGCATGAAGCATAATTCCCTTGCAAAAAGCGCAGGACGGGACTAAGGGAGGGCGATGCACGGCGTTGACGTGGCCGCCTTACTAATAAACCGAGGGAGATGAGATAGAAAATGCAGAATGCCCCTGGCCAATCTCTAGGACACGGCCAACTGCCCCTTGAATGCTGAATTCATTAGACTCTTGGCGGCCGTGTGGGTTAGCACCAACCGGGCGAAAACTCTCCTGGGCCAGTGAACTGAATAGCAACCAAGCGAGAGATGATAACAACATCAATAGTGAATTCTCCGGCGAGCAAAGAAATTGCCACCGGCCTCGCTTTTGAAGACACTAGCACCAGTGCACAGGAACTCTTCTTAGCAACCGTCTTCATAGTAAATGCAGGCTCATTATCCTAGAACAGCCAGGGACCAGGACTCGGACCGGCATGCAGCAAATGAAATCTTGAAGGTTACGATGCACAGTCAAAACCTGGCTCGGCTCCTTTTCTCCCTGGGGACTAGACCCGAGGGGCACCAAAGGTAGCGTGTACCTGCTCCGCGAAGTGGGAAGTGGTAGAGGGAGGTTAGAAGGAGGAGGTTTGAAGGGCGCGGGCGACGATGGTGCGAGTGACGGAGGAATAATGACGATGATAGGCATGGGTAGAGGTAAAGGCAAAAGTGGAGGCGTGGGTTCAGGCTCGGCCTGCTCGGGCTCAGAGGATGATGGCGAAAGGGGAAGTGAAAGAAGTGGTGGCGGTGGTGGCAAAGGTGATGAGGGTGGCAAAGGGGGTGATGTGGTTGATGGAGATGGTGAAGGTGAAGAGGACGGAGGTGAAGGTAGGAGTGGGGAAGAAGGAGGAGATGAAGGTAGCGGCGTGGTGGGGGAAGTGGCAGGTGGTGACGCTCTTCGACGTATCTTTACAACACGTCGAGAGGCGTTGGGGACAGGTGTGGTGGTGGAAACGGAGGGTGAAAGAGAAGTTGCCCGAGCGGAGGCTGGAGTAGGCAAAGGTGGTGGAGGAGATGGGATGGAGGAAGAAGTGGGAAACGGAGCAGGTATCTTGTCAACTGAAGAAACACCAAGGTGCCCCTGGTCTTGAGGTGGAGACGGTTGCCTAGGCGGCACGGCTTGCTGCTGCTGCTGCTTGTTGCTGAGATCTGAAATAACTTTATGTATGACAGCCTAATCAATCATCTTCTTATCTTCCAAACTGTAAACAAGTTCCTGGAACTCAGGGCAGTCCTCAATCAAATGCCCCTGTTGACGATGGAATTCACAGAAATGGAGCAAATTCCCGACCGCAGGTCGACAAGGCATAACCGGAGGGAGTTGCAACGCATGGGTGGCCATCAAAGCCCTGGAAACGTTTGCAAGAGATTCTGGCAACGAAGAGTGAGAAGCCCGCTTCGGGCAAGGTGGATGCCGAGGGGTATAAAAAGGTAATGGGCATGGTAATGGAGGTTGCGTAGGCAAGGGGGATTGCGTAGGTGAAGGCGGAGGGCTAAAATGATGTGGAGGCGTGGAGGGGGTGGGAATATAGTGGAAGGCATCCACCCGCTCTGGGTGTAGCGTTTCTTTGACCGGAAGTGTAGAGCTGTGGGGAGATGAAATAGCGGAGGGCTGACTCGTGGAGGGATATGAGGTGGAGGCATATGGGTGTGTGGGAGAGGAGGGCCGACTCGTGGAGGGATATGAGGTGGAGGGCTCACTTGCAGTGGAGGGTGGAGGGAAAGTGTATGTGGATGGCGAAGGTGGAGGAGACTCGTGGTCAAAGGAAACTAGGAGTTGTTGGCTAATGAAGCAGGCTCGACTGTAAAGTTGTTGCCATGATGTAATATCATTCAGGGCTAAGATGTGCCTGAGCTCGGGTGTTGCATTAGAAATAACCATCTTGATCTGCTCGCCCTCCGGAATATGCCCCGGGACTTGCGTGGCCAGGCGACGCCAGCGGTCAGCGAAGGTCGAGAATTCCTCATCGGGCTTCATCTTCTCGTGGGCCAGATCAACCACAGAATATCTGGGCCCCACCTGGTCTTGGTACTACTGAATAAATCTTGCTTGAATGGCTTGAAAGTTCATCATCTGCTGTTACGGTAATGTGAAGAACCAATCCTTGGTCGAGCCCTCTAAAGATAGGCCAAACAAATAGGCCATCAAGCGTTGATCATGCCAGAACTGGGCCGACTCATAGAGGAAATCCTTCAAATGGACATAGGGGTCACCAACTCCACCATAGCGACGATAAGTCGGAATCTGTGAACATGGTGGGAGTTGAAGACCATGAAAGGCAAATGGGATATCCAAAGAAACTTGAGGATTGATTCGTCGTTGTAATTCATCAAGCTGGCGTTGGGCCTGAGCGAACATCTCCTCGGTAGGAAGAGTCCGAGAAGGATATGAGCCAGCCTGAGCAAGAGATGATGAATTTAAACCAGGATAATGATGATGGGCCAGATAAGGGGATCCGGCCTGAGAAGAAGGAAAGCCCGTTCTGGGAATGGAGGAATGCATGGGCCTGGAAGAATCATGTATGTAGGAATGAGGATTGATTGGGCTAGCAGCAGCATGGGCGGGATAAGAAGGGTCCAATGGAGGAATAAAGAGATTGGCCCGCATGGGAAGAGAAATCCACACGGGGGTAAGAAGATGGAGAAGTATAGGAATAAGGTATAGGGGAGAAGTGCTCCATGGGGAGAATGGAGACTTTATACAGTGAATTTCAAAGGAATACAAGGAGGGAAATGAACCTAAGACAAATGCAACTAAGTGGAGACACACGAAGATGAACTAGACCAAATGAGCCTAATCTGACAAAATGCGGCGAATGGTGATACCACAACATATAATGGAGAGAAGAGATGAGAAAAGAATCAACCAATTACTCAATCAAATTCTAAATGATGCACGAAGATTTTTATAAGTTCCCTTTTAGGACCTTAGTGGATTAATTAAAATGTGAGTTCACTCAACCACAAGGTACCTAACCAGGGTAAGGATGGGAAACTGGCTGACTCTAAAGGACTCCCTCTCATGAGTGCAGACCCTAGACTAGGGGGTGGTACGGTACAACCTGCCCGGCATCCGTGCGGGAATCCACGGCTCACGGGGGCTTACGAAGGTCCTTGGCAAGGTCCCCTAGTCGGCTCCAAGGAGTATGGAGACGAGAGGAAACCCTACCTCGGTAGGAATGCAACTAGATATGAATGAAATGCATGAATCCTATGTGCACCGGAGTGCATGCAAAGTCTAGCCTAGCAATTAGCAATCAATGATCAATCAAACATGAGGGAATGAAAACAAGTATGCAACAATTATATAAGAGCAGGGGGGATCAACAATCAGCACCAAATATCAGGACAATCATATAACATGGCAATCAAAGTGAATCACGGGTGCACTACATCACGACACAGACGGCCACTGGGAGACCGCTCAGGGAGATATACGGTTTAGGATGAACCGTTCAAACCAAGGAATAACGACAAAGAAACACAAAAATCATGAAATGCTGGAATGACAGAAGATAGAGATGAGAAGCGTACCTAGATGAGCGGTCTATATACAGCCGCTTAATCTCTGGAACGGACCAGCATCCACCATGCAATAGCAACCAAACAAATAGTATGAATACAGAGGCGTAACTGTGCCAGCATGGTGGACGGCTAAACTCAGGCCGTATAAAGGATGAACGGGCGCTAGGAGACCGCTCGAGACAGCAAGCTTGGAGAAGAACTGGCAGCGTTCACAGAGAAAAATGGTGAACCTTCAACCGCACAAACGTTGGACGGCCCTCGGAGAGCCGTTCACGTTCCAGAGGACAGAGAACGCGACTCAACCTTAAAATCACTTCAAGAAAAAGGAATAACACAACGAAAGAGGGGGTCAGTCACTAACACGATGGGCACTAGGTGTCCCACCGTGATCGCCAAAAAAATGAGCTGTTGATATGTTTTTCTACTTTTATTTCTCTTCAATACCGGCTCGAAGGATCTCTTCTATCCCTTCTACTAAATCGTGATATGAAATGAATGTGAACAGTAGAAGGAGAACAGAAGGGTGTAAACCTGTGATCGCCACCAAAATGCCGAACGTGATGAACACGTCGTACCTTGGAAAGAGGGAGAGGTACTCGCCTGTTGTGCAGCGCTGTAAAGATATACGGCTCAGGAAGAACCGCATATAAGATGCACGGTCTCATGACAGACCGTCTAGGAACGCTGCATAGGACGCGGGATGAAGCACTCCTGGCAGTTGAACGGCTCTATCACGATCGCAGGAAGAAGAAGGACGGTCCAGGTCGCACCGCACGCCTCCTTGAGCGGATTGTAGAGAACCGCGCAAGACCACCACGCCAGAAGTTACAAAGGGTCCAACCTCCACCCTTTCCGACCGGCCAGAAAGGATGGGCCTCGTGTTAGTGTGTTGTTGACCTGCGAAACAAAGTGCAGAACACAAAGAAAAACCCAATATCAGAACTATAGAGTATAGCAAATGCTAACATGAAAGAAATAAATGTAACTAAATGAAGTGGGGGATACCTGGGGGTTTTAAACCCCTGGGGGCGTCAAAAACATGGGACGGTGTGTGAATGATAGTGCAAGTGAAGAAAAACGTGGAGAATGATGCATGCAACCAAAAGGGAATGACGGACTATCAAAATATAAAAGACTCAAAACGAAAGTTACTCCCTGGACCGGAGGCCTGTATGGACGTAGAAGGCCTCCCTCCCTGGTCGTAGGTCACTCAAGGATTCGACAGGGCTTCACCGTGACATGAAATCTTCCCCCTTTTCAAAGGTAGCCTTTAGGGTCTATTTATAGAGCCTAGAGAGCCAGCCCCGAAATTACGGTTTAGAAGCATTTTCAGGTCAAGATTATCAAACAAAAGATGAAGATAATTCAATTATCTTTCATCTGGAAGAAATGGCACTCGAAATGGTTGAGGATTCGCGGAGAAATGGCTGGATAAAGTTGGGGATAAATCCACGAGGAGAGAGAGAAAATCTGTTGAATCTTTAGCAATCGAGCAGATGAACAGTCTAACGATAGACCACACATCCATATGGGCGGCCCCTTAAGTCCAACCTCATCGGTGGAAATTCATCAATTCATAAAATAATCCAAATTATCGGCCGAATAGTTCACCACCTGACTCTCATAAATGCACGATTGAGATGGGACCGTTCAAAGGTAGAGCGGCCAAAGAGCAACCGTTCTAGCCTTGTCGGTGATAAATAGATTAATTGGGTAATTATCTGAGAAAGTCACCAAGCGTAGGACTCTGAGAGACGTAACGGCTACCACCTGTCCGTTCATCGTATTAAACGGCTAGGGAAAGACCGCATAAATGCTTGTCGGTAGAAATTTAGAAAATTAACCAAAATATTCCAAAATATATGGACGGCCTACTATCAACCGCACATTGATTGAGCGGCCATGGATGAACCGTACATGTACATGGGTGCTTGAAACTTATAGAAAAGCTCAATCAACCAAAACCAAGGCCCATTAAGCCCAGAATTGAAACAAACCTAACCAGGGAGGAGGGTACCCATAAAACTGGCCCAGAACGTGCCTAAAAATAGCCCCAACGAGTGATGGACAACTCGAGGCATCAACAAATGGGAGTAAGAGGAACGACTCAACTTATCGGCAAAAAACGGGTGTCAACAGTCGTTGGCCGGCTCCAGTTTCTGACAGCTTCTACTTTAGAAGGATCCACATCGATACCTTCTTTTAAAATAATGTGGCCTAGGAATGAAACTTCATTGAGCTAGAACTCACACTTGTTAAGCTTGGCATAAAGTTTATGTTCTCTAAGTGTTTGCAAAGCTATCCTCAGATGTCCTTCATGTTCCTCTTTTGTCTTAGAATATACTAGGATGTCATAGATGAAGACGACGATGAACTGGTCCAGATATGGCTGGAAAATATTGTTCATAATTTGCATAAATGCTGATGGGGCATTTGTTAACCCGAACGACATCACCACGAATTCATAGTGGCCATAACGACTTCGAAAAGCTGATTTATAAATGTCTTCTTTTTTAATTCTAAGCTGATGATAACCTGATTTGAGGTCAATCTTGGAGAAATACTCTGCTCCTGAAAGCTGATCGAAGAGCTCATCAATGCGCGGCAACGGATACTTGTTTTTGATTGTAAGTTGATTCAGTCGCCGGTAGTCGATACACAGCCTGAGGGAGCCATCCTTCTTCTTGACAAAAAGAACCGACGCACCCCAGGGGGATGTGCTAGGTCTGATGAAACCCTTATCTAATAGTTCCTACAATTGCCTCTTTAGTTCCTTAAGTTCCGTGGGGGACATCCTGTAAGGGGCTATAGAAACAGGTGCTATTCCTAGAATGAGTTCAATAGTGAAGTTTACTTCCCTCTCGGGTGGTAAGCTGGGTAATTCAGGTGGAAACACATCTGAGAACTCATTTACAATAGGAAGGTCTGCTAGGATGATTTCCTTGGACTCGGTAACAATGGCGGAAGCAAGAAAAGCTTCACATCATTGCGAGATAACTTTGCAAGCGTGAAGAGAGGATATGATAGTGGGATGTTTCCTATACTTGATGCCAAGGAAAGAAAATCTTGGAAGACTGGGTTTTCGAAAGGATATAATCCTATTTCGATAGTTAATATCAGCATCATGATCTATAAGCTAATCTACCCCTAAGATGGCATCATAACCTTTCATGTCAAGGCATACTAAGTTTGCGGGGAAATTGTGACCTTCTACTATTACCTCACTATCAGGATAATACTCAGTAAGCTTTGTTTCAGAACCTAAGGGTGTGGTAATAGCAAGATCTGAAGGTAGGGGAACTGATGCAATTGGTAATATTTTTATAAAAGTTGTGGAGATAAAAGAATGAGAGACACCAGTATCAAATAGCACAAATGTAGGACGGGAACAAATTTGAAAGGTACCTTCCATAAGCCCACAATCCCTGGGCGCTTCTTCTTCTTCTAGAACAGCATTGAGGCGAGCCTGCCTCCTACGTCTACCACCAGATGATTGATCCTTCATAAGAGGGCAATCTGGCATACGATGCTCCCTGCTTCCACAACGTAGACAAGCACCAAGGCGCTTCCAACATTCTTCAGCCGAATGGCCAAACTTCTCACAAAATGTGCAAGCCGTCATGACTTGCTCCTTCTCCTCCTTGACTTTCTTGTTCTTCTGGGAACTTCCACCGTTCCCGCTCCTAGATCTTTTCTTACTATCGTGGCTTTTATGAGGTTCCGTGATGCTGAATTTTTCTTTCTTATAACGTCGATCAGATCGTCGGCTGGACTCTTCTCCATTTTATTTCAATTTCTTGACCTTTTCTAATGTCCTCTCACATAAATATGCCCGCTGGACCACTCTACATAGGTACGGATGTTTTGGGTCCCGAGCTGCTGAATGAAACCGGGTCGTAACCCATCCATAAACCGATTAGCCTTTAATAAATCGGTGCTTATTAAATGCGGTGCATAGGGTGCTAGCCTGGAGAATTGAAGTTCATACTCCGCGACTGTCATCATTCCCTGACGAAGAGAGGTGAACTCCATAGCCTTTCTTTCTTTAACATGTTCAGAAAAGTACTTAGCACGGAATAGAATAAGAAAACCATCCCATGTATGAGGTGCATCTGTCGGAGGTGTAGGTACTGATTTCCACCATGTGGGTTCATCTTTATTGAGTTGAAATGTTGTAAGATGCACTTTTTCTTGGTCCGTGCATTGGATAACATCGAAGATACGATTCATCTCATCTATCCATTTTTCTGTCTCATCTGGGTTGGAAGAACCGTAGAAACGCGGAGGGTTTAAGCTCCGAAAATTGCGATGCAAGTCACCAGCCCTCGCCCCTGCGCCGGCCTGGGCCATAGTTTGTAATGCCTGAGTAAGGCCTGCAACTGTTTGTTGCATGTCACCCCAATCTACGCGATGTGCCATTGTAATAATGAGGTACCTGAGAGAAATAACAAATTGTTAATTCTCATGGAATTAAAAAGAGATAAATCTTAAAACTAATTAACTATCTTATCCCAGGCTCTACCCAATTCTCGCATGGGTGAGGAAATTTCTTCTTTAGTTCATAGGTATGGGTCCTTCAGTCTTGGACTTATCCTATGACTCTCTTCCCTAAGTCCGGAGACTTAGGCTCTGATACCAACTTAACTGTCACGCCCCGAGCCTTTATTATAGCGGAAGACTAGCTCGAGGAATATGAACAGTCGGCATGGTAAGCCTCTTGCGAGCAAGAACGATCAGAGCGCAAGACAATCGCACATAAAAATGTAATTGCACAATAATTTACTCAAACTCCAACTTATTTCATTAATAAGCGAAATATTCCAATACAATAACTTTTCAACCTTCTTCAATCCATCAGACTCAAGGAAAAAGGAAAAATTACAAAACTCGATTTAAACAATATTGACTTTCCTAAGTCTTCACACTCATTTTGATATGACTTTCATTCGCTCTCAGACCCACTACTTTTATAACTCGAATCCGAATTCGAATCACTTCCATCTCCTGAAAAAGATTGAAAATAGGTAATGAGCACACTTGTCCAGTAGGTATCTTCACATCAACATGAAGGCACTATTAAAGTGATTAGTAATTTAGCTCTAAGGAATAAGGTAAAATCATGCGAATGCGATAAATCATATGTAAATAACCAAGGCAACAAGACGATCGTATAAGATAGAATGAACAAGTATGAATTAGCAAGAATGTATCAAGAACATGATATGGCCTTTCATGAATAAGAATGTATCGAGAATGTACTAGCAAACCACGTAATCTTCACACAAACATCTTTTGCTTAAGAGCAAGTATTTGGTGAATTTCTGTGGAATATCATGTAACAAGCAAGAAAGTCATGTACGTATATATGTCGTGTCTTGTGGATTTTCACTTCACGAGCCGTGGATTTTCACTTATTTATAAAGAAAGTACTCCCAGCGCAATGCGACGCCAGTAGTATCATACCCCATGGTTTACAGTATGTTTCCGACAATCAGCTTAGGGGACTAGCATAGAGCCCTTGAACACAATCAGTGCTCGATCGCATCTTCAAGTATAAATCAAACTATTTCCATGTTTCAAGCAATAAAATATGACCAGTAATATAACAAGTTCAATAAGTTTCAATGAATGAACGCTTCAATTTAAGAATGCGAGGGATCAAGAATGACTTAAAACAAGGTTATGCTCATGGAAACAATTCGACAGCATAACAGTATATTTCTTATCTTCCATAATTTAAAATTAAGTATCTTGAACAATATGACAAGTCCTAGACCATCAATAATCCATCTAGGAACTTTGGAATATCAACCCTTGGGTCAAACCTCAGGTTAAGTACTGTGACGGTCAATTAATGGGCCATTACATGAACGTGACTGTCTATAATTGGGCCGTCATAATGGGCTGAATCCAGAAAGAATAAATTGGACTCAGTATATGTGACGGTTGTATACTGGACCGTTAGATGGGCCTGACGGTCGAGTAATAGGCCGTTACATAGTCAAAACCAGAAAACAGCAATATTGCTTTCTAAACAATTGGGCTTTAATGGTACAACCAACTCGGCGTCCTAGTGAGAATCTCAGGCTCGCGGAGAATTACGGAGGCCTTGAAACAAGATTTCCTAGTCCATTAGATGGAATACCCAATAGAGAGGTCCTCAAGTCCAAGAATATGTTCCTATGTGCAAAGTGTGAACTAATGGTCATATACTGGAATATATGCCATGCACTTAGAGAAATTGACTCTATAGACGGAAAAGAATGTGTAACGATATGAAACCATGATAAAACTCCGTCAATACACCAGTTTAAAATCATGTTTTTTAATACAAAACTATAGAAGTTTAGCAAATGAAATTAACATGTACTTAAAATAACTCAAAGTGCTTTAGACATGCATGAATCAATTTATAAACTCAAAGTTCATGAAGATAGGTCAAAACTTAGATAACTAGGCTTATTTATAAGCTACTTTGACTGTTCTCATTTCTGTCCCGAATAGATAGAACACAGCACTCTGGCAGTCTAAGACAGGCGCGTCATATGGCTGTGACAGTTTATCGTGGAGCCGTCAGAGTGTTGTAACGCTCCGATCTTGGTACGTCAGAGATTACAGAGAAATTTAAGTACAACAGGCGGTGTGACAGCTCATCGTAAGGCAGTCAGAGTCATGTGACGGCCTAACTATAATTCGTCAGAGCACTACTGACAGTAAGTAAAAGATCTATGGTTTAAAACCTTTCATGCAAGAAGAATCAAATTAAACAACTACTCTAGTCATGACAGAACAAAGAATAGGCCATCTAGATGCATAGGTCGTATTGAATGAACAAGAGAATATCTTTTATCTTTAAATTAGGCTAAGGACATGCATGTATGCATAGACCTACTAAAACATGAAATTCATGGTCTATAGTGCATGGAATCAAGTAAAACCAGAGGGATTTTACTCCTATCATGATATTCTTGCCGTTCATGAGATAACCTACCTCTTTACTGGGCTTTCAACTTCCAATTTGGGACTGCAAGACACGCCCTAGTTCTTTCCTTCCAGTGAGTTTTCAGCAACTTCACGTCGCTCTAACTCCTCAATCTCTTGACCTAAGGACGTGAAATTTGGAGGGTAAGGAGGTGAAACTAAGGGGAATAGAAAGTTCTAAAAACACTTAGGCTAATTACCTCAATATGGTGTTCTAATCTCCTGATCTTCAGTGGACTTTCGCTCAGGTTCCTGGGTTGCTATTGTCTAACCAGCAACTTTGGAAGCTTCAAACTCCTTGTATAGTTGATCTCCTAGTACGAATTTTTGAGGAAGATTAGTCCTATGTATTAACAACAAAAAGTTCTAAAGAAGTTATCCGAAATACTATCTCCTTACCTTAGTTCCACGCGAGCCAATGTAGGGGTCGCGCAGGTCAAAACTAGGGTTTATTTATAGGTTCTAGCTATGGTTTTGAGGATTAGATCGATTCTAGAGTCCTTAGATCGACTTCTGAGTGTCCTTAACACGTTTACTAGTCCTCCCATCTCGATCCCTAAGAGATAGACTAGCAAAAATCTAATCTTTTTGCTCTTTCTTCCATTCACAGAACTGACAGAGCGTGACGGTCGACTCTTGGTGCATTACATGCCTGTGGCGGTCGCACGATAGACCGCTACAGCTACTATGCGCAGAATTTATCTTAATTCAAACTCTTTTATTTATTTTATCAACATAATTATCTATAAAATGATATTTATCCTTAAAATTCGTGAATAGGCTAAATAACCTTCTAGAATATGAGCCAAACTTAATGGGCTTGGTCCTTAAACCTTTTGGGCTTCAATTAAATAGGCTAGATTAATCGTTTACCATAATTGGGCCTTAATGAATTTCTAATAAATTCCAAAAAATCATTAAATAATTCCTGAAATAATATAAATATTTCGGGTCATTACAGCCACGTCGAGAAGACGCACAAGGGAGAGGGGGTCGCCGTTCGCCGGTCCGCCTGCGGGTTCCGCCGCGTGCGGGTTCAAAAGGGGGGAGGGGAAAGAGAGTAAAGTGAGAGAGAGAGGGGGGGAGTGATCGAATGGGTAAAAAAATAATTAAAATATTATTTTTTATGTTTAACCTTATTTTACTCTTTAAACCCTCAATTAAGCGAAATTATACTTATGCCCATTAATTTCCTTAAAAGCTTTAATCTAATTAGATTAAATACTATAAAAAAGCCCATAAATTTCATAAAAATAGCCAAAATTCATGGAATAAATTCTGTTTTATTACCGGTAAAGATCCGTTAAAGAACATGTCTCACACTTGCTGACAAAGTCTGCTATATCTTTCTTCATGCCAGTCCACCAAAATTATCTTTTCATGTTTTTGTACATTTTTGTACTACCTGGGTGAATGGAATATTATGATTTATGTGCCTCAGTCAATATATCTTTCTTTATTTCCTCATTCCGAGGTACACATAATCTTCGCTGAAATCGGATTGCTCCATCTGCACTTTGAGTAAATATCGGTGTCCCAATCAATCTCCGTAACTACTGATCATTTAGTTGTGCTTGCATAATTTGTTCAACCATTGCAGGCTGAATATTTAGTTGGGCCAGAAATAAATTTTTCCCTTTGCATACCGGAGAATACTCCACTACATCAAATGCCATTCTCCAAATTTGGCGTAACTGGATTGTCATTAGTCTCTTCCGACTGAGTCCATCTGCTACCACATTTGTTTTTCCTGGGTGGTAATTCAATGTGAAATCTTAATCCTTCACAAATTCAATCCACCTTCTCTGCCTTAAATTTAGTTCTTTTTGAGAGAAAATATATTTTAAACTCTGATGGTCTGTAAATACTTCAAACTGCTCACCATAGAAATAATGGCACCAAATCTTCAGAGCATGTACCACTGCCACCAACTCCAAATCATGCGTTGGATAATTCATCTCATGATTCTTTAATTGTCTGGATGCATAAGCTACTACTTTACAATTCTGCATCAGGACACATCCTAGTCCTTTTCAAGAGACATCTGTATATATCACAAATCCTCCTGACCCACAAGGTAAAGTAAGCACTGGGGCTGTAGTTAACCTTATTTTTAATTCTTGAAAACTCATTTCACATTTATCTGACCATTCAAAAGGAACTCATTTCCTAGTCAATTTGGTCATAGGAGCTGCAATAGAAGAAAATGATAGAATAGATGGACGCTCTATAGACGATCTAGAGGGGGGGTGAATAGATCGATCACCCACTAAAAACTTACTACAGCAGAAACAGTTACGAAATATAATCAAACTGCTGTAGGATGACCGGAAGGCACTCAATCACAACTAGACTCAAACAAATCGAACAGATCGGCTCTCACGTGATATTAAACAATCATCTACTGAGCGATGAACAGAGATAAAAGGCAAGTGCAAATCACAATCAATCGCACAGTGGACAGTGGAATTTTCAGGTGGTTCGACCTCAAACCCGAGGTCTACGTCCACCCCACACTCAAACTAAAGTGTGGCATAACTGTTGATACACAGCTTCCGCTGATCCACAGCTTCGGGGTAAAAATCCTACAGACCGCTGGGCCTTACAGCTTATGCCGACCAGAGGAGTCCTCCTCTGCAATCGCTGGGGAATTACAGCTTCACCCGCCAGAGGATACCACACCTCTACAACCGTTGGGGCTTACAGCTTTACCCGTCCAGAGGATACCGCACCTCTGCCCGCTGAGCGTCACAGCTTGCTCCGCTGACAAACAACTTGAAAAAGAGTTTCTAAAATGAAAAAGAACTAGGTGAAGAAACAAAACCCACAAGGGGAATGTAGCTCAACAATGAGCACAATCAGTTCCGGTTCTGAACCAGGAAACTGATAAACATAACTCTCTCAATAATACTCTCAAAACACTTCTCTCAGAACTCTCCTTCTTTTATGCTTTCTCTGTGTTCTTTTTCTCTCTGGATCGTACAGGCGCTAGCTCTCTCTACTTCAGCTCTCAATAACGCAATCTGCTCTTCTGGCACGATCAGTCTTTTCTTGATGGAGAAGCTTCTTATTTATAGTAACAGTAGAGAGGTAGAGCGTGTGCTCTCCACGATTCTCGCACAAACACCTTGGTCACGTGGCAGCATCCCAACTTACTGCTTTACACGTGTCACGATCTTGGCACCTCCTCCAATCTTGGATCACGTGCCATTCTTAATCTTCACGAAAAGGCATCTGTCAAGGCATCAAACATAAAGTCACCTTTAGACAGTTATACGAGTTATAAAGAGATTGCACGGAGTAAATATTCTGACAGAACTGGAATGCACCGACTAAATGTGGTGTTCACACACACATGCACAGACTCAACATTCATGCACAAGCAGATGCACAGACTTGATTACGGATGCACTGACTATGTATATGCAATGTTGTTGGCACTTAAAATGTGATGAACGGTGATCGAGGCGCAAAGATGAATGATACGGCCTACTGAAGCATAGAAGCCGATGAAGAACAACCTGCTGAAGACCTCTCAAGCTGCCAGAGCCTCGAGTCACCTAGAATGAACACCGGGGACTTCGCCTTGGGAGAGTCGAGATGAATCCACAATCAACCGGCAGTGTGACTAAGCCTGCCTAATGATCCGGCATCAACTCCATCGTGCCGCTACCCTACACCCGTCGCCCGACCAAGGACCACGATCTACCTGGTGGCTCGCCACCTGAATGAAGACTCTCCTAAGGAGGAAGAACACCATCGGCCCTTCATAACAAGGAACCGGAGGCTCTGGCAGTAGAAGGTCCCGATCACCTGACACGGGTTCAGCTTCTCACTATATTGGGTCCGTTAGTGGCCGAATGATCGCCAGTCAAGGCGGAATTGTTCCGGATGTCGCACCATCCCACAAGGAAGCTGCGAGCACGAGTCGCGTCGAGCCAGCAGCACGAATCATAGTGCCGAGGGCCGTGTCAGCAGAAAACCCGCGTGCTCAAGCCAAACAGACACGGAGTTAGGATTAAGGCCGTATGTCATACTGAGAGCCTCGTCAACGTCCCATCAAGGTTTTCCAAGGACCGCGGCGAGAGGAATGGCCAATGGTGACCTCCGAAATCATCCCCGGACTCATCGACTAGCCTTTGGCAACCGAACGAGGCTAATACGGCGCCATGTTCACCGGCGCGCCCCTTAAAATGGCACCGTCATCAACGGTGCGCAAAACACCAAAGAAGGGGGCTGTTCCCTGGCGCCATGTTCACCGGCGCGCCCCTCCGTGGCGCCGGGGAACTTAGTGCTATAAAAACACCTTGTTCGACCAACTAGAAAGGGCGAGAACAATTGAAAGAAGAATTATCCAGAGAGAGAGCCTGCGGGTTTTCTTGTTGAAAAAGCCTCCCCTCTGAGCGTCTCCACGGCCGCCATCCTGTTCTGTTCGAAGTTCCCGGCGTCGGAGAGGAAGATCTCTGTTTCTGTCACTCTTAGGTGGGTCGCCGTCGTGTTTCTTCATCGATTCTTCCTTTGGCTTTCTCCTGCTGTGATGTAAACGAAAAGGGGGAAAACGGTGATGATATGAGCCGTCTCCCCCCACCATCTCTGTTATTTCTCTCCCCTATAATCTCCTGTTTCGTTTGGCATTGACGACGATCGAGCAACGATGCCGGCGTCTACAATTTAAATTTGTATTTTCTTTTCTCACTTCTGGAATGAATGAAATCTACGAACGCATCAGTGGTGTTGAATGGGTTAATATTGTTCTCGTTCTGCATTGTTTCTTCTTCTCCCCTCTCTATGTGCTGCCCCTACAACCACTGAACCGGCGCCATGCTATAGTGCCGACGCCGAAATGGGTAATATGTCATCTCACTTCCTTTGTGCGATTGACCAATTCCCTGTATGCGTGTTCACCGGATTTGCTTCCCTGGCGCCGAATACGCCCTTGCAACTCTGTGGGCTACAGCAATCATTCCCCCCTCCCCGGGGTTTCTCTTGCGTTCGAACGCTAAAGGTTTTCGCCGTCGGAGGTATATATTCACGTGCATTACTCGGTCGGCCTTGGGCCCGTCCTCTTATCCCCCCTCCTATTCTCAACCATGAACAGGAGGAGATGAGGCCGTCCAAACACTCCTCATCTTCATCTTCTAAACTTCTCCTGGTGAATGCTTCGTTAACCTGTTAACACTTATATGCGCACATATATGCATACCTATAGACATTAACATTAGTCTGCTAACTATGCAAGTTTTCCCACCACGCTGTTTTACCATCTCGTTAGTGAGATTCGGTGACCCGGGGAGGGGAACATTCCCCAATTTCTCATCCTACTCACTCTGTCTACAAGAGTTCATTTGCTAATAATGGATCTCCGAAGACCAACGAGTGTGCAGTAATTGGGTTAATCCCAACACCTAAAATCCATAGCCCTTAGCGGGCCTTGTGGTGGCTGTGAGATGGGTGCCCCTCGTAGGCTGGCCCTCGGGGTTTTCCCTCTCTATCGGTCGTCCCGACTTAGAAGTGGTACCGGCTCGGGTCGCGTGCCCCTCGTAGGCTAGCCCTCGGGGTCTTCGCTCCTGTTATGAGTCGCGCTACCCGTCTACTCTCCACCCACGGACTTGGTGCCCCTAGTAGGCTAGCCCTCGGGGTTTTCCTATCCATTCGAGTTTGCCGACTGCTGTTGTGCCACCCAACTTTTAGGGGTTGCTCCGCTACGTGAGTACTCCCCGCTTCTCCCCGATAAGTCCTCCGGGACGGGGAGATGCTGCCAAATTTTCAGCTCGAATGAGTTAAATAAGCTATTCAATAAACTAACTTAATAAACCGGCTTGACTCGGAACAATCGCCGCGCTCAAGTATGAACCTCGCGCGAGCCTATGACTTGACTTCCGGATGGCCCCGGACCGATCCGATGAATAATTAACTCAGTTAACTTCCAAAATCTTCAAAAATGTTTTAATAAGTCCAAAAATAAACCAATAAAACCTTGGTTTTTGTAAAATGGGGCTAAATCGGCGCCACCGGCAACCGACGTGCCATAATATGGTGCGCCTTAAACGACGCGCCCTATTATGGCGCGCCCTCAAAGGGGCGCGCCGTTTTTAGGCCTCCCCCCTACACCTATTCCCCGTGACGCCGTTTTAACCTATTCCTACAGTTCCCGTGCCGTTTTAAGCTTTATACCTACGCGTACCGCACCGATTTCGTTCCGAATCACATCGTCGTGCCGTTTCAACCCTCTCTTCACCTCCGAGGTGATTTATAATGCTAATGATAGAATTAAATAAACCCTGTAATCAATAAATTGAGTGAATTGGTTTGTCTAAACCTGAATCGGCTGATTCCATAGCTTCATTGTCATGTTTCAGTCTAAGCATTCATGCCGCATCAATGTATGCTTGAGTGCGCGGGCCCTCGGTATATCAAATGACATTAGCAGAAAGCCGAGCAACGCCCGACGGGAAGCTCTTGCCATGCGTGATGGCGGTCTTCGGACCTATATCCTAAGACATATACCCTCCACCACGTATTGAGGGTTACGCCCTAATAAACCGTGTATGGTAGATTATAATATCTTGCATGATCATTCGCATCGTTTGCATTCTTTATTCCGGCCTCGACAGCCCATTATCTCGGCAATTAATCAAAGGTTTTCCCTCCTCGCGGGTGATGTAATTAACACCATAGCCTTTATGGTATGGCGGACTGCTGGTCCCGACCGAATCTCACTCTCGCCATACACGGGTCAGAATGAGCGCACAATAAACTCGTCACTTACGTGACTGGCACGCCTGCGCAGTCAATCAGTCAATTAATTATCGTTTAATTAATTGGTTGATCGACGCGTAAATAAACCAAATAAACCCAATAAAATAATTTTTAATAAAAATAAAATAAAATCAATAAATCACATCCAAACAGTCTGGCACGCCTGGTGGGAGTAACAATCTAAATAACATCCAAATAGTCTGGCACGCCCAGTGGGACCAGTGTCACCTTTCATCTCTTTGCCGAGATACTTGGGCTTCGAGGCCCTCTCAAATGTTGATGATCGTCGGTTTGTTTGTCTGGGCAGGCGAATGGTGACGACAACAACTGTACTGGCTGGCTTCGACTTCGGCCCTTCGATCGTTGCCGGTCATGCGCAAGGGTACCTGGCGGTGCCCACGGTGTTCGGCAACTTCCCTACTGCTGTCGGCTTCCCCAACTTCTTGGGGTTAGCCTTTGTGGATATGCTGGAAGTGGAACCCTCAGAGCCCATCGAGGGAGCTACGAAGAAGATGGAGCCTCTGAAGGCTCGATGCTGCCACGACTCGCTCAAGAGTCCAACCTTGGTCGCCAGTTGCCTGGTGCACCATGCCGTCCCTGGGGCCCGCCCCAATGCTGCTAACAAGTCTGGAGCTCGGCAGCGCAAGCAGGTCCGGAGGAGCATTGCTGTGGTTACCGGATCCTTGTCTCAGTCCGATAAATCCATGATGGTTAGCGGTGTGCACGTCTTCCTCAACGGACGCGAAGCGCAAATAGTCTCGGACCGGGTCATCCCCGCCATCCCCGTCCACAACTCATACCAAGCCCTCGCTGGAAGGAGGGCGGAAAGAGAAGAAGCTGGCCGCTATGGCCAAGAGAAGCTGGCCCCAAGGTCGAGAAAGTTCTAGCAGGTGTGGGTCCCCAAGAGGGCCTAACCTGTTCAGCAAGTTGCACCAGTTCGCCGCCATCCTGCACACGACGAAGTTGAAGTGAGGAAGGAAAGGGGTCTGGCCCCAAAAGAAGAAGAGGTGGTTGCGGACCCTCCGCCCCACGGAAGTTTCAGGGCATGTGCCCGCCAAGCCAACGTCCCTACTGTGGGACGAAGATTTCAGCAACATGCTGACCGGGCTCGGCTGGCTTATATTCCTCCTGCGGGAGGTCGACAACTGTCATCTGTACTGCATCAAGAACGGGGTCAAGAAGAGATGGCCAATCTGGTCAAGAATTATTTCCGAGGACTAGGCAACCCCTCACTTGGATAGCAGCGGCTGATGCAAGCAGCTGCAGCTAATGAAGACTACTGCCCATCAATGGCAGTTGAAGAAGATGCAGGAGAAAGGATGATGGTGTCGTCAGTTGATGACAATGGCTATGATGACGGCTTTGACATCGAAGCCGATGAAACCGCCCCTAGGCGGGAAGAAGAAAGAAGAATTTCTGTGTTCAAGAGGTTGACCTTTCCGGATCAGGCTAAAAGGAGGGTCCATCGACAGAGAAGAAGGATGTAGGTCTTCACCTGTAATATGGCTGGCACATTCAGTCTATATGGGGGACTTCCCAAAGACCCCCGCGAGTTGGCTCAATTGGCCGCGAGGCCGGGGCCGAATACTCGAAGAACAGAGGCCGCAAGGGAGCTCCTGGCGGAAGCTAAAGGAAAACAACCACTGGTCTACCACCAGCGGAATGATGAAGCTGCTATTTTAACCGCCAATGTAGTGACGGCGGAAGAAGAAGATGATGTCTTCCTCGACATCCTGCCCGAGGGTACGTCCGGGGAAGCAACAGAGGCCATCCCCAGTACTGCAACTATGGACCCGTCGGTCCTGATGCTGCTCCAAAGATACCGACAAGAGATAGAATTGCTGAAGAAACAGCTGATGGAGAAGACGGAGCAGTCATCAACTTCTAAGCTGCCTGAAGTCCAGGGCGAATCATCCCGGGGAGCGGTCCATCATGTCGACCCTCCGTCGCTCTACACCATGCCTCAGCCGTCAGAACCGAGCATGGCGACAACTCAGCAACGGCTACCACAGCCGCAGCCGTTGTTGCCACCGGTGCTCCCTCAGGTGCACCAGACACCTCCGCTGCTGCGTCCTCCACAGGCGACCACTTTGGTCACCCCTTACCTGCAGCCGACACACTTCTATCTAGAGCCGGTTGACCCCACGATCATGATGTTGTGCCTCTGTGGTTTTGATGATTGGTTTTGATGTGAGTCATACACTGTGAGTCACCATGCATTGATGTTCTGTTTTGATGATTGATTTGGTTTTGATGATTGGTTGTTGATGTGAGTTAATCAAATGTTCAGTCATCTTGCTGCTCAGTTTAGTTTAATATATTTTGATGTTCAGTCATGTTAACTGATGCATAAAGCATTCATTGCTACACTCTGTCTGCACAGTTGTCACTGCAGTGCGTCAACTCACTGTGCCGATGCGTCGACCCCTTGGTCATTTTTGTATCTGTCCATACAGTAGTGCGTCAACTCCTTGAGCTGATGCGTCGACGCTTCAGTTCAGTTTCTTCATTTGATGAAGTCTATACATCATCAGTTGATCATCAAGAATATACGTTGCAGCGTCAACTCATTGGGCTGCAGCGTCAACTCAGCAAGTATGCACATCAGTCTTCACATGCTAAGTCTGTACAGCCTACGTCTCATGCAGCGTCAACGCTGTGAGCATTCTCAAGACATTAGCGTCAACGCTATAAGTGTGTACATCGCTTTCACGTCACCAAGTCCATACATTTGTCCTCCTTCAAAGTCTGTACAGCCGCTGGTCTAGCTTCATGAAGTCTGTACATCAGACTGTTACAGGAAGTCTGTACATTGTCCGTCTTCCTTAGCGTCTTGATAGTTGATGTCTACACATTGGCCTCATGCTCCTAAGTCTATGCATTACTGTTCATGCATCAGTCTTCATAAGTCTGTACATTGGACTGTCTCTCTCAGCGTCTCATGGCATGAGGTCTGTACACTCGAATTGCCCTTGATCTGGTCAAGTGTATACACTCTCTCACTGTAGCTTTCAGCTATTCAAGTCTATACACTGGACTGTTAGGTCATGTCTATACAACGTGGGCTTCAGTTCTTCAAGCCTACACATCGACTGTTCATGCAAAGTCTAGACATTCGAACAAGTCTGTACATTGGCCATCAAAGCCCTCAAAGTCTGTACATCCTTCAAGACTCTCAAAGTCTGTACAGCCTGCTCTGTCGATTCAGATTTCAAAGTCTATACAGCGTTCGTCTCAGCCACCGTCTCATTCAGCGTCTCACGCTTGCAAAGTCAATACTCTGGTCGGTGGAACAAAGTCTGAACATCCTTCAGTGAACTTTGAAGTCTATACACTGATTCACTGTTCATCGCCTTTGGGCATCAAAGTCTGTACATCGCCTTCAAACTTTCAAGACTATACACTCCATGATCTTCCAAGGTTGTACATCCACAGTGTATCTTCAAAGTCTGAACATTGTCTCACTCCGTCAAAGACCATACATTTGTTTTCTCTTCAAGTCTGGACATTGGCTTCATATCATAAAGTCTATACATTGGGCCTAACATTCCAACTCTACACTGAACCTTCGTTCATCAAAGCCTCAAGTCTGTACAGCGTGAAGTCTACACTTTGGCTTCACGTTTTCAATGTCTGTACAGTGGCTTCGCATAGGCAAGTCTGTACATCGGGCTCCTTCTAACTAAGTCTATACACTCCCTCACACTGTACACACTTAGTCTATACAGCATGATCGTCTTTACAAGTCTACACAGAGTTCTTCACTTAAACTGATGACTTATCCGATACTCTGTCTGACAGGTGTTCTGATCGTGAAGCTTATGGAGGGCACGTGATTCGAGGCTGGAAGGGCAGACAGGATTGTGACACGTGTGCTGAAGCTGCTGAGAGGCTGACACGTGGACACAGCAAATCAAGAAAGAAGCTCCTGGATTATTCTGGTGCGTCAACGCATTGAGCAAGTAGCGTCGACGCAGCAGTTACAAAAAGAGAACCAATGGGTTACTGGGTTACTCAGATGCGTCAACACCACCCACTGGCAGTGTGGACGCAGCAGTTCAAGTAACTCCTTGCAACCTCTGGAGTACCTTGGCAGCGTCGACGCTGCAGCTCGTTGGGTCGACGCAGCAGGTTGATGGAACGACACCTTTTAGCTGCTAGTACACACCGATGCGTCAACGCAGCAGTGGAGCGGCGTCGACGCAGCACGCCCATCTGCTAAAGACTTGATCACTGGATCATCGATGCGTCAACGCCATGGGCTGATAGAGTCAACGCAGCAGTCTTGAGTTTTACTGAACGAATGTCCTTGAATTGTAGGGCACGTGATCCGAGGTGCCTGGCTCGTGAACCAGGAAGCTGCCACGTGGTCCGAATTTCTAGGGCTGGAAACGTGGAAGCCACACGCGCCAGTGTGTTGCTGCTGCTACTATATATACTAGTCTTCTTCCACTAAAGAAGACTGATCGAAGCAGAAGCCTGAAGAGCAGAAAGCCCTTCGATCCAGAAAAAGAGAAAAAGAAGGAAAAGAGAGGAAGAAGAGATAGAAGAGAGAAGCCGAGAAATAGAAGAGCAGAGAGTGCCTCCACGATACAGAGAATAGAGTAGAAGAAGAAAAAGAAGAGTGGCAGAGTGAGAGAAGCAGCAGAAGTAAAAAGAGAAAGAGAGAGAGCTCGCGAGTGAGAGAAGGAAGCAGAGAAGAAAAGGAAGAGAAAGAAGAAGAGAGAACGAGAGATAGGAAGCTTCATCTGAAGATCTATCTTCACTGGACCGTGGATCAGATCCAGGCCAGTCAGCTCTGTTGAGAGCCATATTGTGCATTTCGTCTTTCAGCTTTCTGTTTGCTGAAGTTATTTTCATTTCGTGTTTTTGTTTCTCCGTTTTCATTTGGTTATCTTGTTCTTCGATTGCCCTGCTGGGGATCGGGTTCCTCCTGTGGATTCAGGAGAAGGGAGACTTGTCTCCGGTTCTGGGCTTGTGGGTTGCAAGTCCAGGGGTCCCTCCGGTTGGGAGGAAGAGAGGTCTTCGACCTCTGGTTTGCTGGTGACTGGAAGTCACTGGTTGGTTCCCTCCTGGTCTGGAGGAAGAGAGACTTCGGTCTCTGGTTTCCAAGTGGCTGGGAGTCACTTGGGGTGTCCCTCCGGCTTGGAGGAAGAGGGGAGGCTGTTCCCCTGGTCAAGCTGTGTGGCAGCAACTGTTTGCAGACTGAGTCTGCTTGGTTCTAGCATTTGCTAGTGAAGCCTCACTCCGGTTGGGAGTGAGGGGTGGATGTAGGTCTGGAGGACCGAACCACCTTAAAATCTTTGAGCAGTGGTTTGCTTGTAGTGTGTTCTTCCATATCTCTACCATCCTTCACAGATTGTCTTGAGATTTCTTATTCTCATTTGTGCTGCTTCCGCTAGTTGGTTATTTGGGGGCCAGTTACATATTTGCTCTTTTGTTTAAAAGGATTTTCAACTGGTTCATCAGATTGCTTGATTTGCTTCCGCTAGATGCTTGGATAGGCTCGCTCCACCTGCTTGTTATTTTGTCTAATCGAATTAGCTTAACTCCGGAACTTGCTTAGCATCTGATTTTTTAAATTGGGCATTATTCGTAGCAGGATACATTCACCCCCCCCCTCTGTATCCGGGCCTAGCACCCTAACAGTTGGTATCAGAGCGGTGTCTGCATACAAGGTCCAGCGACCTGCAGATTCGATCTTACAGTCTTAGGTGCTAATTTATTTTTAGTGCATCAATATTCCTGTTGCATTAATCTGTTGTGTTCTCATGGCTCATCCACCGATTTTCAGTGGTACGCATTTTAATGCATGGTTCACTAGTCTGAAGAATTATGTCAAATCGGTGAATCCAGACCTGTGGAAAGTAATTTCACATGGTCCTCATGAACTGCCAAAGAAAAGGTCCAAATGGACTGACAGTCACGAATCAATGTATGAGGAGAATCAGACAGCTATAAATCTGATGAAAGCAGCCACTGACAAAGCTTTTCACTCATGTTTCCTTGATTGCAGATCTGCAAGGGATATGTTGGAGATGATGAAGAGAGCCGGGAAAGGAAATCAAACAAGCTGCATGATGGCCAACAGAAGCGATCAAGGCAGCAATCAAACTGAAGAAGATGATGATGATGAGGTAAATCTCTTCGAGAATTTCTCTCTAGAAGATTGGGAGAATGCATATGCTGAATTATTTGAATCTCATGAACTGTTAAGAAAACAGTATAAAAAATTGAAGAAGGGTACTGGTTTAGATAGTTCAAGCTCTCCTTGTAGAAATTGTGTTGAATTGAAAAATATTCATGATGCTTGTATGTCTGACTTTCAAATACTGAAGAAACAAGTTTCATTATTGAAAACTGAAAATCAAGATCATATAAATGTGATATCTGAACTCAAAGAAAAATTGAACTCAGATAATGATAATCAGACTGTTGTTAACTATCATGACCAGTATGAAAAATTGCTGAAAAACTTTGAAAGTGTAAACTCAGATTTAAACAAGCTGAAATCTGAAAATGATTCTCTGAGAATATCTACTAATAAAAATGATAAAAAATCTGAGAAACTTGAGCAGGAGAAGAACTTGTTTGCTGAAAAACTTGAAGCCATCAAATCTGTGAATGTGGAATTACAGAAAAATATTGAAAAGAAGGAAAAAGATTTGAAGGAATTCAAGGCTGGAAGAAAACTTGAAACTAACTCAGATGATCAGATCTTGATAAATGAGTTAATTCAAAATGACAAGCTTAAGGAAGAAAATGAGAAATTAAAAATGCTGAACTCCACTATGTCAGAGAGACTTCTAGTTTTGGAAAGAGGAAAAACTGTTTGTATTGAAGATTCTGATAAACTGAGCAATCTGGAAAATGAAATTGAGAAGTATAAAACTGCTAACAAAGTTTTGAATGAAGCTATGAACTGCAGTGAGCAAGAGATTGCCAGTTATGAGTTACACATTTCCTCACTAGAAAATGAAATTCAAGACTTAAAAAACTCTTTGTCTAAATTTGTTTGTGGGCAAGATAATCTGAACAAATTGCTAGGAACAAAAATAAATGTCAAAAAGGAAGGGTTAGGCTACAACAATGTCAATAAAAAGGCTTTTGAAAACAAGTTGACGACATCCTTTATCAAAGCATCTGATATAGCCACAACCTCAGAAAATAAACAACCAAATGTTCAGAAGAATCAGAAACAAACTGAAAAGTTGAAAAAGGTTTATGGATCCAAGCTGAAAAATGTTTTCATTAAATCTTCTGAACAGGAAAAGCCTTCCACTTCATCTCCAAGTCAGTACAAGGCTAAGAAAATAGGAAAAGAGGATAAAAATCAGAAAAGGACTGTAAATCAAAAAATAAATGAAAAGGGTTCATCAGTGTATGCTGATCACAATCCTCACACACACTCACATGCATCTAAAAGGAAGATTATCTGTCATTACTGTCATAAAGTTGGACATCTGATGCATGAGTGTAAGTTGATGGAGAAGGATGATAAGAATGCTAGGAGGTCTCATGATAAAAATCCCTCACCTCAAAAAAGGAGTGTCACATGTTCTAATTGTGGCAAATTAGGACACTCAATTGCTCATTGTTGGTTTGCTAGTGGTAAGAAAACCTTTTATTCATATCATGCTAAATTCCCTGCAAACCAACATGTTTTTAATAAAAATAAATCTGTTTCAATGAACCAGCATATCATCTGTTTTAATTGCAACAAAAGGGGTCACAGGGCCTCTGAATGCTGGTCAGGCTTTTTTGAAAGAAATTCTATTTCATGCTTTGAATGTGGAAAGGATGGCCACAGGGCCATTGATTGTTGGCATGCCCAAGGAGGCTATGGCAATAATGAACTCAATTTTAAAAAGAATGCCTCTTATTGCTCTCACTGTAGAAAGCATGGCCATACAGTCAAGGACTGTTGGCATATTCAGGGTAGAAATGTGAATCTCAAACATGCTAAATTCCCTGTAAGACAATTTGCAAAACTTTCATGTTATAACTATGGGAAGCCAGGTCACAGGGCTGCAACCTGTTGGCTGGCAGGATATCAAAACCAAACTGATTTTGGTAAACAGAATTCTTATTCTGTTAACAGAAAATCTCATGCATGTACACATGGATTTCATGCTAATAAGAATGTGCATAGATTAAATCCAAAATCTGGTGCATCTTACTATCATTATAGTAAACATAACTCTCTCTCTGCAAATGAACTTCATGACAACAGAAATGTGCATAAGAGGAATTTGAAATCTGCTAATTCATGCCATTGCTGTGGACAAATTGGTCACTCAATGTATAATTGCAATTTGATGAAATCTGATGACCTTCATGCACGAAAATTGTTGAGAAAACCTGCTAGGAGTAATACTGTCATGTCAGGACCCAAGACTTCTTGGGCACCTGTTTGTGCAAAATAACATTGCTATGCAGGTGTACCTTGGGACTGAAATAAAAAGGGGTAATGATCCAAGGCACTCAAGAAGAAAACCCCATACTGAACTTTTCAGGTAAACTTCCTGCTCTTCTTGTTTTTAGTTTTAATGCATAGCAAGTTAAATCTATTTTTACATTTTCATTCATCATTTCCTATGTGCATTATTTTCTGATCATGCATTTGCAGAGAGTTCTGTGCAAATATCAGATTAAGAAGGGTTGTCTGTATCTGATGCATACATAGGCTAATTTCAATTGCTTGATAATTGTGTTATGCATAGACTCTGAAAATAAATTGCATTTCAAATTTTCTGAAAAATCTGAACTGCATATGAGTGTGACTTGAAACTTGTGTGTTGCAATAGCTCACTGAAATTCTGAATTGCATATAGGACTACATGTTGAATAATTATGCATGACCTCAATGGTATATAAATGGTAAGGTACCAAAAGGTAGGGAAGTCTGTCTGGAGGTTCTTACTATGTGTGAGGTGGTCTTTTAGACCAAGTGCTCCGCCTAGTACCATGGGTCACTTTGCTGATAGGGCAGTCTTATTGTGCACAAGTCACAATATCATTTGGAATCATATGTTCAGTTTTCAGTGCAAACATTGCATGTTTTCAGGGGGAGTTAGATGCATATCCTTGCATATCATTCAATGTTGAGTCTTTGCATGTCCCTGCATACATATAGTGCATTGCATTTCCTTATATTGAAAATGCCAAAGAGAGAGTTTGAATGCATATTGTGAGGGGGAGTCAATGCATTGCATATAGGTTGTCAAATGCATACATGTGTCAGAACTCATTGCATATCCTTTCTTATTGATTTTGTTGACAAACCTTAATCATATTTTGAAAACTTTGAGCTTCACAATCTCTCTTAACAATTGGTATTTCTCCTATCAATTGGTATCATTTGGCTTCAGAATTCTATCAGTCTGTCATGAAGATTTCAATGGGACTATCTCGATCATAAATCTAAAAATTCTTGAACTAGAAATCTTCTATTATACATTTTTATGAATGACTGAAATAACTCATGTGGTTTAAGTTTAATGTACTCAATGAGTTTGGCTTTAAAATCTCTTTAAAATATCTGAAGCATGTTTAATAAACCTTAACCATCTGTTTCATGTTGTGTCTTGTGAAAACTTCTGAAATCTGCACTTTTGAATACATGACTTCAACTGATTAAGTACATGAAACTATTATTGATTTGAAGCAAATGAATTTTTCTGAAATGTCTAAAGGGTAATATCTGTCAGAGCAATGACATTGGTCACTGAGAAACACATGTCCAAAGGACTGTGTCATGAGGTGTCTTAGTTAACTCTGCATAAAATTTATTAAAAATCAGGCAGAGCAATGACATGCACACTGAGAAATACAACTCACTCATTAAAAAATGAGTTGTAGTGTGTCATGATGTGTAAATGCTAACTCTGTTCACATAAAGCATGACAGTTAGTCACACTAAGGGCTTAGGGATATTGGCCTCTGATCAAGGTATATCCTCTAGTTACAATGTGTGCACTGAACTAGAGTGCTCGTAAAATTTGTAGCATTGAAAATTGTTGAACAAATTAAAATATCTGAATATTGATGCTAAAATCAAATTGCTACAACCCTAGACAAAATAATATGACTTCATAATTGCTTAATCTCAATACTAGTGCATGTAATTCTGAAAGAAGGCAATAAATTTGATTGTGTAAGACAAAGGGAGGACAATCAAGATAAATATGAGGGTTTGGTTCATTTTTATTAAAACATGGTTTTAGATATCAATACAGAATTTTATTGATAAACTCTACATATATCATGTTTAAATCATGCTGTTCAAAAGGCTCATTCATAAGTCCCTATAATGGAAGACTTTGAAAAATTATGTTTTGGATTTATGAGATTGATATCTCCTTGAAAATCTTGCTGAATTATTTCTGTTTGGAGCTTATTTGTAAATCTGCTTATTTGAACCTTTTCTGCTTATTGTCCTTGGTTCATTGACCTGAACTTCTCCTTATTTGCCCCTGTGGTCTCCTTCTCATCCATCTCATAAGATTCCACTTATTGAGGGAGAGCTTCCATGTCTTATGCATCATGCTGCATAGAAACTCTTAAAGGGGGAGAATTATGTTCTTGCATTCTGGTATCTGCATCTGCATTCACCCCTTCCCATGGTTTATTTTGATTATACCAAAGGGGGAGATTGTTTGCCAAAGAGGGAGTATATCATTCAATAAGTGCATGCAGGTTCATTTTGAGTATCTCTAACTCATGCTTTTGCTGAAACTCCTAAAGGGGGAGAAATTGTCTGAATTTTTATACATGCTATAATTTCTCAAACTATTTTCTTTTTGATGAAGTCAAAGGGGGAGAATAGTTTGAGTCATCAGCATCAGATTGCCTCACCATCAGATTGACTCACTGTGTAGAGTTGCCATCATCAAAAAGGGGGAGATTGTTGTGCCTCTGTGGTTTTGATGATTGGTTTTGATGTGAGTCATACACTGTGAGTCACCATGCATTGATGTTCTGTTTTGATGATTGATTTGGTTTTGATGATTGGTTGTTGATGTGAGTTAATTAAATGTTCAGTCATCTTGCTGCTCAGTTTAGTTTAATATATTTTGATGTTCAGTCATGTTAACTGATGCATAAAGCATTCATCGCTACACTCTGTCTGCACAGTTGTCACTACAGTGCGTCAACTCAGTGTGCCGATGCGTCGACCCCTTGGTCATTTTTGTATCTGTCCATACAGTAGTGCGTCAACTCCTTGAGCTGATGCGTCGACGCTTCAGTTCAGTTTCTTCATTTGATGAAGTCTATACATCATCAGTTGATCATCAAGAATATACGTTGCAGCGTCAACTCATTGGGCTGCAGCGTCAACTCAGCAAGTATGCACATCAGCCTTCACATGCTAAGTCTGTACAGCCTACGTCTCATGCAGTGTCAACGCTGTGAGCATTCTCAAGACATTAGCGTCAACGCTATAAGTGTGTACATCGCTTTCACGTCACCAAGTCCATACATTTGTCCTCCTTCAAAGTCTGTACAGCCGCTGGTCTAGCTTCATGAAGTCTGTACATCAGACTGTTACAGGAAGTCTGTACATTGTCCGTCTTCCTTAGCGTCTTGATAGTTGATGTCTACACATTGGCCTTCATGCTCCTAAGTCTATGCATTACTGTTCATGCATCAGTCTTCATAAGTCTGTACATTGGACTGTCTCTCTCAGCGTCTCATGGCATGAGGTCTGTACACTCGAATTGCCCTTGATCTGGTCAAGTGTATACACTCTCTCACTGTAGCTTTCAGCTATTCAAGTCTATACACTGGACTGTTAGGTCATGTCTATACAACGTGGGCTTCAGTTCTTCAAGCCTACACATCGACTGTTCATGCAAAGTCTAGACATTCGAACAAGTCTGTACATTGGCCGTCAAAGCCCTCAAAGTCTGTACATCCTTCAAGACTCTCAAAGTCTGTACAGCCTGCTCTGTCGATTCAGATTTCAAAGTCTATACAGCGTTCATCTCAGCCACCGTCTCATTCAGCGTCTCACGCTTGCAAAGTCAATACTCTGGTCGGTGGAACGAAGTCTGAACATCCTTCAGTGAACTTTGAAGTCTATACACTGATTCACTGTTCATCGCCTTTGGGCATCAAAGTCTGTACATCGCCTTCAAACTTTCAAGACTATACACTCCATGATCTTCCAAGGTTGTACATCCACAGTGTATCTTCAAAGTATGAACATTGTCTCACTCCATCAAAGACCATACATTTGTTTTCTCTTCAAGTCTGGACATTGGCTTCATATCATAAAGTCTATACATTGGGCCTAACATTCCAACTCTACACTGAACCTTCGTTCATCAAAGCCTCAAGTATGTACAGCGTGAAGTTTACACTTTGGCTTCACGTTTTCAATGTCTGTACAGTGGCTTCGCATAGGCAAGTCTGTACATCGGGCTCCTTCTAACTAAGTCTATACACTCCCTCACACTGTACACACTTAGTCTATACAGCATGATCGTCTTTACAAGTCTACACAGAGTTCTTCACTTAAACTGATGACTTATCCGATACTCTGTCTGACAGGTGTTCTGATCGTGAAGCTTATGGAGGGCACGTGATTCGAGGCTGGAAGGGCAGATAGGATTGTGACACGTGTGCTGAAGCTGGCTGAGAGGCTGACACGTGGACACAGCAAATCAAGAAAGAAGCTCATGGATTATTCTGGTGCGTCAACGCATTGAGCAAGTAGCGTCGACGCAGCAGTTACAAAAAGAGAACCAATGGGTTACTGGGTTACTTAGATGCGTCAACACCACCCACTGGCAGTGTGGACGCAACAGTTCAAGTAACTCCTTGCAACCTCTGGAGTACCTTGGCAGCGTCGACGCTGCAGCTCGTTGGGTCGACGCAGCAGGTTGATGGAACGACACCTTTTAGCTGCTAGTACACACCGATGCGTCAACGCAGCAGTGGAGCGGCGTCGACGCAGCACGCCCATCTGCTAAAGACTTGATCACTGGATCATCGATGCGTCAACGCCATGGGCTGATAGAGTCAACGCAGCAGTCTTGAATTTTACTGAACGAATGTCCTTGAATTGTAGGGCACGTGATCCGAGGTGCCTGGCTCGTGAACCAAGAAGCTGCCACGTGGTCTGAATTTCTAGGGCTGGAAACGTGGAAGCCACACGCGCCAGTGTGTTGCTGCTGCTACTATATATACTAGTCTTCTTCCACTAAAGAAGACTGATCGAAGCAGAAGCCTGAAGAGTAGAAAGCCCTTCGATCCAGAAAAAGAGAAAAAGAAGGAAAAGAGAGGAAGAAGAGATAGAAGAGAGAAGCTGAGAAATAGAAGAGCAGAGAGTGCCTCCACGATACAGAGAATAGAGTAGAAGAAGAAAAAGAAGAGTGGCAGAGTGAGAGAAGCAGCAGAAGTAAAAAGAGAAAGAGAGAGAGCTCGCGAGTGAGAGAAGGAAGCAGAGAAGAAAAGGAAGAGAAAGAAGAAGTGAGAACGAGAGATAGGAAGCTTCATCTGAAGATCTATCTTCACTGGACCGTGGATCAGATCCAGGCCAGTCAGCTCTGTTGAGAGCCATATTGTGCATTTCGTCTTCCAGCTTTCTGTTTGCTGAAGTTATTTTCATTTCGTGTTTTTGTTTCTCCGTTTTCATTTGGTTATCTTGTTCTTCCGATTGCCCTGCTGGGGATCGGGTTCCTCCTGTAGATTCAGGAGAAGGGAGACTTGTCTCCGGTTCTGGGCTTGTGGGTTGCAAGTCCAGGGGTCCCTCCGGTTGGGAGGAAGAGAGGTCTTCGACCTCTGGTTTGCTGGTGACTGGAAGTCACTGGTTGGTTCCCTCCTGGTCTGGAGGAAGAGAGACTTCGGTCTCTGGTTTTCAAGTGGCTGGGAGTCACTTGGGGTGTCCCTCCGGCTTGGAGGAAGAGGGGAGGCTGTTCCCCTGGTCAAGTTGTGTGGCAGCAACTGTTTGCAGACTGAGTCTGCTTGGTTCTAGCATTTGCTAGTGAAGCCTCACTCCGGTTGGGAGTGAGGGGTGGATGTAGGTCTGGAGGACCGAATCACCTTAAAATCTTTGAGGAGTGGTTTGCTTGTAGTGTGTTCTTCCATATCTCCTACCATCCTTCACAGATTGTCTTGAGATTTCTTATTCTCATTTGTGCTGCTTCCGCTAGTTGGTTATTTGGGGGCCAGTTACATATTTGCTCTTTTGTTTAAAAGGATTTTCAACTGGTTCATCAGATTGCTTGATTTGCTTTCGATAGATGCTTGGATAGGCTCGCTCCACCTGCTTGTTATTTTGTCTAATCGAATTAGCTTAACTCCGAAACTTGCTTAGCATCTGATTTTTTAAATTGGGCATTATTCGTAGCAGGATACATTCACCCCCCCCTCTGTATCCGGGCCTAGCACCCTAACACATGAATCGGATGATGGTGGAAAGGATGATCGAGCTGAAGCTCGCTGAAAGAAGTGAAGGCGACTATGTCGCGTTTGATGCCTATCGGGTACCATGCCAGCCGCACCATGCTGCTAAACAGCTTCCCCCAGGGATCAGCAAGTCACCCAAGTTTGACAAGTTCAACGGGCGGGGATCCCCAAAGGAACATGTCACTTATTACATGACCGTCATGGGCGACCTGGCCACGGATGAGTCATACCTGTTAAAATTTTTCGGGTCCTCGCTGACGGGGCTCGCATTTGAATGGTACTCCAGCCTCCTGGCTGGGTCGATCAGCGACTGGTCGGATATGTAGAGGAAGTTCAGAGAAAGATTTCATGTCACAGAGAGGGAGGTCACAGTGGCCGAACTTTATTCAACAAAATAGAGGGCAGATGAGACAGCCCTCGACTATATTAAGAGGTGGAGGAACCTCGGAATGAGGTGCAAGCGGCCCCTGCATCAGGAGGACGCTGTACAAATATGCAAACAGAACCTCAGAAGGGAGGTTCTGGAAAAGATGATTGGAATGGAAATACGTCGTTTGACCGATTAAACAATGTAGTGGCCGAGGTGGAAGCCTTTCTGGCCCGACCTGCCCCTACATCAGCTGCCGGCACAACCCAGAAGGGCAAGGCAGTGGAGCGGCGCCAGGCACCTAAAGAAGCAAACGCTCTTGACTTCAAGGCGTTTGAGCAACAGAAAGGTAAAGGCGAGGAGGCGGTCGCCCCACAGCCTGCAAGAGCCGTAGACGGCAAAGAAGGTCCCTCGTTGAGAGATAAGATGAAGAAAGCCTACTCCTTTTCGAAGGACAAGACCAGGATTGTGTTCGACTGGGTAACGGAGTATGTCGTGGTCACCCTGCCAGAGCCGAAGAGGTCGGAGGACCTGAAGAGAAAAGACAGTCCAAGGTTCTGCCCCTACCACCAGATACTGGGGCATCCAATCGAAGACTGCTATGTTTTCAAGGACATCATCGAAGGGATGGTGAAGAAAAATGAAATAGAGTTGGGAGAGTACAAGGTGGACCCTCCTCAACCGCATGAAGCTCCTCCCAGAAGGGCAGGAGTCAACATGATCTCCCTATACCAGGCATTGCCTGAGGAGATATCTGAAGCAAGTACGTGGCGCACCTATGAAACTCATTTCTTGGAGCCCGTGAAAGAACAACAGGGATGGCAGCATGTCCCTGCGAAGCACAAAAAGAAGAGGGCACCTCACCGGAAAGAGGGGGCACATGTCCGTGGCATCACACCACGACCTGCTCCGCTGGTGGCAGCACCTCTGTGGACCACTCCACCTGCAGTTATCAGAATACCTACACACAATCGGAGGAGACAAACTTCGTTGTCGGTGGTCAAGGAAACCAGTCCTGGGATCCGCAGACTACAAGACCTTATTGGAGGGCTAGATGAGTACGTGCAGCCCGAATTGAAGCCCTTGCTGGTGCGAGACCATGTCCCATGGCAAGAACTGGAGCAGCTCTCACTCGAGCGAAAGGAAAAAGCTGATGCAGCATCCGATAAGGAGGACAGTCTGTTCTGGGGGCAGGCGCCTGCTGAAGCAAAGAAGAAACAAAAGAAGAAGAAAAGAAAGGCCGCTAAGGCTGATAAAGCGCAGGTTGTCTCCTGCAATACCCTCTCAGCACTCTTCAACCTGCCCGGTGAGGAGGAGGAAAAGGAAATTTGCTTCACACCCCCTGTTGAGGGAGGCAAGGCCCAAGCCGCGACTGTTGCACATGAACCCGGTCAGGCCGAAAATGGGGGCTCTAGCCGCCGCCCAACCATAACATTATATTCAGGGGAGAGCAACCCTACAAGACACCTCCCCCAGCGGTCAAGGGGGTCCATATCCCTCATCCATCAGGCCTTTACGGGAAGAGTAGGGGCAAGGCAGTCCCTTCATTCCTTGAATTTATGAAGATGTCTAAGGGGAAGCAACCATGCCAGGAGGCTAACCTTGCACCCGGGGATGTTCACCCGTAGCCAGCACAGTCTGCCGAAGCTCCGAATGCAGATGGAGCTTGCCCTACAGCGGCTGATGAAGAACAGTAAGGATCTGGTGCTAACCAGAGAGGTGCCGAGTCTGAGGCAGATGAAGCGGGTCCATCCAGGGCCGCAACTTAGGACTCTCCCAATCCCAGGTGGGCGGAAGAGATGAAGCGGGTCCATCCAGGGCCGCAACTTAGGACTCTCTCAAGCCCAGGTGGGCGGAAGAGATGAAGCTTTCCAATGTCCGAGCTGGGAGCCGAATAATGAAGCTACTTAATAAGCTCCCTGCTAGATTTACAATCTGGGAGATCCTCTCCATGAGTGAAGAGACCCGGCTGGCGATCATCACTGCCCTGCAGACACCTACTCGCTTCGAGACATGCTTGGCTGAAGCACTGCCAGAAGCCAGCATGACCTTCACTCAAGAAGACATGCTTCTTCCCACCATCAGCCACAACAGGCCGCTGTACATGAAGGGGCACCTGAACAGGAGGGAGCTAAACAGAATGCTAGTCGATCCTGGTGCAGCTGTTAATATTCTGCCCTATAGAATCTACGAGAGGCACCACTTCAACGTGTGTCTCAAAAAGGTCAGAGATATGCGTATCGCCGGCTTTAATCAGAAATGTGAAGTGTCAATGGGGGTGGCAGAGTTCACACTCACCTTGGCAGATTTCACTACGAAGGTGCAGTTTCATGTCATCGACTTCTACACCTCGTACAAGGCACTGCTTGGCCGTCCGTGGCTGCATGAAAACATGGTGGTGCCCTCTACGCTCCACCAATGCATCAAGTACAGCCTCGAAGGGAAGGAGGAGAGGATCTTTGATGATCCCCACCCGTTCGAAGTGTTCGAGTGTCATCTGGCAGACGCTCACCTATATGCAGAGCGGCCTCAGAAGGCCCAGGAAGTCAAGACCCCTGTAGAGGCATCAAAAAGCTCATCCGGCGATAGCTGGTATCCACCACCGCCGCGCGGATATGTCAAGCACAAGGCGGTCTCTCACATCACCATCACCAGGGACGTGGGTAGAATAGCACCTCCAGCTATATACCCTGAAGTAAATGAAGCCCAGGTCGATCAGCAGCACGACCGCATTGGAGTCCCTGGCGACCTCACCAAGCTGATTCCCGACATTGATAACCCCACTGTCGAGCTTTTCAAAGCTTGGGAGGTGGCGCAGATAGATGGGCCCAGCAGCTTGTTCTACACGGTTGAAGAACACCCTACTCGGGAAGACACAGATTGTTGCCTGCCCGAAGACATAGAAAATCCATCAGTTCCCGTTTGAGGTCTGGCGTTCACAATCGACCGGATGGCCAGGATGTTCCAGAAGCAACACATCCCCTCTAATCAATCTCATAAAAACAAAGAAGCTTTCCAGAAAATGTGGCATCCCGCAAGTCTAGACAAGGAACTGAGGCGCGTCTCTCAACACCTGGGGTTGGGCTTCACCCTGGAAGAATACTACTACAGTGGGCGATATGAGGTGGACACCATCTCCACCTTCTACCCTGCTGAAGACAGCCCACCGGGGGCAACTTTTGATGAATACCCAGCGAAAGCTGAATATGCTGAGCCGGCTCAGCCCGAAAATTAAGAAGCGGAGACCGTGATTCCTAGCCGATGTTGGGAGCAAGTCTATCCCGAAGAGGCGGCCCTTCAAGCCAAATTTGATACGGCTAGCAGCGGCGAAGCCAAAGATGTTGAAGAAGCAGGGACCTCTCCCTCCAATAGAGTCATGTTGATGATGACCTCAGCACCTCGCCTGCCAATCGGGGAAGCATCATCCAACTCCGATCAAGAGGCACATGCTGCCAGGAAAGAAAAGGCCACTTCTACGGAAGATACAACTGCCTCAGAGGGAGAGACCTCCTCAACCTCTGCTACAAAACTAGGAGTCTATCCCAGCTCAGTAATAAATAACCAACAGCAAGACACATGCCTGAATATAACAGTTATAAACTGCCGGCAAGTGCCCAGTGTAACAGAGGCCTTGGCCGATGAACAAGAAAGTGAAGTGGCAACTGTGGAAGAGGCTCAACTGCCCGACTGGTGAGAGCATCTCCTACGCTGGTTCCAGCACCAGCAGCTCCCGAAAGAAAAAGAACAAAGAATGAAGCTCTTGAGGGTCAAAGACTCTTATGAGATGAGAAACGGGACCCTGTTCCGAATAATGGCGGATGCCCGAAGAAAAGTTCTACTTCGTTGCTTGTCTTCAGCAGAAGTTGGGTAGGTGACGCAAGAAGTCCATGCGGGTTTAGCTGGAGTGCACCAGGCTGGCCCAAAAATGAAAATCGAGGTAAAGAAATTGGGCTACTATTGGCCCACTATGTTTGATGACTGCTGCAAGTTCGCCAAGGCTTGTCAGAAATGTCAAGAGCATGCCAATGTGTCAAGAAGACCGCCAGTGCTGCTACACCCCACCATACCGAGCTGGCCGTTTGCTCAATGGGGCACGGACGTGGTAGGGCCACTGCCAGCATCTTCATCAGGGTGAAAATACATCTTAGCAGCTACAGATTATTTCTCCAGATGGGCAGAGGCAGTAGCACTAAGAGAAATAACAGGGGAATTGGTTGCAAGGTTCTTCCGGCAGAACATAATATTCCGGTTCGGGGTTCCCAGCCGAATTATCTCGGACAATGGCAGCCATTTCAGAAACCAAAAGGTTTATCGGCTAGTTGATAAATATAAGATTGACTAGAGGACATCGTCCCCCTACAACCCTCAAGCCAACGGACATGCAGAAGCTTTCAACAAAACATTGTGCACGTTGCTGGCAAAGATCGTTAAGTCTAAAAAGAAGGATTGGGAAGAAAAGATGTATGAAGCGCTTTGGGCCTATCGTACCGTCTATAAAACCCCAACCGGCTATTCGCCATTCTCCCTCATATACGGGTCATAGGCTGTGGTGCTGATTGAATTAGAAGTCCCCTCGCTGCGAGTCGCCATCCAACATGGACTAGTCAGCAGTGAACAAACTAATGCAGAAAGAAGATTGGAAGAGCTTGCCGAGCTCGAAGGAAGGCGTCTCCGTGCGTAACAGAATATCCAACTCTACCAAGCCTGTATGGCCCGTGTTTTCGATAAGCTAGTCAAAGGACGGGAATTCAAGAAAGGTGACCTGGTGATGGTTAAAAGAAGAGAAGTGATGGCCTCTAACCCCAAAGGGAAGTTGGTTAAAAACTGGGTCGGACCATATGTCGTCCGCCGAGTATATGAAGGGGGTGCGTACGTCCTTGTAGATCACAAAGGAGTCATCCAGTTCTCCCCCCTTAATGGAAAACACTTGAAGCTGTATCACGCAGCTCAACCAGTATTCTCAAAATGACCCTTATCTTGATCTGGTGGCACTCCGCCCTGATCGAGCTACCCTTACCTTGGTTTAGTGGCACTTAGATCTGGCCGAGCTACCTTCATCATGGTCTAGTGGCACTCTGCCCTGGCCGAGCTACCCTTATCTTGGTCTGGTGGCACTCTGCCCTGATCGAGCTACCCTTACCTTGGTTTAGTGGCACTCCGTCCTAGCCGAGCTACCTTCATCATGGTCTAGTGGCACTCCGCCCTGGCCGAGCTACCCATACCTTGGTCTAGTGTCACTCCGCCCTGATCGAGCTACCTTCACCTTGGTCTAGTGGCACTCTGCCCTGGCTGAGTTACCCTTATCTTGGTCTAGTGGCACTCTGCCCTGATCGAGCTACCTTCACCTTGGTCTAGTGGCACTCCGCCCTGGCGGAGCTACCTTCATCTTGGTCTAGTGGCACTCCGCCCTGGTCGAGCTACCCTTATCTTGGTCTAGTTGCACTCCGCCCTGATCGAGCTACCTTCACCTTGGTCTAGTGGCACTCCGCCCTCGCCGAGCTACTTTCATCTTGGTCTAGTGGCACTCCGCCCTGGCCGAGCTATCCTTACCTTAGTCTAGTGGCACTCTGCCCTGATCGAGCTACCCTCACCTTGCTCTAGTGGCACTCCGCCCTGGCCGAGCTACTTATATCTTGGTCTAGTGGCACTCTGCCCTGACCGAGCTACCCTTATCTTAGTGTAGTGGCACTCTGCCCTGATCAAGCTACCCACACCTCAGTCTAGTGGCACTCCGTCCTAACCGAGCTCGCAAAAAATTAACTAGTGGACCTTACGTCCGAATCGGCGAAAAGCTCCTCCTTTGCGTCAGCATTGTCTCCTTACTGACGAATAAACTATCTTCCTTGGCACAAGACTTCGTGTCCTAGCTGACCCCTATACAACATTGTCATTGCGGGCCTTACGCCCGAACCGGCACAAATCTGTCCCTTGTGTCAACATTGTCTCCTTGCTGACGAATAAACCCTTTGCCTCGGTGCAAGACCCCGTGTTCTAGCCGACTCTCAGACAATATCGCCATGTCAAGCCTTACGTCCGACTCGACAGGAAGCTCTCTCCTTGCGTTGGCATTCCCCCCTTACCAACGAATAAACCTCTCCTCAATTGGCGCAAGGCCCCGTGCCCCAGCCAACAGCTGTTTACTATCGACTATCCTCTCCCACATGTTTCAAAAAAAAAGAAAAAAGAAAAATGGGGTTAAAAATAGAGATACCCCGCTGGACTTGTTCCTATATTCGGAACAAGGGCAAAAATGGCTATCACCCGGCTACGGCGAAAACCCGAGAGGGCGCCGTAGGCAAAATTGGGTACCCCGCCACGTGAAAACCCGAAAGGGCGCGTGGGCAAAAGCAAGAGGGGGCTGGCTTCGGCGAAAACCCGAAAGGGCGCTTAAGCCAGTAAAGTGGTAATCTAAAAGTTCCTTTTCTTTCTCCTCCTAATGAAACTCCAGAAGGGACGATCATCAAAAGTCCCACCGGAGGTCTCCTACCAAACCCATGTTCGACCCTCGTCATTGTCGGCGAGACCGGTCGATCTCTACCTTTAACTCGGACCTTTCGTCCCTGTTAATGAATATACCTTTGCTTCGACATGTAGCCCATGTCGATGAACAAACCCATGTTCGACCCTCGTCATCGTCGGCGAGACCGGTCGATCTCTACCTTTAACTCGGACCTTTCATCCCGGTTAATGAATATACCTTTGCTTCGACATGTAACCCATGTCGATGAACAAACCCAACTTCGACCCTCGTCATCATCGGCAAGATCAGTCGATCTCTACCTTTAACTCGGACCTTTCGTCCCTGTTAATGAATATACCTTTGCTTCGACATGTAACCCATGTCGATGAACAAGCCCAACTTCAACCCTCGTCATCATCGGCGAGATCGGTCGATCTCTACCTTTAACTCAGACCTTACATCCTTGTTAATGAATATACCTTTGCTTCGACATGTAACCCATGTCGATGAACAAACTTATGTTCGACCCTCGTCATCATCGACGAGACCGGTCGACCTCTGCCCTCTAACTTGGACCTTTCGTCCTCGTTAACGAACTGCCCTGACGTTTAACCAATGTCGACGAACAAACTCAGGTCTGACCCTTGTCAGCATCGGCAAGGCCGGTCGGCATGTTAGCAGAACGAACGTTGATTTATATTTTTTAAAAAAAGAAAAGATAATAAAATGAGGCTTAAAATAGAGGTGCCTCGCCGGCCTTGTTTCTGCACCAGGACAAGGGCAAAAATGGCTTTAACCCGGCTGCAGTGAAAACCCAAAAGGGCGCCGTAGGTAAAATAAGATACCCCACTACGTGAAAACTGTTAGTGTTGGTGTGCTACATGCCAATTTAGGGTCGGGTAGACCCGATAAATGTATGATCTTGTTCATTATTAATAAAGTGGTGTTTGAGCGTAAATATGCGATTGTGTTACTTTACGTTGTCCCTAGGATATGTGGTTGTAAAGTCAGCTCGAGATGGGATCTCGAACATGAGATTGACTTTACATGTACACATGCCTTAAACTGTTCCTGGTTGGAGGGTAATCACTCGGGGACTTTGATTATCTATTAAACCAGTACACATGATGTGTCAGTGACCAGTCTTATGGTCATTAGTGCGGGGCACCAACACATATGTGTAGGTGTATGTCCTTGAAGGATGTACACTGAACTGATCCGCTATTGGATCTTCAGACGGTTGATTATACCTAATGTCAACTGAAGATCCAACTGTCTCAGTAGCATCGTTGGTCCTTTGACCTGAGATATTGATTGGATCTTACACGAGGACTGGAATGGTTTAATTACTTGGCTAAGTGACTTTAACCATAAGTCATGAGTTGCCGAGTCATTAACCACTCCAGGATACGTGTGAAGATCATCAATGGTCAAGAGGGGATCGCTCACTGTCGGGTATATATCAGACAGTTAATGGGTCATGACATTGACGCTCCGTTAAATCCCTGGCCAGGGTCATGTGAGTTCGTTTAGAACGGACGTCATACACTTTAAGGAGGTCATAGTCAAATGGCACGATCATGGGATTTGACAGAAACCATACCCTCGATCGTACCAGACTCATGAAAGGAGCGAGAGATTATATCGATGCGCTAACTGTTGACTTACAGGTACCAGACAGGCTAGTTTAAACCTGCCGTCCTCTAGGATCACGTGGATTTACTTGACCCAACGTGATCAAAGGTTCGGAATAAATTAAACTATTATTCGGCTCTTGTAGAAGCGAAGAATACGTTTAATTTACTTCTAATTAGGAATTAGAAGTTAATGGGCCTTAAACTAGAGTGACTATGGGCCTAGAGGATCACACACAATGGATTCTTGGGTGACGGATTATTATTATACAAATGTATGTATTATTTCTATTTAATTCCTTTTGGAAAGGAGTGTAAATGGAGCTTAATACATATGTATAATATGAAATATGACATATATACAGTTTCGGTCTTTTGGAGCCCTTTTCAAATAAGCCTAAACTCTATATATAGAATCCTACGTGAAGCTCATTCGAGCTTCTTCCAATCTCTCTTGGCTTAACCAAGCATTAAGGGTTAAGAGAGGAGGATTAGCTCCTCCCCCCTTTCCTTCCTCTTGCTCTCTCTCTCCAGAAGGTGAAAGGGTCGGGGAAGGTCCGTGCTGGGGGGTACTGTCACTGCAGAAGGGTCCGTGTGGATCTGCTCTAGAGGCTGTGCAGTTGTGCGGCTCGGTATTCTGCATCGGGCATTGCGGACAGCGTCGTTCCGCGCAAGGTATAAACACGCAACCTGTAATTAGGCGGGTTGGAGTCTTAGAAACACCGATTAGAGTACAGATTAAGGTTTCCATAACACCGGGATCGGGCAAATGAATTTTTGTTATCCGCTGCGGCGCCCGTAGGTGCAGTGCAAAACCTTACAGTGGTATCAGAGCCAGGTTTGCGCTCTAATCGGGATTTTTATCGTCGTATAGAACCATATTTGAAAGGGGATTAAATCTTCAATTGTTATTATCACTAGGGGATGCTGGGCATCCCCGTTCTTCCAGGATGCTGGGCATCGCTGGAGCAAATTTTTTAGAAAAAAAAAAAAATTGGCCCGCGTTTGGCGCACTGCGCCTTGGGCGCGGTGCGCCCGCCGCGTGCGCCGCGTGGGCGGCGTACGCGGCACCGCGGGTCAGCGCCAGCGGGCGCTGACCCTCGGTGGGGGGGGGGGGGGGGGGAGGGCGCGGGCGCCGCCCACGCGCGCGGGGGCCCCGCAATTTTTTTTAATTTAAAAAAATGTATTTTAATATTTTTAATTTATTAGTGCAGGAATAACAATATATATATTAGATATATATATATATATATATATATATGCACAGTAAATTAAATCGGATTTTATCTAGTAGGTTAATTGTGTTATCTCGATGGTAAATGTCAAATGTTAAATTTTATTTAACCGTGTTGAATTTATCGAGGTGAGATAATTATTATTTACCTTGAGATAAAATGATAATAATTGAAGTTACTTCAGTAAAATTTAAGTTTTTGAATTTTTAATTATTAGATAATTAAAAAGTTTAAATTTTAAATTTTATTGAAGTTAAATGTAGAAAATTCAAATATTTAAATTTTAATTATTAGATAATTGTTAAATTCAAATTTTGAATTTTAGAAAATTACTAATTGAGGATAATTGCATTATTTTAAATTTATTTTCAAACAAATTATTAGATAATTAGTTTGAATTTAAATTTAAATTATTGACATGTTTAAATTTTGAATTTAAATTTGATTATTGGATAATTAAATTTAAATTTAAATTTAATTAATTATCTCAATTAGATGCCCCTGTAGAAAATGATGGTTCTTTACGTGCTCTACTTTATTTACCTTGTATTGGCCTGCTTGTATGTTTAATTTTTTATTAATCATGCTTCGATTTTTGAAATTAAACAAAGCTGACCTATTTTTGTTTGCACATCCCATTTTTAAATTCGCAAGTAAGGATTATTTTCAAAAAATAACCCTTGATTGATTTTATTTGAATGGGTTGGCAAGTGATCATGGACTTGGATTAATGTAATTAATTGGGGTCTGCGAACCTCCTTTCTCTCTCTGCGAAAATTCCAATGTACTTCTATCTTCCTTAATTGTTGTACTCGCCCTAAGGGTTTCTGGAATTTTATTGATATGTAATTTACATTTTTTCGACCTGCGTGCTGTGTAAAAGTTGTAATTACTGAGGCGTCGGAGTTTAAAAGCGCGGAGCACACCCGACGAGGACGATCCAGCTGCTTCGGAAGCGGGCCGGATGCCTTAGTTACATTAGGGATTAAGTCCATGATTACTTGCATTTTATTTTTGCATTGGATGCATTTATTTTATGCAAACTACTCGGTACGGTAAATATATTTAATATATTTATATTACCACCTAGGGTGAGATCAAGATAAAATTAAATTCCCTCGCGATTGAATTTTAGATCTGGTAAGTGTGGCTCTAGGAGTCGTCGTGGCCCTCCATCATTATGGAGTGAATGAACGTCTTCATTTCATGGATTTGTTGTGCTTTCCACAAGGTCCATGAGTTTGGGGACGGGATTAAACTCCAAGGCTCGGCCTCAATGGGGTGAGGAATTGAACTCGACTTTGTTGTGCTTTCCACAAGGGTCGGGTCATGAACTCATTGCTATGAAGTAATGATGGTTAGATCTAACCGAGAATATCCTTTGTTGTACTTTCCACAAGGGGATGATTTCTCGGGGGCCGAATATCGGATATTGCATTAGATGCAAGTGCCTGTTGACTACCCTTGAGATGGTGTATGGCTTGTTGTACTTTCCACAAGGTCGTACATCAATCTCGTTGGGATTCTGACCCACTAGGTTGATCTCGTTGATCTCCCGTTCTATATACTGAGGGTTATATAGTCCAATCGAAAAATAGTGGGACTAACTAAGATAGAAAACCACATCTAAGTTAGAATTTGAACACATGCTAAGTTGTCTTTTATTTCTTATCCATATTATAATGTCGTCGTCCAACCCCCTCCGCGACATCTTGGATGCAAATAGATTAACTGGACCGAACTACTCGGATTGGCTTCGTAATCTACGCATAGTCCTTACCGCCGAAAAGATTGCGTACGTGTTGGACACGGTTCATTCTGAGCCAGCTCCTGATGCCGACGAGGGCGAGTTACTGGCTTATGCCAAGTGGTCTGAGGACTCCTCCCTTACCCAATGTTACATGTTGGCCTCTATGGGTCCCGAGCCACAGAGGCAATTTGAAAAGACTGATTGTAGAAGTATACTTCTCAATCTACGCTAGCTCTTCGGGGAGTAGGGTAGGATTGAGAGATATGATATCTCAAAAAGGCTTTTCAGGACGGATGTCTGAGGGTTCATCAGTACAGGCCCATGTACTGAAAATGATGGAGTGGATTGAAAGACTCAATGCATTGGGGTTCAAGTTGGATCTTGAACTATGCATTGATCTTATACTCTAATCATTGCCCGATTCCTTTTCTTCCTTCATCATAAACTTTAACATGAATAGAATTGATGCAACTCTCCCGGAGCTGCTCAACATGTTAAAGAGTGCTGAAGGAACCATGCAGAAAGATAAAACATCTTCGTCTGTAATGATTGTTGGCCGGGCCAACAAGAAAAGGAAGGCCTCTCAAATATCCACCACGAGTAACAAAGGGAAGGGAAAGAAAAAGGCCACGGGTAAGCAAATCGCCAAAGTTGACAAAGGGAAGGGTAAGAAGAATGAAAAGGAAGATAAATATTTTCGATGCGGGGAAACTGGGCATTTGAAAAGGAATTGCAAGGTAATTCTAAATGAAGGTATTTTTGTCATAGACCTTAATTTGTCATATATGAAATCTACATCATGGGTATTGGATACTGGATGTGCATCTCATATCTGCAATTCTGTGCAGGTGCTGGCAAATAGAAGGCGATTGGGCAAAAAGGAGATTGAACTGAGGGTGGGCAATGGAGCTTTAGTTTCAGCCAAAGCTATTGGGACTGTACGCCTCAGTTTACCTTCAGGAGTCATTCTGGAGCTGAATGACTGTTATTATGTTCCTAATATTATTAAGAACATTATTTCAATCTCTGGCTTGTATAACATTGGATATACATTGGCTTTTAATAGCACTGGGTGCTCTATAATGAATAATAGTTTGATAATAGCCAATGGTTCATTAGTCAATGGTCTTTATGTATTAGATACACGTTCTAATGTTATGCAAATTTCCAATGCTGATGAAGTGAATTATGCATATCTATGTCATTGCAGGCTTGGTCATGTAGGCGAGAAAAGAGTCTCTCACATACACTCAAATGGGTATTTGAATACATTCGAATACAAGCCATTTGATACCTGTGAGTCGTGTCTCATGGGAAAAATGACCAAGGCTCCCTTTAGTGGACATGGTGAGAGGGCTGTTGACCTTCTCGAGCTCATACACTCGGATGTGTATGGACCCATGTCCGTGGAAGCAAAAGGGGTTACCTCTATTTCATTTCTTTTATTGATGACTTCTCTAGATATGGCTATGTGTATTTAATGAGAAATAAGTCACAAGCCTTTAAGAAGTTTAAGGAATAGAAGAATGAAGTAGAGAAACAGACTGGCAAAAGTATTAATGTGACGACCCGGAGCTCCGGATACCGATATACCGATAACATCGATATACCGATACCAAGAACTGGGGAAGCCACCCAAGAGGCTGATGAGGCCCCTGAAGGGTTAGTGAAGTTTGTCGAGGAGTTGTATAACAAATTGGAATTTCAACGCGTAATAATAGCTAAACAACAATTACAATTAAGTGCGGAAGCAAAATAAACTATCAGAATGATAAAATATATACAATAGTCCAGATTTACAACAGCAACAAGTCCAAACTGACAGAAAAGAGAGTCCCAATGTACAACTACACGGGGCATACCCCGGTCAAAAGTATAAAAGACCAACCGACTACTGCTGGCACACTACTAGATGCCGACAAAAATCACGCGAAGCTCCAGGAGACGGCGGATGTGACTCACCTGAAAGTAGGAAGGGTGAGTCACAGCCAGACTCAGTAGGGGTCACGCGGATCCCTACCTCGCAACTAAACACGCAGGCATACACATATGATAGCAGTTAAAGCATGCATTTAAAGCAATAAACATGCGATTGGCATAAATCAAACACATTTATAGTAAAGCTGTAAAACCTATCTAAGCAGTTTAAACAGCTAACTACATGCCAATTAAATATAGGTATAAGCGTCAGGAACTACATCTACCAATAGAAAGAAAAGCTCAACTAACCCGGAGATAGGAAAAAGAAGAGACCACAAGAAGTGAGAGACCAGATGCGTCCACTGACGGCTTACACTGCATCTCAAGCAACTCGCATGGCTAGTGTCTCCAAGCGAGAGGCGTAACAGTACCAAATCGAACCAAACCGAGTAACTAGTCAGAGTAACACTCGTCAGTGTCAGTCCAAGCCTCTGACCACGTGTGCACACACTGGCTCGTGCCTAAGCCAGGCTCTCCAGCTAGTTTTCCCTCTTAGTAGGACGCTACTATTGGCCGAGGGCCCACGGTGACTAGCTTAAAAATCGTGTAACGGGGCTACCCTGTCCACCTTTCCCAGGAGGGCCGACACTCCAAGTCAGAGGGCTACGACTAGTGGCTCCATCACAAGGAAAGAGAGAGCTACTTCTATTGGGATCTAAAATAATGTCACAGTTTTTATAAAATAAGTTAAACATGGCGTATATGCAACATGGAATGCATAACTAATAGGCTGGCAACACAACCAAACTACCAGGCAAGCGACGGTCGAAGACCCACGCGCTATTAGAAAGAGACGGTCGGGGACTGGCGCGTTACATCAAGAGCGACGTGCTGGTCTCCGTCCGTTACTTCCACCCGCGTTCCAGCTCAAAGGTGCAGGGGGGAATGTGACGGTAGGGGCCCTGTGCGTCGCTTCCAAGCGGCGCGGTAGGTCACCGCCGTTACATCCTCCCGAGTACCAAAACTCAAAAGCCCTAAAGGGGAGAGTGACGGTGGGGGTCCTAGGCGTTGCTTCGAAGCGACGCGCGGGAGCACCGCCGTTACTTTCACCCGAGGCTCAAACCAACGCACAGTGTTCAGAAAACAGCAGCAGATGAAGCGACGCCCCGGTCTCGGCGCGTCGTTTGGAAACGACGGCCGGTCGACAGACCGCCGGGCTCACCGCCTCACCGGGCTACCTGAAAACAACGAAAGAGTAACGGATGGGGATCCCTCCGTTACTCTCCAAACGACGCCCCTCGTTGGGCCGTTATTTGGAAAGTGACGCGTCCATCTTGAACCGTCAGGCAAGTGACGGTTCCTGGCAGGACCGTCACTCCACCTGGGTTACGGGCGAGTACGGTTTGTAAACCGAACCCCCCCCCCGGACGGCTGAAAACGTCGGGTAACGTCATAAAAATCTGAACCCTGTCAAACCACGCAGTTTATACAACATCCAATCACCAATCATGCCAATAAAATTAAAAGACGATGGCCATGGAATCAATTTCATGAATTTAGGGCAAAATAACACTAAATTACACTAACATGGAAAATTGCACAAAAATCAAGAAAACAGGCATCGAACCACGGCGCATGTGGTATCAACGGGTTCCTAGCAAGGAGAAGATTCCATCCCCCTACCTCTTACGCAGTGGGAACGCCGATTCGGTGCCGAACGGTCGACGAGAGCCACGCCGTCCACACGGCGCCAAGCGACACCACGCTCCGCGGATCGAGGGAAGAAGGGCGTCACCGCGATCCACGCGAAACGACCTTCCCGCCGGTACCTCCCTTGCTTCGATCAGCAGCCGTCTGGGCTAGAACCGAGCGAAAGAGAGATTTCGAGAAATTAGGCCTAAAATAACCCAAAAAGGGGTTTGCACGGAAAACGATGAAAATGACAGCGGATGGCAACGCATGTGGCGTCAATGGATTCCTGGCAAGACGAGGAGTCCATTTCCCTACCTCGATCGCGACGAAACATGCAAATCGGTGCAGATCGGGCGACGGAAGCCACGCCGTCCTCTCGCGCCCACGCGTCTCCGAGCTCCACGGATCGAGACGAGGTCAGCGTCAAAACGTTCCTCGTGTCGAGCCGGTTCCAACGGTGTCTCCCACGCCTCGATCGGACCCCACCCGGGCCAAATCCGAGAGAGAAAGGGAGAGGAGGAGAGAGAACGTGTGAGGGAGAGAGAGAGAAAGAGAGAGATCGAGAGTGAGAGGGGAGAGAGAGAGTGGCGTGCGTGAGTTATAAAAAAAATCCGATTTTTCTATTTTTTTTTGTAAAAATTCTTAAAATTGCACTTTAACCTCTCAAGGAAATAAAATCGTTAATATGCCCCTTAAATTTTAATAACTCTTTATCTAATTCGAATAAATGCCTAACCAAGGCCTAAAAATCCGCAAAAATAGTCGAAACGATCCTCACGAAGAGTACACTGCCATTGTATTGTCCACGAGCCGATAAGCTGAGAGGTAAACTCACCATAGGGTTCTGCAGATTATACAAGAGAAGAACCACACGGTTCATAAGACCTCAACTCGGGAGATACAAAAGCAATTGCCAAACTCTCCAAAAAGAATCCGAAAACCTACTAAAGATCCAGGATATTACATCCTCCCCTCCTTTAAGGAATTTCGTCCTCGAAATTCAAGGACTAACAAGGAAGAAGCGAGGGAAGAACAACCCGACTCAGAATCAACGCAATCTCGAGAAACACAACTCAGAGGAACACCGTCAGACCATCATCACAAGTACACGCTCAGGAGTGAGCGCGACACAAGTGAACACAAGTCCGACACCTCCGAAACAGGGCAACGTCGCTTGCGTCTCACAGGATGGGAGACACGACTGCCACAACAACAAATCACCGATCTCGAGGAGATGAAACAACAGACACCTAAAACAGTGTCTCAAATAAGGAAACAAGGTCCTTACAATTAACATCCTGACGACATCATCGATTCCAGTGCCCAAGGCAACAAGGAACACCGGGCACACTGAAAATCAACGACAAATTCGCAGGAAACAGTAACACAACAACAGCACCGGACCATAAAGACAATCAAGTCAGCCCTCATTCAGATATCACATCTAATCAAGTCGCGAGCTAACTCTAACAGGAGACAAGAGTACAGCAAGCTAACTGACAAGACAATGGTCCTCGACTGAGACACAAAATCATACGGATATAACACTAAATCAACAACACAACGGCACTCGCAGGATCCCAGCTCCGTACTGGACATAGAACTACGGGCACACTGCAAGCAGGGTCACATCAGGGCAAAAGAACAGTTGAACACACGACCTCAAGGACTAGTCATGCATCAAGCCGCTCACCAAGAAAAGACCCAAATAACAAAAACACGACAATAATCTCGGGGAGCGCATCTCAAAGTTTACGAACACACCTCAAGAGCACAACACCCAAGAAAGAGAATGCAGAGTAAAAGGTAGTTGATCAGCAGGAGAGCCGACAAATTCCCTAATACTCGCAATGGTTAATGCCAATACCAGAAGATGATCAGCAACAACACGAGAACAGGCAACATCAAGGCACATGAAGCCAAGATGAAGTTAAATCGAGAAGAACGGAATTCTCGACTGTCCAGAATCTCACAACAATGATTCTCGACCAATGGGTGACCAGCCCACACGCTTCCGCTACGCACTCAAATAACGCACATAGGCAACAGAGAATATCTCGGTATCCGCATCTCAGCACACACACGGCTCCATCGCAATTCATAAAATCGCAATATGATATGCCACGAGTACTGATCCCACGAGCAACCGATCATAAATAGCCTAAGTGCAACAGAGGAGAGTACCAGCCTTAATACAAAGCCCAAGGAAAGGCGCTAATCTCAGCCTACCTTTATGTCCTGAAAACGACAAGTGAGCCTCACAACATATCGGCCGTTAAACACGACACGACGCAACACGGTACGCAACAGCTTTCGAAACAAAGATTAAGTCTCAAGCCAGGCGACCGCAAATCAAGAAGAAAATCAGGCTCAAAATAAAAGCTGTCCTTGATAAGCACATACAGGACAAAGGCATTACCAAGACGGCAATTCCAAGGTCGACTTCGAAAAGAAACCACCAAATGGGATGAGAGCATCAAGCTTACTAACAAAAGCTCACCAAGAATGGAAAAGCCTAGCTCGCTCGAACAACTTCTCAATCAAAGGGGTTTAGTCGAGCACTCCAACAGAAGTGAAACACCTCAGGAGTTGAACGGATTTGAGCTGGGATGACCAAAACAACGTAAAAATGTGTACGGCCACCTCAACAACTCAAAAAGGTCAACAGCACCCCGAGCAAATGACGAAAAACCATGCGATAAGAAATCGCAAACCCAATGCCAGCAATTTCGACCAAGAAGGGAAAAGCTAACAGGGAAACATTAAGGAACTCACAAGTAACAGGAAAAGATAACTACTGAGGCTAAGAACCTCAATTCAACACCATCAAATGATCTACAAATTCAGATAACATAAAGCACAACGAAGACTACTCACGTGGCTGTTGGCACTGACGGTAACAAGCCACTTAGCCCTCACAGAGAAAATAGACCTCTAAGAAAATCACTGGCGACAAAACGATTAAACCACGCTAGCATAGGATCCACTCACGAATCTAGCTAACGTCCACCTCATCCGTCATTCCATCACGTTCTAACCCATTCCGTCGCGTCTCTACCTCGGTCAACTCGACACGGTCGCGCGCCCCGCGTTGAGAGAAACAGAGGAAAAGAGAAACGAGGATAAAGTAGAACGGGAGAAATGAAAAGGATAGGAGAGGAGAAAACCAAAATCACACGGATAGGATTAGCACAATGAACAATTAAGGAATAATTAGATCACATACAGTTCAAGTAACTACGATAAATAAAACACAAATTAACTGATCGAGAAGTAGAATCGCACCTTCCACAACGTAAGACGTCACTGCTCAGCAAGGGGAAGCTGAGATGACGAAAGATCTTGCTGAGGCTGCGACGACAAAGGTTGGACCTGGAACGGCTGCGGCTGGGTAAACCGAGAGAACTGCACCGGTCTCGACCTAAGAGGGCAATCTCGAACAACGTGACCCGGTTGGTCACATCGAAAGCAAACAATGGGCAGAGAACACGGCTAGCCCTTATGATGACCACCACATCTCCGGCACGTCCACGGCTGCCTAACGGCAGACCCCTGAAGCTATTGAGAAGAAGGTACTGACGACGGAACAACACTGGCAGAAGGCTGCTGGGCGAGCCGCTTCTCACGCTCCCCCGACTTACTCCGGGTATTCATGGACGGAGGTGTACCACGATCAACCGGCACAAGAGATGGGGCCCTAGTCACATCCGACTGCCTGACCTGTTGATCCTTAGATGCCCGAATCTTCTTAGACTTCTTGTATCGGAATCTCTTGCCTTTAGACTTAGAGGAAGAAGCAACTTCGGCAGCAGGGATAACGGAAGGGACTCCGGGTACTCTCGGCAAATAGACCTGCTGGAACTGTCCTGACGGCTGAGGGACAAAGTAACACTGCACACCAGGCACACCAGGCTGAGTAGACTCGGCCTGAGTACACCCTTGAGGTCTCACTTGCCCCTCACCAGACGGCGTTCCAACCAGATCACCCGATAAACCTTCCACCACTTGAGCAGGAGTTGCAGGAACTTGACCAGGCACAGGTGCATAAACCAACACGACAACCACTGGAGGAGAAGTACCACTTCCCGCCCCGGAAACATGCGCCTTCTTGCGACGTGCCATCAAACCCTAGGAAGCACATAACGACGAAAACCATATCAGCAATCACGGAAAACATCCTAAGCCAGCAATAGACGATGCAGATGGACTTACTCTGGACAGACGCTATGCAATTTCAATTTCTTATACAAACTCTCAACACAGCTCTGATACCAACTGTGACGACCCGGAGCTCCGGATACCGATATACCGATAACATCGATATACCGATACCAAGAACTGGGGAAGCCACCCAAGAGGCTGATGAGGCCCGTGAAGGGTTAGTGAAGTTTGTCGAGGAGTTGTATAACAAATTGGAATTTCAACGCGTAATAATAGCTAAACAACAATTACAATTAAGTGCGGAAGCAAAATAAACTATCAGAATGATAAAATATATACAATAGTCCAGATTTACAACAGCAACAAGTCCAAACTGACAGAAAAGAGAGTCCCAATGTACAACTACACGGGGCATACCCCGGTCAAAAGTACAAAAGACCAACCGACTACTGCTGGCACACTACTAGATGCCGACAAAAATCACGCGAAGCTCCAGGAGACGGCGGATGTGGCTCACCTGAAAGTAGGAAGGGTGAGTCACAGCCAGACTCAGTAGGGGTCACGCGGATCCCTACCTCGCAACTAAACATGCAGGCATACACATATGATAGCAGTTAAAGCATGCATTTAAAGCAATAAACATGCGATTGGCATAAATCAAACACATTTATAGTAAAGCTGTAAAACCTATCTAAGTAGTTTAAACAGCTAACTACATGCCAATTAAATATAGGTATAAGCGTCAGGAACTACATCTACCAATAGAAAGAAAAGCTCAACTAACCCGGAGATAGGAAAAAGAAGAGACCACAAGAAGTGAGAGACCAGATGCGTCCACTGACAGCTTACACTGCATCTCAGGCAACTCGCATGGCTAGTGTCTCCAAGCGAGAGGCGTAACAGTACCAAATCGAACCAAACCGAGTAACTAGTCAGAGTAACACTCGTCAGTGTCAGTCCAAGCCTCTGACCACGTGTGCACACACTGGCTCGTGCCTAAGCCAGGCTCTCCAGCTAGTTTTCCCTCTTAGTAGGACGCTACTATTGGCCGAGGGCCCACGGTGACTAGCTTAAAAACCGTGTAACGGGGCTACCCTGTCCACCTTTCCCAGGAGGGCCGACACTCCAAGTCGGAGGGCTACGACTAGTGGCTCCATCACAAGGAAAGAGAGAGCTACTTCTATTGGGATCTAAAATAATGTCACAATTTTTATAAAATAAGTTAAACATGGCGTATATGCAACATGGAATGCATAACTAATAGGCTAGCAACACAACCAAACTACCAGGCAAGCGACGGTCGAAGACCCACGCGCTACTAGAAAGCGACGGTCGAAGACCCACGCGCTATTAGAAAGAGACGGTCGGGGACTGGCGCGTTACATCAAGAGCGACGCGCTGGTCTCTGTCCGTTACTTCCACCCGCGTTCCAGCTCAAAGGTGCAGGGGGGAATGTGACGGTAGGGGCCCTGTGCGTCGCTTCCAAGTGGCGCGGTAGGTCACCGCCGTTACATCCTCCCGAGTACCAAAACTCAAAAGCCCTAAAGGGGAGAGTGACGGTGGGGGTCCTAGGCGTTGCTTCGAAGCGACGCGCGGGAGCACCGCCGTTACTTTCACCCGAGGCTCAAACCAACGCACAGTGTTCAGAAAACAGCAGCAGATGAAGCGACGCCCTGGTCTCGGCGCGTCGTTTGGAAACGACGGCCGGTCGACAGACCGCCGGGCTCACCGCCTCACCGGGCTACCTGAAAACAACGAAAGAGTAACGGATGGGGATCCCTCCGTTACTCTCCAAACGACGCCCCTCGTTGGGCCGTTATTTGGAAAGTGACGCGTCCATCTTGGACCGTCAGGCAAGTGACGGTTCCTGGCAGGACCGTCACTCCACCTGGGTTACGGGCGAGTACGGTTTGTAAACCGAACCCCCCCCCCGGATGGCTGAAAACGCCGGGTAACGTCATAAAAATCTGAACCCTGTCAAACCACGCAGTTTATACAACATCCAATCACCAATCATGCCAATAAAATTAAAAGACGATGGCCATGGAATCAATTTCATGAATTTAGGGCAAAATAACACTAAATTACACTAACATGGAAAATTGCACAAAAATCAAGAAAACGGGCGTCGAACCACGGCGCATGTGGTATCAACGGGTTCCTAGCAAGGAGAAGATTCCATCCCCCTACCTCTTACGCAGTGGGAACGCCGATTCGGTGCCGAACGGTCGACGAGAGCCACGCCGTCCACACGGCGCCAAGCAACACCACGCTCCGCGGATTGAGGGAAGAAGGGCGTCACCGCGATCCACGCGAAACGACCTTCCCGCCGGTACCTCCCTTGCTTCGATCAGCAGCCGTCTGGGCTAGAACCGAGCGAAAGAGAGATTTCGAGAAATTAGGCCTAAAATAACCCAAAAAGGGGTTTGCACGAAAAACGATGAAAATGACAGCGGATGGCGACGCATGTGGCGTCAATGGATTCCTGGCAAGATGAGGAGTCCATTTCCCTACCTCGATCGTGACGAAACACGCAAATCGGTGCAGATCGGGCGACGGAAGCCACGCCGTCCTCTCGCGCCCACGCGTCTCCGAGCTCCACGGATCGAGACGAGGTCAGCGTCAAAACGTTCCTCGTGTCGAGCCGGTTCCAACGGTGTCTCCCACGCCTCGATCGGACCCCACCCGGGCCAAATCTGAGAGAGAAAGGGAGAGGAGGAGAGAGAACGTGTGAGGGAGAGAGAGAGAAAGAGAGAGATCGAGAGTGAGAGGGGAGAGAGAGAGTGGCGTGCGTGAGTTATAAAAAAAATCCGATTTTTCTATTTTTTTTGTAAAAATTCTTAAAATTGCACTTTAACCTCTCAAGGAATTAAAATCGTTAATATGCCCCTTAAATTTTAATAACTCTTTATCTAATTCGAATAAATGCCTAACCAAGGCCTAAAAATCCGCAAAAATAGTCGAAACGATCCTCACGAAGAGTACACTGCCACTGTATTGTCCACGAGCCGATAAGCTGAGAGGTAAACTCACCATAGGGTTCTGCAGATTATACAAGAGAAGAACCACACGGTTCATAAGACCTCAACTCGGGAGATACAAAAGCAATTGCCAAACTCTCCAAAAAGAATCCGAAAACCTACTAAATATCCAGGATATTACAATTAAGGCTCTTCGATCGGATCGAGGAGGTGAATACTTAAGCCATGAATTCACTTCTTATCTTAAAGATCATGGAATAGTTTCTCAGTGGACTCCACCGTATACACCACATCACAATGGTGTATCCGAAAGGAGAAACATGACCTTATTAGACATGGTCTGATCCATGATGTCTATGTCAGGACTACCCTTGTCTCTCTGGGGCTATGCATTAGACACTGCAGCATATTTATTGAATAGGATCTCAAGTAAATCAGTTCCTTCTATACCATATGAGATATGGAAGGGCAGGAAACCAAATTTTAATCACATTAAAATTTGGGGGTGTCCTGCCCATGTAAAGAAGAACGATAGTGATAAGCTTGAGTCGAGAACCGATAAGTGTAAGTTTGTGGGATATCCAAAGGAGACGTTTGGATATTATTTCTATCACCCTTCTGAGCAAAGGGTCTTGGTGGCCAAGAGAGCTGTATTTATGGAAAGAGAATATCTACTCCAGAAAAACAGTGGGAGCCAGATAGAATTGGACGAGGTCCAAGAACCACAACCCATAGACACAAACTCATTAGATGAGATTGTATCAGTTGATGCTATTCAAGGTGAAACACAGACACTGCGGAGATCTGGTAGACTACCGAGAGAACCTGAGAGATATGTTGGACATGTCTCAGAGGGGTCCTCTAAGGTATGTATTGATGAGGATGAAGATCCTCAATCCTACCAAGAGGCGATCCGTAGTGTACACTCCGAGAAATGGCAAGAGACAATGGATTCAGAGATCCAGTCCATGTACACAAACAAAGTTTGGAACTTAGTTGATGTACCCGAAGGGAAGGTCCCTTTCGGCTGCAAATGGATTTTCAAAAGGAAAATCGGTGCAGATGGACAGGTTGACACATACAAGGCTAGACTAGTGGCGAAAGGATATCGTCAAAGACACGGCATTGACTATGACGAGACTTTTTCGCCGGTAGCCATGGTTAAGTCAATCACAATCCTCCTTGCCATTGCTGCATACCTGGATTATGAGATCTGGCAAATGGATGTGAAGATAGCTTTTCTTAATGAAAATCTGTCAGAAGAGGTGTACATGGTACAGCCTGAAGGATTCACCTCCAAGCTACATCCTAATAAGGTATGCAAACTTCAAAGGTCCATTTATGGATTAAAGCAGGCATCTAGAAGCTGGAACTTAAGATTTGACGAGGCTGTCAAATCTTTCAACTTCATTCGGAATGAAGATGAACCCTGTGTTTACAAGAAGGTCAATGGGAGCTCTGTGACCTTCTTGGTCCTTTATGTTGATGACATCTTATTCATTGGGAATGATGTAGAGATGTTGACATCAACTAAGTCTTGGTTGTCCAAAACTTTCTCCATGAAGGATTTGGGAGAAGCATCCTATGTGCTGGGCATAAGGATGTATCGAGATAGATCTAAAAGGATGCTAGGATTATCCCAATCCATGTACATAGACACTATCCTCAAAAGGTTTATGATGGAAATTTTCAAGAGATGTCTTATTCCCATAAGACATGAAATTTGCCTATCCAAGGGGATGAGTCCTAAAACTTCTGAGGAGGTGGCACACATGAATAAGATACCCTATGCTTCGGCGATAGGGTCAATCATGTATGCAATGCTATATACACGGCCTGATGTTGCCAATGCTTTAAGCATTGTCAGTAGATATCAGGCAAATCCAGGCGAAGAGCACTGGAAGGCAGTAAAGGGTATTCTTAAGTACCTGCGAAGGGCTAAGGATCATTTTCTGCTTTATGGAGGAGAGGACCTACAGCTTAAAGCTTACACAGATTCTAGTTTCCAGTCAGATCCAGATGACTGCAAATCCATATCTAGATTTGTATTCATGTTGAATGGAGGGGCAGTCAGTTGGAGAAGCTCCAAGCAAGATACGACTGCAGACTCGACGACTGAGGCAGAATATATTGCTACAGCTGAAGCTGCTAAGGAAGCTGTCTGGATGAAGAAATTCATCTTGGAACTTGGCGTAGTTCCCGAGATATCAGCTCCCATCCCATTATTTTGTGATAATAATGGGGCCATCGCCCAGGCGAAAGAACCGAGATCTCACCAAAGGTCAAAGCATATTCTCAGGCGCTTTCACCTTATTCGGGAGATTATTGATCGTGGAGATGTGGCGGTAGAGCGTGTACCGTCAGAAGACAACATAGCAGATCCACTGACTAAGCCTTTGACACAGACTGTATTTGAGCATCATCGGGATAAGATGGGCCTCAAAGTTGTGGCCAATTGGCTGTAGTTCAAGTGGGAGATTGTTAGTGTTGGTGTGCTACATGCCAATTTAGGGTCGAGTAGACCCGATAAATGTACGATCTTGGTCATTATTAATAAAGTGGTGTTTGAGGGAAAATATGTGATTGTGTTACTTTACGTTGTCTCTAGGATATGTGGTTGTAAAGTCAGCTCAAGATGGGATCTCGAACATGAGATTGACTTTACATGTACACATGCCTTAAACTGTTCCTGGTTGGATGGTAATCACTCGGGGACTTTGATTACCTATTAAACCAGTACACATGATGTGTCAATGACCAGTCTCATGGTCATTGGTGCGGGACACCAATACATATGTGTAGGTGTATGTCCTTGGAGGATGTACACTGAATTGATCCGCTATTGGATCTTCAGATGGTTGATTATACCTAATGTCAACTGAAGATCCAACTGTCTCAGTAGCATCGTTGGTCCTTTGACCTGAGACATTGATCGGATCTTACACGAGGACTGGAATGGTTTAATTACGTGGCTAAGTGACTTTAACCATAAGTCATGAGTTGCCAAGTCATTAACCACTCCAGGATACGTGTGAAGATCATCAATGGTCAAGAGGGGATCGCTCACTGTCGGGTATATATCAGACAGTTAATGGGTCATGACATTGATGCTCCGTTAAATCCCTGGCCAAGGTCGTGTGAGTTCGTTTAGAACGGACGTCATACACTTTAAGGAGGTCATAGTCAAATGGCATGATCATGGGGTTTGACAGAAACCATACCCTCGATCGTACCAGACTCATAGAAGGAGCGAGGGATTATATCGATGCGGTAACGGTGGACTTACAGGTACCAGACATGCTGGTTTAAACCCGACGTCCTCTAGGATCACGTGGATTTGCTTGACCCAACGTGATCGAAGGTTCGGAATAAATTAAACTATTATTCGGCTCTTGTAGAAGCGAAGAATACGTTTAATTTACTTCTAATTGGGAATTAGAAGTTAATGGGCCTTAAACTAGAGTGACTATGGGCCTAGAGGATCACACACAATAGATTCTTGGGTGACAGATTATTATTATACAAATGTATATATTATTTCCATTTAATTCCTTTTGGAAAGGAGTGTAAATGGAGCTTAATACATATGTATAATATGAGATAGGACATATATATAGTTTCGATCTTTTGGAGCCCTTTTCAAATAAGCCTAAACTCTATATATAGAATCCTACGTGAAGCTCATTCGAGCTTCTTCCAATCTCTCTTGGCTTAACCAAGCATTAAGGGTTAAGAGAGGAGGATTAGCTCCTCCCCCCTTTCCTTCCTCTTGCTCTCTCTCTCTAGAAGGTGAAAGGGTCGAGGAAGGTCCGTACTGGGGGTACCGTCACTGCAGAAGGGTCCATGTGGATCTACTCTAGAGGCCGTGCAGTTGTGCGGCTCGGTATTCTGCATCGGGCATCGCATACAGCGTCGTTCCGCGTAAGGTATAAACACGCAACCTGTAATTAGGCGGGTTGGAGTCTTAGAAACACCGATTAGAGCACTGATTAAGGTTTCCATAACACCGAGATCGGGCAAATGAATTTTTGTTATCCGCTGCGTCGCCCGTAGGTGCTGTGCAAAACCTTACAAAAACCCGAAAGGGCGCATAGGCAAAAGCAAGAGGGCGCTAGTTCCGGTGAAAACCTGAAAAGGTGCTTGAGCCAGTAATGTGATTCAAAAATATATATATATATAGTGACACATCCTCCATCCGGAGGAATCCTTTTCGGAGACAAGACAAAGCTTCCCTTCCAGAGTCCCACCGATAAGCTACCCTTTCGGCCCTTGTCACCATCGGCAAGACCGGCCATCCTTTTCGACCCTTGTCACCATCGGCAAGATCGGTCGCTACCCTTTCGGCCCTTGTCACCATCCGCAAGACCGGCCATCCTTTTCGACCCTTGTCACTATCGACAAGATCGGTCGCTACCCTTTTGGCCCTTGTCACCATCGGCAAGACCCGCCAACCTTTTCGACCCTTGTCACCATCGACAAGATCGGTCGCTACCCTTTCGGCCCTTGTCACCATCGGCAAGACCGGCCATCCTTTTCGACCCTTGTCACCATCGGCAAGACCGGCCATCCTTTTTGACCCTTGTCACCATCGGCAAGATCGGTCGCTACCTTTTCGGCCCTTGTCACCATCGGCAAGACCGGCCATCTTTTCGACCCTTGTCACCATCGGCATGATCGGTCGCTACCTTTTCGACCTTTGTCACCATCGGCAAGATCGATCGCTACCTTTTCGGTCCTTGTCACCATCGGCAAGACCGCCTTTCTTTTCGACCCTTGTCACCATCGGCAAAACCGGCCATCCTTGTCGACCCTTGTCACCATCGACAAGATCGGTCGCTACCGTTTCGGTCCTTGTCACCATCGACAAGACCGGCCATCCTTTCGACCCTTGTCACCATCGGCAAGATCGGTCGCTATCCGTTCGACCCTTGTCACCATCGGCAAGATTGGTCGCTACCTTTCGACCCTCGTCACCATCGGCGAGCCCGATCAACTATCACTTAACTTGGACCTTTTGTCCTCGTTAATAGACAAACTACCATTGCTTCGACATTTAACCCATGTCGATGAATAAACCACACTCTCAGTTTTCGTCATCATTGGCGAAATTAATAAGGCACATTCGCCTACTCTACCTATGCCCCACCAGGGCCAAACGGGACATCCGGGGAAATAGCTCCGAGGACAAGTCCTACCAGAAGCCTCCCGGTGCCCGGAAAATGGGTTTAAACCCGAATAACCAACACTAAACTCACCCGCTCAAAGAGAAACTCGCCCGCTCTCTCAAACTCAAACTCGCTCGGTGCCGGGGTGGAGGGAAAGGGAAGAGAGATAATTTTTTTTTTCCAAAATGAATAGTTGTGAAGCAAAAAAACAAAGATGGAAGCCTTATATAGGGCGGCTCCCCCCCTCTGTTAATCTGGCACGTAAATTGGCGCTCCGTTTTAACCCCTTCAAGCAAAAAGGCGCGCCATTTTTGGCGGCGCCATTTTAACCTCCAAAGCAAGAAGGCGCACCATTAAACGCGACGCCGTTTTAACCTCAAAGGCAAGGGCGCGCCGTTTTAAATGGCGCCGTTAAAGCTTCCGATCGCGCCAGATTAGAATCAAATGCCGGAATTAAGTGCTGTTCTGAGCTTCCGTTACCAGAGGAGATCAATCCGGACGAAGCTCATTCGTCAGTCTTGCGGCACTCCTGCCTCGCTTGCAACACCCACGTCTGGGGGGCATTTGTTGGCACTCAAAATGTGATGAACGGTGATCGAGCAGCAAAGATGAATGATACGGCCTACTAAAGCACAGAAGCCGATGAAGATCAACCTGTTGAAGACCTCTCAAGCTGCCAGAGCCTCGAGTCACCTGGAATGAACACCGAGAACTTCACCTTGGGAGAGTCGAGATGAATCCACAATCAACTGGCAGTGCGACCAAGCCTGCCTAATGATCTGGCATCGACTCCGTCGTGCCGCTACCCTACACCCGTCGCCCGACCAAGGACGACAGTCTACCCGATGGCTCGCCACCTGAATGAAGACTCTCCTGAGGAGGAAGAACGTTATCGGCCCTTCATAACAAGGAACCGGAGGCTCTGGCAGCAGAAGGTCCCAATCACCCGACACGGGTTCGGCTTCTCGCTATATTGGGTCCGTTAGTGGCTGAATGATCGCCAGTCAAGGTGAAATTGTTCCGGATGTCGCACCATCCAGCAAGGAAGCTGCGAGCATGAGTCGCGTCGAGCCAGCAGCACAAATCATAGTGTCTAGGGCCGTGTCAGCAGAAAACCCACGTGCTCAAGCCAAACACACACGGAGTTAGGATTAAGGCCGTATGTCATGCCGAGAGCTTCGTCAACGTCTCGTCAAGGTTTTCCAAGGACCGCGGCGAGAGGAATGGCCAATGGTGACCTCCGGAATCATCCCCGGACTCATCGACTAGCCTTCGACAACCGAACGAGGCTAATACGGCGCCATGTTCACCGGCGCGCCCCTTAAAACGGCGCCATCATCAACGGCGCGCAAAACACCAAAGAAGGGGGCTGTTCCCCGATGCCATGTTCATCGGTGCGCCCCTCCGTGGCGCCGGAGAACTTAGTGCTATAAAAACACCTTGTTCGACCAACTAGAAAGGGGGAGAACAATTGAAAGAAGAATTATCCAGAGAGAGAGCCTGAGGGTTTTCTTGTTGGAAAAGCCTCCCCTCTGAGCGTCTCCACGGCCGCCATCCTATTCTGTTCGAAGTTCCTGACGCCGGAGAGGAAGATCTCTGTTTCTGTCACTCTTAGGTGGGTCACCGTTGTGTTTCTTCATCGATTCTTCCTTTGGCTTTCTCCTGCTGTGATGTAAACGAATAGGGGGAAAATGGCGATGATATGAGCCGTCTCCCCCCACCATCTCTGTTATTTCTCTCCCCTATAATCTCCTATTTCGTTTGGCATAGATGACGACCGAGCAACGATGCTGGTGTCCATAGTTTAAATTTGTATTTTCTTTTCTCACTTCTGGAATGAATGAAATCTACGAACACATCAGTGGTGTTGAATGGGTTAATATTGTTATCATTCTGCATTGTTTCTTCTTCTCCACTCTCTGTGTGCTGCCCCTACAACCACTGAACCGGTGCCATGCTATAGTGCCGGTGCCGGAATGGGTAATATGTCATCTCGCTTCCATTGTGCGATTGACCAATTCACTGTATGCGTGTTCACCGGATTTGCTTCCCTGGCGCCGAATACCCCCCTGCAACTCTGTGGGGTACAACAATCATTTCCCCCTCCCCGGGGTTTCTCATCCGCTCGAACGCTAAAGGTTTTTGCCGCCGGAGGTATATATTCATGTGCATTACTCCGGCCGGCCTTGGTCCCGTCATCTTATCCCCCCTCCTGTTCTCAACCATGAACAGGAGGAGATGAGGCCGTCCAAACACTCCTCATCTTCATCTTCTAAACTTCTCCTGGTGAATGCTTTGTTAACCTGTTAACACTTATATGCGCACATATATGCATACCTACAGACATTAACATTAGTCTGCTAACTGTGCAAGTTTTCCCACCGCGCTCTTTTACCATCTCGTTAGTGAGATTTGGTGACCGGGGGAGGGGAAAATTCCCCAATTTCTCATCCTACTCACTCGGTCTATAAGAGTTCATTTGCCAATAATGGATCTCCGAAGACCAACGAGTGCGCAGTAATTGGGTTAATCCCAACACCTCAAATCCACAGCCCTTAGCGGGCCTTGTGGTGGCCGTGAGATGGGTTCCCCTCGTAGGCTGGCCCTCGGGGTTTTCCCTCTCTATCGGTCGTCTCGACTTAGACGTGGTATCGGCTCGGGTCGCATGCCCATCGTAGGCTAGCCCTCGGGGTCTTCACTCCCGTTATGAGTCGCGCTACCCGTCTACTCTCCACCAACGGACTTGGTGCCCCTAGTAGGCTAGCCCTCGGGGTTTTCCTATCCGTTCGGGTTTGCCGGCCACCGTTGTGTCACCCGGCTTTTAGGGGTTGCTCCGCTACGTGAGTACTCCCCGCTTCTCCTCGACAAGTCCTCCGTCACGGGGAGATGCTACCAAATTTTTGACTCGAATGAGTTAAATAAGCTGTTCAATAAACTAACTTAATAAACCAGCTTGACTCGGAACAATCGCCGTGCTCGAGTATGAACCTCGCGCGAGCCTATGACTTGACTTCTGGACGGCCCGGGGCCGATCCGATGAATAATTAACTCAATTAACTTCCAAAATCTTCCAAAATATTTTAATAATTCCAAAAATAAACCAAAAAACCTTAGTTTTCTTGAAATGGGGCTAAACCGGCACCACCGGCAACCGGCGCGCCATAATATGGTGTGCCTTAAAATGGTGCGCCCTATTACAGCGCGCCCTCAAAGGGGCGCGCCGTTTTAAGGCCTCCCCCCTACACCTATGCCCCGTGGCGCCGTTTTAACCTATTCCTATGATTCCTGCGCCGTTTTAAGCTCTATACCTACGCGGTCCGCACCGGTTTCGTTCCGAATCGCGTCGTCGTGCCGTTTCAACCCTCTCTTCGCCTCCGAGGTGATTTCTAATGCTAATAATAGAATTAAATAAACCATGTAATCATTAAATTGAGTGAATTGGTTTGTCTAAACCTGAATCGGCTGATTCCATAGCTTCATTATCATGTTTCAGTCTAAGCATTCATGCCGCATCAATGTATGCTTGAGTGCGCGGGCCCTCGGTATATCGAATGACATTAGCAGAAAGCCGAGCAACGCCCGACGGGAAGCTCTTGCCATGCATGATGGCGGTCTTTGGACCTGTATCCTCAGACCTATACCCTCCACCACGTATTGAGGGTTCCGCCCAAATAAACCGTGCATGGTAGATTATAATATCTTGCATGATCATTCACATCCTTTGCATTCTTTATTCCGGCCTCGACAGCCCATTATCTCGGCAATTAAGCAAAGGTTTTCCCTTCTCCCAGGGGATGTAATTAATGCCATAACCTTTATGATATGGCAGACTGCTGGTCCCGACCGAATCTCACTCTCGCCCGACACGGGTTAGAATGAGCGCACAATAAACTCGTCACTTACGTGACTGGCACGCCTGCGCAGTCAATCAGTCAGTTAATTACCAGTTAATTAATTGGTTGATTGACGCGTAAATAAACCAAATAAATCCAATAAAATAATTTTTAATAAAAAGAAAATAAAATCAATAAATCCCATCCAAACAGTCTGGCACGCCCGATGGGACTAACAATCTAAATAACATCCAAACAGTCTGGCACGCCCAATGGGACTAACAATCTAAATAACATCCAAACAAATGTGCAAGTGTTGCACATACCTGATCAACCCGTGAGTGGCCTTGCTTAGACTACGACAGTGCGAAGATGAGAGTTGCACAGACTTAATGTGCTCGGTGCAAGTATTGCACCGACTAAATGACATGCCACGAAAGGCGATGCACTGACTTAGCTATTTGTAACGGTAACCAATGCACCGACTAGCTCAAGAAGGAATGCACAGACTCTATGTCACGCCCCGACGCGGAAAATCGGCGCGTACAGTCAGATACGAGCTAGCACTAACAATAAATTCTAATCTAAACAATTAGACAAATTATAAAGTGAGAAACACTTCCATTAATCAAAATAATTCCAACTTTATTACAATAACCAACATGCTAAGACTCGATCAAACATGTCTTCCAAATGAAATTCTAATACAACACTGACGTAAAATCAAACTGGAAATAAATACTAATCTGACTCAATAACTAGGTACAAAAGCACTCAAGGATCACTCCTGACCCTCCCCATCGGTAAGCGCGTCACCTGAAAAGCTTGGAAAAGGGGGGAACACAACTATGAGCTGACGCTCAGTAGGAAATAACGGCATATTTACGTAGTTAACATCTTAATTACCAGTTGTATGCAACAGAGAACAAGGAATTGAATAAAGAGATCAAGAACAATGTAGAAGGTCTTGCAAAGTCAAGAATTGAATAAATTCCAATGATCAATAATATCATGTATAAGAAATTCACTAAGAGCAATTGAAACAATAATAATTGGCCAACAAGCAAGTATTTCAATAATTCATAATCAAGTAAAAGGAATAACAATAGGTCAAATGTCGTAGACACACACTAGTCAAGTACTCGGTGCAATGCCACACCTTGTCATTAACATCCCATGGGCTCACTAATTTTCGGGCTCTCTCCCCAGGACCAAACCGGGCCCTTATGATGCGCTGGCATTGGTTTTATAGATCGATGATCCCAATTGTCTAGACATTTCTTGTATAAATATGGCCAATGAATTTCAAGGAATAAACTAAAATGTAACAAGTACAGATCTAGCAAAAATCAGAATAACAAGAAAATGAAGGATTAAACTTTGGCATAATGTTTAACGACAATTAAGTCGTGGAATCCAAGAATGAAAGGATAAGTAGGAAAAATACAATCTTTAGAATACATTCAATTCCATAAATTAACATTTTATTCTGTTGGTTTAACAAGTTTTATCATACTGGAAATGCCTTAAATTAATTGGATGCAAAAAGCCAAAGAAATGATTTATTTAGTATTATTAGAGTAAATTACTAAGAATTTCACTTAATTCATAGAAATAAATCCTATCATGGTGAAAATCTCCCTAATATTTTTAAGTAACTCCAGCACATGATTCCTCTGGAAAATGACAGTAAATATCCATTTTTGTTACTGGAATGGAATTTTTACACATTAAAAATACCTTTTTAAACACAAAAAAACCCATATTTGGTGTGCTATAAAAAGTTCCTTATGAAATTTTTGGATGGTTTATTAAGAATAAATCATCTTACTGGTTGTTCATTTTTCATGATACCCATAGTATTTTTAGCATACTTAAATTAATTTTTCTACATTATTCTACCATTTATGCTATTTATTGAATGGAAGAAATACATTAGAAATTTGTTTAAGTATAAAAAATCATCTATAACTTGCTGTTATCATTCTAACATGCTGAAAAATTTTTGTTATGCTGTAAGAACTTTTATCATACTGTAAGGGTTATTTTTAACAAGTTAATATAATTTTTATGCATTTATTCTCTATTATATGAAGAGTAAATGAATTCTATTTGGTAAAAATATCAAATTTTCACAGAAAATTATCTCTCACATGATAAATATATCAGAGCATAATATTCATGAATTTTCATACCTTTGAGATCTTTTTAACATACCACATATAATTTATAAGCATTTTCTTTCATTTTATAGAAGAAATATAGATTTTTATAAGATAAAATATTCTAAATCCACCTAAATCCACAAAAATTTAACTTCTCACATGCTGCTACTATAAGACAAATTTTCCATGCATTTTAGTTATTTAATAATAATTTTTGCATGCTGGACATAATTTCTTATACATTTATATTCTATTAATTATAGGAAAAATAGGTTTATATGTATAAAAAATAGATTAAAATACTTTCCAGTAGCAGAAAAATAACTTTTAAATCTCCTGGTAGCATAAGAATAACTTTTAAATCTCCTGGTAGTAGAAGAATATGTTTTACAGGGATTCAGGGTTTTTAATTATTCATTTAATAACTTCGTATCGCGTTTAGGGCGGAGGTCGGTCACCCGGCCCCTTTTTATTGGGGTCGCGGTCGCCCATAGGACCGCGACCACCTGGTCGCGGTTGGTCGCACGACCGCGACCAGGATGGCGGTCCTGCCGGGGGCCGCGATCATCAAGGCCGTTTTCTGCTTGTTATGTGTGTGAGATCCAGGGATTAAAAAGCCTATATCTTCCTCAATTCTTAATAGAATTAAGCATATGATATATCAATGGAAAGCTAAGACAGAGTACTATCATTTGGTAAGGTCAATTTCAGATTTAGGTTCTGTAATTAAGTTCTGTATTGACATGAAAAAGAAAAACCTTAATTAGGACAGTGTGTTACTAAAACATCAAATTCTCTACGTATACATGATAACTTTTAGGGCTTTTTATATCATTGGAAAGCTAACAGAGAGGGCTTTCCAACCATGTATCACACATGCTATGAATTTTAACATTTATGTTTCGAATTCATGGATTAATCAGGTTCCAAGTATATGAAATCACCATATGGACAAGTTCATGTTCAAACCTCAAATTCTCTAAATAGAATTGATGGATCAAAGGGTTTTTTACGCAAAAAGAGAGATAACATGCTAAGCTTCAATTTGATATACAATAATTAACATTTGGCCAGTTATAACCTACCTCAATTGAAGACTTAAACCACGAGATAGATTAGACCCACGAACTATAAGAATCCCCTTCAAAGATCTCCTGATTCCTCCCTCAATACCCTATAAAAATTAGGGCTTTTAGTCTCAGATGATAGATCTCGTCGAGCTGATCAAAAACCCCTACTCATATGCCTATTTTGGTTGAGGTACTAACCTGATTTGATGAACCAAAACTTGGAGATAGAAAAACGACGGGGAGCAGACCACCTTCCACAAAATCGCCAAGATCTCCCCAGATCTAACTCCTCTGCCGACACCACAGCAACCAAATGAAACTAGACTCGAAGAGCTTTCTATCTATAGCTCATACACCTTCTGGATCCTTCCAGGAAGGGAGAATTTCGACCTTGAAGAGGCGTGTTGTTTACACCGCCGAAATAATTGACCTAGACTAAACTCGTCTAATCACTCTTATCCTAGTTAATCTTACACGAAATTTGTTGGGGGCTATTAATCTACCAGTCACTAGCTTTCATTTGCCCCTAACCTCATCGCATTTGGTTAAGAAATGGGCTCTAATTTGATGTTTTAAAATGGGGTGAATAGTGAACACGAATTTCGGGTTAGGTGGGTTGAAAGTCAGACTTAACCCACTGATTAGGCCTAGATACTGATTTTATTAGGCTTAGTCATAGAAGAAAAAAGTGTTAGTCGATGCATCTATTATTTAATTACTATTTTTATGAATTTTTATATGGTAGATAAAATTTCCACTTCTACTATTCCGTAAATAGTTAAATATTAAGTTCGGAAGACTTAATCCACTAATTCGGCCTAATAAATGATTTTAGTAGGCTTAGCCCTAGAAGACACAATTGCTAATCGCATGGTCTTCTACCTAATTATTATTTTTCAAGATTTTAATATGGTCAACGAAATTTCACTTCACTATTCATTTAATAATAAAATATAAAATTCGAAATTCAAATTTCAAATTCTCTCTTTTCATTTCATTTTCATTCCAACCCAATTGCATTTGTGTTTCATTTCACCTAAACCTTATTTTCATTTGGGTTACATTTCATTTTCATTTCATTTCAATTTAATTTAAATTTTAAAGGTTTATTTCAATTTCTATCCAATTATTAATTCAACTAAATTCAAATAAATTCCTAAAAATTTTAATTTGACAAGGAAAAATTAAATAAAATTATTAATTAAACACGGGGTATTACACCCTCCCCTACTTTAAGGAATTTGGTCCTCCAAATTTACTGCATTACGATGCGAAAATAAAGGATAACAATTTCAAGGGACAACTAGCTCACCTAGAAAAGGTCGGGATACCACTTTCGCATAACATCTTCGGATTCCCAGATGGCTTCTTCAGCTCCACGCCGACTCCACTGGACCTTGACCATAGGTATAGATCGACTCCGGAGTTGTTGCTGCTTCCGGTCCAAAATCTTTATCGGTCTTTCCTCATAGGTCAAATCCTCCTTCAATTCGAAGTCCACATGCTGAATAACGTGAGTGGGGTCGTACACATACTTCCGCAACATAGAAATATGGAAGACGTTGTGCACGCCAGACAACTGCGGCGGTAACGCCAATCGATAAGCCACTTCCCCCACTCTATCTAACATCTCGAACGGACTAATGTACCTCGGACTCAGCTTGCCATGAATACCAAATCTGCGAATCCCTCTCGTAGGAGAGACCTTTAGAAACACGTGATCACCTACTTGGAATTCCAATGCTCTTCTTCTGTTATCGGCATAACTCTTCTGTCTTGACTGAGCCACTTGTAGCCTATCTCGGACAATACGGATATTCTGTGACGATTCTGAGATAAGATCTGGTCCGAGCCATTGTTTCTCACCTACCTCATCCCAACATAACGGGGATCGACAGCTTCTCCCATACAACGCTTCAAATGGAGTCATCTGGATACTAGACTGATAGCTGTTATTGTAGGCGAATTCAATTAATGCCAAATGCTCATTCCAATTATCACCAAAGTCAATCATACATGCCCTCAGTATATCTTCCACTATCTGGTTGGTTCTCTCTGTCTGCCCATCTGTCTGTGGATGAAATGCCGTGCTGAAATTTAGACGAGTACCCAAAGACTCTTGCAGTCCTTTCCAGAAATGAGAAGTTAATCTAGGGTCTCGATCGGATACTATATTCACTGAAATACCATGCAATCTCACCACTTCCTTTATATACAGAGCTGCTAGAACATCAACTGTCCATTTAGATTTAATGGACAAGAAATGGGCTGACTTTGTCAGTCTGTCGACGATCACCCAAATTGCATCGAAACCGCCACGAGTTCTAGGCAGACCCATGATGAAATCCATGCCAATACTCTCCCATTTCCACTGGGGTATATCGAGTGGCTTCAATTTTCCTGCCGGCCTGAAGTGCTCTCATAAAATCTACAACTTCTCTTTTCATATTCGGCCACCAAAAGGATCTTTTCAAATCCTTAAACATTTTAGTGCCTCCAGGATGAATCGTGTATTTTGATCTATGAGCTTCGTTGAGAATCTTGTTCTTGATTTCAGCTACGTCAGGTACACACGTTCGTCCTTGAAATAGAAGTCTTCCATCCTCAGAAATCATGAAATCCGATCTGCTGCTCAAACTTCCCTTGATCTCTACCAGTTCGGGATCATTATCTTGCAAGGACTTGATCTCCATCAATAATTCAGGTTTAAGTTGCATTTGTGCAATAATGACCCGATCATTATTGAAATTCAAATCCAGACTAGCCATCTGCTCCAATAGCTTCCATTCTTGCATCATAAGACTGGATAACTTTGCTATAGGCTTCCGGCTCAATGCATCTGCCACCACATTACCTTTGCCAGGATAATACTCAATAGAGAAGTCGAAGTCCTTCAAATACTCTAGCCATCTGCGCTGCCGCATATTGAGTTCCTTCTGAGAGAATAAATACTTCAAACTCTTGTGATCTGAAAATACCGTGAAAGATTCTCCATACAGGTAATGCCTCCAAATCTTCAAAGCAAAGACGACGGCTGCCAATTCCAAATCATGAACAGGATAGTTCTCTTCATGCTTCCTCAACTGCCTAGAAGAATAAGGAATTACCTTCCCATGCTGCATAAGCACACAACCTAAGCCAATACCTGATGCATCGGTGTAGACCACAAAGCCTCCTTCACCAGAAGGTAAAGCTAACATGGGTGCTGAAGTTAAGCATTCCTTCAATGTCTGGAAGCTTTTCTGACAAGCATCCGACCATTCAAACTTATTCTCCTTGCGGGTCAATCTGGTAAGGGGTACCGCGATCTTGGAGAAGTCTTGAATGAATCTACGATAATAACCTGCCAGGCCTAAGAAACTTTTGATCTCAGTCACATTGGTGGGCTGTTCCCAATTCTTCACTGCTTCCACCTTCGAAGGATCAACAGAAATACCATCTTTGGTAATAATGTGTCCTAGAAAAGACACCTCTTGAAGCCAAAAACCACACTTACTGAACTTGGCGTACAGTTGATGGTCTCTTAATATCTGTAGTGCCAATCTCAGATGTTCGGCATGCTCTACTTCACTCTTAGAATAAATCAAGATATCATCAATGAATACCACCACCCATCGATCAAGATAGGGTCGAAAAACACTATTCATCAACTGCATGAAAGCCGCTGGTGCATTCGTTAAACCAAAAGGCATAACGACAAATTCGAAATGACCATACCTACTGCGGAAAGCCGTTTTATGAATATCTTCTTCCTTAATCCGCAACTGATGATATCCAGATCGAAGATCGATCTTAGAAAAGAATTGAGCTCCTGCTATCTGGTCAAATAACTCATCAATCCTCGGCAATGGGTACTTGTTCTTGACAGTTATCTGATTCAGTTGCCGATAATCGATGCACAGTCTCAACGAACTATCCTTCTTCCGGACAAATAGTATAGGGGCTTCCCAAGGGGACGTACTAGGGCGAATGAAACCCTTCTCAAGTAACTCCATCAATTGCTGCTTTAATTCCCTTACCTCCGCAGAAGACATACGGTACGGAGCTTTAGAGACAGGAGAAGAACCAGGAATAACATCAATAGAGAAGATAACTTCCCGCTCAGGCGGAAGTCCCGGTAGATCCTCAGGAAATATATCAAGAAATTCTCGGACAATAGGGATGTCCTTAATCTCCACCTGCTGCTCGGGAGTAGCATAGACAAAGGCTAGAAATGCCTCGCAACCTCGCCTCATCAGTTTATCAGCACGAAGGGCCGAAATAAGTGAGATAGAGCGATGGTATCTAGCTCCCATAAATGAAAGTTCCGGATGCCTATTAAAAGACACCGAGCTAGAATTGCAGTGAACATTGGCCTCATACTTGGCCAACCAGTCAGCTCCTAGGATTGCATCATAATCCTTCATGTCCATGCAGACTAAATCAGCAGGTAAATTCTGCTCATGAACCATCACCTTGCTAGAAGGATAATAATGCTGAATTGCCAATCTAGAACCAATAGGTGTAGATATCGCTAACGAAGAACTCATCAAAATAGGTTCCACAGCTAAAGACTTAGCAAATCTCCGAGAAATGAAAGAATGCGTAGCACCAGTATCAAAAAGAACAAAGGCTGGCTTGTCGAGTATAATGAGAGTACCTTCGACGAGTCCACCTTCTCCGGCTGTGTCTGCTTCATCAACCTGAAGTGCCTGGAGCTTGCCTTGCGGCTTCTTGAAGACCTGAGGCTTCGCCGGTGTAGCTTGCTCCGATAATAATGGACAATCTGGGATACGGTGCTCCCTACTTCCGCAACGTAGACAGGCGCCCAACTTGCGCCAGCACTCTTCCATCTTGTGACCAGGACGGTCACAATATCTGCACACGCCCTTAAAGGGTACAACAGGGACATGCTTCTTTTCCTCCTGCTTCGGCATCTTTCCCTTCCATGAGCCTGCTCCGGTCCATGAACTCGACCCACTCGCGGGCCTCTTCTTGATAAAGCTAGGTCCGATCTTGCTTTTCTTGAACTCCTTCGGTTGCTCTTTCTTCATGCCTTTGCCACGGATTCTTTCCGTCATCTCAAGAGTGTCCTCCAGAACTTGCGCCTTCCTTACCATCTCAGAATAAGTTGATATCTCCATAGGTGCCAACTGGTTGATATAATGAAGCTTCAAACCATTAAGAAAGCGCTTCGCCTTCATCTTTTCAGTAGAAATGAGATGAGTAGCATATCGAGATAGTCTGGAGAATTGTGCTTCATACTCTGCTACAGATAAGCTCCGTTGCTTTAGAGCCACGAACTCAGCTGCCTTCTTCTCTTGAACTCGGTCAGAAAAGTACTTGTTGTTGAAGAATTTCTCGAACTCTTCCCACGTAACCTGCCGGTCACCGAGAGTCGCCTTGATAGAATCCCACCACGTACGTGCATCACGTTCTAATTGGAAGGTAGATAAAAGAACACGTTCTTGGTCGGTGCATTGCATGACTCCAAAAATCCTTCCCATATCATCAAGCCAGTGCTCGACTTCATCAGGGTCGGTCGAACCAGCGAATCTAGGCGGATTCATCCCGCGGAAGTTCCGGTATAAATCACCGGTGCCATGCTGTGCCGCTCCTGCCTGAGCCACTTGCTGTAGGGCCTGAGTAAGGCCTTGAACAGTGCGCTGCAGGTTCCTCCATTCAGCACGATCAGCTGCCATTGCAAAAGTCTACACGAGGAACAAGATTACTTAGGTCCAATAAGATAGGTAATATCGCGATTAAGATACGAACTTAACCCAAGTTTCTGCCCAATCTTCCCAGGTCAGGTCCTAGACTTTTACAAGGTTAAGGTTCTAATGCACCTAGACACGACCAAAAACTCGGTACCTGGCTGAGATAATCGGTCCGAAGACCACTCGCGCAAGTGTGTGACCTTCCCGATAGGCGTAGCCTAACGTTCGGACAACACCTTTCGATATACCGGGTTATTGGATGCAATGAGAAACCTAAAACTTAGGGGAACCTAGGAATATGAAACCTAGGGCTCTGATACCAACTAAACTGTCACGCCCCGACGCAAAAAATCGGCGCGTACAGTCAGATACGAGCTAGCACTAACAATAAATTCTAATCTAAACAATTAGACAAATTATAAAGTGAGAAACACTTCCATTAATCAAAATAATTCCAACTTTATTACAATAACCAACAGGCTAAGACTCGATCAAACATGTCTTCCAAATGAAATTCTAATACAACACTAACGTAAAATCAAACTGGAAGTAAATACTAATCTGACTCAATAACTAGGTACAAAAGCACTCAAGGATCACTCTTGACCCTCCCCATCGGTAAGCGCGTCACCTGAAAAGCCTGGAAAAGGGGGGGAACACAACTATGAGCTGACGCTCAGTAGGAAATAACGGCATATTTACGTAGTTAACATCTTAATTACCAGTTGTATGCAACAGAGAACAAGGAATTGAATAAAGAGATCAAGAACAATGTAGAAGGTCTTGCAAAGTCAAGAATTGAATAAATTCCAATGATCAATAATATCATGTATAAGAAATTCACTAAGAGCAATTGAAACAATAATAATTGGCCAACAAGCAAGTATTTCAATAATTCATAATCAAGTAAAAGGAATAACAATATGTCAAATGTCGTAGACACACACTAGTCAAGTACTCGGTGCAATGCCACACCTTGTCATTAACATCCCATGGGCTCACTAATTTTCGGGCGCTCTCCCCAGGACCAGACCGGGCCCTTATGATGCGCTGGCATTGGTTTTATGGATCGATGATCCCAATTGTCTAGACATTTCTTGTATAAATATGGCCAATGAATTTCAAGGAATAAGCTAAAATGTAACAAGTACAGATCTAGCAAAAATCAGAATAACAAGAAAATGAAGGATTAAACTTTGGCATAATGTTTAACGATAATTAAGTCGTGGAATCCAAGAATGAAAGGATAAGTAGGAAAAATACAATCTTTAGAATACATTCAATTCCATAAATTAACATTTTATTCTGTTGGTTTAACAAGTTTTATCATACTGGAAATACCTTAAATTAATTGGATGCAAAAAGCCAAAGAAATGATTTATTTAGTATTATTAGAGTAAATTACTAAGAATTTCACTTAATTCATAGAAATAAATCCTATCATGGTGAAAATCTCCCTAATATTTTTAAGTAACTCCAGCACATGATTCCTCTGGAAAATGACAGTAAATATCCATTTTTGTTACTGGAATGAAATTTTTACACATTAAAAATACATTTTTAAACACAAAAAAACCCATATTTGGTGTGCTATAAAAGTTCCTTATGAAATTTTTGGATGGTTTATTAAGAATAAATCATCTTACTGGTTGTTCATTTTTCATGATACCCATAGTATTTTTAGCATACTTAAATTAATTTTTCTACATTATTCTACCATTTATGCTATTTATTGAATGGAAGAAATACATTAGAAATTTGTTTAAGTATAAAAATTCCTCTATAACTTACTGTTATCATTCTAACATGCTGAAAAAATTTTGTTATGATGTAAGAACTTTTATCATGCTGTAAGGGTTATTTTTAACAAGTTAATATAATTTTTATGCATTTATTCTCTATTATATGGAGAGTAAATAAATTCAATTTGGTAAAAATATCAAATTTTCACAGAAAATTATCTCTCACATGATAATTATATCAGAGCATAATATTCATGAATTTTCATACCTTTGAGATCTTTTTAACATACCACATATAATTTATAAGTATTTTCTTTCATTTTATAGAAGAAATATAGATTTTTATAAGATAAAATATTCTAAATCCACCTAAATCCACAAAAATTTAACTTCTCACATGCTGCTACTATAAGACAAATTTTCCATGCATTTTAGTTATTTAATAATAATTTTTGCATGCTGGACATAATTTCTTATACATTTATATTCTATTAATTATAGGAAAAATGGGTTTATATGCATAAAAAATAGATTAAAATACTTTCCAGTAGCAGAAAAATAACTTTTAAATCTCCTGGTAGCATAAGAATAACTTTTAAATCTCCTGGTAGCAGAAGAATATGTTTTACAGGGATTCAGGGTTTTTAATTATTCATTTAATAACTTCGTATCGCGTTTAGGGCGGAGGTCGGTCACCCGGCCCCTTTTTATTGGGGTCGCGGTCGCCCACAGGACCGCGACCACCTGGTCGCGGTTGGTCGCGCGACCGCGACCAGGATGGCGGTCCTGTCGGGGGCCGCGATCATCAAGGCCATTTTCTGCTTGTTATGTGTGTGAGATCCAGGGATTAAAAAGCCTATATCTTCCTCAATTCTTAATGGAATTAAGCATATGATATATCAATGGAAAGCTAAGACAGAGTACTATCATTTGGTAAGGTCAATTTCAGATTTAGGTTCTGCAATTAAGTTCTGTATTGACAGGAAAAAAAAACCCTAATTAGGACAGTGTGTTACTAAAACATCAAATTCTCTACGTATACATGATAACTTTTAGGGCTTTTTATATCACTGGAAAGCTAACAGAGAGGGCTTTCCAACTATGTATCACACATGCTATGAATTTCAACATTTATGTTTCGAATTCATGGATTAATCAGGTTCCAAGTATATGAAATCACCATATGGACAAGTTCATGTTCAAACCTCAAATTCTCTAAATAGAATTGATGGATCAAAGGACTTTTTACGCAAAAAGAGAGATAACATGCTAAGCTTCAATTTGATATACAGTAATTAACATTTGGTCAGTTATAACCTACCTCAATTGAAGACTTAAACCACGAGATAGATTAGACCCACGAACTATAAGAATCCCCTTCAAAGATCTCCTGATTCCTCCCTCAATACCCTATAAAAATTAGGGCTTTTAGTCTCAGATGATAGATCTCATCGAGCTGATCAAAAACCCCTACTCATATGCCTATTTTGGTTGAGGTACTAACCTGATTTGATGAACCAAAACTTGGAGATAGAAAAACGACGGGGAGCAGACCACCTTCCACAAAATCGCCAAGATCTCCCCAGATCTAACTCCTCTGCCGACACCACAGCAACCAAATGAAACTAGACTCGAAGAGCTTTTTATCTATAGCTCATACACCTTCTGGATCCTTCCAGGAAGGGAGAATTTCGACCTTGAAGAGGCGTGTTGTTTACGCCGCCGAAATAATTGACCTAAACTAAACTCGTCTAATCACTCTTATCCTAGTTAATCTTACACGAAATTTGTTGGGGGCTATTAATCTACCAGTCACAAGATTTCATTTGCCCCTAATCTCATCGCATTTGGTTAAGAAATGGGCTCTAATTTGATGTTTTAAAATGGGGTGAATAGTGAACACGAATTTCGGGTTAGGTGGGTTGAAAGTCAGACTTAACCCACTGATTAGGCCTAGATACTGATTTTATTAGGCTTAGTCATAGAAGAAAAAAGTGTTAGTCGATGCATCTATTATTTAATTATTATTTTTATGAATTTTTATATGATAGATAAAATTTTCACTTCTACTATTCCGTAAATAGTTAAATATTAAGTTCGGAAGACTTAATCCACTAATTCGGCCTAATAAATGATTTTAGTAGGCTTAGCCCTAGAAGACACAATTGCTAATCGCATGGTCTTCTACCTAATTATTATTTTTCAAGATTTTAATATGGTCAACGAAATTTCACTTCACTATTCATTTAATAATAAAATATAAAATTCGAAATTCAAATTTCAAATTCTCTCTTTTCATTTCATTTTCATTCCAACCCAATTGCATTTGTGTTTCATTTCACCTAAACCTTATTTTCATTTGGGTTACATTTCATTTTCATTTCATTTCAATTTAATTTAAATTTTTAAAGGTTTATTTCAAATTCTATCCAATTATTAATTCAACTAAATTCAAATAAATTCCTAAAAACTTTAATTTGACAAGGAAAAATTAAATAAAATTATTAATTAAACACGGGGTATTACACTCTATGTGCATGGTGCAGATATTGCACCGACTCGAATGCGTGCGACTACGGTTATTGCACCAAGGCAAAAGTTGCATAGACTCTAAGCCATATAAGACACAAAGTGAGACGCAGAACATGCACCGAGTCTAAGTCATATGAGACGCAAAGTTAGACGGACACATGCACCGAGTTTAAGTCATATGAGATGCAAAGTTAGACGGACACATGTATTGAGTCTAAGTCATATGAGACCCAAGATGAGACGGACACATGCACTGACCTAAGCCTCAAGAGATGCACGATGAGACGGACACAAAATGTGCACCGACATAAAAGACTTGAACTTCACCCATATGCACTGACCTATATGCTAGATGAACCATGAGTTATAGTGTTTGCTATCATCAAAACCATAGGGGCACAACAATCTCCCCCTTTTTGTTGATGGCAACACCAATGGACAGTGCAATGAGGATGATGTATTTTGATGTGTCAAGATGCTTGGTCAGATGTCATGCATGCATATTTAAAATGCTCCCCCTGAATATATGACTAAAAAATAATTCTCCCCCAAGAGAGGTAATGTCTCTCTATCCCCCTTTGCCATCGGAATTAATCTTCTCCCCCTTTGAAGAGATAAACAATTCTCCCCCTTTGACATCAACAAAAAGGAGGAAGGGAAGAGAAGAGATATATGGAAATCAGGGAGGAGGAAGGAGACTGAATAACATTCTATGCAATGGTTCAGGAAATGAGCAAATTATAAAACAACCCTTAGGATATAAGAGTTATCAATGTGCATTCTTAATTAGATTCAGGTTTAACAGTTATAGAAAGTAGAGTAAAGCAGCTGACTTCCTGAAATAAGGCTATAGATTCTATTTATAGCAATGAACCAAAAATACATAGCCATAATAAACTAAGTCAGGATAGTACCCTACTGATTTCAAAAATAGTGAATATCAAGGAAAGTCACTTGAATTTGTATTGAAGTTAAACAGTTGTCACTCAACAATGTTTTCCAAGGGTTATAGTAGTTCATTTTCACTTCTGGTTTCTGAATCTGAACTCATTGAACAGACAAGTGTCATTTATGCCGTTGACATTAGGTGTACACCTTGATCGGAGGCCAGTACCCCCAGTTACTAAGCATAAACTACTATATCTATTTTTGATCAAAAGCTACAAACATAGTTTACACCTTTGACATTAAGGGTACACCTTGATCAGAGGCCAGTACCCCTAGTTAGTCAGTGAAACCACCCCTATAGATTTGACCAAATGAACAGAGTTAACCTAAAGCACTTCATGACTTAAGGTATTCTCCATTTCTTTGATGGAGGCCTCAGTTTCTCAGTGCAATTCAGTCATTGCTCTGCCACTTTGTTCATTTCTTTTCTTTTAATGATCTTATTTCTGCTGCCCTTATAGCTTTTAGAGTGACTGTTTAAAGATAATACACGCTCTAGTTTTCTCCATCTAGACTTCACTAAGTCTGTTATGTTCAGGTACAGTGAAGACCTTTTCTATTCTAACTATGAGAAAAAAGATTAAGAGCTATAAATAGTTTCTAACACCTTATTTTCTGATGAACAGTCTCTGAACTCTTCAGTCTATTAAGGTTAAACCTTCAATTCAGTCAAGAAGCAACCGTGATTCTTATAAATGAAGAGTTGCGATAACTGCAGCTTACTGTAATGAACCGATAGCAAGACTGGTATTCAATCAGGGTGAAAGAAATAAACATGAAAGAACAAGAGCAGCTCAAGGAATTTTTAAGAATAGGTCGAATGAAGATGATGTCATGAGATAAGAATTTATGAGATTGAGGAGAGAGAGTGGAAAGAATTGAACTCTGATTAGACATCACTCAACTCCCCCTGACAACATGATGCATCGACATTATCATGCATAAGGGATGTAGTGCATCGATCTTAACATGCAGAATGTAGACAATGCACCGACCTATGTATATGTGCGGTATGCAAGTGCACCGACCTACATGTGGCTTGAGTGCAGTATGCGCCGACCTATATGCTGAATGTTCATGCAGTGCATCGACTATGTCTATGACATACAATGACTTATGCTCGATGCAAAACATGCAATGACTAGAATGCTCACACAATGCAACTGTGAAAATCAAATGCTTGCGCAATGCATCGACTAGGTGCAAGACGTGCATCAACTAAGACTCTGTGCAACTCATGTACCAACATCAGAAATAGTCTGTGCAAGTGTGGATGCACTTTTCGACACGCTCATTTGTTTGTTTCTTTAATTCGGTTTATTCGGTGGGTTTATTCGTTTATTAAGTGCGTGGGCGTGCCAGTCACAAAGTGACGATTTATTGTGCGCTCGATCTGACTAATCAGACGATTGTGTGGTTCGTGTCGGGACCAAAACCCGCCGCGCCATAAAGGTCACATCGTCATTTACATCCCCTCGGAGAGGGGAACACCCTTGATTAATCGCCGGGAATCAAGGCCTCATGGCCAGGAAATTATATCGAGAGAAACTAGCCGATAGCGGTCTCGAATCAATCGAAAAGTCCGATGTCTAGGGAAGCAAGCATTCGAAATATGTCGGTCACTCAAGGGACCATTTTGATATTCGGACGAGTGTCCGGCTTCAGAAAATCGTGATCGTCACGGGGAAAACCGGAGCATATGTATGCCGAGGTACGACAAATTTTTTGTTCAAAGGGACGGGAAACGTTCAGTTAAATCCCGGTTAGAGCGGTCGGAAACCGATAAGTTTGTCGGCCCGGTGCAAGATCAAGCTACGACCATACTGCGGTGGGCCCCCCGCGGTCGAAGTCGGGCTCGCGTGGGTGTCGTCAATATTTCCGGTGCCAAGGGCAGCGGGAAAGTGTCCCGGGACTAGATTCCAAAATAAAGATGTGTATAGAGATAGCTGGCTATGGGCCTAGGATGTGGGTCAGGCGATAACCATGGTTGGGGCGAACTCGAGGTCCAAACGTGACTCACGAAGGTCTTATTGATATTCCCACCCATAGGGTTCGGGGAAGACGAGAGCCGTCTCGTCCCATTCAGCTTTTGTTGGTCATTCATGGACCACTTTATGCTCGGACAAAGATCTGTATTGAAGGTACGACGTAAACGGAAATAAACCCGTACAAATGTCTGCCGTGAGTACGGCAAGTTTAATGCAAGTGCGGGATTAGATCCCGATATATATGTCGGTCACTAACGGACCATTCGTCGTTCGGATGAGAGTCCGCATTTGAAGCGTCGAAGACAACAACAAAACAACACGGATGTCTGCCATAGGTACGGCAAGTTTGGTGCGGGATTAGATCCTAGCATATATGTCGGTCACTAACGGACCATTCATTGTTCGGACGAGAGCCCGCATTTGAAGCATCGAAGACGATGATAAAGCCATACGGATATCTGCCGTAGGTACGACAAGTTTCATGTGGGTGAGGGATTGGATCCTGGCATATATGTCGGTCACTAACGGACCATTCATTATTCGGACAGAAGTCCGTATTAGTAGCGTCGAGGACGATGATAAAACCGTATGGATGTCTGCCGTAGGTGCGGCAAGTTTAATGTGGGTGCGGGATCTGATCCCGATGAAGATGGGTCGAGCTAACGAACTATCAGCCCGGGATAAGTTTGGATCATAGTCACGTACGGGCGAGGGCTCCCGAGATCCAAGTCCGATCTAGTGGGGCATCATTACTTCTCTCTTCAAACACAGTCCGGGGAAGCGGATTGGTTGGTGTGGAGCCCGAACTCGTCATCGTGCGCCCTCGCACATGGATCGACCTGTGCGGTCAGGTCGTGGGGGTCAAGGGGGCAGCGCCCCTTGCGGGGGTCTCCGGGGGCGGAGCCCCCGGAACAAAAATTTGATTATGGAAGGGGGAAACTTTTGATTAGTTTTATTCATTAGCTTCAAGTCTTTTTTCTATTTAGTTAATCGCCCTCTTTTTTAACAAGGCACGCCGGTTTAACGAAGCAAATGGGCGCGCCGGTTAAGGGGATGCCAAGGGGCGCGCCGGATAAGGGGATGCAAAGGGGCGCGTCAGTTTAATGGGTGCAATAGGGCGCGCCGGTTAAAGATGTTAGGGGGGGCGCGCCGGTTACATGGCAAGAAGGAAGAGGGGACAAGGGCGCGCCGGAATAGGGTAATGAACAGTAAGGCGCACCGGTTTAAGGGGGCTATGCAAGGGGGCGCGTCGGATAGATGCCAAGAAAATGAAGGGGGTTTTGAGTGTGAAGCTAAACCGGCGCGGGGGGGTACTACGCCGGATTAACCCACGCCAGATTAGGAGCACGCCGGGATAGCTTTTGTGGGTTTTGTTTCATTCTTTCTGACTTTGTTTCTCCTTTCCTTCACTTGCAAGTTAATCTATTGATTGGTTTATTCTCCCAATGGGTGGATTAAGTCTGAGGAGAGGGAGTTTAAGCATTTTAATTATTTGTTAAGATGAATTAGCATGAGGGTTTGAATGTTTTATTAGGAGGGTTTGTGCAGGAACTTAGAGATTCAGTTTGCTTCAGAGGCGGCTCCAGACATGAGCTGTTCTTATCTTGAGAGAACTTAGCTTGTTCGTTTGTTCTTAAGTGTTCTTGGCCAGGCAAAAATCGGGCAGCACCTCCCCCGAACTGAAGCTTGCCAGAGAAAAATGGGGAACACTAAACGGATTGCTCCGGAGTGAACCTCAAAATGCATACCTCACGGGGGTCCGATAACCCAAATGTGAGTGTGAAAAAGCTCGAGGACTAGCCTTCAAGAGCTCTCACGACTCACGGGTGATGATTTCACAAGCGGGACGAATGTGTGCCACGAGAGGCTTCAGATGTTCATCCCTTCGATGGGTTCCTTTGAAGGCCGTGCCACAGAGAGGCAGGTCTCCGAGGTCCCTGGATGATAATAAAATCGGGAGAAAGGGGAGCAGAGGCTAAACAAAGAACATCGCGCTCGCAAGAGGACTTTCTTTTTATTCATAGCACAGAGGGGGTTCATCTCTTGATAGAGAAAAATAAATACATCGCAAGGGGGAGAGAATACGTTGACGGGGGAGGGGGAGAGAGCACAGGCTCTTCCCCCTCCGACTCACCTCTCTTCTCTCACACACTCTTTCTTTCTTTCTTCTTCACCTTGCCAGCGCCGGGGGACCAAACTCCTTCTCTCTTCTTCTCTTCACTGCACACAGTCGAGAGCCTTCTCTTCTCCTTTTCGATGGCCAGCCCCCGAGGGAGGAGTCTCCAGGCAAAGCATATATATTGGGTGCCTTCTCCTTCTCAAACGGAAGAAAACTCCCGCCACTGCGTTCGTCTGCCAGACGAACAAGGTTAGCTTCTATGCTGGCATCCGATAATTGGTGCCGTACCTTATCGTTCGCCCGAGGATGGGATGTTCATGGATTTGCCGGGAGGATCTGCTGCTGCTGCCATCACTGTCACTTTGCTGTCGAACGGGGGTGAAGGCATGGCTTCAAAACATTGAATGCTCTCTGCGCACCGCATTTAAACAAAACAGAGCATCAGAGTTTTGATGGGATGGCATGAGGTTAAAACGGCGTGGTGGAACAGTGACCGCGCCGGTTTAAACCCAAGCGCAATTGGCCCGCCGTTTTAGCATTTGAAGGCAAAGCTTTTGAAAATGGGGGCACGATGGGTCCTGTAGCGCGCCGGATTAAGTTGCCAAAATGGGGGTTCTTTGAGCGCGCCAGAATAGCCTCACAAATGGAGCGCGTCGGTTTGGCCAAGCAATTGGGCATGAAGGGTTCTTCGAAAGTGGCGCGCCGGATTAAGACATCAACATGTGCACGCCGTATTAGAGCATCAAAGGGGGGGGGGGGCGCCGTTTTAATGCAATGCAAGGGGGCGCACCGTTTTAAGGCGAACGTCACGCCGATTGGGGTTTCTTCTCGGAGTCGCAGCCATTCACATGAATGTTGGCGTTCTCAGAATGTTGTAATTGTAATGCATTGCCTTCGCAACGTTCCATTCGCAGCCTCTGGGGCTCAGTCCCATACTTTGCTTGACTTTCGGTGCATACCGAGGCTGTGCCGGAGTTCCCGACTCTTCTTCGATTCAGCTCTCGGCACGGCCGGCGGTAGAGTTGTGGCTGTATCTTTTGCCTGGGGGGCTTCCTTAATGGGTAGCAGACCACCAAGCGAGTTCTTGTCCTGATCGAGCGAGGCACGAGGTTTATTCGGTGTTTTCGTCTTCGACTCGCACTCGAACGCATAGACGCGAATGTCGCAATGATCATCATCATCATCATTTTTTTGGCGTCCACAGCAAGACAACCAATGTACTCAGTGCAAAACAATTATTCAAGCATCAAACATTATTTATTCAAAATTTAAAGAACAGACTGACACAAACATCTCAAAGCATTTCAACAAACAGTTCAAGAATGAAAGTATTCATCATTTTCCTGCTAAAATTTACAAAGCCCTAATTCTCTTCTTAAATATTTAAATCTCTCATTTCCAAGGGGTTTAGTAAAGATATCAGCAATCTATTTTTCAGTTTCAACAAACATTGATTCAATTTCATTCTTGATCAATACATCTCTAATAAAATGGTGTTTAATTTCAATGTGCTTAGTCCTAGAGTGGTGAACAGGATTTTTAGTAAGGCAGATGGCACTAGTGTTATCACATAGAAGTGAAATGCATCCCAGATTTATCTGATAATCTAAAAGCTGGTGTTTAATCCATAGTTCCTGGGCAGCACAGTTTTCTGCAGCAACATACTCTGCCTCTGCAGTGGAAAGTGTCATTGTGTGTTGCTTTTTAGAAGCCCAAGATACTAGGCAACCACCTAGGAATTGGTAATATCCACGAGTGCTCTTCCTATCTACCCGACACCCAGCATAGTCCGCATCAGTGTAGACTAGAAGCTCCAGCTCACACCTAGCAGGATACCATAAGCCTAGTTCTTGGGTGCCTGATAAATACCTAAAGATCCTTTTAACTGCACTAAAGTGTGATTCCTTAGGACTAGCCTGAAATCTAGCACATAAACACATTACAAAGTGAATATCAGGCCTAGATGCAGTGAGATACAAAAGGGATCCGATCATACCTCTGTACAGCTTTTGATCCACAAGGTTACCTTTGGTATCTTCATCAAGACTTGTAGAAGTACCCATTGGAGCTGCAATGTCCTTGAGGTTGTCGAATTTGTACTTCTTCAGGAGGTCCCTTATGTATTTGGACTGAGTGATGAAGGTTCCATCTTTGGTTTGTGTCACCTGCAGTCCAAGAAATAATTTTAGCTTACCCATTGAGCTCATCTCAAATTCTTGTGTCATAAGTTCAGAAAATTCCTTAATTTAGGATTGGTTGAACCAAAAACTATGTCATCCACATAAATCTGAACAATGAGAATGCCAGGATGACTTACCTTGGTGAACAAAGTTTTGTCAACCTCACATCTTGTGAATTTCTTCTCGGCAAAGAATCTACTGAGCCTATCATACCAAGCTCTAGGAGCTTGCTTCAAGCCATAAAGAGCTTTATTCAATTTATAAACATGAGAAGGGAAATCTAAGCATTCAAATCCAGGAGGTTGTCGGACATAGACATCCTCTTTTATTTCCCCATTGAGGAAAGCAGATTTTACATCCATCTGCTGGAGAGTTATTCCAAATGAGCATGCATAAGCCAAAAGTATTCTAATTGCCTCTAACCTGGCTATAGGGGCAAATGACTCTTCAAAGTCAATTCCGAATTCCTAGTTGTACCCTTGAGCAACAAGTCTGGCCTTATTCTTCACTACATTACCTAGCTCATCAGTTTTATTTCTAAAAACCCATTTTGTTCCAATGACAGTCCCATGATCAGGAGGTGGGACCAGGTGCCACACCTTGTTCCTATCAAACTGATTAAGCTCCTCGTGCATGGCATTGATCCAATGCACATCTTTGAGAGCACTGTCAATGGTCTTAGGTTCTACATGAGAAACCAATGCATATGCATTTAATTCATGCTGAGCTCTAAAGTAGCCTCTAGTCCTAGGGGGTTTATGCAAATTACCAATGACATTATCTACAAGATGATCTCTAAGAAATCTGACATTGATGATTTGGTTACCTGGATCTTCATTTACCCCCCTGAACAGCAAGCTCCTCTGCATTGTTCTCTTCAGTTTCTTCTTCATTATCTGATTGGTCTGCAGACTGTCCTTCCTTCAGAATTTCTCCATCATCTTCTTTCCTGCATTGACCAACATCAGACTTATTTAGGGACTCATCAAAGATAATGTGTGAAGATTCCTCAACAGTTTTAGAATTAAGGTTGTACACTCTATATGCTCTAGTGTTTTCAGAATATCCAAGGAAAATTCCTGGATCACTTTTAGGTTCGAATTTATCAAGGTCTCTTTTATCATTAACATGAATGAAACACTTACAGCCAAAGACCTTGAAATAAGCAATTGAACGCTTCTTACCTTTTAGAATCTCATAAGGAGTTTTCTGAGTGAAAGGCCTTACCATAGCTCTATTGATTACATGGCATGCAGTGTTAACTGCCTCTGCCCAAAATTTTCTTGGTAAGCCACCTTCAACTAGGAGTGTACGAGCCATCTCCACAAGTGTCCGGTTCCTCCTCTCCACTACTCCATTCTGCTCAGGTGTTCGTGGGGAGGAGAACCAATGATTAATCCCATTATCCCTGCAAAAATCAGCAAATTGTGAGTTTTCAAACTCACCTCCATGATCAGATAGAATATTCTCAATTAAATTTTCATTTTTATATTTTATTTTCAAGTAGAACTCCTGAAACTCTGTGAATGCATCATTTTTGTGAGTCAAGAAAAACACCCTAGTCAACCTGGAGAAGTCATCCACTAATACATACCCATACCTCCTACCTGATAAGCTGACAGATCTTGTGGGTCCAAAGAGGTCAATATGTATCAGCTCATAAGGTTTGGAAGACATGTTTTTATTTCTAGATTTGAATGACTTTCTGGTTTGCTTGGACTATATACATGCATCACAGACTTTATTTTCCTTCTTTAAACATATTTCAGGGAGTCCTCTAACCATGCTATGTTTATTTAATTTGTGCAAAATAGTGTAGCTAACATGGCCTAACCTACGATGCCACAAAAATGCAAGATCATCTTTATTAGCAGTGAGACATAGGTTAGAGTGAGAGAGATCATCTAAATCTACCATGTAAATGTTATTTATTCTCTTACTAGAAAATTTTACTACATCAGAATCAGGTTCATAAATCCTACAGCATTGAGAATCAAAAACAACTCTATGACCTTTGTCACATAGCTGGCTGGCTAATGCTGAGCAAGTTATAAGCAAGACCCTCAACTAGCATGACCTCCTCAATGCAGCAGGTAGTGCACTTACCTACCTTACCTGATCCGATGATTTTACCCTTGCCACCGAAGGTGACAAGGCCTCCATTCGTCTCTATCAGCAAGCAAAACTTGGCCTTGTCTCCTGTCATATGCCTGGAGCAGCCACTATCCAGGTACCACATGTTGTTCCTGGCTGCCAGACATACCTGCAAACACAATCAGGGAGAAAATTTTGGAACCCAAAAGTGTTTGGGCTTCGAAACGGATGCAGAACAATTCAAACAAGATAGCAACATTTTTGGAATCCACATTTGTTTGTGAAAGGTTGGCTTAGTGGATTTCTCAACATTCTTCTTATTAATTCTCTTCTTCTCAGCACCAACAGAATGAGCTTTTCTTTTCTTATATTGTGTCATGGCACCAGTGTTATTAGCAAATTTATTATTTTTGTGCTAGTGCCTAGGCCAATGAACATTCAGAAAATTGTGGCCATAGTTAGTCCTAGGCTGACTGAAGAAAGGTTGATTTCTAGGAGTCTAGGTCCTAGACTCTCCAACCCAGTTTCTGATATGAGGTCTATAAGACTGTGTAGGATATGACTGATACCTAGACCTCCCCTGAACTCTATTCCATCCAGACCTATTGAATTGTTGTGGCTGCGTATAATGGTAGGTCTGGACACTGGGTCGGTGAAATTGACTTGTTTGACCCCTAACAGAACCATGTCTCCCTTGCACCTTAGACCCACCTGACTTGTGCATAGGTGTATATTGGGTCTTTTTCTGGATAGCTAGTGGTGGAGGAGACTTGGTGACCTTAGCTTGGGGTTTGGATGTGCGTGTAGACTGACCCCTAACCGAGACTTCCCTTTAGAAATAGGACTAGGTGTGCCGGCTCTGCTGGGCTCACCAACTTCTGCTTGCTCTTGTCCTCAGCACTGAGCATTTTTGAATTAATAGTTTTAACAGCAGAATTTTCAGTATTCATCTTAATGAGGGGTCTTTTCTCCTTCTCAGCTACAAAAGAAATTATTTTCACTGCAAGGCTCTTTTTAGCAGTATGATTAAAACCTAGACCCTCTCGTCTGAAATTAACTTTTGACCCCAACAAAGCATTCAGATTATCAGATCCTTGGGTCATGTTTTCAATGATTTTCTCTTTGTCAACATTTTCTTTCTCTAGCTGTTCGATTGAATTTTTTAATTCATTATTGACACTTAGGACAGCTTCATACTTTTTATCAACAATTTTCATCCCTTTTTCAAATTTTTACAGTTTCAGTTTCAAATCATCAATAACATTTTTCAGCATTTCATTTTCTTTTCTACAGTCAACAAAACATGCTTTAAATCATCAAATTCACAGCAAGAATTTTTTTAACCTATCATTCTCAGACTGTAAACAGGCAAGTTTATCAGACATTGTCTTACCATTCAAAAGAGAATTAACCTTTTTCTTCAAATGCTTGTTTTTTTTCCTATCATCATCTACTTTGTCTAACAAGTCTCTGTAGGCATCTTTCCAATCAGAAATGGTATAATGCTCAAAGGTAGATGATACCTCAAAGAAGTCTTCTTCTTTTTCTTCATCATCTTCTGCTATCAGGTAGATGGGCTTTTCTTCATCCTCGCTCTCAGATGTGCAGCTTAATGTGCCCTCATCCTCGTCGCTCCATGTGCTCACCATCGCCTTTCCTTTGGGAGCTTTCTTCTTTGACTTCTCTTTCAGCTTCTGGAGCTGGGGACAATCTGCCTTCATATGGCTGGCCTTCCTATATTGGTAGCAAACATTAGTGTCAACTTTCTTGGCAGGGTTAGATCTATACCTTGTTTGCCTCCTGCCGCCATCAAACTGCCTTCGGTCGAAGTTTCTTCCCTCCTTTCTCAGAAATCGCCTAAACTCTCTGGTTACCATGGCCAGTTGGTCTCCATCGATCTCTGACTCAGAGAGGCTCTGCTCGCTTGATGATCCACTGTGGTTGGATCTGCTCGATCTGCTGAGGCTGACCTTCAGAGTAATAGGCTTCTTCCTCTTCTCGAGCTCCTCAGTCTTGGTAAGGTTCATCTCATAGGTCATTAGGGAACCAATGAGCTCGTCAACCTTCATGTTCTGCAGATCCCTTGACTCCTCAATAACTGTAGCTTTTGTGTGCCATACTGGAGTCAGGGACCGAAGGATCTTCCTCACAATTTCATAATCCGAATAATTCTTTCCCAGACTCCTGAGACCATTGGTAATGATCGTGAGGCGCGCATACATTTCTGTGATGGTCTCACTGGGCTTCATTCGAAAGGCTTCATACTCTGAGACCAGCAAATTCGCCTTGGTCTCCCTCACTTGAGAGGTTCCCTCGTAGATGACCTCCAACTTATCCCACATCTCCTTCGCAGTAGTGCATGATGAAATCCGGGAGAACTCGGTGGGATGAAGTGCGCACTGAATAGCATTAATTGCGCTCCAATTGAGGGTAGATTTCCTGATCTACTCTCTTGTCCAAACATCCTCGTTCACATGAAGCTTGAACGGACCTTTGCTGACTACTTTCAAGATCTCATAATCTTTCGCCTTCTGAAATACTTGCATACGATTCTTTCAGTATGCATAGTTGGATTTGTCGAAGTATGGGGGCTTGGTAGTGGAGTGTCCCTCAGCCGTCATCCCTTTAGCGTCCATGGTCGTTGACTCTTCAGGACGTTGATCCCTGCAGAAGAGTTAGGCTCTGATACCAAGTGATAGAATAGATGGACGCTCTATAGACGATCTAGAGGGGGGTGAATAGATCGATCATCCACTAAAAACTTACTACAGCAGAAACAGTTGTGGAATATAATCAAACTGCTGTAGGATGACCGGAAGGCACTCAATCACAACTAGACTGAAACAAATCGAACAGATCGGCTCTCACGCGATATTAAACAATCATCTACTAAGTGATGAACAGAGATAAAAGGCAAATGCAAATCACAATCAATCGCATAGTGGACAGTGGAATTTTAAGGTGGTTCAACCTCAAACCCGAGGTCTACATCCACCCCACACTCAAACTAGAGTGTGGCTTAACTGCTGATACACAGCTTCCGCTGATCCACAGCTTCGGGGTAAAAACCCTACAGACCGCTAGGCCTTACAGCTTATGCCGACCAGAGGAGTCTTCCTCTGCAACCACTGGGGAATTACAGCTTCACCCGCGAGAGGATACCACACCTCTGCAACCGCTGGGGCTTATAGCTTTACCCGTCCAAAGGATACCACACCTCTGCAACCGCTGGGGCTTACAGCTTTACCCGTCCAGAGGATACCGCACCTCTGCCCGCTGAGCGTCACAGCTTGCTCCGCTGACAAACAGCTTGAAAAAGAGTTTCTAAAATGAAAAAGAACCAGGCGAAGAAACAAAACCCACAAGGGGAATGTAGCTCAACAATGAGCACAATCAGTTCCAATTATGAACCAAGAAACTGATAAACATAACTCTCTCAACAATACTCTCAAAATACTTCTCTCAGAACTCTCCTTCTTTTCTGCTCTCTTTATCTTCTTTTTCTCTCTGGATCGTACAGGCGCTAGCTCTCTTTGCTTCAGCTCTCAATAACACAATCTGCTCTTTTGGCACGATCAGTCTTCTCTTGAAGGAGAAGCTTCAAATTTATAGTAGCAGCAGAGAGGTAGAGCGTGTGCTCTCCACGATTCCCGCCCAAACACCTTGGTCACGTGGCAGCATCCCAACTTACTGCTTTACATGTGTCACGATCCTGGCACCTCCTCCAATCTTGGATCATGTGCCATTCTTAATCTTCACGAAAAGGTATCTGTCAAGGCATCAGACATAAAGTCACCTTCAGACAGTTATACAAGTTATAAAGAGATTGCACGGAGTAAATATTCTAACAGAACTGGAATGCACCGACTAAATGTGGTGTTCACACACACATGCACAAACTCAACATTCATGCACAAGCAGATGCACAGACTTGATTACGGATGCACTGACTATGTATATGCAATGTGCAAGTGTTGCATAGACCTGATCAACCCGTGAGTGGCCTTACTTAGACTGGGACAGTGCGAAGATGGGAGTTGCACAGACTTAATGTGCTCGGTGCAAGTATTGCACCGACTAAATGACATGCCACGAAAGGCGATGCACTGACTTAGCTATTTGTAACGCCAACCAATGCACCGACTAGCTCAAGAAGGAATGCACAGACTTTATGTGCATGGTGCAGATATTTCACCGACTCGAATGCGTGCGACTACGGTTATTGCACCAAGGCAAAAGTTGCACAGACTCTAAGCCATATAAGACACAAAGTGAGACGCAGAACATGCACCGAGTCTAAGTCATATGGGACGCAAAGTTGTACGGACACATGCACCGAGTCTAAGTCATATGAGGAGACGCAAAGTTAGACGGACACATGCACCGAGTCTAAGTCATATGAGACGCAAGATGAGACGGACACATGCACTGACCTAAGCCTTAAGAGACGTACGATGAGACGGACACAAAATGTGCACCGACATACAAGACTTGAACTTCACCCATATGCACTGACCTATATGCTAGATGAACCATGAGTTACAGTGTTTGCTATCATCAAAACCATAGGGGCACAACAGAAAAATCTTCAATAAACCTGCGATAGTAACCCACAAGACCCAAAAAGCTCCTAATCTCACTAACATTCTTCGACCTTTCCCAATGCAAAACAACCTCAACCTTAGCTGGATCAACAGACACTCCATCACCAGAAATGATATGCCCTAGAAATTGAACCTGGTCTATCCAAAATTCGCATTTACTGAATTTCACATAGAGTTGATGTTTCCTTAAAGTTTCCAACACAATTCTCAAATGTCCTTGATGAGTTTCAACAATGGGAGAATAGATCAACACATCATCAATAAACACCACTACAAATGTATCCAGATATGGTTGGAAAACTCTGTTCATCAAATCCATAAATGCTGTTGGTGCATTAGTTAACCCAAATGGCATAACAAAAAATTCATAATGCCCATATCATGTTCTGAAAGTAGTTTTTGAGATATCTTCTTCCCTTATCCTTAATTGGTGATATCCAGATCTGAGATCAATCTTTGAAAATACTGTGGCAGCTCGTAGCTGATCAAATAAATCATCAATCCTTGGCAAAGGGTACTTATTCTTAATGGTCACTTGATTCAACTTCATGTAGTCAATGCATAATCTAAGCGACCCATCTTTCTTTCTAACAAATAGAACAGGTGCACCCCAAGGGGATACACTTGGTCGAATAAACCCCTTATCTAGCAATTCTTACAATTATTTCTTTAATTCTGTCAATTCAGCTGGTGCCATTCTGTAGGGAGGGATGAGAATTGGGTAAAGTACCCAGTGAGAGCTCAACAGTGAATTCCACCTCTCAGTGTGGGGGTAAACCTGAAAGTTCATCAGGGAATACATCTGAAAATTCTCTTATAACATCAATATATGAGGTGGTTTTCTTATTTTCATTAGAAGGAATAGCCATTACACTAGCCAAATAACCTTGACAGCCACTTCAGAGCCATTTCAAAGCCTTAAGGGCTGAAACTAGTATTTTACTAGAACGGTGCATTGGACATTGATAGTGAAATATCTGCTCCCCAGGTTTCTGAAAAATCACTTTCTTTCCATGACAGTCTAGAAGGGTAAAATTTCTATCTAACCAATCAATTCCCAGGATGACATCAAAATTTGTCATTTCTAGCAGATACACACATGCTGGCATAATCCTCCCCTGAATCACCACATCAATGCTAGGAATAACATAAGTCGTTCTAGCTATCTCGCCAGTTGGTGTGTTAATGGACATCTCATCAGTTTTCATAATTTTTTTATTCAGCAAATCTCAGAGAAATAAAGGAATATGTAGCACTCGGATCAAATAAAACTCTAGCATGCATATCATCAATAAGAATAATACCTTCAGCTACTGCATTGACATCATGGGTATCTTCCTTTGTTAATGCATAAACTCTGGCTTGAACCCTCTGATGCTGTTGTGGTTGTTGCTCTTGCCTTGGTCTTTTTGGACAATCTCTTATTATATGCCCAGTCTCACCACAAGAAAAGTATTTTCCAACGGCCCACCAACATTCCTTACCTCTATGCTGCATCCCGCACTGCTGACAAACTAGCATATTATCTCTTTTAACTGGCTGAACTCTATCTGAAAATGCCATCTTCGGCTTCTTATCTTTCCTCACGGCTGAACCAAGATTGCCTCTTTTAGCACTATCCCTTTGTCTTTCTACTAAGAATTCCTCATATTCAGTTTTCACAATAAAAGCGGTTCTCAAAGCTGCTGCCATAGTCTGATGATCAAAAATTGTAACTCTACTTCTAACATTGCTCTTCAACCCTCTAACAAATTTCTTCACCGTTCTAAGCTCATCTGAACAAATATGGGGGGCATACTTTTCCAATTTAGTAAATTTTGTTTCATAGTCGGCAACCGACATACTTCCTTGAGTCAGATTTAAAAATTTCACTTCTTTCTTATCTTTCACATGCTGCTGGAGAAATTTGGCATAGAAGACATCAAGAAATTCATTCCAGCCAATCTCAATCTCTCTATCTCTAAAAGTGGTCCTAAGTGCAGACCTCCACCACTCGTCCGCACGGTCCTTAAGCATAAATGTAGATAATATCACCTTATCCTGTTCTGCACACCTAATGGCTATGAAAATCTTTTTAATTTCTCTCACCCAATTTTCCACAATCTCCGGTTGACTCTCTCCCATAAAAGGAGGACTCATTTTTTTGAACTTCTCCATCAAATTAGCACCTACTGCCCTATTCAGTTATTCTTGCATACGGGTTTGTAATTGGGCTTGCATCATCGCCTGAGTTTGGGCATGTAACTGCATGGTCTGCACTAACCCTTGAAAAGCTTGTGTGAACCCTCCTAAGTCTGACACACTCTGAGTAGAAAACACACCATGTCCACCGGGAGCAAGCTCGCCATGTATTGCTTCTCCAACAACCCCTTGTGATGTGCCATTTGAGGGCGCAGACTCCTCGAGAGAAGTATTAACCTCAACCCTATCACTCTCTTCCATCTCCTGCGAGGGAGAACTAACCTGAATTAGTATGATTCTAGGTTTGACATCAAATTCTAAAATAAATTCCTAAGATCTTGTGGTATGGTGTATAAATCAGATGGCTGCAAATGATTCCAAGCCTCACAACTTTGCTCTGATACCACTATCTGTGACGCCCCCTTCCCGCGATCCCATATCAATCCAGTCCGGGGACGTCACAACGGATAGACGGATTGTTGTGGGCCGAGATATTTGCAAGGCGCTAAAGGCCAAACCATCACATATTCCAAAACATAACCATACCATTTCCATAAGATAAACACTCATAATTTACATCGTATACAGAGTACTACATATCTCTACTCAAAAGTCATATTTACATTCATAATTCAAAATAAAACTAAATCTACTTATTATAGGCAGTGGAAATCCAAACTACGCCCGGGATCACCCTCTGACTTATTGTCCATCGGAGTAAAAGTGTACACTCGTCAATTTCCTGAAATGATTAGGTAACAGAAATGAGTCCAAAGACTCAGTAGGCATTAAAACCAATCACATGCTTATCATATAATAATATGTGCAAAATCCATGATATATGTATAGCTAATCACAATTTTATTAGATTGTACATATATTATGAATGCGAAAGAAATATAGTAGAACAGAACAGTTTTCATATTTATAAGAAAATGCATATAACAAATCTTATCTGACTTTAACTAATTCGGAACTTATACAGATAAATTCATTTTCAGATCATATCAGAGTCATATATCAAATCTGAACTTCATATAAAGCCATGCCTGTTGACAAAGTCACATAATACATTAGTTATTTATCACATATTGAATAAGCACATATTGGACAGGCATCTCGTCACTATAAGTAGTAGCAAACACATCTAGGCATCCATATGTCAACTTAAAGATAAATGGTCTAAACGCTGGAGCCTATCGGCCTTGATCAACCATGTAGGATCGGGAGTTAATACTCCACCATTCCCCAGATAATTTTCTTATTCTGGGTTCCGGATTTTTCAGAAGTCCGTTTGTCCTCGGAAATGGGCCTAATCCCGTAGCGGAAGCTAATTACAGTTTGTCGCCCCACATCTCCTTAAAGTGGCATAGTCCATATGCTTAATCATTATTATTTATATTTTTTCATATGCTTAATTATTATTATTTATATTTTTTCTTCTTAATACATAATCATCTTCGATATGTAAAACATGTCATTAAAATTACTAAAATAACTGATTGTCATCGAGTCATATTTTAATATCATAAATCAAATTTTAAATCATAAGACAGTGGGTCAAATTTATTAACTAAATAAAACACCATTATTGAACTATATAAAATTACACTTCTAATTATTAAAGTAAAATTAACGTAATAGTAACTAAATAAATAACATATTTTAACCATAAATCATCGGGTCAAATATGTTAAATAAATCATTGATTTAAGCAGAAACAATTACGTCTCAAATAAAGTCAAATTAAAAAATATAAATATCAAATAACATGCAGTCGGTTTATCATGTGCCTACCTTTAGGGTGGACTTCGCACATCAAATTTAGTATCTCACCCGAGCTCCCGTAATAGTCCTTGCGTAGGAAAAGATAATTTTCCTATCCCAAACATAATTTTTATCTTATTATATCTTTCCAAATACTAAAATTTAGACAACCCATAACTCACCCGTGAGGACGGATTCCTACGTAAAGAATGGTGAAATGGTCCAAATAAGCTCCAAATCCTCCGTCCAAGTTTTTGTAAAATATTTATCTTATTTTGACACCGTATTCTCTTCTCTGTTTATTTATAAAAGAATGAGAGTGGAAAGTAGAGAGAGAAAGTAGAGAGAATAGAGAGAGAAAGTAGAGAGATTAGAGAAATAAAGTAGAGAGAGAAAATAGAGAGAGACTAGATAAATAAAGTAGAGAGAGATTAGAGAGAGAAAATTAGAGAGAGAAAGAGAGATGAGAGAGAGAGAAAATAAGAGAGGGAGGGTGACAGAAATTGTGTGTGTGTTTGTGTGTGTGTGTGTGTGTGTGTGTGTGAGAGAGAGAGAGAGAGAGAGAGAGAGAGAGAGAGAGAGAGAGAGAGAGAGAGAGAGAGGAGGGGAGTGAGCTGAGAGAAGATAAAGAGTTGGAGGGGGAGAAGAGTTTGGACGTGGGAAAGAGAGGAAGGGGAAGGAGGTATTTATAGGGAAGGGGAAGGGGAAGGGGAAGGGGAAGATAAGATAAGAAGAAAAGGGGAGGATAAGGAGGAGGAGATGACATGGGGAGGGGGATAAGGATGGGGGAGAAGGTCACATGGGCTTTTTTATTGCCCATCGGATATGAAGAGAGGAAGACAAGGAGGGGGTGGGTTTTTATATAAAAAACCTTAAAAAGTTAGCAATAATAATATTTCAAAATATTAGTTCATTCTATTTAATGTTTGTCTTACCGGATGTCAAAATTTTAAAAAGTGTTCAACATGAAACTTGTAGATCTTCGAATTCTCTTTCCAATGGGTCTAATATTGACCCTATTCGAATATTCCTATGAAAAGTTACACATTAATAAAGTGAGATATCTACTTAATTTACTTAATAAAGTTCGTTAAATTCATATTCAATATACCGTTCAAGGTATTGGACTTTGATTAAGAGAACTTAAAATTTATATGGGCTCTAAATATAAAATATTTAATTATTTTTAAGTTTCATACAGATTCGGGTGTTACATAGAGAGAGAACTAGAAAGACACAATTGTTAAAGATGAATTTTTATTGCTAAGGAAAGATTACAACTCTATGAAAATTAAAAATTACAACTTGAAGTAAAAGAATAAGGGAAGAAATAGAGTCAAGAAATTTGAAGAATAGCGCCGACGTCTCCTTGCCGAGCCTTTGAGGAAGACCACCCCGTATTGAAAGTAGACGCCACCTTTAGAGCACCAAAAGAATAATCTCCGCCTTGGGATGTGAGAAGAATAAGGAGAAGAGGGAAAATAGAAGAAGAGAGGAAGATTTAAAATCAAAATAGAAATAAAAATAGAGTAAGAGAAAACTGAGAATAGCTTTAAAACAAAGCGGAATCAGAAGAGGATAAAGAAGAAGAAGTTGGAGAGGACGAAGAGAGGAAGAAAGTTGATGAAGAGTGCAGAGGGATAAGATGATCGGAGGATGGTGAAATCGGGGGAAGAACAGGGTGCAGACCCGCGTATGAACAGTGAAAATGCAAAGATAGAACCTTGTAAAAGAGATTATAACTTAAAAATGAGAAAGAATTGGAGGAAGAGGAAGATAAAGAAATTAAAGATCACTTAAAAATGAAGAACTTTTTAGAAGAAAGCAAATTAAAAATACAAACAGAAGAGCATGAAAAATAGGTTAAACAAAAGGCTAAGATGGCTAAGATTCTCGCTCGGTCTGCTCTGGGCATCTATTTATAGTGCACAGTAACGTCCCACGATCGAAAAACTCCAGATTATGCTTGAATCCAACTTTGTAGCATCAAGACTTGATCAAAGTAGGTATCTTTCCACGATTAGAGTCCTCCTTTCCTCAAACAAGAGGAGATAAGTCCAAATATAGGAAGATAACTACGATCGGGGCGTTCCGTTCCCATTTCTGCCTCTCGTAAAAATGGCGACTGGGTGGCTGAGGGCACATTCCTTTGTGCGACTGAATAGGCAGCCGCCCATTCTTCATTTCCTCTTTTTGATATTTTTCATCTTCCATAAATCACAGAATTGGTGACTCACCAAACAAGCGCTCATTTCTTTTTCTATTTTTCTTGATTTTTTCTTCCAATTTTCGTATAATAGAATAAGCGCATGCTTGGTCGGCCGCTCATTCTATTTCAATGAATTAGCACCCGAGTGGACGGTCGTTCATTCCTCTCCTTTTTTTTCAGCTCTTTTCTTTTTTTCTATTTTCATCAAATGAATGGGCGCATGTTTACTCGGTCGCACCTTTTAATGAGTGCCCTTCCTTCAGCCGCAAATTCATCTTTTTCATAAAATGCTTCAGAAATGGCGTCTGCTACAGTTGCAGTTCATTATTAAATGGGCGCCCTTCTGCTTCGACATAAATTCCTAAGATTTTCAAAATAATCAATATTCCTCATTATAATTTTTTTTTAAACCGATCGGCAGTTCAACTACTGGTCGAGTGCATCCTCCCTCGGAGAGGAAGGGTGTTGTCACTCCCCGAGGCTAGAACTGTGGCCCTAAATTTTATTAATATTGAAGAAGATATTCTTAATTATAACAATTGTGCATTTTCATAAATATTTCTCACATTGCTATTTTAACTCAGAATATGATAAAATCATGCAAACTCAAATTAATGGTAAGAATGAGATTGTTCTCATATTAATGCACAACTATGCTCATTAAATGTTCAAAAGTGATGAATGTGATGCAACTTATGATATGAAATGTGATACTTATCAGCTAGCCACCGAGTCATCATTCCTCTACTTTTCCTGTCGGGTCAGGCGATTTCTCTTTCATTGTTTTATTTTTATGAAGCCGCCGGGTCGTCCCTTGCTGCCAGATTACCCAATTTTACCCAGCCGTCGGCTCACTTAGTCCTATTCATATGAATATATATATGTGTGTACAAATGTCGCCAGTTCACATAAATTTACCTAGCCGTCGGTTCACTAGATTAATTTTACAAATACCTACATGCTTGAGTCAGCCGCCAGACTGCCTAATCCCGGCCGTCGGGTCACTTTGCTGGCCGCCAGATCAAGGGTTTTCTCATGTGGAAGCCGCTGGATCATCTGTTCCCCTTGTCTCCCGAATTTAAACCTTTGTTTAGTCTAGCCCATCACTGGCAGGGGTTTGCTAAGGCTTCCAGAATGACTCTCAGTCAGTAAAATGGGCATGAACAGTGACTCTCCCCGTGTTCTTTCATATATTCGTGTTTTCTGACCACTCCCCAAGTGGACAATGAATCACCCCAGAGGCGTATATTGCTCCGATCTCCTAAAACCCACTGACCCACGGTTATACTGGAGCTCTTCGGAGTCCTTATGTATATGCCGTTATGGTTCTCGGGTTGAGATAGTCGGCAACCATGGTATATGACCCTTGGATGATGCGGGTCTCCCGATGGGTGGGTCCTCAGAGATTTTCCATCCATTACAAGGTCCCGGCTGTCATTATAGCATGCCCGACTTTTACGGAGTTCGTCTCATCCCCCTGTGGACGAACCTCCTATGCATATCTCCCCCGATACATTCTGGGGCAGGGGGAGATGCTGTCAAAATTTACTCACCTTGCGACTTTCCCGTTTATTCTCCTACCACTCCTTGAGTGGATAACGAATTGTCTTATAGGCGTATAGTGCTCCGATTTTTTAAAACCCACCGGTTCACGGTTATATCGGAGCTCCCCGGAGCCCTTATGTTTACGCCATCACCACCCTCGGGTTGATATAGTCGGCAGTCATGACCTGCGGCCCTTGGATGATGCGGGTCTTCTGATGGGCAAGTCCTCGAAGGTTTGCCATCCAGTACGGCCCGGGTTGTTATCATGGCATGCCCGATTCTTATGGAGTTCGTTTCAGCCCGATGTGGATAAACCTCCCATACATCTCCCCCGATATATTTTAGGGTAGGAGGAGATGTTGCCGAAATCTACTCGCGTCGCAGCTTTTCCGTTTATTTTCTTTCTCGTCATGAACACAGATTGAAGCATATCTGATATCAATGAATGACTGATGTTGAACAATAGAAAAAGAATAAACATAGGAGTAGTATTAGTATTTTGGGCTAATAAAAAAAGAGAAGAATAAGAAAATAAAGAAATTTGCAATAAGAGTGCACGCATCTTTACCGAACTACCTCTGCCCCTCCAATCCCGATTAATCTGTAGTCACTTATGCACAAAGAAATAAGAAATAATAATCTGATAGAAAGGAGGAACAAATGGAAGCGGGCATCGAAGTAATAACATCATAGTGACGTCATGAATAATGATAATAATCTTCGTGAAATAAATTTGAGCATGATCATGCGCATATGCATATATATATATACGTACGTGCATATACCTATATTATTATGAGTGCTTGCATGTCTTGACTAGTCGGTATATCAAATGGTGATCTGTGAAAAGTTAGATCAGGTCTGATCGGATGCTCTCACTAAGTGTGAGGTGATCTTCGGATCTAAATTCTTCGCCATGTACCGAGAGTCGACTCAATAAGGATATATTTTTGAATGCATGCTTAAATTTTATTTCATAATAAATGCTTTTTATTTTTTGCATTCATCTGCATCCTATTAGCCCCGACAGCTACTTTATCTTGGCGACTAATCAAGGGTTTTCCTTCTTTCGGAAGGATGTAGTTAACGTCATGGTCTTTATGATATGACGGACTTCGGGTCCCGACCCGATCACTCACCTTTGTCTGATCAGTCAGACAGAGTGCATAATAAAATTTGTCGCAAAAGTGACTGGCACGCCCTATGCTTGAATAAATCCCCTAATAAATAACCCCAACAAATAAAATATAATCCATTCCCACAGCAGGGTACCCAATTTTGCTTGTAGTGCCCTTTCGAGTTTTTGCTACGACCAGATTTTTAAGCCCTTATTGCCCTTGCTTAGTAGGACATTTGAGCAAGTCCGACAGGGCACCTTAATTTTAAGCCCATTTTTTCTTCTTTTATTATTAGTATTATTATTTTGGTGGCCCTAGACGGAGGGTCTAGGCCAAGTGTGGAGTGTTCGCCAGCTCTTGATGTGGTGTCTGACACTAGTTTGGTTTGATCATTGACACGGGATTAATGCCAAAGCAAGGAAGTCATTTTATTCGTTGGCTTAGATGAAAGGTCTAGGCCACGGGTATTCATCGGCTCCGATAGGGTGTCGGATACTGATGTGATTAATTCATTGGCACGAGGTTAGTGCCAAAGCAAGGAAGTCATTTTATTCATTGGTTTAAACAGAAGGTCTAGGCCAAGGGCATTCATCGGCTTCGACAGGGTGTCGGATGCTGACGCTGTTAGTTCATTGGTGCGGGGTTAGTGCCAAAGCAAGGAAATCTTTTGTTTGTTGACTTAGATAGAAGGTCTAGGCCACGGGTGTTCACTAGCTCTTACGGGGCATCGAAAGTTGATGTGGTTGATTCATTGGCATGGGGTTAGTGCCAAAGCAAAGGAGGTCATTTTATTCGCTGGCTTAGACGGAAGGCCTAGGCCAAGGGTAGTATATTCGTCGACTCCGACAGGGCGTCGGATGTTGACATGGTTGATTCATTGGCACGGGGTTAGTGCCAAAGTAAGAAAATCATTTCATTCTTTGGCTTAGACGGAAGATCTAGGCCACGAGTATTCATCGGCTCCGACGGGGTGTCAGATGCTGACGGGTTAATTCATTTGGCACAGAGTTAGTGCCAAAGCAAAGAAGTCATTTTGATCGTTGGCTTAAATGGGAGGTCTAGGCCAAGGGCATTCATCTACTCCAACGGAGTGTCGGATGCTGATGTGGTTGGGTCATTGGCACTGGGTTAGTGCCAAAGCAAGGAAATCTTTTGTTCATTGACTTAGACGGAAGGTTTAGGCCCAGAGTGTTCACCAGCTCCGATGGGGAGTCAGAAGTTGATGTGGTTGATTCATTGGCACAGGGTTATTGTCAAAGCAAGGAAATCATTTTGTTTATTGGCTTTATACGGGAGGTCTAGGCCAAGCGTAGTATATTCATCGGCTCTAACGGGACGTCGGATGCTGACGTGGTTGTTTCATTGGCACGGGGTTAGTGCCAAAGCAAAGGAGGTCATTTTGTTCATTGGTTTAGACGGAAGGTCTAGGCCAAGGGTATTCATCAGCTCCGACGGGGTGTCGGATGCTGACGTGGTTGATTCATTGACACGGGGTTAGTGCCAAAGCAAGGAGGTCATTTTGTTCATTGACTTAGACGGAAGGTCTAGGCCAAGGGTATTCATCGGCTCTGACAGGGCATCGGATGCTTACGTGGTTGATTCATTGGCTCAGGGTTAGAGCCAAAGCAAAGGAGGTCATTTTGTTCGTTGGCTTTAGACGAACGGTCTAGGCCATGGGTATTCATCGGCTCCGATGGGGTGTTGAATGCTGACGTGGTTGATTCATTGGCATGAGGTTAGTGCCAAAGTAAGGAGGTCATTTTGTTCGTTGGCTTTAGATGAAAGGTCTAGGCCACGGGTATTCATCGGCCCTAATGGGTTGCGGTTGCTGACGTGGTTGATTCATTATCATGGGGTTAGTGCCAAAGCAAATGAGGTTATTTTGTTCGTTGGCTTAGATGGAAGGTCCAGGCCAAGGGTATTCATCGGCTCCGATGGGGTGTCAGATGTTGACGTGGTTAATTCATTGACTTGGGGTTAGAGCCAAAGCAAAGGAGGTCATTTTGTTCATTGGCTTTAGACGGAAGGTCTAAGCCATAGGTATTCATCGGCTCCGACGGGGTGTTGGATGCTGACGTAGTTGATTAATTGGCATGGGGTTAGTGGCAAAGCAAGGAAATCATTTTGTTCATTGGCTTTAGATGGAAGGTCTAGGCCACAGGTATTCATCAGCTTCGATGGGGTGTCAGATGCTGACGTGGTTGATTCATTGGCACGGGGTTAGTGCCAAAGCAAAGGAGGTCATTTTGTTCATTGCCTTTAGACGGAAGGTCTAGGCCAAGGGTATTCATCAGCTCCGACTGGGTGTCGGATGCTGACGTGGTTGATTCATTGGCACGGGGTTAGTGCCAAAGCAAGGAAATTATTTCGTTTGTTGGCTTAGATGGAAGGTCAAGGCCAAGGGTAGTATATTCGTCGACTCCGAAGGGGTGTCGAATGCTGACGTGGCTGATTCATTGGCATGGGGTTAGTGCCAAAGCAAGGAAGTCATTTCATTCGTTGGCTTAGACGGAAGGTCTAGGCTAAGGGTAGAATGTTTGCTGGGTTAGATGAAGTGTCGTATGCCAACGCAAGGAATTCGGTTTGTTTGGTTTATTCTGGTTATTCGACTTAGATGGAAGGTCTAGGCTAAAGGTGGGGCATTTGATTCCGGTGGGACCAGGGGTCGGTATCCACCAATGTTAGTCTCTTCATCATCATTTTTCATTCATTTCCTCTTTCCCTCTTTTTTTCTTTTCTTTCTTTCTTTTTTCTTCTTTTCTTCTTCTTCTTCTTCTTCTTCTTTTTTCTTCTTCTTCTTTTTTCTTCTCTTTTTTTTTGAATGGACACTATAGGGTCTCATAGGAGATCTAAGATGCATGCTTGTTTGACTTAAAATGTGAGATTTAATTGATCATTAAACTAAGGAAGTGGCGCATAATACAATTTCAAATACTTTCCATTAAGGGGTGGAAATTGAACTTCCCCTTGATGGTCGGCGATAACGTATGCACCTCCTTCATAAACTTTCTGGACTACATAAGGTCCAAGCCAATTTTCATTTAATTTGCCTTTGGGATTGGCAACCATGACTTCTTTTCTTTTGACCATAACTAGGTCTCCTTTCTTGAATTCGCGCCCTTTGACAAGCTTGTCGAAGGCGGGGGCTATGCAGGCCTGATAGACCTATATATTCAGCTGGGCTCATACTACTTCCCTTACAAATCGGAGAGCTCTTCCAGTCTTCTTTTTATGTTTATTCGGCCATCTTCGACCAATTCGTGCTGAATTGTGACTCTCAACGAGGGTGCTTCCAGCTCTATCGGGACAATCGCTTCTGAGCCATACACCAAAGAGAATGGTGAACAGCCCTGTAGATGGTGTGGTATGCCCACGGTGCCTCATACATCTTTTCTTCCCAGTCCTTCTTGCTAGAGTTAACTATCTTGGCCAGAAGGGTGCAGAGAGTTTTATTAAAGGCCCCAACCAACCAGTTTGCCTGTGGATTATATGGAGTAGATGTCCTCCAATGAATCTTATATTTTTTTGGCCAATTTATGGACCTTCTAGTTCTGGAAGTGACTTCCTTTGTCTAAAACGATTCGGTTGGGCACGTCGAAAAAGAATATTATGTTTCAATGAATAAATCTAGCCACGATTTCCCCTGTCACTTCTTTCAGAGCCACAACTTCTTCCCAGCGGGAGAAATAATCTATTGCTGCTAAAATATATTTGAATCCAAACGAGGATGTAGGCTATGGGCCCATAACATCTGTGCCCCAGTGAGCAAAAGGCCAACTGGGCACTGTCGAATGTAGTTGTATTGGGGGTCTTCTGGGGACCGTTGTGTGCTCTTGACACTTCTGACATGACTTGGTGTACTTGCAGCAGTCATCAAACATAGTTGGCCAATAGTAGCCTAGCTTTTTGATTTCAATCCTCATCTTCGGCCCAGCTTGGTGTGCGCCAGCTGATTCAACATGAATTTCTTTCATGACTCTCCAAGCCTCTTCTGTAGATAGGCATCAGAGCAATACTTTCTTTTTGGCCTCTGCCATAATTCGGAATAGTATTCTATTCCTGACTTCATAAGAATCTTTTATTCTGATCAGCTTGATCTTCTCTTCTCTTTGCTTAGGCAGTTACTTGTATTTAAACCACTGCATGAGGGGTTCTCTCCAGTCGCGTGAGCCGACAGCTTTTGCCATCACTACTTCATATTCTTCTTCACATGTCTCCTCTTCTATCATGCTGGGGACCTGGCGTCAGTTTATCACCTGTATGTTGATGGATTCATTCGGTGGGATTCCTAATGAACTTGCCAGCTATGCCAATACATCGGCTTGCGCATTTTGGCCTCGACCGTCATGGTTTATTTCAATAAAGTAGAATCCCCCCCATGAGCTATTTTGCTTTGTTTTGGTAGGGGAGTAATTCGGGTTTCCAGACATTGAACTGCCTCTGAACCTATTTGATAATCAGCATTGAATCCCCAAACACTTGCAGCATTCAGATCTCCAAATGGAGGGTGACCTGAAGATAGATAATTAGGGCTTCATATTCTACTTCGTTGTTTGTGCAGGCTTTGTTGATCGAGCAGGAGGTGTGCAACACATCTCCCTCCAGGGATTTGAGGACGATGCCTACCCCAGCTCTTATTCTTGTCTGCCCTGACAAGGATGTTTCTATTCTTGAAGCTCCATCAAAGTATAACTACCAGACGGCTTGCCAGACTTGATCCACTTCTAGGGTTTCATCTTCAAGGAGCTCCGTGATTCATGGGGAATTTTCAGGCAACTGGTGCGCTGCAAAGAAATCTGCAATGGCCTGGCCCTTGATTGCCTTTTGCAGCACGTAAATAATATCAAATTCCATCAGGATGACGGCCCATTTACCCAGTTTCCCCTTCAGTACCAGCTGAGAGAGTATATATTTGAGTGGGTCAGCTCTGAATATTAGCCAAACTTCATATGATAGCATGTAGTGCCTCATCTTTTTGACTACAAAGATCAGCGCGAGGCAGACCTTTTCAATTGGAGTATATTTTCCTTCCGCCCCAACTAATCTATGGCTGAGATAATATAGAGCCTATTCTTTCCCTTCATTATTGTTTTGGGTGAGCATCACCCACAGATAATATTCAGTAGTGGCTATGTAAAGGATTAGCGGTCGCCCTTTAACAGGTGCCACCAACACTGGCGTGGTCTTCAAATATTCCTTCAGCTGGTCAAAAGCCTTCTGACACTCTTGATTCCAGCAGAAAGGTGCATCCTCATCATCAACTTATGAAACGGTTGACACCGCCCAGACTGGTTGGAGATGAATATGTGGATATAGGCCAGTCGACCTTGTAATGACTACAATTAAGTTAGATTTCTAGGAGGTGACAGCTCCTAAATAGCCTTTATTTTAATGGGGTCTATTTCAATTCCCCGATATCTAACGATGAAGCCTAGGAATTTTCCGATGGAAACTTCAAAAGCGCACTTCAATAGGTTCATTTTCAACTCATGTTGTCATAGCCTTTCAAATATGATCCTGAGATCTCCCAGGTGAACTTCTCTTTTCTTGGTCTTGACAACTAAGTCATCAATGTAGCATTCAACTTTATCATAAAATAACTCGTCGAATATTTTCGTCATCGCCCTTTGATAAGTGGCACCGACATTTTTAAGGCCAAAAGGCATTCTCTTGTAATGAAATATCTTTTTAGGCGACCAGAAGGTCATGTGGATTCTTTCATGTTCGGCTATCCATATCAGGTTGTAGCCGGACGACCCATCCATGAATGATAGGGCTTCATGGCCAATAGTAGCATCGATCATGACTTCAGTGATGGGCATTGGGAAATCGTCCTTTGGACAGGCTTTATTCAGATCCCGGAAGTCCACACATATCCTGATCTGGCCATTTTTCTTCTTAATGGGGACAATGTTAGCCAACCATGTGGTATACTTATTTTCTGCTACGAAGTCGATGTCTATGACCTTATCGACTTCTTTGCAAATTTGGCTTATCAATTCTGGTCTCATTCGTCGGGGCGGCTATTTTACTAGCTCGATTTTTGGGTCAATGGCCAGTATGTGTTGTGCCACTACAGGGCTGAGGCCCGGCATTTCTTTATAGTTCCAAGCAAAATAGTCTCGGCACTCTTGAAGTAGTTTTATGTACTGCCCCCTCTCTTCTGGAAGGAGAAGAGCATTGAGAAAAGTCGGCCTAGGATCATCCTTCGTGCCGAAGTTCACTTTGTCCAGCTCATCAACAGTAGCTTGGCCGCCATCTTCTATCTCTAGGGGAGCTGGCTGTAAATCGATGAAATATTCGTCATCTTCTTTGGCTTCGAGGACAACATAGAGGTGATCTTGTTTTAATTCGCCCACTGGCAGAGTTTTGAATTCCCTTTCTTCTGAGTTGACTAGTGTGTAACTTTGTTGGGACGACAGCCCTAGTGGTGACAATATAGACTCCGAGTAGCTTACGCACTGACCCATGGGTAAAACATCCCTGGGAGTGGAAGCGATCTTTTCAGCAGTCAGGCCCTGCGAATCATTGCCGGAAGTCGTGGCAGCTTCTTTAGAGACCGATTCCCAACATCTGCACTGAGCATTAGTTTCTTGATTTTCACGTGTCTGCAGTTGAGGCAGGTAGAGATTCTTCGACCCATTGAATGATTCGGTCATTTCATAATCCCCTAGATATTCATCATAAACTACCCCCAGGGAGTTTTCGCTCATAGAGGCATAAATAAAAATCATGTCTGCTTCATAAAAAATTTTCACAAAGAAGCCCAGACCCAGATGTTGAGTGATATATAGTAGCTCTTTATCCATGTTTGGCGGATACCACAATTTTTTAAACATTTTCTTCTGACTTGAAGGCTTGCAGAAAGGGATGTATTGCTTTCTAGCCATCTTGACCACGCTGCCAGTCATTTCAGGGAGTCCCATAATCGGGACAAGTGGGTCATATGCCTCTTCGGGGAATCTACAATCATCATCCCCTTTTACCGGCTTCTCCTTGGCTGCATAGAGCATAGTGGGCTAGCCTTTAGGGTTAGGAACCTTCAGGGTCTTTAATAATTCGATTGTCTGACAGTCTGTATCTATAATAGGCTTGATGATCCATGGAGGAACCTTGACATACCCAAGCAAATCTTCGAGTCTCGATGCCCCCTGCTCAGAGTAAATATCATACGGGACCGCCCTGAGCACCCCTTCTGCTTCAAAGATATGTGAAACTTCTTATTGGGCTGCATAATCTGGCGGTGGTGGAGGGAACCAATCACCGGACTCCTCTATGCTCTTCTCTTTACTCTGAGCTATCCGGGGAGCCTACTTCGGCTCTTCCATATAGAGAGAAGCATCTAACATATGGCATTCAAACACCTCAAAAGTGTGCAGGTCGGCAAATATTCATTCCTCTTTTCCATTCCGGGGGTACTTAATGCACTGATGAAGAGTAGAGGGTACCACCCGATTCTGATGTAGCCAAGGTCGGCCCAGCAGTGCCTTGTATGAAGTGTTAGAGTTAATCACACGGAACTACACCTTAGTGGTGAAATCCTCGAGCGAGAGGTCAAACTCTTCCACGCCCAGGGGGACTTCAAATTTTTGGTTGAAGCCCGATATTCTCATGTCTCTGACCTTGATCAGGTGCACATCAAAATAATGCTTCTGGTAGACTCGGTAAGGGAGTATATTGGCTGCTGTCCCTGGTTCAATTAGAATTCTATTCATTGGCTAATCATTTAACTGCCCCCTTATATAGAGTGGTCTGTTATGGTTGACGAAGGGCAAGAGCGTATCTTCCTCTGTAAAAGTTATGGCTACCCCAGACTGCATCTCAACAAAGCAGCTTTCAAAATGCGTTGGGGTTTGTAAGGTCGCAATGACGGTCTGTCTGGTTTCTTCGTCCAGGGAAAGTATCTCCCATATGGTGAATCTTGTGAGAATTCTTTTTAACTACTTCATTATTTTATTGATGGCCCTAACATTGGCCAATTTCATCTCTTCGGCTTTGCCAAGTCTGCCATCATTCCGTGCTTGGGGAGCTATTTCACGGGGCAATTCCACACCTTCTTCGGGTGCTGCCCAGACCTGCTATATCTGCTTGGCTGGCTCTTTTATTTGCACAGATTTGGTAAGAGATGGGACGCCAGTATGGCCTTCACTTGCTGGAGGAGGGACAGTTGAGGGTAAGGCTGGAGTTTTTTTGACCTTCAGTTCAACTTGCGAGTATGGCTGCTTGCCCTTTTGTGATAGGAGAAATTCGACGAATGAGGGGACCCCTTGACCGCTTATATCTTCAGAGTAAAGACTGGGTGGTGGCGGAACTTCCACACCTTTAACCTCAGGCTCGAGGATTTGATAGGGTTGCTCACCCCTGAACATGATGTTATGATTAGCAAGGGGAGGGCATCCCCATTTTCTCTCGGATCGGATAGCATGGTGGGCGGTGGAGGCTTCGACCTGATTTGCCTCCGCCGGCACAAAGCATATTTCTTCATCTTCTTTTTCAGAAATCTGGGCCATGTTGAATAGGGCCGACAGTGTGTTGCAAGAAACAGTGATGTCCTTTCTTTTATTCTTCGTCTTCTCCTTTTTCTTCCCCTTTATGATGGGCATCTGCCCTTGTAGAAGGTCATTCGGGGTGCTTGGTTTTTTCGCTTCAGCTTCCTGCGTCAGCTTGAGAGATTCAAGATGCTCCCAGGGGACATATTCCTTCAACTGCACAGGCCAAATCTTGGGCTGCTCATACTCCTCAATCCCGTTTATGACGGCTTGCAGCCGTTCGACTATTGGACTGGCCTCTTTGTGTACCCGCAACGGGTTTTGCTTCTTTTTGTTGTTAGTAGGCCTTCTAACAACCATTCAAGGGGCTGTTTCATGCTAGACATGGGTTACGGCAGGCGGAGCTAGCTGAGGTGTAACGCCACAGATCTGGGCCCCTAAAGTAGGGCGAGGCGATTGCCTTCTTCTTATTCTTGTCGACACCATCTGCCAATTTTCTTGGCCCTTTGTGGGTGTCAGAATATAGGCTTTGTAAGTGTGCTGGGTGCAAGCCTCTGATACTTCTTCATGTAGTTGTTGATATAAAGATATCATATTAATTGCTGCCCCCAGAGTGGGCATCTCATGTGGGTGCGGAGGGTCAACTTTGTACTCCGCCATCTACAGCTCCCCCTTCTTGATTAGTGCTTTGATGATGTCTTTGAAGACATAGCACTCTTCAATGGAATGCCCGAGCATTTGATGATATGGGCAGAAGCAACGATCATCATTTCTCTTAATTTCATTTGGCCTCTTCGGTTTTGGAAGGGTGACCTTATTATATTTTATGGCCCACTCAAACAAGACTCGAGTCTTGTCCCTGAGAAATGAATAGAGCTTCTTCATCTTTTCCCATAGGGAGGGACCTTCCCGTCGTTCGGCAAGCTTGGCTGGTGGACGATTAGCTACCCCTTTGTCCTTTTCTTTCTACTGCTCAAAGACCTTGAAATCAACTGTGTGGACTTCTTTAGGCGCCGGCCGCTTGTCAACTGGCCTAACCTTCTGGCTTGAGGTGGCAGGAGTAGAGGAATATCTTGAGAGGAAGGTCTCAATTTCTACCACAACATTATTCAGCCAGTCGAAAGATTTAATTTCGATATCTATCATCCTTTCTAGCACTTCCTTTCTCAGATTCTGTTTGCAAATCTGAACATCATCTTCCTGGTGCGACGGGCGCCTACATCTCATACTAAGATTTCTCTATCTTTTTATATAGTCCAAGGTGGACTCATCATTCCTATGCCTGATTGAGTATAATTCTGCCACTGTCACCTCCCACTCGGTGATGTGGAATCTTTCTTTGAACTTTCTTTGCATATCAGGCCAATCAACAATAGACCTAGCCGACAGACTCGAGTACCACTCAAATGCGAGCCATGTCAACGAGGACCCGAAGAAGTTCACCAAATATGACTCACCGGTGGCCAAGTCACCCATCACATTAATATAGTAGGCAATGCACTCTCTTGGAGATCCTTGCCCATTAAACTTATCAAACTTTGGAGGCTTATTAATGCTAGGAGGCAGCCTTTTAGCAGCATGGTGAGTCGAGTACGGTACCTTGTATACATCAAATGGAGTAGAGTCACCATCGCCCCTTTCTGCCAGTTTCATTTCTATCATTTGTTCTACCATCAGCTTGTTCATCATCACCGGGTCAACCAGGCTTGGGTAGAAATGCGCAGGCTGCATATGAGGTGTTGACAGCACCGTCACCTGAGGCATAGGAGTGGACCCTTGATACTGAGGGGCTTGAGGCCATATCGGGGTCACATATGGTGGTTGTTGAAGAGGAATGCCCCCAGTGTAGCTGGGCACCGGCTGGGATGGTGCTATCTATGGCGAGGCTTCGAATACCTCAGCACTGCCACGTGATGCCTCGGGCGGGACCTCGGCCCGCTTGGATGCCAAAGTATTGATGTTCTTTTCATTCAGCTGCTTTTTTAACATCTCAATTTCTTACTGATAATTTTATAGCAACATCAGCAGGGTAGGGTCGTGCAAGGAGGGGCTGGGAGCTCTATTCCTTACCTTAGCTGAAGTTTCTTCGGTTGATGTGGGCGGCATCCTTCCGTCATCTTCAATTGTGACCACATTGGTGGTCACGACCGTCACAATCATGTCTGGACTTGTTTCATCCATCTGCAGCACCTCGTTTGCAGCCTTCTTTCTTCTAGTGAGAGGGCCCAGCCTCCCAGTTAGCTTGGCTATTTCTTTGGGTTCTGTGGGCAAGGCCCCGTAGCGACTAGACGTTCCAACCATATTACAGGTGTACACCTAGAACTGTCCATTTTCTTGCCTTACCCTTCAGGCCGATAGATGAGGGAAGGTCAGTCTTTCGAACACCGAAATCCTTGGTGTCATCTTTTCCAGGAGGGGAGGCCCATAACAACCCGGCCCTGCATCTTCCATCTCATCGAGGCTGGCTTGGCGTTCTTGACCCTCTTCTATAACATTCATGACTTTGAGCAGTCATTGCCTCCCTAGGGAGGTGCTCCCAACATCGCGGAAGTATCCTCGCACAGTCTGGGTGATGTCATTTTGTGCATTGGTGGAGAGAATCATGGGTGGTGGTACCCTCTCGTGTACGAGGGCCCATAGGCGAGCTGCCCCAGCCTGGCCATCCTGTCACAGTTTCTATCATACGAACAAATATTCATCTGTCGTGCGCAGGCCCCAAAAGCTAGCTGGCAAGACGTCTAGAGTGGTATCTCAATCTTCTCCTCTCGCTCCATCTTCTCTCTTCTAGGCCTAACAGCCCTGATAGGTCCTGCTTGAGTCGGTGCTAGGGCCCGAATCTACTTTCGGACCCAGACTTGTTTGAACTTGGTTGGCTTTGGGGCCAACCCACCCTTTGTCTTGGACACAGCACGGTTCGTTCTGTTCAGGGCCAGCACTGGGAGAGAGTTAAGGACTGGCACCGCTAGTATTACCTTGTCGGGTATCACTTCGGCCTATCGTCAGACTCCTCCGATCAGCATGGACTTGCCCGAGACTGACATATGGCCTTGTAGCGTACTGACATTCCTTCTGGCAACTCTTCTTGTAGTCGTCGTGCGCCCTTTGTTGGTTGAGGTGTGGGAATCAACGTGGTGGATGTGGCAGCCCACCAGCTCGATCTTCTTTGATGTGACCCCCTCGGTGTCGGAGGCCACGGGCTTCATCTCTTGTGCATCCAGGAGCTCCACGAACGCTACCCCCAAAAAGTTGGGGAAGCCAACGACGGGTGGGAAGCTTTCGAACTTTGTCGGCACCGCCAGGTAGCCGTACCTGGCATGATTGGGAATGGTGAGTGGTCTGAATGTAACAGTAGCCATTGAAATTGCTAGAGTATCACTTGCAAATCAAATTGGCATTTAAAATCTTAGAAGGAGGCCATAGGTCCCTCGGTCCTGGCGAGGAGATAAAGGGAGGTCTAAGTCGCACCGGGCGTGCCAGACTTGTAGGAATACTTTTTTAATATTAAATAATTTATTATATTTATTTTTTTATTAATTTACTTCGCTTATTGTGCACAGGCGTGTCAGTCACAACTTGATAGTTTGTTCAGACTCCAAAGATCGGAGTGGCTTGGAGTCACTAGTGCGTGCGCCGGCTGACTAAATAGACAATAGTGGGTAGCGGGTCGGGACCGAAACCCGCCGTGCCATAAAAGTCACGTCGTTAATTACATCCTCCCGAAGGGGAGAAAACCCTTGATTAGTCGCCAAGAGAAAGGGCCATGTAGCCTGAAGTTTGGAATTGTTAAATGAAAAGGAAAGGACTAAAAGTAAGTGCGGCGAGGCACTCCATGTCGAGGGCGGAAGTACTCTAACCGTCTTACTTAATCATCGTTCATTCATTTTTTATTCCTTTATTCAGAAACCACTCTGGGTCAAACACAACAGTGTTGGAGGGAAACTCTTCGAATAAATATCTACCGAATATGAGGCATGATTTAATATTTGGGGGACGGGACAAGGTAAGGGGGGCTCGAATCCGAAAGATTATCGGCCTGTAGCAAGGTCAGGCTCCGACCATGGCGGGATGATCCCGGGGGGTACGTGATGGGAATCTACACCGGGCACTAACTTTTATTTTTGTATTTGTGTCCTTTTAGTTTACATTTATATCCATGGGAAGTAGGTTTGTAATTGTAAGGCTTTATAAGCCAATTTGTCATTCCCCAAGGATGTTTGGGTTTTTGTGTAAAAGTCTCGTAGGTCCAGTGAGGGCCCCTCATCCCCTTCCCCATTGGTCCACCTAAGTCTTAGGGCCCATGTGGGGTTAGTCAAAGGTCCAAGGTGGGCTTCTAGATGGCTTGACCATTCAAGGGGACAATTGGATTAAAAAGTCTAATATTCTAACCCTTAAAGTCCAAGATGCCATCCCCATTTATATTTGTTTAATAGGTTTTGTATTTTTATTTTAATTGAGTCAAAACACATGGGGAATTAAATGTGAACTCCCCCTTTTACCCCTCCCCTAATTTAGATCTGAGGTTAGTTTAGGTCTTTTTACACTTTCTATATATACTTTGTAGTTTGTTATTTACTTAGCATTAATGAAGGAAATTCTATTATTTGCTTAATTTCCCCAAGGGCACCCCTCTCTCCCCCTCTAGAGTTGTGAGAGCTCTTCTTTCAGAGGTGTGAAGCCTCTCCACCACCACCTCTCTGAGTGCGACGCTCAGCTCCGCCGCCGCCACCTTCCGTTCGTGCCGCCATCGCGCTGCCACCGCCACCGCCGGAGTTCTGTCCAAATTAGGACAGAACCTTAATCCCGTAATTTTATCTTCTTCTCCTGTTCTCTGATCGAGCCCAAATTTTGAGGGATTGTTCTACCTGTCACGCCTAGTCTCCAGTTTAATTTTTGTGTTATTTGGCCATCGTTTGATGTTTTTCCCGTATTTTTGTTCTTCCCCCCAGTAATCTGCCAGTTTGCAGATCTGCGGGACAGTGTCCCCTTGTCATATTTTTCCCACCCCTTTAGCCCTCTTCACAAAATCCCCAAAAATTATCAAATGTTCCTAACATCCACCCCTTCCATCAGTAATTTTCCCTGCACCCAAAAAATTCTCTTTCCCCCCGGTCAAAAATCATCTTCAGGCAGATCCCTTTCTATCCTGATAGTCTGTAACCAGATCCATAGGAAATCCCGTAGTTTGCAGAGGTTTTCATTTATAATCCCTCCTTTGGATCGACAAGAAATAAATATATGTTGTAGATCTATGAGTGCTCTTTCCAACGGTACTAGCCACGCCTCGATTAGCCTTCGGATCTGAGCACAGAAATTCCGGTCGTGGAGGCGCGCAATCTGTTCCGTGAACAGACCAGCAGAAGCAACAGCAAAATCAATCTCAAAAAATTATCAAAGCTCAATTTCAGGAACCGCCACTTCAAGGAGTCGACTAGGGACGTCCCGCCATCGCCCCAGCCAAGCGCCGCCTTCAGAAGATCTCAGGAGAACAACGTCTCTTTGGAAGCCATTGCGTGCTGTCTTGCGAACCAGAACCGAGTTGAGCTGAGTTGGAATAGTGCCGAGTCGGACCAGCAGCCCATCCTCGGTCCGAGAGCCCTTCTAGCTTGCTGCCCGTCAACCCAAGATCGGTCTTCCCGGGCCCACTTGTAGCCCTTTACCTCCCTGCGTGGAGTGGGCAATATAATTCACTGCTGTAATTAACTTTTTACTATTGTACCGGGAGTTACCGTACTTGGTCGGAAAGTCTTCCCCACGCCCCGAGCGTGGAGGTATACTCGCCACCCTCCTCGTTGGCATTTGCTTTACTCGTATTTATTTGTATATGCCGCTGCGAGTGATAGGTTCCTAACTAGATATAATTGTTATCACCGCTGCGAGAGAGAGAGAGACCCGTCCCGTGACTCGATCCGAGCACGGAAGAGCCGACTACCCGACTCATTGCCGATTCCTCAACCGCACACGGTCCCACGCATCCCTCGCTAAGGGACGATCGCGAGCTTGTCTAGAGTCCAAGGATCGTATATCAACTTGGAGTCGAGTCCGCTGTCTGTCCCGCATCAAATGTCCCGCAGATCTGCAAACTGGCAGATTACTGGGGGGAAGAACAAAAATATGAGAAAAACATCAAACGATGGCCAAATGGCACAAAAATTAAACTGGAGACTAGGGGTGACAGGTAGAACAAGCCCTCAAAGTTTGGGCTCGATCAGAGAACAGGAGAAGAAGATAAAATTACGGGATTGAGGTTCTGTCCTGATTTGGACAGAACTCCGGCGGTGGCGGTGACGGTGGCGGCGCGATGGTGGTCTCACAGCTCTAGAGGGGGAGAGAGGGGTGCCCTTAGGGCAATTGAGTAAATAATGGAATTTCCTTCATTAATGTGAATCAAATCACAAAATACAAGGTATATATAGAAAGTGTAAAATGACCTAACCTAACCTCAGATCTAAATTAGGGGAGGGGTAAAAGGGGGAGTTCATATTTAATTCCCCATGTGTTTTGACTCAATTAAAATAAAAATACAAAACCTATTAAATAAATATAAATGGGGATGGCATCTTGGACTTTAAGGGTTGGACTATTGGACTTTTTAATCCAATTGTCCCCTTGAATGGTCAAGCCATCTAGAAGCCCACCTTGGACCTTTGACTGACCCCACATGGGCCCTAAGGCTTAGGTGGACCAATGGGGAAGGGGATGAGGGGCCCCCGCTGGACCTACGGGACTTTTACACAAAAACTCAAACATCCTTGGGGAATGACAAATTGGCTTATAAAGCCTTACAATTGCAAACCTACTTCCCATGGATATAAATAAAAACTAAATGGACACAAATACAAAAATAAAAGTTAGTGCCCAGTGTAGATTCCTAATGAGTCTTTGAGCCGCCTCCCTCATTTGAGAGTGACCCCACCCCGGAGTGTCCACCTCTAGCATCATTCCCCAACAGCGAGTGCATATCGAATCTATACGGGATGAGAAGGTGTCAATTACTTGGAGTGGAGCGTACTCTGCACTTCCAGGTTCGGTGACGGATCCGCAGGAGCTACTTGAGCGGCCGCGCCCCTTACTCGACGAGGTCGAGTTCTTCCCACTCGGGGAGAATTGATGGGAATCTACACAGTGCACTAACTTTTATTTTTGTATTTATGTCCTTTTAGTTTACATTTATATCCATGAGAAGTATGTTTGCAATTTTAAGGCTTTATAAGCCAATTTGTCATTCCCCAAGGATGTTTGGGTTTTTGTGTAAAAGTTCCGTAGGTCCAGCGGGGGCCCCTCATCCCTTTCCCCATTGGTCCACCTAAACCTTAGGGCCCATGTGGGGTCAGTCAAAGGTCCAAGGTGGACTTCTTGATGGCTTGACCATTCAAGGGGACAATTGGATTAAAAAGTCCAATATTCCAACCCTTAATGTCTAAGATGCCATCCCCATTTATATTTATTTAATAGGTTTTGTATTTTTATTTTAATTGAGTCAAAACACATGGGGAATTAAATGTGAACTCCCCCTTTTACCCCTCCCCTAATTTAGATCTGAGGTTAGTTTAGATCTTTTTACACTTTCTATATATACCTTGTATTTTGTGATTTACTTAGCATTAATGAAGGAAATTAAATTATTTGCTCAATTGCCCTAAGGGCACCCCTCTCTCCCCCTCTAGAGCTGTGATAGCTCTACTTTCAGAGGTGTGAAGCCTCTCCACCACCACCTCTCTGAGTGCGACGCTCAGCCCTGTCGACGCCACCTTCCGTTCGTGCCGCCATCGCGCCGCCACCGCCACCGCCGGAGTTCTATCCAAATCAAGATAGAACCTCAATCCCATAATTTTATCTTCTTCTCCTGTTCTCTGATCGAACCCAAACTTTGAGGACTTGTTCTACCTGTCACCCCTAGTCTCCAGTTTAATTTTTGTGCCATTTGGACATCGTTTAATGTTTTTCCCGTATTTTTGTTCTTCCCCCTAGTAATCTGCCAGTTTGCAGATCTTCGGAATAGTGTCCCCTTGTCGTATTTTTTCCACCCCCTTAGCCCTCTTCAGAACATCCCCAAAAATTATCAAGTGTTCCTAACATCCACCCCTTCCATCAGTAATTTTCCCTGGACCCAAAAAATTCTCTTACCACCCAGTCAAAAATCATCTTCAGGCAGATCTCTTTCTGTCCTCATAGTCTGTAACCAGATCCACAAGAAATCCCATAGTTTGCAGAGGTTTTCATGTCTAATCCCTCCTCTGTATTGATGGGAAATAAATATATGTTGTAGATCTATGAGTGCTCTTTCCAACAGTACCAGCCACGCCTCGATTCGCCTTCGGATCTGAGCACAGAAATTCTGGTCGTGGAGGCGCGCAAATATGTTCCGTGAACAGACCAGCAGAAGCAACAGCAAAATCAATCTCAAAAAATTATCAAAGCTCAATTTCAAGAACCGCCACTTCAAGGAGTCGACCAGGGACGTCCCGCCATCGCCCCAGCCAAGTGCCGCCTTCAGAAGATCTCAGGAGAATGACGTCCCTTTGGAAGCCATTGCTTGCTGTCTTGCGAACCAGAACCGGGTTGAGCTGAGTTGGAATAGTGCCGAGTCAGACCAGCAGCCCGTCCTCGGTCCGAGAGCCCTTCTAGCTTGCTGCCCGTCAACCCAAGATCGGTCTTCCCGGGCCCACTTGTAGCCCTTTACCTCCCTACTTGGAATGGGCAATATAATTCACTACTGTAATTAACTTTTTACCATTGTACCGGGAGTTACCGTACTTGGCCGGGAAGTCTTCCCCACGCCTCGAGCGTTGAGGTATACTCGCCACCCTCCTCTTAGGCATTTACTTTACTCGTATTTATTTGTATATGCCGCTGCGAGTGATAGGTTCCTAGCTAGATATAATTGTTATCACCGCTGCGAGAGAGAGCGAGACCCGTCCCGTGACTCGATCCGAGCACGGAAGAGCCGACTACCCGACTCATTGCCGGTTCCTCAACCGCGCACGGTCCCACACATCCCTCGCTTAGGGACGTCCGCGAGCTAGAGTCGCAGGTCGCGTGTCCGTCCCGCATCAGTACGGCCCTGACCTACAATAGGCATCATTTATATTCCCTTTGTCCAGGGTCTAGGAGATGGAGGCTCAAGAGCAGACATTGTTAGTTTTATTTTATTTTTGTTTGGGTATGATTGTATGTTATTATTCTATATTTTCTTTTTTTGTTTCAGTTTCATCACACGATTTATTATTTGTATATTTTTCCTTTCCCTTGATATTCTCTTATCGCTTCAACTCGCCCTACCTCTTATTGTTTCAATCTTTAAAATGAATACCTTTATTTTATAGCTTCCCCCCCCCTTTCATCACCATTGTTTGTTACTTTTTTGTCACCCCGGGCACTGAGAGTCAGGAATCCAGGTCAACGGGGAAGTCAGGGACATTCACAGGGTAAAAACCCATGGTTTAGATTCAAATCAGTCGACCGACACGATGTTTCAATCGACCGATGCCATAGGTCGGTTGACCTGACCCCATGGCAGGTTGACCTGACCCCATGGCAGGTCGACCTATGCCATGCATAGGTCGACTGAGCCCCCTTCTTATGTTTGTTGAGTTTCTTTTTTTATTTAGTTTACTCATTTCATTTATTCTTTTTTTCTTTTTTTTATTGTAGTTTTCCTATATTCTTAAGTCATTTCTCTTTTGTTTAATTTTATTGTGCATTCCCCTCTTTTTAATGAATTGTCTTGCCATTTATTTCATCTTTTTTTCTTGTTACCGTTATTATTATTGTTAATTAGTTTTTTTGGTCTACTTCTTTTATTTATTAGCTTAAGATTTAATGAAATTTTGGCATCACCTCCCCTAGACCCAAGATATTTTGAGGGGTATGAAGTAGGTGCTCATCCATGGAAATCCGAGATGGTCCCTTAATATTCGGATGTTCATAGAACGGCAGCATCCCGAGTTATCCGCAGCACCGTATCCCTGAGGACTAGCCTACTAAGGGATCAAGGTTGCTTGAACGCTCTACGAGGAGCAGAGGAACATAGAGTTACAGTCAGGAAGAAGGATGGAGCCCAGACAAAGAAGCCAAAAGGACGGCCGTTGCTACTCCGAACCAGGCTTAGCGACGCGTCAGATCACTCACAAAAGGGTGTGCCAATTCAACCTTTGGAGAACTGTCAAACCAGCCAAAAGGGGTTGCTGAATCAGTCAAACGGAGGCCAGCCGGATTAATTGGAACAAATAAGAGAAAGGGGGTGTCGACCGGGGCGCTCTTCCGCGCTGGATCACCCACACAGAGAGCACCAGATCAGGTATGATGGCCTACTGGATCACGGTGCGGGGGAGTGCGCGAGTGTGCTTGCCAGATCGTGGCCATGAAGGTGGGCCGCACTGATTCCCTGACGTGGGAGGCACCGGATCGCTCAGACTAGAAACAGAGTATCGTAGATACTCAATCTCTCCACGCGGAGGAGGGCTGGTGAGGGGGGTTTTTAGCATGCAGTTTGCAAAGCACAGCTAGTGGCCAGCTTCCTCCCTCCCGTGATTGACCGTAGAGGAGGAGAGAAAGGGGGGCAGAGCACTACCGGATCACCAAGGTAAAAGGCCAGAGAAACAAAGTATCGGAAATGTTGTTAGGGAGCTCTACCATAAGCAGCCTTGAAGGGGATGGGGTATATGAGTGAAGAGGCGGAATCTCGCGCTGGGTCCTAAGCGGGCTGTGGATCACCAGAAGATGAATCTGCAAGAGAGGGAAACATGTCAGAGGGCCCAGGGAGCCCCTGGGCCCTCTGACATGTTTCCCTCTCTTGCAGATTCATCTTCTGGTGATCCACAGCCCGCTCAGGACCCAGCGCGAGATTCCGCCTCTTCATCTGGCGCCGTCTGTGGGAAACGCACGAAGAGTCAAGATGGTAAGAAAAAGCTCAGGGAGGAGATCCGCCGGCGGGGCAGGTAAGGCTGTGGCGGCGGCGGGAGGCGCCCCCTCTAGGGTCTCACAGAGCCCCCCCTCCAACGCCAGCGTCCCCACCAACGGGCCACCACCCCCCCCGGCGGAGACAGGGGCACCCCTCGACGGCGGCGCCAACGCCTTCCAGGCCCTCAACGAAAAGATGGACGTCCTCGTAGAGCTCATGAGGGCCCAGGCGGCCCGGGACGCGAGGTCCCGCGCCCCGTCAGGAAGTCCCCCTCGAAGGAGTGCAACGCAGCACACCGCCGGAGGCCGCTTCACCCTCCGCGGCCGACAGCTCCTCCGCAACGACGTCGGAGGACCCTCGCAAGCTCCGCCTGCGGAGCAAGAGGCTTCCTCCACGCCGAGGAGAGGGAAGGAGGGGGCGAGGCCGCCACGCCCGGGCACCAGTGCTCCGGGAGATCGCTACGACGCCCCCCCCAGCCCCACGGCACGGCCACAGCCGGAACTATCTCTCCGGCTACGAGATTTTGAAAGACGGTTCGCAGAGCAAGAGCGTGCTCTCCGCGCCCTGCAGAAGACCTCTTTCCCGGAGGACGAGGAGAAATCCCCTTTCTCCGAGTACATCTTGAAGGCAGAGGTCTCTCCTAGAGCCTCCATCCCAACCTTCAAGCTCTACGACGGCAAGGGCGACCCAGTCGACCACTACGATAGCTTCGACGCCCTGGTGACCCTACATGGAACGCCGGATCCCATCAAATGCCGAGCCTTCGCGGCCACCCTGGTCCAAGGCGCTCAGGCATGGTTCCGGGCCCTCGCCCCGGGGTCCATTCGAGACTTCAGGCAATTCGGGTGAATTTTCAAGGAGAGCTTCGCCGGTAGCGCCCCCCCAAGCTCAGTAGCGGGGCTCCTGGCTCTCAAACAAGCGCAAGGGGAGAGGCTCCGGACTTATGTCCACCGATTTAAATCGGAAGCCCTTAGGATCCCCCGCCTGGATGTGGCCTCAGCCACAACCGCACTGACCGGGGGCACCCGGGACGAGAATCTCCACCGCGAGCTTGTCCTCCACCCTCCCTCGACCCTCGCCGAGCTAGTGACTCTGGCACTGCGCCACGCTGAGTGCGAAGAAGTACTCAGCGCCTGTCGAGACGCAACCGGCTCGGGTCGGGAGGGGGACAAAAAGCGGACCTCAGAGCCAAACCCCGGCTCGAGTAAGAAGCGCGATCGAGAAGGAGAGCGCAAGAGAAAGTACGAGCGGTATACCCCCTTGACCGCACCAGTCTACGAGATCTATGAAGACATCAAAGACTCGGGACTTCTCCGCCAGCCCGAGCCAATGAGGTCGAAGAACCGCAAGCGGGACAGGCATTGCCTGTTCCACGGTGACCACGGCACCACACCGGAGACTGCCATCAGCTCCAGGACGAGATCGAGCGCCTAATCCGTCTGGGGCATCTAGCCCAGTTCACGACCGGGCACAAAGAAGACCGAGACGCCGCAGAGGAGATCGACAACGCCCCCCGATGGGTCCACATCAACGTCATCTCCGGAGGGGCGGCATCGGGCGGCGACACCAGCCGAGGAAGGAAACGTCATGCCGAGCGGGCCAGCCAAGCCTTAGAGCCTCCCAGAGGTCCGCCGATGGAGCCCCAGGTCATAGTCTTCTCCGACCAAGACCTGGAAGGGCTGAGCACCCCGCATGACGATGCCCTCGTTATCTCGGCCACGATAAATCACTGTAATGTAGACAGGATTTTGATTGATAATGGGAGCGCCCCCGATGTATTATCTTATGACTGTTTTCTTAAGATGGGGGAAGACCCATCCAAGCTCCGCCCGATCCGAACACCCCTTAGCGGGTTTAGTGGCCTGGCCACCTACCCCGAGGGAGCCCTAAGCCTGCCGGTCACTATCGGCACCCCACCCAAAATCGTTACGGTCTTAGTGGACTTCATAGTGATTAAAGGTATGATAGAGTACAACGCCATTTTCGGCCGAAAATTTCTCAGCCGAATAAAGGCCGTACCATCTACCTATCACCAAAAAATGAAGTTTCCCACCAAAAACGGGTTGGGGGAAGTCCGAGGTAACCAGGCCACAGCTAGAAGGTGCTACAATATCTCGGTGGAAGCCTCAAGGCTGGACGGGAAGGATAAGGGCCCCAGGGGAGTCGAAGGAAAAGCCGTGACCACCGAGCCCGGTGGCGAATTATTAACGGTATTCCTGAACGACGACCCGGCCCTTGGAGTAAGGATCGGTGCCGACCTACCACCGAAGGAACAGTAGCAATACAAGGAGTTTCTTTCTGGGTACATCTGGGTCTTCGCTTGGTCCGATGATCAACTCCCTGGTATACCAGAGGAAACTGTGATGCACAAGCTTAACCTCGATGCCACCGTGAGACCCGTACAGCAGCGGAGGAGGAAGCATGCGCCCGAGAAACAGGCAATCATCAAGGCGCAGGTCACCAAGGGACAAGAGACTGGTCTTTTCAGACCGGTCCTATACCCAACGTGGCTAGCCAACGTCGTCCTGGTGCCGAAGACCACCGGCAAGTGGCGAATGTGCGTAGACTTCACCGATCTGAACAAGGCCACCCCCAAGGACTGCTATCCGCTACCGAGCATCGACCAACTGGTTGACTCAACCTCGGGCAATGAGATACTCAGTTTCCAGGATGCCTATTCGGGTTATCATCAGATCCGAATGAGCCCTGACGATGTCGAGAGGACCGCATTCATCACCGACTACGGCGTGTACTGCTACACCCGGATGCCCTTCGGATTGAAGAATGCTGGAGCCACATACCAGCGACTGGTCAACCATATGTTCGAGGGACAGTTAGGTCGGAACGTCGAGGCCTACATCGACGACATGCTCGTCAAGACCCCGAGGGCCCAAGACCACTTCACCGACCTCGCTGAGACTTTCGGCACCCTCTTGAAGTACTGCATGAAGCTCAACCCCGCCAAGTGCGCCTTTGGAGTAAGATCCGGGAAGTTCCTGGGTTTCCTGGTCACTCAGCGAGGGATCGAAGCCAACCCCGATAAGGTCCAGGCCATCCTGGACATGCGCCCGCCCGCGTGCATTAAAGACGTCCAGCGTCTAACGGGGCGTGTCGCTGCTCTCAGTCATTTCCTGTCCCGTGCGGCCGAACGATGCCTGCCCTTCTTCAAGCTGATGAGGGGGCCCAAGGTAGCATCTGCCACGTTCGCATGGGATGGGGAATGCCAGACAGCATTCGCCGAGCTCAAAGAGTTCCTGGCTTCGCCCCCGGTGCTTTCCAAGCCCGTCCCGGGCGAGGTCTTGTTGCTCTATCTCTCGGCGACGCCATCAACGGTCAGCTCGGTCCTAGTCAGAAATGACTCGGGAGTCGAGAGGCCGGTCTACTACACCAGCAAGGTGCTCAACGAGGCCGAGCGGAGGTACCCCGCAACCGAGAAACTCGTGCTAGCGTTGGTTACCTCCGCGAGGCGCCTCCGACCCTACTTCTAGGGGCATCCCATCACAGTGCTAACCGGCGAGCCACTGAAAAAGATTCTGGCCCACCCCGAAGCCTCGGGACGACTTGTCAAATGGGCCATCATGCTCGGGGCATACGACATCTCGTATCGGCCACGATCAGCTATCAAAGGGCAGGCGCTCGCCGACTTCATCGCCGAGAGCACCATTCCGGTCGAGGACAGGCCTCCGACAGCAACCGGGCCAACCTGGGAGCTATTCGATGATGGATCGTCCAACTCGGTCGGCAGTGGCGCAGGGATCCTCCTAAGGTCCCCCGAAGGAATAGAGCTGCAATACGCCCTAAAGTTCAACTTCTTGGCATCCAACAATGCTTCCGAGTACGAGGCCCTTATCTCGGGGGCCCGCATGGCCCAACGGTTGGGGGCTGAGCGAGTCAGGATCCACACCGACTCCCAGCTAGTTGCAAGCTAGGTCAGTGGCTAGTACGAAGCTCGGGAAGCACCTATGATCAAATACCTCCAGTTGGTCCGGAGCCTGGCCCAGCAGTTTGAGGAATTCGAGGTAGTCCGAATAGCTCGGGAGCAAAACTCTCGGGCGGACGCCCTCTCCCGACTGGCCTCCTCCCTAGACCCGGAAGGTACACGATCGGTCCTCCTAGAAGAGCTAGAGCGCCCGAGCATAGACTCGGAGCTCCTCGCCATTGACTCGGCCATTCCCGACGACTGGCGCTCCCCCTACCTATCCTGGCTACGAGACTCCCAGGAACCCTCCGACCCTCGAGAAGCCCGCCGGATGAAGTACCAGGCTCGGCGCTTCGTCATCCTCGACAACGCTCTCTACCGAAGATCGTTCTCCGGGCCCCTTCTGAAGTGTCTCGGCCCCGACGAAGCGAGCCAAGCTATTGAAGAGATTCATCGAGGCCTGTGCGGAGCACATTCGGGAGGTCGGTCGCTGGCCAGAATCCTGCTAAGGCAAGGATACTGGTGGCCGACCCTACAGCGCGACTGCACGGCTTACGTACAACATTGCGACCGTTGCCAGCGGTTCGACCATTTGGTCCACCAGCCGGCCACGGAACTTGTCACCCTTACCGAGCCCTACCCTTTCGCTCGGTGGGGGATCGACATCCTTGGGCCATTCCCAACGGCTCAATCCCAGAAAAAGTTCATCATCGTCGCCATCGACTACTTCACCAAGTGGATCGAGGCTGAAGCAACAGCGAGGATCACCGAGACAGTCGTCTGGGGTTTCGTATGGAAATCGATCATTTGTCACTTCGGCGTCCCCCGAGTGATAGTGAGCGATAACGGGCGGCAATTCGACTCTCGATACTTCCGAGACAGATGTGCCGACCTAAATATCCGCAACCACTTCACCTCGGTCGCCCACCCTTAGGCCAACGGGCTGGTTGAAAATGCCAACAAGACCATCTTGAAGGGCATAAAGACCAGACTCGGCAAGGCTAAGGGTAGCTGGCTCGAGGAACTGCCTAGCGTACTATGGTCGCACCGAACGACCCCCAGAACGGCAACCGGTGAGACCCCTTTTCAACTGGTATATGGCACCGAAGCCGTCGTTCCGTTAGAAATCGCCAATCCGTCTCTCCGAGTGATCAGCTTTTTGCCCGAGGCAAACGAGCAGAAGCTGCTCGAGAACCTCGACCTGGCAGACGAACTCCGAGAGATCGCGAACGTCCGAGCTACGGAATACCAGCGCCGCCTCACTCGGTACTACAACGCCAAGGTCCGAGGCAGACAATTCCGACCAGGGGACTTCGTTCTCAAGAAGACCGAAGCATCTCGACCACTGGAGGCGGCGGGCAAGCTATCCCCCAACTGGGAAGGCCCCTACCGAGTGATCGAGACGCTCGGGAAAGGTGCGTACAGGTTAGCCACAATGGAAGGGGAACCCATTCCCCGGACATGGAATGCAACCACACTACGCAGATTTTATTTCTGAATACTGTATCAACAAATCGGGTAAAATAAACCCCCTTATCTTTCGCATTCATTCAAGATTACTGTTGGTACATCAGAAAGGCAACTGCCAATACATTACATAGTGAAAAGCAAAAATCCATCTAGCACCGCGGCAAACGGCCATCACCCACCCGGTCTTGACCTTCTCGCATCCAGCCACTGACTCTACCTCGCGTAGAAACTGGCTCGAACAAGAGATGGTCGACCCAGTTGGCTCGGGTGGACCGTGACAAAGGTGACAGAGGGACAGCAAGGAGAAGGCCATCTTTCACACGAGGAAGGCTACCTTCCAAGTTGGCAACAACCTGGAAAAAGGAATGCCGTGAAGGTCTCCTCTCCGCCAAACTACCAACTCTTTGGAGGCGAACAGAAAGCAAGCAGCCCCTGAAGAGTGAAAGAAATGAAGAACAAAAGAGAGAGAAAGAGGCTGCGAACAGGGGTGAGGAAGGGACTGGAGCCGCCTCCTCCCCTCCCACGGAGGGGAATGGCGGCCGGCATCCCTAACTCCCCCATCTGCCCTCCATCTCGGCGTCCGCCCGGAAGCCTCGCCGGAGCCAAGAGGAGGCAAACGGCGTGCCCCCGCACGTCGAAGCCCTCTCCAGATCCGCGCGGCGACCGTCGGACCCGTCTCATGCACGCGCGGCGACCGTCGGACCCGTCTCATGCACGCGCGGTGACCGTGGGACCCGACCGATATTCCAGGACAGCTGGAACCGGCCGCTCCCCGTCGTCTGCAGCGTCACCTTCTGAAGGGTCCTCCATGCTCCGATCGCGGCGGCACAACGCAGAGCGAAGACGAGGGAATAAGAGCAGACCGCCGGCGAGAGTCCTAAGTGTTAAGAGGGAAGGAGCACCCTTCGGTCCTTTTTATAGGCCAAGGGAGGCCACGCGCCTTAAATGACTCCCCCCCTCGAAAACACGCTATAGGACCTCCCCTGAAAGATCACCTCAAATTCCTCGATCCCCACCCTAGCAGGACTCGCGAAGCACCTCGACTTTCAAAGCATGGTAATACGGAAGGACGCCCGCAAGAAGTCTCCCGAATCGACGTGCGAAAACGGCGCAAAAAAATATCGGCACTTTCCAACTGCCTCGATACGCCAACCAAATCACAGCAAAGATAGCGATCAAATAAAGTAAGTCATTTATTGCCTCCCATAAAAACCTCTTACAAAAGGAAAGATAGACAAAAAGGGGAAGGGGCAAAATGAAGCTACATCAGGCCTCGGGCCCACTTTGAAGCTCGGGAACAGCAGTAGGGGACGCGTCACCCCCGGTACCCTCGGCGACGGCCGGCCCGGACACTGACCTCGCCTGTGCGAGAACTGTCCCGGTCGTGAGCCCTCCCGAGGCCTCCGGAGTTGGTGACCCCGCTGGAGGCGACTCCTCCGGTTCTTCCCCGGTCGAAGATGAGGAGCTGGAATCTGACTCGTCCGAGTCATAACTCTGGCCATAAGGAAAATCACCCCCGGCAAGGTGCTCATTGGCATAGTTCATCGCCCGGCAATAGCCCTGCCTGAACCCCTTTCGAGCACCCCGGCGGAGCGCTACCTCGTAGTAGGGTAGGTCAGCTACAATCAGGTCGGCCGAGTAAGCTTCCGAGCCTTTATAGCGCTCGATCGCCTCCGCCTCGACCTGCCCGTCCCGAACCCGCTCCGCCTTGGCTGCACGCTCTTCCGCCCTCGCCAGACGCTCCTCCAGCTCGGTCATCCTCCGCTCGGCTTCGATCATCCGACCCTCCGCCCGGGCTCGGTCCGCCTCGGCCTCAGCGCGAAGGCGCTCCGCGTCCTCCTCCCGATCCTGTAGCTCGCTGCGCTCAAGCTCCCAGAGGCTATCCAGCTCGATGTGATGTTGACGCTCGTCTTCTAGACGTTTGCTCTTCCTCTCGAGCGATTCTTGGGCCCTTGTCAACTGCTCGGCCAGCACCTCGGCTTCCCGTAGGCTCGACCGCGCCAACTCCCTGAATGTGAGGAACTCCCGCCGGAGCCCCTCGTGCTCCCCCTCGAGCCGAGCTAGTTTCCCCTCGCATCCACCAAGGGTCCAGGCGAGCTTCGACCGCTCCGCCTCCGTCCGGGCATGCGCCTCTGCCATCACGGCCGCTGTCCGAGCTATGACCAGCCCGCCCTCCATCAGGATGTCAAGGACCCCAGCAGGAGTGCTGCGCTTTTCTCCCCCCCTCGTCCTATCGGCGATCGACCGGCAGAGCCGGTACAGGTCACCCGAGACACCGAGCCTGACCAGAGATTCCGGCAAAGGGGACTGCTCCACCCTGGGCACCCCGCCAGAAGGCCCTGTTGTGGCGGCGAGACCAACCGCCCCGCGCGCCAAGGTCGGTTGGGGTTGCAACGCCTCCCCGGGCGAACCCCCATCCTCGACCGGCGCCGCGGGATCAACCGCACCAGAAGCTGCCGGCACTTGGGGTTGCGACGCCCCCGCGGGCAAACCCCCATCCGTGCCGACCGAACCCTCGGTCCCAGCGCCGGCCACGCCGGCATCGGCCCCTTCTGTCCTGATGGAGGGGAGAGCCGACCCATCACCTCCCTCTGCGGGCTCCCTGGTCTCCTCGGCCCCCTCTCGCTCGGCGGATGGGAGAGCCAGCCCGGAAGGGTCAGCCCCATCCTGGCCCCGAGGGGGGAGCGCCGCCGAGCCAGAGTCGCCCCCGACGGCGGTAGGAAGACCGGCTTTCCTAGCCCTCTTTCTGGCCTTCGCGGCCTCCCGCAGTTTCCCCACCAGGGGATCCTTGCGCTTCAGACCAGTCGACCGAGAAGACCCCTCGGAGGCCGCCCCCTTGCCCTTATCTCGGGCATTGACGCGACCCACCGGGGCATCAGGCTCATCGGCTGCCGAGTCATCTCCCAGATCGATGACCTCGGCCGCCTCCTCCAGAGGCTCCCGCCTCACGTCTGCAGCAAAAAGAAGCCCCGGTCAGGAGGAGAAAAGAGAGCTACCACCCCAGAAAAGAGCCTCAAGAGCCGTACCTGACGACGTCAACCGCGAGAGAAGACTCCGTTCGATGTTCTCCGGCGTCACCAGCTCCTCGGTCGATTGGCGATTCTCCAGCAGACGGGCAGCCTGCTGCTCCACGTGGGGAGGGAACTCCTCCTGGCGAGGGGGCAGATTTGGGTGAAAGTTGGGCAAGGTCCGGCATCTCCAGATCTCGTCCGTCGCCATCGCCTTCACCCAGAAGAATTGGGTCTTCCACCCCTTGTGCGAGGAGTCCTTCGCCGCAAGCGAGATGCAGCTCATGTTCCTCCGCGCCTGGATGAAGTAAAAGCCTTTCCCCACCTGTGGGTGCGCTTTCAACTCGAAGAAGAAGTGGAAGAGGTCCAGAGAAGGGTAGATGTCGCGCTGGCGACACAGAATCCCGAAGGCCGAAAGAAGAAGATAGGAATTGGCCACCAACTGAATAGGTGCCAATCGGAAAAAATTGAGAAGCTGCAGCACGTAAGGATCGAAAGGAAGTCGGAATCCGCTCTTCCAAGCCAGAAGGAAGGTGCAAATACACCCAGCACGATCATCCAAACTCGTCTCGTACGGAGTGGCGGCAACAAAGCTATAGCGGAGAGGCAAACGGAAATGGTGCTCTAACCTCCTCACCTCCGTCTCCCCCAACTCGCTACAGTTGGGGACGGGTTCCCGCCTCACCGGCACAGGCTCCGGGCTCCGGTCCGCCATTGAGTCGGGAGACGATCCCTCGCACGAGCTTGAAGACTCCGGGGGAGAAGGAAGCTGTCGGATCGCCTCCGCGGTTATCCTCGCCAACTCTTCGAATGCCGCCGCAAGGCTCCGCGTCTCCGCTGTGCTCTCACGGCGCATCAAGAAGCAAGGAAAGCCTAAAACCCTGGAAGCCTAGAATGATGAACAACGCCCCTTAAAAAACCCCTGAGGGTGGCGGCGCGCCGTTCCGTGCTCCGAGAAAAAGGGGGGCCCCTTCGCTCCCAATCCGTCAGGATCATCATTATGGGCCTCGGCGACCGCTATAAGCGGCTCCACCACGCCAATGGGATTCCACCCACCTGAGCCACGCCGGTCCAAAGCCTCGAAAAACTACTCATCCGAGCCTCCTTGGCTCGGGAGTAGGAGGGGGACAAGTGGAGAGGGGGATTTCCGTAGCCCACCACAAAGGTAGCCCAACAAGACCCACGCGGTCCAACTAGGCAAGCCCGCCCGAGTGATAGCCCGCTGGGCCCACTCTGGGAAGAAAAGCCCAATAAATAAAGACTCGAGGAACCAACTCTCCCCGGCGGCCTTCAAGGCTCGGAGGGCCCGAGACAGCGGTCAGGTCCCAAGGAAGGTCCGGTCTAAAAGCCCTCTCCTCACCCGAGAGAGACAGGCTCCAGCCGACCTATCCGACCCCACCCTCGCCGGGCCATGCCTATCGCTCGGACATGAGCTAGCATCCCCGAGGCTCGGTAAGACCGGTTGATTATCTGCAGGTGCGGCCGTTCAGAGTCCTCCGCCAGCGGGAGAGTCATGGGAGCTGCCGGACTCCAAGGGGATAACGTCCCCACGATCAGGCCATGAAAGCCCCCGCCGAAGACGTAACTCCCGCCGGGAAGCCCTCAGCTCACCGGACTCTTAAAAGGCGACGCACTATTTAAGCAAGGGATATCCTCCGGAAGATGGTAAGATGAACTAGGCATTCACATACCCTAAGCTCCTGAGCACGATTCGCTTCACCCTTTGGTGGAGAGGATTCTCGCGCATCAGCTCTCTCCTCCCCCCATTATCGCTTCCACCATCGCTCTACTGACTTAGCCATCGGAGGGTTTGCCCCAGGGACATCCCCTGGGCCCTCTGACACGTTTCCCTCTCTTGCAGATTCATCTTCTGGTGATCCACAGCCTGCTCAGGACCCAGCGCGAGATTCCGCCTCTTCAATGAGTATTAAGGTATGGCTCATTAATGAATTCCCCCACTGATGGCAGTCGATGGAAGGACATAGAGGCCCTACCCCCCCCCCCCTGGGTGACCCTCGACGTGGGTTCAGAAGTGGCGATGAATGCGATGCAGCGTGAAGATGGATTTCAATGTAGCAACCCATGATGGCCGAGGCTCGGTATCATATCCATGGCATGGGATAAACTCCAAGCCTAAGCCCCTTCGGAGTTACATACATCTCCCTCTCGGATCATCAGGCCATGTTCATTCTCACCAGAGGGTGGTCAAGCTATAAACGGTACTAATCATAAAATTCACCGATAGAAACAAGGAAATAAAACAGAGGGAGATGACAGAAGCAATAATCAAAGGGGGAGCTCAAAAGAGACCGTCGTCGTGAACATAAAACAATCCACCAGATTTTCTTATTTCATTCATCGATCGCAATAGAATAAGCAAATACAAAAGAGACAAAGAAATAGAAAATACAAAAGAGAAAAAAAGGAATATAAAGTACAGAGGGGAGAACGAAGCATTGGCTCCATCTCCCCCTTCCTCACCTCTCTTTTTTCTCTCCCTTCTTTTAGTGCTCTCTCTCACTCTCTTTTTCTGTGTCTTCTGATGTCTGATGCCTGATGCTCGATGCTCGATTTTTTGATTGCTCCCTCTTTGATTCCTCTATCCCTTCTCCACTGCCATCCCCCCCTTTATATTGGGGTGCAGGGGAGACGGATGTGGGGCCTCTGCTGAGTGTCCGGATGAAGCTTCGGTTGCCGTCGGATAGGGAAGCTGTCGTTCTGCCGGTTGAGTGTTCTCTCGTGTTGAGTGTGTGATTTTGATGATTAAAAAATGTTATTATAGAGTGTTTTTTTTATTACAAAAGTGTAGTTATCACTGGAATGCTTGCAATTTTGATTATGTGAAGAATTGGTTTTATTTTGCTGAGCTGCCTCTATTGCGTCGACGCCATCTTAATAACATCGTTGTTGTTTTGCTACTGTGTCGACTCCAGTGAGTCTTTGCATGGGAGATTGCATCGACGCCATCTTCATGACGTCGTTGTAGTTTTGTTGTTGCTGCTGCCGTTGCGTCGAGTCCATTGTGTCATTGCGTCGACGCACCCTTTAATCTTGCCTTATGTTGAATGGTTTTTCATGTTTACATGTGCTTGAACATCTTTATCCTCTTGCTTTGAAGTTTGGAATTGTTATATTGAAGAGTGTGGCTATTTTAAGATGAAAAATCAAGTTCCATAAGGTGAAGTCTTCCATTTTAATGCTCATACTAATGTGGTATTCTTTGTGTTTTTTTTTCAGGGGGTTATGTTGGTTTTTGACCCAACTAGACAGGGGTCGACCCATAGGGTCGACTGATGCTGGAATGGGTGAAGTTATATGGGTCGATCCATAGGGTCGACCCCCATTGACATGCACTCTATTTTGGCCGTCCTGTGTAGAAAATTGCACAGGGGTCGACCCCATGGGTCGACCCCTTCTGTCCAAGGTTCTGTTTGGGGTCTCCTGAGTAGTCAACCCATAGGGTCGACCCCTTCCGGACAGGATTCGTAAAATCATTTTTAACCCATTTTTATGGCTTGAAAACATTACCAAATTGCCCCCACTTCGATTCTAACCTTGTGGGGAGGCTCTTAGACCATTCTAGAAGGGGCACCCATGTCTTTTAGCCCCTCTCTTGGGTATATATACTAATGTTGTAAATTTGGGAGATTCATCTAAGGGTTTTGATTTTTCTTGTGCAGGAAGAAGAAGGTGGAGAAGATAGAACGTGGAGAGCATCCTACCCCTTCTTCTCTTGATTTCAACCTAGAAGATCAAGGATCTATGAGTGGATCGATCATCTACATCATCTATTGAAGCCAGAGCGCCATCGACGAGTTCGAAGGATCGTGGTTTCAAGGGCGAAGTGATGGATCCGAGTCTCGTCACTCTGAAATCCAAAGAAAAGCTATGCAATGAGTTCATCTTCATGAGGAGAAGAATTTCTACCCCTTCCTTAAGTTTTCTTGGTTGATGTTCATCTAAATTAATTTTTGGATGATCAGATCTGTATATCCCTTGAATATTCCAGTTGATATCTTGTTGTATGTGCATGAGCTACGTATGAGCCACATTTTGTGGACATTGTGCTGCAACTTGTGTAGCGTGTGGAGTTTAGCTACATTTTGTAGCTTATGAGTGTTTAGGAGACGCCGTCTCCGTGGTGTGTAGGAGATTCCTTCTCCGATTTGCTTCCTTTGAAGTGTGTGAAGCCTCACCAAGTTGGTGAGGGGTGGACGTAGGTAGACGTGTAGGTCTTGCTGAACCACCTTAACATATTCCTGCGCACTCCTTGGTTGATTGATTATCTTGTGTTTGTTGGATATCTTCTCGAGTGTGAATTTGTGAACAGTGAGCGGAGAGAATCTTGCTTCATTAATTTGCTTGATTCGTGAATTTATTTGAACCACATAGTAATAGTTAAAATTGTCCATGCGATTTGGGGGTAAACAATTCAACCCCCGCTTCTTGTTTACTCGTAGTCTGGGCCAACATCTCGCTGTCGGATGGGCTGGGGAGGGCTACCGTTTAGGCATTGAATGCGCTGCTGAATGAGGCAGCGGCCTGCTGCCGGATGGGGCAGCTGGGGGTGCTGTCGGATGGGGCAGCTCGAGCGCTATTGGATGGGCTCATAGGGGCTGCCAGTCGAGTGACAGTTGAGCTACCGGTTGGGCGGTGAGCTACTGCCAGATGAGCTAGATAGGTGCTGCCAGTTAGCTGCTCGCACGCTGCCGGATGTGGAAGGCAAGCGCTGCTAGTTCGAGCGCTTTGGAGCCACCAGATGAGGGCTCTTGGGCTGCCGTTTGAAAGCCATGGGGGCTACCATTTTAGGGCTACCGTTTAAAGCCCAAGGGGGCTACCGGATGGGGCATTGTTGCACTGTCGTTTAAGGCGTTTGATGGGCTATCGGTTGAGAGTTATTGGCTAAGGCCCCATGGTGCTGCCAGTACACCCCTTCACTCCTTTTTCTTCTTTTTCTTTTATTCTTTTCTTTTCTTTTGTTCTTCTTTTGTTCTTTTTTCTTTTCTTCTTCTTTTGATGTACGGGCTTTTGCAACCTAGTTCACAGTCGTATGTCTTCAAAACTGCCTTGGACTCCTTTGATTTTGAGTTTAATTCATCCTTCGAGACGCAAGCTCATGGTTCTTCAGCACCACTTGGTTATTACATCAACGCAACCAGTCACTTCCGGAGCTCGAGTGTCTCGAGCCCATCCTTGTATCATTTGCCACTGAGTCCTCACACCTGAGTCCGCAGCAATGTATTGTTCAGGAATGTCTCGGCTTCCTGTAATTTTTAATTTGTCCATCGGGACGCGAGTTGACGTCATATGAGGGGTGTCCTTGAGGTTTGGCCATCTGGACTCTCTTCTTGTTTCTCTTCGCTGTCGGGTCATTAGGGTCGGTCCCGTGACAATGCGTTTTAGAGATACTTTGTCTTCCCACAATTCATAACATATTATAGTATATTGTAATGTTCAAATTTTGCATGTCAACAAGAGGGTGATCAAAATGGGGAAAGGAAAGGTTAGTTTTCAGAACGAAATTCTTAAAGAATTCGTGTCCACTACAGTGGTCGCCAATTAATATGTGTCAACATCGAAAGGTGCCAATTTAAAATCAATTATGGAAAGTTTTAAAGTTACCAAAATTGGAAAAGAATTGGCGTCTTGCCTCCAGACGTAAATTAAAAATTTGCGTCCTTCTGGAAAGCCACAGATTCAAATAATATGAATTTTGATAGGATTTAAATGCTCAAAATTAGGAAATGAATTTCCCATCTACCATTAAGACGTTATTTAAGAATTTGCGTCTGCTGCGAAAGGCGTTGATTTCAAAAATGGCGAATTTGAGGGTTTAAATAAGGAAAAGGAATTCACCCGCTTTAAGGACGCAAATTAAAGAATATGCATCGCTTCGGAGAGACTTCAATTTCAAAAGGAATTGGCGGCTTGAAGATGTATGTGAATTTTCATGAATGCGGTTGCCTGGATGACCGCGATCTGATGAACACGGTCATCTAGGGAACCACATTCAGGGAAAGCCCCTAGGAATTTCAAATTTTGGAAATGGCGTCTACTGCACTTGCCACAAATTCTTGAAAATAATGTCTAGCATGCTAACACAAATTAATATGCATCCACCAAAAGAGACTTCAATTTTAAAAAGTCTCGAAAAAATAGAGAAAATGCTAGAAAAATCTAAAAAAATAGGAAAAATAGGAAGAAGGAGAGTAATGAAGAAAAAATGAGGAAAATCACCCAACTAAGTCAATTTGAGGGTCAATTAAGGGCATTATCATGCAATAAGAGATTTACTCAAAATGGTGTCAATTTTGGCATGTCTACATCAACACACATGAAATTTTGGTCCTTATAATCCCCTGCAGCAAAGACATAGAAAATAGAGAAAATTTGTTAATAACAGGAGTATTTTCAAATAAAAAAATTAGGAAAAGTGATGTTCTGTTTAAATTAGCGACGACACAGTCGCCGCCAATTAATTGGCGCCGACTGTGTTGAACACTATTTTAATAATAATAAATAAAAATAATAATCTGTTTAAAAAATTACACCAACTGTAACAGATGCCAATTCCCTCCAGTAACTGTTTCCCCTCTATCTGTTAAAAAAGAGAGAGAGAGAGAAAACTTGACGACGACTACAACAGACGCTAATTTCCTCTAGTGACCGTTTCTCATTCCCTCGTATGAAAGAAAAAAGAGAAAAAGAAAAAAATGTGTAACAATAATTTTTTTGGAACTACGGCCTGATCACGTACCTTGCTGTGTTTTGGGACCAGATTCCCACCACACAAGCCTTGACGCGGACCTCCTCCACCTTCTTCTTCTTCTTCTTCTTCTTCTTCTTCTTCTTCTTCTTCTTCTTCTTCTCCACTTTCTCCTTCTTCCTCTCCTTCGTTGGATTTGGTGTTTTCCCTAGTATGGGAACCCTCCGACGCCGTCGCTTCCTCCGTTGCCCGTCAGGCACCTTCCTCTTCCACTCACCTTTGTGCCTCTTCTTCCTCCACGAAGACGACCAGCGGGGCCGTCACTCACCGTCACTTCCCACCGTCGGTGCCACTTGTTCAGTATCTTCCTTGTCTCCACTTTCTCCTTCTTCCTCTCCTTCTTTGTTGGATTCTGTGTTTTCCCTAGTGTGGGAACCCTCCGACGCCGTCGCTTCCTCCGTTGCCCGTTGGGCACCTTCCTCTTCCACTCACCTTTGTGCCTCTTCCTCCTCCACGAAGACGACCGGCGGGGCCGTCACTCACCGTCACTTCCCACCGTCGGTGCCACTTGTAGATGCCATCGGCCGAACTCAGGGTAGGCAAGGGAGGGGTTTGAGAAGAGATAAGAAGATGAGAGGGAGATGAGAAGAGTTGAAGAGAGGGGCGGTGGGAGTAGCAGAGATGGAGAGGAGGGAAGGGAGCTATTCACAGTGAATAGGCTTATAAAGGGTTCTCTCGGTTGAAAAAGGGGGAAAGAATTCGCGTCTAAGGGGCTGACACAAACTACGAATCTGCGACCATGTGCAAAGGTGTTGTTTTATGGGTTTTTGGAATTTCATTAATTATTTTTTAAATTCACGTCGATCTTACAGACGCTATTTTTGGGATTAAATATTTGATTAGAAAATAATAATTAGTATAGCGTCTTGATGGCCGATACAAATTAATGAATTAGCGCCTTCTGTATTAGATGAGAATTTTCACAGTATGCTTTTAAGAAATAAAATCATCAAAATCTGAGGAGATTATGTTCCAGGAAATACAAATTATGGCTCAATAAAGGAATGAAACGTTTATTCATTGAAAATCAATCGATTACATCAAATTTGAGTCACTTTGGGTCTCAATTTTCTAAGAGTTATTACATAAGACTTCCATTGGTCCCAGTCTTCCTCGATGCACTCCGCAGGCAGTCGGAATTTACTAATTCGCCATATAGCTTTAATGGTCTTTGTTTCTTCTTCATCGCCATTTGTGCCCAATTCCCTCCTCTTGATGGGTGGAAGATGAGACGCTTCTTAAACTACATGGCGAGGGAGCCCGAGTTGAGAAAGACATCGATGTGCATTATAAAGAATGAACTCAGTCGGCCCGATCAATCAGAGCTCTACCTCGGAAGAAAATCTTGTTTGGAAGTCTTGTGATAGGAGGGCACCCGGTGCACAAGTGAACATGTTTTGGGCCATTGTCTTGACGTGTTCGCACCACTCCACTCATTTCTTGAGCTTTGGCATGTGGTTGGTTACTCTCTCACTTAGCCCCACCATGCTAGTCATATAGTGGAGGGGGCTTTTATGAAATATCCTGGAAGCACTTTGGGCCACCTCGCATGGATCAAATTTGAAGTGGAGGTCCACCCAACAATGAAAGAGAAGCACAGACCCATATGGAGGTCTCCCCATACTATCCGAAGTGAGCCCACTATAGAGGTAGGCTAGAACCGCCTGACTGATTCTTTTACCTTCCCATATTCCACATATGCCGCTTAGTTGTTCTTCTTCTAGAAAATCATCCGCCAAAGGGAAGAGGAGCGCACCCACCACGCATCTCACAAACACCTTCATGAGCTCCTTTGTATCTTTGTCCTTGGCCCGTTCCAAAGCCTTGATCGTCCACACCGCAAGCTTTTTCAACTTGATTCTCTTGGAGATGCGAATTTGATTTATCATCTTTTGGCTCACTATAAGGCTTTCTAATACTTCTTGCGAACCCATCTTGTTTGGCATCTCCGCTATGTTGTCTTCTTCACCTTGCTTCACCCTCCTTAATCCTAAGAGAATCTCCACTTCTTCTAGGAGGATAGTGGCCTCAAAGGTGGGAAAGAGGAAAGTGTGGGTTTGAGGATGCCATATTTCTATGAGTGCACCCATAGCTGCCCAATCTAAATGGATCTCATGGTAGTGTTTGGCATGGGTAATGAGTCCTAGAAGATGCCACTTCGAAAGGATAGATCTCATGTCAAGGGTGATGTTTGAAGTTAGTAGAGTGAGCCAAGGTATTTTAGAGAATCTCCTAGGGCCTGGAATAAGTGGATAATCCTAAAAACAAACAAAGAAAGAAGAAGAACAAAACAAAACAAAGTAAGAACTTGCTGAAATTTGGTAAAAGAAGGTGAAAGAAGTAAAATTAATTCATGCAATTCATACTTACAAGTTTGGCCTCAATTCTCCTACTGATATGACCTTTTATATCTGTTATCCTCTGAAATCCAAGCCTGCTTTTCTTCATGGGGCGCTGGATCAAGCCTTCTATCTTGAGCTCTTAATGTTCTTCCTTGTGCTTCCTTATTTTTGACCTTTATTATTGGTTTTGGAGCTTTGAGCTAATTGCTTTGATCAAAGGAGGAGCTAGGAGGTGCTATTTATAGAGAGGACTTCATAGTTCGTTGAGAGAAATTAAATCTGAATGGGAATAGAACCTTGAGGATCGCATTCTGAGTAGGAACTAGAAGCTCACTGCCGGAGTGAATTCGCGTCCACGGCAGTGGCCGCAGATTCTTTAATTAGCATCTGCTTAGCAGATGCCAATTCTTTAATTAGCGTCTGTGTGGCAGACACCAATTCATGAACTTGCGCCTTTCCGGAAGGACGCAAATTCTTGGAGTTTACTGAATTTCAGTTCCCCATATGATTCATATTATTCTGGTTGACCTTTTTCCTATAGCTCATTTAGTGTTTATTCAAAATCTCTTACCACAAATTTTTATTATTAGTATTATCTATAATTCTTTGGGCTAACCATTTTTGGGTGGAGGAAAACAGTAGAGTTGAGCTTAATTTCACCATTTATGTAGGTTACCAAGGCGCTTCATTATTCCCCCATGTTGTTATCTTTTCCCCATCTCCTTCTGTATCTACTTCCTGTATGCATTTTTACTATATGGTATTTACGTTATTAGAATATATCAAGGATCGTGTGGCTTTGATGAACCTAGAATTTGAGTTCCCCTTCAACAAAAATAATGATAAGTCTAGGGAAGTCTTGGTCGCATGGACAAGCCGTTAGGTCGTCTATGATTGGGAACGATGGTTCCACTTTCTGAGTTGATACGCGGATAAACGGGTTTTGGCTTAGTGTCAACTCGAGAAATCGGAGTCTTGACCTAGTCTAGACACCTTGCCAATATTATCCTTTATTATTTTCTATTTTTGGTTTGCTTTAATTTTTCTTTTAGCCCAGCATGCATCATGTAAGAATTTGATTTAATTATGGAAAGTCCCGTATTAAATTAGTAATGAGGACCTCTAGCTCTTGATTTGAGTTGGCATGAGATATTCCATTCTGGATTAAGTACTATGTTCTCTTTGAGGCCACTTGGGTTGATTTCTTGAAAACACCCTTGTTTAGATTCTCATCCAGTCTCTAGACATTCATCCTTTTTCTGAAGATCCACCTTGGTTGTAGAACGTCCACATTGCTTGGTACTCGCTCTCTAATGGTGAAACCTACGAGTCCGCGACCTTGGGTACATCCCAGATGCTAAAAGTTGATCTTTTCTCTTCTCCTTCTGTGCCCATGTGCACACTTTAGTTTAGTTCTTCGTCCAAACAATTGTTACTTTCTGATAATCTTCCCAAGGTTGTTTCACTCAAAACTGTGAAAAAATTCTATCGCTTAGTATTAAGAGCGTGTCACATCATACCTTGGCATCTACTTTTCATTCCGTTTCCACTTCATTCCACTCTGTTACATTTCATTTCGTTCCATTACACTTCATTTCATTTCATCTCACTCCCCCACAAAGTAGACGCCAAGGTGGGACAATTGTGGACACGCTAAAATTGACGCTAAGTTGAGTAAATCTCATGCCACGTTATAATGTTCCGAAGTGGATCTCATTATTGGTTTAATAGGGTGATTTTTCTATTTTTCTAGGATTTTTGGAATTAATGTCTTGGACATGGACGCCATTTCAAGGAATGTGCGCCTTCTCAGAGAGACACATATTAATCTGCGTTTGCGACTAGGTCGCAGATTCCCTTACTATTTTTGGATTTTAATTCAAATTAAAATTCATATTTTAAGGAGAGCAGTTCACCTGTGGGCAGGTTCAGTTCTATCAGGTGCCTCGAGGCTGTAAGCAGATCACCCATTTATTATATGCTCATGACACTCTGGTGTTCCTAAATGGTATGGCTAAAAACATTAAAAGGCTCTTGCATTTCATCAAGGAGTATGAAGAATCTTCTGGTCAGAAAGTGAATAATAGTAAGAGCAGCTTCATTGTGTCACATAAAGCAGCCCCTGCAGTCATTAAAAGAATTGATGATAACACTGGGTTCCAACATAAAACGGGCCTTCAATCATATCTTGGTGTCCCACTCTTTGAAGGAAGAAAAAGAGTTTCACATTATAAATACCTACTGGATAAAATATGTATCAGGTTAGACAGTTGGCAATCTAAGTATCTATCCCAAGCAGGAAGAAGGTGCCTTATTAATTCAGTGCTTCAATCCATCCCCATATATACTGCCAGTGCTTCTTGTCTTCCAGCTACGATTATTGGCACCATCAACAAGATCTGTGCAAACTATTTCTGGAGTGGCAATGAAGGCCCGAAGCGCCACTGGGTCTCCTAGTCTAACATTACCAGACCTATTGAGGAAGGTGGTCTTGGGATAAAAAGCCTACACTACATCCAAGTCACTATGGTGGCAAAACAGTTATGGGGAATCTTAAATGGCAATTCTCTGTGGTCTCAATATGCAACTTCGAGATATATTAAAGGTCATTTGAGCACTATTGTGAAGCCATTTCCTGCTGGTGTTCGGAAAGATGTGTATAGTATGGCTAAGCAAACTGTGCTATCCAATACTCGGTGGATCCCCATGGATGGTAACACTATTGATGTGTTGAAGGATAATTGGTGTGGTATTGTGCTGGCACCTCATGTTAATTTCTCAAAGGTTACCCTTAGGGAAGCAATTTTAAACCCAAACCACTTGGTTTGGTCTCATATCCCATACAGTCTGGCACAAAAAGTTGGAACAATATAGCTGGAACAGAAGGCGGATAGGTGTGTCTGGGCCCCTAACACTGATGGAACATTTACTAATAAATCTACATACAATGCTGTAAGACAACAAGGGAATAGAAGATAGCCTCTTAAGAAGATATGGGGAGCAAATATCCCTCCAAGGATTTCCATGTTCTGCTGGAGGATTCTGCATATTGCAGTCCCGGTTGACTGCATGGTGAAGAACAGTGGTATTAGCCTCCCATCTAAATGTGTTTGCTGTAAGTCCAACAATCAGGAAGAAACTATGAACCATTTATTTCTGGAGAGCCAACTTGCTAAACCTCTGTGGAGGTTCTTCAGGACTCTCTTTGATTCCCGCTGCATAAGTTCAAATTCTGTCACAGGGTTCTATTGGGATGTTATTTGTACAACTGATAATAAATCTCCATATGGCTTTGTAGCCATCTTCATCATGATGCACATTCTATGGGAGATTTGGAAGGCTCGGTGCAAGTTTAAATATGAAGATAAGGGGCCATCTACTAGAGTCATACAACAGCAAATTATTGGGCCAATGGAGTTTGCTATGAAACAGGCCACCTTCTGTAGGGCTCCTTCAGCTAGTGAAAGATCAGTGATGAAATAGTATAACTTTGATTTCAGTTTTGCAGAGAAGCCTCCAAAAATTATCAAATGGTTCTGCCCTAGTACAGGTGTTGCTCTAAACGTTGATGGGGCTGCAAAAGAAAACCCATGACATGCTGACGGAGGAGGATGCATCAGGGGGAGTAGATGTGAATTTATATATGGTTTTTCTTATTATTATGGTGTGGGAAGCAATATGGTGGCTGAGGCTAGAGCATTACTAGATGGCCTTAGAATTCTGGTTAAGAGTGGGCTTCCTGTAGCCGTGATATATTCTGACTCCAAGGCCCTTATCTCATTGATTCAATCCAGTGACAAGCCTCCGTGGAGGATTTGTAAATGGTGGGATGAAATAAGAGATACCATTACAAGGTATGGATGGAATATCCAGCACATATATAGAGAGGGTAATTCGGTAGCGGATGTGTTAGCATCTCTAGCTTGCTTCAACAGAACCAATAAGGATTATAGAAGCTGGAAAGACCTTCCAAGCAGAGCTTGTGGATGTGCCATAGTGGATGTAGCTGGTCTTCTTAGCTGGAGGAGATGAGACACTTATAGATCATTGTTTCTTTCTTTCTCTTCTTTTTGGTTCTTACTCAGGGGTATGCCCCGTGGTATAATTTATAATTGTTTGCGTTGGTATCAATAAAATTAGGGCCGGATACTATTGGCGGGATTAGCACACATCGTGCATTCCCCAATATGTATTTCTTGGTCTCGTTTATATAAAAAAAATTATTTTAAGGAGTTTGCGCCTTCTCTGAGAGACGCATATTAATATGCATCTAATATGCATCTATGACCCAGTCGCGAATTGCCTTACTATTTTTGGATTTTCTTTTGAATTAAAAATTCATATTTCGAGGAACTCGCGCCTCTCTAGAAAGTCGCATATTAATATGCATCTTTGTCCTTGAAGTTAATTCCTTTTTCATTTTTAGGAAACTTTTTAATTCCTTATTTTATTCCATAAAGAAACATCTTCATCTTGGATGTGAATTTAATTAATGACATCTAATGATGACATCATTTTCGTTTCGTGTCGGATTTGTCTCATACCTCTTTTTCATGGCATTCCGATCAGGATTGGGTTTTGGTGGGGTTCGGTGGTAGGTAAAACCTGCTATGGAAGGGTTTTCCATGTTAAAATCTCACTAAAACAAGGATCAACTCCTCTATAAATACCCCCTTCGAGCTCTCTATTTGGGGTTAGAAAAAATGTTAGAGAAAAAGAGAAGAGAAGAAAAACTCTAGCAGAGCTCCATCTTTGGGCCTCTGGACTCAAGAAGGGCACTTTGAACTGCTAAAGCTTCCTCTTCCCTTCTCTCTCGGAGGGTGTTTTGATCCTCTCATGAACTGCAAGGGCTACCTTGAGTTCCTTGTTGTGAAGAAACCGTCGGAGCTATCTTTCTCCCCTATTTTGGAGGACCAACCTCCCTTCTCCTCTATGCTTTTTATTAGTTTAATTTCTTTATTTGCATTAGACATAGACATAGCATTCTCCTTACTTTGATCCTCTCTTAAGGATCCTTTTGGTGTCATGCACACCCTTTGCATCCTTGCATTGCATTCATCTCCTCCCCTCCCATAGCTCTAAGAGGTTTAAAAGACACACAAGCTGTGTTCTTTTCTATGGTCTTTTATTATTGTTGCACTAAGAGTTTGATGCTACACTGCTAAATTATTAATCCATTACTATTTTCCTTGTTTTTTGCTTATCTTTTCAGGGTAATCAAAATAGACCCTCTCCATCGGCCGGCCGATCGGAAGAGGAAGTGCAACCCACAATTCTCCCCACTCTCAAGGTATTTTGCTATCACTTTTTCTTTTGAGGTTTTTACCTCTAGCGATCACGATCCACTTAGCATCTTCATGCTCCCTTCCCTACCTTAATTAGTTGTTTAATTTCCATGCAATTTGCATTCTTCACCACCACATCATAATAATAACAACAATAATTTCTTTTCTTTTTTCTTTTGTTCTTTTGTGACATTCACATACATATCGGGTGATATATTGATTGACAGATTTTTGACAATCGGGTGATTTTAACCTACTGTTATTGGATCGATTTTCTATTTCATGTTGAACCCTAATTCTTGGTGAAGTTAGAACCCTCCACCGGATATTCCTTCCGTCAGACTGGAACTTTCTTCATCGAGGCCTCTGTAAGTCTCCCCGAGTCTTGAATTCCCACAAGGATGTCGAGCTGGTTGTACCACAAAAACCTTGCAAATCACTAGAATCCTCGTCCTACTGGATAGGATATGGTTCGACTGACATTTGGAATGATGGAACATGGTTCTGTCTAAGCTCTTCTATGACTGTCATGAACGCCGCATGAACAGGGACCACGTTCAGCCTTTTGTTTGGGAAGGCGGTGGATGATCAGACCGCGTTCTTCTTTGACCCATCCTGGTTGACCTTGATCGCGGCAGTCTCTTTGGACGTGTTCAGGTCGCAGTCCTAGACCAGACCGTGTTCATCCCAGTTTTCTCATATTCCTATTTTCTACGTTTGTAAGGTGGATATCCTAGTTTAGTCCGGATTCTAGCCACTCATGGCTATTGTTCCTTGTCATCTTCGACCCTTTTCATGGGGTTATACTTGTTATTGACGAGTTTATATATGTTTGACCTCCAATCAAATGTCATTCTCTAATGACTTATTACTTGATCTTAAGAGCTTGAATTATTGGAAATCCTTGGAAAAAAATTTTATTTCCTACTCTTGATTTCCTTGACTACATGAGCATATTATAGGAATTCTTTGGCCATTATTAATTGAGAAATTTGTCTGGAAAATACTATTATTGGGACTTTGGGTCCAACAAGACTCTCAATGCTAGGCAATTTTTATAAGGGTCTGAATCTAGTCCTAGGGGTGAGGCAAAGCCCAAAAATTTATCGGTATTATGAATGATCAGGTGTGACATTGAACCAACTATATGCTAGATTTGTTCTAGACAATTTCATACATTTGGGATGATTTGTATTTGATATGTTCTTGATATTGTGGCCTCAAATGAGTAAATGTTATTAGAACTCTTACGGATGACCAATCTAAAGTTATTATTGACTTAGATTGGATATTGTCATTTCTTATACTTGAATCTTGTACTTGTAAATATCTCCTTTCCTACCTCGATTATTCATTTGATCTTGCCACCATCCTGATTGCATTTGAGTTTTTCGCCATGCAAGATATAGCATTTTTTCACATAATGTTAAACTGTTAATTACTTATATTCTGCCTAGTGACAGAGATGTAATTCCTACTGAGCGTTTTCGCTCACTCAGTTTCTCTTAACATTTTGTAGGTAATAATGAAGATGATATTCCATCAGACGGGGAAGCGCAAGAGTGAAAAGTGCTCCTAGAGTTTTGAATACTTATATCATTTTTTTTATTTTCTTGGGTCTAGATAGGTTGATGTAGCAACCAGAATTTAAGAAATTAAATTAATCGCCCAATTAGCCAAATTTTGACCAATTTATAAAAATGTGGAAAATAAATATTCGTGTAGAGGACAGAATTACCAACAAAAATGTTAACTACAACAACCCCAAAAGAAAATTTAATTAGGGTCGAATCAAAGGTTTATGTGTAAACTCAGAATTTGGGTAGAACGACCTTAAATCAATCAAATTCGAGTCCAATTCGAGTTCTAATGGACTCAATTCGAGCCCAATTTCTAGGCCTACATCGGAGGATCATTTTTCCCTCGATTTCCCTTTGAAAACCCTAACCTAGCATTGGAATTTTGAAGTAGACGGCGCGAGACTTGGTCAACCATGAATATCGCGTGGATTCGTCTCCACGTCGTTCCCCGATCGATACCATGTCTCTAGGATTACCCCTGTAATGCTCCGGGTTTTTTCGGACTATTTCTCGGATCAGGATCCGTGGGTTTCGGATCGTCTTTTCATGAGTTGCGGATCGTGTCTGAGTGAGCATCGGACTTTTTATACCGGATTGTCGGACCCATTGGTTGTGTGCCAGCGAATTTCCTTGGGTCCGTGGCATTGTAAGGAGCACGCCAATAATTTTCTGGAATTTTCAGAGCGCCTTCGTGGGTCCCGGGTCACGTTTTGGATTTTACACATGTTTTTGACTGTCGGACCTTCGAAACCTCGTGTAGGGTGAACCATTGTGTTCTCCGACTCCGGGACGCTACCACCGCGTTGTGCGTTTTTCGAAGATTGTGGGGATTTTTAAGTATTTTTCATATTTTCCAGATTTTAAAATCCCAAATCATTTCTTATATAAATAACCCCCTCTCTCTCCCCATTCTCTCTTTCTCACTCTCTCTCGTCTCTTTCTCTTCCCCTCTCCTCCGAGCGGCCAACGGAGGCAATGGCGGGCGAGGTGGCGACGACGTGGGGGCGAGGAGCGTGAGGATGGGTCGAGGATCGAGGCGTGGTGGCACGTTGAAGCTCGGGTGCGCGTTCGTGAACCGATGGGGGTTTCGAGGGCATTTCGCGATGGATCGGCATCCTTGGCGTGTCAAATCTTTGGTGGAGATAGGGGGATGGATCCTTAGCCCTTGTACTTCCTTTTCACACATTTTATAGGCCGAGACGATGCCGAGAGTGGGTTTATTTCATGCTAGGGCTAAAATCGCATGTTTGGGGTGAGCGGCGGTTTTCGGCCGATTCGAGGCCCGATCATGGTTTGAATTGGGTTTTTCGAGGCTCGAACATTCGTAAGGCGGAGATTGAGGTTGCATCTCAATCGGCTATTTATGACAATAGCCTAACTGCTGATACCAGGTCCGCTCTCAATGAGGCTAATGCTCACCTCCGACAAGCCCTTCACTGTGAGGAGCTATTTTGGGCCCAGAAGGCGCGGATGGAGTGGCTGCAAAATGGTGACAGAAACACAGCCTTTTATCATGATGTTGTCCAAAGCAATCGACATAGAAGTCATATTGATCGCCTGAAGATCGATGGGGTGTAGTGTGACGACCAGGACGTGCTTCGCAGAGAGGCAGCCTCTTTCTTCCAATGTCTGCTTTCATCTACAGAACACCACCATGATGAGTCATTATTGGATAACATCCCCAACATTATTACTGAGGAGCAAAATAACAGGATTTGTGCGGTGCCATCTGCTGAGGAAATCAAACTGGCTATCTGGAATATGAACGGGAACGGCGCGCCTAGACCGGATGGTTTTACCGGAAGGTTCTATTCCAGCTGCTGGGAGATCATCTCTGCTGAGGTCGTTGCTGCCATCCAGGCGTTCTTCAGCGGCTTCCCTCTCCCCAGGGGCATCACCTCCACCTTCATCGCCCTCATCCCTAAGGTGGCTACCCCTAACTCCTTCGATGATTTCCGCCCGATCAGCTTGTGCAACTTCTGCTAAAAAATTATCTCCAGAATTTTTTCTGATCGGCTTATGGACATTCTCCCACTTATTATATCCGATGAGCAAGGGGCATTTGTGAAGGGAAGATTCATCATCGATAATGTGGCTTTGGCAAGACAAGTGGTAGGTGATCTTAGCAGGAAATCTAGGGGCCACAATGTTATCCTCAAACTGGATATGATGAAGGCATATGACCGAGTTGAATGGGACTGTCTCATTGCTGTTCTTCGTCAATTTGGTTTCTCCACCCGGTTTACATCCTATATGGCGATGCTGCAGGCTAATAGCTGGTTCTCTGTTCTTTTTAATGGCATGACTGCTGGCTTCTTCAAATCCACACGGGGGCTTCGACAAGGTGATCCCATTGCCCCGGCCCTATTCATTATTATGGAAGAACTTTTAAGCCGAGGCCTCCTCCGCCTGCATAGATCTGGTGTTTTTAAACCTTTCTCATGGCCGCGTGCATGTCCTATGATTTCCCACCTTCTTTATGTGGACGATGCCCTCCTCTTCTCCAATGGTCAGGCTGACAATTTAGCTCGCATTGTGAAGTTCTTGCAGACATATGAATGATGTACTGGGCAAAAGCTCAATGCTTCGAAGAGCTCATTTCTTATATCACAAACTGCCCCACCAAGACTATCCAATTCCATCAGAGAAATTACTGGCTTCCATCAACAAACTGGTGCTATCACTTATCTGGGCATTCCTCTTCGGTAGGGAAGATCCATTGTTGCTGATTACAAACACTTTTTTTTCAATCAACACCGGCCCTCAGAATCATCAACTAGTCAAGTGCATATCCCCCAGCAGGGGAACATGTTCTCACTCCCCCAGGATGAAACTATGGCCTAAGATTTTATTAGATTTTCTGAATAAAGGAGGTACATGATCTTGGGGCATTCCCCTGTCTGTACAAGTTACCAAAACTGGAAAAAGATACCAAAAAATTCGATTTATAAAAATGAAAGGAAGGCAAGCCTCCTTTATCCAGTTCTTCTGCCCGAGCACTTGTCTGGGACTGGGTGCGTCGACGCCAGCATCTGGATGCGTCGACGCTGTGTGAAGATAGCTTCTGAGGCTTCTTTCGGTTTAAAGCTTCAGGCAACCGCTGCGTCGACGCTGGTAGCTGGTGGCGTCGACGTTGTGTGAAGATAACCTGAAGATAGATTTCTATCTTGGGCTTCTGGAGGCAAACGCGTCGACGCTGCACCCGAGTGGCGTTGACGCAGTTAGTATGCGCGTGATACATGATCTTTGGGGCATTCCCCTGTCTGTACAAGTTGCCAAAGCTGGAAAAAAGATACCAAAAATTCTATTTACAAAAACGAAAGGAAGGCAAGCCTCTTTTGTCCATCCTATAAACTCCCCTCACCATTTTGGGCAGATCACTTACAAGGGTAAAAATGGAGTTAGACTGACAAGAGCTAGCATAGGAGGCCAATGCATCAGCCAGCTGGTTGCCTTCCCTATAAACATGTCTCACCGGACAGCCACTTGAGGATATAAGTTCCAATATTTCACTCCACCAAGGATAGACAGTCTAGCTAGGAACTTTCTTCTTATGGATGGATTCCACTAGAAAGGCACAATTTGAAAAAATTACAGATACTTTCAGTCCTCCCTTATTAACTATTGACAGTCCATCATAGAGAGCCCTTACTTCTGCAAGAAAACTACTCCCAAAGCCATAATAAAAGGCAAAGCTGATGATCATATTTCCTGCTGAATCTCTAACACAACCACCACCTCCACAATTTCCCGGGTTCCCTTTTGAAGCTCCATCTACATGAAGAGTAAAATGAAGAGGAGCTAGACTGCATGAAACAATCATTGGCATCCTCCTAGAAATAATCTTCGGGAACAGTTGGAACTGATTCTGGATTTTTATTTGATCTGCCGAGCTACTAACTGGAAAGGATTGGTTATCAAGGGCTTGAGAGAGGCCTGCCACCACTTTCCTCTTGATACTTGGAATGTTGATGGTCACATTTTCAAACCTGGCAGAACATCTTGCCTTCCAAATCTCCCATACAATTAGAATTACAGCATGCATACCAGAATAGCTGAATGTTGAATGCAGCTTGGAGCCTGTCAAAATATTCCAGCCACGAATTGTAATGTGCTCACTCAGATTAATTTTAGTACTAATCAAGGGGGAGACCCATTTCCATAAAGCAGAAGCTAGATCTCCTTTAACAAACAGGTGATCTAAATCCTTCTGAGAAGGGAGTAGGCAGCAACTGCACTTTGAGACTAAGGAAATTCCACACTCAGAAATGCTGCCATCAACTGGAACTGCTCTATGAAGCAGCTTCCAATAGAAATTAGCTACCCTTGGAGAAATGCTAGAGTGCCATAACTTGGCCCAAGGCTGCCTTAGTATACCTCTTTGTCTCAGCAGATTATTAGCAGACTGTACACTAAAGTCACCACCTACTGTACCAGTCCAGATGCAATGATCTGGCCTATTACTCAACTGAACTTTGGGTAGCAGTGAGGAATTACTGAGTAGGGACCAAACTGGATGGTTTGGATCAAGAAAAACCTCTCTAACTGTCAGCTTTGGCTGCCTCTGTATATTATTGAAATTGCCTGAAGGTATATTGTTGATTAACGGCCCTCTACCAGTCCAATTATCCTTCCAAAAGTCTATTCCCTTACCATCCCCAATTATCCATCTAGAATTATTTATGATTAACTTCTTAGCTTGCTGAAACATACCTTGAGACATCCCAGCTGGAAAAGGTCTTGTGCAGTCGAAAAGATTTATTTTAACAAACCTTTGTCTGGCATACTAAGACCAAAGAGAAGACCCCTGAATAATTCTCCACAGACATTTAGTAGCCAGTGACAACTGGGTGAGATTAAGATCTCTAATACCAAGGCCCCCTTCCAGTTTAGGCATTTGGATTTTTTTCCAGGAGATCCAATGGCGACGCCTCAGAATTTCAGAACCCTGCCAATAAAAGTTGGCACAGAGTCTGTCAATGGCATTGATAATTGACTTAGGACAGAAGCAAACAGATGCCAGGTATATTGGAATGCTTCGGAAAACAGAGTTGATGAGAATTGCCCTCCCAACCTGTGAGAGTAGTTTGGATTGCCATCCCTCTAACTTCTGCTGAACTCTATCCACAATGTACTTAAAATCCTGGCATGTGTATCTTCCTTTCTTCACTGGAATACCAAGGTAATTAAAACTAGTAGAAGCAATTCTGAAACCAGTCTGCAGTTGTATAGATTGCTTTATTGATAGGGGGACTTTGTCTGAAACAATTATGCTACTCTTGCCAATATTTATTTTCTGCCCTGAGCTATTCTCATATCTTGAAAAAAAATGCAGCAGTGCTGCTATGTTGTGTTTACTAGCATTCAAGAAAATAAGTGTGTCATCCGCATACAACAGATGAGATATTTGGGTAATATTTTTTAGGCCAATTGTAACCCTTCAAAGCTCCTGATTGGAATAGAACAGTCAACCCCCTGCTTAGTACTTCCGAGGCTAGAATAAAAAGATATGGGGCAAGAGGGTCACCTTGTCTAATACCTCTGCTAGATTTAAAGAAACCTGCCATATTGCCATTGAAATTGACTGAAAACCAACAGTTAGTTAGAATCATTCCAATGTAAGAAGTGAATCTAGTATTGAAACCAAATTTCCTTAGGGCTGCCAGTAAAAAGTCCCACTCAATTCTGTCATAGGCCTTGGCCATATCCAGCTTGACAATGGCATTATGACCCCTTACTTTCCTATCAATATCTCCCATAAGTTGTCTTGCTATAGCAACATTGTCCAGAATATTACGACCTTGGACAAAAGCTCCTTGTTCCTTGGAAATAATGTTTGGCAGGATTGGTGCAAGCCTCTTCGAAATGATTGAGGAGATAATTTTGTAGGAGAAATTACAAAGACTTATTGGCCGAAAATCATTAAAGGACTTAGGCACTTGAATTTTTGGGATTAAAGCAATAATTGAAGATGCCATTCCTCTAGGAATTGGAAACCCCATGAAGAAGCTTTGCACTGCACAGATGACATCTTGGCCTATAATGTCCCAAACATGCTTATAAAACTCTCCAGGAAAACCATCCGGACCAGAGGTGCTGGATCCTTTTAGAGACCATACTGCTTCTTTAATCTCATTGCCTTCAGGAACAGAGCAAAGGAGACTGTTCTGATCATTAGTGATTAGTTGAGGAATGCAATCTAGTATGGAACAGTCCATTGTATGGTCTTCAGATGAGAAAAGCTTCTGGAAATACTGGTTTGCCTGCCTGCACAGAATAGCTTGGTCTTCACACCAATTATCAGATTCATCCAGCTTTAACCTACAGATAAATCCTCTTCTTCGATTTTGTTGAGCAAGAGAGTGATAATATGATGTATTTCTGTCCCCACTTTCAATCCAATCTGTGCGGGATTTTTGATGCCAGAAAATTTCTTCCCTATACAAAGCCTGATGGAAATTTGCCATAGCAGCATTCAATTTACATCTGTTTTCAGTTGAAGGAGAGATATCAAATTCAGTTTGTTTCTTTTCCACTTCCTGTTCTGCTAATCTAACATTCTTTGTCACATCTCCAAAGATTTCCCTATTCCATTGGCTAAGAGACATTTTCACAGCCTTTAATTTGGTAGATAATCTAATCATTGCATTTGGATGTTGAACAGTACACTGCTTCCAAGCATCAGCTACAACTTGATTAAAGGATTTATGAGTACACCACATCTTTTGGAAAATGAACCTGGAAGGACCATGAGAAGAATTATAAGATGATAATAACATCGGGGTGTGATCAGAAGGACCTCTTGCTAAGTGCTTCACAACCAGCTGGGGAAAAGCATTTTGACATTCAGTGTTAATAAAGACCCTGTCCAGTCTAGCTTTGATGTTTGCAGCTCCAGTTCGGTTATTATTTCAAGTCATTGATTCACCAACATAGCCTGCATCCATGAGCCCTGCTGAGCAAACAAAGGCATTAAATTCAGCCATATTGGCCATTGAGGGAAAAATTCCACCCTTTTTTTCTGAAGGCTTCAAAACACAATTAAAGTCCCCTCCTATTATCCAAGGGACAGTCACTGTACCAGCAAAAGTAACTAACTCATTGAACAAATCAAGTCTAAGATGGGAATCACAGGAAGCATACACAAAGGAAAAGAGACTATTAAGTCTATTATCCTCCTTTAAACCCAAAGTAATATGCTGGGCAGATGAGCCAAGAACATCCAGCCTAAAGTTGTCGTGCCAAAAAACCCAGATTTTAGAATCAGTTAAGGAATTGACAGCAAATTTTGCCAATTTCATAAACCTTCCAAGCTTCATAGCTTTCTCTGCATCCAGCATTGGCTCACTAATAGCAACTAGGTCCACTTTATGAATTTGAATCAGCTTCTTTAAACATCTCCGAGAACCTTGGTTTCCTACTCCTCTGATATTCCAAATAAGGGTTGTGTTTAACATTGGAATTCCTGTGGTTGAGCTTCAACCGATCTAGCTCTAGATCGTGTGATAATCCCCTTTTTTGAAGGAGCTCTTCCAGCAAGGGCCTCCCTTCCTACTTCAACAAATTGCATTAAGGAATTATCACTTTCAGCCCTTTCAGTAATAGAATTTCCAATCTCTGATAGCTTCTGGATGTCTGGCCGTTCAGAATCCCCTTGCCATTCAGAATATCTTCTTGATAGAATTGAAGAGGATTCAGTAGCAAGGAAACTGAAATTGCTTGAAGAGTCTATATTCTTCTTGGCTTCAACCGATTGAAGCTTACTGCATTCAGGATTTGAAATATCCTTCTGACATAACAGAATTTCCTCTTGTACTTGCTGAACTTTTCCATCAGATATAACTTGCTTGTCTACCTCAGTATTTAGTTCTGTATTGACTTTCAACTGATTGGAAATTTGATTTATTCTGCTAGTTTGTTCCTGAGCATCTTCCTTGCTTGCTTGGGGAAAGTCAGATGAGTGAATTATAAGTACCTCATCAACATTTTGTAATGCTGCAAATCTATTCTCCTCTGAGACCACTTGTCGAACATGTTGTGGATCTGCTATTAGTGCCTTTTTAGAACCATTTGACTCTAAAACAGGGGGACCAGAAGGCCGAGGCTTAAAGGTCTGAGTAAGGTTCTTAGTGATAGTCGGCTGACGACTGGCCTTCCCAAGCTTCTTCTTGCAAAATTCAGCAGTATGACCAAGTTTATGGCAAAAAGAACAAAGAGCTGGTGCTCGATTAAAATTGACAGTCTGCCAATATCCTTTTCCATCCAGATCAATCCACAATCTCTCCTGACGCGGGGCTTGAATATCCATTTCTATGCATACAAGGGCCTCTGAGGTGTCTGTCAAGGCTAATGACTTCTCATGAATTCGCAAAACTGGGCCAAAATTTCCAGCAATGGAACGCAGGCAATCTTCATGGTATAGATTAGCTGGGAGCGCAGGAAATCCAATCCAAACCGGAACGGTCGGCGGATCCACTTCAAAATTAAAATCAGGAGTCCACCGAAAAAATCGAAATAGGAAACCATTTATGTACAGGTTTTTCTGTAAGAGAAATTTCATGAAATCCTCTTCTATGTCAAATCTAATAAGGAGATGTCTGGGATTTAACTTGCTTATAATAAAACCATTTGATATTGCCAATCGCTGCACCATGCAGGATTTTATTTCAGCAAAAGAAGGCCTACCGTATGACCACTTTGCCACTATTGCAAAGGAAAGAACCTGTAAAGAAGCTTGAAGATCTGCCTTGGAGAAATATACATCTGGCTCTCCTTGCTCGGTGAAAGCAGGCTCCTTAATCGGTATAGAAATTGATGCAGACCTTGGTTTCTCCATGATAACTTGAGCAAAGGATCGCCGGAAGATTTCGCCAGAAGAGGACGATCCGCCCCCTGGACGATCTCTGCCCCTTGCTAGCTCCGATGGAGCCCCCAGCATGAAGGAACCAGAAGGAAACCCCGCCGCACCGGCCATAGCCGACTGGGAGGGAGGAACTCCAAGAACGCGGGAGAATGCGAACCAGAGTCTCTCACTCTAGAATCTAGAGAGAGAAAACCATCGATAGGATGAAAGAAGAAAGCATAACTGATTACAAACACTTGGTGGACAAGCTCCATTCCAAAATGCTTTCATGGAAATATAGATTCCTTTCACAGGCAGGTCGGGTGACCCTCATCAATTCTATCCTCAGCTCCATTCCCATCTATCTTGCTGCGGCCGCTTCTATACCTAAAACGATTCTCAACCACATTGATAAGATGATGGCTGCTTTCTTCTGGAATGGTACCGATTGTGAGCGGCGGAGACACTGGATATCCTGGGACAAGATCAAATGCCCGCCGTCAGAGGGTGGTCTGGGAGTTAAAAGCCTGCACCATTGGCAACAGGCCCTTGCGGCTAAACAGATTTGGCAGGTCTACACGAGTGACTCCCTGTGGGCTAGGTACGCCAGATGTAGATATAAGATCGAACACCCTGCCCCCAGACCCTTTCCCCGGGGTGTTTCTAAGGCTATTTTTCTGAAAGCGCTCAATGTGGTCCAGAGCCACACTCGGTGGGTTGTTGGCAAGGGTACAAAGGTCAATTTCCTTGAAGATGTTTGGGCAGGAACACACCCCCTCCGCCAATGCTTAACTGCCCCCTACAGTGGCCCAGCCGCTACCATCCAGCAAGTCTTACAATCCTCAAACCACCCCACTCGTCATCTCATCCCATCCTCTGTGCCTCTAGATGACCATATCCTTCACACAGCAGATGACGTCCGTGTCTGGATGGGTACTACCTCCGGGGCTTTCACTACCAAATCGGCGTATGATCTCGTCCGTCCCAGGGGTCCTCATCGGCCGTCTCTGAAGCGTCTATGGCATCCCAGTTTCCAGCGGAGAGCTGCCATGTTTGGTTGGCGTCTCCTCCAACGAGCTGTTCCTGTGGACGATCGTATTGCAAACTGCGGAGTAAACCTGGCTTCTAGGTGCTCCTGTTGCAAAGTTCCACATTATGAGGACCTCAATCATTTGTTTATATCCGGCGATCTTGCCTCCCAACTGTGGACTTGGTTCCTCCCCATTGCTAGCCCTCGGATTGTACTCCATGAGCAGGTTACCACAAAACTCTGGTTGTTTCTCTCTACATGTGATCCACAGTCCCCGACTGGTTTCATTTCTCTGTATGGCTGTTTGCTGCTCCTCTGGGAAATTTGGAAGGCTAGGTGCATGAGGCGATACCAGTCATTGGAGACTCATGTCAGAAGGATAACTGCTAATATACATTCCTCTATTCAGTTTGCTTTAAGCACCTACACCTTCAAGCTTCCTGCTTCGGACAAGGAACTCTCTAATATCCGTTCCCTTGGCTATCATCTTATTGTTAAGATGAAAAGGCCGAAGTTGGTTTGCTGGACCCCATCGCTGAGGGGCTTCTGCCTCAATGTAGATGGCGCCTGCAAGGGAAACCCAGGTACTTGTGGAGGGGGAGGCTGCACCAGAGACGCGGCTGGCAATATTATCCTGGCCTTCTCTTACCATTATGGCTTGGATTGCTGTCTGCTTGCTGAAACCCGAGCACTTTGTGATGGACTCCGCCTGGCGCAAGCTCATGGCCTTCCTCTGGGGAGCATCCAATCTGACTCGGCCGTCCTGGTTCAATCTCTCTGCAGCAACACTCCACTATCGTGGGACACTCTGCGCTGGTGGCGCATCGCAGCTGAACTTCTTAGTGGTCACACCGCCCCAATTACTCATGTCTTCAGAGAGGCCAACAGATTAGCTGATAGCTTGTCTTCTTATGCTTGTACAGCTCATTGTAATTTGGTTTTCTCGTCCAGTGTTAGCATGCCCTGCGCCTGCAGGAGCAGCTATGCTCTTGACAAAGCCCGGCTGCCTAGTGTTAGATTGTTTTAGTCCTCACTTTTGTGGTCTTTTCGGGGGTATGCCCTGCCTGGGGGTTATGTAAAAATCTCCATCATTAATATATATACTTGGTTGGTAGCTGGTCGCCCGGGGGAGTGATTCCCTCTTTCCTCGCTGGGGTTAGGGGCACTTAGCTGGTGCTGACCCTACCACCTCCTTTTGGCTTTTAAAAAAAAAATTGGGTTTTTCGATTGTGGGAATGTCCGGGGATGAATTCCCCTTATTTTCCCCTTCACCTGGGGGTGAACGATGCGTGGAACCGAGCTCAAGGAGGAGCTCGGTCCGTCCGCGGGTAGACGCAGGAGGCGGCCACATTGGTGGCCGTCTACGCCCTGGTCTGCCACAGGTCTGGCTGCCCATGGGTGTTGGGCGGCCAGGACCCAGGCCGCCCTCACCCAGCAAGGCCCATGTCTGGGCGGCCAAGCCGATGGCCGCCCAGCCCTCTTGGCGGCACAAGCTGTGGCCGCCCAGGCTTTGGGGTGCCCAGGTGCTGGGCAGCCACTGGTGTGGCCGCCCAGGCCTCTGGGCGGCCAGGAGGTTGGCCGCTCAGCCCTATCTTCCCTCGGGCCGCTGCGTCCCACGTTTTCTTGTTCCGAGGTGTCTGTATGCGATACGGTTTTGAGGAAGAAGTGTCCGTGTGATTCTTCGTGGCTCTGGAGGTACTATTTTACCCCGATTAGTGTGCCCGTAGGTTTTGGGGGTCTGGGTGACCCCAGGGGTTCCGAGCTTTCGTGTTCTCGCTAGATCGAGTCACCGTATATCGGTATGAGTGCGGAGGGTTTTCCCGCACTACGTGGGTTTCTCTAGATGGTGATTTCCGAGTGGGCCATGCGTGTGGCCTTGGACCGTGAGTCCAATTACCCAGCCTGGGGCTGGAGGTTTTCCGCGCGTCCCTTGGATGAGGGATTAGCCCGGCGGCTTGTGAGCTATCTCGATATTTATGCTATCATGGTTTCAGACCTAGGGATTAGGCTAGATTAACGGCGTTGTGCCACTGTGTACGATGGTCTTGACCTGAGTCTGTGACTCAAGGACCGTTGGATTTAGTAGGTCTAGTGGGCTGTCCAGAGTCTGGTGGTGTCGTGCCACCTGTTACTCCGTGTTACTCATGATGGGTGCGTGCGTGGCTTTCCGTGTTCACGTTTAGTGACCTTCCACTAGTTGTAGCCTTCTTATGGCACGCATGTGCTGACCCACCAAGGAGTGGTGGAGCGGCTTACTCGAGAGAGACGATTTTTAGGCTGGTTACCGTAGGGCCCCCACGAGCATTCGAGTCTGGGCTTCGGGGGAAGAACCAGCTAGAGGCTCAGACCTAGGGCACATGGTCTGTGTGTGCACATGTGGCTGGGAGCGGCAGACCCGCACTGGCGAGCGCGACCCCAGCTAGTCCTTGTTCGTGGTACTGGTTACTGTGTGTGTCTCGGTCTCCACCTGAGGCATCGCAGTGACACACTTGAGGTGCGGACTAAGACGTCAGTGGACGCATCCGGCTTTGCTTCTGGTGGGCAGTGCTCCTGTCACTTGACATGAGTTTCACGTGATTCGAGTTTCCATTTTTCATCTACGAGACGTGGTTTTGCGTGTAATTTCTGGGTGTGTTCTCGAGGTTGAGGTCTAGGATTTTCGGTGAGCGACATCGAGGGCTTACCCTAGACGGTGTTGGTTTCACGACGGCGAGGTCGTGACCGTGTTCCTAGACCGAGTGGTCTTGGGTTGGGCCTTTGTCTGCAAGATGGGCCTCCACGACAGGGTTGTCGGGGTGTGTTTTCTGGCAGCGTAGTCAGAAGTCTTTCCGTTAGAACGGTGTTTCCCCGACTCGAGATCGGGGCGGGGTTTCGTGTACAGGCGGAGTAGCTATAGCGCCGAGTTTTTATCTGCCACCGGGTTTGCTATTCCTGTTGTTGTTGCTGCTTTCCGTTACCGCTGTTGTTTATAGTTGGGGTTCCGCGAGACCCCTACTAAGCCAGTGACAGGAGGCTCACCCCTGCTTTTCAGGTGCGGCGGTTCTTCCTCGAGGTTCGAGGGTGTTGTACGGAGGTTCTTAGTCACCAGCTTGCTAGGCTGAGTGTTCACTTAGCGTTAGGTACGTTCTTCTGTCATAGACTGTACTTTCTGTTGGACTGGACTCTGTTGTAGTTATTTATTTAGTTCTATTAATTGTTGAATTGTTCTGCTTTATTTCCTATTTCTTTGTACCCACACTCCTTTTTAGCCCTTCCGATCCCCGGCTCGTGGGCGGCGGGCCAGGATTCGAATGGTATCGGGTTCCTTTCCCGGTATCCGGATCTTGGGTCGCTACAACCCCCAACCCTATAAATCGAAAGCCTACACTACCAGGAAACCTATTTTGGCTAGGCGGCCGACGGCGAGTGGGATCGAGAGCATGGTGTGACGAGGAAGGTGAGGGTTTCGTTAGGGTTTCGGCATCTTCGATCTCCTTTTATTCGTCTAAAAGGTAGGTTTCTCTCAGGCCAAACCCTAATCAAATCATGCCATGTTGTACGTTTTGTGTCCTCTTCCTATTGGTAGTCTTTTTCCCAATCTATATGTAGTATATCGAACGTATTGTGCTCCGAATCGAAGTGTGTTAGAGATCATCGACAAGCGAGGCTCGGGTCTAGATCGTGGACCACCAGTGACCGCGACCTGGAGACCGTGGCCGTGCGACAGATTGCCATCTCCTGGCGGGCATTTTTTTTGAACTGGGTCAAAATGGCCAGATAGCGGTCTTAAACTAACTCCTACCATCAGGTAGCGGCCCTTCCAAGACCGTGTTCTGCCTACGGGTTCCAGCAACCTTGATTTCCTCGCATTCCATTTTCTACAAGTTTGAAACAAACAATAACCTACAAAACGCATGTAAATGACTAGGGTGTATGAAAGATGGCTAAAATATCGAACTATGATCATGTTCTTGACCCCCCCTTGATTATTTCTTTCCATGCTATTCCACGAAAATGGTAGATTAAGTGCAGTAACGTATTCACATTGAGTTAATCCATTCCCCAAGTTGCTGGTGAATGTTACTTTAAATACATTATTAGGGTTGTTTGAGGGTCATGCCACTCCGGTGGTACTGACCTACCGATTTTCTCCCATTTTCCACAGTGTTTTACACCCTCAAATTCTTGTGATAGTTGGGACTCTCCGCCGGATATTCCTTCCATCGGACTAGGGCCGCTACCATAAGGCCTCCGTAAGACTGCGCGAGTCTGGGATTCCCACTAGGACGCCGAGCAGGCTGTACCCTAAAAGCCTGAACCTATTGAATCGACCGGATTTTGAATGGGACAGTCCGAGGTTGTGATTGAGTTCTACCCAACCCCGTCCAGAACGCGGCCCTCTGGGGACCGCAACCTACAGGTCGCGGCCGCTCGATTGACCACGTTCTGCTTCTGATCTAGCCTATGTGCCAGTCTTGTCCAGTCGACTGATCCCCGTTCCAGTCAACCCAGCCTTGTTTATGTCGACCTATAGTGCCTCAGTCGACCGTCGTTATGTAGACTGAACCCTGTCTTCAGTCAATTCATTTCCCAGGTCGACTGATGGCCTTGATTAGTCGATTGAACCCTGTCTTCTGCCTTCCTTGTCCTTGTCGCAGTTCTTCTTAGAACGCTACTACCAGATCGCTGCTCATCCTGGAGCATGTTCTTAGTTCCCTGCCTTGTGAGTCGACCCACCGCCCTAGTGAGTCAACACAGGCTCTTGTTGACCTCTGTTAATCGTGGTTGTTCCTGGACCGCTACTCCATGATCGTGGTTCTCTCTGGACTGCGATCGTCTTTTCCTATTCAATGAGTCGACCCCTATTTCCTAGTGAGTCGACTCAGCCCCCCTGATTTACCCCTTATGATAGCAGTTCTGCCTTGACTGCTACCATAAGTTAGCGGTTCTGTGCAAACCGTGACCTAGCCCAGTTTTCTCAAATTTCATGATTTTTGTGTGACATAATAGCAACGTTGGATTATAGCCCCTCGGGCTACTGTCTGGTTATTCTCATGACCTTCTATAATTATTGGCTTCCAAGTCATATTCGTTTGACTTATTACTTGAAATTCCTTCTAAGGAATGACCTTCGTTCTTAGTGCTTGGTTACTTAAGCTTAACCTTGAAACTCTTGGTTGGAAATAAATGAATGTCTAGATCTTACTTGGGATCTTTGATCCACCACTCAATGCCAACGCATCATAAAGGGCCCGATCCGGTCCTGGGAGAAGCGCCTGAAAGTACTTGTGCCCATGGGAGTTTGTAATGACAAGGTGTGACATTGCACCAAAGTACTTGCTAGCGTGTTAATCTACGACATTCATTCCTACATAAAAATTTCATGACTCTACATGACATGTTACACTTGCGTGCTTGTTATGGCCAAATACATGAAATCTCTGTTATACAATGTTCTATGTCTTAATATTCATTGCTATCTTATCTCCTCATCGGTTGATTACCGTTAATGCCCCTTAGCATTATTTATTTTGTTCATTCTCACTCCGTTCGCATGAAAGACATTATTAACTGATTAATCACTTTAACATTGTCTAGCAAAGAGATATAATTCCTACTGAGCTCTCGCTCACCCAGTGTTTCCAACCCTTTTTAAGTAGCTCGGATGAGGACGCTCAGACTGATGGGGAAGGGCAAGAGTAAAAGCGTTGGAGTGAGCCAACCTAGACATTCTGTCGTGTCGTGTCTTTGTGATGTCCTAGTTGTGTAGTTATGTCGGTTTAATTAGAGTTGATGTTGAAGTTGTAAAACTTTGATAAATATTTTGGTTAATTATTGGTGATGTAAGTTTTAAGGAGTTGGATGTGGTGGATAATATTTTTTTGAATAAATGTTGGAATTTTTATTGAGTATATTTGCTCTTCGCCTCTTGTCGTAATTTATTTTCATTAGTCGCTCTGATTGACATTAATGATTATAACTACTACGTTCCGATTTTCCGCATCAAGGTGTGACAATTTTGTGGTATCAGAGCCTAGGTTTTCTTTAGACCCTAGGTTTCTAGAAGTGTCATTAGAACCCGCGATATTGATAGAATGTCTGAGATCCAACCAAGTGAGATGGGGTAGAGACTTGGGATAAGTTAATTAATAAAAGAACCCTAAAAGAAATTAGGTAGAATGTTCTTAATTCTTTTCTCTACGCTTGTCGGATTCATCTAGCAGTCTCGATGGCAACGGAGCGCGCTCAATGGCGAGAGATGCAGCTTACATTGTAGGGCCTGACCTAGGCTTTGCAGCAAGTGGCGCAGGGAGGCACGCATCAAGCTGTCGGTGACCTCCACCGGAACTTCCGAGGCATGAACCCACTGAGGTTTAATGGCTCCCCCGACCCAGACAAAGCGGAGCATTGGGTGAAGGAGATGGATCGCATCTTTCGCATCATGCAATGCAGTGATCAAGAGCGGGTATTATTGGTGACCTTCCAGCTGGAGCGAGATGCTCATGCATGGTGGGAGCCCGTGGAACCCACGTTAGGAAATGGCCCTGTGACTTGGGAGGAGTTCCTTGAACATTTCAACAGTAAATACTTCTCTGATCGAGTCCAAGAGAAGAAGGCGGCTGAGTTCCCTTCCCTGAGGTAGAGGAATTTATCAGTTGCCGAATATGTGGCGCAGTTTTCCTGACTCTCCCGCTATGCGCCGCACCTGGTGTACACTGAGAAGATGAAGGCCAAACCGTTCCTCAACGGGCTGAAGCTTCAATATATTAACCAATTGGCGTCGTTGGAGATCCACAATTATGCTGAGATTGTGCAGAAGGCACAAGTTTTGGAAGACACCATGGAGATGACCGACCGAATTAGAGGAAGAGACAAGAAAATGGAGCAGGATACCAGCTCTGGAAATTTCAAACCGACCAATGGCAAGATGAGGCCCAATGGCTGGCCGAGTTTTTCGAAGGACAAGAAACCAAATGAGAACGACAAGAAGATGGGATCGGCTGCCCCTTCTAAGCAGTTTGCAAGTATTGTGACCAGCCGGGTCACAAGATGGAGGAGTGCTTGCTCAAGTTAGGTGCTTGCTTACGATGTGGAAGTAGGGATCACCGGATCCCTGAGTGTCCCCTCATTATTGATCAAGCTCCGTCCGAGAAGCTGCAAGGGAGTCAGAAGCGGTAGGGCAGACTCCAAGCCCTTCGAGAAACGGAAACTGAGGCCACCGAGGAGGGTGGTGTTATTGAAGGTACTCTTACTATTCTTTCCAAGCCAGCTTTCGTACTTTTCGACACCGGAGATACCCATTCCTTTATCTCTCAGAATTTTGCCAACACTATATATGTGAAACCTATGTTAATGGATTCTCACCTGGTAATCACAACCCCTATTGGTTCGGGGTCAGAAATCAAATACCTTTATCCCTCTAGTGAGGTTCTGGTTAATGGTCATAATCTGTCTACTGACCTAGTATGTATTTTTTTTTTGGCAAAAAAGGGGAACCTAAGATCAATCTTAGGAGAGTGCACATCTACTTCACAGAAGAGATGTGTAGTTGCTCCACCAAGAAAGTCTTAGTCCATATTTTATTGATATGAAATAGTACATGTACAGATATCTGCAGGACATACCCCTAGAAAAAAAATACCACAAAAAAGAAGAGCTATATTGCTTGAACGAACAGAATTAAAGCCTCCAACTTGGTAGGCCAGAGGCATCAAGAGTGGCACAGGCGCGGGCTTGGCGAGGAAGGTCAGTCCATTTCCTAAAGTATGAGTTGTTGCGCTTGATACAAGCGCTGGAGGCGAGCGCGTCCGCTAGAGAGTTTCCTTCTCTGTAAATGTGTTCCAAGCGCCATTTGGTATTGGCCAAAATAGAGATGATCTCATCCCACCATTTGCATATCATCCAAGGGGGAGGGTCCTTAGAGTGAGTGAGGGAGATGAGGGTCTTAGAGTCGAAATATATGACTGCAATAGGAAGCCCGCTCTTCAGCGCCATCCGAAGGCCATCAAGAAGATCTTGTTGGATTTTCCAGTGTCTCCCTTAAGGATTTGCTGCTCCACGTGGATTATGGGGTCCACGTGGGGCATCGGTGCGTTGGCAGCCCATCCTGCCGCATGGATTATGGGGTCCATGTGTGAAGCCCCTCATGTCCACCCACAGCACGATAGTGTGGGGTTCTACAATGCCATAAGGAAATACGGTCCGCCTTTGCTACTAGCTCGAGCTTTTAGCGCAACGGTTGGGGCATGATCCTGTAAACTGGTATCAGAGCGAGGTCACGGGTTCAAATCCCCCAGGTGCCATTGGGGGGGATATTGTTGGATTTTCCAGCGTCTCCCTTAGGGATTTGCTGTTCCACGTGGATTATGGGGTCCACGTGGGGCATCGGTGCGTTGGCAGCCCATCCCGCCGCATGGATTATGGGGTCCATGTGCGAAGCCCCTCATGTCCGCCCACAGCACGATAGTGTGGGGTTCTGCAATGCCATAAGGAAATACGGTCCGCCTTCGCTAACAGCTCGAGCTTTTAGCGCAACGGTTGGGGCATGATCCTGTAAACAAACGCATGATGCTTGTTTATCTCATGATTTATTAGAGTCACATGAGATGTTAAGAAAATAATATAAAAAATTGAAAAAGTCAACTGGCTTGAATAGTTCTAATTCTTCATGTGAAAACTATTTAAAATTGAGACAAACGCATGATGATTGTTTATCTGATATCCAAGTGCTTAAGAAACAAATTGGATTGTTAAAGAATGAAAATCAAGAACTTGCAAATGAGATTTCTGAACTTGAAGAAAAACTTAGCTCACCTAATGATGGTCGGATTCTTATCAACAATCATGTTCAGAATGAAAAATTACTGAAGGATCTTGAACATGTTAACACATATCTAAACAAGCTGAAATCTGAAAATGAATCTCTCAGAAAATCTGTTAAAGAAAATGAAGAAAAATTTGAGAAACTCAATCAAGAGAAGAATCTGCTTGCTAAAAAATTTGATGCTATCAAGTCTGTAAACATGGAGTTATAGAAAAATGTTGAAAAACAGCAAAGAGATCTGAAGGAATTTGAAACTAGAAGAAAGCATGAAATTAACTCAGAGGATCAGGTTCTAATAAATGAGTTAATTCAAAATGATAAATTTAAGGAAGAAAATGAGAAGTTAAAATAGTTGAACTCTGCTATATCTGAAAGGCTTCTCACAATGGAAAAAGAGAAAACTGTCTGTACAGACGAATCTGAAAATTTTGATGAGCTTAGAAAGGAGATCGAAGAATACAAAACTGCTAACAAAGTATTGAATGAAGTTGTTAATTGCAGTGAACAAGAGATTGTAAGTTATGAAATACACATTGCATCTCTGGAAAATGAGATTCAGGATTTGAAAAGTTCTTTGTCTAAATTTGTTGGTGGGCAAGATAATCTGAACAAATTGCTGGAAACAAAGGTCAATTTTCAGAAGGAGGAGTTGGACTATAACCCTGTAAATAAAAAGAGTTTTGAAAATAGAATTCAAACATCCTTGTTACTAGTTCTACTTTTCACAGTTCTCAGAACCCACCTGCTTTTCAGTTTACGGCTCAGAAATCTTTAAAACCAATTAAAAAGCAAAAGAACAAAAAGGTTCATGCCACTTCACTGCATGATGTTCAAACATCATCCATGCACACACATGCACATAAGAAAATCATGACATGTCATTACGGTGGCATGTATGGTCATTGCATGGATAATTATCTTACAATGCAGAAGGATGATCTGAAGTTTCGTAGAAATCATGCTAAGAAGTCTCATGACAAGAAATACTTTTCTTCTCAAAGTAAAAGGTCTTAGTATTTTTACTGTCATAAAAATGGTCATCTAATACATGAATTACACTAATGAAACAAGATGACCTGAATGTTAAGAGACCTCAAGTTAAAAATCATGGATTTCAGAAGAAGAAAACTCATTATTTTTGTTGTGACAAATTAGGCCACATTGCCGCCCATTGTTGGCACAACCAGGGGAGAGATGTTCACTTCAAATCTGCTAAATTCCCTGTAAACCATAATGCTATTGGTAGGAATAAATTTATTGTAAATAGAGAATATCATGCATGTTTCAATTGTGGAAAGCCAGGCCACAGAGCTGCTAATTGCTGGCTAGCTGGTTTCAGTAAACAGAATGCTCATTCTGTTTACTGAAATTTTCATGAAAATGCACGTAGATTCCATGATTATAGTAATGTGCATAGAAAGAACTTTAAAACTATTACATCATGCCATTATTATGGACAGTTAGGACATTCTATGTCTAACTATTATCTGATGAGGTTTGATGATTCTCAAGCACAGAAACTATTTAGAGCACCAGTCAAAGGTGCCACTGTCATTTCAGGACCCAAGACACCTTGGGTGCCTATTTGTGCAAAATAGTTTGATGTTTTGCAGGTATGTCTTGGGCTGAAGAATAAACAGGGGTTAATAAACCAAGGCACTCAAGTATGAAAACCCCATGTCTGCACCTCTCAGGTCAGCTATGCGAATTCTGTTTAAATTTTGTCATCTGAATTTTCTGTTTTAGATTTCTACATAATCTGTTTAGAATTAATGTTAAGTATACGTAGTTGCATTCTTATGTGTAATCTACACTGCTCAATTTGAATCTCTTCTTGCATAATGTAATTCATCTGTGCATCTTATACTTGAATCTTTCTGAAAAATCTGAAATGCATATGATTGATCCTTGAAGTATGTCTGAATTGCATTGCACATTCATTGAAGATCTGATAGGACTGCATGCACTTCATGGTCCTGCTAGGCCTAGAGGTATATCAAATGGGAAGTTGGGAGAAGGACAGATTATGTCTGTCTGGTACCATGGGTCATATAGCACATAGGGCAGTCCATACATTCATAAGCATAGTTCATGATTTCCCTTGCATAAAGGTGCATGCATTTGTGGCATATAGAATTTTGTTTTATATTGCATATAGTCAGGGGGAGTCTGTCTATCCTTTGCATGTTTTCATGCCATATATGACCAAGTAATGCACTTAGCTAAAGGCATGTCACTGCTGGAGAGGGGGATTTCTGTAGCCCATCTAAGAGCGGCCGAACTAGGTCCAGCAAGACCAAACGAGGCCCAGCTCATCTAAGTGACCGCCCCGCAGGGCCCACTTAGCATAAAAAGCCCAATAAGATCACTCGGGATCAAGCACTTCCTCGGCGTCCATTAGGCACGGAAGGCCCGAGCATCGGTCCAGTCGGAGGAAGAACCACGCCCGATCTATCCTCTCGCCGGGATAAAGGCTAGCGCTCAGCGCCCACTCCGACCGAGCCTCATCCGAGCTATGCCTATCGCCCGGACAGGGTTGGCACTCTTCATGCTTGGGTCAACCGACGAATGCTTATCCACGCTGCCGTTGAGAGCCCTTTATGAGTAGGAGTTCACAAGGATAAGGGACCCACGACCCCTCAAGACTATAAAGATCCCACGATGAGGACGTAAAGAGCCCACGTTGAGGACGTAACTCCCGCCTGAAACTCCTCAGCTTACAGGACTCATGAGGCCGGCGCACTATTTAAACCTGGGACTCCCTCCAGCGAAAGGTAAGGCCAACACACGCCTAAAACTCCGTGAGCAGGAACCACTTCAGCACCTTGGTGGAGAGGGATCTCATGCATCTCCTTCCTCCTCCCTTCATAGCTTCCACCACTACTCTACTGACTTAGGCATCGGAGGGTTTTCCCCAGGGAACCATCCCTGGGCCCCCTGATCCGTTTCCCTTCCTTGCAGTTCACTGTTCGGTGATCATCTTCTCCAGCTTAGGACCAGCGCGAGATCGCCCCTCTTCAACTGCATATGAATACATGTAGTTAATTGCATTGCATGTCAATTATTTTTTGAAAATTCCAAAAAGAAGTGACTCACTGCATATAGACAGAGGGATCATTTTAATTCATTAGTCTGTCACTGTCTGATTTCTTACTGTCTACCCATTTTTAATTCATCTTGCTATATCTGGGTGTCAGTGAGTCATGTCATCAAATGATTTCTGTTGACTGCTTCTGAATTATCCATAATCTAGACTCTTACCTTTCTTGAATCTAAAATTTCTATCTGATACTCATCAATCTGCTGAAGGAGAGCTTCATTTGAATTCATTTAATTCTGAGCTACCTTTTGGCAACTAAACAGTATATCAAAAGACTTAGTTGGAAAAATAGGTTAGGCATATCTGGAAGACTAACTCTTGCGTGAGTAGGTCCTTGGATCCCATCTCCGCCAAGTATTGTTTAAGTTGAACTTCTTTTTGCCAGCTCACCTTTGAAACTCATCCATGTCACTACTGTCAAGTTGATCTGACAGAATTTCAGACTCTGCTATTGGTCTCTGAACTACATTGCTCAACTGCATACTTCTTGCTAGATCTTTGTAAATTCACTGCTCTCTAACAGATCTTCCTGAAAATCTATCTGATACATATTGATCATATCTGCTACAAGCATGAGTTCCAATTCTCTCACTATCTATGCATGCTTGTAAATGTCTCTGCTGCTGAATGCTACTATCAAAATATTGATTGAACTGAGTCTTGAAGAAATATCAGTTTGTGCACCCTTTCATAAATCTGAAATCATCTCTAATGAAGAATCCTCTATTATACAGGTTTAAGAATGTTTGTTGGTTTGAATTGGTTTAAGTCGAATGTATTCCTAAGTTTGAATTTGAAGGACTTGAAAATATCTGAATCGGTCTTTTAATAAACCTTAACTGACTGCTGTTGATTTGTTTTTTAATGTTCTACCCCGCCCCCTTTAAGCTAATACATGCATGTATATGAAACAATCATGGAAGTATGAACGAGGGGGTAATGGATAGATGAACTAACCGTGATCGCCACCAAGGATTTAACAACGCCAAAAGATGAAGATATGAGAACGGCGCCGTGTACCTTGGAAAGAAGACTTGACCGCGCTCAAGAGACGGGTGCGGGGAACTTGTGGAATCAAACCTCCTCATTCTCCCAGTCGGCTAGGAGAAGAGGGCCTCACGTTGTGTTCATGCTCTCCTGCAAAACAAAGCCACAAGACAAGAGAAAATCCATTAGAAAACCGAAGTGTAGTATCAATCCTACAGTGATAAAATAGGGGTAGAAATTGAGGGCAAACTCACCAGAGGGAGGTTTTTAACCCCTGTGGAAGGGTGAAAAAGATAGGTGTGTGTATTGTGCATGCATAGGATTTCAAATCACTAAATTTGATTGAGAGAATAGAGAGAAAATGATGATGCAAAATGGGGAAAAATGCATATGTAGCAGAAAGTGCAGAAAACTGTGATGATTTATGATTTTGAGAGGAAGAGAACTAAAAGAATAGACCATGAAATCAAGCCCAAAAGGATGCAATGGAAAGCCAATACTTCATTTTTCAAGCCAGGGTCGAAGGATTGAGTCAGCGGTGCAGCATGGCTTCACCCCGAACTAAGAAAGAGCCCCTCGTCGCCATTGTGAACTAGGCAGTTTATATAGAGTTTTCAGAAAAAGTCCCAACTTTCTCTCACGATTCTCGAAGATATAGTCCAAGATAAATCAAGTTCTATGGATCAAACTCGAGATAATACTAAAGACAAGAGATAGAAACAAACGGGACTCGATTTGGAGGAGTATTCTAGAAGATATGCTCGCCGCAAAGAGGCCACGTCGCTCAAAAAATAGAGTCTGAGTTGAACCAGGATACCTAAATCCCAATCTTTCAACCAAGATTCCAAGAGATATAACCAATAAAAATTCAAGTTCTATAGATCAAACTCGAGATAATCCAAAGGGCAAGAGATAGAACAAACGGGGGTCAATTCGGAGCTATATTCTAGAAGTTACAGCTGCCGCAAGATAGGCCCATCGTGCAGAATTGAGGCAGAGTCCAGCGCAGGCTGGACTCTTAGCGGTTTGCTTAGTGGTCGGTCAACTGACCGCTAAGGAATAAATGGTCGGTCGACCGACCGTTTTCAATAAGAAACGATCGTTTGCACGACCGTTTGTAGTCTGTTTGCGCGACTTTATAAATTAGAGAATATCTCCCAAATGGTGCAGAACTAGAAAAAGTGACAGAAGAAGAAATTGTAGATAACTGAAAGATGAACAACTTTCATAAAGAGAGTAAGATGAAAAGACAATCATAAGAGAGAGAAAATGGGGTGAGAACAGAGAGAAAAATTCTGAGACGCACATGAACAGCACATCGGAAAAATGTGAATAACTTGAAGTCGGTGGAGAACTAGCCAATGGCGTAGAAGAAGAAATTGTAGATCTTTGAAAGATGAACCACTTTGATGAAGGGAACTTTTTGAATAGAGGAATGAAAGGAGATGAAAAAGGACCATTTTTTAAGACTGCACAGCGAAAGGGGCCGAATGCTTGATGGAAGTCGACCAAAATGGGCCGTAAGTCTACATAGAAGGCCGGAAGGTGATAAGATAAGCTCCATGGCTCTAAGAAATCATGATCTCCAAGGCTCAAAGGGAATGGAACAATGAAAATAGCTCGAAATCCATCCAAGGCTCCAAAATAATGGGTAATTTGAGACATAAAAATGATGAATAAGAGAAATGACACAACTTGCGGGTTAAAAACGGGTGTCAACAGATGCCCCTCCTTGATGTCCGCTTTGCAAGGAAACAAGCGAAAGCGACGTGGAGGCGGAATGGAAAGGAGATGGAGCGAAAGCGACAGCGACGTGAAATGGAAATGAAGTAGAGATGAAGCGGAGAGAACTGAAAAGCGGGCATCAAGGCAAAAGACACCTGTCACAACCAACAAGCGACAAGAATTCTCTCGAAAATGCTGAACTAGCCACAGGGAATGGATGACGCAAATGAGATGTGCTTGGAAAGACTAAACTAAGGGAGAAAAGTAAAGACGACCAGCCTCATTGGGGACACAATCCATGGACAATGAGTGGGTCGGAAGGAAACACAGCGTAAGAGCTAGAAAGGAGATATAAAACTGAGATAAAATCCAGATAGGAATCACACTGGCCAACCAGACCGAGCGCGCAGATAAGAGAAAACGCTCAAATTCGGAGTGGAATGAGAATCTCTTATCCAAGAGAAAGGTAACACAATCAACCATTGCTGAGGAGAAAATCTTGAACGGATCACGAGGAGAGAGTGCTCAAAATGACATGATGCATGCTGGGCTAAAATAAAGAAATCATCAAAACGAATGCAAAGAAGGAATAAAATATAAAGTACTCAAGGATATTATTACTAGATCGAGCCAATACGGGGTCAAGAGTCTTCTGCAACTACGGCGTGCGAGACAGAGTCCATCGTTCCCCACCCGACTCAACCGAGCGGCCTATCCAACGATTAACCGTATGCTCCTAGATCATCATCGTTTTTGTTCAAGTGGAACATCAGATCCCAGAACACACGGGCAACCAGCCGGTCCTTGAGAGGCTATAATAATGTAGATACCATATAATAATGCAATAATGAGCAGGGATAGAGAGCCATACCTGACTTACCTGCCAAGTGAAATGGTATTTTTTTTTACATTTTTCTAATTTTTATGGATTTTCAAATAAGACAACCAACAACATGAACATGATAAATAAGCATGAACATAACGATGATAACATAACCATCAACTGAACAACGGACAACACAACATGATCAAACGAATGGAAAACAATACAACAAGACAAACAAGCACATATGCAATGGCATGAACAAACCACATGTATGCACGATGAACATGGTGGGACATGATAACAACACGGTGGGACAACACACGGTTGGGACAAAAATATGAGGGATGACCACACGGTCGGAAAAAAAATATGAGGGATGACCACACGGTCGGGACAACACACGGGACATAGAGGGACGACTAACAACATATGCAAGACAACCAACAACACATGGTGAGGGACAAAACAACATGCGTGGGACGACACGAAGGGGCATCAACACATGACAAGGACACGACGGGATGAAAAACATGATAAAATACACCCTTCAATCAAAACCCAAGATCAGAAGAAGCAGAACTGCCAGGTTCATAATCGTGAGGCAAAGCCCTCTCATGGAGATATGATCAAGTGAGAGCTGAGAAGGACATGAGCTTCAGAACAGATCGAGAGATATAGAGAGAACATATCAAAGACATGAACAGGAGGCAAATAGAATAAAAGGTAGAGCAAGGAAACTTGAATACCTGTAACATGCACACTTAGCAAACGGATTACGTATCTGTCCTTAAAACAAATGCAAATGCATGAAAAAGACACATTTTTTTATATTTTTATAATTTTTTGATTTTTTTGGACTTTCAACAATATTTGATTTTTCTGGATTTTTTTTGACAATATCTCATTTTTTGAATTTTTGATAGTATCTCATTTTTTTGAATTTTTGATAATATCGCATTTTTTTGAAATTTTGAAGTATTCGATTTTTTTGGAATTTTGCAGTATTCGATTTTTTTGGAATTTTGAACAAAGATATCTGCAGCACCTAGAGACGGGCTTAAACTATTGACTAGGGGTCGTCGTTCCTACTCTTCTCATTAAATGCTTCCCTTAAGTAGGGCGTGCATATGAGGGTGGCTCACCACAACCAACCACCTCTAAAGAACGATGCCCCTACTAAGGCCATACCCGGGATACAACCTAGCCTAAGAGGGAGAAACAGACGAAAAATTAGGAGACAAGCTTTATGCAGGATGGGAGACATTGGGATTTGAATTCCTTCCAGGGCACTACCCCTCAAAGAGTAAGTCTGTTGCGCCGGGGCTTTGTGTCTTTGATTTTTGGACCCATATTTTTCAGGCACGCATGCGACCGGGCTCATGACGTCTCACGGGGAACTATACTGCCACTCTTGCCATGCCCTTGATTCATAATTTTGTAATGATCAGATCATTGATTTATTTTTTGACAGCCCTTATTGGCTAGATTTAGCATGAAAGCTCATTTTTGAAGGTCAAGACTACCCCTATTTAAAACCTCTCTCGTATTAGGGAGCGCCTAGGTTGGTCATCTCATCCATCAATCTCTTGCCCTTACACTCGGCCGAGCAGACAAAAGAAAAAGACCTTTCATGCATACCCAAAATATGGCCAAAGCAGCAACGTTGTTGCTCCAGAGAGATTGGCTATGGCTTGCCGTGTAGTGTGTGAAAACCCATGCAATAAGTCACCCTCAACAATCGGGGAAAGAAACTAGACTCCCAGCGCAGAGCTATCACCAGCCTAAGGATGCTGCAGAAGCGAACTCATTGTTGACTGAGCTTAACTAAGCAAATTTCTAAAAGCCACTCAAACATGTTGAGGAAACTGCATTATAACCATGCGCATAAAGTAATAATGGAAATGATAGCATATTCTTACGCAAAACAAAGATACCTTGCAAATCCATAGCGTGGAAGTAGCATCCTAAAGCGATCTTGATCATCAAGCTTTAGGCAGCACGAGCTTTATATTCCTTGCTTGTCAAGACAAAATGGAGAGGATAGCAAGAGGTTGTAGATTCCTCGACACGGAGGAGTGGCAAACACCAAACTGGACGAAGAAGGATTAAAAAGGAAGAGAGACGAGGGCTAGAACACCCTCGTTAAGGCACAGAGACCCTGATAACAAGGAACCAAAATATAGAAGAAACCAGATCAGCTGAGATCAAGGCGGGCTAAAGCCTTGAAAATAGCAAGAAAAAGGGTAATGACCCCGAAAGGGTGAGGAGGAATGAGAAGAAAGATGAGAAGAAGAATCATCCGACATGGTCAGAGAAGGGGAATGGGAATCATCCGACAGGGCCGGAGAAGGAGAATGAGAAACACCCGATAGAGTCGGGGAAAGGGAAGGGTAATCACCCGACATGGTCGGGGAACGAGGATGGTAATCACCCGACAAGGTCGGGCGTGAATCAGAAGCAGAATCCAAACATACCGGGGGAGAAGAATCGGGAGATGTCCCGAGATCTGGATAATGAGAGGGCATAGGCCGAGGCCTAGGGTTGTGAGAGGAGGGAAAATCCAGAGACTCTGGATGGGAAGAAGAGGAGTGGGGGTTTGCGGACTGGGGAAGAGAGGAGAAAATGTTTGAAACAGGATCTGAAGTGGGAAGATACACCACCCAAGGGTGGGAGTTGAGCAGGATAAATCATGAACGAGAGGAAGAAGAAGAAGGAGTGGACCCCGGAGTGCACAACTTGCGGCCCCTGTACTTGCGCCGCCGTCTCTTCTTAGTCGAAATCTCTTGAACAAGGGCCTGCCTAACGCAAACCCGGACCTTTAGGATTCTTGATTTGTAGTGTCTCCTTAAATAACGGGCCCATCTGGCAGAGGACCTAACCCGGCTATGAATATGCAGCTTCATCGGTGCGGTTGCCCCTAGACACCCGGCGCTAACAACAGTAGACGGACATTCTTGAACAACTAACTCCTCATAATGTTGAATATCATAGAACCATGGATTCTTGTTACTTGGCACAAGTAGCATGAGATTTGGCAGCTCCACTCGGCAATCAGACTTAAAGCGTAACTCCCTTGCTAGTAGAGAAGGATGAAACTGAGGGAGAGCAATACACGGCATTGACGTGGGCGGTGTATTGACAAACTGAGAGAGGTTGCATATAATGTGCAGAATGTCCTTCTAAAGTGTAGAAAATACGGCCAACAACCCCTTGAACATGGAATTCACCAATCCTTTGGCAGCCGTATGAGTTAGCATAATACGGGTGGAGAACCCTTCTTGGCTAGTGAACTGAACAGCAATGAAGCGAGAAGTAACAACAGCATCAATGGTGAACCTTCCAGTGAGAAATGAGATTGCCACCGGTCTTGCTCTTGAAGACATTGGCATCAGTGCAAGAGAACTCTTTTTAGCAACCGTCATCAGGAGTGCAGGCACATCATCTCCAAAATAGCCAGGGACCAGGATGCGGATCGGCATGCGACAGATAAAATCTTGGAACTTGGAATGTAGAACCAGTCATGCATCATCCTGATTCGGCTCATCGTCTCCATGGGGACCAGACCCAAGAGGCATCAGAGATAATGCACACCCGCTCCATGGGGTGGAAGTGGATGGAGAAGTAGAGGGAATATGTTTGGGTGGCGTAGGTGAAGGTTTGGAAGGCATGGAGGCTTCAATGGGGATGGTGATGGAAAGTGAAGGCGCAGGCGATGTGGCGATGATAGGCTCAGGTGGCGGCAAAGACGAAGTTGAAGGTGTGGCTGAGGGTAAAGGTAAAGGCAAAGGCGTGGCTTGCTCAGGCTCGAGCAAAGGTGATGGCGGAGATGGAGGCGAGGGTGGAGATGGAGGTGGTGATGGAAGCACTGGTGGTGGAGATGAAGATGATGGTGATGGCAATGGAGATGGTGAGGATGGTGATGAAGGCGATGGGGTAGTGGACATGGAGGTGGAGAGGGTGAAGGGGGAGGTTGTTGTAATGCCCTGAATTTTTATCAGATCTTTCGGATCCTTATCAGAGTTCTTTCGGATCGCTTTTATGGGTCATGAGTTGAGTTTTACGATCCACGTGGGTTTTTCTCTCGTACAAGTTACGGAACCCTGTGGTGAGTTTATTTCTTAGTTCATCGACTCGAGGACGCTACAGTTGCGATGGACTCTTTGAGAGGATCATTTCGACTATTTTTACGTATTTTTTGAATTAGTGGATTTTCGGCACAAAAATCAGAATTTCAGAAATTAGAAAAATTCCTAATTTCTTTTCTATTTATCCTTCTTTCACCCTCTCTCCTCCCTCATTTCTCACCCTCACTTTCTCTCTCTCATTCTCTCACCTCTCTGGTCCCCTCGACGCGGGGCGCGCAATCGTGGCGAGCTGGCTGAGGCGGGAACGCGATGGAGTGAACCTGGAGCGTGATGGAGTGGCGGATGAAGCGTGGCGCGGCGCGATCCCTCGGTGGATTCAAAGCCGGCGCAGTTCGTTGGTTTGGCGATTTTCAGCGCTGTTTAGTTGCTTCGGCGCGCGGAATCATCGGTTGAGGTAGGGAAATGGATCACCTACTTCTCCTCTACGTTCCCTCGTAGTTTTACGCCGAACGGTGCGCATACGAGTGGGTTTCGTTCAGTTTCGGGAAAAGCATGCTCGGGGGTGTGCGTCGGGTTCGTCGAAAAATGGCGACAATTTTTGACTAGATTAGTTTCATTGTGACCTCCAGCATGTTAGCATTCTAGATCTGCTATTTTTATCGCGATTAGTCGTCATTTGGGGCCGGTACGAGCCCGGGAACCCCGGTGACCCAATTAGGGTCGATTCGATAGAATCGCCCGTTTCTTACGATTTAGATGTTACATGTGTTGGGACGGTGCGATGGATACAGAGGGGGGGTGAATGTATCCCCTTCAAAAATATTGCCCAAATTAAAACACTAAGCCTGAAGCTAGACACAGTTGCGGAATAAACAATTTAACTCTTCAAGAACAAATTCAAACAGACATTTGATCAATCAATTGAACTGCTAATAATACTGGAGGCACCTGATCAAGTCTAATGCCGAAGGCAGAACTATGCAGACTAGACACACTTAGCAAAACATATAATGCTCAAGGTCACTTCAGATAGAACCAAGAATGCTCAGACGACCTATGAAAGAGGTAGAAGACAAGGGGCAAACGCACAAGGCAAACCACGGCACAGTAGATTTTTTAGGTGGTTCGGTCCACAGACCTACGTCCACCCCTCACTCCAAACCGGAGTGAGGCTTCCACTAGCACAAGCTAGAACCGCAGACTCAGTCTGCAACAAGTACTGCCTAACAGCTTGACCAGGGGAACAACCTCCCCTCTTCCTCCAACCCGGAGGGCAACCCTAGTGACACCCAGTCACTAGAAATCAGAGACTAGCGTCTCTCTTCCTCCACCCAGGAGGGAACCCACAAGCGACACCCAACCGCTTGCAAACCAGAGGTCACGGACCTCTCTTCCTCCAGACCAGGAGGGAACCCAATGGTAGCAACCACTACCTGCAAACCCGGAGTCCAAGACTCCCTTCCTCTGAGACCAGAGGGAACCCCGATCTCAAACCAGAGAATCGGAAAGCAACACAAGCCAAGTGTAAAGGAAAAGAAAACAAGAAATGAAAATTACAGCAATCAGAAAACTGGAAATGAAACTCGAAACTGCAGCTCTCTCTTGAAGCAATGTAGCTTGGATTTGATCCAGAGGCTACTGATCTTCTTCTTCTTCTGCTGATCTCTCACTCTCTTTTTCTTTCTCTTCTTCTTCTTTCACACTCTGCCTCTCTTCTCTTTTCTTCTCACTGTCTTTTTTCTTCTTCTGGATCGTGCAGGCTCCTTACTGCTTCTCGATCTCCTCTTCTGCTTCGATCACTCTTCCTTGATCTGTCTTCTTCTGATGGAAGAAGCTCCATATTTATACCAGCAGCGGCTAGGGAGTGTGCAGGGCTTGTGCCCTCTTTGTCCTTGGATCACGTGCCAGGTGCCAACCTCGGATCACGTGCCCAGACATCTTTCTTCTCGAAGGATATACCTATCACACAGTCATAAGAGAATATATTAGAGAGTGTACAGACTTGCTGGGTAACTCAAGACCGCCGTGTACAGACTTAGTATGAAAGATGCATATGTAATAGAATGTATAGACTTAGAGATAAAGAGTGTACAGACTTTGTCTTGAAGGAGATGCACATATGCACTGAAGTGTGTACAGTCTTCACTGAAGGATGTTCAGACTTTAAGTGCTGAAGTGTGTACAGACTCTGCTGAAGAACGTTCAGACTTTAAGTGCTGAAGTGTGTACAGACTCTGTTTGTTCGTGCATGCTACAATGTGTAGACTTAGTGTTTGTGCATAAGACAATGTAAAGACTTATGAACTGATGCAGACACAGGCTGTACAGACTTGATCGATGCATAAACAAGCAGCGATGTATAGACATGCCAGCAACGAATGTATGGACTTAGAATGCATGAGACAGCAATGTATAGACTTGTACGAGCAGGCGACAATGTGTAGACTTGATGCACGAACTGTGCACATGAACATGGATGTACAGACTTTAGTGAATGCATTCTATGCAAACACTGTACATACTTTGAGAGCAATACAGGCTGTACAGACTTGACGAGCATGAAGCAAAAGAGTTGCAACGATGTACAGACTTCACCTAAGCGAGGGCTGTACAGACATTAGAAAGTACAGACTTTGAGCGATGTACAACCATATCGATGTATAGACTTTGGAAGATGATGCATGCACAAGCCAACGATGTACAGACTTTGTAAGACGATGCATGCACAAGACGCTAAGTGAGACTGACCGATGTACAGACTTTGCCAATGTGCAGACTTTGCCTACATGCAATGTATAGACTTGTGTTCTGAACGTAGGTAAAGATGACAATGTATAGACTTTGTGTGGATGACCAGACAATGTATAGACTTGCACATATGCATGAACAAGTGGCGATGTACAGACTTGGCCAATGTACAGACTTGCTGTGCCTGCAACAGACGACACCAGTGTACAGACTTGCTAAGCTTTCGCTAAGTCTGTATAGACTTGATCATGCAGACGACGACACCAGTGAAGAATGTATAGACTTGATAAATGCGGGGGACGTTGTACAGACTTGCCAGAGTATGGACTTGGTGAACATGCAGCACCCAATGTACAGACTTGATGAGGCGCTAAGTGAGACAGAGCTGGCTATACAGACTTTGAGAGAGATGATGCATGAGACAATGCAATGTATAGACTTGGTCTTACAATGCATAGACTTGAAAGACGATGCATGAGACGATGCATTGTATAGACTTAGCGATGCAATGTTCACACTCACTTAGACGCTGAGTGAGACGCTGGATAATGTACATACTTTACTGAGATGATGCATGCATGCACAATGAAGTGTGTACAGACTTCATGTGTGTGCTGAACAGACAATGTATAGACTTTAATGATCCATGCACAAGACGCAGCAAGACTCTGTACAGACTTTATGTTTATGCAGCATGACTCTGTACAGACTTAATAATGTGCAGACATTATATGAAGAACAGGCTGTACAGACTTCAGACTCAGCTGCGAACTGAGCTAAAGAATGTATAGACTTGATAAACATGCAGTGTATAGACTTGGTGAGCATGCAGTGTATAGACTATACTGACGGATGGACCAAGTCTGTATGGACTTGCCACCAGTGAATGTGCAGACTACGTGCAAGCAACCTGACGATGTATAGACTCTAACGTGCAAGCAACCTGACGATGTATAGACTCTGTATGAGTGACATGCAGTTTCCAACAGGAAAGTATGTACATTGTACATGCAATGCATGACAGACAATGTACAGACTTGTTAAATGATGCACATACCAATTTATGCACATCAGCTAGAGTATCATGAAGGCAATAGGCACTACAATTACCTGATCTGACAGTGCACTGATCTTACCTGTCACTGGTTAACTTTTGACTTGAATTGACTTCCTTTTCATGACCCGTAAGTCATTCTTAAAAGTTGTTCTGTCAGTTTATCATAAACATCAAGATTATATCATCAAGGATGTAAACATAATGAGGCATAATATTTGTCATCATCAAAACTCCAGAACCACAGGGGACACAAAAATCTCCCCCTTTTTGATGATGGCTATATTATGAGTCATTGCAATAGATTCATCATGATGATTATGAAATACCATATGACAGTTCATGAACATGCACCACAGAATAGCTCAGTCAGGAATGAGCATGTAAAACACCATGTGATGCAAGTGTTGATTGATACAAATGATGACTCACAAAAGTTCTCCCCCTTTGACAACATCAAAAAGAATGGAATGATCATTGACTGTTGAGGGAGATGATATAGGAGCTATTATGCAAACTGGGTTACTATCATCTAAAACTCCCCCTGACAAGATACTCTCCTGAAGGACAGAGCAGGAGGGGTGTAAAGAAATGAATGAACATTGAACCACAGGGACATGGAAGAATTCTCCCCCTTAAATGGTCAGTGATTGGAATGAAGCACAGGACAAAAAGAAGTCAACAGTTAGGTCTGAAATAATGGAGTCCAATGTGAGAAAGTAATCATTCAGAATGAATGAGAAAGGTTTTCAATGGGATATCAATTTCATAAATCTGATTAAACAGGTATTTCAGACTCTTCGATTATAGAGATTTATGAATGATCTTCATTGACAAGTCAGATCAGAATATGATGTATGTATGGCTTGTTCATTAGCATTCTGTACTCATATCTGAAATCAGTTTTAATAAAAATGAACCTTGCTTTCATATTGAAAGTCTTGTTTAACATTCTTCTTTCTTACTCACTCAATTTCAAAGATTCCTTTAAGAGATGCAATCAATAATAATGAAGTTAAACACATAAGAAAACATTTGTTTCTGTCAAGGGTTCCAATAGAATATTTCTTTTGCACACATTTTCAATTGATACACTAGATCAGCAACAATTTTCATAACAATCTTCAAGAGCACTTGAGTTTAGTACACCCTTGTAACTAGAGGATACACGTTATTTAGACGCCAGTATCCCTAAGCACTTGGAAGGACTAACTGTCATGCTTCATAAGAACAGAGATTGCATTTACACTTCATGACACACTACAAATCATTTCTTTGATGAGTGAGATGTATTTCTCAGTGTGCATGCCATTGCTCTGCCAGATTATCAACCATTCTTAAGCAGAGTTAACTATGGCACCTCATGACACAGTCCTTTGGACAAGGTTTCTCAGTGACCAAAGTCATTGCTCTGACACGATTTACCCTTAGACAGGTTCCAGATTCTCAGATGTTTAAAAACAATACTAATTTCATACATATCAAACAAGGAATATCATGATTTCAGAATTTTCAGAATTCAGAAGAGTTTAAAAGACACAACGTGAAAATGTTGGTTAAAGTTTATTAAGACTAACTCAGATATTTTCAAGAAATGTTCATAAACAAACACAAGACATACATGAAACTTCAACCGGCTGAAAGCATCAGACATTCATAGTCCTATATAATAGAAGATTCCTCTTTAAGTTGTTTTCAGATTTATGATCAGGATATGCTCAGAGAAGTCTTTCTGAATTTTCAGGGAAGGCCAAATCATCTTAAGGAACAGCTAATTCAACAGATACCAATGGATAGAATGAGTGAAAATAACTGATAACAGTTGAAGCAGGAAGCTGAAATGTGTTGCATTACACATTCATCACAGGGATTTAAGCAAGATATCAGTTCAATCTGAAGATGGGAAGTTCAGTTGATAGAATATGAATAATGCTCCCCCTAAATGTATGCATGAGCTAGCACTCAAGGTGTCGACACTTCTAACTAGTAAATGAAAGTGCAGTGAGCTGACAGCATGTAATATATGCAATGATCACATGAACATTTAGACTGCTCTTCGTGCAACTCTGACCTATGGTACCAGGCGGAGGACTTGATCTAAAGACCACCTCACACATAGCAAGCACTTCCAGACAGAATTCATCTGCCCTTTAGTACCTCACTATTTATATACCAAGAGTCATGCATGACAATCCAATGCAGATGCAGTTCTATATGCATCTTAAGCAGATAATATGCTACTTATATGCAATTGTGAATGCATGTGCATGTCAATTGTGCAGATGAACATTTTTAAGCATGAGACATCATCCAAGCAACAGATTTATTCAATTCAACTTTTCAGATTTTTCAGAATGTAATTTGTTTTCAGTGATTATGCATTTTAACAAATATCAAACAACTACAATTGGCATATGTATGCATCAAATGCAGACAACCTTTTAATCTCATGTATGCACAGATCACCCAGCAAGTGCATAATCAAAAAAATGCAAATGGCAGATGCAGTTATGGACATGTATGCATGAGATCTTAATTGACATATTAAGCATGATGTTCAGCTAAAAGAAAATTCAGGTGAACAAGCATTTAAACAGCAGAGTTGGGGGTTTACCAAACTTTGGATGCCTTGGTTTATTTGACCCCCTTTTATTCCTCATCCCCAAGGCATACCTGTAAAACACAGATCTCATTTTGTGTTTCTAGGTACCCAAGACTTCTTGGGTCCTACATTGTTAGTGACACCTCTGATAGGTGCTTTCCATAATCTTTGGGCATGTAAGTCATCAGACTTCATTATATTACACTCACTCATGGAGTGCCCAAAGGCTCCACAGTAATGACATGAAATAGCAGATCTTGAATTCTTTTTATGCACATCATTGTTAGCATGGAATCTGTGTGCATTATCATGAAAATTTCTGTTATTTGCATGAACATACTGTTTTCCATATCGTGCCAACCAGCATTCAGAAGCTCGGTGGCCAGGTTTTCCACATTCAAAACATGTAGAAATCTTTCTTTTAAATGCAAATTTATTCCTACCAAAAACATTTCTATTTGCAGGGAATTTTATATTTTGAGAAAATATTTTTCCCTGAGCATGCCAACAGTCCTTGACTGTATGGCCATGTTTTCCACAATGAGAGCAGATAGAGAAGGTTTTTCTATGAGAACCTAACCAGCATTGTGCAGCAACATGTCCTATTTTTCCACAATTATAACAATGAATTTTCTTTTCCCTAAAGACATGCTTTCTACCCTGATTGTTTTGTACAGCAGCTAGGTCATCCTTTTCCATCAAGTTACACTCATGCATCAGATGTCCAAATTTGTGACAGTAGTGACAGATCATTTTCTTTCTAGATGCATGTGAGTGTGTGTGAGGACTGTGATCAACATGCACTGAAGAATCCTTTTTATTTATTTTCTATTTTTCAATCTCTTTCTGATTTTTGTACTAAGGTGAAGATGAGGTAGAAGGCTTTTCTTGTTCTGAACATTTAACAAAAACAGTTTTCAATTTGTCTCCATCAACCTTCTCAGCCTTCTTCATGACTGGATTGTAACCCAGTCCCTCCTTCTGAAAATTCACATTCGCTCCAAGGAGCTTATTCAAATTGTCTCTTCCCTTAACAAATTTTGACAGGGAGTTTTTTAGATCTTTAATTTCTCTCTCCAAAGACACAATGTAGTCTTCACACGAAATGACTTGATTTTACAATTCATCATTCAGACTCTTCAGAGTCTCATTTTCCTGTGTCAATTTGAATTCAATATTCACTTCATTTTCTTTCAAGATAGATTTCCCTTTTTCAATCGTCAGCCATTTTTCAGAGAAAACAGTGTTTAGAACCATTAGCTTTTTGTTTTGTTCCTACTGATAAATGTTTTCTTCAATAAGCTTATCTTGTAATTTATCAGTTTCCTTCTTCTGAGTCAGCAATGAATCATTTTCTTCCTTCAAGGAAGTAATTAAGTTCTTCTGTATATTATCATCAGAGTCTAAGTCTTCAATCAATTCCTTCAAGAATGCACATTCATTGCAAGAATCATTTTCTTTGACAGATTTTCTAAGAGAGTCATTTTTAGATTTCAGCCTACTTAGTTCAGAGCAAACACATTCAAGTTCCTTCATCAATTTTTCATTCTGGTTTTTATGCATATGGATATCAGACAAACAGGCATCATGAGATTGCTTCATATTTGAACAATTTTCACATGGTGAACTTGAACTACCCCGATCACTTTTCTTTTTCAAGTTCTTGTATTATTTTCTTAAATGTTCATGAGATTCAAGCAACTCAGCATATGCATTCTCCCAATCATCTAAAGAGAAATTCTCGAAGAGGTTTACCTCATCATCATCCTCTTCTTCATTTTGGTTGCTGCCTTGATCGCTGCCACTTTGATTACTTCTGTTAGCCATCATGCAGCTGTCCTCATTAAACATGTGAGCTAGCTTCAGCTTATCCAGGATGTCTTTAGCAGACCTACAGTCATGGAAGCAAGAGTGTAAGGCCCTGTCAGTAGCTGCTTTCATTAGATTCAGAGCTCTTTGATTCTCTTCATGCCTTGATCTGTGACTGTCAGTCCATTTGGACTCTTTCTTGGGTAATCTGTGAGGACCTGTGTGAAATTAACTTCCACAGATCAGGATTAACTACATCAAAAAATTTGTGCAGACTGACAAACCACATCTTAATATTAGAGCCGTTGAAAACCGGTGGATCACCCATGGAAACAGATCAGATTAATGCAATAGGAATAATGATGCACCAAGAGCGAGATAGCACCGAGACAGCAAGATCGGATCTGCAGGTCGCTGGACCTTCTATGCAGACACCCGCTCTGATACCAATTGTTGAGATGGTGCGATGGATACAGAGGGGGGGTGAATGTATCCCCTTCAAAAATATTGCCCAAATTAAAACACTAAGCCTGGAGCTAGACACAGTTGCGGAATAAACAATTTAACTCTTCAAGAAGAAATTCAAACAGACATTTGATCAATCAATTGAACTGCTAATAATACTGGAGGCACCTGATCAAGTCTAATGCCGAAGGCAGAACTATGCAGACCAGACACACTTAGCAAAACATATAATGCTCAAGGTCACTTCAGATAGAACCAAGAATGCTCAGACGACCTGTGAAAGAGGTAGAAGACAAGAGGCAAACACACAAGGCAAACCATGGCACAGTAGATTTTTTAGGTGGTTCGGTCCACAGACCTACGTCCACCCCTCACTCCAAATTAGAGTGAGGCTTCCACTAGCACAAGCTAGAACCGCAGACTCAGTCTGCAACAAGTGCTGCCTAACAGCTTGACCAGGGGAACAACCTCCCCTCTTCCTCCAACCCGGAGGGCAACCCTAGTGACACCCAGTCACTAGAAACCAGAGACTAGCGTCTCTCTTCCTCCACCCAGGAGGGAACCCACAAGCGACACCCAGTCGCTTGCAAACCAGAGGTCACGGACCTCTCTTCCCCCAGACCAGGAGGGAACCCACAGGTAGCAACCACTACCTGCAAACCCGGAGTCCAAGACTCCCTTCCTCTGAGACCAGAGGGAACCCCGATCTCAAACCAGAGAATCGGAAAGCAACACAAGCCAAGTGTAAAGGAAAAGAAAACAAGAAACGAAAATTACAGCAATCAGAAAGCTGGAAATGAAACTCAAAACTGTAGCTCTCTCTTGGAGCAATGTAGCTTTGATTTGATCCATAGGCTACTGATCTTCTTCTTCTTCTGCTGATCTCTCACTCTCTTTTTCTTTCTCTTCTTCTTCTTTCACACTCTGCCTCTCTGCCTCTCTTCTCTTTTCTTCTCACTGTCTTTTTTCTTCTTCTGGATCGTGCAGGCTCCTTACTGCTTCTCGATCTCCTCTTCTGCTTCGATCACTCTTCCTTGATCTGTCTTCTTCTGATGGAAGAAGCTTCATATTTATACCAGCAGCGGCTAGGGCGTGTGCAGGGCTTGTGCCCTCTTTGTCCTTGGATCACGTGCCAGGTGCCAACCTCGGATCACGTGCCCAGACATCTTTCTTCTCGTAGGATATACCTGTCACACAGTCATAAGAGAATATATTAGAGAGATGTACAGACTTTCTGGGTAACTCAAGACTGCCGTGTACAGACTTAGTATGAAAGATGCATATGCAATAGAATGTATAGACTTAGAGATAAAGAGTGTACAGACTTTGTCTTGAAGGAGATGCACATATGCACTGAAGTGTGTACAGTCTTCACTGAAGGATGTTCAGACTTTAAGTGCTGAAGTGTGTACAGACTCTGCTGAAGAACGTTCAGACTTAAAGTGCTGAAGTGTGTACAGACTTTGTTTGTTCGTGCATGCTACAATGTGTAGACTTAGTGTTTGTGCAGAAGACAATGTAAAGACTTATGAACTGATGCAGACACAGGCTGTACAGGCTTGATCGATGCACAAACAAGCGGCGATGTATAGACATGTCAGCAACGAATGTATGGACTTAGAATGCATGAGACAGCAATGTATAGACTTGTACGAGTAGGCGACAATGTGTAGACTTGATGCACGAACTGTGCACATGAACACGGATGTATAAACTTTAGTGAATGCATTCTATGCAAACGCTATATAGACTTTGAGAGCAATGCAGGCTGTATAGACTTGACGAGCATGAAGTAAAAGAGTTGCAACGATGTACAGACTTCACCTAAGCGAGGGCTGTACAGACATTGGAATGTACAGACTTTGAGCGATGTACAACCATATCGATGTATAGACTTTGGAAGACGATGCATGCACAAGCCAACGATGTACAGACTTTGTAAGACGATGCATGCACAAGATGCTAAGTGAGACTGACCGATGTACAGACTTTGCCAATGTGCAGACTTTGCCTACATGCAATGTATAGACTTGTGTTCTGAACGTAGGTAAAGATGACAATGTATAGACTTTGCGTGGATGACCAGATAATGTATAGACTTGCATATATGCATGAAAAAGTGGCGATGTACAGACTTGGCCAATGTACAGACTTGCTGTGCCTACAGCAGACGACACCAGTGTACAGACTTGCTAAGCTTTCGCTAAGTCTGTATAGACTTGATCATGCAGACGACGACACCAGTGAAGAATGTATAGACTTGATAAATGCGGGGGACGTTGTACAGACTTGCCAGAGTATGGACTTGGTGAACATGCAGCACCCAATGTACAGACTTGATGAGGCGCTAAGTGAGACAGAGCTGGATGTACAGACTTTGAGAGAGATGATGCATGAGACGATGCAATGTATAGACTTGGTCTTACAATGCATTGACTTGAAAGATGATGCATGAGACGATGCATTGTATAGACTTAGCGATGCAATGTTCACACTCACTTAGACGCTGAGTGAGACGCTGGACAATGTACAGACTTTGCTGAGATGATGCATGCATGCACAATGAAGTGTGTACAGACTTCATGTGTGTGTTGAACAAACAATGTATAGACTTTAATGATCCATGCACAAGACGTAGCAAGACTCTGTGCAAACTTTATGTTTATGCAGCATGACTCTGTACAGACTTAATAACGTGCTGACATTGTATGAAGAATAGGCTGTACAGACTTCAGACTCAGCTGCGAACTGAGCTAAAGAATGTATAGACTTGATAAACATGCAGTGTATAGACTTGGTGAGCATGCAGTGTATAGACTATACTGACGCATGGACCAAGTCTGTATGGACTTGCCACCAGTGAATGTGTTGACTACGTGCAAGCAACCTGACGATGTATAGACTCTGACGTGCAAGCAACCTGACGATGTATAGACTCTGTATGAGTGACATGCAGTCTGCAACAGGAAAGTATGTACATTGAACATGCAATGCATGAAAGATAATGTACAGACTTGTTAAATGATGCACAGACCAATTTATGCACATCAGCTAGAGTATCATCAAGGCATAAGGCACTACAATTACCTGATCTGACAGTGCACTGATCTTACATGTCACTGGTTGACTTTTGACTTGAATTGACTTCCTTTTCATGACCCGTAAGTCATTCTTAAAAGCTGTTCTGTCAGTTTATCATAAACATCAAGATTATATCATCAAGGATGTAAACATAATGAGGCATAATATTTGTCATCATCAAAACTCTAGAACCACAGGGGACACAACAACATGGACCCCTTCCGGTCTACGGAAGGTTATTTTTCTCGATTAGGACTGTTTCCCCTTCGTTTAGATGCGAATGGGGCGTGGAACGGCCGGATCCTGCCATTCCCCTATTTTCCCACCGTTATCGTGCTCGCGGTCGTTCCAGAGACCTTTTCTTGTCTCTGGCGGCCCCATGATAGACCGCCACACTCCATAGTGTGTCGGTTAGTCTTAAGTCAATTCGAGTAATAGCGGTCTTACGATAGACCGTCTATTCGGGTTAGCGGCCCAATGTTGGACCGCTATGCCTTGTCCAGCGGCCCATTAGTGGACCGCTAGACGATGTCCGTATGTCGGTTCGGCTGAGCGGTCTTACGATAGACCGCGAAGCTTACTGTAGCGGCCCTTGGTTCGACCGCTATGGTTCGTTGAATGAATCAATGGTTTTAGGTTGGTTCGAGCTAGCGGCCCTCGCTCCGACCGCCTGGAGTCGTGTAGCAACCCATCATCGGACCGCTACAGTCTGTTTGACCGAGTCAATGTTTTAAGTCGGTTAGGATGGTGTCTCTCGCAGCCCATTGGTAGACCATGTGGGTCCGTGTGGCGGCTCAGTATTGGACCGCCTGGTGGTTTGACTGAGTAGGTTGTTTCAGGGTTGACTGGCGTTAGCGGCGTTATCCTTGACCGCTACAATCTCCTAGCGGCCCACTCTAGGACCGCCAGAGTCTGGTTCTCTTTGGGGTGTAGCGGCCCTTCACCCGACCGCTTACGTTGGTTAGCGGCCGAGCTATAGACCGCCATTCCCTAGAGTGTTGCTTCCCGTGGTTTCGATTTCCAATCATCGTGGCTTGACCTCATGATTTGTCGTTGTCCTGTGGATGTCGTTTGATGTCCTATGAAGGCTATGACCATGCTATGAGGTAGTCAGGAGTGTTCGTGCAGTGATTAGTGTTCCGTATCACTTCAGAATCATTGTTAGGTTTCTGGTCAACCCGGTGAGACCCAATGTTTGACAAGTAACCTTATGTGTGTCTCGACTATTCTGGATAGCTCGAGACAGTGGTTCTGGATGCCTAGAGGTACTATCTTACCTCGGTCTACGTGTCCAGATGCGTTGAGGGTCTTGGTGAATCCTCAGGTCTCCGTGAGTTGTTTTATACAGTTGTGTGGATCTGATGATCCAGTGTCGTTTTCATCGGCTTAGGATTAGGCTGATTGGCGGCTTATCACCGTCGTTGTGCGACGATCTTGACTCCGAGTCGTGAGACTCAAGGGTCATTGCGTTGGTAGGTCTAGTTGCCCTGTCCTGAGTCTGTTGGCAGTTGGTGTACTACCTTTGTGCTTCGTAGTACGGGTGATAGTGCATGCTAAGTGATGCAGAATGGACACGCGATCGACTCCAATTGGATATGCGACCCTTGGACTCTAATCAGGCTCGCGATCGCCCCTAACGAGGGAAGCATACGGACATGCACGGTTGAGAAACCGGCAGTGAGCTAGGGTGGTCAAACTCTCTCATCGTGCCCGGATCGGGTCACGGGACGGTCTCGCTCTCTCTCGCAGCAGCGGTGAAGTAATTATATCGAGCTAATGGCACTAACACATGCTCTCTAGCAGCGGCATAAACAAGTATATACGAATAAAGCAAATGCCGAGTAAAGGAGCGAACACGATACCTCCACGCGCCAGGCGTGGGGAAGACGATCCCGGCCGATCTCGTACTCCCGGAACAATTACTACACAATAATTACAGCAATGTAAGTTCACTACCCACTCCATGCAGGGAGGTAAAGGGCAACACAATGGGACCCGGGAGTCGTGGTTTCGGGTTGACGGGTGGCTTCTTGTGTAGCTTCGGCGGCACACGTACTCACGAACGTGGGACCCACGTGCTGGTCCATGGGGCCGTGTGGGCTCGGAGCGGCACCGCTGTGACAGGGATGTCCGGAGGGGCGCTCCCTGGGAAGGCGGCGTGCTGGTTCGCCTTGTGGAAGGCAAGGAGGCTCCGATCGGTGCGGGTTGGAGTTGTTGCCCACGGATCTGAATTCTGTTTCAGACCTGTGCGTCCTGACGAAAACTAATTCTGCGATCGGCCCCGACGTCGGATCGACGCGAGACTGGTGTCGTTGGAAAGCTAACTTAAATTTCTTCGATCTATGGTTAGATAGAAAAAATTGGCTATCCCAGATCTGGCCTTACCCGAATTTCCAATCTGCTGGTTGACAGAACCTGAAATCTCAGGACAGAAGGGCTTTGTCCTGAAAGTTGGCATTGACCGTATTATAGACCTCCGATTCAGCTGCTGAGCTCTTCATGAAAGTGGTATAAGGAGAAGAGAGGAAAACGGAGATAATTTTTATGAAAGGTTTGGTGGAGATTTGACTGGGGAAAAGTATTTTCTAATATCGGGTGGTCGGATCTGGACAGTAGAGATAGAACAGAACTTGGGATCTGACGTGATTTTTTTGAAAATATAAACGAGATCCTAAATTCACAAGAAAATTTTTGGAAGTGGTATTAGGTGGATAGAATCTCCAATAAAATTGGGGGTTCAACAAAAAATCAATAAAGGGAACAAAAGGGCGAAACTCAGCTGTGAAATTGGATAGGGAACTGGCAGATCTGGTGGATTGGGAAGCACGAAAATGGAAAAATATAAAACGGGGGCTGGAATTTTTTTCAATTTTTTTGGGATGTGGTGATGACTCTAGAACTCACCCTGAAAATCTAGGCTCCAGAAGATGTAGGAGTTGGGAGCTAAAATTCTCGGAGTAACCCTCTATCCAGCAAAACAGAACCTTGGATAGAACTTCCGAACTTGCTTCGCGGTGGCTCGATGGCGGCACGAACGGCGGCGGCGGCAGAGATAGAATCCGGAGGTAGAGGGGCTGAGATAGAAGGGTTCTACACCCTGAAATGCTGAAGGATGAGGAAGGAACCAGAGAGAGAGAGGAGGGGGCGCATGTTGCTCCAAGCTTGCACAAATTTTTTCTTCTCATTAATTCTCTAAAATGTGGAAATACAAGTATTTATATAAAATGGAAAATGACTCAAAATACCCTCAGATCTAGGGTTGGAAGGGGCACTAAGGGGATAGGAGAAAGTATTTCTCCCATGTGGTCAAAACACATTACACATATTCTAATCAAACTTCACCTAACTAGCCTAATAGGACAAAAGAGGGGGCGCCCCCTTCATGGGCCATTCTTGGGCCAAGTTGGTCCAAGGCCAACCAACACAAGTCCATGAACCCATGTATAGCCTATGGGTCTTCCAAACCTAGGTGGCCCATGAGAGGGAGAAGCCCACTTGGGCCTTAAGTGATTTAAAGGTCCATTAATAAGCCTAATGGTCCAATATGAACTAACCCCCCTTAATGGACCTAATAAAAGAAACCTAGTAATGGACTCTTAATGGAATGTGACCCAATGGCTTATTAAAAGCCTTACAAAGGAGCACAAATAAAAAAAACCCAAACAAACACACTAATACAACCCATATACGCTAATACAAGCCAATACACACTAATACAATCCATTATCCTTTGATGCCCCCATCAATTCTCCCCGGGTGGGAGGAACTCGACCCCGTCGAGTAAGGGGTGCTGCTGCTCGAATAACTCCGATGAATCTATCACTGTACCAGGTAGCACGAGTACGCTCCACTCCAAGTGATCATCACCTGCTCATTCTGTATATACTCGATATGCACAAGCTGCTGTGGGAACGAGGCTAGAGGAGGACACTCCGGGTGGGGTCACTCTCAAAGGGAGGAGGCGGCTCGAAGACTCACTAGGAATTCACCACTGGGTCCCTATATGTGACTAGATCCGGGACATGGATGTCGAGCTGATCCCATACTCCTCGAGCGAGTCCACTCGCCTCTCACTCAGAAGGGACTGACATCAACGAGCTTACACAAGACGCATGCAGACGCTGAACAAGCTAAACAAACAACGAAACACAGACTCACACACGACTCTAGGCAAACTTAGACACTCTTAGTACGACGACAATGAGACACAAACACAAGGGACATACGAAGGAAGACTCGGTAAGGATGACGGTCACCGTCTACATACACTAAGTGTAAAGAAAGACTAACCCACAACCTAATGCCATGAGTTTCATCCCTCGTCAACCGTCTCCGGTTCGAGAAGAGTCGTCCTCGGGTATGAAAATGTGGGAGGATTAGGGGACGGGTGACGGGAATGTAATCCGGACGTCTAGTGTGAAGCACGACGAAAATGAAGTCCGATACTGTCTCTCGTACGCATGGCAGAAATCAAACCATACCGTGTCAACATAGGGTGTCGACAGTGGTACGGTAGTCTCCAGTGGCTGCGCTACCGTGGGAGAGACGGGTAAAAGTGGGATGGTGGGGTCCACTGAGGACAAAGTGGGTGAAATAGACGAGTCCGGGATGACCAGTGTGAGTGGGGTGACTAACAGTCCCTGGCTCTCTATTGGCTCACTCTCTAACCCCCAAACATCAGCGAGGTACTCCTCGACCAACTCTTGGTCAGCCTCATCACTCACTAGAAAGAGCGTAGGTGGGACATCCTCGATATGTGTGTCCTCTATGGTAGGGGAATGTGAAGGACACGGATTGGAGAAATGGCTAGGGGCCACATGGCTGGGCTCTGGGAGAGGTAGTGGGCATGAGTCTGTAGGCAGAGCGGACTGAGAGGGGTGGGTGGTTGGTGACACAGAGGTGGTCGGCTGAATGCCGTCGTGGAAGACGAACTCGCCGGGTAGGTGAGGTGGATATAAGGTGCAGGTCCTCCTATCCCGGTCAAAGGTCGCTCTCCTCTCTTCCAACCATGGTCGCCCTAATATAATGCATGGTCCTGCTAGCGTACTAATATTGCACCATGCGCCATCGCAGTAAAGATCGGAGCCGATCTTCCTTTGGAACTCGACACAAGCAAAATCACCATCGCGGATAATCTCGCCCGTCTTGGAGAGGGACTCCACGATATCAAGAGAAACCCAATTATCCGACTCCTTATGAGTGAAATGGAGTTCCGTTGTGGACCCATTGGGTAGAGTGGCTTTAGAAATGAGATGGGTGAAATCCAAGGGTCGGGCCATGAAGGCATTGAATTGGGCCACCAGGGATGACCACTCTGACACATGGTCTTGGGGAACGGCCATGGGGGTGGCGAGTAGTGGACATGCAGGCACACGGAGACAAGACACTAGACACGACCCTAAACGACAATGCAAGTTGGAATGCACTAACTAATGCACACTAAGGACCCTAGACTTAAACCAAGACTTGGTATGTGGCGGAGTTAATCGATCCGAAGATCACTCACGCAAGTGTGCGGCCTTCCCGATAGGCGTAGCCTAACGTTCGGACAACACCTTTTGATATATCGATTAATGGATTGTAAATGTGACACTTAGACCAACTTAGAATTAGACTCGACTTAGACAATGACTAGACGTAAATGACATTTTTTTTTATTTTTAGACACCCTAGACTCAACTGGCGCTCTGATACCAAACTGATGCGGGACGGACACACGACTCGACTCCAATTGGATATGCTACCCTTGGACTCTAAGCAAGCTCGCGATCGCCCCTAACGAGGGAAGCGTACGGACGTGCACGGTTGAGAAACCGGCAGTGAGCTAGGGTGGTCAAACTCTCTCGTCGTGCCCGGATCGGGTCACGGGACGGTCTCGCTCTCTCTCGCAGCAGCAGTGAAGTAATTATATCGATCTAATGGCCCTAACACATGCTCTCTAGCAGGGACATAAACAAGTATATACGAATAAAGCAAATGCTGAGTAAAGGAGCGAACACGATACCTCCACGCGCCAGGCATGGGGAAGACGATCCCGGCCGATCTCGTACTCCCGGAACAATTACTACACAATAATTACAGCAATGTAAGTTCACTGCCCACTCCACGCAGGGAGGTAAAGGGTGACATAATGGGACCCGGGAGTCGCAGTTTTGGGTTGACGGGCGGCTTCTTGTGTAGCTTCGGGGGCACGCGTACTCACAAACGTGGGACCCACGTGCTGGTCCGTGGGGCCGTGTGGGCCCGGAGCGGCACCGCTGTGACGGGGACGTCTGGAGGGGCGCTCCCTGGGAAGGTGGTGTGCTGGTTCACCTTGTGGAAGGCGAGGAGGCTCCGATCGGTGCGGGTTGGAGTTGCTACCCACGGATCTGAATTCTATTTCAGACCTGCGCGTCCCGATGAAAACTGATGCTGCGATCGACCCCGACGTTGGATCGACGTAAGACTGGCGCCGTTGGAAAGATAACTAAAATTTCTTCGATCTATGGTCAGAAACAAAAAATTGGCTATCCCAGATCTGGCCTTAGCCGAATTTCCAATCTGTTGGTTGATAGAACCCGAAATCTCAAGATATAAGGGCTTTTTCCTGAAAGTTGGCGTTGACCGCATTGTATAGCTTCGATTCAGCTGCTGAGCTCTTCATGAAAGTGGTAGAGGGCGAAGAGAGGAAAACGAAGATAATTTTTATGAAAGGTTTGGTGGACATTTGACTAGGGAAAAGTGTTTTCTAGTACCAGGTGGTCGGATCTACACAGCAGAGATAGAACAGAACTTGGGATCTGAAGTGATTTTTTTGAAAATATAAACGAGATCCTAAATTCACAAGAAAATTTGTGGAAGTGGTATTAGGTGGAAAGAATCCCCAATAAAATTGGGGGTTCAAACAAAAATCAAGAAGGGGAACAAAAGGGCGAAACTCAGCTGTGAAACTGGACAGGGAACTGGCAGATCTGGTGGATTGGGAATCACAAAAATGGAAAAATATAAAATGGAGGATACAATTTTTCTTAATTTTTTTGGGATGTGGTGATGACCTCTAGAACTCACCCTGAAAATCTCGGCTCCAGAAGATGTAAGAGATGGGAGCTAAAATTCTTGGAGTAACCCTCCGTCCAGCAAAACAGAACCTTAGACAGAACTTCCGAACTTGCTTCGTAGTGGCTCGATGGCGGCACGAACGGCGGCGGCGGCGGCAGAGATAGAATCCGGAGGTAGAGGGGTTGAGATAGAAGGGCTCTACACCCTGAAATACTGAAGGAGGAGGAAGGAACCAGAGAGAGAGGAGGGGGCGCAGGTTGCTCCAAGCTTGCACAATTTTTTTCTTCTCATTAATTCTCTAAAATGTGGAAATACAAGTATTTATATAAAATGGAAAATGACTCAAAATGCCCTTAGATCTAGGGTTGGAAGGGGCACTAAGGGGATAGGAGAAAGTATTTCTCCCATGTGGTCAAAACACATTACACATATTCTAATCAAACTTCACCTAACTAGCCTAATAGGACAAAAGAGGGGGCGCCCCCTTCATGGGCCATTCTTGGGCCAAGTTGGTCCAGGGCCAACCAACACAAGTCCATGAGCCCATGTATAGCCTATGGGCCTTCCAAACCTAGGTGGCCCATGAGAGGGAGAAGCCCACTTGGGCCTTAAGTGATTTAAAGGTCCATTAATAAGCCTAATGGTCCAATATGAACTAACCCCCCTTAATGGACCTAATAAAAGAAACCTAGTAATGGACTCTTAATGGAATGTGGCCCAATGGCTTATTAAAAGCCTTACAAAGGAGCCCAAATAAAAAAAACTCAAACAAACACACTAATACAAGCCCATATACGCTAATACAAGCCAATACACACTAATACAATCCATTAGCCTTTGATGCCCCCATCACTTAGCATGTCCGTACTTCAGCACTCATGTTTCAGAGTCTCTGTGTCTAGTGAGCCTCCACTAGTCGTAGCCTAACGACCTCGAGTGTCGACCCACCTGGGAGTGGTGGCGGGGCAGTTCCCGAGATACAATTTGTAGGCTAGTTTCCGTAGGCTCCCTTGCCTTGCAGTAGCGTCCTGCTGGGGGAGAAAACTAGCTAGTGGCCTGGCTCAAGACATTGAGCTTGTGTGTGCACACGTGGTCAGGGACATTTTGGACGAACGCCGACGGGCGTGACCCTGACTAGTCACTCGTTACTGTAGTTCTTGGTTCCGTTTAGTGAGTATCTCAGTCTCCGTCGTTCTCGGCGTCCGTAGGGAGATACTTGTGGCGCAGTGTAAGACGTCAGTGGACGCATCTGGCTGTTCTTCTAGTGAGGAGGTGCTTCCGTCACTTGGCGCGTGACCCTCGTGTTTCTCGGAGTCTGTGTTCCCCTTCCGAGTTAGTCTGTTCTTGGCTTCGTCTAAGGTCAGCTTCCCCTTCTGAGATTGATCTACTCTTGGCTTCGTCCAAGATCAGTTTACTGTTGTGTGCATGACAATCTAGTCATGTATGTGTTAGTGTATGTGTCTGTCTAGGTCTTTTCTAAGGTTTTTGCCTAGTTTTGTAGGACCTTCGCTTTGGGCCTTATGCCTGCGACGGGTCGGTAACTCCTGACTTCGTGAGATCAGGGTTCACCCTTCTGTCGTTGTTTGGAATAGTTAGGGAGCCGAAGTTGGTTCGGCAGCCGTGTTTTGCTCGGTGCGGATTTTCCCTTTTCTTTTAGATGTTCTACTCCTGCTATTACAGCTTTCTTTTACAGCTTTCTAGTAGTAGTCTTCCCTGCTTTTCCTACTTTACTACTACTGCTATTTTAACAGTTGTTCCGTGTTACGGCGTTATTTTTCAGTGGAGATCCGCGTGACCCCTACTGAGCCAGTGACATGAGGCTCACCCCTGCTTTTTAAGTGTGGTCGTCTCTTCTTCCTTCGCGATTCCTGGTGTGGCGTGTTCGTAGTTGCCAGCGGTACCTGCGTCGGACTTCCCCCGACCTCAATGTACGTTTTCTTTCTGTTGGACTGTACTTGTCTTTCCTTTAGACTAGACTCTGGTATAATTATTAATTTTAACTGTTAATTAAAAGGTAATTTTCTTTCTGCTACTTTAGCAAACCTATTTAATGAAATTTAATTTCTTATTGTTATATCTACGACTTCAATGTACTACACAACAATCCTTTTATCCCTTCGGAGCTTTACAGCTCTTGGGAGGCTTCACGGGTTCCAAGTGGTATCAGGTCTACTCGGTAATCCTATCGGGTATATCCTGTATCCGGAGTCTGGGTCGTCACAGGTGGTACCAGAGAGTTGTTGTGTGAAGTACATGGGAATCCGAGATATACAGTGTCCAGAGTCCTGAAAGTCCAGTACAGTCTTTCACTGGCTTAGATTTCATGATTCTTTGTCGCTTTGTTTCCGTAAGTGGTCTTGTGCGTGCTATGTTGGCACTGTACGAGATGGTTTTACTCTCATCAGGATGGGACGGAATGCTCCTTTCCGTCGAGATGTTTGTCTCGATCGTGTTGTACTTGGTACAGTTCGTCGGTAGACTTGAATCTGCAGTACATTGTTCGAGATTTTTTCGTGACTTGTTCAGGTGGCTGGTGACTTTTCTGGTTGGTGTGATGGCCGTACACGTTCTTACGTTGTTTTGGTCATCCCAGCTTAAGTCTGTGTAGCTCTTGAGGTGTTTTGCTTCTGTTGAAGTGGTTGCTTTATTGCCTCGATTGAGAAGATGCTCGGGCGAGCCTAGGATTTTCCTTCTTGGTGAGCTACTGTTAGTGAGCTTGATGCTTCTCATCCTGTTTGGTGGAGTCTTTTTGAGGTAAGCCTTGGAATTTCTGTCTTGGTGAGACCTTTGTCCTGTGTCTACTTAAGTGTGGACTGTATTTATTCTGAGCCTGATCTGCCTCTTTGTTCTGCGGTTGCTTGGCTTTGGACCTAACCTTTGTGTTGAGAGCCGTGGTGCACCGTGTTTGTCGTGCCGTGTCTAGCGGTCGATGTGTTGTGAAGGCTCATTTATTCCTTCAGGATGTAATGGTAAGCTGAGATTAGCCTTTCTTTGTGCTTTGTGCTGAAGCTGGTACCCTCCTTCATTTGCACTTAGGCGACTTGTGATCGGTTGTTAGCAGGATCAGTATTTGTGGCGTAATACATTACGATTTTCATGAATTGCGATGGCGCTGAGTGTGTGCTGAGATGCAGATACCGAGGTATTTCTGATGCATGTGTGCATTGTATGAGTGCGCAGCGGGAGCGTGTGGGCTAGTCACCCATGGGTCGAGGATCGTTGGTTGTAAGATTCTAGCCAGTCGAGAGAATTGTTTTTCTCGATGTGACTTCATCTTGGCTTCGTGTGCCTTGATGTTGTTGTTGCAGTGCCATTGTTCTTGGAGGCATTATGGTGTTGGCACTGGTATTTGTGAGTATTTGAGAATCTGCCGGCATTTCTACTGGGTGAGTACCCTCTGCTATGTAATTTTTTCTTGGGTGTTGTGCTCTCGGGACGTGATCGTGGTCCTTGAGATGTGTTTCCCAATATTGTTGTTCTCGTCATCGTGGGCCTTTCCTTGGTAAGCTGATCGTTACATGACTAGTCCATTGTAGTCGTGTGTTTAGTTGTTATGTGCCTTGATGGGACCCAGCTTGCGGTTGTGTTCCGTGGTTCTGTGTTCAGCACGGAGCCGAGACTCTGCAAGTGTTGCTACTACTGTCGTTGTCATTTTCTCGTTGTTTCCCTGTGATTCTGTCTTAGCATCGTGTGGACCATGATCTTGTCGGTTAGTTGTGTTGTACTCTTCTTTCCTGGTAGAGTTAGCGTGCGACTCGATCAGATGTAATATCTGAGTAAGGACTGACTTGATTGTGTTGTGGTCCAGCGCTGCCGTTCGCATCCTGTGTGCCAGACTTTCATTGTTGCCCTTGGCACTGGAGCCGATGATGTCGAGCTGTCAGCTGAGAGGACTATGCTACGTGTTAGATGCATGCTTAGGTTCAATATCTATATTACTTAATCATCTTGCTAAGTAAATCATTTGTGTCCTTCGTTAAGCTAGTTATATTCCGCTGCTATTATCATCATCTAGCTTTAAAGAGGGTTGCATTACGAAAAGAGGGGCAGATCTATTCACCCCTCCCCTCTAGATCTGCTATCCGCTATCCACTACTCAACAAGTGGTATCAGAGCCTAATCTCTCATTATGGGGTCCAACGACCTTGAGGGAAATAGTGGATTAGCGTCCAAAGGTTTTTTACCTGAAGGACATTCTGTTAATAGACCTCCTTATTTCACTAGAACTAATTATCCTTATTGGAAACATCGCATGCAGGTGTTCATTCGTGCTCAAGACTACGAACTTTGGCGAGTGATTAGCAAAGGTCCGTATGAGCTTACAGATAACGATGACTTGTGGACCAAAGAATAAATAAGACAATCCACTGTCAACTGGAGTGCTAAACACATCATGCAGTGCTCACTCCATCCAGCAGAATTCTCAAGAGTGGCTACCTGCGCAACGACAAAATAAATGTGAGACAAGTTAGTGGTAATTTACGAAGGAACCTCTCAGGTACGAGAAACAAAAGCCAACATTTTATTTTTTGAATATGAAATGTTCCGCATGAAGCCTGATGAGTCAATTCAGAATATATATGCTCGGTTAACTGTGCTTACTAATAGTCTGACTGATTTGGGAAAGAAATACTCAGAACAGGAAATTGTGAGAAAGATTCTCAGATCATTGACTCCCGCATGGCACACAAAGGATACCGTGGTTGAAGAATCGAGAGATCTCGCAACTACCAAGGTAGATGAACTCATTGGGTCATTGATGACCTATGAGATCAACCTTAAGAACAAAGAGGCTGAGGTGCCTAAGAAAAAGCCCCTAGCTCTTAAAGCATGACCCAGCGGTCATGGCACTTCTGATGAAGGTGAGGATTCGGCAAGTGAGCGAGATGAGGATGATGTAGCCATGCTCACACATAAGTTCAGAAAATTTCTGAGAAAGGAAGGTAAGAGCTTCATGAGAGGAACGTCAAAGGTAAGAAATGGTTTTAAATCTAATTCTGAAAACTTTAAGAAATCTGACAAAATCATTTGTTATTCTTGCAACAAACTAGGGTATTTCAAGACTGATTGTCTTGACATATTCAAAAAGGCTGACAAATGGAAGGGCAAGAAGAAGAATAAGGCCATGGTGTCCACCTTGAGTGACGAGGAAGAAATGGATGGCGGAACTTGCTCCTCGGACAAGGAAAAAGAAGATCTTTGTCTCATGGCCAAAGGTGACAAAGAAACTGAGGTAAACTCTCCATTTGAAAATTACACACTTGATGATTGGGAGGAAGCATATATACAGCTCATGGAAAAATATGACATGTACAAAAAGGAGAATAAATCATTGAAAAAGAAAATTAACTTGTTTATGCATGAGCATGATATGAATGATAAGAATGATCTACTTGAAACTGAAATTGAAGATCTTAAGAAAATGATTGAGAACTTAGAGGAAGGAAGAAAAGAAATGGCTGACTTGGAAACTGAAAATGAAGATTTAAGGAATGAAATTGAACGCATGAAACTCAAAATGTAAACCTATGAAAAGGATAGCAAATTGAGCAATGAGAAGTATGAAGCTGTCAAACATGTCAACACTTAACTCTTGCAAAATATTGAAAACCTACAAAAAGAGTTAAAGGATAAACAACAATCATTGGAAAAGTTTGTAGATGGAAGAGAAAACCTAGATGCATTGCTAGGAACTAGAATGAACCACAACGAGGATGGGTTGGGTTTTGATCTAACAAACAAAAGGCCATTTGGGCTAAAAACTGTCACATTTGTTTCATCTTCCGAAGCTTCCACCTCAAACACAACTCCCACACAAAACCAGCAAAAATAAAAGGAGAAAGGGAAAGAAAAGTTTGAAGAGGCAGTCACTGAAATTTCCAAAAAGTCTGTCCAAAAGCCTAAGAAAGGTCGACCTTCCCTGCAGCACAGGTCAACACTTCCTTGGCCATTGCTTGCTCAATCTTCCAGAGATCACCATAACTAGATTGTACATTCATATAGGCCAACACCACCCTACATTTGGAGAAATTGTGATTCATGTGTTCACCAATCTTATAAGTCTCAATCCCCTAGGTGGCAAAATAATCACTTTCAACCCAAAACCAACCAACGGCCTCAATGGTTTAAGAAGCAAACTTCCTCAAATTTCCACAAAATCCAACAAAGAGCTTCTAAACAAAAAATGAATGTCAAAGCTAAAAAGAAAAATCAAATCCCTGCTCGAAGCAAACAAAATGTGAATGCTAGGAAGGTTTGGATTCCAAAAGAAATGGTTTTATGTTTTGAAAATCTGAAGAGTTTGATGGGACCCAAATTTGGTTGAGTTCCAAACATAATTGCTTAATTGCTTGTGCAAGAGTGTCTTGCAGCCATGCATAAAAGGTGGTATCTTGATAGTGACTATTCAAGACACATGACTGGACACAAAACAAAATTTTATCTCTTGGAGGAAAAGGAAGGAGGATATGTCACATTTGGAGGGAACAACAAGGGAAAAATCATTAGAACAGGTAATGTAGGTAAGAACCTCTCCAACTCCATTTGTAACGTGCTGCTAGTTGAAGGTTTGAAATACAACCTGCTTACTATAAGTCAATTGTGTGATAAAGGTCACAAAGTGTAGTTTGACTCTCATGAATGTAGAATCCTTGAACTAAAATATGACGAGGTAAAAAATTTTGGTAAGAGAGTCAACAATGTTTACATGATTGACTTAGATGATCCTGCTCATTTAAATCTTTATCTTGCTGCACCAAAATCTGAACTTGCATGGTTATGGCATCGTAGACTAGGTCATGCTAGCTACAATGTCTTACATAAACTGTTAAAGCATTCAATGGTGAGAGGGTTGCCTGAACTATCTTTTAAACAAGAAAATAAATTGTGTTATGCATGTGCCCTAGGTAAACAAACAAGAAAATCCTTCAAGGCTAGATCTGCAAACATGTCATCTAAACCACTTGAGCTGATTCATATGGATTTGTTTGGTCCAACCAGAACTGCTAGTTTAAGTGGTAGAAAATATGGATATGTCTTGGTGGATGATTACTCTAGGTTCACATGGGTTTTCTTTCTCACACATAAAAATGATGCTTTTGATGAGTTTCAGGCACTCTATATGAAGATAAAGTAAGACGGTGAGTTTAAGATTTCCAACATTCAATCTGATCATGGTGGTGAATTTGAAAATGCTGACTTCTATAATCTTTACAGGGCTGAAGGTATTTCACACCGGTTTTCACCACCAAGAACACCAGAGCAAAATGGTGTAGTTGAAAGAAGAAACCGAACACTCATAGAGATGGCAAGAACAATACTTGCCGAACGGTAACTCCCAAGGAAATTTTGGGCTGAGGCGGTAAACTCGGCATGTTATATTATCAACTACTCTATGGTAAGGCCACACACCAAAAAGACTCCTTATGAGTTGTTGAAAGGTAAAAAACCTTCTCTCACACACATGAAAGTATTTGGATCTAAATGCTTCATCCACAATAATGATAAAAGAGACTTAGATAAATTCAAGCCCAAGAGCGATGAAGGTATATTCCTCGGATATTCTGATAGATCTAGGGCTTATAGAATTTATAATGTCAAGAGTCAAACTGTGGAAGAATCACCCCATGTTTCCTTTGATGAATATCACGATAATTCTAACAATGATAACTCTTGCAGGAAAAATGATGAAGATGGGGAATTCCGAAGTATGAAGGAAAAGAATGATCCTCCACAAGAAGAAACAAGAGAAGATGGTGACCTAACTGAATCAAGTAATGCAAGGGATCAAGCTCCAGAGAAGGTAATGATTCTACAAACATTAGAATTCTTAAGGATCATCCTTTAGAAAATGTCATTGGTAGCTTGTATGACCCACTTAGAACAAGGTCACATTTTAGAATTGTGGAAGAATTAGATCAACTTGCTCTTGTCTCCCAGATTGAACCCAAGAATGTTGATGAGGCATTAAAGGATGAAAACTGGATAAATTCCATGCAAGACGAGTTAAACCTGTTTGAGAGAAACAAAGTTTGGCATCTTGTTCCTAGACGCTCATCACAATCTGTCATAGGCACTAAATGAGTCTTTAGGAACAAACTCAGTGACGATGGCAAGATAATAAGAAACAAGGCTAGATTGGTGGCTCAAGGGTATAATCAAGAGTTTGGGGTAGACTTTGATGAATCTTATGCCCCAGTTGCTAGACTCGAAGCAATCAGAATTTTACTTACCTTTGCATGCTCCCTTAGAATAAAGTTTTATCAAATGGATGTAAAAAGTGCTTTCTTGAATGGGTTGATCAAAGAAGAAGTCTATGTTGAGTAGCCCCCTGGCTTTGAGAATTCTAACCATGCAGATTTTATATACAAGCTAGACAGGGCACTTTATGGACTTAAGCAAGCACCAAGAGCTTGGTATGAGAGACTAAGCTCGTTCCTCATTGAAAAAGGGTACACACGAGGTAAGGTAGATCAAACAATTTTTACCAAGAATCAAGGTAAGAACATCTTGATTGTTCAAATTTATGTTGATGATATTGTGTTTGGTTCTACTAAATCTGAAATGTGTGAGGAATTTGCAAACCTCATGACTAGCGAATTTGAGATGAGCCTAATAGGAGAACTCCAATTCTTTCTCGGTTTACAGGTCAACCAAGGACAAGATGGTTGCTTCATAAGTCAAGCCAAATACATCAAGGAGCTGCTGAAAAGATTTGACATGACAAATAGCAAAATAATTGCAACTCCGATGAGCACCACAACATCACTGGATTGGGATGAAAATGGTAAATTAGTGGATGCAAAAATCTATAGAGGTATGATCAGCTCTTTACTTTATTTGACTGCATCTCGACCAGATATCCAGTTTAGTGTATGTCTTTGTGCTAGATTTCAAGCTAGTCCTAGAGAATCCCACTTGACTGCCATCAAACGTATCCTTAGATATCTTGCCGGCACTCAGGATTTGAGATTGTGGTATCCGTCATCATGTGATTTATCTCTTATATCTTATTCTGATGCGGACTATGTTGGATGCAAACTGGATCGCAAGAGTACTAGTGGCTATTGCCAGTTTCTAGGCGGGTGTTTAGTTTCTTGGGCCTCCAAGAAATAACACACGGTTGCCATCTCAACCGCAGAGGCAGAATATGTTGCTGCGGGGAGCTGTGGCACCCAAGTGTTGTGGATTAAACACCAACTCCAAGACTACTTAGTGGATCTTGGTTGTGTCCCGATTCTGTGTGATAACACTAGTGCTATCAACCTTGCAAAAAATTCAGTCCAGCACTCTAGGACTAAGCATATTGAGATTAGGCATCACTTCATTAGAGATGAGGTCGTTAAGAAAAATTTTAAACTGCATTTTGTTGATACTCTAAATCAAATTGTTGATGTTTTCACCAAGCCCTTGTATAATGACAGGTTTTCAACACTCAGAAGGGAGCTTGGTCTTTACCGACCTCAGGCCAATAAAAATTGAAATGATGATCTTGTTCAATTTAGTGTGTGTTTTGCATATTGGTGTTCCATGTATTGTTTATATGTACCTATGTCATTTTGCATATGGTGTAGCACTGCATGTAGTCATAATGCATAATAAAGTTGAATTCATGTTCACGATACATTGCATGGTTTGTGTAGCATCATTCTTGCATGGCCATGGTATATTAAATGTTGATGTATAGAAAGACAGGCTATGCTTGTCTAGAAGCACTCAATATGCGTGAGGTTTCACCCCCGCCAAGTACCATGCGTCACTATCGCATATAGGCCATATAGTAAGGGGGAGTTGTCTTTTTGAAGCATTCATGCATATATTTCATCTTCATTCATAGGTGTACAACCATGTGCTAGGTCATGCATTTCATATCCGCCAACTTCATGTTTGATCAGGTCAACCCCTGTATGATTCTAGTCAACCTCTCCTTGACAATTGTCTTTTCACTTGCACACATAACTCCTTGAGTGCATTCATTACATATCCTTAGGGGGAGTCTTGTTGCTTTTCTTAAATCTCTTGCAATCTGAACTTCAATGGCTTACAGTCTGATTTGAGATCATGAGACCGACAGAACTACGGCGTAAGAGCTTTCTATTATATGCCCTGATGATTGTCCATCCAATGAAAATGGTTCAGATTTAATGATTTTCTTGAAGTTCTGAAATATTTGTTCTGAAATCATCTATGTCATGTGGTTTTAATAGACCTTAACTAGAGATTGCATATTGTGCTTTGAATGACTATCTTGATATCTGAAAATTCAAAATCCATGACCATCTTGGTGTTACACTCAGGCTTAGTATTGTTCTTAAACATCTTGATGGGCTGGAATTCTTAGAAATCCATTTGACAGAGCAATGATATTGTTGCACGGAGAAACATGTCATGTCATCAATTCAAGTGACAAATGATATGTCATGATGTGCCCCTGTTATCTCTGTCTTAATTATATTGGACTCTAGGCAGAGCACTGGCATAATTGCTGAGAAATGTATCTTCTCATCAACGAAATGAGATTGGATATGTCATGACGTGACTTTGCTATCTCCGTTCCTTCTGAAGCATAACAGTCAGTCTTACCAAATACCTAGGAATACTAGCGTCTAAACAACGTGTATTCTTACGGCTAGGAGGCATGTACTAGACTCGACTGCTCGTAAAATATGAGTCATGTGCTTTCCCATACAAAAGATACTGCCAATCAAAAATATGGTGCACTCATAAAATTCCATGCTTTAATCATGATTGTATAGCCTCAATACTAATTTTTGTGTTATTCCCTTTATAGTTATTGAAAATGGATATATAAGACAAGGGAAGGTTAAACACTGCCATGACATGCACTTTTGGTTCATTTCTATTACAACTTGGATGTAGCTATTTTTCAAACTCTATTGTTGATCTCGAATTTCATTAGCTTTGAACCATGTATATTGCTCACGACATGTTTCTGGTCTGCATATAATGGTTTGCTCTCAACTCCTATTCAGCTCTGGTCTCTCGGACATTTGCCACCATCTATACCTTATCCCTCCTTTTTGCTGTTGTCAAAGGGAGAGAAAATATCTTGTTGTGAGTCCTTTATGCGCTAATACCTTTGTCTGTCCTTTATGCGGTGCCTTTATGAGTTGTCAAAGGGGGAGAGTGAATTGTGGATGGGGGAGAGTCCACGGGGGAGAGAACCTTGTGAGCTTTGAGTCTTCATATGTGATGGGGGATTGTGCATAGCATTCACATGCTTTGATCATCCATGCATACATATCCGCATTCACATGCTTTCACTATCATGGATCTTGAGCTGCACATGTCGCATATGTCATAAACTTTGCCATCTTGGATATAACTGCCACATAATGACTCACAGTGTTGCCATCATCAAAAAGGGGGAGAATGTTGTGCCCATGTGCTCATTTGAGTCATCTTGTGGTCACTTGGGTCATTCGACATCATCCTGTGGTCATTTGAGTTATTTGATATTCTTGGTTTTGATAATGGCTAAACACTATAAGTCATTGATGTTTTACCACTCTTATATGACTAAACTACTTGATGTTCTTTCATGACAGATATGCCATGGAATGGAGTGGAGATGGCAAAAGTGAAAGCTCAATAATTGCGCCCTCGCACGCGGATCGACCTACGCGGTCAGGTCGCGGTGTTAGTAACACCGATATAGTGTTGTGCCCCTGTGGTCATTTGAATCATCTTGTGGTCACTTGGGTCAAGGGGGCAGCGCCCCTTGCGTGGGTTTCCGGGGTCGGAGCCCCCGGAACGAAATTTTGATTATAGGAGCGATATAATCAAATAGAAATCTTCAAGACTGTCAAGGTTGTTGCCATAGATGAGAACTGGCTGCTAAAGGACTTAAGCAACAGAGCTAAACGGTTAATGGACTGAACCGGGGTAACCCGGGTTCTGCCCAGTAGGTGGTCGACCGCCAGCCCAGGGGCGGTCGACCGCCCCTACCAGTAGCCAACTGCTTGCATGTTTCTCAGTGGCGGTCGACCGCTAGCCGAGTAGCGGTCGACCAGAAATTCCAGGGACCATCCGTCTGCAGGTTTCTCAGTAGCGGTCGATCGCCAGCTTCTGCAGGTCGACCGCCAGCCCCGAGCCAACAAATGTTGACTTTGTTTTCCACTTTGAGAAGAGCCCCTTTCATTGTATTTGTTTAACCCCAAAGTCACCCAATACCCCATGGATTGTGGATCTGGTCTGGGGGATGTCCAAGGACCGTTCAAAGTCTATAAAACCAACACATGAGGGGTTAGAAACCCTAATGCTTCAATTGGAACAAGAAAGATCAAGGGAGGCTAGAGGAGGTGATTCGCGGGTACTGTAGCACCTCCGTGAACAGTGCTTTGGGCTGGAGTTCTTCATCCATCCAAGGTCATTCAAGCTTATTTCTGAAGCCATCAACCTCGAAGAAGGTGTAGAAGCAATCAAGGTTCAAGGCTGCATCCATTATCTCCTCTATCAACTCAAAGGGGATTCAAAGAAAGAGGGATCAAAGGAGATCAAAGGAGGCTTCGAAGAAGAGGTACTGTAGCCATGGACAGTACTTCGTGAAGAAGTTCTTCATCCATTTAAATGTGTTTCAAGCTCATATCAAAGCAAGCAATCTCCAAGGAAGTGCAAAAGCAAGCAAGGCTATCAAGGTGATCCAAGGAAGCTGATTTCACAAGGTTTTCAAGGGAGATCAAATCTGCATCCTTTATCTTCTTCATCAACTCAAGGTGATCCAAGAAAGATCATTTCACAAGGAAGAAGATACCATTGAAGAATCAGATTCAAGCTCCAGCAATCTCAGACAATATCTTTTCTCTTTGAGTATATTCTATATCTTGTTTGAGTGTTTTCATATCTTGCTCTTTTTACATTTCATTCAAATATTTGAAACTGAAGATCGTCCCTACCGGTGGTTAGTAGGAAGGCAATCGGAAGTTGTCTGATCTGCGATGTTGACGTCCCTACCGGTGGTTAGTAGGAAGGCAATCGGAGGTCTTTCCGATTTGCGGTTCTGTTCATGACACTAGTGGATCCTCACCGGATTTGGTGAGGGGTGGACGTAGGACTGGGAATTCAGTCAGAACCGCCTTAAAACTCGTGTGTTGTGATTTGCTTGTGCAATTGCTTTATGTTAGATGCATGTTTAGGTTCAATATCTATATTGCGTAAGCATCTTGCTAAGCAAATCATTTGTGTCCTTCGTTAAGCTAGTTATATTCCGCTGCTATTATCATCATCTAGCTTTAAAGAGGGCTGCATTGTGAAAAGAGGGGCAGATCTATTCACCCCTCCCCTCTAGATCCGCTATCCACTACTCAACATATAGTGTCCAGAGTCCTGAAAGTCCAGTACAGTCTTTCACTGGCATAGGTTTCACGATTCTTTGTCGCTTTGTTTCCATAAGTGGTATTGTGAGTGCTGTGTTGGCACTGTACGAGATGGTTTTGCTCTCGTCAGGATGCGACAGGATGCTCCTTTTCGTCGTGATGTTTGTCTCGATCGTGATGTACTTGGGAGAGTTCGTCGATAGGCTTGAATCTGCAATACATTGTTCGAGATTTTTCCGTCGCTTGTTCAGGTGGCTGGTGATTTTTCTGGTTGGTGTGATGGACGTACATGTTCTTATGTTGTTTTGGTCATCCCAGCTTAAGTCTGTGTACCTCCTGAGGTGTTTTACTTCTGTTGAAGTGGTTGTTTTATTACCTCGATTGAGAAGATGCTCGGGCAAGCCTAGGATTTTCCTTCATGGTGAGCTACTGTTAGTGAGCTTGATGCTTCTCATCCTATTTGGTGGAGTCTTTTCGAGGTAAGCCTTGGAATTGCTTTCTTGGTGAGACCTTTGTCATGTGTCTACTTAAGTGTGGACTGTATTTATTTTGAGCCTGATCTGCCTCTTTGTTCTGCGGTTGCTTGGCTTTGGACCTAACATTTGTGTTGAGAGCCGTGGTGCACCGTGTTTGTCGTCCCGTGTCTAGCGGCCGATGTGTTGTGAAGGCTCATTTATTCCTTCAGGACGTAATGGTAAGATGAGATTAGCCTTTCTTTGTGCTTTGTGCTGAAGCTGGTACTCTCCTTCATTTGCACTTAGGTGACTTGTGATCGGTTGTTAGCAGGATCAGTACTTGTGGCGTAATACATTGCAATTTTCATGAATTGCGATGGCGCCGAGTGTGTGCTGAGATGCGGATACGGAGGTATTTTCGATGCCTGTGTGCATTGTATGAGTGCGCAGCGGGAGCGTGTGGGCTGGTCACCCACGGGTCGAGGATCGTTGGTTGTAAGATTCTGGCCAGTCGAGAGAATTATTTTTCTCGATGTGACTTCATCTTGGCTTCATGTGCCTTGATGTTGTTGTTGTCGTGCCATTGTTCTTGGAGGCATTATGGTCTTGGCACTGGCATTTGTTAGTATCTGAGAATCTGTCGGCATTTCTGCTGGTTGAGTACCCTCTGCTCTGTAATTTTTTCTTGGGTGTTGTGCTCTCGGGACGTGATCGTGGTCCTTGAGATGCGTTTCCCAAGATTGTTGTTCTCGTCATCGTGGGTCTTTCCTTGGTAAGCTGATCATTGCATGACTAGTCCATTGTAGTCGTGTGTTCAACTGTTATTGTGCCTTGATGGGACCCAGCTTGCGGTTGCGTTCCGTGGTTCTGTGTTCAATACGGAGTCGGGACTCTGCAAGTATTGATGTTGCTATCGTTGTCATTTTGTCGTTGTTTCCCTGTGATTCTATCTTCGCATTGTATGGACCATGATTTTGTCGGTTGGTTGTGATGTACTCTTCTTTCCTGGTAGAGTTAGTGTGCGACTCGATCAAATGTAATATCTGAGTGAGGACTGACTTGATTGTGTTGTGGTCCAGTGCTATCATTGGCGTCCTGTGTGCCAGGCTTTCGTTGTTGCCCTTGGCACTGGAGCCGATGATGTCGAGCTGTCAGCTGAGAGGACTATGCTTCCTGGTTTAAGCTGATGCTTGCTGTGTCTGTCATTTTGTTTCCCCGATTGCTGTTGTCGTGGCATGAGTCGTGTCTCCTTTCCTGTGAGACGTAAGCGACATTGCCTTGCTTCGAAGGTGTCAGACTTGTGTTCACTGGTGTGCCATGCTCGTTGTGTGGATCGATTTGCCTCGAGATCCAGAGCGTGTGCTTGTGATGATGGTCTGGCGATGTCCCTCTGAATTGTGATTTTCGAAATTTGTGTTGTTTCAAGTTGTGTATTGGGGCTTGTTCTCCTCTGCTTCTCCTTAGTAGTTCCATAAATTTCGAGGATGAAATTTCTTGAAGGAGGGGAGGCTGTAATGCCCTGGATTCTTATCGGATCTTTCGGATCCTTATCGGAGTGCTTTCGGATCACTTTTGTGGGTCCTGAGTTGAGTTTTACGATCCGCGTGGGTTTTTATCTCGTACAAGTTACGGAACCCTGTGGTGAGTTTATTTCTCAGTTCATCGACTCGAGGACACTACAGTTGCGATGCACTCTTTGAGAGGATCGTTTCAGCTATTTTTGCGTATTTTTCTGAATTAGTGGATTTTCGGCACAAAAATCAAAATTTTAGAAATTAGGAAAATTCCTAATTTCTTTTCTATGTATCCTTCTTTCACCCTCTCTCCTCCCTCATTTCTCACCGTCACTTTCTCTCTCTCATTCTCTCTCCTCTATGGTCCTCTCGACGCGGGGCACGCGACTATGGCAAGCTGGCTGAGGCGGGAACGTGATGGAGTGAACCTGGAGCCTGATGGAGTGGCGGATTGAGCGTGGCACGGCGCGATCCCTCGGTGGATTCAAAGCCGGCGCGGTTCGTTGGTTTGGCGGTTTTCAGCGCGGTTTAGTCACTTCGGCGCGCGGAATCGTCGATGGAGGTAGGAAAATGGGTCACCTACTTCTCCTCTATGTTCCTTCACAGTTTCACGCCGAACGGTGCGCATACGAGTGGGTTTCGTTCAGTTTCGAGAAAAGCATGCTCGGGGGGTATGCGTCGGGTTCACCAAAAAATGGCGATGTTTTTTTGACTTGATTAGTTTCATTGTGACCTCCAGCATGTTAGCATTCCAGATCTGCTATTTTTATCGTGATTGGTCATCATTTGGGGCTGGTACGCGCCCGAGAACTTCGGTGACCCAATTAGGGTCGATTCGATAGAATCGCCCGTTTCTTGCGATTTAGATGTTGCATGGACCCCTTCCGGCCTGTGGAAGGTTACTTTTGTCGATTAGGACTGTTTCCCCTTCGTTTAGATGCGAATGGGACGTGGAACGGCCGGATCCGACCATTCCCCTATTTTCCCGCCGTTATCGTGCTCGCGGTCATTCCATAGACCGTTTCTTGTCTCTGGCGGCCCCATGATAGACCGCCACACTCCATAGTGTGTCGATTAGTCTTAAGTCTGTTCGAGTCATAGCAGTCTTACGATAGACCGCCTATTCGGGTTAGCGGCCCAATGTTGGACCGCTATGCCTTGTCCAGCGGCCCATTAGTGGACCGCTAGATGATGTCTATATGTCGGTTCGGCTGAGCGATCTTACGATAGACTGCGAAGCTTACTGTAGTGGCCCTTGGTTTGACTGCTAGGGTTCGTTGAATGAGTCAACGGTTTTAGGTCGGTTCGAGCTAGCGGCCCTAGCTCCGACCGCCTGGAGACGTGTAGCGGCCCATCGTCGGACCGCTACAGTCCATTTGACCGAGTCAATGTTTTAAGTCGGTTAGGACGGTGTCTCTCGCAGCCCATTGGTAGACCGCGTGGGTCCGTGTGGCGGCTCAGTATTGGACCGCCTGGTGGTTTGACTAAGTAGGTCATTTCAGGGTTGACTGGCTTTATCGGCCTAATCCTTGACCGCTACAGTCCCCTAATGGCCCACTCTAGGACCGCCAGAGTCTGGTTCTCTTTGGGGTGTAGCGGCCCTTCACCTGACCACCTACGTTGGTTAGCGGCCGAGCTATAGACCGCCATTCCCCAGAGTGTTGCTTCTCGTGGTTTCGGTTTCCAATCTTTGTGGCTTGACCTCATGGTTTGCCGTTGTTCCGTGGATTTCCTTTGATGTCCTATGAGGGCTATGACCATGCTATAAAATAGTCAGGAGTGTTTGTGCAGTGATTAGTGTTCTGTATCGCTTCAGAATCATTGTTAGGTTTCTGGTCAACCCGGTGAGACCTAGTGGTTGACAAGTAACCTTGTGTGTGTCTCGACTATTCTGGATAGCTCGAGACAGTGGTTCTGGACGCCTAGAGGTACTGTCTTACCTTGGTCTACGTGTCCAGATGCGTTGAGGGTCTTGGTGAATCCTCAGGTCTCCGTGAGTCATTTTATACGATTGTGTGGATCTGATGATCCAGTGTCGTTTTCCTCGGCTTAGGATTAGGCTGATTGGTGGCTTATTACCGCCGTTGTACGATGATCTTGACTCCGAGTCGTAAGACTCAAGGATCGTTGCGTTGGTAGGTCTAGGTGCCCTGTCCTGAGTCTGTTGGCAGTTGGTGTACTGCCTTTGTGCTTCGTAGTACGGGTGACAGTGCGTGCTTAGCATGTCCGTACTTCAGCACTCGTGTTTCAGAGTCTCTGTGTCTAGTGAGCCTCCACTAGTCGTAGCCTAACGACCTCGAGTGTCGGCCCACCTGGGAGTGGTGGCGGGACAGTTCCCGAGATACGGTTTGTAAGCTAGTTTCTGTGGGCTCCCTTGCCTTGCCGTAGCGTCCTACTGGGGGAGAAAACTAGCTAGAGGCCTGGCTCAAGGCATTGAGCTTGTGTGTGCACACGTGGTCAGGGGCGTTTTGGACGAACGTCGACGGGCGTGACCCTGACTAGTCACTCGTTACTGTAGTTCCTAGTTCCGTTCAGTGAGTATATCAGTCTCCGTCGTTCTCGACATCTGTAGGGAGATACTTGTGGCTCAGTGTAAGACGTCAGTGGACGCATATAGTTGTTCTTCTAGTGAGGAGGTGCTTCCGTTACTTGGCATGTGACCCTCGTGTTTCTCGGAGTCTGTGTTCCCCTTCCGAGTTAGTTTGTTCTTGGTTTTGTCTAAGGCCAGCTTCCCCTTCTGAGATTGGTCTGCTCTTGGCTTCGTCCAAGATCAGTTTACTGTTACGTGCATGACGATCTAGTCATGTATGTGTTAGTGTCTTTGTCTATCTAGGTCTTTTCTAAGGTTTTTGCCTAGTTTTGTAGGACCTTCGCTTTGGGCCTTGTGCCTACCGATGGATCAGAAACTCCTGACTTCGTGAGATCAGCGTTCGCCCTTCTGCCGTTGTTTGGAATAGTTAGGGAGCCGAAGTTGCTTCGGTAGCCGTGTTTTGCTCGGTGCGGCTTTTCCCTTTTCTTTTAGCTGTTCTACTCCTACTGTTATGGCTTTCTTTTACAGCTTTCTAGTAGTAGTTTTCCCTGCTTTTCCTGCATTACTACTATTGCTGTGTTAGCTGTTGTTCCGTGTTACTGCGTTATTTTTCAGTGGGGATCCACGTGACCCCTACTGAGCCCGTGACACGAGGCTCACCCCTGCTTTTCAAGTGTAGTATCTCTTCTTCCTTCGCGGTTCCTGGTGTGGCGTGTTCGTAGTTGCCAGCGGTACCTGCGTTAGGCTTCCCCCGACCTCAGTGTACATTTTCTTTCTGTTGGACTGTACTTGTCTTTCCTTTGGACTAGACTATGGTATAATTGTTAATTTTAACTATTCATTAAAAAGTAATTTTAATTCTGCTACTTTAGCAAACCTGATTAATGAAATTTAATTGCTTACTGTTATATCTGCGACTTCAATGTACTACACAACAATCCTTTTATCCCTTCGGAGCTTTACAGCTCTTGGGAGGCTTCACGGGTTCCAAGTGGTATCAAGTCTACTTGGTAATCCTATCGGGTATATCCGGTATCCGGAGTCGGGTCGTCATAGTTGCGGTGTCCACAGTCGACATGTCGACACAACGCGTCGAGCGGTGTTAGGGATAGAAGTAGTGGAAGTGGCGGCGGGAGAAAAAGGGGAGGCACTGGCCTGAGCAGAGGCTTGGGTTTGTGGCGGCGATGGAGCCGGGGTAGGAGATGGCGATAGTGATGGGGTAGGTGGAGACATAGGTGTGGGAGCAAGAGTAGGTGTGGGTAACGAACTGGGTGACGGAGTGGGCACAGCGCTAGATGAAGAATCACAAGTGTGCCCTTGGTCTCGAAGTAACGGAGACGGCTCCCCGAGCGACACTTCTTGCTGCTGCTGTTGGCTGCGAAGATGTAAAATGACTTTGTGAATAGCGGCCCAATCAATCCTTTTCTTAGCTTCCAGATCATAAACATAATCTCGGAACTCGGGGCAATCCTCAACCAAATGCCCCTGCTGGCGGTGAAATTCTCAGAACCGAAGCATATTCCCAACCGTAGGTCGACAAGGCACAATCGGAGAGAGCGGCAACGCATGAGTGGCCATCAAAGTCCGAAAGATATCGGTGAAACACTCCGGCAACGGAAGACGAGGAGCCAGCTTCGAGTAAGGTGGATGTCGAGGGATATGTAATGGTGGAGAAGGTTGTGGAGACGGAAGTGAAGGTTGTATAGGCAATAGTGCTTTGCTAGTGGTGGAGATATTTGGTGAAGGCATATGTGGAGCAGGATGAGGGGGTATATAGACGGCATTCACCTGCTCGGGATGTGGTGTTTCCTTGACCGGGGGTGGAGACACATGAGGGTACGAATAAGCGGATGGCTGACTCGTGGAGGGCTGACTTGAGGAAGTGTACATGTATGTAGAGGCGGAAGGATGACTCGTAGAGGTTTGATACGTGGTGGTTTGATACGTGGAGGTGGAAGTAGATGTAGATGACAGGGTGTAAGTGGGCGTAGAAGGTGGAGAATGCTCGGGGTCAAGGGAATCTTGGATTTGTTGACGAATGAAGCGGGCTCTACTATAGAGTTACTGCCATGAGGTAATGTCGTTGTGGGCTAAGATGAAGCGATACTCGGGCGTTGCATTGGAAATCAGCATCTTGATTAGCTCTTGCTCCGGAATGTGCCCCAGGACTTGTGCAGCGAGGCGGCGCCAACGATCGGCAAAGGTACAGAAATCCTCCTTGGGCTTCATCTTCTCATGGGCCAAATCCACCATAGAATACCTGGGCCCAACCTGATCTTGAAACTGCTGAATAAACTTGTCTTGCACGGCTTGGAAATTCACAACTTGCTCTTACGGAAGGGAGAAGAACCAATCCTGAGTCGGGCCTTCCAAAGACAGACCGAATAGATAGGCCATTAAGCATTGGTCATGTCGAAACTGGGCCGACTCATAAAGAAACTCCTTTAAGTGCACACGCGGGTCACCGACTCCACCATAATGGCAATATGCGGGGATTTGGGAAGATGGCGGAAGCTGAAGACCTTGAAATGTGAATGGAATACTTAAGAAGGACTTGGGATCAATTCGACGTTGAAGTTCATCAAGCTGGCGTTGGGTTTGAGCAATCATCTCCTGGGTAGGGAGAGATCGAGAGTAATGCGGGCCAACTTGAACAAGAGGTTGTGAATATGGACCAGAATGATGATATTGGGCCGGATAAGAAGATCTGGGCTGATAAGAAGAAGGGCCCATTCCAGGAGTGGAAGGATATGTGGGCCGGGAAGAAACGTTGGCATATGGATCCATTGGGCTAGTGGCAACATGGGCAGAAGGAGCAGGCCCATTAAGATAGAATGGGATATTAGAAATTGGGCCAGCAGCATATGAAGGAGAAGAAAGAGGCCCATTAGAAAAATAAGGCCCATTAGGAGAATGGGGCCTGTTAAGATGATGAGGCCCATTAATGAGAGAAGAAGGCCCATTAAGAGAAGGAGTCCCATGAAGATGACATGCAATAAGACGTTGGGTCTGGACCGGGTCCATTTGGCAAACAAGGCAAGATAGATGGGCCATGAGATTAGCCTATTCCTCGGATGGATCAGAGGGACCACGAGAAGATGGGCCCGCGTGGGAAGAGGATTCCACGTAGGAATAGGAAGATTGGGAAAAAGAATGATACAAGGGGTTGGTATGATGCTCCATGAGGGCAAATGGAGACTTAATACAAAGATATCAAGGAGAATACAAGTGGGGAAGTAATGGCTTAATGGGCTTAAGGACAAGAGGGGATTGACCCACTAACACAAAGACTAAGGGAGAATGGGACTGGACAATGGACACACAAAATGGGCTAAGCTAAATGGGCCTAACAACAAAGAATATGTGAATGCAACACAAAACACCACTAATGGGCTTGGACAAGCCCAAACAACACAATCAATGCAATGTGAGAGTTTTCGCCCAAGTCAAACAAGTTGATATGATGGGAAATATTTTAGGGGTTTTAATATACCTTTTAATGATTTTAAATTAAAAATAATTCCCTCAAGATAGGAATACTACGGGAATAAGGTCCAAACTTTGGGTTGACTAATGTTAATTCTCTCACACGTATGCAAAATACAAGCCTAAGGGGTGGAAAGGTACAATCGGCCCTGTGAGGACCCAAGATCAGGATACCGGGAAGAACCCGATAACATTCGGATCCTGGCCCGCCGCCCACGAGCCGGGAGAGCTCGGAAGGGCTAAAAGGAGTGTGGAGGCACAAAGAAATAAGAAATAAGGCAGGATAATTCAACAATTAACAGAAATAAATAAACAAGTACTACAGCAGAGTCCAGTCCAACAGAAAGTACAGTCTAAAGCAGTAAAACGTACCACATGCCAAGTGAACACCCGGCCCGGCGAGCTGGCAACTGAGAACCTCCGAACAACACCCTCGAACCTCAAGGAAGAACCGTAACACTTGAAAAGTAGGGATGAGTCTCCAAACAGAAACTCAGCAGGGGTCCCGCGGAACCCCAACCGGAAACAACCACGGTAGCGGAAAGGAAAGCTACAGCAGGAACATCGAACCAGTGGTCGGTCAAAACTCGGCACTACAGCTACTCCTACTATACTAGGAAAACAGACCCCGATCTCACGGTCGGGACTATCGAACCATACTAGTACCACTTACCGAAGTAAAAACACACGGCAACCCCGCCGTAGAGGCCTGTCTCCCAGGACACGGCCAACCTGGACACGTTGTCCAAGGTGTAACCCCGACCACCCGGTCGTGGACACCGTACCAACAAGACGCAAACTCGATAAAGCTACCAGCACCCTGGACACTAACTCGGAAACACCAGCCGGTCCAGAAAACCACGTCTCGCAGACTGGAAATGGAACCCGAAAATAGGAGAGTCACGTCCCACATGATAGGAGTACCTGCCCACCAGAAGCAAGGCTAGATGCGTCCACTGACGTCTTAGACTGCGCCTCAGGTGCCCACCTCGACCCCTGGTGGAACGGGGACACCGTACTAGTAACCACAGAACAAGTGACTAGCTGGGGTCGCGCTCGTCAGCGCTGGTCCTACTGCCCCTAACCACGTGTGCACACACAGATCATACGTCCTAGGTCTGGCCCTCTGACTGGTTTCCCCCCCAGCTGGACTGTAGCGTCAAACGTGGGGCCCGATGGTAACCAGCCTAAAAACCGTCTCTCGGGGTAGCCTCGCCACCACTCCCTGGTGGGACCACTTGGGTGTCAGAAGGCTACGACTAGTGGGGAGCCACTAATGTGACCACTCTCCGAAGAGAAACTCCGAGAACCACACACGCACCCTGCGCGAAAGTCAAGAAGGACCAAGTGGCGACGAGCCACTGGACTCTGGACGTTCCTCTAGACTCACTAAATCCAATGGTCCTTCCGTCACAAGACTCGGGGTCAAGACCGTCGTACGCAACAGCACAAGGCTGTCAATCTAGCCTAATCCCTAGGTCTAAAACCACTGTAGCATGAATACCGAGGTAGCTCACGAGCCGCCGAGACCATTCCCTCGGGAAGGGAACTGAGAAGCCTTCCAGCCCCTAGGCTGGATAGCTTGACTCACAGTCCAAGGCCATACACACGGCCCCCGCAGAAAGCACCGAAGCATGATTCTCAAGGCATCTCACAAGCCGCCACGCTGATTCCCCATCCTAGGAAAAAGCGGGAAACCTCTATCCCTAGGCTGGGAACTAGACTCGCAGTCCAAGGCTAAACACTTGGCCCACTCAGGAACCATCTTCCCCAGAAACCCACGACATGCGGGGGAACCCCACCGCACTCACACCGATACACGGTGACTCGATCGAGCGTAACACAAAGCCCGGAATACACACACCTACGGGCATGCTAGTCGAGGTAACATGGCACCTCCAGACAACCTAGAAACACGGACACGGAACCTACGTGGTGTCTGGGACACTCACGAGGCTGACCGCAACTCACGGAAACCACGGTCGAAGAGAAACGGGACTGTAAATCACTCGGTGCAGCCCAGAGTCTGGCGGTCCAACCATGGGCCGCTACAGTCTCTAGCTGTCCAACACTGGTCCGCTACAGGGACTCTCGCGGTCCAACCCAGGCACGCCAGAAGGATGAGTCACACTGGCTCTGGCGCACCCATCCCAGGCCGCCACAACGCTCTAGCAGTCAAGCCTTGGAGTGCTAGAAGCCCTCTAGCGCCCATACCTATGGTCGCTAGAGGCACGTGACTCCTGACAGTCAGAAAGCACGCGACTCGAGAAGCGACGGTCTAAAATGAAGTAGCGGTCTAACCCTAGGCCGCCACATCGTCTGGCGGTTTATCATGCGGACGCCAGGCCGACGGACGCCCTGTCGATAAAACAGTAACCTGTGGCACACCCACCTTGGGCCGCCACAGCGTCTGGCGCTCCTACCCTGGGCCGCCAGAGACTCTGGCGGTCTCTGGAAGGACCGCCACACTAGCCCGAGAACGGACCGATGAGAAAACCCCAAAAATGCAAACCACGCCCCCAAACATCCATGGATGAGGGGCAAAACAAGGGGGAAGCTCCACTATAGCCCCTAGCATGCATCTACACCCTCGATTCCGTCCGAAACGCGACGAAACGGTAGATCGGGCGACCACTCCCTAAAACATGGATTTTCCCCAAAAAGCTCAAATAGGCCCTCTTGGCTCACCACGGCCTACAAAACTCACGGGAAAGGAAGAGCACGAGCTGGGGGTCCATCTCCCTACCTCCACCGAAGATTTCGCGCGCCGAGGTCACTGATCCGCAAAGAAATCGCCATGAAACCCTGTTGACAGCTAAAATATGAACAAAGATAAAGATGAGACCAGACCAGCAACGAAGACTGGAAGATGCCTGCAAAGTCAGGATTGAGGGAGGATCCTCACCACCAACCAATTGCCCGGCTAGGACCATCTCAGGCCTGGCTAATGTCCGGTGTTATCGTCATCATTCAGATGGCAATACTGGTAAAACCCCAGTTTGTTCACTGATGGAACCTCGAGATGATCTCGATACAAGATATATCATCAATGAAAAAGCCCTTTCGGGTGATGATGCCCTTGAAAGACCCAAATGGGCCTGTGAAAGTGGCTAAAATGCCTTAATTGGGCTTACAAAGGTGGTGCCGAGAGCCAGTTGCTAAAGCCCAAAGGGGGGGCGCCGAGACCCCTCGAATGGGCGCGCCGGGAACTAGTGCTGCAGGCACGCCGAATGCCATCGCCGTGAACATGGCCCTATAAAACCCATTACTTCTCCCACAAGAAAGAGGGCGGACAGACAGAAAAGAAGAAAAGAAAGAGGCAAAAGAAAAAAGAGCGAAGAGATAGCCAGAAAGAAAAGAGATAGGAAAAGAGAGGGAGAGAGTCTCCGTCGAAAGAAGAAGCAGAAGAAGGGAAGGAAGAGAGGCTCTAGGTGGGCTGATAGGGGGAGGGAGAGGAGTCAATACTCCACCCTCCCCCCCATGTTCAATGTTTCTTTTTCTTTCTGTTTCTTATTACTGATTCTCCGTATGAAATAGTAGAAATCTTGATGTTTGGATCATTCATATGATTCTCTCCTTTTTCCTCTCCTGTATGTTTCTTGGCTTCAGTTATGAAGTCGATGTAAGTGAAGGTGAGATGAATAGATGCAATGGCCGTGATGGATTTTTAGGCGATGTTATCTTCTTTTGTCTCCATATGTACGCGTACTGTTTGTATGAATGCCCCATGGGCGAAATGACTCAGGCTTCGGAGTCAGGTCTGTTCTTCGAACAGGGATGAAGGTAGAACCCCCACCCTTGTTCAATGGGTTGTTGGGTTCTATTCTCTTCTCTCTTCCCGCTTCAATAGCATGCCCCCGTATGTATTTGAGTCTGTTCCTCAAGCCTCTCGTGCTGTCCGGGAACCAGAGACATCAATCTCTTGATTCCCAGGACTGCCGGCTAATAAAGATACATTTGACCGCAGACGAATGCAACCCTGGATCTTCATTCCAATCTTTGGATGACTAAGGCCTGGGGTCCCAGCATCGAGGCTTCCTTCATCGCCGTTGTGCTTCTCAGATGATGCTATGCAGGTCTGGGGGATCAGAGACAGCCATCTCTTGACTCCCCCAGACGTCTGGCAGTATACAGATAAAGGCTACTCAGCCCCGATGATGGTCTCTCCTCCTCCTGATGATCTGGCCTCTCAGATCCCTTGGCATCCTTCTAGCAGAGGTGTTCGTGAAATCTCATCATACACCCCCGATTCGGCCTCAATCTGAGCCATAAAACCCAGAAATCCCAGGAACAGAGTACCGTAGCATCTCTGAAAACCCTGAAATTCTCCCGCATTCCACCTTCTCGGCGTGCAAGTTTCCCCGCCGAGAACTGTAAGGCCGAGAGGCCTTCCTCTCCAGCTAAACGACAAGCCTCTTCTTTGCAAACACCACAGCCCACAACCTCCCGGTGCTAGGCTCCCGGCGCGGCCATGAGCGCGCCGGGAAGCCTTGTGCCGAGAGCTCCCTCCATCCACTAAAAGGCCATGCCGAGAGCCCCTTTGGCCAATCAAGGACCATGCCGAGAACCCCCTTTGGCCAATATAAAACCATGTTGAGAACTCCCTCTTGGGCCAGTAGAAAGCCACACCGGGATCCCTCCTTCGGCCAATAAAACCCAGACCAAGGTTCATCTCTGCACCATTATCCTTCAACTCTTTAACCTCTCCATACATCTGTCAAGAGGATGCTTAGAGATCACCAGATACACCCTGAGGAGATACAGCAATGGGGAAGACCTCCCCTACATTCCTATGTCCCGAATTGGATTCGCATGCAACCCCATGGGTTCGATGGACCTTGTCTTTACAAGGGCTTCGTCGGTCTCCGAGAAGGGGAATAGTGACCGATGTCAGAGACATGAACAGTCTCTTCGAGCCTTAGTGCTCACTCATTTTCCGGCTTTCATCCCGGCACTCCGTGGATGTCAGCCTATACCATTCTCTGGCAAATGCTCGGTCCAGGGGAGGTGCTGCCAAAATTCTCTCAGGAAGATGAAAGTCGACATCAGGTTGTCCCCCGGGCTCTGCATGATAATGGTGACAGGGTTTCCCTCGACCCTAGACTTCCCAAATCCCTCTTCTATCCTGATGCTCCTGTAAAGCCCAAATCTAATCCAGCTCAGATTTGATGAACTGATCTACCTTGACCCCATTGAATCTATCTATTTTAGCCTGGATCATCGATGAACTCAAAGCAGAGCATCGTTTGAACCTTGAAACCCTGTAACGATTCCAGCTTCTCGGCGTGCTAAATTCCCCGCCGAGAACCCTCCTGCCGAGAGGCCTGCCGCTTTAGCAAACAACAAAAATCACATATGGCCCTTGCATGCAAACCCCCATAGCCCAGGGCTTCCCGGCGCCACCTTCCCGGCGCGGTAATGGGCGCGCCGAGAAGACCCCTGGCCGAAAGCCCCCCCCCCCCTATGCAACCTTTTCTGGCGGAGGCTTCCCGGCGCGGGGATGAGCGCGCCGAGAACCCCATCCCTTGGCGCGCCGAGAAGCCCCTTGCCCATTTTTGCCAAGCCGAGAACCCGTGCGCCGAGAACCCCATCCCTTAGCGCGCCGAGGACCCTCCTTCCTGCGCCGGGAACCCTGGCCATTCTGCCTTCGCGCCGGGAACCTATGCACGCTTGAACTGCATTGATAACCTACTCAAATGTTGTTACTGAATCTTAAATCCGAATTTTGTTCCGGGGGCTCCGCCCCCGGAAACCCCCGCAAGGGGCGCTGCCCCCTTGACCCCCGCGACCTGACCGGGCAGGTCGATCCCCGCGACCTGACCGGGCAGGTCGATCCCCGCGACCTGACCGCGCAGGTCGATCCGCGTGTGGGGGCGCAACATTGAGCGTTCGCTCACTTTCCGTCGTCCCGCATCGGGTTCATGAATAACCCCTTTAGCTCGGGAGGGCTCTGCCACTGCATGAGTTCCACCGGCTTCTACAGGGAATACCAAATATTGCCCCATGGCAAATATGCGATTCGGGAAGTTCAACACTTCTCTCTCTCTTGGCTTTCATCCCGGCACTCCGTGGGTGATAGCCTATTTCCCCCTGGGCATAACCCAGATAAAGGGAAGATGCTGTCGAAATACTGATCGATGTTTTAAACTTCGTCACGGTCGCGGCTCAGGCTACCTGCGATTGAGATCCTCCTTCCCCCCCTTAACCCCGGGTTTTGAACCGCTGACTTAACGATATCATCTGTTTCTACGGTTGGTGTCATTATCTTGCCCGCCTTTCTGGCTTCGATATGAAATTCCATTTCCGCACATGAATATACGTTTGCCTCTCGAGGCCTCCTACTTTTAGCGTTTAATCAAGGGTTGTCCTTCCTTGGAAGGACGTAATTAACGTCATAGCGTTCAGGGTATGACGGACTTCGGGTCCTGACTCGGACTTCACAATCGACTGACCATGTCAGATCGAGCGCACAATAAAATTGTCACTTCGGTGACTGGCACGCCAATAAATAAATAATAAAAAAAATAAATAAATAAATAAAATAAACCAAATAAGATAAATGCGTCGAACAAACCCTCGCCGTTCCACGAACCCGCGGTCGAGCTTCACCGCGCCTCCACCACCTCGATCCACACCCATCCTCGCGCGTGCCTTGCCCGTGCCGTCCCCGCCTCGCTCGCACTCCGCTCCGTCGGCCGTCGGAGAGAGCGTGAGAAGAGAGAGGGAGAGAGTGAGAAATGAGAGATGGGGAGAGAGAGAAAAAAGGGGGGGTTTATATAAAAAATCTAAAAATTCTGGAAAATATGGAAAAATAGAAAAATATACCCCCACGGTCCTCGAAACACGCTGATCGCCGTGGTAATGTCCCGGTGTTGGAGAACGCATCGGTTCACCCTGTACGGGGTTCCGAAGGTCCGACAGATGGAAAACACACATGGAGAGGGGGATTTCCGCAGCCCACCACCAAGGTGGCCCAACAAGGCCTACAAGGTCCAACCGGGCGAGCCCCACCCAAGTGATAGCCCACAGGGCCCACTTTGGGAGATAAGCCCAATAAATAAAGACTCGAGGAACCAACTCTCCCCGGCGGCCTTCTAGGCTCGGAGGGCCCGAGACAACGGTCAGATCGGATGGAAGGTCCGGTCTAAAGCCCACTCTCCGACCGAGAGAAAGAGGCTCCAGCCGACCTATCCGACCCCACCTTCGCCGGGCCATGCCTATCGCTCGGACACGAGCTAGCATCCCTGTAGCTCGGTGAGACCGCTTGTTTACCTGCAGGTGCGGCCGTTCAGAGTCCTCCGGCAGTGGGAGAGTCATGGGAGCTGCCGAACTCAAAGGGGATAACGCCCCCACGATCCGGCCATGAAAGCCCCCGATGAAGACGTAACTCCTGCCGGGAAGCCCTCAGCTCACCAGACTCTTAAAAGGTGATGCACTATTTAAGTAAGGCAGACCCTCCGGAAGATGGTAAGATGAACTAGCCCTTCACATACCCTAAGCTCCTGGGCACGATTCGCTTCACCCTTGGTGGAGAGGATTCTCGCGCATCAGCTCTCTCCTCCCCTCATTATCGCTTCCACCATCGCTCTACTGACTTAGCCATCGGAGGGTTTTCCCCCAGGGAGATCCCCTGGGCCCTCTGATACGTTTCCCTTCTCTTGCAGATTCATCTTCTGGTGATCCACAGCCCGCTCAGGACTCAGCGCGAGATTCCGCCTCTTCATCTGGCGCCGTCTGTGGGAAACGCACGAAGAGTCAAGATGGTGAGAAAAAGCTCAGGGAGGAGATCCGCCGGCGGGGCAGGTAAGGCTGTGGCAGCGGGAGGCGTCCCCCCTAGGGTCTCGCAGAGCCCCCCCTCCAACGCCAGCGTCCCCGCCAACAGGCCACCACCCCCCCCCCCCCGGCGGAGACAGGGGCACCCCTCGACGGTGGCGCCAACGCCTTCCAAGCCCTCAACGAGAAGATGGACGTCCTCGTAGAGCTCATGAGGGCCCAGGCGGCCCGAGACGCAAGGTCCCGCGCCCCGTCAGGAAGTCCCCCTCGAAGGAGTGCAACGCAGCACACCGCCGGAGGCCGCTTCACCCTCCGCGGCCGACAGCTCCTCCGCAACGACGTCGGAGGACCCTCGCAAGCTCTGCCTGCGGAGCAAGAGGCTTCCTCCACGCCGAGGAAAGGGAAGCAGGGAGCAAAGCCGCCGCACCCGGGCACCAGTGCTCTGGGAGATCGCCATGACACCCCCCCAGCCCCACGGCACGGCCACAGCCGGAGCTGTCTCTCCGGCTACGAGATTTTGAAAGACGGTTCGCAGAGCAAGAGCGCGCTCTTCGCGCCCTGCAAAAGACCTCTTTCCCGGAGGACGAGGAGAAATCCCCTTTCTCCGAGTACATCTTGAAGGCAGAGGTCTCTCCTAGAGCCTCCATCCCAACCTTCAAGCTCTACGACGGCCAGGGCGACCCAGCCGACCACTACGACAGCTTCGACGCCCTGGTGACCCTGCATGGAACGCCGGATCCCATCAAATGCCGAGCCTTCGCGGCCACCCTGGTCCAGGGCGCTCAGGCATGGTTCCGAGCCCTCGTCCCGGGGTCCATCCGAGACTTTAGGCAGTTCGGGCTAATTTTCAAGGAGAGCTTCGCCGGTAGCGCCCCCCCAAGGTCGGTAGCGGGGCTCCTGGCTCTCAAACAGGCGCAAGGGGAGAGGCTCCGGACTTACGTCCACCGATTTAAATCGGAAGCCCTTAGGATCCCCCGCCTGGATGTGGCCTCAGCCACAACCGCACTGACCGGGGGCACCCAGGACGAGAATCTCCGCCGCGAGCTTGTCCTCCACCCTCCCTCGACCCTTGCCGAGCTAGTGACTCTGGCAGTGCGCCACGCCGAGTGCGAAGAGGTACTCAGCGCCTGCCGAGACACAACCGGCTCGGGTCGGGAGGGGGACAAAAAGCGGACCTCCGAGTCAAACCCTGGCTCGAGCAAGAAGCGCGATCGAGAAGGAGAGCGCAAGAGAAAGTACGAGCGGTATACCCCTTTGACCACACCAGTCTACGAGATCTATGAAGACATTAAAGACTCGGGACTTCTCCGCCAGCCCGAGCCTATGAGGTCGAAGCACCGCAAGTGGGACAGGCATTGCCTGTTCCACGGCGACCACGGGCACCACACCGGAGATTGCCATCAGCTCCAGGACAAGATCGAGCGCCTCATCCATCTGGGGCATCTAGCCCGGTTCACAACCGTTCACAAAGAAGATCGAGACGCCGCAGAAGAGATCGACAACGCCCCCCGAGGGGTCCACATCAACGTCATCTCCGGCGGAGCGGCATCGGGAGGCGACACCAGCCGAGGAAGGAAACGTCATGCCGAGCGGGCCAGCCGAGCCTTAGAGCCCCCCAAAGGCCCGCCAATGGAGCCCCAGGTCATAGTCTTCTCCGACCAAGACCTGGAAGGGCTGAGCACCCCGCATGACGATGCCCTCGTTATCTCGGCCACGATAAATCACTGTAATGTAGACAGGATTTTGGTTGATAATGGGAGCGCCCCCGATGTATTATCTTATGACTGTTTCCTCAAGATGGGAGAAGACCCATCCAAGCTCCGCCCGATCCGAACACCCCTGTGCGGGTTTAATGGCCTGGCCACCTACCCCGAGGGAGCCCTAAGCCTGCCGGTCACTATCGCCACCCCACCCAAAACCGTTACGGTCATAGTGGACTTCATAGTGATTAAAGGTATGATAGCGTACAACGCCATTTTCGGCCGAAAAATTCTCAGCCGAATAAAGGCCGTACCATCTACCTATCACCAAAAAATGAAGTTTCCCACCAAAAACGGGTTGGGGGAAGTCCGAGGTAACCAGGCCACGGCTAGAAGGTGCTACAATATCTCGGTGGAAGCCTCAAGGCCGGACGGGAAGGATAAGGGCCCCAGGGGAGTCGAAGGAAAAACCGTAACCGCCGAGCCCGGTGGCGAATTATTAACGGTATTCCTGAACGACGACCCGGCCCTTGGAGTGAGGATCGGTTCCGACCTACCACCGAAGGAACAGCAGCAATACAAAGAGTTTCTTTCTGGGTACGTCCGGGTCTTCGCTTGGTCCGACGATCAACTCCCTGGTATACCAGAGGAAACTGTGATGCACAAGCTTAACCTCGACGCCACCATGAGGCCCGTACAGCAGCGGAGGAGGAAGCATGCGCCCGAGAAACAGGCGATCATCAAGGCGCAGGTCACCAAGGGACAAGAGACTGGTCTTTTCAGACCGGTCATGTACCCAACGTGGCTAGCCAACGTCGTCCTGGTGCCGAAGACCACCGGCAAGTGGCGAATGTGCGTAGACTTCACCGATCTGAATAAGGCCACCCCCAAGGACTGCTATCCGCTGCCGAGCATCGACCAACTGGTTGACTCAACCTCGGGCAACGAGATACTCAGTTTCCTGGATGCCTATTCGGGTTATCATCAGATCCGAATGAGCCCTGAAGATGTCGAGAAGACCGCCTTCATCACCGACTACGGCGTGTACTGCTACACCCGGATGCCTTTCGGATTGAAGAATGCTGGAGCCACATACCAGCGACTGGTCAACCATATGTTCGAGGGACAGTTAGGTCGGAACGTCGAGGCCTACATCGATGACATGCTTGTCAAGACCCCAAGGGTCCAAGACCACCTCACCGACCTGGCCGAGACTTTCGGCACCCTCATGAAGTACAGCATGAAGCTCAACCCCGCCAAGTGTGCCTTTGGAGTAAGATCCGGGAAGTTCCTGGGTTTCCTGGTCACTCAGCGGGGGATCGAAGCAAACCCTGACAAGGTCCAGGCCATCCTGGACATGCGCCCGCCCACGTGCATCAAAGACGTCCAGCGTCTGACGGGGCGTGTTGCCGCTCTCAGTCGTTTCCTGTCCCGTGCGGCCGAACGATGCTTGCCCTTCTTCAAGCTAATGAGGGGGCCTAAAATAGCGTCTGCTACGTTCGTATGGGACGGGGAATGCCAGACAGCGTTCGCCGAGCTCAAAGAGCTCCTAGCTTCACCCCCGGTGCTCTCCAAGCCCGTTGCAGGCGAGGTTTTGCTGCTCTATCTCTCGGCGACGCCATCAACGGTCAGCTCGGTCCTAGTCAGGAATGACTCGGGAGTCGAGAGGCCGGTCTACTACACCAGCAAGGTGCTCGGCGAGGCCGAGCGGAGGTACCCCGCAACCGAGAAACTCGTGCTAGCGTTGGTTACCTCCGCAAAGTGCCTCAGACCCTACTTCCAGGGGCATCCCATCACCGTGCTAACCAGCGAGCCACTGAAGAAGATTCTGGCCCACCCCGAGGCCTCGGGGCGACTCGTCAAATGGGCCATCATGCTCGGGACATACGACATCTCGTATCGGCCACGATCAGCCATCAAGGGGCAAGCGCTCGCCGACTTCATCGCCGAGAGCACCGTTCCGATCGAGGACAGGCCTCCGACAGCAACCGGGCCAACCTGGGAGCTGTTCGTCGATGGATCGTCCAACTCGGTCGGTAGCGGCGCAGGGATCCTCCTAAGGTCCCCCGAAGGAATAGAGTTGCAGTACGCCCTAAAGTTCAACTTCCCGGCGTCCAACAATGCTTCCGAGTACGAGGCCCTTATCTCGGGGGCCCGCATGGCCCGACGGTTGGGGGCTGAGCGAGTCAGGATCCACACCGACTCCCAGCTGGTCGCAAGCCAGGTCAGCGGCGAGTACGAAGCTCGGGAGGCACCTATGATCAAATACCTCCAGTTGGTCCGGAGCCTGGCCCAGCAGTTCGTGGAGTTCGAGGTAGTCCGAATAGCTCGGGAGCAAAACTCTCGGGCGGACGCCCTCTCCCGACTGGCCTCCACCCTAGACCCGGAAGGTACACGATCGGTCCTCCTAGAAGAGCTAGAGCGCCCGAGCATAGACTCGGAGCTCCTCGCCGTTGACTCGGCCACTCCCGACGACTGGCGCTCCCCCTACCTCTCCTGGCTACGAGACTCCCAGGAACCCTCCGACTCTCGAGAAGCCCGCCGGATGAAGTACCAAGCTCGGTGCTTCGTCATCCTCGACAGCGCCCTCTACCGAAGATCGTTCTCCGGGCCCCTTCTGAAGTGCCTCGGCCCCGACGAAGCGAGCCAAGCTATTGAGGAGATTCATCAAGGCCTGTGCGGAGCACATTCGGGAGGTCGGTTGCTGGCCAGAATCCTGCTAAGGCAAGGATACTGGTGGCCGACCCTCCATCGCGACTGCACGGCTTACGTACAACATTGCGATCGTTGCCAGCGGTTCGACCATTTGGTCCACCAGCCGGCCACGGAACTTGTCACCCTTACCGAGCCCTACCCTTTCGCTCGGTGGGGGATCGACATCCTTGGGCCATTCCCAACGGCTCAATCCCAGAAGAAGTTCATCATCGTCGCCATCGACTACTTCACCAAGTGGATCGAGGCTGAAGCAACAGTGAGGATCACCGAGACAGTCGTCTGGGGTTTCGTATGGAAATCGATCATTTGTCGCTTCGGCGTCCCCCGAGTGATAGTGAGCGATAACGGGCGGCAATTCGACTCTCGATACTTCCGAGATAGATGCGTCGACCTAAATATCCGCAACCACTTCACTTCGGTCGCCCACCCTCAGGCCAACGGGCTGGTTGAAAATGCCAACAAGACAATCTTGAAAGGCATAAAAGCCAGACTCGGCAAGGCTAAGGGTAGCTGGCTCGAGGAACTGCCTAGCGTACTATGGTCGCACCGAACGACCCCCAGAACGGCAACCGGTGAGACCCCTTTTCCACTGGTATATGGCACCGAAGCCGTTGTTCCATTGGAAATCGCCAATCCGTCTCTCCGAGTGATCAGCTTTGTGCCCGAGGCAAACGAGCAGAAGCTGCTCGAGAACCTCGACCTGGCAGACGAACTCCGAGAGATCGCGAACGTCCGAGCTACGGAATACCAGCGCCGCCTCACTCGGTACTACAACGCCAGGGTTCGAGGCAGACAATTCCGACCAGGGGACTTCGTCCTCAGGAAGGCAGAAGCCTCTCGACCACTAGAGGCGGCAGGCAAGCTATCCCCCAACTGGGAAGGCCCCTACTGAGTGATCGAGACGCTCGGGAAAGGTGCGTACAGGTTAGCCACAATGGAAGGGGAATCCATTCCCCGGACATGGAACGCAACCACACTACGCAGATTTTATTTCTGAATACTGTATCAACAAGTTGGGTAAAATAAACCTCCTTATCTTTCGCATTCATTCAAGATAACTGTTGGTACAACAGAAAGGCAACTGCCAATACATTACATAACAAAAGCGAAAATCCATCTGGCACCGCAGCAAACGGCCATCGCCCGGTCGACCCGGTCTTGACTTTCTCGCATCCAGCCACTGACTCTGCCTCGCGTAGAAACTGGCTCGGACAAGAGATGGTCGACCCAGTTGGCTCGGGTGGTCCGTGACAAAGGTGATAGAGGAACGGCAAGGAGAAGGCCACCTTTCACGCAAGGAAGGCTACCTTCCAAGTTGGCAACAACCTGGAAAAAGGGCACGCCGTGAAGGTCCCCTTTCTTCCAAACTGCCAACTCTTTGGAGGCGAACAGAAAGCAAGCAGCCCCCGAAGAGTGAAAGAAATGAAGAACAAAAGAGAGAGAAAGAGGCAGCGCACGGGGGTAAGGAAGGGACTGGAGCCGCCTCCTCCCCTCCCACGGAGGGGAGTGGCGGCCGGCATCCCTAACTCCCCCATCCGCCCTCCATCTCGGCGTCCGCCCGGAAGCCTCGCCGGAGCCAAGAGGAGGAAAACGGCGTGCCCCCGCACGTCGAAGCCCTCTCCCGATCCGCGCGGCGACCGTCGGACCCGCCTCATGCACGCGCGGCGACCGTGGGACCCGACCGATATTCCAGGACATCTGGAACCGGCCGCTCCCCGTCGTCTGCAGCATCACCTTCTGAAGGGTCCTCCATGTTCCGATCGCGGCGGCGCAACGCAAAGCGAAGACGAGGGAATAAGAGCAGACCGCCGGCGAAAGTCCTAAGTGTTAAGAGAGAAGGAGCGCCCTTCGGTCCTTTTTATAGGCCAAGGGAGGCCACGCGCCTTAAAAGACTCCCCCCTCGAAAACACGCTACAGGACCTCCCTGGAAGGTCACCTCGAAATCCCTGCCCCCCGCCCTAGCGGGATTCGCGAAGCACCTCGCCTTTCAAAGCATGGTAATACGGAAGGACGCCCGCCAGAAGTCTCCCGAATCGACATGCGAAAACGGCGCAAAAAATATCGGCACTTTCCAACTGCCACGATACGCCAACCAAATCACAGCAAAGATAGCGATCAAATAAAGTAAGTTATTTATTGCCTTCCATAAAAGCCTCTTACAACGAGGAAGACGGACAAAAAGGGGAAGGGGCAAAATAAACTTACATCAGGCCTCGGGCCCACTTTGAAGCTCGGGAACCGCAGTAGGGGACACGTCACCCCCGGTACCCTCGGCGACGGCCGGCCCGGACACTGACCTCGGCTGTGCGAGAACTGTCCCGGTCGCGAGCCCTCCCGAGGCCTCCAGAGCCGGTGACCCCGCTGAAGGCGATTCCCCCGGTTCTTCCCCGGCCGAAGATGAGGAGCTGGAATCTGACTCGTCCGAGTCATAACGCTGGCCGTAAGGAAAGTCACCTCCGGCCAGGTGCTCATTAGCATAGTTCATCGCTCGGCGATAGCCCTGCTTGAACCCCTTTCGAGCACCCCGGCGGAGAGCTACCTCGTAGTAGGGTAGGGCGGCTGCAATCAGGTCGGCCGAGTAAGCTTCCGAGCCTTTATAGCGCTCGATCGCCTCCGCCTCGACCTGCCCGTCCCGAGCCCGCTCCGCCTCGGCCGCACGCTCTTCCGCCCTCACCAGACGCTCCTCCAGCTCGGTCATCCTCCGCTCGGTCTCGGTCATCCGACCCTCCGCCCGGGCTTGGTCCGCCTCGGCCTCAGCACGAAGGCGCTCCGCGTCCTCCGCTCGATCCTACAGCTCGGCACGCTCACGCTCCCAAAGGCCGTCCAGCTCGACGTGGCGTTGACGCTCGTCTTCTAGACGCTTGCTCTTCCTCTCGAGCGATTCTCGGGCCCTTGTCAGCTGCTCGGCCAGTACCTCGGCCTCCCGACGGCTCGACCGCGCCAACTCCCTGAGAGCAAGGAACTCCCGCCGGAGCCCCTCGTGCTCCCCCTCGAGCCGAGCTAGTTTCCTCTCGCATCCACCGAGGGTCCAGGCGAGCGTCGACCGCTCCGCCACCGTCCGGGCGTGCGCCTCTGCCATCACGGCCGCTGTCCGAGCTATAACAAGGCCGCCCTCCATCAGGATGTCAAGGACCCCGGTAGGAGTGCTGCGCTTTTCTCCGCCCCTCGTCCTATCGGCGATCGACCGGCAGATCCGGTACAGATCACCTGAGACACCAAGCCTGACCAGAGCTTCCGGCAAAGGGGACCGCTCCACCCTAGGCGCCCCGTCAGAAGGCCCTGTTGTGGCAGCAGAACTAACCGCCCCGCGCACCACGGTCGGTTGGGGTTGCAACGCCTCCCCGGGCGAACCCCCACCCTCGACCGGCGCCGCGGGATCAACGGCACCAGAAACTGCCGGCACTTGGGGTTGCGACACACCCCCATCTGCACCGACCGAGCTCTCGGTCCCAGCGCCGGCCACGCCGGCATCGGCCCCCTCTGTCCCCACAGAGGGGAGAGCCGACCCATCAGCTCCCTCTGCGGGGCCCCTGGTCTCCTCGGCCCCCTCTCGCTCGGCAGATGGGAGAGCCAGCCCAGAAGGGTTGGCCCCATCCTGCCCCCGAGAGGGGAGCGCCGCCGAGCCAGAGTCGCCCCCGACGGCGATAGGAAGACCGGCTTTCCTGGCCCTCTTCCTGGCCTTCGCGGCCTCCCGCAGTTTCCCCACCAGGGGATCCTTGCGCTTCAGGCCGGTCGACCGAGAAGTCCCCTCGGGGGCCGCCCCCTTGCCCTTATCTCGGGCATAAGCGCGACCCACCGAGACATCAGGCTCGTCGGCTGCCGAGTCCTCTCCCAGATCGATGACCTCGGCCGCCTCCTCCAGAGGCTCCCGCCTCACGTCTGCAACAAGAAGAAGCCCCGGTCAGGAGGAAAAAAAAAAGGGTTACCACCCCAGAAGAAGAACCTCAAAGAACCGTACCTGACGCCGTCAACCGCGGGAGAAGACACCGTTCGATGTTCTCCGGTGTCACCAGCTCCTCGGTCGATTGGCGATTCTCCAACAGACGGGCAGCCTGCTGCTCTACGTGGGGAGGAAAACTCCTCCTGGCGAGGGGGCAGATTCGGATGAAAATTGGGCGAGGTCCGGCATCTCCAGATCTCGTCCGTCGCCATCGCCTTCACCCAGAAGAACTGAGTCTTCCACCCCTTGTGCGAGGAGTCCTTCGCCGCAAGCGAGATACAGCTCCTATTCCTCCGCGCCTGGATGAAGTAAAAACCTTTTCCCGCCGATGGATGCGCCTTCAGCTCAAAGAAGAAGTGGAAAAGGTCCAGAGATGGGAAGATGCCGCGCTGGTGGCACAAAATCCCGAACGCCGAAAGAAGAAGATAGGAGTTGGCCACCAACTGGATAGGCGCCAACCAGAAAAAAGTGAGCAACTACAGCACGAAAGGATCGAAAGGAAGCCGAAATCCACTCTTCCAGGCCAAGAGGAAGGTGCAAATGTGCCCATTGCGGTCGTCCAGACTCGTCTCGTACGGAGTGGCGGCAGCAAAGCTATAGCGGAGAGGCAGACGGAAACGATGCTCCAGCCTCCGCACCTCTGCTTCTCCCAACTCGCTACAGTTGGGGACGGGATCGCGCCTCACGGGCACAAGCTCCGGACTCTGATCCGCCATCGGATTGGGAGAAGACCCCTCGTACGAGCTTGAAGACTCCGGGGGAGAAGGAAGCTGTCGAACCGCCTCCGCGGTTATCCTCGCCAACTCTTCAAACGCCGCCGCAAGGCTCCGCGTCTCCGCTGTGCTCTCACGGCGCATCAAGAAGCAAGGAAAGCCTAAAACCCCGGAAGCCTAGAACGATGAACAGTGCCCCCTATAAACCCCTAAGGGTGGCGGCGCGCCGTTCCGTGCTCCGAGAAAAAGGGGGGCCCCTTCGTTTCAAATCCGTCAGGATCATCATTACGGGCCTCGGCAACCGCTATAAGCGGCTACATAACGCCAACGGAATTCCACCCACCTGAGCCACGCCGGTCCAAAGCCTCGAGAAACTACTCATCCGAGCCTCCTTTGGCTCGGGAGTAGGAGGGGGACAAGTGGAGAGGGGGATTTCCGCAGCCCACCACCAAGGCGGCCCAACAAGGCCTACAAGGTCCAACCGGGCGAGCCCCACCCAAGTGATAGCCCACAGGGCCCACTTTGGGAGATAAGCCCAATAAATAAAGACTCGAGGAACCAACTCTCCCCGGCGGCCTTCTAGGCTCGGAGGGCCCGAGACAACGGTCAGATCGGATGGAAGGTCCGGTCTAAAGCCCACTCTCCGACCGAAAGAAAGAGGCTCCAGCCGACCTATCCGACCCCACCTTCGCCGGGCCATGCCTATCGCTCGGACACGAGCTAGCATCCCCGTAGCTCGGTGAGACCGCTTGTTTACCTGCAGGTGCGGCCGTTCAGAGTCCTCCGGCAGCGGGAGAGTCATGGGAGCTGCCGAACTCAAAGGGGATAACGCCCCCACGATCCGGCCATGAAAGCCCCCGATGAAGACGTAACTCCCGCCGGGAAGCCCTCAGCTCACCGGACTCTTAAAAGGCGATGCACTATTTAAGTAAGGGAGACCCTCCGGAAGATGGTAAGATGAACTAGCCCTTCACATACCCTAAGCTCCTGGGCACGATTCGCTTCACCCTTGGTGGAGAGGATTCTCGCGCATCAGCTCTCTCCTCCCCTCATTATCGCTTCCACCATCGCTCTACTGACTTAGCCATCGGAGGGTTTTCCCCCAGGGAGATCCCCTGGGCCCTCTGATACGTTTCCCTTCTCTTGCAGATTCATCTTCTGGTGATCCACAGCCCGCTCAGGACTCAGCGCGAGATTCCGCCTCTTCAACGCATAAAACCCAAAACGCAACCCGGGACCCACAAAGGCGCTCTGAAAATTTCAGAAAAATACCGGCGTGCTCCTTACAACACCACGGAGCCAAGGAAATTCACGGGCACACCACCAACGGGTTCGACAATCTGGTATAAAAATCTGAAACCCACTCGGACACAATCCGTAACCCGCGGAAAGGCGATCCGAACCCGCAGACCCAGATCCGAAAAATATCCAAAAGCCCAGGGCATTATAGCCCTCCCCCCTTAAAGGAATTTCATCCTCAAAATTCTGGACTAGCACTAAGACACAGGGGAAGAACACATTGACCAACTGACAACGCTGTCAGAGCCCATGCACAGAAAACCTTGATTTTCACGAAAGCATCGATCCTGAGGGACACAGCCAGATTATCACCACGAACGACACCTCGCACCACATGCCACGCACACCGGCCATTAGATCAAGCACAACACAAAAGCACAAGTCTGGTATCACCTCAGTCACAACGAAAACCAATCATGGCACCGATGTCACTATCTCGCTCACCGAGGAGACACAATCCTCGTCACAAGACATAGCTACCGATCCATCCAATGGTTAGCAGATAAAACCCACATCAGCTTCACATCTAGCTGACAGTTCCTACACCCTTCTCAATGGAACAACAAATACAGAGCCTCCATCAGGTCACAACAGCATCTTCTATCTGTGAAAGACCACACGCCGGTCACCAACTGCTCGTCAACGGGACACCTCCACCGGCCCAACGGGCACGATCCAACTCACAACAGGCCATCTGCTGGCTCACACACAGACAATTACCACATCACGAGCTGAACTCCTCTTGGACTCTACATCCAAACTCAATCATCGTGCTAACTCAACCCTCTCGGGGAGCACGATGAAACCAAATGACAAGATCCTGGTGTCTTCGGTCATCACCTCACTCCACTCAGACTTACAGGGGAACCATCCCATGCTGGTCACCAAACCGGGGATAACCATTGCAACACCAACGTCCCATCAAGGACCTCCACGCACATGCGTCACTCTTCCGTCTTGTCTCATCAAATCCTTCGTCTTAATTACTCTAAGTGGACACCTGCCAATCCCGATTCCGCCCTCACCACAGAGCCACGGGACACCACCGGAAGAATTCATGGCACACGTCTCTAGGGGAGAAAAGTGCCACCCAAAATCATAGCAACCTGGTCGCCAACGCCGCAACCAATGCACCCTGGGTCCCCAGTCGATTATATATCTCACCGTCACAATCTGACATGACCATATAACCAACAAACGTTGTTGTGGTCGATCACACGGTTAGGCTCACCAACACTCACAGCCGCCAACTGGGACCCAAAGTCTGCCAGCGAACACTTCTCCAAAGAAGATCTCATTCAAGGACACGACTGGCAACACAAGCCGGGCACCAAGCCACCGACTCTAACCAACACGTCCTCGACCTCCGTCAGGCGACATTCTCAACAACCCCATCTGGGTCTAACACCGACGCCTGACACGGCTTCCATCACAGGAACAGGGTACTCATGTGGCACACTTGCCAACATTTTTGCCAACACTCCATCTTGCCAGTGCCAAGAACCATAATACCTCGAGCAACGGCACGGCAATAACACGTCTCACACAGAGGAACCAATCCTCCAATGCTCAACGCAAACTCAGGAATCCACCCGTAGCAACCAACGCTACGATCCCGAACCAGTGGGTTATGGACCCACCAGGCTTCCGCTGCGCACTCTGATACACGCGCGTACAGCCAACACGGCAACTCGGGACTCATCATCTCGACAATCCACAACTCGGCTGGTCAACTTCAGAAAATAGGGCGAGGAAAGCTCCATTACCTCGAACCCCAAGCACAGACTCACTCCCAATCTGGCAACCCTATGCAACTCCGTAGACTTCGATCTGCAATGAATCAGAAAATTCCAGCACCAGCCAAGAATGCGAACACCGCCCAACCAGCACTCATCCTTCCGGAACAGCGCCAGCACCCTTACACAGCAGGGGAAATGGGCACAACACTCGCAGCCAACCACCTTGCAAAAACACGGATCACATCTCGCACGGACTTTATGGCACACAGAGCCAACCAAATCCGGAAACATAATGCAAGACGACGAACCTTAGCCAAACACAATCTCTCCCACCCACGGAGAAACCAACACTCCTCTGACCAATCGGAGAAATTCCACGCTCGACCTGACCTCAAACCTCACACATGCTGGGAACAGCACTTTCCAGCACCGAGAATACCATCGCTTCCATCAGGTCAGTGCCTCCATCACACTCGACGAGTGTCACGTCGGACCACGATCACAGCATCTCTCGATGTACCGCCATTGCAATTCCTCAAACTGCAACACGCCACGCCAAGAGCCGCAACACAAGCCATAATCGACAACCGCCGACGCTCATCCTCGAGTCCCGAAACCACCACAGAACCTTCTCATCTCATCCAAATCCAAGGCGAACACAACCCATTGGCACACAAGAGCGTAGGAGCAATACCTATTGGGACACCACAGCCCAATCCTGCCTCAAAATCCGTAAGAATAACCAGGACCGACACGTCATTTCTAACACCATAGAGCATGACAAGAACATCAGACTCGACAAAACAATAGCTCACCGAGGAGATCCTCTGCTCACCCGAGTGCACCTCTCGATCAGAACACCCGTTCTGCCACCTCAAACCATGACCTTAACGACTCAGGGGCTGGATAAACCTCAAGCTAAAGTGGCCAACTCAAAAACAGCTCCCTTAGAGCATGCTCACGGCCACTTAATGACGAACAGTCCTCGCCAGCCACCTGACCTCGCTGCATACACCTCGAATGCAGCACCGCAGCAACGCACCTGCCGACAACCTCTGCCCGACACAGCACAACCGGGATCACCACCGATGAGGGAGAAGCTCTCAACCTCGATCCTTAGACCCCATGCCGGCACGAAAGCTGCGAACAACAACCACCTTAACAGCGTCGCGTAGCGCACTCAAGCTATCAAGCGAGAAATCTAGTGGAAAATAAACATAAAACCCTAGGCCAGCTGTCGACTGTACTGGACCTTAAGGACTCTGATCACTGTAATGTTTCGAATTCCTATGTACGTCCACAACCACCACTCTAATACCAGTTGTGAGGACCCAAGATTAGGATACCGGGAAGAACCCGATACCATTCGAATCCTGGCCCACCGCCCACGAGCCGGGAGGGCTCGGAAGGGCTAAAAGGAGTGTGCAGGCACAAAGAAATAGGAAATAAGGCAGGACAATTCAACAATTAATAGAAATAAATAAACAACTACTACAAAAGAGTCCAGTCCAATAGAAAGTACAGTCTAAAGGAGTAAAACGTACCACATGTCAAGTGAACACTCGGCCTGGCAAGCTGGCAACTGAGACACCTCTGAACAGCACCCTCGAACCTCGAGGAAGAACCGCCGCACCTGAAAAGCAGGGATGAGTCTCCAAACAGAGACTCAGCAGGGGTCCCGCAGAACCCCAACCGGAAACAATGGCGGTAGCGGAAAGGAAAGCTACAACTACAGTAGGAACAGTGAACCTGTGGCCGGTCAAAACTCGGCACTACAGTTACTCCTACTGTACCAGGAAAACACACCCCGGTCTCACGGTCGGGACTACCGAACCACACTAGTACCACTTACCGAAGTAAAAACCCACGGCAACCCCGCCGTAGAGGCCTGTCTCTCAGGACACGGCCAACCTGGACATGCTGTCCAAGGTGCAACCCCGACCACCCGGTCGTGGACACCGCACCAACAAGACGCAACCTCGGTAAAGCTACCAGCACCCTGGCCACTAACTCAGAAACACCAGCCGGTGCAGAAAACCAAGTCTCGCAGACGGGAAATGGAACCCGAAAATAGGAGAGTCATGTCTCACCTGACAGGAGTACCTGCCCACCAGAAGCAAGGCCAGATGCTCCACTCACGTCTTAGATCATGCCTCAGGTGCCCTCCTCGACCCCTGGTGGAACGGGGACACCGTACGAGTAACCACAGAACAAGTGACTAGCTGGGGTCGCGCTCGTCAGCGCTGGTCCTACTGCCCCCAACCATGTGTACACACACAGACCATACGTCCCAGGTCTGGCCCTCTGACTGGTTTTCCCCTCAGCCGGACTCTGGCGTCAAACGTGGGGCCCGACAGTAACCAGCCTAAAAACCGTCTCTCGGGGTAGCCTCGCCACCACTCCCTGGTGGGACCACTCGCGTATCGGAAGGCTACGACTAGTGGGGAGTAACTAATGTGACCACTCTCGGAAGAGAAACTCCGAGAACCACACACGCACCCTGCGCGAAAGTCAAGAAGGACCAAGTGGTGACGAGCCACTGGACTCTGGACGGTCCTCTAGACTCACTAAATCCAATGGTCCTTGAGTCACAAGACTTAGGGTCAAGACCGTCGTACGCAACAGCACAAGGCCGTCAATCTAGCCTAATCCCTAGGTCTAAAACTACTGTAGCATGAATACCGAGGTAGCTCACGAGCCACCGAGACCATTCCCTCGGGAAGGGAACTGAGAAGCCTTCCAGCACCCAGGCTGGACAGCTGGATTCACAGTCCAAGGCCACACGCATGGCCCCTGCGGAAAGCACCGAAGCACAAATCCCATGGCAGCTCACAAGCCGCCACGCTGATTCCCCATCCCAAGGAAAAGCGGAAACCTCCATCCCTAGGCTGGGAACTGGACCCGCAGTCCAAGGCCAAACACTTGGCCCACTCGGGAACCATCTTCCGCAGAAACCCACGACATGCGGGGGAACCCCACCGCACTCACATCGATACACGGTGACTCGATCGAGCGTAACACAAAGCCCGGAACACACACACCTACGGGCACGCTAGTCGAGGTAACACGACACCTCCAAACACCCTAGAAACACGGACACGGAACCTATGGGGTGTCTAGGACACTCACGAGGCCGACTACAACTCACGAAAACCACGATCGAAGAGAAACGGGACTACAAACCACTCGGTGCAGCCCAGAGTCTAGCGGTCCAACCTTGGGCCGCTACAGTCTCTAGCGGCCCAACACTCATCCGCTACAAGGACTCTGGCGGTCCAACCAAGGTGCGCCAGATGGATGAGTCACACTGGCTCTGGCGCACCCATCCCAGGCCGCCATAGCGCTCTAGCGGTCAAGCCTTAATGCGCTAGAATCCCTCTAGCGCCCGTACCTACGGTCGCTAGAGGCACGTGACTCCCGACGGTCAGAAAGCACGTGACTCGAGTCCCGACGGTCAAAAATGAGGTAGCTGTCTAACCCTAGGCTGCCACACGCTCTAGCGGTTTATCGTGCGGCCGCTAGGCCGACGGACGCCCTGCTGACAAAACAGTAACCTGTGGCGCACCCGCCTTGGGCCGCCACAGCATCTGGAGCTCCTACCCTGGGCCACCAGAGACTCTGGCGGTCTCTGGAAGGACCGCCACACTAGCCCGAGAACGGACCGGCGAGAAAACCCCAAAAATCCAAACCACGCCCCCAAACATCCATGGATGAGGGGGAAAACAAGGGGGAAGCTCCCTTATACCCCCTAGCATGCATCTACACCCTCGAATCCGTCTGAAACGCGACGAAACGATAGATCGGGCGACCACTCCCCAAAACATGGATTTTCCCCAAAAAGCTCAAATAGGCCCTCTTGGCTCACCACGGCCTACAAAACTCGCGGGAAAGGAAGAGCACGAGCTGGCGGTCCATCTCCCTACCTCCACCGAAGATTTCACGCGTCGAGGTCACTGATCTGCAAAGAAATCGCCATGAAACCCTCGCCGTTCCACGAACCCGCGACCGAGCTTCACCGCGCCTCCACCGCCTCAATCCTCACCCATCCTCGCCCGTGCCTCGCCCACGCCGTCCCCGCCTCGCCCACGCTCCGCTCCGTCGGCCACCGGAGAGAGAGGGAGAGAGGAGAGAGCATGAGAAGAGAGAGGGAGAGTGTAACGACCCGAGAATCCGATTACCGGGAAGGCCCGATAACCCGAGACTCGCACCGCCACCCACGAGCCCAAAGACTCGGAAGGGTTAAAAAGGATGGTGTGGAGACTACACAAGTATCACAAATAATTGCAGAAATTAAACAGTTATAATATTAAGCAGGAAATAAATTAACATTTTACATGGTCCACAATAGAAATTAACAACAATAACAATAGTCCACGACTAGTACAGTGACAAGAAAGAAAAGTATAGCTACACGGGACATACCCCGGCTCTGACCTCTGGCACTACCTCTGGGCACCCGCACCACGCTGCACCCCAGACGCGCTCCCCCGGGGCGGCGCCTCACCTGAAACACGGTGAAAACACGCAGGGAATGAGTCTCGGAACAAGACTCAGTAGGGATCACTCGAACCCTACCTCGTAAAATGAGAAACCACTACACTAGCGGTAGGAGAGTACCTCGGAAACGGAATCCCCGTACTCTACAGAACAAGGGTCCCATGGCACGCAAACCGACACACGTGCCACGGTAAGAAGACCGAAACTCAACGATTAACCCGACAAAACCCGAAGGTCGGAAACACCTGACTGACAGACTGCCACTCCGTACTCGACAGGAGTACCACCCACTAGAAGCACAGCCGGTAGCGTCCCCTGACGTCTTACGCCGCGCCGCAGGTGAACCGCCTGGCGTGGTAGCTCCTACCAGAGGCGCGAACACCGTACAAGTAACCACAAACAAGTGACTAGCTGGGGTCACGCCCGTCGACGTGCGTCCACTGTCCCCAACCACGTGTGCACACACAGACCACGCGTCCTAGGTCTGGCCCTCTGACTGGTTTTCCCCTGGCACTGGACTCTGATGTGACGAGGGGCCCGACGGTAACCAGTCTAACACCGTCCTCAGGGTAAGCCCGTACACCACTCCCTGGTGCGATCAGCACACGCGTACTGATAGGCTACGACTAGTGGAGGGTCACAAAGGAGTAGACTCTCGAGTCAACGGAAAACAACGTCCGAATCCAACAACGTGTGGGAATCACCCCACGCACCAGCCCCGTCGCACGGTGGCCACAGTCGGAGTAAAAACGGGGTTGCCACCCTCGTGGGGCAACCAGGCATGTGACGGTCCACCCTAGGGCCGTCACAAGCAAGTAACGGTCTAGGCGAGACCGTTACATGCGCCTAACGGTTCAAAACAGACCGTCACACGGTCAGAGGGGAAAGGGATGTAACGGCCTGGTCCAGGCGCGTTACAAGAATGTAACGCGCTTGGCCCCATGCGTTACACACCCCCCCACGCTCCCAAAGCCAAAAGGGATGTAATGGCCCAGCCCGGCGCGTCACACGCATGTAACGCGCCTGGCCCAGTGCATTACATGACCCTCACACTTGGGGTGAAAATAGGAAGTAACGCGCCTGCCCCAGCGCGTTGCACGCATGCAACGCGCCTAGCCCGGTGCGTTACATGGCCTGACCCCCAACGGTCACAAACCAACGGTCGAAAGTCCCCTGACGGCCCAGCCCAGGCGCGTCACAAGCAAATGGCGGTCAGTCGTGGGACCGTCTCTGTCCCTGACCCCCTAGGGCTAAACAAAGGGAATGTAACGGCCCAACCTAGGCGCGTTACAACATGTGACGGTCCCTGGAAGGACCGTCACACTCACCTGACGGCGAAAACGGCGGGAATGCCCAAAAACTTCGACCACGCCCCCGTGCCTCCACCGGAGAGGGGGAAAACAAAGGGGAAGACCCCTGGGGACCCCTAGCATGCATCTAAGCCATCCAAACGAGAAATCACGGGCTAAAACCATAGATGGGGCGAGCTCTCCCCAAATCATGGAAAACCCCAAACCCGCTCAATCAAACCCCTCTCGGCCTCCCCGCGGCCTACAAACCACGGGAATGAATGGCAAGAGGCTAAGGAATGTCACCCTACCTCAATGGAGCGAATGCTCCGCCGGATCGCCCACAACCCACGAAGAACGCCTTAGAAAACCCTCGTCCTTCAAGCTTCCCACGCTCGCCGCACGCCCCCACGATCGCCTCGCCGCCGCCCACGAAACCGCGCCGTCGCCCCGCCGCCGTCTACAGCCGGAGAGGGGTCCGCCGCCATCAACCGGGAGGAAGAGAGGGAGAGGGTTACGGTGGAGGAGGAAGGAGGAAGAAGAAGAAGAGGGTGGGGGGGAGAGAAAATAGGGGGGTTTTATAGAAAATCTGAAAAATCTGAAAAATTCCAAAAAATAGAAAATTACACCCCCGCGATCCTCGGAACGCACCGATCGCAACGGTACCGGTTCACCCGCAGCGAGCTTTCGAAGTAAAAGCCGAAACACACACCGAAAATCAGAAAATACACACGGAAAAGCCGCGGAACGCCTCCGGGCCTCCGAAACAACTCCGGATCGCGCCGATCCGAACACGAAAGATGTCCGAAACAAAATTTCGGACACAACGGAGTCAGACACTCCGAAAACCAAATCCGGAACCCACGAAGAAAGGATCCGAAAGGTCCGGGATATTATAACCCTCCCCCCTTAAGGAATTTCGTCCTCGAAATTGAGAACAACCAAAGGGGAAAGAAGAGGAAGACTCACTCAAACAGATACGGGAACTGCTGACGCATCTCGTCCTCACGTTCCCACGAAGCCTCACCACCAGAGTGTCGTTGCCACACGACCTTTACCATGGGAATAACCTTGTTCCGCAGGCGCTGCTCTCGCCTATCCTCCACGCGGATCGGAAACTCTGGGAGAGAAAGATCTGGAGTCACCTCAGGCCAAACAGAAAACTCGAGCACATGAGAGTCATCGGGCAAATACTTCTGCAACATCGAGACGTGGAACACGTCATGCACCGACGCCAACTCAGGAGGTAACTGCAACCGGTAAGCAACCTCACCGATGCGCTCCACAATCGCGAAAGGACCAATATAGCGGGGACTCAGCTTCCCACGCCGTCCAAAACGCATCACCCCCTTCATCGGAGAAACTCTCAAGAACACATGATCGCCCACGGTGAACTCGAGAGGCTGCCTCCTACGGTCAGCATAGCTCTTCTGCCGACTCTGGGCCGCCAACATGTTCTGACGAACCAGGTGCACAACATCCACACATTGCTGCACCAATTCCGGTCCCGTCAAAACACGCTCACCCACCTCAAACCAATCAAGTGGAGTCCGACAAGGACGCCCATACAATACCTCATAAGGAGCCATGCCGATGCTCGAATGATAGCTGTTGTTATAGGCAAACTCCACCAACGGTAGGTGATGAATCCAACTCCCCTGCCACTCCAGGCAGCAGGATCTCAGCATGTCCTCCAAAGTCTGAATGGTCCTCTCAGACTGACCATCTGACTGAGGATGATACGCCGAGCTAAATGCCAACTCCGTGCCAAGAGCTCGCTGGAAACTCCTCCAGAATCTAGAAGTGAAGCGCGGATCCCGATCCGACACGATCGAAATGGGAACCCCATGCAACGGCACGATCCGCTCCACATAAAGACGAGCCAACTTAGACACGCTCCAGCTGACTTTGACCGGTAACAACCGCGTCACCTTCGTCAGCCGATCCACCAGCAACCAAATACTGTCCTGCCCACTCGGGATCCTCGGCAATCCCACCACGAAATCCGTGGTCACATGGTCCCACTTCCAAGCAGGAACATCCAAGGGCTGGAGAGTACCTCCTGGTCGCTGATGCTCCGCCTTCACCTGCTGACAGATCAGGCACCTGGCCACAAACTCTGCGACATCTCTCTTCATGCCAGGCCACCAGAACTGCCTCCGTAAGTTCCGATACATCTTCGTCGCACCCGGGTGCACAGTGTACCTGCTCCCATGAGCCTCGCGTAACACCGCACGACGAACCTGCTCCTCCGCTGGGACGTACAGCCTGCCGCGAAACCTAGCAGCGCTATCCTCACCCAGCTCCACATCAGCCATAGCTAGAATCCGGGCAACTCAGGGTCTGCATGCTGAGCCTCTGTCACCTGACGACGAATAGCAGGAGTGACAGTCAGACTCGCAAGCACTGCCAACCCTGGCTCCTGGGGAATCTTGAGCCTGAAAGATACCTCGGGCACTTGTTCCCAGAGCCTCCACTTCCTCAATATCAAGGTACTGACCGCAACCTTCCGACTCAAGGCATCAGCAACGACATTCATCCTACCCGGCTGATAAGATAGGGTGAAGTCATAATCCTTCATGAACTCCATCCAACGCCTTTGCCTGAGGTTCAGATCTCTCTGCGAGAGCACATACCTCAAACTCTGATGGTCAGTAAACACCTCGAACTTCTCGCCGTACAGATAATGCCTCAGATCTTCAGCGCGAAGATCACCGCCGCCAACTCAAGGTCATGGGTAGGGTAGTTCTCCTCGTGGGGCTTTAGCTGCCGAGATGCATAAGCCACCACTCTACCATGCTGCATCAACACAGCTCCCAACCCAACGCCGGAAGTATATGTACACACCACGAAACCTCCCGATCCAGAAGGCAAAACTAACACCGGAGCCGAGGTGAGCAATCTCTTCAGTTCCCTGAAGCTCTGCTCACACTCCTCGGACCAAACGAAAGGCACATCCTTCCGCGTGAGCCTAGTCATCGGGGCCGCAATGCGAGAAAAATCCTGAATAAATCGACGATAATAACCCACAAGCCCTAAGAAACTCCGGATCTCCGTCACCGACCTCGGCCTCGGCCACTGCATCACTGCCTCGACCTTGGCGGGGTCCACGGAAATGCCATCACCAGAAATCACGTGCCCTAGAAAGTGCACCTCGCTGAGCCAAAACTCGCACTTGCTGAGCTTCGCATACAACTGGTGATCTCGCAACGTCTGCAGCACCACACCCAAATGGTACGCATGCTCCTCGGCAGACCGCGAATAAACAAGGATGTCATCCACGAAGATGACCACGAACTGGTCCAAATACTGATGAAACACCCTCTGCATCAAGTCCATGAAGGCTGCAGGGGCATTGGTGAGCCCGAACGGCATCACCAAAAACTCATAATGCCCGTACCTCGTACTGAACGCAGTCTTCTCCACATCGGACTCGCGAATTCTCAGCTGATAGTAACCGGACCGCAAATCAATCCGCAAGAACACTCGCGCAGACTGCAGCTGGTCGAACAAATCATCAATCCGCGGCAACGGATACTTGTTCTTAATGGTCACATCATTCAGCTGCCGATAGTCAATGCACAAGCGTAGACTACCGTCCTTCTTCTTCACAAACAACACGGGCGCACCCCAAGGGGAAAAACTAGGACGAATATACCCCTTAGCCAACAGTTCCTGCAACTGCGCCCTCAACTCCCTCAACTCAGCGGGGGCCATACGGTAGGGAGCCTTCGCCAAAGGTCCCGTACCCGGCACAACCTCGATCACGAAATCGATCTCCCGCTGGGGAGGTAATCCATGCAACTCCTCGGGAAAAATGTCGGGAAACTCGCACACCACCGCAATGTCCTCGACATCCCGCTCCATCCGGTCAGACACAACCACGGACGCGAGAAAACCCTGACAGCCTGAATCAAGCAATCGACGGGCTCGAATAGCAGAGATAAGGAATCGAGAAGAGGCGGAACGGATACCTTGGAAATAGAAGGTCCTCTTGCTCGGATGCTGGAAGTAGACCCTCTTCATTCTACAATCCACCACCGCTCCATGGGTCTCGAGCCAATCCATGCCTAGAATCACATCATAATCCCGAAGCTGCAACGCATACAACCTGCCTGGCATACTCCGCCCATCGATCCAAACCGGAACCTGATCGAAGCAATACGGAGTGATCATAAAATCACCCGAAGGCAACTCCACTGCCAAATCACAGGACAACTGGGTCACCGGCTCCTCGACGCTCGACGCGAAATCCTCCGAAATAAATGAATGAGACGTGCCAGAATCAAATAAAATCTGAGCCGCATAACCCAAAATCTGAACGGTACCTTCCACGAGCTGCGACGCCACTGCCTCTACCCTGGTCATGTGCGTGATCAGGCCCCGAGCCCTCTGTCTGCCTCCCACACTAGCTGACCTGGGTAGCGGCGGATATTGTCCCTGCTGCTGCTGCTGCTGCCTCTGCTGCTGGGGAACCTACTGCTGCTGAGGAAACTGCTGTTGCGGCGGCCTCTGAGGACAGTCGCGCGCCATATGCCCTGGCTGGTCACACCGAAAACAGATGATCGGCGCCGTGCACTACCTGCCTGGGTGGGTCCCACCACACCGTGGACAAGGTCCTCGCGATCCACCCCCTGATCCCTGATGCTGCAAAGGAATCGACTGCTGTACACTGCCCGATGAAGCTTGCCCCTGATCCTTGGACTTCTTCTTTCAGAAATTCTTCGCGAAGAACTTCTTGACCTTCGTGCCAAAGGACGTAGGTCCTGTCACCGAAGCTGCCGATGCCGGTACTTCTGAACCACCCGGCGCATGCTGGAAAGAACCTTGCTGCTGGGTAACCGACTGCTGGCTGCGACCTGACAAGGACTGCCCCTGGCTGATCGGTCCTCGGATCCTCTGCATATCCATCTCTAATGAAGCCGCAACACGAGACATTGTCTCTAGATCAGTGGCCCCGTTCGCAATCAAATGGTGCCTCAGCTCCAGCCTCAAGCCCTGCACAAACTGCGCGGTCTTCACCCTCTCATGATCCATGATGTGAGGTGCATACCGACCCAGCTCGACAAATCGGGCCCTGTAATGCAACACGGACATGTCACCCTGCACCAGCTCCAGAAACTCCCGCATCCGCTGCGTAGCAACATAATCTGGACAGTACGTACGCTCGAAAGCACTGACGAAATCATCCCACTTAATCTGCTCAAGTGGACGAAGCTGAAAAGACGTCTTCCACTCGAAAGACCACCACCTCCGAGCCGTACCCTGCAACTGGTTGTAGGCCAACACCACTCTGTCCTCGGCAACACTCTTCGCAGAACTGAACACCCGCTCTATCTCATCGAGCCAATCACGAGCCGCATCAGGGTCTGCCTGGCCGCTGAAGTAAGGTGGATGGAACTGCATGAAGTCCCTCACTACTCGGCCTGGCCCACCCCTGACTGACGAGCCCTCACCAGCCTCTCCGCCGAACTGCTGAGACATAAGGTGATACATGCCACGGAAGAAATCTTCGGCCCCCGGAACTCTCGCAGTATCCGCGGCCTCGGTAGCCCCCGGTGGCGCTCTACTATGCTCCTCCTAGTCCCTCTGGACCCCCTGCTGGATCTCCTGGCCTCCAGCCGACTGCTCCTGCTGAGAGCGAGAGCTCCGCCTCGGCGCCATACTCGCTCCTAAAGCACAAGACAGAAAACACTAAAACGGCAAGGTCAAAATAAACCCGCGGTGCCCAATGCCAGCGTCACCTGTACATCATTGCTGTGGACTAGTGGACCACTACAATTACCTATGATTCTCATGTAATTCCACAACCGCGCTCTGATACCAACTGTAACGACCCGAGAATCCGATTACCGGGAAGGCCCGATAACCCGAGACTCGCACCGCCACCCACAAGCCCGAAGACTCGGAAGGGTTAAAAAGGATGGTGTGGAGACTACACAAGTATCACAAATAATTGCAAAAATTAAACAGTTATAATATTAAGCAGGAAATAAATTAACATTTTACATGGCCCACAATAGAAATTAACAACAATAACAATAGTCCACGACTAGTACAGTGACAAGAAAGAAAAGTACAGCTACACGGGGCATACCCCGGCTCTGACCTCTGGCACTACCTCTGGGCACCCGCACCACGCTGCACCCCAGACGCGCTCCCCCGGGGCGGCGCCTCACCTGAAACACGGTGAAAATACACAGGGAATGAGTCTCGGAACAAGACTCAGTAGGGATCACTCGAACCCTACCTCGTAAAATGAGAAACCACTACACTAGCGGTAGGAGAGTACCTCGGAAACGGAAGCCCCGTACTCTACTGAACAAGGGTCCCATGGCACGCAAACCGACACACGTGCCACGGTAAGAAGACCGAAACTTAACGGTCAACCCGACAAAACCCGAAGGTCAAAAACGCATGACTCACATACTGCCACTCCGTACTCGACAGGAGTACCACCCACTAGAAGCACAGCCGGTAGCGTCCCCTGACGTCTTACGCCGCGCCGCAGGTGAACCGCCTGGCGTGGTAGCTCCTACCAGAGGCGCGAACACCGTACAAGTAACCACAAACAAGTGACTAGCTGGGGTCACGCCCGTCGACGTGCGTCCACTGTCCCCAACCACGTGTGCACACACAGACCATGCGTCCTAGGTCTGGCCCTCTGATCAGTTTTCCCCTGGCACTGGACTCTGATGTGACAAGGGGCCTGACGGTAACTAGTCTAACACCGTCCTCAGGGTAAGCCCGTACACCACTCCCTGGTGCGATCAGCACACGCGTACTGATAGGCTACGACTAGTGGAGGGTCACAAAGGAGTACACTCTCGAGTCAACGGAAAACAACGTCCGAATCCAACAACGTGTGGGAATCACCCCACGCACCAGCCCCGTCGCACGGTGGCCACAGTCGGAGTAAAAACGGGGTTGCCACCCTCGTGGGGCAACCAGGCATGTGACGGTCCACCCTAGGGCCGTCACAAGCAAGTAACGGTCTAGGCGAGACCGTTACATGCGCCTAACGGTTCAAAACAGACCGTCACACGGTCAGAGGGGAAAGGGATGTAACGGCCTGGTCCAGGCGCGTTACAAGAATGTAACGCGCTTGGCCCCATGCGTTACACACACCCCCACGCTCCCAAAGCCAAAAGGGATGTAACGGCCCAGCCCGACGGGTCACACGCATGTAACGCGCCTGGCCCAGCGCGTTACATGGCCCTCACACTTGGGGTGAAAACAGGAAGTAACGCGCCTGCCCCAGCGCGTTGCACGCATGTAACTCGCCTAGCCCGGTGCGTTACATGGCCTGACCCCCAATGGTCACAAACCAACGGTCGTAAAGCCCCTGACGGCCCAGCCCAGGCGCGTCACAAGCAAACGGCGGTCAGTCGTGGGATCGTCTCTGTCCCTGACCCCCTAGGGCTAAACAAAGGGAATGTAACGACCCAACCTAGGCGCGTTACAACATGTGACGGTCCCTGGAAGGACCGTCACACTCACCTGACGGTGAAAACGGCGGGAATACCCAAAAACTTCGACCACGCCCCCGTGCCTCCACCGGAGAGGGGGAAAACAAAGGGGAAGACCCCTGGGGACCCCTAGCATGCATCTAAGCCATCCAAACGTGAAATCGCGGGCTAAAACTATAGATCGGGCGAGCTCTCCCCAAATCATGGAAAACCCCAAACCCGCTCAATCAAACCCCTCTCGGCCTCCCCGCGGCCTACAAACCACGGGAATGAACGGCAAGAGGCTAAGGAACGTCACCCTACCTCAATGGAGCGAATGCTCCGCCGGATCGCCCACAACCCACGAAGAACGCCTTAGAAAACCCTCGTCCTTCAAGCTTCCCACGCTCGCCGCACGCCCCCACGATCGCCTCGCCGCCGCCCACGTCACCGCGCCGTCGCCCCGCCGTCGTCTACAGCCGGAGAGGGGTCCGCTGCGGTCAACCGGGAGGAAGAGAGGGAGAGGGAGAGGGTTACGGTGGAGGAGGAAGGAGGAAGAAGAAGAAGAAGAAGAAGAGGGTGGGGGAGAGAGAGAAAATAGGGGGGGTTTATAGAAAATCCAGAAAATTCCGAAAAATAGAAAATTACACCCCCGCGATCCTCGGAACGCACCGATCGCAACGATACCACTCGTGCCCAGGTGAACGGCCCGGTTCACCCGCAGCGAGCTTCCGAAGTAAAAGCCGAAACACACACCGGAAATCAGAAAACACACACGAAAAAGTCGCAGAACGTCTCCGGGCCTCCGAAACAACTCCGGATCGCGCCGATCCGAACATGAAAGATGTCCGAAACGAAATTTCCGACACAACGGAGCCGACACAACGGAGCCGGACACCAGATCCGGGACCCACGAAGAAAGGATCCGAAAGGTCCGAGATATTACAGAGAGAGTGAGAAATAAGAGATGGGGAGAGAGAGAAAAAAAGGGGGGGTTTATAGAAAATCTGGAAATTCCAAAAAATACAAAAAAAAATAGAAAAACATACCTCCGCGATCCTCGAAACACGTTAATCGCCGTGGTAACGTCCCGGTGTCGGAGAATGCAACGGTTCACCTTGTACGGGGTTCCGAAGGTCCGACAAACGGAAAACACGCGTAAAACCCAAAACGTAACCCGGGACCCACCAAGGCGCTCCGAAAATTCCAGAAAAATACCGGCGTGCTCCTCACAACACCACGGACCCAAGGAAATTCACGGGCACACCACCAATGGGTCCAACAATCCGGCATAAAAATTTGAAACCCACTCGGACACAATCCGCAACCCGCGGAAAGGCGATCCGAACCCACAGATCCAGATCCGAAAAATATCCGAAAAGTCCGGGGCATTACGGGCCCGTCGTCCGTGTGGGAATCCACGGCTCACGGGGACTTATGGAGGTCCCGGATAAGATCACCTAGTCGATCCCAAGGAATATGGAGGCGAGAGGATTACTTACCACGGTAGGAATGCGACTATGATATGCAATGCATGGCCTTATGTGCACCTGAGTGCATGCAATTTCTAGCCTAAAACTAGAAAAGCAAGACAAAATTAAACTATGCAAACATGATCCAAATAAGATAAATAGTATATGGATGGAAAGATAATACAAAGGTCTACACAACGGGCCCAATAACAAATCCATCTGACCCCGGGAGGTCAATCAAATAACTGAGCAAAGTTGCCCACATGAACCTGTGAGCAGACCACATGCAGATTTTATGGATAAAATACTAAAACGATGACAATTTTTAACTAAGCAAACGTAAACCAAATGATGCAAACAGTATATGGATAGAATGACAACACAAAGGTCTACACAAAGAACCCAAGAACATATCAATTGGACCTCAGGAGGTCAATCAAATCATCCAAGAAAGTTGCTCACGTGAACCTGTGCACAGACAACATGCAGATTTTATGGACAAAATGCTAAAATGATGACAATTCTTAATTAAGCAAATGATACCCAAATGATGCAAATAAGCTATGGATGGAAAGATAATACAAAGGACTATCCAATGGAATAAAAATCAGTGCAATCAGATGTCAGGAAGGTAGCCAAATCACTGAGCAAAGATGTACCTGTGAACCTGTCCCTACACCTGCCTGCAGAACTTATGCAGAAAACGTAAAAAGTTGGACAATATTAGACTATGCAAATGTGACCCAAATAGTGCAAATAGTATATGGATGGAAAGCCAATACAAAGGGCTATCCAACGGAATAAAAATCAGCTCAATCGGACACCGGGATCAAAAGTTATGCCTCGATGAATAGGGTCCCGTGGGCATGCGTGCAGAACTACCAGAATCCCCTTGCGGTCTACCAAATGACCGTTTTTGAACCCCTTTGTAACGACCCAAAATCCGAACACCGGGATGGCCCGATAGCCCGAATCTCGAACCGCCACCCATGAGCCCGAAGACTCGGAAGGGTTGAAAGGATGGTGTGGAGATACACAAGAATCTAAAATAATTGCAGAGTTACGCATACTAAATGAATTAAGCAGGAAGCAATTAATAACATTAATAAAATTACATGGTCCACAAAAATAACAGCAGTCTAAAATAGACAATAGTCCACAACTAGTACAGTCCAAAGAAAAGTACAACTACACAGGGCATACCCCGGAACTGGCAACTGGCAACTAACCCTGGGCACCTGAACCACGTGGAGCCTCTGAAGCGCTCCCGTGAAGCCTTGTCTCACCTGAAACACGGTGAAAACACGTAGGGAATGAGCCTTAAAACACAAGGCTCAGTAGGGATCATCCATTTCCCACCTCGTAAACCGAGAAACTACGCGAAAAGTAACTACAAGCTACTACGACGGCTAGTGCCGAACACACGGCACGAAAATCGGGACAACTCGTCAAAAGCCAAAGAGTCACTACCACACAAAGATAGGAGTACCAACCCACTAGAAGCAAGGCCGGATGCGTCCACTGACGACTTAATCCGCGCCTCGGGAGTCCCCCTCGACCCCTGGTGGAATGGGGACACCGTACAAGTAACCACAGCACAAGTGACTAGTTGGGGTCGCGCTCGTTAGCGTGGGTCCAACCGCCCCTAACCACGTGTGCACACACAGACCGTGCATCTCTGGCCTGGCCCTCTGACTGGTTTTCCCCTCAGCTGAACTCTGGCTGGTAGACGTGGGGCCCGACGGAAGCCAGTCTAAAACTGTCTCTCAGGGTAGCCTCGCCACCACTCCCTAGTGGGACCACTCGCATGTCGGAAGGCTACGACTAGTGGATGGTCACTAAAGGAGTAGACTTTCTAGTCAACGAAAAATGACGTCTAAACCGGACAAAGTACAAGGGCCGCTCCTCGTACCGACACCGACTCACGGTGACACGAGCCGAGAACACCAACTCCTGGGATCCCACGGCACCCTTACGTGTGGCCCCCACATGATGCCTTGCATCAGTCAGACCACGGGTAAGTACGCGGATCGAGATCCACTCACCCGGGACTCGAATCGACAAAACATAACTCCGGTCGGACATTGATCTCTGGCAGTCCACGTTTGGGCCGCCATAGAGTCTGGAGGTCCAGAATTGGGCCGCCACAGGGACTGTAGCGGTCCAACAATGGGCCGCCACACCCTGGGTTGTGAAAGAAATAGCGGTCCTGATGCGGGACAATATGCTCTGATACCAAACTTGATGCGGGACCGACTGACTCGCTAGCTAACCTACGACACTAGAGAGTGCGACCAGCACGCGCACGTGACAAGGCAAGCCGGTGTGACCGACTAACGTGAAATCCCTCCGGGTGGAGGCGTCTCTCAACAGAACTCCGAACCACGGCCGTCCCAAGGAGGGAGGCGCGACGGGGTCACAACGGGCGAGAGGCCGCGGGACGACATGGGAGTCTAGTCCGAGCTCGGTGCTCGACTAGGGCCAAGGGAGGTGGGCACTCTCAACTCTCAACCAGCAGTGATAAATACCGTCTAGCTAGGCCCTACACTCACTTGCGCGGCACATTCAATCGCATACGAGACAAGCAAACAACAAAGGAAGGAGCGAGACACGTACCTCCACGCCTAGGCGTGGGGAAGGAACCCCGGCCATGCCACACACCCACCGGTACATCAAACAAACAATATTACATAACCAAATGGTGCCCACTCCTCGCAGGGAGGTAACGGGCTACAAGCTCAATCCGGTAGCGTGCGGCGTGGGGTGACGGGTACCGGGTCGGGGCAGCTCGATGTCCACAGGTCCGCCTCGGGCTGCTGCAAGGAAGGAGTCTTCCGGCGCCTCGCTGTAATAGGGGACGCTCCTCCGGGAAGAAGAGGTACGTCGCTGGGCCCGGAGACGCGTCGGGAGTGCACTTGGGAAGGGGGCGACTAGCTGGCCACCCTGCGCAGGTTCTGTCCAGCAGCTGGATGGCGACACCGATAGGTCCCCTTAATCACGTCCGGGACCTGCAAAACTCGGCGGGGGCGCTGATGGGGATACCCCAGGGGCGCCCGTGGAAGGAGAGCCGCTGCTGAGGCCGCTGGTGGCTGTGGCGATTCGTCGAACACCTGGCGTGCAGTCGACCGGCCTGTCTGCTCACAGTGATAGAGGCCGCGAGAACGGCCGGTACGTGACCCTCCGGACAGCAAATGTGGCAGGGTCTTCTCTGGTAGATGGCTGACAGGGGAGGCTAATGGTGGGTTGTGGTGGCCGGTGGGGTACCGTGGGACTTTCGGGCGTGGGTGGCGAAGGAGGTTGGGGTCACAGTCTGCAATTCAGGGCAGTAAGAACTGTGACTCCCGGAAGGGCAGTAATGGCGAGGGGTTGTATGAGGATTCCGGGTCTGTGGCGATTACTGGAGATGGGGTATGGTGTGAGGGGGTGGCCTACCAAATTTCAGGGCAATCAGAGGTGGCTAGAGGGTGGTCCCTTTGGAGGTCCCTGCTGACTGGTCCCACACGGGTACTGTAGCAGAGAACTGCGCACAGAAAGTGTGTACAAAGGGAACTCTCAGCCCCGATGGAAATTTGAGGCGAGACCAGAGGGGCTGGATTCGTGACTGGGAGGGGAACAAATGTTATGAAGGGACTGGTGATGTTCGGGGGCAGGAGAGGCATGCAAACGGGGACCCAAGTCGGTTCAGGTCACAGGCGAGACTGCCAGGGAGGCAGTCAGCGCGACGAAAGTGTCTGTGAAGACAACTTTCTGTGACGAACGAGTTTTGGGGCGAGGTCAGAGGGGTTGGAAAGCTAACAGGCAAAGGCACAAAAACCTAGAAGACACTCCTGGGGTTTGCTGTCAGGAACTGGGCATACCGTTCGCAACTTCGGGCCCCTAGTGTGCAGGTCGGACAGGTACTCCGGGGTCGAGCAGCACGCCTCCACGATCGCCGTCACCTCGTCGACCGGATCGCCCGTGGACGTGGGGAAGAAGACCGCTGGCGTGGAATCCCTGGAGAAGGTCTCCTACCCCTGGGCGTCGCACCCAAGGACTGGAGAGGGGGTGAGGGCGTCGCACCCTCAAGGAGGAAGAAGAAGGGATCGCCCCTTTCACAATGTGGCACTCCACAATGAACACTCAAACATCAATTTTTCATTACCCTTTTGAAAAGAAAATACAATGTCTTTTTATATGGGATGGGGAAAGGCTAGGTTTAAACCCTAGCCAAGGGGGAAAGGGAGGAGGGGTGCGGCCACACCTAGGGAAGGAATTTCAAACTTCCTAGAATCTAGGAGTGAATGGGGGGGGGGGCGGCCAAAAGAGAGGGGGGGGCAAGTGGGGAAGGCGGCTGCCATTCTCTCCAAGAGGAGGAGGGAGTGGTCCGCCCCCCAACCCTAACCCTAGGGTGGGCGCGGATCCCAAGGTGGGCCCAGGGGTGGTGGAAAGTGGGCAGCCCTATTGGGCCAGGGATGTGAACCAAGAAGTGGCCCAATAACCCCCCTAGCCTCTAGCAAGCCTACAAAACACAAATAAAGCCTAATTGGCCTAAAAAAAAGGTCCATGGCTGAAAGAAATTGTCCACATACGGACTAAACCAAGGCCCAACATGGCCCAAAGCATAAAATAAGTGATGATAGCTCCGCTAATCTGCCAACTGGTCGCCGAGCCAAAGGGATGCCGGCGAGATCCGTGTACTCCGTCGTAAACTGTGGCGCGTGTCCTCACCAATTCTCCCCGGGTGGGAAGAACTCGACCCCGTCGAGTAAGGGTCACAGTCGCTCAGGTAACGCTCCAGCAAGTCCGGGTCAATCCGCTCCAGCTCTCCCCGCGTGATCCAGGTGTCGTCTGTCGCAGGGCGCCCTCTCCAACGCACTAGGAAGCGCTGGTAGGCCCCGCTCCTGGTGGTGGTCACCTGCTCATCCAGTATACAATCGATGTGCTCGCGCCTCTGTAATGGGGCTGGAGGAGGTGGACTCTCAGAAGGTGTATCGCTCACAACAGGAAGGGGAAGCCCAAGAAGCTCACTGGGAATCACTGCTGGATCCCGATAGGCCACCAGATCAGAGACGTTGAACGTCGAACTGATCCCATAATCATCTGGCAGCTCAATCTCATATGCGTTAGACCCAATCCGCCTCAGAACTCGGAAGGGTCCGGCACCGCGGTCCTGGAGTTTCTTTACGGCCCCCGAAGGGAACCGTTCAGGTCTGACCCTGATCATGACATACTCTCCCTCGCGGAACTCACGGGTGTGTCGATGCGCATCAGCTAATTCCATATAACGTGCGTTGCTGGCCTCGAGGTGGTGATGATGCAGACTCCGAATAAGATATGTAGACTCATACCTATGTGAATGCAGAGGTGGTCCTGGACATCCAAACATGGACCTAGCATGCTTATGACTCCTATATGATTGGACAACACGGGGAGGTCCTGGACAACCAAAGTTGTATCTATCATGCATGTGTGTCCTACCAAGTGTGCTAGACTTTGGGGGACCAATATGAATAGACTCACTCACCATGTAACCCCTATATGATTGTGGACGGGATGATTCATGAAAGAGAGATAAAGGAGTGAAAGGAGAGTGATAATGGACCATCTGGGGCTCCCTCCTAGCCAAACTCTGGGGTGTGGGTTCATGCATGGAAGGAGAGTGATAATGGACGTCCTCGTCACAAGGGGTGAGGAAATATGGATCGGGAGGTTTAATAGGAAAAGGATCAAAAGGGTCAAAGAAATGGAGACTTTTCCTAACATGCCCCTTCACTATACTTGCCCATGTCGGATATTCGCCAAGGTGCAAATGGTCACCTTTAGGCACTATGAATGATGGGGCAAGGGAACCATAAGGGCCAGGGAGACAAGGTTCCTCCCTCGGCGTAGTAATGCCATAAGATGGGGGAAAGGCAACCTCATCGAGTATGGGAAAGAATAGAAGGACCTCGGAAGTGATAGGACCTATGGTGTACACCGAGGTAATAGACCCCAAAGCTGGGAGTAGGAAGCTATGACTATAGGGTTGGTCAGACCCTAAGGCCAACATGTATGTCAACTCCCACTGACAATCCAAACTCTTAAGAAACTCCCTCACATTCTCTATAAAGCTGAAGGACCGAAAAGTGGTGTGAAAGGAGTTAAGGGGTATGACTGGGAGAGTTGGCTCCATGGAGGGGTAGTAGGTGATCGAGACATCTAGATGTGGACCCTCCCTTAACCAGCTAGCTAAAAACTCCCCAATGACAAGCTCACCCTTGAGAGGTAGTAATGGCTCGAGATGTGGGTCGAAGGATGAAGCATCTACCCCCAGTGAGGGAACGGGGTCCTCTATATACTGGATGGGATCTTGGTCCTCTATCGACTCATCCAAATACTCCGCCTCAAGACCCGGATCAGCCTCATAACCGACGGATATGAGCTTACTATAAGGGGTTACGCGGGTCAGGTATCGATCAAAGGAAGCTTGGAAGTCAGCCTTCACGGATGGCATATCGGACCTCAGGTCTCGGGGAGCGGCCAAGGTGGTGGCGGGTAGTGGACAAGCCCTCGGAGGGTGGGTAGAGACAGTAGGTTGCTGAAGCTGAGGGGCAGAGGCTGTAGCCGTGGATCGAGGGTGATAGTCCCTCGGATGGGAATAGTGAGGTCTAGAGGTAAAGGAATCCTGACGAGCCGACTCCTGTGGACGGGCCACGGGTCCCCGAGGGTATGGTCTAGGGGTAGCTCGAGAATACGACCCACGAGAGTATGTGGGTGTGGGGTGCTGGACCGGAGCAAACTCGAGCTCAAACTGCTCCTGTTCACGAGCAACCTGGTAAGCTTCCCCCAGGGTCTGCACATGGCGGCGGGATAACTCAATCCGGAGGTGCTCGCGCAGACCCCGACGGAAATGAGCTACAGTCCTGATTTCATCCTCCTGAGTCCCATATCGCATTAGGTGCTCATCAAACTCCTTAATATACTCGGACACGAACCTGTTGCCTTGGACAGGACTACTCGGGGCTCCCTCTACCTGATGCACCCTACTAAGGTTGGGTCGGTGGTATGGAACTGAATAATAAGAACTAGCCATCGAGATGCACTGGGAACTCAAAACACATGCAAGACTCAACGAGACAAGGATAACTCTAACTAGACATAAACCTAAAAAGACAATGCAATGGTAGATTACCTAGATGAACTAAGAGACTCGATGCAACCTAGACAACTCTAAGGCCTCAAATGACCTAAGACCCCAATTTGTTAGAACAAACTGGTTCCCTAAGCTCTGATACCAAACTTGATGCGGGACAATATGCTCTGATACCAAACTTGATGCGGGACCGACTGACTCGCTAGCTAACCTACGACACTAGAGAGTGCGACCAGCACGCGCACGTGACAAGGCAAGCCGGTGTGACCGACTAACGTGAAATCCCTCCGGGTGGAGGCGTCTCTCAACAGAACTCCGAACCACGGCCGTCCCAAGGAGGGAGGCGCGACGGGGTCACAACGGGCGAGAGGCCGCGGGACGACATGGGAGTCTAGTCCGAGCTCGGTGCTCGACTAGGGCCAAGGGAGGTGGGCACTCTCAACTCTCAACCAGCAGTGATAAATACCGTCTAGCTAGGCCCTACACTCACTTGCGCGGCACATTCAATCGCATACGAGACAAGCAAACAACAAAGGAAGGAGCGAGACACGTACCTCCACGCCTAGGCGTGGGGAAGGAACCCCGGCCATGCCACACACCCACCGGTACATCAAACAAACAATATTACATAACCAAATGGTGCCCACTCCTCGCAGGGAGGTAACGGGCTACAAGCTCAATCCGGTAGCGTGCGGCGTGGGGTGACGGGTACCGGGTCGGGGCAGCTCGATGTCCACAGGTCCGCCTCGGGCTGCTGCAAGGAAGGAGTCTTCCGGCGCCTCGCTGTAATAGGGGACGCTCCTCCGGGAAGAAGAGGTACGTCGCTGGGCCCGGAGACGCGTCGGGAGTGCACTTGGGAAGGGGGCGACTAGCTGGCCACCCTGCGCAGGTTCTGTCCAGCAGCTGGATGGCGACACCGATAGGTCCCCTTAATCACGTCCGGGACCTGCAAAACTCGGCGGGGGCGCTGATGGGGATACCCCAGGGGCGCCCGTGGAAGGAGAGCCGCTGCTGAGGCCGCTGGTGGCTGTGGCGATTCGTCGAACACCTGGCGTGCAGTCGACCGGCCTGTCTGCTCACAGTGATAGAGGCCGCGAGAACGGCCGGTACGTGACCCTCCGGACAGCAAATGTGGCAGGGTCTTCTCTGGTAGATGGCTGACAGGGGAGGCTAATGGTGGGTTGTGGTGGCCGGTGGGGTACCGTGGGACTTTCGGGCGTGGGTGGCGAAGGAGGTTGGGGTCACAGTCTGCAATTCAGGGCAGTAAGAACTGTGACTCCCGGAAGGGCAGTAATGGCGAGGGGTTGTATGAGGATTCCGGGTCTGTGGCGATTACTGGAGATGGGGTATGGTGTGAGGGGGTGGCCTACCAAATTTCAGGGCAATCAGAGGTGGCTAGAGGGTGGTCCCTTTGGAGGTCCCTGCTGACTGGTCCCACACGGGTACTGTAGCAGAGAACTGCGCACAGAAAGTGTGTACAAAGGGAACTCTCAGCCCCGATGGAAATTTGAGGCGAGACCAGAGGGGCTGGATTCGTGACTGGGAGGGGAACAAATGTTATGAAGGGACTGGTGATGTTCGGGGGCAGGAGAGGCATGCAAACGGGGACCCAAGTCGGTTCAGGTCACAGGCGAGACTGCCAGGGAGGCAGTCAGCGCGACGAAAGTGTCTGTGAAGACAACTTTCTGTGACGAACGAGTTTTGGGGCGAGGTCAGAGGGGTTGGAAAGCTAACAGGCAAAGGCACAAAAACCTAGAAGACACTCCTGGGGTTTGCTGTCAGGAACTGGGCATACCGTTCGCAACTTCGGGCCCCTAGTGTGCAGGTCGGACAGGTACTCCGGGGTCGAGCAGCACGCCTCCACGATCGCCGTCACCTCGTCGACCGGATCGCCCGTGGACGTGGGGAAGAAGACCGCTGGCGTGGAATCCCTGGAGAAGGTCTCCTACCCCTGGGCGTCGCACCCAAGGACTGGAGAGGGGGTGAGGGCGTCGCACCCTCAAGGAGGAAGAAGAAGGGATCGCCCCTTTCACAATGTGGCACTCCACAATGAACACTCAAACATCAATTTTTCATTACCCTTTTGAAAAGAAAATACAATGTCTTTTTATATGGGATGGGGAAAGGCTAGGTTTAAACCCTAGCCAAGGGGGAAAGGGAGGAGGGGTGCGGCCACACCTAGGGAAGGAATTTCAAACTTCCTAGAATCTAGGAGTGAATGGGGGGGGGGGCGGCCAAAAGAGAGGGGGGGGCAAGTGGGGAAGGCGGCTGCCATTCTCTCCAAGAGGAGGAGGGAGTGGTCCGCCCCCCAACCCTAACCCTAGGGTGGGCGCGGATCCCAAGGTGGGCCCAGGGGTGGTGGAAAGTGGGCAGCCCTATTGGGCCAGGGATGTGAACCAAGAAGTGGCCCAATAACCCCCCTAGCCTCTAGCAAGCCTACAAAACACAAATAAAGCCTAATTGGCCTAAAAAAAAGGTCCATGGCTGAAAGAAATTGTCCACATACGGACTAAACCAAGGCCCAACATGGCCCAAAGCATAAAATAAGTGATGATAGCTCCGCTAATCTGCCAACTGGTCGCCGAGCCAAAGGGATGCCGGCGAGATCCGTGTACTCCGTCGTAAACTGTGGCGCGTGTCCTCACCAGGTCCTCTATAGGGCCGCCACAGGGATGTGGCGGGCGTACCTTCGGCCGCCACACCCAAAAATCCTCAACGGTTGAAAGTCAACGGTGAACTCGCCCCTCTGGCGGTCGAACCCTGGAGCGCTACACGCTCTGGCGGTTTATCGTGCGGCCGCCAGGCCGACGGAGGGCCTGCCGACAAAACAGTGACCTGTGGCACACCCGCCTTGGGCGGCCACAGCGTCTGGCGCACCTACCCTGGGCCGCCAGAGACTCTGGCGGTCTCTGGAAGGACCGCCACACCAGCCCGAGAATGGGCCGGCGGGAAAAACCCAAAAATCTAAACCACGCCCCCAAACATCCATGGATGAGGGGGAAAACAAGGGGGAAGCTCCCCTAGGACCCCTAGCATGCATCTAGACCCTCAAAACGTGAAATCGTGGCTTGAAACGGTAGATCGGGCGACCACTCCCCAAAACATGGATTTCCCCTCCCGGTATGAAATCACCCTCTCTCGGCCTCCCCTCGGCCTACAAATCACGGGAATGGAACGCGGGGAACATCACCCTACCTCAATCTCGGCTCGAGGCGCGTCGGATCGCCCCCAATCGACGAATAATGCATTTAGGGCTCCCAAACCTTGACGAAATCTTACGAAGCACGCGCCACCATGACCGCCTCATCGTCACCGTCGCCGCCACTCCGTCGCCTTGCCGCCGTCTGCAACGGGAGGAAGGCGCCGCCGCGAGCACGCCAGACGAAGAAGAGGAAGAATGGGGGGGCGGTTCTCTCACGGTGGAGGGGGGAAAGAAGAAGAAAAGAATAGAAAAAACGAAAAGGAGAAAAAGAGTTGGGCTATTTATAGAAAATCCAAAAATTTTGGAAAATACCAAAAAATTAAAAATTACATTTCCGCGATCCTCGGAACGCACCGATCGCAACGGTACCACCCACACCTAGGCGAACGGCCCGGTTTACCCACTACGGGGTTCCGCAGGTTTTGTTGAAACACACACGCGGAAATCGAAAAACACGCGAAAAAAGTCGCGGAACATGCTCCCGGCCTCCGAAACTGATCCGAATCACACGGATCCGAACACGAAAGATGTCCGAAAGATAACCCCGGGAAAAATGAGAACAAAATCTCTGAGAAAATAGATTTGAGACCCAAGAAGAGGGATCCGAAGGGTCTGGGATATTACAGCCCTCCCCCCTTAAACAAATTTCATTCTTGAAATTTAAAACAAAGCACAGGGGAAGAAAAAGGGGTACTCACTCGAACAAATAGGAGAACTACTTACGCATCTCGTCCTCACGCTCCCAAGAAGTCACACCACCAGAGTGCCGCTGCCACTCCACCTTAACCAGAGGGATAACCTTGTTCCGTAGGTGTTGCTCTCGTCGATCCTCAATACGGATAGGGAATTCCGGTAGAGACAGATCGGGAGTCACCTCGGGCCAAACCGAGTCCTCTAACACATGAGAAACATCGGGCATATATTTTCTCAACATCGAGACATGGAACACATCATGCACCGCTGCAAACTCAGGAGGTAGTTGCAACCGATAAGCAACCTCGCCAATACGCTCCACGATGAGGAAAGGACCAACATAGCGGGGACTCAACTTCCCACGCTGTCCAAATCTCATCACTCCCTTCATGGGAGAAACCCTCAAAAATACACGGTCACCGACCGCAAAATAGAGTGGCTGCCTTCTCCGATCGGCATAACTCTTCTACCGACTCTGCGCCGCCAACATGTTCTGACGGACCAGATGCACCACATCAATGCACTGCTGCACCAGCTCTGGCCCCGTCACAACACACTCACCAACCTCTGACCAATCGAGTGGAGTCCGACACGGTCGCCCATACAACGCCTCATAACGAGCCATCCCAATGCTCGAATGATAGCCGTTGTTGTAGGCAAACTCCACCAACGGTATATGGTGAATCCAACTCCCTTGCCATTCTAGGCAACAGGATCTCAACATATCCTCTAAAGTCTGAATGGTCCACTCCGACTGACCGTCTGACTGAGGATGATATGCGGAGCTAAACGCCAACTCCGTGCCAAGAGCTCGCTGGAAACTCCTCCAGAATCCAGAAGTGAAACACGGATCTCGATCTGACACAATGGAGACGGGGATCGGATGCAAAGGTACGATCCGCTCCACATAGAGACGAGCCAACTTGGACACACTGCAGCTGACTTTGATCGGTAACAACCGAGCCACTTTCGTTAGCCTATCCACCAGCAACCAAATACTATCCTGCCCGCTCGGAGTCCTCGGCAATCTCACCACAAAATCCGTGGTCACGTGGTCTCATTTCCACGCGAGAACCTCCAAAGGCTGAAGAGTACCTCCTGGTAGCTGATGCTCCGCCTTCACCTACTGACAGGTCAGGCATCGGGCTACATACTCGGCAATATCTCTCTTCATGCCAGGCCACCAGAACTGCCTCCTCAAGTTCTGATACATCTTTGTCGCACCCGGGTGCATAGTGTACTGACTCCCATGAGCCTCCCGTAACACTGCACGCCTCACCTGCTCCTCAGCGGGGACGTACAGCCTACCACGGAACCCCACAGCTCTGTCCGTGTCGAAGCCCACATCAGCCAAAGCCAAAATTCGGGACAACTCTGTTGTGCCCCTTGTGCTTTGTTGATGATGTCATGTTTTAATGATAGCAACATGAATGAGTCACCACATTGTCAAGAATATGTCTGATCCTTTCTGTGGGAGATTGCATGAGTGTGCCATGTCTGAATTGTGAAGAATGCATGTGTATGCTTGAGTCATGCTGTGATATATTGGCTTGTGCTTGATTTCTGTTCTGTGCATTACTTCTCTGCTGATATGTTCATGCATTGTCTTAGGCTAAGTCTGTATAGCCTACGTCTCTTGAAGCGTCAACGCTGTGAGCATTCTCAAGTCTGCAGCGTCAACGCTGTGAGTATGCACTTTGTTTCAGGTTCTTCAAGTCTATACAGACTTTAGCGTCTCATTTAGCGTCTAAGGCAAAGTCTACACACTATGCTTTGAAGATCACCAAGTCCATACATCGTGAAAGTCTATACACTCCTCTTGGCCTTAGCATCTGTTTTGAAGTCCATACATTGGTCTTTAGTTCAAGTCTGTACAGCGTTACGTTCTCTTTGGAAAGTCTGTACAGCGTGAAGTCTGCACATTGGGGTTTCACGAGAAGTCTACACATTGGTCTCCACCTGAAGTCTATACATTGACTAAGGGTCTTCAAGTCCATACACAGTCGTCTGATGCATATTGTTTGAAGTCTGTACAACATGCCTTGTTGTTTACAGCTTTCTTGTTTGTGACTTCCCTAGTGTTTTGATGATGAGCATCACTATGTTAAATATTCTCATTTTAAATCAGATATCTTGCATAATGTTATGCATTTGAAATTTCCATGATTAACAGGAAAACTGCTATGAGGTTGTACCTTGTATGTCCGTACTGTTCCTTTCTTACTTCGTGTTGTTTGTGTTTACTACACTTCGTGTTGTCCGTGTTGTTCCAACTATGTTTGTTCGTTGTCTTCGTGTCGTTATCTGTTCCATCGCGTGCTGAACACTGCAGCACCTCGTGTTGCTTTCTGTGCCACCTCGTGTCATTTCTTCAGTATTTAGTTGCTCATCTCGAGTCATCCTTTTTATCTTTGCTCTTGTGTTTTCGTGTCATTTACTGTAGTTACTCGAGTCGTTTTTTCGGCTTTCACTGTTTTATCACGTGTCATTGTAGCTGTTCCTATTTTCTGTCTTCGTGTTGTTTTTCCTAGACCCCATGTCCTTTTTACTTTGTGACCACACTTCGTGTCGGTTTCTGTTTTCATCTTCGAGTTGGTTTTAGTCCGTGTCGTCCTCGTCTTCTAGTCGTTTGTAAGTTCGAGCGATTTTGTATTCGTGTTATTTCTGTGTCTTCGTGTTGCTTCTTTCTATCCTCGTCCAAGGTTCCTTTGATCGCGTGTTTCTATCATTTTCACTCCGTGTTATTTCCTTCTCCTTACCTCGTGCTGTTCTCATACTGTTCTCATCTGACTTCGTGTCGTTCTCTTTGTAGTGTTAGCTTTGTTACTGTGGTACCTCGTGTCGTTCTCAGTATAGTGCACCTATTGTTATTCCTACACACCTCGTGCAGTTTTAGTTTTTGTGGCCCTGAGTTTTAATCGTTTTAATTCTTTGCAGGAGAAGAAGAAAAACAAAAAGAAGAAGGTGGTCCGAGGAAGAATATTCCTCAGTGACTGGGAGGCACGTGATCCGAGGCTGGAAGGGCAGACAAGATTGTGACACGTGTGCTGAAGCTGGCTGAGAGACTGACACGTGGCCACAAGTTCTGGGCGGGAAATGAGGAAGCCACACGCGCCCAGTGCTGCCCTCCTGCTGGCTGCTGCTTATAAAAGGAAGCCTTCATCCAACAGATGAAGATTGATCGAAGAAGAAGCCTGGAGAGCAGAAAGTCCTTCGATCCAGAAAAAGAAAAGAGGAAGAAAAAGAGAAGAAGAGAGAATAGCAGAGAGCGTGAGCCGAAGAGAATAGAGGAAAAGAGATCGAGAGAGTGAAAGAGCAGAAGAAGAAAAGAGCTGCAGTAGAAAGCAGAAGAGAAGAGAAGAGACAGAGAGAGAGCCTGCGAAAGAAGAAGAAAAGAAAGATAAGAAGAGCAGAAGAAAAAGAAGAGAGAAGAGAAGAGGAAGAGAAGCTTACCTGAAGATCTGTCTACTGGACCGTGGATCAGATCCAGGCCAGTCAGCTCCGTTGAGAGCCACATTGTGCATTTCATTTTTCAACGTTCTATTTGCTGAAGTTATTTTCATTTCGTGTTTCTGTTTTTCCCTTTTTATTTGGTTATCCTTGTTCTTCCGATTCTCAGTAGTGAGGTCGGGTTCCTCCTGTGGATCAGGAGAAGGGAGATCTGATCTCCGGTTGCAGGTAGCTGGGAGCTACTTGTGGGTTTCCCTCCGGTTGGAGGAAGGGAGTCTTGTCTCCGGTTCTGGGCTTGTGGGTTGCAAGTCCAGGGGTCCCTCTGGTTGGAGGAAGAGAGGTCTTCGACCTCTGGTTTGCTGGTGACTGGAAGTCACTGGTTGGTTCCCTCTTGGTCTGGAGGAAGAGAGACTTCGGTCTCTGGGTTCCAAGTGGCTGGGAGTCACTTGGGGTGTCCCTCCGGTTGGGAGGAAGAGGGGAGGTTGTTCCCCTGGTCAAGCTGTGTGGCAGCAACTGTTTGCAGACTGAGTCTGCTTGTCTAGCATTGGATAGTGAAGCCTCACTCCGGTTGGGAGTGAGGGGTGGATGTAGGTCTTGGTGACCGAACCACCTAAAAATCTTCTGTGCTGTGTGATTGGGCTTGTGCTTTTGTTCCTTATCGTCTATCCCCCCTTCACAGATTGCTTTGTGCATTCTTGTTTCTATCCGTGCTGAGAGTTGATTGCATTATTCTGCTTCTGCTAGTTACTTATTTAGGTGAGCCTTATATATATTTGCTAATTGGTTTAAAAGAAAATTCAATTTGTTCTTCAGACTGTCCATCTTGCATTTGATAATGTTCTAGTCTTTTATTGAGCGAAAAGTTTTTAAGGGTGGGATTCATTCACCCCCCCTCTGAATCCTTGCACCGAACCTAACAATTGGTATCAGAGCGGTGTCTGCATACAAGGTCCAGTGACCTGCAGATTCGATCTTGCAGTCTTAGGTGCTAATTTGTTTTTAGTGCATCAATACTCCTGTTGCATTAATCTGATTTGTTTTCAATGGCTCATCCACCGATTTTCAGTGGTACGCATTTTAATGCATGGTTCGCTAGTCTGAAGAATTATGTTAAATCTGTGAATCCAGACCTGTGGAAAGTAATTTCACACGGTCCTCATGAACTACCAAAGAAAAAGTCCAAATGGACTGACAGTCACAAGTCTAAGCATGAAGAAAATCAGATAGCTATAAATCTGATGAAGGCAGCTACTGATAGAGCTTTCCATTCATGTTTCTTTGATTGCAGCTCGGCTAAAGATATTTTGGATACACTGAAGCGAATTCAGGAGATAGATGTGGACAGCTGCATGATGGTCAACAGAAGCAATCAAAGTGGCAGCGATCAAGGCAGCAATCAAAATGAAGAAGATGATGTTGATGAGGTAAATGTCTTCGAGAATTTTTCTCTAGAAGATTGGGAGAATGCATATGCTGAATTATTTGAATCTCATGAAAACAATACAAAAAATTGAAGAAGAATAGTAGGTCAGACAGTTTCAATTCTCCATGTGAAAACTGTGCTGAACTAAAAAATGTTCATGATACTTGTATGTCTGATATTCAAATGCTAAAGAAACAAATTTCATTGCTGAAAATTGAGAATCAAGATAATGTAAAAGAAAACTCTGAACTTGAGAAGAAGCTTAGCCAAACTTGTCATGAGTCTGTTCAGAGTAAAGATTTGCTGAAAGAAGTTGAATGTGTTAAATCTGATCTAAACAAGCTGAAATCAGAAAATGATTCTCTTAGAGGGTTCTCCAAAGAAAATGAAGAAAAATCAGAGAAACTTAAACAGGAGAACAAATTGCTGATTGAAAAACTTAATGCCATAAAGTCTGTAAACATAGAAATACAGAAAGATCTTGAAAAACAGCAAAAAGATATGAAGGAAATTGAAAATGGAAGAAAGTATGAAGCCAATTCAGAAGATCAGCTTCTAATAAATGAATTGGTTCAAAATGATAAGCTTAAAGAAGAAGTGGAAAAATTAAAATTGTTAAACAGTGCCATGTCTGAAAGACTTCTCACATTGGAGAAAGGAAAAGTCGTCTGTACAAACGAGACTGAAGAGGTAGACGAACTGAGAAAGGAAATTGAAGAATACAAAACAGCTAACAAGGTTTTGAATGAAGCTGTCAATTGTAGTGAACAAGAGATCTCTAGTTATGAAATTCACATTGCATCTCTTGAAAATGAAATTCAGGATCTGAAAAGCTCTTTGTCTAAATTTGTTGATGGACAAAAAAATCTGAACAGGTTGTTAGGAGTTAAGGCTAATACTCAAAAGGAAGGGCTAGGCTACAACAATGTCAATAAAATGGCGTTCAAAAACAAGCTAATGACATCTTTCATCAAAGCTTCAGATGTAGCCACCACCTCAGAAAATAAACAACCAAATGTTCAGAAGAATCAGAAACAAACTGAAAAGTTGAAAAAGGTTGATGGATCCAAGCTGAAAACTGTTTTCATTAAAACTTCTGAATAGGAAAAGCCTTCTACCTCATCTCCACCTCAGTACAAGGCTAAGAAAACAGGAAAACAGGTTAAAAATCAGAAAAGGACTGTGAATCAGAAAATAAATGAAAAGGGTTCATCAGTGCACATTGATCACAGTACTCACACACATTCATATGCATCCAAAAAGAAAATGATATGTCATTACTGGCATAAACCTGGCCATTTGATGCATGAATGTAGATTGATGAAATCAGATGATCTGAAAGCTAGAAAAATGGATGGTAGGAATTCGCAGGTCAATTTCCCTGTCCCTCAGAAAAGGAGTGTCACATGTTCAAATTGTGGGAAATTAGGACACTCAATTGCTCATTGCTGGTTTGCAAGTGGTAAGAAAACCTTTTATCCATATCATACTAAATCCTCTGTAAACCAATATGTTCCTAATAAAAACAAACCTGTTTCAATAAACCAGCACATCATCTATTTTAACTGCAACAAAATTGGTCACAAGACCTCTGAATGCTGGTCAGGCTCCTTTAAAAGAAATTCTCTCAAATGCTCTCACTGTGGAAAGCATGGCCACATGGTAATTGACTGTTGGCATATTCAGGGTAGAAATGTGAATCTCAAACATGCTAAATTCCCTGTAAAACAATTTGCAAACCTTTCATGTTATAACTGTGGGAAGCCAAGCCACAGAGCTGGAAATTGTTGGCATGTTCAAAATAACTCTGCTAAACTCCATGTTGTGAAATTTACATGCCATCATTGTGGAAAGTCAGGTCACAGGGCTGCAACCTGTTGGCTGGCAGGATATCAAAATCAAATTGGTTTTGGTAAACAGAATTTTTATTCTGTTAACAGAAAATCTCATGTATATGCACATAGAATTCATGCTAACAAGAATGTGCATAAATCAGATCTGAAAACCGCAGCTCCTTGCTATCAAGTTAAAAATGTGCTAAGAAAACTTGCTAGAAGTAATAATGTCATGTCAGGACCCAAGACTTCTTGGGTACCTATTTGTGCAAAATAACTTTGCTATGCAGGTGTGCCTTGGGACTGGAATAAAAGGGGTAATGATCCAAGGCACTCAAGAATGAAAAAAAAACCCATTCTCACACTTTTCAGGTAATCTCTATGCATTTCCTATTTTGAAACTCATTGCATATCTGATTTGATGTATTCCTGCATATCTGCCATTTGTAGTTGTTTGACAATTGTTGAAATGCATAAATTCTGAAAACAAATTGCATCCTGAATAATCTGAACTGCTTACGTATGTGGCTTGAAATTTGTCTATTGCACAGTTCATTGAAAATCTGTCCATTACATCCTGAAAAATCTGATAAGCTGAAATTGATCCATGCATGATGCCCATGTTGAAAAATCTGATAGGACAGTCTGATTGTGCACAAGTCAAAATATCATTTGGTTTCATATGTTCAGTTTTCAGTGCAAACATTGCATATTTTCAGGGGGAGTTAATTACATGTCTTTGCATAGCATTCAGTGTTGAGTCTTTGCATGCATGTAGTTAATTGCATTGCATTTCCTTAGATTGAAAATGCCAAAAAGATTGCCTAAATGCATGTTGTCAGGGGGAGTCAATGCATTGCATATAGGTTGTCAAATGCATACTCATGTGAGAATTCGTTGCATATCCTTCCTTATTGATTTTGTTGACAGACCTTGAACATATTTTTGAAATCATTAAGCTTCAAAATCTCTCCTATCAATTGGTAACAATTGGTATCATTTGGTATCAGCATTATTTCAGTCCTTCATGAAGATTTCAATGGGCTATCTCGATCATAAATCAGAAAAATCTTGAACTAGAAATCTTCTATTATACGCTTTTATGAATGTCTGAAATAACTCATGTGGTTTAAGCTTAATGTATTCATGGAGTTTAACTTTAAAATCTCTTAACATATCTGAATCATGTTTAATAAATCTTAACCAAATGGTTCATGCTGTGTCTTGCAAAAACTTCTAAAATCTGCACTTTTGAATACAAGACTTTATTTGGATAAGTACATGAGATTAATATTGTTTTGAAGCAAATGAATGTTTCTGAATTGTCTAAAGGGTAAAGTAATTGTCAGAGCAATGACCTTGGTCACTGAGAAACACATGTCCAAAGGACTGTGTCATGAGGTGCCTTAGTTAACTCTGCATAAAATTCATTGAAATTCAGGCAGGGCAATGGCATGCACACTGAGAAATACAATTCACTCATCAAGAAATGATTTGTAGTGTGTCATGATGTGTATATGCTATCTCTGTTCATATAAAGCATGACAGTTAGTCACACTATGTACTTAGGGATATTGGCCTCTGATCAAGGTATATCCTCTAGTTACAAGGTGTGCACTGAACTAGAGTGCTCGTAAAATTTGTAGCATGAAAATTGTTGAACGAATTGAAATATCTGAATATTGATGCAAAAATCAAATTGCTACAACCCTAGACAAAATCATATGACTTCATAATTGCTTGATTTCAATACTGATACATGTAATTCTGAAAGAAGTCAATAAATTTGATTGTGTAAGACAAAGGGAGGATAATCAAGATAAATATGAGGGCTTGGTTCATTTTTATTAAAACATGGTTTTAGATATCAATACAGAATTTTATTGATAAAATCTGCATACATCATGTTTAAACCATGCTGTTTAAAAAGCTCATTCATAAGCCCCTATAATGGAAGACTCTGAAAACTTATGTTTTAGATTTATGAGATTGATATCTCTTTGAAAATCTGGCTGAAATTCTTCTGTTTGGAGCATCCTTGAAAAATCTGTTAACTGAAAGTCTTTTGCTCATGAGATTGATGTTCTTGGCTCATTGACCTGAACTTCTCCTTGTTTGCCCCTGTGGTCTCCTCTCATCTTTCTCATAAGATTCCACTTATTGAGAGGGAGCTTCCATGTCATGCATCACTTGCATATCTATTGGCATCTATTCAGGGGGAGCATTCCTTGTCATACTGAATCATGTTCATATCATTTGTGACCTTGCATTCAAATCCCTCATGATCAGATTCATGCATGATCAACAAAAAAAATTGTATAGTCAACTCCTTTCTTATCAGTTGACTGATTCCATCTGCATTTTTTTTACCATACAAATGTGAGGTGCCACTCCCATTATTACCTTGTTCACTTGCAGCCTTCTGAACCTCAGAATCCTTATGATGGTGGATTTCAGATTGATTCCTAAGATTTATTTCTCTCCACACTGTTGGAATCTTCCATCTTGTTCTACAATAAGTTCTGATTCTGTGGTATTTTCACCAGAATTCAGATTCTTTGTAATGGCTGATTTCATATTGATTTATTGGATAACCAGAGTCCATTCTTGTGCTTCAGGGGGAGTTATGGTTTATTAACATCTAAGGGGAGAGTAGTCAATCATGCATGTTGATAGGAGGAGAGCTGTTTCATTGTCATAAGGGAGATCTTCATTTTAAAGAACCATGACTCATTCTCTGCATTTATGTGCTGCATTTGACTATCCAACCATTTCCCTTCTTTTTGATTATGTCAAAGGGGGAGAATAATTTGATGAGTCAGTGTGACTCATTATGTTGCCATCATCAAAAAGGGGGAGATTATTGTGCCCCTTGTGCTTTGTTGATGATGTGATGTTTTAATGATAGCAACATGAATGAGTCACCACATTGTCAAGAATATGTCTGATCCTTTCTGTGGGAGATTGCATGAGTGTGCCATGTCTGAATCATGAAGAATGCATGTGTATGCTTGAGTCATGATGTGATATATTGGCTTGTGCTTGATTTCTGTTCTGTGCATTACTTCTCTGCTGATATGTTCATGCATTGTCTTAGGCTAAGTCTGTACAGCCTACGTCTCTTGCAGCGTCAACGCTGTGAGCATTCTCAAGTCTGCAGCGTCAACGCTATGAGTATGCACTTTGTTTCAGGTTCTTCAAGTCTATACAGACTTTAGCGTCTCATTTAGCGTCTAAGGCAAAGTCTACACATTGTGCTTTGAAGATCACCAAGTCCATACATCGTGAAAGTCTATACACTCCTCTTGGCCTTAGCATCTGTTTTGAAGTCCATACATTGGTCTTCAGTTCAAGTCTGTACAGCGTTACGTTCTCTTTGGAAAGTCTGTACAGCGTGAAGTCTGCACATTGGGATTTCACGAGAAGTCTACACATTGGTCTCCACCTGAAGTCTATACATTGACTAAGGGTCTTCAAGTCCATACACAGTCGTCTGATGCATATTGTTTGAAGTCTGTACAACATGCCTTATTGTTCACAGCTTTCTTGTTTGTGACTTCCCTAGTGTTTTGATGATGAGCACACTATGTTAAATATTCTCATTTTAAATCAGATATCTTACGTAATGTTATGCATTTGAAATTTCCATGATTAACAGGAAAACTGCTATGAGGTAGTACCTTGTATGTCCGTACTGTTCCTTTCTTACTTCGTGTTGTTTGTGTTTACTACACTTCGTGTTGTCCGTGTTGTACATCGTGTTGTTCCAACTATGTTTGTTGGTTGTCTTCGTGTCGTTATCTGTTCCATCGCGTGCTGAACACTGCAGCACCTCGTGTTGCTTTCTGTGCCACCTCGTGTCGTTTCTTCAGTATTTAGTTGCTCATCTCGAGTCATCCTTTTTATCTTTACTCTTGTGTTTTCGTGTCATTTACTGTAGTTACTCGAGTCATTTTTCCAGCTTTCACTGTTTTATCACGTGTCGTTGTAGCTGTTCCTATTTTCTGTCTTCGTGTTGTTTTTCCTAGACCCCATGTCCTTTTTGCTTTGTGACCACACTTCGTGTCGGTTTCTATTTTCATCTTCGAGTTGGTTTTAGTCCGTGTCGTCCTCGTCTTCTAGTCGTTTGTAAGTTCGAGCGATTTTGTATTTGTGTTGTTTTTGTGTCTTCATGTTGCTTCTTTCTATCCTTGTCCAAGGTTCCTTTGATCGCGTGTTTCTATCGTTTTTACTCCGTGTTATTTCCTTCTCCTTACCTCGTGCTGTTCTCATCTGACTTCGTGTCGTTCTCTTTGTAGTGTTAGCTTTGTTACTGTGGTACCTCGTGTCGTTCTCAGTATAGTGCACCTATTGTTGTTCCTACACACCTCGTGCAGTTTTAGTTTTTGTGGCCATGAGTTTTAGTCGTTTTAATTCTTTGCAGGAGAAGAAGAAAAACAAAAAGAAGAAGGTGGTCCGAGGAAGAATATTCCTCAGTGACTGGGAGGCGCGTGATCCGAGGCTGGAAGGGCAGACAGGATTGTGACACGTGTGCTGAAGCTGGCTGAGAGACTGACACGTGGCCACAAGTTCTGGGCGGGAAATGAGGAAGCCACACGCGCCCAGTGCTGCCCTCCTGCTGGCTGCTGCTTATAAAAGGAAGCCTTCATCCAACAGATGAAGATTGATCGAAGAAGAAGCCTGGAGAGCAGAAAGTCCTTCGATCCAAAAAAAGAAAAGAGGAAGAAAAAGAGAAGAAGAGAGAATAGCAGAGAGCGTGAGCCGAAGAGAATAGAGGAAAAGAGATCGAGAGAGTGAAAGAGCATAAGAAGAAAAGAGCTGCAGTAGAAAGCAGAAGAGAAGAGAAGAGACAGAGAGAGAGCCTGCGAAAGAAGAAGAAAAGAAAGAGAAGAAGAGCAGAAGGAAAAGAAGAGAGAAGAGAAGAGGAAGAGAAGCTTACCTGAAGATCTGTCTACTGGACCGTGGATCAGATCCAGGCCAGTCAGCTCCGTTGAGAGCCACATTGTGCATTTCGTTTTTCAGCGTTCTGTTTGCTGAAGTTATTTTCATTTCGTGTTTCTGTTTTTCCCTTTTTATTTGGTTATCCTTGTTCTTCCGATTCTCAGTAGTGAGGTCGGGTTCTTCCTGTGGATCAGGAGAAGGGAGATCTGATCTCCGGTTGCAAGTAGCTGGGAGCTACTTGTGGGTTTCCCTCCGGTTGGAGGAAGGGAGACTTGTCTCCGGTTCTGGGCCTGTGGGTTGCAAGTCCAAGGGTCCCTCCGGTTGGAGGAAGAGAGGTCTTCGACCTCTGGTTTCCTGGTGACTGGAAGTCACTGGTTGGTTCCCTCCTGGTCTGGAGGAAGAGAGACTTCGGTCTCTGGGTTCCAAGTGGCTGGGAGTCACTTGGGGTGTCCCTCCGGTTGGGAGGAAGAGGGGAGGCTGTTCCCCTGGTCAAGCTGTGTGGCAGCAACTGTTTGCAGACTGAGTCTACTTGTCTAGCATTGGCTAGTGAAGCCTCACTCCGGTTGGGAGTGAGGGGTGGATGTAGGTCTTGGTGACCGAACCACCTAAAAATCTTCTGTACTGTGTGATTGGGCTTGTGCTTTTGTTCCTTATCGTCTATCCCCCCTTCACAGATTGCTTTGTGCATTCTTGTTTCTATCCGTGCTGAGAGTTGAATGCATTATTCTGCTTCTGCTAGTTGCTTATTTAGGTGAGCCTTATATATATTTGCTAATTGGTTTAAAAGAAAATTCAATTTGTTCTTCAGACTGTCCATCTTGCATTTGATAATGTTCTAGTCTTTTATTGAGCGAAAAGTTTTTAAGGGTGGGATTCATTCACCCCCCCTCTGAATCCTTGCACCGAACCTAACAAACTCAGGGTCTGCACGCTGAGCATCTGTCACCTAACGACGAATCACTGGCATGACAGTTAAGCTCGCAAGAACAGCTGACCCCGGCTCCTGGGGAACCTTAAGCCTAAATGTCATGGCCGGCACCTGTTCCCAGAGCCTCCACTTCCTCATCATCATGGTGCTGACAACGACCTTCCTACTCAAGGCATCGACAACAACATTCATCCTGCCCGGCTGATAAGACAAGGTGAAGTCATAATTCTTCATATACTCCATCCATCGCCTCTGCCAGAGGTTGAGGTCCTTCTGAGTGAACACATACCTCAAACTCTGATGGTCTGTGAACACATCGAACTTCTCACCGTACAGATAATGCCTCCAAATCTTCAATGCAAAGATCACAGCCACCAACTCAAGGTCATGGGTAGGGTAGTTCTCCACATGGGGCTTTAGCAGTCGAGATGCATAAGCCACCACTCTACCGTGCTGCATCAGCACAGCACCCAACCCAATCCCGGAAGCATCTATACACACCACAAAACCTCCCGATCCAGAAGGCAACACCAATACTGGTGCCGAGGTGAGCAACCGCCTAAGCTCCATAAAGCTCTGCTCACACTCACCAGTCCAGATAAACGGCACATCCTTCCGCGTAAGCCTGGTCATCGGGGCTACAACATGAGCAAAATCATGAATGAACCTCCTATAATAGCCTGCAAACCCCAAGAAACTTCAAATCTCCGTCACGGACCTTGGCCTCGGCCACTGCATCACTACCTCGACTGTGGCTGGATCCATAGAAATACCATCGCCAGAAATCACGTGCCCCAAAAAGTGCACCTCGTGAAGCCAAAACTCACACTTGCTGAGCTTAGCATACAACTGGTGATCTCGTAAAGTCAGCAACACAACCCTCAAATGATATGCATGCTCATCAGCAGACTGCGAATAAACAAGGATGTCGTCCACAAACACGACCATGAACTGGTCCAAGTACGGACGGAACACCCTCTGCATCAAATCCATAAACACTGCGGGGGCATTGATGAGCCCAAACGGCATCACTAGAAACTCATAATGCCCATATCTCGAGCTGAACGCAGTCTTCTCCACGTCAGACTCTCGAATCCGCAACAGATAATAATCGGACCGCAAATCAATTGGCGAGAACACTCGAGCAGACTAAAGCTGGTCGAACAAGTCATCAATCCATGGCAACGGATACTTCTTCTTAACGGTCACCTCATTCAGCTGCCGGTAGTCAATGCACAACCTCAGACTACCATCCTTCTTCTTCACAAACAACACGGTACACCCCAAGGGGAAAAGCTAGGATGAATGTACCCCTTCGCCAGTAACTGCGCTCTCAACTCAGCGGGAGCCATACGGTAAGGAGCCTTCGACAAAGGTCTCGTACCAGGTACAATCTTGATCACCAAATCAATCTCCCGCTGGGGAGGTAATCCATGTAGGTCCTTGGGAAAAACATCGGGAAACTCGCACACCACCGGAATGTTCTCCACATCCGGCTCCGACTGGTCCACCACGACCATAGAAGCGAGAAAACCCTGACAACCCGCATCAAGCAAACGACGATCCCTAATAGCCGAAATAAGAAAGCGGGAAGAGGAAGACCTAATACCTTGGAAATAGAAGGTGGGTCCATGAAGTCACCGAAAATAAACCCTCTTCGAGCCACAATCCACCAAAGCATGATGTGCCTTGAGCCAATCCATGCCCAAAATCACATCAAAGTCCTGAAGTGGCAACGCATAAAGCCTGGCAGGCAAACTCCGCCCTTCAACCCACACAGGAACCTCATCAAAATAATACGGAGTGAACATAAAATCACCAGAAGGCAACTCCACTATCAAATCATAGGACAACTGGGTCACCGGCTCCTCAATACTCAGCGTGAAATCCTCCGAAATAAACGAATGAGACGTGCCAGAATCAAACAAAACTCGAGCCGCACAACCCAAAATCCGAACGGTACCTTCCACGAGCTGTGACGCCACTGCCTCTGCCCTGGTCATGTGTGTAATCTGGCCTCGGGACCTCTGCCTGCCCCCCACACTCGCTGACCTGGGTAGGGGCGGATACTGCCCCTGCTGCTGCTGCCTCTGCTGCTGAGGGTACTGCTGTTGCAGAGGAAACTACTATTACTGCGGCCTCTGAGGACAGTCGCGCACCATATGCCCTGGCTGGTCACACCTGAAACAGTTCATCGGCGCCGTGCACTGCCTGCCTGGATGCGACCCGCCACACCAGGGACACGATCCCCGCGATCCACCCACTGATCCCTGACGCTGAAAAGGGACCGACTACTGCACACTGCCCGAAGACACCTGTCTCTGATCCTTACGCTTCTTTTGGAAACTCTTCTTGAGAAACTTCTTGACCTTGGAGCCAAAAGACGCAGATCCTGTCACTGACGTTGCCGGTGTCGACGCTTCCGAACTACCCATAGCATGCTGAAAAGTACTCTGCTGGTGGGTAGCTGTGTGCTGACTACGGTCTGACTGGGACTGCCCCTGGCCTCCTGGTCCGTAGACCTTCCGCATATCCAGCTCCAAAGATGCCGCCATACGAGACGCTGTCTCCAAATCAGTAGCAGTGTTCGCCATCAGAAGGTGCCTCAGCTCCTGCTTCAAACCCTGAACGAACTGCTCCGTCTTCACTCCCTCATCCTCCATGATATGGGGAGCATAATGGCCTAACTCCATAAACCGAGCCCTGTACTACAACACTGACATGTCACCCTGAACCAGCTCCAAAAACTGACGCATCTTCTGCGTACCAACATAGGATGGGCAGTAGATATGCTCGAAGACCGTAACAAAGTCCTTCCACACGATCTCCTGAAGGGGACGAGACCGAAAGGACGTCTTCCACTTTAAAGACCACCAATCTCGAGCCGTACCCTGCAACTGGTTACAGGCCAACATCACCATGTCCTCCTCAGCACAGTGCATGGAACTGAACACTCTCTCCATCTCATCAAGCCATCTCCTAGCCACATCGGGGTCTGGCTAGCCCTCGTAATAGGGTGGGTGAAACTGCAAGAAGTCCCTCACAGCACGACTGGGTCCACCCCTAGCCGACGAGCCCTCGCCAGCATCACCGCCAAACTGCTGAGCCATGGCCTAAAACATACTCCGAAAGAAATCCTCGGCCCCCGGAACTCTCGCTGCATCCCCTGCCTGGGTGGTAACTGGTGGCACTCTGCTATGCTCCTCCTGCTCCTCTGCCGACTGTCCCTATTGAGAGCGAGTCCTCCGCCTCGGTGCCATACTCGCCTACTGCAAAAAGATAGAAGACACGAGAAATGGCGAAATTAATAAAACACATGATGTCCTAACCCAGTGCCGATTGTACATCATCATTGTGGACTAGTGGACCACTGTAACTATTTACGATTCTCATATATATCCACAACCGTGCTCTGATACCAGCTGTAACGACCCGAAATCTGAACACCGAGAAGGCCCGATAGCCCGAATCTCGAACCGCCACCCACGAGCCCGAAGACTCAGAAGGGTTGAAAAGATGGTGTGGAGATACATAAGAATCTAAAATAATTGCAGAGTTATGCAGATTAAATGAATTAAGCAGGAAGCAATTAATAACATTAATTAAATTACATGGTCCACAAAAATAACAATAGTCTAAAATAGACAGTAGTCCACAACTAGTACAGTCCAAAGAAAAGTACAACTACACGGGGCATACCCCGGAACTGGCAACTGGCAACTAACCCTGGGCACCTGAATCACGTGGAGCCTCTGAAGCGCTCCCTTGAAGCCTCGTCTCACCTGAAACACGGTGAAAACACGTAGGGAATGAGCCTTAAAACACAAGGATCAGTAGGGATCATCCGATCCCCACCTCGTAAACCGAGAAACTGCACGGAAAGTAACTACCAGCTACTACGACGGTTAGTACCGAACACATGGCATGAAAATCAGGACAACTCATCAAAAGCCAAAGAGTCACAACCGGACAAAGACAGGAGTACCAACCCACTAGAAGCAAGGCCGGATGCGTCCACTGACGACTTAAACCGCGCCTCGGGTGTCCCCCTCGACCCCTGGTGGAACGGGGACACCGTACAAGTAACCACAGAACAAGTGACTAGCTGGGGTCGCGCTCGTCAGCGCGGGTCCAACCGCCCCCAACCACGTGTGCACACACAGACCGTATGTCTCTGGTCTGGCCCACTGACTGATTTTCCCCTCAGCCGGACTCTGGCTGGTAGACGTGGGGCCCGACGAAAACCAGTCAAAAACTATTTCTCAGGGTAGCCTCGCCACCACTCCCTGGTGAGACCACTCGCGTGTCGGAAGGCTACGACTAGTGGAGGGTCACTGAAGGAGTAGACTCTCTAGTCAATGAAAAATGACGTCTAAACCAGACAAAGTACAAGGGCCGCTCCTCGTACCGACACCGACTCTCGGTGACACGAGCCGAGAACACCAACTCCCGGGATCCCATGGCACCCTTACGTGTGGCCCCCACATGATGCCTGACATCAGTCAGACCACGGGTAAGCACGCGGATCGAGATCCACTCACCCGTGACTCGAATCGACAAAACATAACTCCGGTCGGACATTGATCTCTGGCGGTCCACCTTTGGGCCGTCATAGAGTCTGGCGGTCCAGAATTGGGCCACCACAAGGACTGTAGCGGTCCAACAATGGGCCGCCACACCCTGGGTTGCGAAAGAAATGGCGGTCCTCTATAGGGCCGCCACAGGGATGTGGCCGGCATACCTTAGGCCGCCACACCCAAAAATCCTCAACGGTCGAAAACCAACGGTCGAAAGTCAACGGTCAACTCGCCCCTCTGGCGGTCGAACCCTGGAGCGCTACACGCTCTGGCGGTTTATCGTGCGGCCGCCAGGCCGACGGATGCCCTGCAGATAAAACAGTGACCTGTGGCGCACCCGCCTTGGGCCGCCACAGCGTCTGGCGCACCTACCCTGGGCCGCCAGAGACTCTGGCGGTCTCTGGAAGGACCGCCACACCAGCCCGAGAACGGGCCGACGGGAAAAACCCAAAAATTCAAACCACGCCCCCAAACATCCATGGATGAGGGGGAAAACAAGGGGGAAGCTCCCCTAGGACCCCTAGCATGCATCTACACCCTCAAAACGTGAAATCGTGGCTTGAAATGGTAGATCGGGCGACCACTCCCCAAAACATGGATTTCCCCTCCTGGAATGAAATCACCCTTTCTCGGCCTCCCCTCGGCCTACAAATCACGGGAATGGAATGCGGGGAGCTAAGGAACATCACCCTACCTCGATCTCACCTCGAGGCGCGCCGGATCGCCCCCAATCGACGAAGAATGCTTTTAGGGCTCCTGAACCTCAACGAAATCCCATGAACCACGCGCCACCACGACCGCCTCGTCGTCGCCACGCCGTCGCCTTGCCGCCATCTGCAGCCGGAGGAAGGCGCAGCCGCAAGCACGCCGGACGAAGAAGAGGAAGAATGGGGGGGCGGTTCTCTCACGGTGGAGGGGGGAAAGAAGAAGAAAAGAATAGAAAAAGAGAAAAAGAGTTGGGCTATTTATAGAAAATCCAGAAATTCTGAAAAATATCGAAAAATTGAAAATTACATTTCCGCGATCCTCGGAACGCACCGATCACAACAGTACCACCTGCGCCTAGGTGAATGGCCCGGTTCACCCACTACAGGGCTCCGCAGGTTTTGCTAAAACACACACGCGGAAATTGGAAAACACACGAAAAAAGCCGCGGAACACGCGCCGAGCCTCCGAAAACTGATCCGAATCGCACGGATCCGAACACGAAAGATGTCCGAAAGATAACCTCGGGCAAAATGAGAACAAAATCTCTGAGAAAATAGATCTGAGACCCAAGAAGAGGGATTCGAAGGGTCCGAGATATTACAGCCCTCCCCCATAAACAAATTTCATCCTCGAAATTTAAAATAAAGCACGGGGGAAGAAAAAGGGGTACTCACTCGAACAAATAGGAGAACCACTGACGCATCTCATCCTCACGCTCCCAAGAAGCCTCACCACTAGAGTGTCGCTGCCACACCACCTTAACCAGAGGGATAACCTTGTTCCGTAGGTGCTGCTCTCGTCGATCCTCAATACGGATAGGGAATTCTAGTAGAGACAGATCGGGAGTCACCTCGGGTCAAACCGAGTCCTCCAACACATGAGAAACATCGGGCATATACTTCCTCAACATCGAGACATGGAACACATCATGCACCGCTGCAAACTCAGGAGGTAGCTGCAACCGATAAGCAACCTCGCCAATGCGCTCCATGATGAGGAAAGGACCAACATAGCGGGGAATCAACTTCCCACGCTGTCCAAATCTCATCACTCCCTTCATGGGAGAAACCCTCAAAAATACACGGTCACTGACCACAAAATAGAGTGGCTGCCTTCTCCGATCGACATAACTCTTCTGCCAACTCTGAGCCGCCAACATGTTCTGACGGACTAGATGCACCACATTAATGCACTGGTGCACCAGCTCTGGCCCCATCACAACACACTCACCAACCTCTGACCAATCGAGTGGAGTCCAACACGGTCGCCCGTACAACGCCTCATAATGAGCCATCCCAATGCTCGAATGATAGCCGTTGTTGTAGGCAAACACCACCAACGGTATATGGTGAATCCAACTCCCTTGCCATTCCAGGAAACATGATCTCAACATATCCTCTAACGTCTGAATGGTCCTCTCCGACTAACTGTCTGACTGAGGATGATATGATGAGCTAAACGTCAACTCCGTGTCAAGAGCTCGTTAGAAACTCCTCCAGAATCCAGAAGTGAAACGTGAATCTCGATCTGACACAATGGAGATGGGGATCCCATGCAAAGGTACGATCTGCTCCACATAGAGATGAGCCAACTTGGACACACTGCAGCTGACTTTGATCGGTAACAATCGAGCCACTTTCGTCAGCCTATCCACCAGCAACCAAATACTATCATGCCCGCTCGGAGTCCTCGGTAATCCCACAACAAAATCCGTGGTCACGTGGTCCCATTTCCACGCGGGAACCTCTAAAGGCTGAAGAGTACCTCCTGATCGCTGATGCTCCGCCTTCACCTGCTGACAGGTTAGGCATCGAGCCACATACACGGTAATATCTCTCTTCATGCCAGGCCACCAGAACTGCCTCTTCAAGTTCCAATACATCTTTGTCGCACCCGGGTGCACAGTGTACCGACTATCATGAGCCTCCCGTAACACTGCACGCCTCACCTGCTCCTCGACGGGGACGTACAGCCTAGCACAGAACCTCACTGCTCTGTCCTCGCCGAAGCCCACATCAGCCAAAGCCAAAATCCGGGGTAACTCAGGGTCTGCACGCTGAGCATCTGTCACCTAACGACGAATCGCTGGCGTGACAGTCAAGCTCGCAAGAACAGCTGACCCCGGCTCCTGGGGAACCTTAAGCCTAAATGTCATGGCCGGCACCTGTTCCCAGAGCCTCCACTTCCTCATCATCATGGTGCTGACAACGACCTTCATACTCAAGGCATCGGAAACAACATTCATCCTGCCCGGTTGATAAGACAGGGTGAAGTCATAATCCTTCATATACTCCATCCATCGCCTCTGCCTGAGGTTGAGGTCCTTCTGAGTGAACACATACCTCGAACTCTGATGGTCTGTGAACACATCGAACTTCTCACCGTACAGATAATGCCTCCAAATCTTCAATGCAAAGATCACATCCACCAACTCAAGGTCATGGGTAGGGTAGTTCTCCTCATGGGGCGTTACCTGCTGAGATGCATAAGCCACCACTCTACCGTGCTGCATCAGCACAGCACCCAACCCAATCCTGGAGGCATCTGTACACACCACAAAACCTCCCGATCCAGAACGCAACACCAATACTGGTGCCGAGGTGAGCAACCGCCTAAGCTCCATAAAGCTCTGCTCACACTCACCAGTCCAGACAAACGGCACATCCTTCCGCGTAAGCCTGGTCATCAGGGCTGCAACACGAGTAAAATCCTGAATGAACCTCCTATAATAGCCTGCAAGCCCCAAGAAACTTCGAATCTCCATCACAGACCTTGGCCTCGGCCACTGCATCACTACCTCGACCTTGGCTGGATCCACGGAAATACCATCATTAGAAATCACGTGCCCCAAAAAGTGTACCTCGTGAAGCCAAAACTCACACTTGCTGAGCTTAGCATACAACTGGTGATCTCACAAAGTCTGTAACACAACCCTCAAATGATATGCATGCTCATCAGCAGACTGCGAATAAATAAAGATGTCGTCCACAAACACGACCACGAATTGGTCCAAGTAGGGACGGAACACCCTCTGCATCAAATCCATAAACACTGCGGGGGCATTGGTGAGCCCAATCGGCATCACCAGAAACTCATAATGCCCATATCTCGAGCTGAACGCAGTCTTCTCCACGTCAGACTCTTGAATCCGCAACTGATAATAATCAGACCGCAAATCAATCCGCGAGAACACTCGAGCAGACTAAAGCTAGTCGAATAAGTCATCAATCCGTGGCAACGGATACTTGTTCTTAACGGTCACCTCATTCAGCTGCCGATAGTCAATGCACAACCTCAGACTACCGTCCTTCTTCTTCACAAACAACACTGGTACACCCCAAGGGGAAAAGCTAGGACGAATGTACCCCTTCGCCAGCAACTGCGCCCTAAACTCTCTCAACTCAGCGGGAGCCATACGGTAAGGAGCCTTCGACAAAGGTCCCATACCAGGTACAATCTTGATCACAAAATCAATCTCCCGCTGGGGAGGTAATCTAGGTAGGTCCTCGGGAAAAACATCGGGAAACTCGCACACCACCGGAATGTTCTCCACATCCGGCTCCGACTGGTCCACCACGACCACAGAAGCGAGAAAACCCTGACAACCCGCATCAAGCAAACGACGAGCCCTAATAGCCGAAATAAGAAAGCGGGAAGAGGAAGACCTAATACCTTGGAAATAGAAGGTGGGTCCACGAAGTCGCCAGAAATAAACCCTCTTCGAGCCACAATCCACCAAAGCATGATGTGCCTTGAGCCAATCCATGTCCAAAATCACATCAAAGTCCTGAAGTGGCAACGCATAAAGCCTGGCAGGCAAACTCCGCCCTTCAACCCACACAGGAAGCTCATCAAAACAATACGGAGTGATCATAAAATCACCAGAAGGTAACTCCACTGCCAAATCACAGGACAACTGGGTCACCAGCTCCTCAATACTCAGCCTGAAATCCTCTGAAATAAACGAATGAGACGTGCCAGAATCAAACAAAACTCGAGCCGCACAACCCAAAATCTAAACGGCACCTTCCATGAGCTGTGACGCCACTGCCTCTGCCATGGTCATGTGTGTAATGTGGCCTCGGGACCTCTGCCTGCCCCCCACACTCGCTGACCTGGGTAGCAGCGAATACTGCCCATGCTGCTGCTGCCTCTGCTGCTGAGGGTACTACTACTGCGGAGGAAACTACTGTTACTACGGCCTCTGAGGACAGTCGCGCGTCATATGCCCTGGCTGGTCACACCTGAAACAGATCTCCGGCGCCGTGCACTACCTGCCTGGATGCGACTCGCCACACTAGGGACACGATCCCCGCGATCCACCCACTGATCCCTGACGCTGAAAAGGGACCGGCTGCTGCACACTGCTTGAAGATGCCTGTCTCTGATCCTTACGCTTCTTTTGGAAACTCTTCTTGAGAAACTTCTTGACCTTGGAGCCAAAAGACGCAGATCCTATCACAGACATTGTCGGTGTCGACGCTCCCGAACTATCCATAGCGTGCTGAAAAGTACTCTGCTACTGGGTAGCCATGTGCTGACTACGGCCTGACTGGGACTGCCCCTGACCTCCCGGTCCTCGGACCTTTTGCATATCCAGCTCCAAAGATGCCACCACACGAGACGCTATCTCCAAATCAGTAGTAGCGTTCGCCATCAGAAGGTGCCTCAGCTCCTGCCTCAAACCCTGAACGAACTGCTCCGTCTTCACTCCCTCATGCTCCATGATATGGGGAGCATAACGGCCTAACTCCATAAACCGAGCCCTGTACTGCAACACTGACATGTCGCCCTGAACCAGCTCCAAAAACTGACGCATCTTCGGCGTACCAACATAGGACGGGCAGTAGGTACGCTCGAAGACCATAACAAAGTCCTTCCACACGATCTCCTGAAGGGGACGAGACCGAAAGGACGTCTTCCACTCTGAAGACCACCAATCTCGAGTCGTACCCTACAACTGGTTATAGGCCAACATCACCATGTCCTCCTCAGCACAGCGCATGCAACTGAACACTCTCTCCATCTCATCAAGCCATCTCGGGATCTGGCTGGCCCTCATAATAGGTTGGGTGAAACTGCAAGAAGTCCCTCACAGCACGACTGGGTCCACCCCTAGTCGACGAGCCCTCGCCAGCATCACTGCCAAACTACTGAGCCATGGCATGAAACATACTCCAAAAGAAATCCTCGTCCCTCGGAACTTTCGCTGCATCCCCTGCCTGGGTGGTAACTGGTGGCACTTTGCTCTGCTCTTCCTGCTCCTCTGCCGACTGTCCCTGCTGAGAGCGAGTCCTCCGCCTAGGCGCCATACTCGCCTACTGCAAAAAGACAGAACACACGAGAAACGGTGAAATCAATAAAAGACACGATGTCCTAAGCCAGTGCCGATTCTACATCATCATTGTGGACTAGTGGACCACTGCAACTATTTACGATTCTCATATATATCCACAACTGTGCTCTGATACCAGCTGTAACGACCCGAAATCCGAACACCGAGAAGGCCCGATAGCCCGAATCTCGAACCGCCACCCACGAGCCCGAAAACTCAGAAGGGTTGAAAGGATGGTGTGGAGATACATAAGAATCTAAAATGATTGCAGAGTTATGCAGATTAAATGAATTAAGCAGGAAGCAATTAATAACATTAATTAAATTACATGGTCCATAAAAATAACATCATTCTAAAATAGACAGTAGTCCACAACTAGTATAGTCCAAAGAAAAGTACAACTACACGGGGCATACCCCGGAACTGGCAACTAACCCTGGGCACCTGAACCACGTAGAACCTCTGAAACACTCCCATGATGCCTCGTCTCACCAGAAACACGATGAAAACACGCCGGGAATGAGCCTTAAAATACAAGGCTCAGTAGGGATCATCCGGTCCCCACCTCACAAACCGAGAAGCTGCGCGGAAAGTAACTACAAGCTACTACGACGGCTAGTACCGAACATAGGGCACGAAAATTGGGACAACTTGTCAAAAGCCAAAGAGTCACTACCACACAAAGACAGGAGTACCAACCCACTAGAAGCAAGGTCGGATGCATCCACTGATGACTTAAACTGCGCCACGGGTGTCCCCCTCGACCCCTGGTGCAACGGAGACACTGTACAAGTAACCACAGAACAAGTGACTAGCTAGGGTCGCGCTCGTCAGCGCGGTTCCAACCGCCCCCAACCACGTGTGCACACACAGACCATGTGTCTCTAGTCTGGCTCTCTGACAGGTTTTCCCCTCAGCCGGACTCTGGCTGGTAGTCATGGGGCCCGACGAAAACCAGTCTACAACTATCTCTCAGGGTAGCCTCGCCACCACCCCCTGGTGGGACCACTCGTGTGTCGGAAGGCTACGACTAGTGGAGGGTCACTGAAGGAGTAGACTCTCTAGTCAACGGAAAACGACGTCTAAATCGGATAAAGTACAAGGGCCGCTCCTCGTACCGACATTGACTCACACGAGCCGAGAACACCAACTCCCGAGATCCCACGCCACCCTTACGTGTGGCCCCCACATGATGCCCGACATCATTCAAACCACGGGTAACCACGCGAATCGAGATCCACTCACCTGGGACTGGAATCAGCAAAACATAACTCCGGTCGGACATAGATCTCTGGCGGTCCACCTTTGGGCCACCACAGAGTCTGGCGGTCCAGAATTGGGCCGCCACAGGGACTGTAGCGGTCCAACAATGGGCCGCCACACCTTGGGCTGCGAAAGAAACTGCAGTCCTCTATAGGGCCGCCACAGGGATGTGGCGGGCGTACCTTCGGCCGCCACACCCAAAAATCCTCAACGGTCAACTCGCCCCTCTGGTGGTCGAACCCTGGAGCTCTACACACTCTAGCGGTTTATTGTGCGGCCGCCAGGCCGACGGATGCCCTGCCGACAAAACAGTGACCTGTGGCGCCCCCGCCTTGGGCCGCCACAGCGTCTGGCGCACCTACCCTGGGCCGCCAGAGACTCTGGCGGTCTCTGGAAGCACCGCCACACCAGCCCGAGAACGGGCCGGAGGGAAAAACCCAAAAATCCAAACCATGCCCCCAAACATCTATGGATGAGGGGGAAAACAAGGGGGAAGCTCCCCTAGGACCCCTAGCATGCATCTTGACCCTCAAAATGTGAACTCGTGACTTGAAACGGTAGATCTGGCGACCACTCCCCAAAACATGGATTTCCCCTCCCGGCATGAAATCACCCTCTCTCGGCCTCCCCTCGGCCTACAAATCATGGGAATGGAACGCGGGGAGCTAAGGAATGTCACCCTACCTCGATCTCGCCTCGAGACACGTCAGATCATCCCCAATCAATGAAGAACGCTTTTAGGGCTCCTGAACCTCCACGAAATCCCACGAACCACGCGCCACCACGACCGCCTCATCGCCGCCGTCGCCGCCACGCCGTCGCCGCCACGCCATCTGCAGCCGGAGGAAGGCGCCGCCTCGAGCACGCCGGACGAGAAATAGGAAGAATGGGGGGGCAGTTCTCTCACGGTGGAGGGGGGAAAGAAGAAGAAAAGAATAGAAAAAATAAAAAGAGTTGGGCTATTTATAGAAAATCCAAAAATTCTAGAAAATACCAAAAAATTGAAAATTACATTTCATCGATCCTCGGAACGCACCGATCGCAACGGTACCACCCGCGCCTAGGTGAACGACCCGGTTCACCTGCTACGGGGTTCCGCAGGTTTTGCCGAAACACACGCGAAAATCGAAAAACACACGGAAAAAGCTGCAGAAGACGCTCCGGGCCTCCGAAACTGATCCGAATCGCACGGATCCGAACACGAAAGATGTCCGAAAGATAACCCCGAACAAAATGAGAATAAAATCTCTGAGAAAATAGATCTGAGACCCAAGAAGAGGGATCCGAAGGGTCCAGGATATTACACCCTTGCGGTCTACCAAACAACTGCTAGGCAACCAGAGGCCTTAAAAGACCTAAAACAGTGGGAGAATGGAGGAAATACTACCCAAACATGAATATACACACACCCAACCTACAAAAGAGCATGAAAACAAGCGTGATGGGCATTGCTGCACCACCGTGATTGCTAAAAAATGTTGATTTATTTTTTAATGTTCTACCCTGCCCCCTTTAAGCTAATACATGCATGTATATGAACCAATCATGGAAGTATGAACGAGGGGGTAATGGATAGATGAACTAACCGTGATCGCCACCAAGGATTTAACAACGCCAAAAGATGAAGATATGATAACGGTGCCGTGTACCTTGGAAAGAAGACTTGACCACACTCAAGAGACGGGTGCGGGGAACTTGTGGAATCAAACCTCCTCGTTCTCCCAGCCAGCTAGGAGAAGAGGGCCTCACGTTGTGTTCATGCTCTCCTGCAAAATAAAGCCACAAGACAGGAGAAAACCCATTAGAAAACCGAAGTGTAGTATCAATCCCGCAGTGATAAAATAGGAGTAGAAATTGAGGGCAAACTCACCCGGGGGAGTTTTTTAACCACTGTGGAAGGGTGAAAAAGATAGGTGTGTGTGTTGTGCATGCATAGGATTTGAAATCATGAAATTTGATTGAGAGAATAGAGAGAAAATGATGATGTAAAACGGGGAAAACGCTTATGTAGCAGAAAGTGCAGAAAATTATGATGATTTGTGATTTTGAGAGGAAGAGAACTAAGAGAATAGACCATGAAATCAAGCCCAAAAAGATACAATGGAAAGCCAATACTTCCCTCTTCAAGTCAGGGTCGAAGGATTGAGTCGGCGGTGCAGCATGGCTTCGCCACAAACTAAGAAAGAGCCCCCCGTCGCCACTGTGAACTGGGCAGTTTATATAGAGTTTTCAGAAAAAGCCCCAACTTTCTCTCATAATTTCTGAAGATATAGTCCAAGATAAATCGAGTTCTATGGATCAAACTCGAGATAATACTAAGGACAAGAGATAGAAATAAACGGGACTCGATTTGGGGGAGTATTCTAGAAGATATGCTCACCGCAAGGAGGCCACGTCGCTCAAAAAATAGAGTTTGAGTTGAACCAGGACACCTAAATCCCAATCTTTTGACCAAGATTATAAGTGATATAGCCAATAAAAATTCGAGTTCTATAGATCAAACTCGAGATAATCCAAAGGGCAAGAGGTAGAAACAAACGGGGGTCAATTCGGAGCTATATTCTAGAAGTTACGGTCGCCGCAAGATAGGCCCATCGTGCAGAATTGAGGCAGAGTCCAGCGCAGGCTGGACTCTTAGCGGTTTGCTTAGCGGTCGGTCGATTGATCGCTAAGGAATAAACGGTCGGTAGACCGACCGTTTTCAATAAGAAACGGTCATTTGCACGACCATTTGTAGTCTGTTTGTGCGACTTTGGAAATCAGAGAATATCTCACAAATGGTGCAGAACTAGTGAAAGTGATAGAAGAAGAAATCGTAGATAACTAAAAGATGAACAACTTTCATGAAGAGAGTAAGATGAAAAGACGATCATAAGAAAGAGAAAATGGGGTGAGAACAGAGAGAAAAATTCTGGGACGTCGGTGAACAGCTCGTCGAAAAAATGCGAATAACTTGAAATCGGTAGACAACTGGCCAATGGCATAGAAGAAGCAATTGTAGATATTTGAAGGTGGAACAACTTTGATGAAAAGAAATTTTTGAATATAGGAATGAAAGGGGATGAAAAAGGACCATTTTTCAAGACTACGCAGCGAAAGGGGCCGAATGCTTGATGGAAGTCGACCAAAATAGGCCGTAAGTCAACTTAGAAGGCCGGAAGGTGATAAGATAAGCTCCAGGACTCTAAGAAATCATGATCTCCAAGGCTCAAAGGGAATGGAACAAAAAAAATGGGCTCGAAATCCATCCAAGGAAGGCTCAAAACAATGGGTAATTCGGGACATAAAAATGATGAATAAGAGAAATGACGCAACTTGCGGGTTAAAAACGGGTGTCAACAACTGCCTCATGTAAGTTCATGCAAGACTTCCTGAAATCTGAAAAGTTAAAACCATGATTTACTTTGGTTGAGATACATAATGTAAGTATTGTTCTTAAACATTTAATCTGTCTGAAATTATCTTAAAGAAAAGTATGGACAGAGCAATGACTATGGTTACCGAGAAACCTGTCCAAAGGACTGTGTCATGAAGTACCATAGTTAACTCTGCTGAAAAATAGTTGAAAATTATATGAAAATGTGACAGAGCAATGGCATGGTTGTATTGTGTAACTGGGGATTCCAGTCTCTAACCAAGGTGTCTTCTCACGTCAAAAGGTACTTCTAATGCTAACTCTATTCTCTTAATTGAGAAGCAATACGATTATCACACAGAGTAACTGGGGTATTTCACCTAAGACGTGTTGTGACTCATGTAAAAAGGTGTTGATTAACCAAAATTGCTCATTGAAAAATAAATTGATGTTCAAAAACAAAAATCTGAAAAATGTGTGTATCAGACAATTTTTTGCAAGTAATGTCAAATTCTGATGTTCTCATGAGTGTTTAATCTCAATACTACTTTGTGTAACTCCTAAAGGATTCATTGAAATTAATTGAGTAAGTTGAAAGGAGGTTGAACTAGAAGGTTATATGAGCAATTGGTTCATTTTTATTAAAAAATTATTTCATATATGAGTATTGAATCTTCTTGACAAACTTTCTATACATCATTCTTAAACCATGCTTGTCAATTAAAGTCATTTCATAAGCCCTTATAATAGAAGAATCTGAAACTTAAACTTGGATTTATGGAATTGGTATCTCACTGAAAATCTCTTCTTCTAAATTATTTCTTTTGGAAATTCTGTGAACATATATCTATGATTACACTTGCTCAGATCCTGCTCACTGTGTTTGCTGCTTCTTGACCAACTATTTGAACAGTCTTTGAATGAACATGTGTTTTGCTGCCACTTTATGTCATTCTTTACTTGAATAACTATCTTTTTGCACCATTGTCATGACATTCCTCCTGAATTTTCTCTTAAAGGAGAGGATAGGTCTTGTCTAGACTGCATTTATTACTTTTCAAAGGGGGAGGTTTGTTTATGGTCTTCTCTAGTTCAGTCAAGGGGGAGAATGTTCTATCTTTAAAGAGGAGAATCAGTTATTTCTCTGTCAATTGATGCATGCTCCTGCATTATTCATACTGGTTTGCGTTGTCTGGCAGTTTAGGATCATTTGGTCAGGGGGAGAATCATTCATCATTCAACCATATCACGCATGCCTTGTCTTTCACTATATTGATTTTATCAAACCTTAGTTCCTTTTTGCTGAAGTCAAAGGGGGAGAACATTTTGATATGAGTCAGCTACATCTTGCCTTATCTTTATGACTCATAGTGTTGCCATCATCAAAAAGGGGGAGATTGTTGTGTCCCTGTGATTTTGATGATAGCAAACTTTTTGATAGGATGATGCATCCTATATATGGTGTAGCATGGTGCACTACAGGTCAATGTATTGGTATGACAGATCAACGTACAGTCAAAGTCAGTGCATATAGATCTAGGTCAATGCATCTGCATGAAGTCTGTATGCATGTCACTTTATCGAATAGCATGTGTGCATATCATCTTTGTGTGCATGCTATCTTACATTGCACACATTATAAAGTCAATACGTCCTCTGAACTAAGGTCAACCTAAGTGTTCAGTATGTTCATGGTCAAGGTTGGTGCTAGTCTACTAGGGTCGATGTCAACTAGCAGAGTCGCATGCACTAAGGTCAATGCCAGTGTGCATTGTCACGCATATAAGGTCGATGCTAGCTATGTTTCATGCATACCCAAGGTCGGTGCTAGCTACGTTACATGCATACCCAAAGTCGGTGTTGGCCGCGTCTCATGCATACCTAAGGTCGGTGCATGTTTTACCTTAAGCGTATAAAGGTCAGTACAATTTTTGCATCATGCATATATATAGGCCGGTGCATGTTTTGCCTTACGCATGAAAGAGGTCGGTGCATGTTTTGTTGTATGCATATAAGGTCTGCACATTTTGCCATGTGCATACATAAAGTCGGTGCATGTTTTACCGTATGCATATAAAGGTCGGTGCACCTTTTACCTTGTGTATACATGTCACTCCCCGACGCGGAATATCGAGACTGGCAGTAGAAACAAGTAATTATTAATAATAATGATAATATGTTGATTTCTAGACATGATGTGCTAAAACATAAGGATTTAACCACGAATACAACTTCACTAATTAAATAGCAATTTCATAATCCATGATCCCATTTACATAACCATCTTAAACAACCTCAATAAACTTCCATCATAACATCCACTAGACCACATTACATTGACTAACTTCACATTACAACTCTTTGAACCACATTCTAAAACACAACTAAACATAGACAATTATTCTGGCTCCACAGCATCTAGTTGGCTCGCTCCATGATCAACACTCCTGCCCGTTCCCATCGGATTGCGAGTCCTCACCTGAGCTACCTGAAAGGGGGGAACTAAGTGGGGAAACGATCCTCTCATCCTAACCTTTCATTGGGATCCGATCTCAGCCTAAATGATTAGGTAATGGGCTCCAATTTTGCGTTTTAAGGTCCAATTAGGTTTAAGTGTGATTTGGGCCTTAATCATTTAATTTGGCTTGCTTACAAATTTTATTTGAGCTGGTCACAGAAGGCACTATTATTAAACATTTTGTCCTCTACAAGATTCTGAATTTTCCATATTTTTTACAAAATGGTCAAAATTTAACTTATTCTATTTATTAAGGATTTTCTAATTATTCTCTCATAAATTTTCTAGACCTTTTTATTTGTTAATAAATCGGGGTATTACACCCTCCCCCACTTCAAAGAATTTGGTCCTCCAAATTCACTGCACTTGACACGATGGGGAGTGGAAACTCACCTAGAACAAGTCGGGATACTATTTTCGCATGGTATCTTCTGACTCCCAAGTAGCTTCTTCGGTCCCACGCCGACTCCATTGCACTTTAACCATAGGTATGGACCGGTTCTTGAGTTGCTGCTGCTTACGATCCAAAATCTTAACAGGTCTTTCTTCATAGGTCAGATCTTCCTTTAACTCAAGATCTGCATGCTGAATGACATGAGTGGGGTCATATACATATTTTCTCAACATTGACACATGGAAGATATTGTGTACTCCAGATAACTGAGGTGGTAGTGCCAAACGGTATGCAACCTCCCCCACTCTTTCCAAAATCTCGAATGGACTAACATATCTCGGACTCAGCTTGCCTCGAATGCCAAATCTTTGAATCCCTCTCATGGGAGAAACTTTCAGAAACACATGTTCACCAGCCTGGAATTCCAAAGCTCTTCTTCTGTTGTCCGCATAACTCTTTTGTCTTGATTGTGCTACTTGTAACCAGTCTCTAATAATACGAATATTCTTTGATGATTCAGAAATAAGATCTGGTCCCAACCATTGCTTCTCACAAACCTCGTTCCAACATAATAGGGATCGGCAGCTTCTTCCATATAAAGCTTCAAATGGAGGCATCTGAATACTGGATTGATAACTATTATTGTAAGCAAATTCAATCAAGGCCAAGTGATCACTCCAACTACCTCCAAAATCAATCATGCAGGCTCCAAGCATATCTTCCACTATCTGGTTGGTTCTTTCTGTCTGTCCGTCTGTTTGTGGATGAAACGCAGTACTGAAGTTCAGACGGGTTCCCAAAGATTCTTGCAAACCCTTCCAAAAGTGCGAGGTGAATCGGGGGTCTCTGTCGGACACAATACTGACTAGAATACGATGGAGTCGCACAACTTCCTTCATATACAGAGCTGCCAAAACATCAACAGTCCACTTAGATTTAATGGACAAGAAATGAGCAGATTTTGTCAACCTGTCAACAATAACCCATATTGCATCAAATCCACTACGAGTCCTAGGTAGACTCATAATGAAATCCATGCCAATACTCTCCCACTTCCATTGAGGTATGTCCAGTGGTTTCAACTTCCCTGCAGGTCTGAAATGCTCAACCTTAACTTGTTGGCACACCAAACATTTACTCACAAATTCTGTAATTTCCCTTTTCATATTTGGCCACCAGAAAGATCTTTTCAAATCCTTAAACATCTTCGTACCTCCAAGATGAATGGTATATCGAGATCTATGAGCTTCCTCAAGGATCTTGTTCTTAACTACAGCCACATCAGGTACACAAGACCTTCCCTAAAATAGCAATCTGCCATCATCAGCTATCATGAATTCACGTCTGCTACCCAAGTTCTCCTTGATTTCTATCAACTTTGGATCATTATCTTGCAAGGACTTGATTTCTGCCAATAATTCTGGTTTAAGCTGAATCTGAGCAATCATAACTCGATCCTTGTCAACATTAATATCTAAACTGGTAAATTGCTCCAGCAATTTCCATTCTTGCAACATGAGGCTTGACAATTTAACTATTGGCTTGCGACTTAAAGCATCTGCCACCACGTTACCCTTCCCGGGATGATACTCTATAGAGAAGTCAAAATCCTTTAAATACTCTAACCATCTTCTCTGTCTCATATTGAGCTCTTTCTGAGAAAATAAATACTTCAAACTCTTGTGATCTGAAAATACTGTAATGTCTCTCCATATAAGTAATGCCTCCGTATCTTCAAGGCAAATATTACTGCTGCTAGCTCCAAATCGTGAACGGGATAGTTCTCTTCATGCTTCCACAACTGCCTAGAAGAATAAGCTATAACTCTCCCGTGCTGCATCAGTATGCAACCTAAACTAATTCCCGAAGCATCGGTGTACACCACGAAGCCTCCTTCTCCAGATGGTAAAGCTAAAACAGGGGCAGTTGTTAAACACTCCTTCAAAGTCTGGAAGCTTCTCTCACAATCCTCTGACCAGTCAAACTTATTCTCCTTGCAGGTTAATCTCGTTAAGGGTACTGTAATCTTGGAGAAATCCTTAATAAACCTTCTGTAATATCCTGCTAGGCCTAGAAAGCTTCTTACTTCTGTTACATTAGTAGGCCTATCCCAATTCCTCACTGCCTCTACCTTAGACGGATCAACAGAAATACCTTCTTTCGTAATGATATGCCCTAGAAAGGACATCTCCTGTAGCCAAAATTCACACTTGCTAAACTTGGCGTATAACTGATGGTCTCTCAATATTTACAACGCCATCCTCAAAAGCTCAGCATGTTCTTCCTCGCTCTTGGAATAAATCAGAATGTCATCAATAAACACCACGACCCATTGATCAAGATAGGGCCGGAATACATCGTTCATCAACTGCATGAAAACTGCAGGTGTATTAGTTAGTCCAAAAGGCATCACGATAAATTCAAAATACCCATATCTGCTATGAAAAGTCGTCTTATAAATATCCTCTTCCTTAATCTGCAACTGATGATAGCCTGATCGAAGATCAATCTTAGAGAAATACTGAGCTCCTACTATCTGATCAAATAACTCATCAATCCTCGGCAATGGATATTTATTCTTGATAGTCAGCTGGTTCAATTGCCGATAATCAATACACAACCTCATCGAACCATCCTTCTTCCTTAAAAATAACACTGGAGCTCCCCACGGGGATGTACTTGGACGAATGAACCCCTTCTCAAGTAATTCCATTAACTGTTGCTTTAATTCTCTCAGCTCCGCAGGAGACATACGATAAGGAGCCTTAGAAACAGGGGTCGCGCCAGGAATTAGATCAATAGAAAACACAACTTCCCTCTCTAGTGGAAGTCCTGGCAAATCCTTAGGAAAAACATCCAGAAAATCTCATACAACAAGAATGTCCTTAATCTCGATCTTCTTCTCAGGGGTCACATAAATAAAGGCTAGGAAAGCTTGACATCCTCTCCTCATCAACTTATCAGCTCGGAGGGCCGAAATAAGTGGCACAGACTTATAGTGTCTAACCCCTATAAAAGAAAGTCCTGGGTGCCTAGAAAAAGACACAGGACTGGAATTACAATGAACATTGGTCTCATGCCTAGCCAACCAATCCGCTCCTAGAATTACATCATAGTATTTCATATCCATGCATACTAAATCAGCCGACAAATTCTGTTCATTAACCATAATCTTGATAGAGGGATAAAAATATTTAATCGTTGATTTAGAACCAATAGGAGTTGATATCTCTAGTGGGGAATCCCTCAAAACCGGCTTCACAGCTAATGTCTTAGCAAAATTCCGAGAGACAAATGAATGAGTAGCATCGGTGTCGAAAAGAACAAAAGCTGGCTTTCTATGAACAATGAGAGTACCTTCAACAAGTCCACCCTCCTCGGTGGTGCCCACGTCGTCCTCCTGTAGGGCCTGGAGCTTGCCATGTTGCCTCTTGCTGCCTTGAGGCTTAGTCGGGTAGTTTGCTCGGATAAGGGAGGACACTCCGGGATGCGGTGATCTCTACTTCCACAACGTAAGCAGGCGCCCAGCTTGCGCCAGCACTCTTCCATCTTGTGACCAGGACGGTCACAATACTTGCATACGCCCTTAAATGGAACAATAGGGCCAGGCTTCTTGTCTTCATTCTTTGGCATCTTCCCCTTCCATGAACCAGACCCGCCATTGGGCCTTTTCTTGCTATTCCCAGGTTTAGCATTCCCGGAACCGGTAGGTTGTTCTTTCTTGACATTCTTCTCACGGATTTTCTCCGTCATTTTCAAGGTATCTTCTAAAACTTGGGCTTTCCTCACCATTTCTGCATATGTCTGAATCTCCATCGGCGCCAACTGGTTAATATAATGCAACTTCAGCCCATTAAGAAAACGTTTTGCCTTCATCTTTTCTGTGGAAATCAAATGAATGGCATAGCGAGAAAGTCTAGAGAATTGAGCTTCATATTCTGCCATAGATAAACTCCGCTGCTTCAGGGCAGCAAACTCAGTGGCTTTCTTCTCTTGGATTCTGTCGGAAAAGTACTTGCTATTGAAGAATTCTTCAAATTCCTTCCACGAAATTTGCCTATTACCGAGGGTTGCCTTTACTGACTCCCACCACGTCCTAGCATCACGTTCCAACTGGAAGGTTGTTAAAAGCACACGCTCCTGGTCGCTGCATTGCATCACCTCGAAAATCCTCTCCATCTCTTTAAGCCAGTGCTCGGCTTCATCAGGATCAGTTGAGCCTCCAAAACGTGGGGGATTCATCCCACGAAAATTCTGTGTAAATCACCAGCACCATGATTCGCCGCTCCACCTTGGGCCACTTGTTGCAAGGCCCGTGTAAGTCCTTGGACCGTTCGCTGCATGTCTCGCCATTGCGCACGCTCAGCTGCCATCGGAACGCCCTGCACGAAAATAATTTATCTTAAGTTCATTTAGGAGAAAGAGTTTAGAGTTGATTATTAACTCAACCCAAGTCTCTACCCAATTCTCACTAGGTTTGGTCCTTTGACTCATAACAAGAGTATAGGTTCTACGACAAACACTTAGAATCCTAGAACTTAAATAACTTAGGAATATTAGAAACCTAGGCTCTGATACCACCAAACTGTCACGTCCCGACGCGGAATATCGGGACTGGCAGTAGAAACAAGTAATTATTAATAATAATGATAATATGTTGATTTCTAGACATGATGTGCTAAAACATAAGGATTTAACCACGAATACAACTTCACTAATTAAATAGCAATTTCATAATCCATGATCCCATTTACATAACCATCTTAAACAACCTCAATAAACTTCCAACATAACATCCACTAGACCACATTACATTGACTAACTTCACATTACAACTCTTTGAACCACATTCTAAAACACAACTAAACATAGACAATTATTCTGGCTCCATAGCATCTAGTTGGCTCGCTCCATGATCAACACTCATACCCGTTCCCATCGGATTGCGAGTCCTCACCTGAGTTACCTGAAAGGGGGGAACTAAGAGGGGAAACGATCCTCTCATCCTAACCTTTCATTGGGATCCGATCTCAGCCTAAATGATTAGGTAATGGGCTCCAATTTCACGTTTTAAGGTCCAATTAGGTTTAAGTGTGATTTGGGCCTCAATCAGTTAATTTGGCTTGCTTACGAATTTTATTTGAGCTGGTCACAGAAGGCACTATTATTAAACATTTTGTCCTATACAAGATTCTAAAATTTCCAGATTTTTACAAAATGGTTGAAATTTAACTTATTCTATTTATTAAGGATTTTCTAATTATTCTCTCATAAATTTTCTAGAAATTTTTATTTGTTAATAAATCGGGGTATTACAATACAAGTCTGTGCATGTACTGTAGCACATTCAACTAAGGTCAGTGCACGTTACTGTTTGTTGCATATAAGGTCAGTGCATGTTCATACGATAGGTCGGTGCACATTCTCCATCTTGTATACTGACGTCTGTGCACATTACTATAGCGCATACTAAGGTCGAAGCTAGTTGTGGTTTCAAGCATCTAAGATCTATGCTAGTCTTGCTCTACAGTAACTAAGGTCTGAGCACGTTTTGGTTCGTGGCATCTAATGTCTGTGCATGTTCATACATGTTGCATATAGAGGTCTATACACTTTTTGCCAAATGCATAAAGGTCGGTGCATATCTCATTAAGTCTGTGCACTTGTGAGTCTCGACACATGAATTCATATCAGGTCAGTGCATATAAGTGAGTTCCGATCACATGCAGTCAAGTAAGGTCTATGCACACTAGGCATGTCTCGACACAAGCTGTTACATATAGTCTAAGCATACTAATGCAAAGGTCGATGCTAGTGTGTCAAGCCTTCATATCAAGTCTGTGTATATTTCATACTTATCCAATTTTCATGCTTACGAGCTGCTTGATAAAATGCCTTTTGTTTTGATTGGCAGGGACTCAAGTCATTAAAGGACCCATGATCAAACGCGTGATAGGCAGCATGCCTCACTTAAGTGGTCACGTGATCCCAGGATAATAAGTGGCACGTGATCCAAGGCGGTTCTCCAATCAGATCTATCTGACACTTGAGCCGCGTGCTTCCATCATCTGACACGAGGAAAGAGCATCTGCATCTTCTGACATGTGGAGCTTCACCAGAGCCTCTTCTACTGAGTTTTTGGGTGGGAAACGTGTTTCCCATGCGCCCTCTTCTCGCGATGCTATATAAAAGGACCAGATCTCGTAGATAGAAAGTGAGAGAAAAATAGAGAAGATAGATTGAGCAGAGCGAACAAGAAAAAGGGGAATTAGAAGAATTCAGTGAGGCAGACAGAGAAGAATAGAGAGATAGAAGAAGGGAATCAGGATAATCAGAGAGAATAGCAAGGAAGCTCGAAGAGAGAGAGATTAGAAGCAATCTGAGAGAGCAGAAGAGAAGAAGAAATCTGAGAAGAGGAGTCTGAATATCTGAAGATCCATTCTACTGGCTTTTGGATCAGATCCAAGCCAGATCTTCTCCTGCGTGAGCTATACTTTTCAGCCTATATTTCCAGCTTTTCGTTGCTGTATTTCATCCATTATTTTTCTACTTCTGATTTCGTCAAGCTGTGAGTCAGCAGAGCTAAGCTGTAATGCTCAGCGGCGAGGTGGATACCTCGGACAGCAAGTTGTAAGTCTCAGTGGTATGTACGCAAGCTGTGATGCACAGCAGACGCAAGCTGTGGTGCGCAGCGGACGTAAGCTGTGGTGCGCAGTGGTTTCAAGCTGTTTGGCAGCAATAATCCACACTCAGGTTTGAGTGTGAGGTGGATGTAGGTCTGGAGGACCGAACCACCTAAAAATATCCTATCCACTATGGCTTGATTACTTATCTGTTTTTCATTAGATGAATGCCTAAGTGCGCTCCAATTGATAGTTCTGCCTGAGTGCCTCTAGAACTCATAGTGTGCTTAGTCTATTTCTGCAAACAGCTTAGAAGTTGCTGAGTAGTTCATTGCATACGTTGACCATCTGTTTGACAGTGTGCCTCATCATAGCCTAAAGTCAGCTATCATCCGCTTGATCGTGTGTTTCATTATAGATCACATTCAGTTAAGCTAATCAGTCTTTAATTCCGCATAGCTTACTATTTGTAGTTTAAACTTTAAATTGGCCAAAATTTTCTAAGGGGATTTATTCACCCCCCCTCTGAATCCATGTCTGCATCGTTGCACCAAGTCTTCACAGAATAACTATCGGTATCAAAGCATACCATAGAATCTATAGAGCTCTTGCTTCTGCCACCAAATTCGTGCCCACCCCATAAAAATAGGAAAATCCATATATAAACTCTCCCGGGTGGTTCCTCAGACAACCTCCTCCGCCTGAAACCCCAGAATTGCCTTTTGAATCCCCATCCACATTGAGGGCATAGCCATATACAGGACACGTCCATCTAATGATCTTCAGAACCCGAGTTTTGCATTTAAAGTTCAAGTGGTATTGTGCCATAATATGCAAGTCAGCCATGGAGGGTGTCTTTTTAAAGTTGATTTGTTGAATAGCATAAGCCACCTGCCCCATAATTTGTTGTTGAATCAGACCTGTAGAGAACCTCTTGCCTTCATATTTGCATCTGCAGCGTGCCTTCCACGTCTCCCACAGGAGGAGCATCAAAATAAGAACTGTAGCGTACCCAAAAGGATTTTGTATGTGAGCAAACCGAATGATGTCCTAGCATTTAATGGTGATGGATTCAGTGGTTCTACACCTAGAGTTAAAGAAAGGTCTGAAGTAGCTCCACAGGGGCCCAGCAATGTGACTATTAATAAAGAGATGATTGATGCTCTCCTCCTGGTTATTATTAGTGCAGCATACACACTTGGATGGAAGGCAAACCCCGCAATCTTTTATGATGCAGTCCACAGGGACAGCTAAGTGGAGCATGTGCCAGAAGAAGATAGAAGCCCGCGGTGGTATGAATTTTCCCCAAATTTTCTTGAGCGGACTGCGTTGTACCCCTTGCACTGTGATGGAGTTGTATGCCGACTTGAGGGAAAACTTGCCAGCGGGATTGTCTGCCCAAACACACCGATCTGGCCTATTATCAAGCTGCACTACACTGCCTGTGGGAGCTAAATGTGTAGGGTATAATCAACCATGCAGGATGAGCTGTATTAGAAATGGTCTCCTTGAGGGTGACTCTCGAAAAATTGACCTGAGGGGCAAGTGGGGTGCCACACCAATTATCTTTAAGAAAATCAATGGCCGCCCCATGCATAGGAACCCAGCGAAGATTAGACAACACCACCCTCCTTGCCTCATTAAAAACATCCCTTCTCACTCCAGCTGGGAACGGTTTCACAATGGTACTGAGGTGGCCCTTGAGGTATTTGGATGCAGCATATTTGGACCACAGAGAAGAACCATGAAGAGCCCCCTATATCTATTTGGCCACCATCGCCACCTGCACATTTTGCAGATTTCTGATTCCCAGGCCACCCTCCTCAATTGGCTTAGTGATGAATGGCCAAGAGACCCAATAGAGCTTGGACCCGTCCTGACCACCCCATAAAAATGTAGCACACATTTTGTTGATAGTCGCAATGACTGTAGAAGTCAAACACGAAGCGCTAGCAGTGTATAGGGGAATAGATTGTAGCATAGATTTAATCAAACATATTCCGCCTGCCTAAGAAAGAAATTTAGATTGCCAACTCCCTATTCTGTAGCAAATTTTATCCAGAATATATTTATAGTGAGTGACCCTTTTTCGTCCTTCATAAAGAGGAACACCAAGGTAGACTTTCTTATGCTGGAAACCTGTCAGATCCACAATTCTCCTGATAGAAGCAACAGATGCTTTGTGCAAAAATGATGAAACTACTTTTTTGCACATTCACTTTCTGTCCAGAAGATGCCTCATATAGTGTAATGAAGGCAAGGAGTCTGTTAATATTTCTTGCCATGCCGTTCAAGAAAATCAATGTATCGTCGACATACAGAAGGTGAGAAATTTGCTGGCATCCTCGAGGGACATGGAAATACTACACCTGGCCGCTGACGAATAGGTGTGAAATGCCGCGGCTAAGTGCCTCCTCAGCGATAATAAAAAGGGCAGGGGCTAATAGATCCCCCTGACCTAGTATGTATGGAAATGAAGGATTATAATGTAATCCTAGGAGCAGATTGGTTGGCTAGACATGGAGCTAGCGTTCATTGCAAGTCTGGATCGGTGTCTTTTTCTGGTCACCCTGGGTTTTTCTTTTCTAGCTCTAGGCATTCTAAGTTAGTGCCACTCATTTCGGCACTTCGAGCTGATAAGTTGTTAAGGAAGGGGTGTCAGGCATTCTTGGCCATGGTCACTTTGACCGATAAGAAGGAGTTAGAGTTGAAGGACATCCCTGTTGTCCGAGATTTTCCTGAGGTGTTCCCTGAAGATTTGCCAGGACTTCCTCCTGAGAGGGAGGTGGTTTTCTCTATTGACTTAGTTCCTGGCGCTACACCAGTTTCCAAGGCACCTTACCGTATGTCCCCTGCTAAGTTAAAGGAGTTGAAGGAGCAATTGCTGGAGTTGCTAGAAAAGGGTTTTATTCATCCAAGTACATCCCCGTGGGGAGATCATGTTCTTTTTGTAAGGAAGAAGGATGGTTCATTAAGGCTATCCATTGACTATCGCCAGTTGAACCAACTTACTGTTAAGAACAAGTACCCGTTGCCGAGGATCGATGAGCTATTCGATCAGATATCTGGAGCATAGTACTTCTCAAAGATTGACCTCAAATCGGGGTATCATCAATTGAGGATCAAGGACGATGATATCTTTAAAACGGCGTTCCGAAGTAGGTATGGGCATTTTGAATTGGTAGTAATGTCTTTTGGACTAATGAATGCTCCTGTAGCTTTCATGCAGTTGATGAACAGTGTGTTTCGACCCTACTTAGATCAGTGGGTCGTGGTATTCATTGATGATATTCTTATATACTCTAAGAGCAAGGAGGAGCATGAGGAGCACTTGAAGGTGGCTTTGCAAATATTGAGAGATCACCAGTTGTACGCTAAATTTAGTAAGTGTGAGTTCTGGCTACATGAGGTATCTTTTCTGGGTCATATCATTTCCAAAGATGGTATTGCAGTAAATCCTTCCAAGGTTGAGGCTGTAAGTGCGAGAGGCCTGTGAATGTGACTGAATTTAGAAGTTTCTTAGGCCTAGCGGGTTATTATCAGAGATTTATCAAGGATTTCTCCAAGATTGTAGTACCCTTGACTAGGTTGACCCGTAAGGAGAACCGATTCGAGTGGTCGGAAGAATGTGAGAAGAGTTTCCAGACCTTGAAAGAGTGTTTGACCACTGCCCCTGTGCTGGTCTTACCTTCTGGGGAAGGAGGTTTTGAGGTGTATACAGATGCATCATGAATTGGCTTAGGTTGTGTATTAATGCAGTGAGGGAAAGTGATAGCTTATTCTTCTAGATAGTTAAGGAAGCATGAAGAAAATTACCCTGTCCATGATTTGGAGCTCGCTGTGGTTGTTTTTGCCTTAAAGATCTGAAGGCACTACCTGTATGGGGAATCCTTTATAGTATACTTTGATCACAAGAGCATGAAGTACTTATTTTCTCAAAAGGGGCTTAATATGAGGCAGAGAAGGTGCCTCGAGTACCTAAAAGATTTTGATTTCTTCATTGAGTACCATCCCGAAAATGGGAATGTGGTAGCGGATGCTTTGAGTCGAAAGCCAATGGCCAGATTGTCAAGCGTGATGCTTCAGATGTTGGAGCAACTGGCAAGCTTGGATCTCAATATTGAAGAGAAGGGAGATCGGGTCATGATTGCCCACATTAAGCCACAATCAGATTTGCTCTCTAAAATTAAGGTGTTACAAGAAAATGATCTGTCGCTTGTGGAGATTAGAGAAAGTCGACCAAATTTCTTGATGGCCAATGATGGCAGATTGCTGCTCCGGGGAAGAACTTGTCTCCCTGATTCTGTTGAGGTAAAGAATAAGGTTCTTGAAGAAGCCTATAGGTTCATGTACACTATTCACCCAGGAGCTACAAAGATGTACCAAGATTTGAAGATGACCTTTTGGTGGCCAAATAAGAAGAGAGAAGTGGCCGAATTTGTGAAGAGATGCTTAGTGTGTCAGCAAGTCAAGGCCGAGCATTTTAGGCATGTCGGGAAGTTGAAGCCTCTCGAAATATCACAATGGAAGTGGGAGAGCATCGACATGGATTTTGTTATGGGCTTACCAAGGACTCGTGGCGGCTTTGATGCGATTTGGGTAATTATAGATCGACTGACTAAGTCCGCGCACTTCTTGTCCATTAAGTCAAAGTGGACTGTAGATGTTTTGGCTGTGATGCAGGACGAGATGCGACTCGATACTGATTGATGCGAACCTCAGACTCTAGGTGATGACGCGACCAAATTGAAGACACGACTAGCAAAGACGCGACCAACTCAATGCAAGCTCGTGACTCGTTTCTAGCAAGAGAAGCGTGTGGATCTGTGCGATTGAGAAACCGACAAAGAGTCAAGGTGGTCAACACTCCTTCGTGCCCGGATTGGGTCACGGAATGGGTCACATACACTCTCTCACAGCAGTGATATTCTTTGATCGGGCTAGAATGCCTAACTCTTGCAAGCACGGCGTTCAAACATATACTAAATAAGCAAGAGACAATGAGAGGAGCGGAAACGTACCTCCACACTCGGGACGTGGGGAAGACCTTCCCGACCAAGAACCGTAACTCCCAGTACAGTAACTGTGAATAATTACAGCAATAAAATAATAGCCCACTCCATGCAGGGAGGTAAAAGACTACAACAGTGATCCAGGAGCGCCGATCTTGGATTGACGGGCAGCACGGCGGAGGCGCTTGAGCGGATGTGGGCAGCCCGTTCGGTTCGGCTCAGCTTGGGTCCACAGGATAGCAAGCGGGTCCGGCTGCTGGGACGGTGGCGTCCGGGCGTCTCCTTCCTACCGCGACTGGCTGGAACGTTGCTGGAGTGTCCCTAGTTGATCCCCAGAAACGGTGGTCGCTAGATCGGAGCCGGAATATTTATTGAGATTTAACTCCCAACACTGACCCGCAGTCCTGTCTCGGGACAAATCTACGCGCTTCCATGAGAACGGTCACCACGCCCAGATCTGGTGTCGGATCAGGATGAAACTAGCGCCGTTGCGAAGGGCACTCAAAGAGCTTCGACATATGTGAATTTCATATCCGTCCAATGGTCTGGCTTGGAATGAAAAACTCTGCAACTCTGTAGTTGTTTCTGGCTCAGGTTATAGAAAGGCAGGACAGGGTGAGATCTGCCTGATAATGAATTTTGACCGAAGGGAAGTTGGCAGATGTGGACTTTGGGAATTTTATGGGTGAGAGGGGGAGAAGTGAGGATCACGCACAAATATTTTTGTAATTTTATGATGTGATTTGGGGGATGGGAAATAGATCTACAGACTACTGTCTCGTAGATCTGTACATAGGCAGACTACGAGAGGTGGAAAGAAGTAACTGGGAGGAGGGGCAAACGGGGGATGATTGAGGTGAAAATTAAACTGGAAGAAGGGGGGAACACGGGGAACAAACCCTCAAAGCCTCAGCTCGATCAGATGGCTGGATCTGGAGATACAACCTCTTTCTTGAGCTTCTGTTCTGTAGGTCGCACGTTTGGACAGCAGGCCGGAGATTGGGTTGTGGCGGCTTGTTGGCGGCTCCGATGGTGGCGGCGGCGGTGGTGGCGGCTGGCAATCACACCTAGAGGAGAAGATAGAACTTGGAATCACTCCAAAATTTGGGGCATCACATCCAGATCTGCTGTAATCTCTGCTGCAAGGGAGGAATAGAGGGAAGAGAGAGGGGCGCCCTTGGGCTTCTCCAAGAAAATTCTTATTTTTCTTCAATAATTCTATGAAAATATTATTACAAGAGACATTAAGTAGTAAACCCTGGACTTAGGACAAATGACCACATATACCCTTGGTCAAGGGGGCATATTGGGGAAGGGAGACAAAAGGAGAATAAAAAAAATCTCACAAGGGGACAAAGAAGGGGGCGCCCTCTTTAAAGAAGGGAATTTTGATTTTTCTTCTTTGTTGGTCCAAGTCCACCATGGACCATGGATCAGCCCCTATAGGCCCTAGCAGCTAAGTGGCCCAATGAGAGAGAGGGTGGGGGGCCCGCCAGGCCTAAGTGGCCTTTTCATAAAGAAACCCATTAACTTAGCCCAATTAACTCTCTCTTGACCCAAAATGAAATCCAAAATTATAAATACACACAAAGTACCCAAAAATACAAATACAAGTACACACCAATGACAATCTAAACAAAGACAAGGCCTAGCTTCGATGCCCCATCAATTCTCCCCGGGTGGGAAGAACTCGACTCCGTCGAGTAAGGGGGTGCAGTCGCTCGGGTACCGCTTCAGTAGATTTAGATCCGTCCTCTGTAGCTCTGCCCGGATGATCCAAGTGTTAGCAGACATGGGCCGTCCTCTCCCTCGCACCCGGTAGCGCTGGTACTCTCCACTCTTAAGCGTCACCTGCTCATCCAGTATATGTCCTATTTGCTCACGCTGTTGTTGAAATGAGGCTAGTGGTGAACACTCCAGGGTGGGGTCACTCTCAAGGGAAGGAGACGGCTCAAACAGCTCACTCGGAATCACCGCTGGGTCCCTGTAGGTGACTAGATTCGAGGCTTTGAGGGTAAAGCTGATCTCATATTCGTCAGGCAAGTCCACAACGTACGCATGAGATCCGACTTGCCTCACACTCAAAAGGGACTGGCACGGCGAGCTTACATTAGACCGACTCGACTTGACGTATGCAGACTTACAACATACTGTACGACACAAAGACTCACATTTGACCCTAGACCCATACATAATGCAGTGGTGGTCCAGGCCACCCATATGTGTAACTAGTACACTGGCTACTGAGCATCTTGGAGGTCTGGAGGATCCTCCTGGAGATCTTCCTGCTCACGAAAGAACTCGTCAGCTAATTCCTGCTCGGCCTCATAGCTGACAGACACAAGGCCTAAAGTTGAAGCTTCTCCAACTCACGTGTCACCAATGACTAGTGATGTACGGGTGGGACATTGGCCTGTAAAGTGGCCAAACCCATGGCAACGATAACACTGTTGTCGTGACCCACTAGTCTCCCCGATAAGTGGCCCATTGCCCTTATCCTCCCGACAGACAGGGGTGCAGGTAATAGTGGACGAGTAGAAGGTGTGGGTGCCGGGGGTGCAGGCAACAGGGGACGAGTAGAAGGTGTGGGTGTCGGGGGTCGAGCAATGGGTGTAGATGATTGGGGTGGAGGTGGAAGATCCCTCGGTGGGGAAGGGCGAGGCCTTGGGGAGGGTGGCTCCTGACGGGTGGGCTCTAGAGGTCGAGCCATGGGAGCCCTCTGATATGGGCCCGACGAGCTACGAGGCTCAACCCCACGATGAGGAAAAGGTCCCAATCATTGGGCAGGCTCGAACTCTGCCTCGAACTGCTCTAACTCCAGAGCAACCTGATACGCCTCTTCCAAAGTGTTCGCATTGCGGCAAAAAAGCTCATACTGGTAGTGCGGCCGCAGACCACGTCAGAAGTGGGAAACAGGCATAGAGCTCTCTTCCGAGATGCCGCATCGTAGAAAATACTCATCAAATTCAACGATGTACTCGGAGATGGATCGATCTTCCTGGCTGAGACTCTGCCACCTATCGATGAGTCACTGACGGTATGTGGCAAGAAGGTACTTTTACCGGAGCTTGACCTTCATCTCACCCCATGTATCAACCTAGGGCTCTAAACGTTGAAACAACATGCTCTCTACGTTCTTCTAGTAAGTCTGCGCATGTCCCATCAGCTTCATGGTCGTGCATTAGACTCTTCGACGGTCCGTCATATCGAACCACTCGAAGTACCAGTCCATGCCGGCCTCCCAATCTAAATAGACCTTCAGGTCCAAGGACCCGTCAAAAGTGGGAGGGTCCGCACGAACGGTCTTGAGGATCCGCTCATCCTCATCATAATCATGAGTCCACCATTGAACATGATGGTCATGACCATAGCCCCCATTCTCATTATCGGACTTAAAAGCATCCATCTCAGGGAGTCGGTGCCTCCTATCATCTACCCCTTGAGCTCTTGTAGCATGTTGCTGAACTGGCTCCTGTTGACCAATCATTGGCGCGGGGTGCGCTCCAACCGGGGCTCTCTCTAGGACGGTGACTCTCCCTACCAAACTATGAAAAGATTGGTCCGACTCTTCGGCCCGATCCTCTAAGGCCTTCATTCTCTCTTCCAAGCGTGTGCCTAGGCCATCCACACGCGTACTCAACCCATCCAACTAATCTACTCTCATACTCAGCCCATCCAATTTTTCCATAAGAGTTCGGAACATGTCGACCACAGATGGCTCATCGGGACTATGGACTCGGGGATCTGCCATAGGTGGTGGTGGTGGTGAGTATTGAGTACCTCTACGAGTGGGCATGCAATGACACAAGGTGGGAATGCACTAACCAATGTGAAATGGAGAACCTAGACTCAAACCAGTATCCAGTACCTGGCGAAGATATTGATCCGAAGACCCAACTCACGCAAGGGGGCTACCTTCCAAATAGGCGTAACCTATCATTCCGGCAGCGCCTTTTCATATACTAGATAAAGGATTGAGGTGCAACACCTTGGACAAGACTTCCCTAGACTTAGACTGTGCTATGATGACTACCCTAGACTCAAACTCGCTCTGAAACCAATTTGATGCGGGACGGAATGCGACTCGGTATCGATTGATGCGAACCTGAGACTCTAGGTGACGACGCGACCAAATTGAAGACACGACCAGTAAAGATGCGACCAACTCAACACAAGCTCACGACTCGTCCCTAGCAAGAGAAGCATGTGGATCTACGCGGTTGAGAAACCGGTAAAGAGTCAGGGTGGTCAACACTCCTTCGTGCCCGGATCGGGTCACAGAATGGGTCACGTACACTCTCTCACAGCGGTGATATTCTTTGATCGAGCTAGAATGCCTAACTCATGCAAGCGCGGCGTTCAAACATATACTAAATAAGCAAGTGACAATGAGAGGAGCAGGAACGTACCTCCACGCTCGGGGCATGGGGAAGACCTTCCCGGCCAAGAACCGTAACTCCCAGTACAGTAATTGTGAATAATTACAGCAATAAAATTACAGCCCAATTCACGCAGGGAGGTAAAAGGCTACAACAGTGATCCGGGAGCGCCGATCTTGGATTGACGGGCAGCACGGCGGATGTGGGCAGCCAGTTCGGTTCAGTTCAGCTCGGGCCCATAGGACAGCAAGCGGGTCTGGCTGCTGGGAGGGCGGCATCCGGGCATCTCCTTGCTGTGGCGGTCGGTTGGAACATTGCTGGAGTTTCCCTGGTCGATCCCCAGGAGCGGTGGTCACTGGATCGGAGCCGAAATATTTATTGGGATTTACCTCCCAACACTGACCCACAGTCCTGTCTCGGGACAAATCTGCGCGCTTTCACGAGAACGGTCACCACGCCCAGATCCGGCGTCGGATCGGGACGAAACTAGCATCGTTGCAAAGGGCACTCAAAGAGCTTCGACATATGTGAATTTCAGATCCGTCCAACGGTCTATCCTGGAATGAAAAACTCTGCAACTCTGTAGTTGTTTCTGGCTCGGGTTACAGAACAGGCAGGGCAAGGTGAGATCTGCCTGAGAACGAATTTTGACCAAAGGAAAGTCGACAGATCTGGACTTTGGGAATTTTATGGGTGAGAGGGGGGGAAGTGAGGATCGTGCACAAATATTTTTGTAATTTTATGATGTGATTTGGGGGGAAATAGATCTACAGACTACTGTCTCGCAGATCTGCACACAGGCAGACTGCGAGGGGTGGAAAGAAGTAACTGGGAGGAGGGGCAAACGGGGGATGATTGAGGTGAAAATTAAACTGAAAGAAGGGGTAAACACATGGACAAATTCTCAAAACCTCAGCTCGATCAGATGGCTGGATCTGGAGATACAACCTCTTCTTTGAGCTTCTGTTCTGTAGGTCGCAGGTTTGGACAACAGGCCAGAGATTGGGTTGTGGCGACTTGTTGGCGGCTCCGAGGGCAGCGGCGGCTCCGATAGTGGCTGGGAATCACACCCAGAGGAGAAGATAGAACTTGGAATCACTCCAAGATTTGGGGCATTACACCCTGATCTGCTGTAATCTCTGCTACAACGGAGGAAGGGAGGGAAGAGAGAGGGGCGCCCTTGGGCTTCTCCAAGAAAATTCTAATTTTTCTTCAATAATTCTATGAAAATATTATTACAAGAGACATTAAGTAGTAAACCCTAGACCTAGGACAAATGACCATATATACCCTTGGTCAAGGGGGCATATTGGGGAAGGGAGACAAAAGGAGAATAAAAGAAATCCCACAAGGGGACAAAGGAGGGGGTGCCCTCTTTAAAGAAGGGAATTTTGATTTTTCTTCTTTCTTGGTCCAAGTCTACCATGGACCATGGACCAGCCCCTATGCGCCCTAGCAGCTAAGTGGCCCAATGTGAGAGAGGGTGGGGGGCCCGCCGGGCCTAAGTGGCCTTTTTACAAAGAAACCCATTAACTTAGCCCAATTAAGTCTCTCTTGACCCAAAATGAAATCCAAAATTATAAATACACACCAAGTACACTCCAAATACATACCCAAAAATACAAATACAAGTACACACCAATGACACTCTAAACAAAGACAAGGCCTAGCTCCGATGCCCCATCAGGCTGCCTTGTATATGAAGGAAGTGGTGAGATTGCATGGTGTTCCTGTGGCTATTGTATCTGACAGAGACCCCAGATTTACTTCCCATTTTTGGAAAGGATTGCAGGCATCCTTGGGAACTCGTCTGAACTTCAATACCACCTTTCATCCTCAAACTGATGGACAGATAGAGAGGAACAACCAGATTATCGAAGATATGTTAAGGGCTTGCATGATCAACTTCGGAGGTAGTTGGCATGAGCATTTGCCCCTAATTGAATTTGCCTACAATAACAGTTACCAGTCCAGCATTCAGATGGCACCATTTGAGGCCTTGTATGGAAGAAGTTGCAAATTACCTCTGTGTTGGGAAGTGGTAGGCGAAAAGTAATGGCTCGGGCCAGATCTTATTTTTGAGTCATCCAAGAATATTCAGATCATCAGAGATCGTCTGCAAGTTGCTCAGTCCAGACAGAAGAGCTATGCAGATAACCAAAGAAGGGACTTGGAATTTCATATTGGTGAGCATGTATTTCTGAAAGTTTCACCCATGAGAGGAGCCCGAAGATTTCGAATCCAGGGTAAGTTGAGCCCGAGATTCGTTGGCCCATTTGAAATCTTGGAGAGGATTGGCGAAGTTGCTTATAGGCTGGCGTTGCCACCCTAATTGTCAGGTGTTCATAATATTTTCCATGTGTCCATGTTACGAAAGTACGTGTATGACCCCTCGCATGTCATCCAGCATGCGAATTTAGAACTGAAGGAGGACTTATCCTACGAAGAGAAGCATGTCAAGATTTTGGACCGGAAGCAGCAACAACTCAGGAATCGGTCCATACAGATGGTCAAGGTCCAATGGAGTAGACGTGGAATTGAGGAAGCCACGTGGGAATCCGAAGAGACGATCAGGAGGCAGCATCTCGAATTATTCCAAGGTCAGTATCAGTAGTTATCTTTTACTTCGATAGTTCAGTGAATTTGGAGGACCAAATTCCTTAAAGTGGGGGAGGATGTAGCAACCCGAATTTAAGAAATTATATTAATAGCCCTATTAGCCAAATTTTGACCAATTTATAAAAATGTAGAAAAAAACCTATTTGTGTAGAGGATAGAATTTCCAACAAAAATGTTAACTACAATGACCCCAAAAGAAAATTTAATTAGGTCCAAATCAAAGGTTTTTGTGTAAAGTCAGAATTCGAGTAAAATGACCCTAAATCGATCAAATTCGAGCCCAATTCGAGCTCTAATGGGCTCAATTCGAACCCAATTTCTAGGTCCACATCAGAGGATCATTTTTCCCTCGATTCCCCTTCGAAAACCCTAACCTAGTGTTCAAATTTTGAAGTAGAAGGCACGAGACTTGGTCAACCACGAATATTGCGCGGGTTCGTCTCCACGTAGTCGTTCCACGATCGATACCATGTCTCTAGGATTACCCCCATCCCTATAAATTGAAAGCCTACACTACCAAGAACCCTATTTTGGCTAGGCGGCCGACAGCGAGCGGGATCGAGAGCGTGGTGCGACGAGGAAGGTGAGGGTTTTATTAGGGTTCCGGCGTCGTCGATCTCCTTTTATTCATCTAAAAGGTAGGTTTCTCTCAGGCCAAACCCTAATCAAATCATGCCATGTTATATATTTTAGTGTGCTCTTCCTATTGGTAGTCTTTTGCCCAATTTATACGTCGTATATCGAACATATTGTGCTCCGAATCAAAGTGTGTCAGAGATCGTCGGGAGGCGAGGCTCGGGTCAAGATCTCGAACCACCAGTGACCGCGACCTGGAGACCGCGGCCACTCGATAGACCGCCATCTCCTGGCGGGAAGTTTTTTTTGAACTAGGTCAAAATATCTAGATAGCGGTCTTTGACCGACCGCTAACATCAGGTAGCGGCCCTTCCAAGACCGTGTTCTGCCCACGGGTTCCAGCAACCCTGATTTCCTCGTATTCCATTTTCTGCAAGTTTGAAATGAACAATAACCTACAAAACGCATGTAAATGACTAGGGTGTATGAAAGATGTCTAAAATCTCGAATTATGATCATGTTCTTGACCCCCCTTGATTATTTCTTTCCATGCTATTCCAAGAAAATGGTAGATTAAGTGTAGTAACATGTTCACATTGACTTAATGCATTCCCCAAGTTGCTAGTCAATGTTACTTTAAATACATTATTAGGGTTGTTTGAGGGTCATGCCACTCCGGTGGTATTGACCTATCGATTTTCTCCCATTTTTCGCAGTGTTTTACACCCTCAAATTCTTGTGATAGTTAGGACTCTCCGCCAAATATTCCTTCCATCGGACTAAGACTGCTACCACAAGGCCTCCGTAAGACTCCGCGAGCCTGGGATTCCTACTAGGATGCCAAGCAGGTTGTACCCTGAAAACCCAAACCTACTGAATCAACCAGATTTTGAATGGACAGCCCGAGGTTGTGACTGAGTTCTGCCCAACCCTGTCCAGAATGTGGCCCTCTGGGGACCGCGACCTACAAGTCGTGGCCGCTCGATTGACCACGTTCTACTTCTGATCTTGCGTGTGTGCCAATCTTGTCCAATCGACCAATCCCTATTCCAGTTGACCCAGCCTTGTTTCAGTCGACCTATATTGCCTCAGTCGACCATGGTTATGTAGACTAAACCCTATCTTCAGTCAATTCATGTCCCAGGTCGACTGATGGCCTTGATTATCCGATTGAACTTTGCCTTCTGCCTTCCTTGTCCTTGTCGTTATTCTTCTTACACCACTACTGCCAGATCGCGGCTCATCCTGGAGCGCATTTTTAGTTCCCTGCCTTGTGAGTCGACCCACCGCCCTAGTGAGTCAACGCAGGCTCTTATTGACCTCTGTTAATCACGGTTGTTCCTGGACCGCTACTCCATGACCGCGGTTCTCTCTGGACCGCAATCGTCTTTTCCTATTCAATGAGTCGACCCCACCTACCTAGTGAGTCGACTTAGCCCCCCTGATTTACCCCTTATGATAGCAGTTCTGCCTTAACCGCTACCATAAGTTAGCGGTTCTGTGCAGACCACGCCCTAGCCCAGTTTTCTCAAATTGCGTGATTTTTGTGTGACATAATAGCAAGGTTGGATTATATCCCCTTAGGCTACTGTCTGGTCATGTTCACGACCTTTTATAATTCTTGTCTTCCGAGTCATATTCGTATGACTTATTACTTGAAATTCCTTTTAAGGAATGACCTTCGTTCTTCGTGCTTGGTTACTTAAGCTTAACCTTGGAACTCTTGGCCGGAAATAAATGAATGTCTAGATCTTACTTGGGATCTTTGATCCACCACTCAATGCTAATGCATCATAAAGGGCCCGGTCTGGTCCTGGGAGGAGCACCCGAAAGTACTTGTACCCATGGGAGTTTGTAATGACAAGGTGTGACATTGCACCGAAGTACTTGCTAGTGTGTTAATCTACGACATTCATTCCTACATAAAAATTTCATGACTCTACACGACATGTTACACTTGCGTGTTTGTTACGGCCAACTACATGAAATCCCTGTTATACAATGTTCTATGTCCTGATATTCATTGCTATCTTATCTCCTCCTTCGTTGATTACAGTTAATGCCCCTTAGCGTTATTTATTTTGTTCGGTTTGTTCATTCTCTCTCCGTTCGCATGAAAGACATTATTAACAGATTAATCACTTTAACATTGCCTGGCATAGAGATATAATTCCTACTGAGCTCTCGCTCACCCAGTGTTTCCAACCCTTTTTAGCTAGCTCGGATTAGGACGCTCAGACTGATGGGGAAGGGCGAGAGTAAAAGCGTTGGAGTGAGCCAGCCTAGACATTCCACCGTGTCGTGTCTTTGTGATGTCCTAGTTGTGTAGTTGTGTCGGTTTAATTAGAGTTGTCATTTCAAGATGTTGAAGTTGTAAAACTTTGATAAATATTTTGGTTAATTATTGGTGATGTAAGTTTTAAGGATTTGGATGTGGTGGATAATATTTTTATGAATAAATGTTAGAATTTTTATTGAGTATATTTGCTCTTTGCCTCTTGTCGTAATTTATTTTCATTAGTCGCTCTGATTGACATGAATGATTATAATTGCTACGTTCCGATTTATCACATCAAGGCGTGACAGTTGAAGTCTTATATTGAGTATTTTCTCTTTCTTCTTTTATAATAGTCATAAAATAAGTCAATAAAGTTGTAATAATGAATTTTGATACTAATAATAATATATATTTTTGTTATTCTGGTCTCGTTATGTCTCTTTTGGTTTGCTCTATTTGTCATGATTGTCTCGCTGGCACGTTCCGAGCAAGTTTCTATTGTTGTTGGTTCGGGGCGTCACAACTGAAGACCAAGATGTTTTTCGCTCTAGGCATAGAGCCATCCACAGACCGAAAATGTGGGATTTACACTCGACAGCATTGTTGGAGTCTACAAAGTTGAACCTAAGGGCATCCTCCAGGTTGAGTCCTTCAGGTGTGATCAAGAGCAGGCCCGTTCCAATATCAGTTCTGCAGAATGACCTGTCTATGTGAAGGGTCCACTCTAGATCTCCTTGAGCTTGCAGAGGTAGGCTCTTCTCATCCTCAGTGGTATTACAATAACACTTGGCAACAAAATAGGCCAGAGCCACAGCCTTAATGGCCATACGAGGTTTGAAAGATACATCAAATTCCTCTAGCTCTACGGCCCATTTGACAAGTCACCCTCAAGTCTCGAGCTTTGATAAGACTTGTTTGAGGGGGTAGTTGGTGAGGATGGTGATAGGGTGAGCCTGGAAGTATGGCCTAAGCCTCCAGACCAAAACTATGAGAGCATGTGCAAGCTTCTCAATAGCTAGATACTGGAGTTCGGGTCATTGTAACACCTTGCTCACATAACCTCTTTTATTAGGATAGAGCTTAGAGACTGCCTGGTTGCAGAGAGATACAAAAGTAAAGATTTGCCTGACGCCCCACTGGAACGAATGGGTATGGAAGTAAGTTAGGCCTTGAGCTCTTGGAAGGCCTTTTGGCAGTCATCGCCCAACTCAAACCATCCATTCTTGTAGAGGAGGGTGAAGAAGGGAAGACTCTACTCGACAAACCGATTTAAGAATCGGCCAACGACAGTCAGCTGTGGACGCACTTTTTATTTAATAAAATCGTTGTTTATTTGTTTATTGGCGTTTATTAAGTGCGTGGGCGTGCCAGTCGCATAGTGACGATTTATTGTGCGCTCGATCTGACTAATCAGACGATTGTGTGGTTCGTGTCGGGACTGAGACCCGTCGCACCATAAAGGTCACGGTGTCATTTACATCCCCTCGGAGAGGGGAACACCCTTGATTAATCACCGGGAAAAGGGGCCTCATGGCCAGGAAAATATATCGAGAGAAACAAGCCGATAGCGGTCTCGAATCAGTCGGAAAGCCCTATGTCTAGGGAAACAAGCATTCGAAATATGTCGGTCACTCAAGGGACCATTTTGATATTCGGACGAGTGTCCGGCTTTAGAGAATCGTGATCATCACGGGGAAAACTGGAGCATATGTATGTCGGGGTACGGCAAGTTTATTATTCAAAGGGATAGGAGGCATTCGGTTGAATCCCGGTTAGAGCGGTCGGGAACCGATAAGTTTGTTCGCCCGGTGCAAGACCAAGCTACGACCATACTGCGGTGGGCCCCCCGCGGTCGAAGTCGGGCTCGCGTGGGCATCATTAATATTTCTGGTGCCGAAGGGCGGCGGGAAAGTGTCCCGGGACTAGATTCCGAAACAAAGATTTGTACAGAGATAGCCGACTATAGGCCTAGGATGTGGGTCAGGCGATGACCATGGTTGGGGCGAACCCGAGGTCCAAATGTGACTCACGAAGGTCTTATTGATATTCCCGCACGTAGGGTTCGGGGAAGACGAGAGCCGTCTCGTTCCATTCAGATTTTGTTGGTCATTCATGGACCATTTTATGTTCGGACAAGATCCGTATTGAAGACGTAAACGGAAATAAACCCGTACAAATGTTTGCCGTGAGTACGGCAAGTTTAATGTGGCGTTGCGGGATTAGATCCTGGGATATACGTCGGTCACTAACGGACCATTCAGTATTCGGATGAAAGTCCATATTCGAAGCATCGGAGACAACGACAAAGACATACGGATGTATGCCGTAGGTATGGCTCGTTTCCTGTGGGTGCGGGATCGGATCCCGATGAAGATGGGTCAAGCCGATGATCTATTGGCCCGAGGTGGTTGCGGACTATGGCCATATCGGGGTCTCCAAGGACCACGTCTGATGCCACGGGACGTCATTACTTTTCTCTTCACGCACATTCTTGGGAAACGAAGGTTCCAAGGTATACGTGCGTGTCGGTCACGGTCGGACCATTCATTGTTCGGACGCGAGTCCACGTTTGAAGCATCGAAGACGATGATAAAACTGTGCAAATGTCTGCCGTAGACACGACAAGTTTAATGTGGGGTTGCGGGATTAGATCCCGGGAGAAGCGGGTCGAGTTAACGAACTATTGGCCCGAGATGTGTTCGGATCATGACCATGTCGGAGGTTCCGAGGTCCACGTCCGATACCACAAGGCATCATTGATTTTCTCTTTGCACCCAGTCCAGGGGTGTGAATTGTTAAATGCGTAGCCCGAGCTCGCTAACGTGCGCCCTCACACGCGGATCGACCTGCGCGGTCAGGTCGCGGGGTTCGACCTGCCCGGTCAGGTCGCGGGGGTCAAGGGGGCAGCGCCCCTTGCGGGGGTTTCCGGGGGGCAGCGCCCCCGGAACAAAATTTTAATTATAGAAAGGTTATGGTGTTTGTTCTCATGAGAGTGGTTCATAGTCTTTTATTTCATTCATCTGTTTGGGTCCTTTCTTCTAATTTATTTATGAGTTTTAAGCTTCTCTTCCCCTTTGTTAATTGTGTTCTTTTTTTATAGGACGCACGCCGGATTAGGATGGCAAGGGGGGGCGCGCCGGATATGGAACCTCAAGGGGGCGCCGTTTTAAGAGTGGGCAAAGGGGCGTGCCGTTTTAATGGTTAAACAAAGGGGGGGGCGCCAGAATTGGGCCATTCAAGGGGAGGGGCGCGCCGGTTTTAAGGGCGCCGGATTAGAATCGAAAGGGGTGCGCCGGGTGTGATAAAGGGAATGGTTTTGAGAGGTTAAACCGGCACGCCGTTTAGCATCCAAAGAAGGAGATTGGGCTATTGTGAGGAGGGTTAAAACGGCGCGATGGAATAGTGGCCACGCCGGATTAGCCCCTCCCGAGGGTTTCTTGCTTTAACTGTGTGTTTTCTTTTCTTTCACATGCAAGTTGGGTTAATGACAGGTTTATTCATCCATTTGGAAGATTAGGTTGATGAAAAAGGGGGTTTAATCATTTTAGTCGTTTATTGAGGTGAATTAGCGTGAATGCTTAAGTGTTCGTTCGAAGGGTTTGATTCACAGAGGTTCAATGGTCGTTCACAGAAGTTGCTGCATGTGAAATTAAACGTTCAGTTTGTTCTTGAGTGTTCTTAATCCCTGACGAAAATCGTGCAGCATCTCCTCTAGACCGGGGCTTGCAAGAGAGAAGCGAAGGCCACCAAACGGATTGCTCCGGGGTGACCCTCAAAAATCAAAGTGGCCTTACGGCGGTCCGAACCCATGTGCGAGTGTGGAGCGCTCGAGGGCTAGCCTTCAAGAGCGACCACGACTCACGGGCGATGAATCTTCGATGCGGGGCATATGTTTGCCACGAGGGCCATGAATGTTCATCCGGTGACGGGTTCCCTTGAGGGACATGCTATGGACAAGCAAGCCTCGAAGGGCCCTGGACGATTAGAGAGGGGGGGAGGGAGGTGTAGATCGGAACGGAGAAAACACTGAGCTTGCAGAAGGGCCCTTTTCTCTTATTCATCCTCACAAATGGGGAAGAAGTTGACACAGAGAGAGAGTTCACCCCGGGATGGGAGTGGAATATATTGCAAAAGAGGGAAGAAGAAGATACAGATGAGAGAAAGAAAAAAAAGGAACACAGACCCCCCCCCCTCGACTCACCTCTCACACTCACACCCTCTCTCTTTCTCTTCACCTTGCCGGCGTGGATGACGGGAGCTTCCTCCTCTCCTTTTTTCTTCTTCTCTTTCCTGCCCACAGCCGAGAGCACCTTCTCTTCTCCTTTTTTGGATGGCCTACCGGGGGAAAAGCCAGGATCTTCTTCTTCTTCAGTGGAGCATGCCTTTTATAGAACGGACAGTGGGGGAGAAAACTCCCGCCACCTCTGCCTTGTTCGCAACAACGTTGTTGTTGTGCTGGATGATGCTGGTTCGTGGAGTACACTGGCGTTCGTCCGAGGATGGGACATTTGCAGATTTACCGGAGCCTGCTTCGCCGTTGCCGCTTCTGTGCTGTCGAACGGAGGTAGAGACAGAGCGTCGGGCATTGAATGTTCTCTACACATCATTAAACAGAGCATCGGCATGCCGACGGGATGGGTTGATTGCGCGCCGGGGAAGCACTTCAGAGAATAGATTGAGGGGTTAAAACGGCGCCATATTCAAAGGAAAACCGTTTTAAGCATCAAAGGGGACGCCCTTCACGCGCCGTGTAGCCAAAAAGAAAAGGGGCGCGCCGTTTTAAGAGGGGGGGCGCGTTGTTTTAAGGCGCGCCGTTTTAAGGCCCTTTCGTGCCGTTTTAAGCACTAAATGGATTCTTCTCGAAGTCACGGCCGTTTATATGAATGTCGGCATTCCCAGAATGTTTCGGTTGCAATGTATGGCCTCTGCAATATTCCGTTTGTAGCCTCTGGGACTCGGTCCCAGATTCTGCGTAACTTTCTGTGCATGCCGAGATTGTGCCGGAGTTCCCGACTTCTCTCTGATTCAACTCTCGACATGGCCGGTCGGAGCATTGTAGCTGTATCTTCTGCCTGGGGGGCTTCCTTAGCAAGTAGTGGACCACCAAGCGAGTTCTCATCCTGATCGGGCGAGGCATGAGGTTTATTCGGCATTTCTATCTTCGACTCGCGCTCTAATGTGTAGACGCGAATGTCGCCATGATCATCATCGTCATTTTTTGGCGTCCACATCAGCCTACCATTGAGACGCTAGACTCCTTTCATGAATCAGGGTGGCTCCATGTCGAGGATGGGTTGAATCTTTTGTGGGTTGGCCTCGATTCCCTCTTGGTGATGAGAAAACTGAGGAACTTTCCTACTCCGACGTCAAAGACATGCTTCTCTGGGTTTATCTTCATCTGGTATCGCCGGAGTGTTGTAAAGGTCTTGGTAAAGTTGGCAAGGTGGCCCAACGCTCGGGTGCTTTTGAAAAGCATGTCGTCCATGTACATCTCAATGTTGTGCCCGATCTGCTCCTAGAACATGCGGTTGATCAACCTGTGGTAGGTCACCCATGAATTCTTAAGACAAAAGGCATGCTAGTATAGTAATATGTACCTAGGACTGTGATGAATGTCATCTACTCATCGTCTGGATGTATCCAGATTTGGTGGTATCTAGAGTATGCATCTCAGAAGCTATGTAGCTCATTACCGGTGGTGGAGTCCATGAGTTGCACTACCCGAGACAATGGTAAGCAGTCCTTTGGGTAGGTCTTGTTGAGGTCGATGAAGTGCATGCACATCCTCTGCCTTCTGTTTTGCTTTTTAACAAAGAGGACATTAGCAAGCCACTCCGAGTACATGACTTCTCGAAAGGGGTCCGTACACAGACCCTTGGACACCTGCAACTAGATGTCTATTGTTTTGCACACATCACTCGGTGTGTAATGACCCAGAATCCGGATATCGGGGATACCTGTAACGACCCAAGATCTGGATACTGGGTCAAACCCGATACCATTCGGATCCTACGCCGCTACCCACGAGCTGGGAAGCTCGGAAGGGTTCAATAGGTGTCACGGGAGTGTACAGAAATCTGAAATAAATGTAGAAATTAAAGTGCTGAAATTAAAATTTACATTTATAACATATTTACATAATTTTATACAATTTTCCAGTCTAGATATATACAAGTCCCAAAGGTATAGCTCAACAAAAATAAAAGTACAAGGCCTTGGGGCATACCCCGGCAGGCAGAAGGTGGCGACGCTAAGACCTCAGACGTTGCTCAAGGCCTCCAATGACGAGGAGGAACGCCGACCTGTAAAGAAAAGGGGTGAGCCTCATCTCATTAGCTCAATAGGGGTCCCGCGGATCCCCATCACACAACGAAAGAAACAAAGTAGCAAGTAACAAAATCTAAAGGACAGTAAAGCAAGGAAAGTAGCAAGGTAGAAAGAACAGAGCAACACACAAATAAACACGCTAAACCACTAACTGCCAAAAGACTGCACATTGTCGGGATACCTCGAGTATCGAACACAACCCACACAAATGTGGATTCTAGTAATCTGGGCCACACAAAGCTAGAACACAATGACCTGTCTCGGAACACCTCTCCTAGGACGTGAACATTAGGATCTAGGCTAGCAAGTAGACCCTCACTAGGTCAACCAGAGAACACGGCGACACAGCCAGACAGGACTCTCGAAGACAGCCAAGTGTTGACACCCGTTTTATGACCGATGAGTTGGGTCATCTCCTTATTTATCTTTATGATGCTCCGAGTTAGACGCCATTTATTGAGCCATCATAGTCAGCTTTGAGGCTTATTTCATGGGTCATTCTCCTTGATTGGGTCTCGCTCCTTATTCATTTTTCCGTGGGTTGAAGCTTAGTAGGCCTTTCATTTGTTTTGCCACGCCATTGTCTATGGCGGTCTATAGAATGACCATTTGATGACGTGTAGCGGTTTATCTTAAGGCCATTTGTTGACGCAAGAGTCCAGAGCCAACGCCTTTTTCTCAGCCTTATCCTTTCTTATCCGTTGAGATCTGGCGATTTATCGTATGGCCGTTAGAGGCATTGTGGCGGTTTTACCTTAGACCGTTTTCCAGTTCCATAGTCCTATTCACGAAGTTTTCACCCGTTGACCTTATCTTCTGGTGAACGACCGAGGTTAGCGGTCTATACTTAGACTGTTTGTTCTAAATGGCGGTTTATCGTAAGACCGTTTGTGCAGACAGAGAGTCCTGCTAGAACTATCTTTTCTTTGCTGTGCCGTGGCCGAGTTAGAGTTTTGATTTGATGATTTCTCTCTCGATAGTGATCCTTAGAAGCTTCCATTTGTTTCTATGGACTCTTGGGAGTATTATCTTCAAGAGTTTGCTAAGCTCTACCCTGCTTTTTCGCTGAAATCTCTCCAACTTGTCCAGAGAGTTTGAGGGTCTATAAATAGAACCCTTGAGTTCATGGGTTGAGGAGGAGAATTCTGGAGATTACATCAAGGTGCTGCTACGTTCTGGAGCGAGTACCCATCAAGGAGAAGTGATGTCTACATCCATTAGCCTTCAAGTTCATGGAGTATTAAGTTCCAAGGGTTCAATAGTGTTATTTTCCTCTTTAGTTTCTCCCCCCTCTTCATAGCATTCACAAGCATCTCCCCTCTTCCTCTTCCACGTTCTATCATCTTTGCATCATTTTTAAACAGCTTCCCATCTTTTCCACGCCCCACAGCGGTTTAAAAACCACCACCCCAGGTATCCACCCTTCCTTTTGCATGCACTTTGGTTTATTTGCATTATCGTTGCTACACTTGTCATAGGGCTAATTTGGGTTATTTTTCTGTGCTTCTACACTTTTTTTTGCTGGTCCACAAGGTTCCTAGCACAAGGCCCAGCTCTTCTGGCCGGCCAGGAGAAGTGGAGATTTAAGTCCCAAGTTGCTGTTCTGTGTGCTCTGGCGGCTCTACATTAGACCATTTGCGAGGCCCTAGCGGCTTATCGTAAGGCCGTTTCTGATTCATTCGCGGCCTGATATTAGACCGTTTGAAAGCGCAGATCTCTGGTTTTCATCTCCCATGGGCGGGTGTTTCATCCTCCTCTTTCCAAGGTATTTACCTTGGCTTTGCTATTTTAATTACCTTGGTGGCGATCACACTCCTTTAGTTTGGGCAGTAGTACTCTTTATCTTCCCCATATATCTCTTTCTTGGCTTTAGTTTAGTTGCTCCACACCTACGGTGTGTGTTTGGTTTTATTCTTTTGCTTCACGCCCCGGCGTGTGTTTTTCTTTTCTCTTACTTATTGCTGATGAAGATGACATGCCCATGTGCTTATATTTCTATGCCGATTGCTTGAGTTGATGCTGCATTTGTTCATGAGTTCACATCATTTATATCAACTTGTTCATCATCATACCTTCACCATTGAGGGAACCATTTAGAAAACCAACATCCCTAATTTTATGGCGATTACGGTGGGACATCTAGTGCCAATCGTGTTGAGCTTATGTTTGACCTGTCGCTGTTGATTTAACCCAATTGCCCTTGTATTTTCCTCAGATTTTCCCGTTTAATTTCCTGCTATTTTCTGCTCTCTGGTCACCTTGGCGGTCCACTGTTCAGCCGTTTACGGCTTAAAAGCGGCTTAGAAATAGGTCGTATTATCTCTCTGGCGGTTTCATATCAGACCATTTCTCCAGTCACAGGTACGCATCCCGAGGTTGAGTTTATTTCTGTAATTTTTGCTGTGACTTTCATGCTTGGGTGTTATCTGATCTCATCCTTGGTTGTTATACATATTTACATCATTGTTTGCATATTTGGTTGTTAGTTTTTAGGCTAGAATTTGCATGCACCCCGGTGCACATAGGATCATTCATACTCATATCATAGTTGCATTTTCCAACCTTGGTGTGTGAACCTCTCGTCTCCATATTCCTTGGGGCCGACTAGGTGATCACATCCGGGACCGTGGATTCCCTCACGGACGCCGGGCCGGTTGTACCTTTGCCTACCCCGTGTTTAGGTTGCAAAAGTGAGGGAGAGTTTACATCTAGAGTCAACCAAGTCCCCCATACCCTTTCCTATTAGGAACCTATTGTTGGAGAGAACACATTAAATTCAAATCATCAAGGTTCTAAAGGAAGAAACAAGTAAAATTTGTGCATCATTATAACTTGGTTAACTTTGAGTGCCTCTCATCCCCTTCTTTGTCTTCATAGATTTGAGTCTTTGTTTTAGTGTCTCATTTGGTGTTTGTTTGTGTTGTTTGTCTTTTGTCAAGGTGTTCCATTGCATGTGGAGTTGCTTCCGGCCCTTGGAATCATCCTCTAGGAGCAATTCCTTCTTCACTTCCTATTCCAATCCTCTTTTCGAATCTGCCATGTCTTCTTATGATCTTCCATGTTCTCATGAGGAATCGCGTCCTCAAGGTCTCTTGGAGGACCCACCTAGGGTCACCCAATTCCAATCAGGAGAAGGGATCGTCCCTCCTCCATCTGCTATCTCCATGGAGGGCGCCCAGCCCTCCCTTGCTTCCAATAATCCTACAGGCCATATCTTGCAGATGATGGCCCAATTGGATCCGGCCCAATTTCAGGCCCTCTATCAGACCTTGCAGGAGTCCAATGCCCTATCTCCCACGATTATACAAGGTCTGTCCAATATCTCTATCTCTGGGCCCGGCACCTCACCCACTCCAATCGATCTTACCTCGGTCGAGCCCAGGACCCTCCAGTTCTCCAATATAGAAGCGGGCCAATCATCTGTATCGGCCCATCAAATTCTTGATAAAGGAAAGTATGTTCTTCCCTTATTTACTCAGGCCGAGTCTTATAGGCCCATCTCTTCCGTGCCTCAGGTTCTTGTCGGCCCATCTGACTTTTCTCGCCCTCAGCAAGGGGCGGCTCCAATCCATGCCAATTTGGGTCATTCTCCAGCCCAATATCCTTCTTATGGGCCTCCCACTCCTTCGGTCTATCCTTCGGCTCCCCGCTTTGAGCCCACTCCTCTTACATTGCCCGCACCATCTCGAGAACAAGAGCTCCTTGATAAATGGGCCGCCATGTAACAACAACTCGACTTTCTTCAAAAGCGGGTTGGCCCAGAATCTTTGGCGGGTGTTCCGATTCCTAACTTTCATAACATCCGGTTCCCTCCCCAGTCCGAGCTCCCCACGTACCGAAAATATGACGGAATAGTAATCCCTTCATCCATGTGAGGGACTTTATGTATGAATCGGCACAATTCCAATATGATGATCACCTTATGGCGTATTTATTCTGCCGGTCATTAGTTGGAGTGACTTTGGAGTGGTTCTATGCTTTACCACTCGAGGATGCCGAGAGTTTTAAATTGATGAAAGAAAAGTTTATTCAGAGATTTCAAGATCGGGTCGGCCCAGAATATTCCTTTACAGACTTGGTGGTCGAGAAGATGAAGGCGGATGAGGATTTTGCCACCTATGCTGACAGGTGGAGACAGATGGCCGCCCGTGTGCCGGGTCACATTCCGGAGGAAAAAAAGGTCAAGTTGCTTATATCAAATGCTACCCCTACCTTCCGCAACATCCTGGCCATGAATGACATATCAAACATGCACCAACTATATAGCCGAGCGCGATTCATACAAACATAGTTCAAGGACTCCCCCATCCACACTCTTTTTGAAGCCCAAAAGCCCAAGTATCACAAGAAGCCTCAGGGGCCTGTCACTAAGGGGGTCCAAACAAATGAGCAGGTGCAAGCCGTTGCATTTCCTTTTCCCAACCAACCCGCACCATTCTGCTTCCTACAAAACCCCCATAATCCCCAATTCTCAACTCCACAAAATGCCCAACCCACCTTCTCCACTCCACAAAACCCTCACCCTACCTTCACCAATCCGCAAAACGCATTCTCCGCTCCACAACAACCTCCGCAACCCCCGCAATACCACAACGTCCCTCCACCCAACGGCTACACCAACAACAACAAGCGTCCGGGTCCGAAGAGAGGCCAGTACCCTCCTTTGCCCGAATCTCTCACGGACATATTTTTGGCTCTCATGTAAACTAGTGCAATTCAACTTCCTCCGGAACGGCCTAACTGGAACCCGGCCGTTGATCAGACAAAGTATTGTATGTTCCACAGGCAGCCGGGGCATACAATTGAAGGATGTTTTCAGTTCAGAGATTTGGTATATGACCTGCATGAAGGACAGCGTATAGATTGGGCCGAGATGCATAAGGCCATCATTGAAATTAAAGAGAAGAGAAGGCAGCTGCAGAGGCAGCAAGTGTAGTAGCAACAAGCACCGCCGCCACAACAGCAGCCGCAGCAGCAACAACAGCATGTTCAAGACTTAGGGATTCATCAGAACCCCATGCCGAATCATCCTCCCGCTCCACAGTCACCACCGCCGGCACCGGCCCAAGTTAATCTTGTCCAACCCCCGGCTCCCGACGCCGGGTGGTCTTATGACGATGACGCATCAGTTCAACGGCTCATGGCCCTCCACCACAACCACCGTAGCCTTTCTCCCTCCGTCATCCTCCCACTTAACCAACAAACCCCACTATCCTCCGCTTCCACCAAACCCCTCATCCTACCATCTGTATTCCCCGTTAACCCATCTCTCTCCACTCCACCCCCGTCTACCGCCACACCACTAGCCAGCCACCCACCCATTATCCTCCTTCCATCTACCTCTACCACATTACCGACACCCGCACCAATTCTCACACAGCCTCCATCAAATCCCTCGCCTATCATTTCCGCTACGCCTTCCCCCACGCCACTCATTCATCCCACCGGGCCCATTAAGCCGCTTGTTCTTACCCCATCCCAGGTCGTGCTGGCCTACAACCTTGCCCTGCGGAGCGGGCATTTGTTTCACAGGAATTATCCTTCCATTGGTGCACACGCACCTAATCCCCAGTCCTCTCAATAGGCTGTTGATCCGGAGGAGGCAGATCCGCTGCCGGGCACACAATATGATCTGCTACATCATCTGGATAGAGTGCCCGCCAAGATCTTCGTGCTAGAGTTGATAAAGAAATACACCTTTCATCAAGATGTACTCAGGAATTTCCTACAGAAGGTGATCGTCAATGAAGATATGGCAGTGGACAGCCTGCCGACAGCCTTGGCTACAATCTCAAAGGGGCCGGCAATCACTTTTTCTGAAACTGAACTGGCACCCCCGGAAGCCCGACAAATGCCGCTATGCATTTCTATAACTCTCAATAAAGTCTGCATAGATGTGGCGCTGGTAGACACAGGGGCATCTATTAATGTCTGCCCGCTCAGCACCTTAAGAGCCTGCAATTTATCAGAAGATCTGTTGAGGCCGACCCCTACAACAATAGCAGCATATGACAACTCCCGAAGGGCATGTCATGGGGTGGTCACTGTTCAGGCTGAGCTTGGGCCTCTCACTATGCCGATAGAATTCTATGTGCTGGACATCGACCCTATGTTCAAGGCTATCTTGGGTCGTCCGTGGATCGACAACCTCAACGCCGTACCATCCACTGCACACTAATGTCTCAAATTCCCTTTCCAAGAGAGGGTGGTTAAGGTGAAGAGCATGTCCACGGTCCAGTCTGTGAAGGCCGTTTTAGAGAAAATTCTGCCAACACTATGGCCCAGCAACCGGCCAGTTATTTCAGTGTTAGATCTGGATTTCCCATGGGCTTATGCACCACGCAAGCTTGTCTCTGCAGCAGTAAATATTAAAGTGAAGCCCCAGATTCGAGATTCCAAGGGCTGGGACATCATATTGAAGCTAGGCTATCAGCCGGAGAGAGGCCTCGGCGCACAACTGCAAGGGCGGACCAAGCCGGTCCCTAAAGGAAGAAAGATGAATAGAAGGGGCCTCGGCTATCGAGAGTCCACACTCTCAGTTCTGGGCGATTCAGGGCCCCTGACATGGGACTACCGCCAGCATTTTATCAAAGGCCCTCTTCAGCCCGGCACATTGAAAGCACAGCCAAGTCAGCCTAAAGAAGATGCAGCTCAGGTATTTGCCAGCCCACCATTGCTTCCAAAGGGGCCAGTTGATGACATGGTTGATTATCGCCAGGCTTTTGAAAGGCTATTTTATGAAGAAAAAAGTTAGGAGGTACGGCTTATAGGTTATGAGCCGAAGAAACCAGCTTACCGTCCACGGGAAAGGGGGAGCTCACCTATTATATCCACTTGGTCTCCTTCCCGCCTGTTTTCATTGTTCCAAAATATGGCATCCATACCACCCTCGCCACCTATAATGATCGATCCATTCTTGTTTGAAATCCCCACGGAATATCTCATCATCACGCCTGCCTGTGATTGTTGTCCCCCGGTTGATCTGTCTACTCCCTTCTTCACCTCCTCTGATCCCTTTCTCGACATCTTCTGTCCCTCCAAGTACCCTCTCAGGCTTCCTCCTCCACATTCTTCTCCTCCATCTTGCTACATAATCTCCACTGACTCTCTCCAAAAAAAAAACGTCAAATTTGAAACGGAGATTTCGGTGGAAGATTACGCTATCTTTTCTCCATCCTCCTCCCAAGGGCATGAGGCCCATGTTACCTCCTTCCCATTAGGTTTCTTTGCTCCTAGGTTAGACGTAGGGTCCGTCGAGTCTAGGGAAGTAGAGTCTATTAGGTCTAGAGAAGTAGGGTCTTGTTCTAGGTCGTCCAATCCTTCCTCACTTAAGCCGCGCCCGCTTACGCGTCATTCCAAATCCATTCCTGATAGGTTCTTGCAAGATCTAGCTCAGCGATGTCATGCTCTTCTGAAGCGCCCGGAGTTTATCGCTACGGCGATTATGGTAGAAGAAGATGAGGAGCAAGAAGGGGTGTGGAGCGACGACGGACTAGGTGTTTATGAAATCATGGATGAAAAAGACCCGGTCGATGGTGAGGACAGCGACGTAGATGACACCGCCGATCTGTATGCGCAAGGATTAAAGAGATTCGACGAGCCATCGTCGGCAGTGGATGAACCTACGAAGGAAATAAATCTGGGAACCGAAGAAGACCCCAGGCCCATTATTATTGCCGATAATCTCCCTCCAGAGGTAGAAGAAGATTTAATCAAGGTTCTAAGGGAGTATAGTGATTCTTTCGCCTGGTCTTACGAGGACATGCCGGGTCTTGACCCCTCTTTAGTGGAACACCGACTCGTGCTTAAACCAGGGGCAACGCTCGTGAAATAAAGATCAAGAAGATTTCACCCCCACATGGCCTTGAGGATTAAGGAAGAGGTCGATAAGTTGTACAAGGCCAAGTTTATTAGAGTTGTCTTATATCCTCAGTGGGTGGCGAACATAGTCCCTATTATTAAGAAGGACGGAAAGGTACGTATTTGCATTGATTTCAGGGATCTTAATAAAGCATGTCCCAAGGATGATTTTCCGCTACCTCACATAGATGTATTGGTGGATAACACCACCGGGTATGAAGCATTATCATTCATGGATGGTTATTCAGGATACAACCAAATCCGTCTCGCTCCCGAAGATCAAGAGAAAACCTCCTTCACCATGCCCTGGGATACATATTGCTATGTGGTTATGCCGTTCGGATTGAAGAACGCGGGCGCCACTTATCAAAGGGCGATGATGGGTATATTCCACGACATGATGCATGTCTATATGGAAGCGTACGTGGATGATATCTTGGTGAAGTAAAGAACTAAAGAAGAACACCCCTCCATTCTGGCTAAGGTTCTCCAGAGAGCTAGGGAGTACCAGTTAAAAATGAATCCGAAGAAATGTGTTTTTGGAGTCTCTTCAGGGAAGTTGCTAGGGTTCATAGTCAGCAAACGGGGGATTCAGATCGATCCTAACAAAGTAAAGGCCGTCATGGAAATGCCTCCGCCAAAGAATATCACGGAACTTCGAGGACTGATTGGTAGATTGCAATTTATTAGAAGATTCATATCTCAATATTCTCAGAGGTGCCGCCCATTTTACGAATTGCTAAAGGTGGGGGTCAAATTTGAATGGAATCAAGATTGTCAAAAGGCCTATGAGGACCTAAAGGAATATTTGACCAATCCCCCGGTGTTGCAACCTCCTGTCCCTGGGAAACCCCTAATCCTATACATTTCTGTCATTGAGGACTCCCTAGGGGCAGTTCTAGCACAAGTAGATGATGAAGGCAAAGAGCGGGCAGCTTATTATCTCTCCAGGTTATTTAACCCGGCAGAGACCAAATACACGGCCATGGAAAAGACTTGTGCCGCCTTAGTGTGGGTAGCTCAAAAATTGAAACATTATTTTCTAGCCCACCCAGTTAGGTTGATCTCTAGAATGGACCCGATCCGTTATCTCTTAGAAAAGCTCATCCTTTCTAGTAGGTCAGCTCGCTGGCAGAGCTTTATCTCTCAGTTCGATATCACATTCGTTGTTCAGAAGGCAATCAAAGGATATGCCATCGCTGAGTATCTTGCCCATCTTCCCATCCCCTGCACAGACTCTATTCAGGATGATTTCCCTGATGAGCATCTCTCTGTCCTTACCCATCATCCCTTTTGGTCTCTGCACTTCGATGGTGCACTCAACTCTCAAGGCCGAGGGATAGGGGCCGTTCTGCTGACTCCGGAAGGGGTGACGATTCCTTTTGCTTATCAGCTTTATTTTTCTGCTACCAACAACATCGCTGAGTATGAGGCTCTCCTAGCTGGATTGAAGCACGCCTACCTCTTAGGCGGGCGCTATTTGAACTTCATAGGAGACTCTCAGCTCGTCCTGCGGCAGGTTCTGTCCACTTACCACACTCGTGACCCGAAGCTCAAGCCATATCAAGATTTGGTCACCCTCTTGGATAGGCAATTTAGTAAGCTAATCTACATCCATACTCCCCGATCTCAGAATATTCTCGCTGATGCGCTGGCATCACTCGCTTCCTCTTTATCTTTTCCTCTCAGTCGAATACTGAGACTATCGTCATCCAGAGATTAGATGCTCCCTCTCTTCAGGATCCGTAGTATCACAACCTTAGGAAGACTGTAGAGGCTAGGGCTGAGAAGGAAGATCTAAAGGAAGTGTCTTTAACAGAATTAGAGGAGATCTTGGAAGAAGAAGAATTGCCATGATATCATGAAATTGAGCTATATTGCAAAGATGGATCATTCCCAGAAGGGACAAACGCCGAGCAGCGTAAGGCTATTGAAGAGCCGCCTCGAGGTACACCATCATTGCTGGAGGATTGTACAGGCGCGCTCTCAATGGAATGCTCATGAGATGCCTAGATGATGATGAAGCTTGGAAGGTGGCCGAAGTAGCCCATTCTAGTGAGTGTGGAGGTCATGTGAATGGCCAGGCTCTAACTAAGATGATCCTTAGGCAGGGTTATTATTGGCCCACTCTAGAGGAAGATTGCTCCCTCTATGTCCGGAGGTGTCTTAAATGCCAACTCCACGCAGATAAAAACCATGCTCCAGCTTTATCTCTTCATCTTCTCTTTACTCCTTGGCCATTCTCTATGTGGGCTTTCGACATTGTTGGCCCGCTCGGTGATCCCAATTCTCAGACCAAGCAGAAATCATTCATCCTTACCGCCACTAAGTACTTCACCAAGTGGGCCGAAGCGGAGGCGTACGCAGAGATCAAAGCTACCACGGTGTGCCGCTTCATCCTGAAGAATATCATCTCGCGGTTCGGAGTGCCAAGCAGCATCGTCACCGACAATGGACCTCAGTTCATCTCTCAAGAGCTCAAGAACCTTTGTAAGAAGTTTAATATTGCATTGCATCATTCATCTCCATATTATCCTCAAGGCAACGGTCAAGCTGAGGCCACTAATAAAACCCTTCTTAAAATCATAAAAAAAACATGTGAATCTCATAAATTTTCAGATTGGCCTGAAAGATTGGTAGAAACTCTATGGGCTTACCGCACCTCCGTCCGTACTCCTACGGGGTAAACCCCTTATGCTCTTACCTACGGGATGGAGGCGGTGCTCCCATATGAGATCTTGGTCCCTTCCCTAAGGGTACAGCTCGATAAGGAACTTAATCTCGATGAACGTCGAGAGGCGTTGTTCGTTCAGCTGGAACTCTTGGATGAGAAGATGATGAATGCGGCCGATCACGTGTCTGTCTGTCAAAAGAGAGTTTTGCGTTATTTTCAAAAGAAGATAATTGAATGCAAATTTCAAATACGAGATACGATTTTGAAACGAAAATTTATCAGGTCCGGAGGTCCCAGGTCCAAATTGCAACCTAACTGGGAAGGGCCGTTCGTCGTTAGAGAGGCTTATCCAGGGAATGCTTATCGCTTAGTCAACGCAGAAGGTGAGGAGCTGTCTCATGCTTGGAATGGGTTGTATCTTAAACGTTTTTTCCCTTAGAGTCAGGCTAATGAAAACCCGATAGCGAGGTGTCCCTTTTCCTCGATCACAAAAGAGGACCCCGAGTTTGGAAAATCACACACTTCACGACGTCCCTGGTCAGGTTCCTCATATAAATGCCGTTTCTCCTTGGCCATGCTTGGGGGAAGTCAAAGTCCTTGTCCATTTCTCTCCTCGGTCGAATCTAGGGGCAAGAGGCAAATAAGGAGGTGACGACTAATCTGGACACCCTGACGAGAGGAGGTCTCAAATAGGGGTAGTTTGTTATGACCTAAGTCCACAGGAAGAGAAAAAAAAGCAACTATAGCATCAAAAGAAAAGGAGCAAATCAAAGCTAGATTAAACGCTCATCTCAAGAGCTCGAAGTTTCAAAGTTAAAGCTCTGCAAGTGTGGAACTAGGCATGGCAAGAGTGGCAGTACAATTTCCCCGCGGGACATTATGAGTCCGGTCGTACGCATGCCTAGGGAGGATAAAGGTTCGATGACGGACGCAAAGCCCCGGCGCAACAGACCGAGTCTCTGAATGGGTTGTCATGAGAAGGACTCAAACCCTAAACACCTCTATACCTGGCCTACACTTATCTCCTTATTTCTATTTTTCTTTTAGGACCAGACAGTACCCTGGGTATGGTCTCGGTAGAATCACTATCATTGGCCCTGGCCCGGGATTGTCACCTCAAAAGCACGCCGACTTCAGGAGAATCCTAGTATGACAGGTAGGAATTAGCTTTCAAAATAAAAAAATTTATATATTTCAAAAGCCAAAAAAGTCAGATATTTCAAAAGCCAAAAAAATTATATATTTCAAAATAAAAAACATCATATATTTCAAAATCCAAAAAAATTACATATTTCAAAATCCAAAAAAAAATAGATATTTCAAAATAAAAAAAATCAGATATTTTAAAACCTCGCAAAAATCCAAATACTTTCAAAACTCCAAAAATACCATCATCCTGCATTGCATGCATCGCATTTTCTTCATTATATTTCCGCCTATTTTGATAAGACTCCACCCCTTGACCAAATATCAAGAATTGGTCATTCTTTAACTTGCTGTAGGCAAGGGGTTGAGTCTAAGAACAGATCTAACTTGTTTTCTTGTCTAAGTGTGTGCAGACGCAGGTTCAAGCACCCAAGATTCAAAGCTCATAAGTCTTCTGTTTCTGGTTCCCTCGCGGTCTATCATTAGACCGCTAACCATCTCTGGCAGTTTATAATTAGACCATTTTGCTTTCTCGAAAGCTAGAAAAATCAACACTCAGTAAACTGTCCCTCGCGGTCTTACTTTAGACCGTCAGAAGTCTTCTGGCGGCCTATAATTAGACCGCTTTCCTCTCCCGAAGGTTGAAAACTCTCAGTTTTCCTGAGCGCTGTCTCTAGCGGTCTATCGTAAAACCGCTAGTCCCTGGTTAGCGGCCCTTTTATGGACCGTTTGTCAGATAGAGAACCCTATTCTAAACTGATTTGTCCATCCATTCAAGATCAATCAAGCAATCCATTGCACATTTCCCAACACAAATCTCTTGTTCCATTCAATCAAGTTCATTGAACATCATTTTATTGATCATTCCAAGTACATCAAGAAGGAAAGCTCAAATTACATTCATTCTTTTGTCCGCCAAGGCCGGATCTTGCGTAATTACTTCACATAAGCACGGTACTCCTCTTCATCCTCTGCCACTTCTGCTTGCAGAACAGGCACCCGGCTGATTTCCCACATGATTAGTGCGTTCTGGAGGGCTCGCTCGTCCTCCTCGATCCCTATCTTCCTAGCTAGAAGGGGAGAGAAGTGTGATAGTGCAGGGACCATAGTACGGGGTAGCCCAATTTGGAGATGGCACCGGTGTGGGTTGTATATTGCCAAGGTAGTATTCCCCACTAGCTGAAGATCTAGGCCTGGTCGCTAAGGTACTCTGAGAGTAGTGCTTTGAAGAAGTCTGGGTTGCATTACGAACTTGTCAATTGGCAAAGTGTTGAGGTAGAGGCGCCAATCATCCCGTGTTTTCTTGTCCACCGTCCGGCACTCAACCTGTGAAGAGAATCTAGATGCACCTCCTATAAAGGATAAAGGGTGGCTCCCAAATATATGGCTAGCTGAAGGCATGTCCTCCTTGGGTAAAAATTTAAGTCTCACTCCCATCCAACACTCAAGGATAATCATTGACCCGAAGAGAGGCCCTCCTAGACAAGCTGAACTTAGGCCTTCATAAAGGTAAGAAAGGACCGCTTGAGAGATAGATAAACCCCGTTACAACCCACTAATAATGCTGGGGTTTTGGATGTCCAAGAGGTGGTCGCCGGTGGGTCACCGGAATCGCCGGTGGGTTGCTCAGTTTTGATGTTTTGAGTGAATGGGTGTTTTGTGGGGGGAGAGAACGTTCGGTTTGTTTTTTTGAACGCCCAGGAAATTTGGCGGTCTATCGTTAGACCGTTACGATCATTATGGTTGTCATGCCCCGAGCTTTTATTACAACGGAAGATGATCTCGGGAAACGTGAACAGCCAACATGGTAAGCCTCTTACAAGCAAGAATAAGCAGAGCGCAATAACAATCACACAAAAATGTAATTGCACAACAAGTTACTCAAACCTTCACTTTTATTAATAAGGATAATAACTCAAATACATCAACTAGTCAACTCTTTCAAATCTACTTGACTCAATAAAAATGGAAAATTATACGGACTCGATCTAGACATTATCGACTCCTAAGTCTTCACTCTCAATTTCTTGCGACTTTCATTCACTCTCGGACCCATCACTTGAATAACTTGAATCCGAAGCCGAACTACTTGCATCTCCTGAAAAGATTGAAAATAGGTAATGAGCACACTTGCCCAGTAGGTATCTTCGCATCAACATGATTGGTAATATTAAAATGATTAGCAATTTAGCTCTAAGGAATAAGGTAAAATCATGCGATCAAACACGTGATTCCAAACCAAAATAACAAGATATAATCAAGCTTAAAATATGAGAACATGAATCGATCAAGTATAATCAAGTAAGAATGTAGTAATGACCTTTCATGAATAAGAATGTACTAGAAAATTATGTAACAAGCAAGAATGTACTCTTCACTTAGTAACAAGTACTTCGTGAATTTCTGTGGAATATCACTTTGTGGATAATTCCATGATTACCGTGATATCGTGGATTTTCACTTATTTATAAAGAAAGTACTCCCAGCGCAATGCGACACCAGTAGCATCATACCCCATGGTTTATAATAGTATGTTTTCGACAATCAGCCGAGGGGACTAGCATAGAGCCCTTGAACACAATCAATGCTCGATCCGCATCTTCAAGTATAAATCAAGCTACTTCCACGCATGTAAATAATGTGGCCAAGAATGTTCAATTTCAAAGATAATTCATGATAAAGTAACCAAAAATATGAATGCTTGTACAAAGAAATAAGGAATTTCAATAAATACTTTAATGACTAGGTTATGCCATGAAAATAAATCGGCAGCATAACGGTATGTTCTTTATCTTTCATAACTTAGTCAAATCATCTTGATAAAGGTGACATGTCCCAGAGATTCAATAGTGTTTCTAGGATCATATGGATATTAACCCTTGGGTCACACCTTGGGTTAACTGAACTCAAGTATTTTAGCGGTCTATAATTGGGCCGTTACATGAATATAGCGATCTAGTTCTGGACCGTTAAGTACAAGACTGTTCGATATTTGAAAACATGCTCTCTGGAGTCTTTGGCGGTCAAAGGTAGATCCGTCAAGGTCCATTTAGCGGTCTATATAAGGCACGCTAGAAGACTATGGCGGTTGACTATTGGGCCGCTAAGATCCAGAAATACAAAACGTCGGTAGTGCTTTCTAGACAAATGGGCTTTAATAGTACAACCAACTCGGCGTCCTAGTGAGAATCCTAGGCTCGCGAAGAATTACGGAGGCCTTGAAACAAGATTTTCTAGTCCATTGGAAGGAATATCTAAAGGAGATGTTATCATGTCCAAGATTATGTTCCTATAGTGCAAAGTGTGTAACTAATGGTCATATATCGGAATATATGTCATGAACTTATAGAAATGACTCTATAGATGAGGGAGAATAGGTTCAGTGATTAAATACACGTTGAAACCTCATCAATGTAGCATTTAAACCATAGAGTTAGTATAAAATTATATGGTTTTGGCTTGAAATTATCATATGCTTAAAATAATCTAATTAGGATAAAGAACATGAGATCAACCGTTATGAATACTAGTTAAGTCTCAGGGTCATAAAATAATACTTTAAAACATGTTTTGACATAATTATCTAGGCATAACATAGGCTAAAGTGGACTGTTTTTAAGACTGTCTCGGGTTGACAGAACACAGAACTGTAGCGGTCTAAGGTAGGCGTGTCACAGTGTTGTGGCGGTTTATCGTAAAGCCGCCAAAGTGATTTTAGCGCTCTACTTCTGGTCCGCCAGAGATTACATAGAAACCTTCGTGCTCTGGCGGTTTATCGCAAGGCCGCTAGAGCACGTCTGACAGTAAATAAAATAAGAAGATTCTAAGGTTCTTAACTCACATCATGTCTGAAAATCATATGTAAACTTCCCTATCATGATAGAACGAAGGTTAAGCTAACAATATGTATGGGTTTTCTATGAATGGACAAGAAAGTTCTTTTTAACTTAGTTAGGGTTAAGAATATGCATGCATGATATACTAAGTGCATAGGTCCTATTAAAACATGAAATTCTTCACATATAAAGCACGAAATCGATCAAAACAAGAGGGCTTTTAATCCTAGCATGATGTTTTTGCTGTGCATGAGATGACCTACCTCTGCTAAGGCTTTGAATCTCTGAATTTGATGTTAGAATGAAGTCCTAGTCTCTGCTCCTTCCACTGATAAATTAGTAACTTCACGCCTTGATATCTCTTGATCCTCTTGTCCTAATGGCATGAAATTTGGAGGGTAAGAAGTAGATACTAAGGGGAACGAAAAGTTCTAAAGGCACTTAGGCTAAATACCTCGATTTGGTTCTCTAATCCTTTGATCTTCACCGAACTCTTGCATAGTTTCCTGGGTCGCTAAGATGGAACCAGCAACTTTGCAGTCTTCTATCTCCTTGTGTGCTTGATCTCTTAGCACGAAATTTTGGGAGATGTTAGTCCTATATATTATCAATAAAAACTTTTAAAGAACCTACCTGAAATAATGTCATCTTACCTTGATTCCACGCGAGCCAATGTAGGGGTCGCGCAGGTCAAAACTAGGCCCTATTTATATGATTTTGCTAGGGTTTGAGGATTAGATCGATTATAGAGTCCTTGTTAAACCTTTGATCGACTTCTGAGAGTCCTATAGATGTTTACTAGTCCATCCATCTCGATCTCTAAGAGATAGAGTCTTAAAAATCTAATCTTTTCGCTCGTTCTTCTACTCACGGAACTGACAGAATGTAGCGGTCGTACATTGGACCGCCAAAGTTCTTGTAGCGGTTTTACGATAGACCGCCACACGCATTGGGTGCCGAATTTGAAATGAGTTCAAATTCTAATTTCGGTTTATCTACTAAATTATCTAAACAATTAGTATTTATCCTTAAATTCCGTAAATAAGTTAATTAACCTTCTAGAATATGGGCCAAACTTAATGGGTTTGGTCCATAAGTCCTTTGGGCTTTATTTAAATAGGCTAGGTTAATGGTTTACCATAATTGGGCCTTAATAATGATTTATTTAGCCTAATATTTATTTATTAAACCATTTTGGTCTTTAAAATTCCCAGAAAATATTTAAATAGTCCAGAAATAATTTATAAAAATTTCGGGGCATTACAATGGCGGTCCTTCCTTCGACCGTTTATCATCAGGGTGTTCTTCCTCGAAGGATGTAAACCGACGTCCGTTAGCAGTCCATCATCAGACCGTTTGTGACATTCTAGCGATTCTATTTTAGACCGTTTGTGGCTTGAATTGTTTTGCAATGCTCTATCCATTATGTTGCATGCCTTATCTTGTGTTTCATGCTTATCATATGATTTATTGGTTGATGGCTAGCCTTGTCATTACAAAAATCATGAACGTTGTCACGCTTCTTCGCCACATCTCGCCAGGCAGGTAAGTCAGGTAAGTATCTCGATCCCTAGTCCCTTAATGCATTACTATATGGTATCTATGATATATTATCTCGAGAACCGGCTGGTCATTCATGTGTTCCAGGATCTGATGTTCCTCTTTAACAAAAATGATGATGATCTAGGTGCACATGTTTAATCATTGGATAGGTCGTTAGGTTGAAAAAGTTGGGAGATAATGGTTCTGTCTTGCACGCCATGGTTGCAGATAGTATCTTGACCCTGATTTATCCGGTCTAGCAATACTCTTCTCGAGTATCTTCCTATTTTATTCTTTCTTCGCATTTGTTTTTATGATTTCTTTATTTTAGCCCAGCATGCATCGTGCGCATCTTTGAGCATTCACGTGCCCTCATCTGTATAAAGTGTCTCAGTAATGGTGGATAACTGTGTGTCCATGGTCTTGAGTAAGGAGAATTATTCTGCTCTAAGTTGGAAGGTTTCCTTCGGTCTCTTTACTAGGTCTGGTTAGCTGAGGATTCATGTCTGGAGTTTAGTTACTCGTCTCTTTACTTTTTCGCTTGCTCCGACCACCTATCAGTTGTGTGTCCAGTGAGGAGGTTGGTCGTGTTTTCCTTTCCTTTAGTTGTTAGTTCCTCCAGACATGTGTCATTCAGTTTTGCCGTTCCTTGTGATTGGTTCGAAGTTTTCTGGAAGATTCATATCGCTCGTTGGTTGAGGATGGGTGTCGTTTACCTTAACGCCCGCTTTTCATTCCACTCTGCTTCATTTCCGCTTCACATCCATGTTCCATGTCGCTTTCGCTTTACCTCCGCCCGTTCCCCTGCAAAGAGGACGTTATGGAGGGACATCTGTTGACACCCGTTTTATGACCGATGAGTTGGGTCATCTCCTTATTTATCTTTATGATGTTCCAAGTTATACGCCATTTATTCAACCATTTTGGTCAGCTTTAAGGCTTATTTCATGGGTCATTCTCCTTGATTGGGTCTCGCTCCTTATTCATTTTTTTGTGGGTTGAAGCTTAGTAGACCTTTCATTTGTTTTGCCACACCACTGTCTCTGGCGGTCTATAGAATGACCATTTGATGACGTGTAGCAGTTTATCTTAAGGCCATTTGCTGATGCAAGAGTCCAGAGCCAACGTCTTTCTCTCATCCTTATCCTTTCTTATTCGTTGAGCTCTGACGGTTTATCATATGGCCGTTAGAGACATTGTGGCGGTTTTACCTTAGACCGTTTTCCAGTTCCAGAGTCCTGTTCACGAAGTTTTCCCCCGTTGACCTTATCTTCTGGTGAACGACCGAGGTTAGCGGTCTATACTTAGATCGTTTGTTCTAAATGGCGGTTTATCGTAAGACCGTTTGTGCTGACAGAGAGTCCTGCTAGAATTATCTTTTCTCTGCTGCGCCGTGGCCGAATTAGAGTTTTGATTTGATGATTTCTCTCTCGATAGTGATCCTTAGAAGCTTTCGTTTGTTTCTATGGACTCTTGGGAGTATTATCTTCAAGAGTTTGCTAAGCTCTGCCCTGCTTTTTCACTGGAATCTCTCCAACTTGTCCAGAGAGTTTGAGGGTCTATAAATAGAACCCTTGAGTTCATGGGTTGAGGAGGAGAATTCTGGAGATTACGTCGAGGTGCTGCTGCGTTCTGGAGCGAGTACCTATCAAGGAGAAGTGTTGTCTACGTCCATTAGCCTTCAAGTTCAGGGAGTATTAAGTTCTAAGTGTTCAATAGTGTTATTTTCCTCTTTAGTTTCTTCCCCCTCTGCATAGCATTCACAAGCATATCCCCTCTTCCTCTTCCACATTCTATCATATTTGCATCATTTTTAAACATCTTCCCATCTTTTCCACGCCCCACAGCGGTTTAAAAACCACCACCCCAGGTATCCACCCTTCCTTTTGCATGCACTTTGGTTTATTTGCATTGTAGTTGCTACACTTGTCATAGGGCTAATTTGGGTTATTTTTCTGTGCTTCTACACTTTTTTTTGCAGGTCCACAGGGTTCCTAGCACGAGGCCCAGCTCTTCTGGCCGGCCAGGAGAAGTGGAGATTCAAGTCCCAAGTTGTTGTTCTGTGTGCTCTGGCGGCTCTACATTGGACCGTTTGCGAGGCTCTGGCGGCTTATCGTAAGGCCGTTTCTGGTTCGTTCGCGGCCTGATATTAGACCGTTTGAAAGCGCAGATCTCTGGTTTTCATCTCCCGTGGGCGGGTGTTTCATCCTCCTCTTTCCAAGGTATTTACCTTAGCTTTGCTATTTTAATTACCTTGGTGGCGATCACACTCCTTTAGTTTGGGCAGTAGTCCTCTTTATCTTCCCCATATCTCTCTTTCTTGGCTTTAGTTTAGTTGCTCCACACCTATGGTGTGTGTTTGGTTTTATTCTTTTGCTCCACACCCCGGCGTGTGTTTTTCTTTTCTCTTGCTTATTGTTGATGAAGATGACATGCCCATGTGGTTATATTTCCATGCTGATTGCTTGAGTTGATGTTGCATTTGTTCATGAGTTCACATCATTTATATCAACTTGTTCATCATCATATCTTCACCATTGAGGGAACCATTTAGAAAACCACCACCAGGAACCACGTCTCGATCGCGAGTAACAAGGACATCGAGCCGCCAAAACACTGAACCTCGGCAGAAGGAAACCTAAGTCGAAACCTCTCAGGTGACAGGAGCACAACCCACTAGAAGCAAGGCCGAATGCATTCACTGACGTCTTAGTTCGCGCCCCTGGTGTCTCCCTACTTGCCCCAGGGGGAAACCGAGACATACTAACCATGGAACCACAGAACAAGGACTAGCTGGGGTCGTGCTCGTCAGCACGTGTTCGACGCCCCCAACCACGTGTGCACACACAGACTATGCGCTCTAAGTCGGGTCCTCTAGCTAGTTTTCTCCCCAACCCGGACTCAGGCTGCAAAGACGAGGGGCCCAACGGTAACCAGCCAAAAAATCGTCACACCGGGAAAGCTCTCCACCACTCCCAAGTAGGTCCACACACGCATGCACAGGAAAGCTACGACTAGTGGGGAAGGTCACCAAAGGTAAGAACTCACTGAAGAACCGAAAAGTCATCGGAACACCACCGATCCGTAATAATCTCACTGTATGCGGGTAACAAGACATGAGGTGGCTATAGACATAACACAAAATCTTAGAACCTCTGACTGGGTGACTACTCTGTGGACTACCAATGAAACCGGCACAGACAGGAACCACCAACATGCGAAACGTGGGAAGACCGAGTCACATGTTTATAGGCTCTAGGCGGCCAACCCACTGGCTACCCACAGCTTTGGGCGGCCACAGTGGTGGCCGCTACCCTGAGACATGGGCGGCCAACTCCCTGGCCGCCCAACAGGCCTGGGAGGCCAGAGGGTTGGCCGCCCAGCACCCTGAACCACAGACCCTTGGCGGCCCAACCAATGGCCGCCCAACACTGGCCTGGGCGGCTAGGCCTTTGGCCACCCATAGGGGCACGACCCTGGGCGGCCACCTGGCCGCCCAGCACCCCTGCGTGGCCAGAACCTTGGCCGCCCAACTGGGCTATTCCCAGAACAGGGTCCCCTCCACGGACCACCCTCGGAGGCTCATTCCCATGGTTGGCACGCCCACATTGGGCTTGCAAACCTCCGGAACGCGTGGGGAATCACCCCCGACCGCAATGGCATGCACGAAACTTGATTTAGGCGAATCGATCTGATCTCACGCCTAAAACATGCATTTTTCCCAAAAAGTGGTAAACCCCTCTCTCTCGCCCAAAACACTACCTGATGCGGGGAAAACGCGGGAAATGTAGTGTGGGTCTGTCCCCCTACCTCTTGCGAAGAAAACGCCAGAAAACTGCCACATTTGCGCGAGTTGAACCCCGAGTTTGCGAACGCGCTGCTCGCGCCACTGCCTTTCGCTCCTCACGATTGTCCCCGCCGCTCGCCAACTACGTCGTCCCCCGGTCTCACCCACCATCGCCGTCCGTCGGCCGCTAGAGAGGTGGAGGGAGAGAAAATGGGAGGGTGAGAGGGTAAGAATGAGAGAATGAGGGAGAGAACATTGGGGAGGGGGTTTTATTTAGGTTTTAATTTTTTTTTGTTGTTTTTTTTTTTAAAACTCACATTAACTCCGAAAATTCTCGAAAAAAACAAAATGACGTAGAAAAATTTCAGGAAAAAGCGAGGCCGCTCAACACACCGCCACGGACCCGAAATGACCCACGAAAACACCATCCGAGGATCCAATAATCCAAAATTAAAGTCCAAAATCCACACGAACATGATCCGCGACCCACGAAAAAGATCCGAAAAACCCGGGACGTGACATTACCCGATACCATTCGAATCCTGGCCCACCACCCACGGGCCGAAAGACTCGGAAGGGTTATTTTGGGTCTTGTGGAGGTACATTAGAATTTAAAATAATGTAAGAAATAACTACATGATTAACTGTTTAAATAATAGGAAATAAATTGTATTTTCAATTAACAAATTAACTACATAGTCCAGTCCACAAAGTATAGTCTACAAGGAAGAAAGCATACTCAATCGTCGGGCACGCCCCAGCTCTGGTAGGCTGGCAACTACGAATCATTGTGCTAATCCTCCGAACCACGAGGAGGAGCTACTACACATGAAAATAAAGGGATGAGCCTCACCTCATGGGCTCAGTAGAGATCCCGTGGGTCCCCACCACGAAACAACGGCGATAAACAGCAACGACAATAGCAATAATAACAACAACAATAGTAGTGGGAGAAAGTGGCGGAATCATAGCTATCTAAGCTAGTCCTACTAGCAATGGAAAGTAAACCCCAACCTCGCAGTCAGAATTACCGAACCAATGGTGAAACCATGGCTACACTACTGAAGGAAACACGCACTAGTGAAGGAAACACCACGACACCTCTCTCGTGTAGGCCCGTCCTTACTGACGAAGGCCACCACCCAGACCACACGGTCTAGGGGTACGATCACGACCTCAACGTCGTGAACACTACTCTGTCTACGGGTGAAACCACGACGACTCTGTCGGGAACCCTTGACCTCAACGTAGATGAAAGCACACATAAGTCACCCGGAGAACAACGACCTCGCTGTCGGGAAACCCAAAACCTCGAGTCAGGAGTGTCATGTGTCGCGTGATTAGAGAACTTGCCCACTAGAAGCAAGACATGATGCATTCACTGACGACTTAGTCTACAGCCTCAGGTGTCTCCCTACTTACCCCAGACGGAAACTGAGACACCAAACATAGTAACACAAGATAAGGTTCTATTCGGGGTCATTCTCGTCAGCACGCGTTCGTAGTCCCCGACCACGTGTGCACACATTGACTGACTACACTACGGCAGGCCCTCTAGCTAGTTTTCCTCCCGGCCCGGACTCGAGCCGCCATAGTGGGAGGCCCTACGGCAACCAGCCTAAACCGTCACTCTGAGGTCTAGCTCTCCACCACTCCGAGGTGGGTCAGCACCGGCATGCCCACACATGTCATGCCCCGAGATGTATGTACAGTAAAGTAAATCGGGGACATGAGCAGTCGGTTAGTACGCCTCAAGCGAGCAATATAATCAGAGGGCTAAACATTCACACCGAAGATGAATGCACAAGAATATATATATTCAAAAGTTCAACTTTATTGAATAATAATAATCCAAGTACATTGACATTTCATAACGACTCACGAATCAATAAAGAGAAAAGTACATAGTTGACTCATGACTCTCGACACTATAGCAATCTAGGGCTTCTCTCTTGACTTTAGTCGCTCTCGGATCTGCCACTTGAGTAATCCGAATCTGACCCGCTATAATTTCCTGAAAAGATTGGAAAAGTAGGAATGAGCACACTTGCCCAGTAGGTATCTTCATATCATCATGAAGGCAATGTTTAAGTAATTAGTATTTTAGCTCTAGAAAGTAGGATAATGAAAACATGATAAATCATGCGTATAACACTAAAACAACGACTAGTAATAGGAATAGGATGGTTCAAGATTATGTGAACAAGATAAATCAAGCATGAATATAGTTTGGCCTTTCATGAACGAGAATGCGCTTTTTATAACCATGTAGGTTACGCACCAGAAAGTCATGTTACTAGCAAGCATGTAAATTTAATTATGAGATTCGTGGATTTAACCCGTTTATTAAAAAAAATACTCCCGACGCAATGCGATGCCAATGTTCATCATACCCCATGGTTTATAGTATGTTTCCAACAATCAACCGAGGGGGTTAGTGTCAAGCCCTTGGACACAATCAGTGCCCGATCTACATCTTCAAGTTATAAATCAAGCTACTTCCACAAGTATATCAATAAGGTATGGCCAGCAATTAACAAGTCAAACAATAAGATTCATGACAAGTAAACCAAGGTAAGAATGCACCAAATATGACCATATGAGTTCAAAGATGATTTAATGACAAGGTTATGCTATGGGAGGAATCCGATAGCATAACGGCACATTCTTTAACTTTAATAATTCATAAATAACTTATTGATCAAGATTTTGGGTTCTAGATAATCAATAGACCATCTAAGAACATAGGAAAATCAACCTGTGGGTCAAACCTCGGGTTAAACACACTGAGATAGAAAGCGGCCCTGTCTGGACCGTTTCTTGAGAAGGCGGTCAATCCAGGACCGCTACCTTGAAGTGGCGGTCAAGCAAGGACCGTTTCTTTACAGGTCGACGCCAGAATAGGAAAAGGGTCGACGCATGACTAATATGGCAGAAGGCGGTCACGGGAAGGCCGCTACTTGATAGTGGCGGTCACCTGATGGCCGTAACTAGCCAGGGTACAGAAAAATGCCGGTATGACATGTGCTTTCTAATCCATTGGCCTTTTGTCTAGTGGGAATCCCAGGCTCGCAGAGACTTACGGAGACCTTGAAACAAGATCACCTAGTCCGGTGGAAGGAATATCCAACGGAGAGGATCACAAGTCCAAAAAAGTGTGCCTATAAGTATAAGTGTAACTAATGACATCGTACCAGAATACATGCCACGTACTTAAGAAAGACTCAAAGATGAGAGTGAATTGCGTAGAAACATCGATCAAATCATCAATAAAACAAGTTTCCATAAACCATGTGAAAATTAACTTTAATACAAAACTATATGATTTTGGCATGAAATTAGCATAAGATTAAAATAATTTTATAAAACATGCTGAGTATAAAACCTACTATGATAGATGCACAATATAATCAATATCATGAATATGAAGTTAAAACTGGGAATAAAGCCTAATAACTTAGGTTTAACATATATTTATAAGGGCAGTTCTACGTTCTGTTTAGGGTTAACAGAGTGCAGAAAATCAAAAGCAGAAAGCGATCTAGAGAGGACCGTTTCTATGAGGTGGTGGTCGTTTGGGAACTGTTGTTTGATGATAGCGGTCTCCTTGAGACCGTTTCTTGCCTGCTACAGATAGAAATAAAAATTGAAGTATTGGGCTAATCTAGAGCAATAAATGCATGAGAAGCATGTAGAATAGGAGGTTAACCATATGGGAACATGTTTAGAATGTCAAAAATGCATGAGTTGCATGGATTAAGCCAAAAGTATTATCTTTTCTATTAAGGTGCGGGGCTATGCATGCAATAAAAACCTAAGTGCGCAATCATGATAAAACATGAAATATGATGCGTAGAAAGCATGAAATTTCATGAAATTAGAGGGCTTTCAATCCTAACACATTGTTTAAGCCGTTCATGAGATAACCTACCTCTGGACTGGGCTCTAAACTTCGAATTTGTTACTAGAAGGAGATCCAAGTTCCTGCACATCCTGCGTGGAACCTTTAACTTCCAAACGCTCTAACTCTTCATCCTCTCGTCCTAAATTCATGAATTTGGAGGATGATGAGAAGATATAAATAGGAACAACTTATTCTAAAGGATGAACTTAAAAATACCTCGATTTGGGTCCCTAACCTCCTGATCTTCACTAGGAGAACACGTCTGTTCCTGCGCGATTTGCAGAGAAACAACAACTTCCGGCCTTTCTAACTCTCTGGATGCTTGACCTCCTAGCATGACAATTTGCAGAAGGTTAGAAGATACTAAAGGGTATAAAAAAGTCTAAAGGACTAACTCATAATACTATCTCCATACCGTCGAACCAGGCGAGCCAAAACTAGGGTTCGTGTAGGTTGAATCTGGGCCTTATTTATAGAGTTTGGCCTAGGACTTACGATTAGATCGATTTAAGAGTCCTAGTTTTGGGTAGGATTGATCCTCTAAAGTCCTAGACTAGGTTTCCATACCAGATAGCATCGAATCATGTGGATTGAGATGCCAAAAATCTCATTTTTCCACGCTTCTTCAACTCTCATTTTCGGAAGGAGGTAGCGGTCTCCCTTGGACCGTTTTCATCAAGTAGCGATCTTGCGATAGACCGCTACTAGCCAGGGCGCCATAATTTGAATTATATTCAAATTCCATCTTGTAACTATCCCTAATTATCCACTTAAATTTAAGAAAAATAATCATATTACATTTCTAGGTGTGGGCTTGGGCCTAACAATCTTAGAAATTGGTCTTTGGGCCCAAATTAAGTGGGCTTGGCCCTTTGGTAAATATAGGGCTTTTAAATTACTCATAATTCATTTAATTACCCCATTAAGTTTTTTTTAAATGCAAAATAATTCTATTTAATTTTTGAAAAATCCTAAAAAATTCTCAGGCGTTACAACGCAAGTTACGACTAGTGGGGGAAGTCACTCGACGTGGGAACTCCCAACAGAGAGGTAATCGCCAGAGTACTATCGGCTACGTACACGCCTGTCATAAGTATCTCGGAACACAATGCGGATTAGTGCCACCGAAACTCGGAGCAACTAGCTAGATCAGCTAAACCATCGGCCAACGAGTCAAGCGACTCATCCCAAGTCCGCTATACAATATGGCTCCATGACGTTAAATCACCCTAAGTTGGAAACCGAGACTACGAACAAAGAGGATTGACAAGGTGGTCTATTACTGCCGAAGCTCTTCCATCTCTAGGGAAAAGCAAGGAAACCACAAGCACCCTTGGCTAGGTCACGAAACTCAAGTCACTGGCCACACTCATGGCCCACATGGAAACTGCTTATCGAGGAACTAACATTGTGCGAGAATGGCCCTCCGCATATACTCGGGTGCACGACAACTCAAACTAGCATAATGAAGAAGCCCGGAACATACGGGGTCACCCAGACCCTCAAAACCACATGGGTACACTACCCGAGGTAACACGACTCCCACGGACACCCAAAAACATGAACTCTAGCTAATGGGGTGTTTGGGACATCCACGGGGAAAAGGTCGACCAATGGGTGTCAACTAGGTCAACTGGTGGCCAAAAAGGGTGAAGGGACCTCGAGTCAGTCGACCACCCCACTGGGTCGGTCGACCTACTCAATGGGTCGATCGACCGGTCCATGGCCACATCGTCTACTGGGCTGGGTTGGTCGACCTAACGCTGGGTTGGTCGACCGATCTAGGGCAGATTTCCCCTTCCATGGCGATGGCGCAATCAGTCGACTGAATTGCCCATTCAGTCGACTGATTCCGGCGACGTCCGAACGGGACCCCCTCCGTGGGGTCTTAAACCACGCCCCGCTCACTCCGGGTGAGAGGAAAAATATGAGGGAATCATTCCCCAACCTCTAAACTATCGGGGGGCCTCATTCAAACCATAAAAACACAATCAAATTGATGAATCCGTCGCTCACCCCAAACACATGATTTTTACCCCGGTATGGAAGGAAATTCACTCTTGGCCTCATCTCGGCCTACAAATCGCGGAAAAATGAAATACACGGGCTATGGATCCGTCCCTCTACCACATACGATGATTTCCCGCGTCGAGGATGTCGATTCTACGTGAAATTGCCCCTTGAATCGACATCGGGCTCGAAAATCCACGAATGAACTTCACCGCACCACCACCTCGTTCCTCACTCCATCCTCGCCGCTCGTCATCCCATGTGACCCGCCGCTTCTCCCACGCTGTCCTCCGTCAGCTGCCCAGAGCATGGGTGGGGAGAGCGAGAGAAACAAGAGGAGAGAGGGAGAGAATGAGAGGGAGAGAATGAGAGAATGAGGGTGAGAGAGGGGTTAAGGGGTTTAAATAGAAAAACCTTTTGGGGATTTAAAAATCTAAAAAATAAAAAATAGGAAAAAATCATCCTCACGATCCTCGGAAACGCACAACTCACCTGCAACATCTCGGAGCCCGAAAACACATTGTTTCACCACATACGGGGATCCGAGGGCCCGATAACCAAAATTCTGAATTAATTACAAAATGTGATCTGGGACCCACGGAAACACTCCAAAATCCACAGATTCCTAATCCAAAAATCTTGAGTCATTAAAGTCTTCCCCCCTTACAAAAATTTCATCCTTGAAATTTGAGACAACAATCATCTCTCGGGGGAAAAAAGACTTATTCAACTGGCAACGCTCCTAGAGCTCCAGCTTAAACCTCAATTCTCGCGAAACCACTGCTCCTGAGGGACACAACTAGACCATTACCACTAACAGAATCATCTCGCTTCACATTCATCATTCACACCGATTTATAGGGCGAGTATTGCATGCGAAAGGATACGAGTCTGACATCACCTCAGCTACACCGGGACTTCAACTATGGGCATCATTGCCATACTCTCTCACGATGAGGAGATGTGACTCGCGCCACAAATTCCTGCCACCATTAAAATTCTCACATTCGACAGACCAACCAAACATCAGCTTCTCAACATGCTGACTGACCTCACGCCCTTCACAAGGGGCATCCATCCCTGAGCCTCAATCAGCTCACAAAGTCATTTTAACTGACTGCCACATTTTCGTCGGTTTCACATCACTAGCATTCTATATCCAGCAAGCCGAACACCAATAACATCACTTGACCAACTCTAGTCCCAACATAAACCTTCTGTTAACCCAGATCCAATCCGGGTAAAGATATATCATAATCCGCCACCCAAGGCCTCGCCTGTACATGGCTCTGGCCACTCTCAATTCACTTCGATTGGCATCTTCTAGCTGTGAAAGTCCATCCGCCAGCCACCAATTACTCGTCAACGGGACATTCCTACTCGCTCAACTTTCCCTTTTTCTTGTTTCTTCATAAGGCCCAATAATCTCATTCTAATTCTTGACGGCCCATCTGTTGATTCCTACACTCTCCATTTCCACTCCTCGAATGATTCCTCACTCGGACACTGCTTCCAAATCTGATCCTCACACCAACTCTACCCTCTCAGAAGAGCACGATGAAACTATATGACAAAAACTTCATAATCCTCGGTCCATGCCAACTTTACAATCAGAATTACAGGGAATTCCTCCTACGTTGGCCACGAGACCAAGGCTCCCATCCGATGATGTCCCTCTTGGGACCTCCACACCCAGGGATAATCCACTATACAGTCTCATTGAATTCTCATCTCAATTATTCTAATGAACGCCTGCCAACCCTAGCCCCGCTCTCACCACGGAGCCATAGGACATTACATTTGCAACTCATGGCACACATAATTCAGAACAAACAAGTGCCATCTTTCTATCATAATGATCTGGTTGACGGGCCACAACCGATCTACACGGATCTCCAAATATCACCAATCCTTGCCCCAACTGGGTCCTTCTTGCATCATTCCAAAACTCTCAGACTCAACTAGGCCCCTTTTAAATGTTACCATAGTCGACCACTCGGCTAGCCTTACCAACCGCTCGCAGCTACCAACTAGGACCCACAATCCTCTCTTTGTGTTCACTTTTCTTGGATCCCATTTTTATCCTGAGGACACAACTTCCAACACAAGTCGAGCACCTAGCTTATCGACTCCAATCATTGCATCCTGAGGACACTTACCATCATACTTTCCCAACTTTCTATTCCGCTGGTGCCACAGACCACAATGCCTCAAGCAGTGGCACAACAATCGACATGGCTTATATAGCCAAAAACAATCTCACATCGGGGCGACACCCTTCTCTATTGGTCAAAATCCTTCGATACTTTACCAAATCTCTAAAATCCTTCTGTTTCCTACCATCACTACGATATTGGACCTGTGGGTTATGGGCCCACCACACTTCCGCTGTGCACTCTGCACAACACGCGCAATCATCACAGACAACTCGGGCATCTGCCATCCAAATATTTCCCAACACAACTGGCTAACTCCAGAAAATAGGGTGAGGAAAGCTCAATTACCTCGAACCCAGAGCACAGACTCTCTCTCCTAATCTGGCAATCCTCTTGCAACTCCATAGGCTTCGATCCATAACACATTTGGAACCATAACACCAACCATGAATTCTCGCATACATAACCCAGTTGGCACTCATCCTTTCTTAATAATGCCAACATCCCTTTACCGCATCGAGAGATGGGTGTACATTCTTGCAGGTAGTCACATTGCCAATACACAAAACACTTCTCACACGGACTCCTTGGCATACTCAAGGAGGCCAACCAATTCGAACACACGATGAAAGACGGCGGAATTCAACCAAAACGTAATTCTCTCTAACCAAGGAGACACTAATATACCTCCTACAAGGTGGGAGACTTCCACGCTTGCTCTGACCTTGAATCTCATGCATGCTGGGAACTTCGCCTTTCAGCACCAGTAAAAGCCATCGCCACCATCAGGCCAGCTTCTCCGACAATACTTACCAAGTGTTCCACCGGACCACACTGGTAGCATTTCTTGGCACATCATTACAACTTGCGAACTTGCCAATTACCACGGCTCGAGCACTAACTCTGCTGGTCACCAGCCACACTCTGCCATAGAGGTTGACCTGGCCACTACTGCACGCTCCCTTCCTATGCCTGTCTCTGATTGTAAAATCATTAACCTGTCAAAAAGCTTGTCGGGGAGCGAAGAAATCACTAAAGATGCCAGGCTCGAAGGTTGCTACACTTCTAACCACTGGACATTATTTCATCAAATCTATCCTTAATGACACCATCCCATTCTTAACTCACGGGTCCTTAAAACATCTGACTCCTGGGCTGCTGCTGCCCAGACCACCATGCCATAAACCACAACATGAACCATAATTGGCACCTGCCTAAGCATATTCTCAAGTCCCGAATCCACCGTTGAGCCTCTACGCTTCATCTGCCACCTAGCTCGATGCATCTGGTGTGGTGCATAATGGCCCCCAATTTCCACAATTTGGGCCCAGAATTAAGCCACTGTCATACTATCCCAAATCAGATCCAAAACTAACACAGCCCTTTCATGCATAGACGCGCATGACTTAAAACTCAATTGGATACCTCTGTACACTCCTGCCTCGAAATCTACCGAAATGATCAAGACTGGAAAGTCATCTCTGACACCACAGAGCATGACGAGAATGTCAGGCTCGATGGTCAGTATCTCACCAGAAAGATTCTACAGTCATCCGAGCACTCCCTCGATCAAGACATCCGCTCCACCACCTCAAACCACAACCTTGACGCCTCAGGGGCTGGCTAAATCTCAAACTAGAGTAGACAAAACGCCACTAACTCCTTCGGAGTACGTTCATGGCCATCTCGTAGCTAACAATCCCCGCCAGCTACCTGACCTCGTCGTTGGTATCAATGATGCTGCACTAAAACTAACAAAAATCGGCGAAAACTCTGCCTAACTCAGCACAACCAGGGCCACCACCACTAGGGGAGGTAATTCTCTATCTTACTCCTCAGGCCCCCGCCAGCACTCTGACAATAACCGGATCTGCCTTTACAACACCATCACCGCATACTCTAACTCCCACGCGAGAAACAATACGGTAAACAAACACAAAACCCTATGTTAGCTACCGACTATATTGGACTATCTGGACTCTATAACATAGCAATTATCTCAAATTTCTATGTACATCCACAACCCTACTCTGATACCAACTATAACGACCCAGAATCCGGATACCAGGGATTACCCGATACCATTCGAATCCTACCCCGCCACCCATGAGCCGGAAGGCTCGGAAGGATTATTTTGGGTGTTGTAGAGGTACTATGGAATTTAAAATAATGCAGAAAATAACTAAAATATTAATTGTTTAAATGACAGAAAATGAATTACATTTTCAATTAACAAATTAACTACAGAGTCCCAGTCTATAGGGAAGAAAACGTACTCAATCGCCGGGCACGCCCCGACTCTGGCAAGTTGACAACTATGAACCGCTGCGCTAATCCTCAGAACCACAAGGAGGAGCCGCTACACTTGAAAAAAAAGGGATGAGCCTCATCTCATTGGCTCAGTAGGGATCCCGCGGGTCCCCACCATGAAACAATGGCGGTAAACAGCAGCGATAACGGTAATAATAACAACAACAACAATAGTAGCGGGAGACGGTAGTGGAATCATATCTCTATAAGCTACTCCTACCAGCAACGAAATGTAAAACCCGACCTCACAGTCGGAATTGCTAAACCAACGGTGAAACCACAGCTACACTACTGAAGGAAACACCACGACGCCTCTGTCATGCAGGTCTGTCCTTACTTACGAAGGCCACCGCCTAGACCACACGGTCTAGGAGTACAGTAATGACCTCATCATTGTGAACACTATTCTGTCCATGGGTGAAACCATGACAACTCTGTCTGGAACCCTTGACCTCAACGTCGAGGAAAGCACATAGAAGTCACCCAGAGAACCACGACCTCGTTGTCGAAAAACCAAAAACCTCGAGTTAGGAGAGTCACGTGTCGCGTGATGGGAGAACCTGTCCACTAGAAGCAACGTCGGATGCATCTATTGACAACTTAGTCCGTAGCCTCAGGTGTCTCCCTAATCGCCCCAGGTGGAAACTGAGACACTGTACACAGTAACACAAGACAAGGGTCTAGTCGGGGTCGTGTTCGTCAGCACGCATCCGTAGTCCCCAACAACGTGTGGACACACTGACTGACTGCGCTACGTTAGGCCCTCTAGCTGGTTTTCCTCCCGGCCCGGAATCGAGCCGCCACAGTGGGAGGCCCTACGGCAACCAACCTAAACCGTCACTCTCGGGTCTAGCTCTCCACCACTCCCAAGTGGGTCGACACCTACGTGCCCAGACATGCTACGACTAGTGGGGGAAGTCACTCGACGTGGGAACTCTCAGCAGAGAGGTAACCGTCGGAGTATTATCGGTTACGTACACATCCCTCGTAAGTATCTCGGAACATAAGGTGGCTCAATGCCACCGAAACTTGGAGCAACTAGCTAGACTGGCTAAAGCATCACCCAACGAGTCAAGCGACTCATCCCAAGGCTGCTATGCAATACGGCTCAATGCCGTTAAATCACCCTAAGCTGGAAACTGAGACTACGAACGAAGAGGATTCACAAGGCGGTCTACTATCGCCGAAGCTCTTCCCTCTCTAGGGAAAAGTAAGGAAACCACCAGCACCCTTGGCTGGGTCACGAAACTCAAGTCACTGGTCACACTCATGGCCCACATGGAAACCACTTATCGTGGAACTAACATTGTGTGGGAACGGCCCTCCATACGTACTCGGGTGCACGGCAACTCAAGCTAGCATAATGAAGAAGCCCGAAACAAGACCCTCAAAACCACACGGGCATGCTACCCGAGGTAACACAACTCCCACGGACACCCAAAAATGCGAACTCGGGCTAACGGGATATCCGGGACATCCATGGGGCAAGAGGTCAACCAATGGGTGTCAACCGGGTCGACCGGTGGCCAAAAATGGCGAAGGGACCTCAAGTCGGTCAACCACCCCATTGGGTCGGTCAACCTACTCAATGGGTTGGTCGACTGGTTCATGGCCAGACCGTCTACTGGGCTGGGTCGGTCGATCGATCCAGGGCAGACTGCCCCTTCCACGGTGAATGCGCAACCGATCGACCGAATTGCCCATTCGATCGACCGATTCCGACGACGTTTGACCGGGACCCCCTCCGTGGGGTCCTAAACCATGTCCCGCTCACTTCAGGTGAGGGGGAAAATGTGGGGGAATCATTCCCCAACCTCTAAACTATCTGGGGGCCTCATTCAAACCATAAAAATACAATCGAATCGACGAATCCATCGCTCACCCGAAAAGCATGATTTTCACCCTGGCATGGAAGGAAATCCACTCTCGGCCTCACCTCGGCCTACAAATCATGAGAAAATAAAATACACGGGCTAGGGATCTCTCCCCTTACCTCATACAATATTTTTTCGCACCGAGGACGCCGATTCCACGCAAAATAACCCCTCGAACCGACGCCGGGCTCGAAAACCCGCGAATGAACTTTGCCGCGCCACCACCTCGTTCCTCGCTCCATCCTTGCTGCTTGTCGTCCCACATTATCTGCCGCCTCTCCCACACCATCCTCTGTCGGCGAAGAGGGAGAGAAATGAGAGGAGAGAGGGAGAGAATGAGATAATGAGGGTGAGAGGGGTATTTTTCACTCCTTGGCCTATTCTCTTGTGAGCCTGACTGTAGCCGACGATGCTGGGTAGGGGGTCCGAGACTCCCTAGTCCTGGGAATCGAAGGGCCACTACCTATCCCTCGACTTCTAGAACCACTGGTTGGCGATGAGATGGCCGCTGCTCTGACTAAGGTTTTGTGGTGAAGCATGTGATTGGTCGCTAGCGGCCTACCACTGCCATGGTGGTTGATTTTTTCGTAAGGTGCTGGCATTGTTCATTGATCGCCTGTAGGGGTGCATTGGCCAGGCTTGACATCGACCGTCCTATGGGACGAGCTGGTCACACCTCTGAGGCGTTGCAGCTGGAGTTGTGTCGTAGACATGCCTCAACGAGGTATAATAGTCTGTTGTCGATGAAGACCTATCACAGCTAGGTGTGTTGGTTTGATGCTGCTGGAGGCGAGACTCAGTGAGGCATGTTGGCCTGGTGTTGCTGGGGGTCGGCCTTGGCAAGGACTCTCGACCTGGTGTTGCTAGCGGTCGGCCTCGATGAGGCGTGTTGACCAGGGGTTGCTGAGGGCCTGCCTCGGGGAAGCATGTTGGCCTGAGGTTGCTGGAGACCCGCCTCAGTGAGACGTCTGTCACAACGGTACCCCCAGCACCCGACTGCCAGTTTAAGACGCGCCTCAAGCACGACCGTCGAGGTCTCACGACGCCCATCTCCTTCAGTCACTTCGGTGCCACCCGACTGCCAGTCTCAGACGCACCTTGAGCACGACCATCGAGGTCTCATGGGGCCCATCTCCTCCGGCCATGACGGTGCCCCCGACACCCGACCGTCGTGGCGTGGTGGCCAGTAGAAGGTATACTGACCCGCTATTGTGGTGGACCGGTCAGGGATTTAGGGTGAGGTGGTTGCCTGTTCCTAGTGAGGAAGAAAGATTTTTTTTCTCTTTATCAGTTCCATCGCCCTTTCGGGTTTTCGCCAGAGCTGGCCCCTTTTACTTTTTCTGGTGCGTCCTTACGGGTTTTCACGCCGAGAGGTTACCCGATTTTGCCTGAGGTGCCCTTGCGAATTTTCACCTCAGTTGGGTTGGTGGCAATTTTTACCCTCGGTAGTCCCGTGAGATGCCAAGTCGACCTATCTCTGCCTTCCGTAAAAGGTGAGCGTGCGTCCCCGCTGCGAGAAAAAATAAAAGGGATTCCCCGCGCGCGTAAACAAATATATATGAAACAGATGATAAGTGATTGACTTGCACGAGGTAGAGATATCTATAGATGGCTAATATAAGACAAACGAGAATAGTTCACATCATTATTTCATAATGGTTGACAATAAACCTTTGATAGGGGATAATGCGGGCATGCGACGACAAGTTGAGTCATCGTACGATATTATGCTTGTCAATAATAGGTCTCCGACAAGTGCCAATACGGGGGCAACGTACATGATAATAATTGGCCCTAGACACTAAAAAATAAATTCTTCTAGAATATAGGGTGTAGATGATGGTAGGTACTTTTCTGACAAGACTCAAATGCCCGTGTGGTCGCCCCTGGGGATACTGGGCCTCATTTGAGGAGCACTCCTGCCTAGTTTAGATCTCTCCCTCAACTCGCTCTCCTCCCCGGTTCTTCCCGTCTTTGACCACTGTGCCAAATGTCAGGAAAAAAAGAGAAAGTTACGGGGGTTGACGGGGGCGGTAATTAAAATTTTCATTTATTAAATTAAAATTAATAATTAAACTTAATACATTTTAAAAAATAAATAAATAAATAAATAAATAAATTAATCCTCTCCGCAGACCGTGTTTTGGAGACGCGCTCTGCCTCGAAGGACCCCGCAGAGCATCGAAAAAACAAGGGAACAAAGGGCCACAGCCGGTTGTTGCATTTTCATCATTTGCGGCAACGGACGACAGAGTGCGATGGTAGGCTCCTCCGCCTTCTCCTGGCTTCTTGGCGTCTCCAAGAAGAAGAGTGCGAAGAACGGGGGGAAACGCCGAGAGGGGTCCCCGGAGGAGGAGGAGGAGGAACTGGGGGTGACAGAGCAGCTGCGTGAGTTTGTGAGGAGCTTCACCATTGACACTTTCAAGGAGTTCCGCCTCCCCACGACGCAACAAGGTGAGGGATTCTTCTGACCAAACGTGAATCCTACTATTTTTATTCTCGTACTGTCTGATTATACAGACCCAGAGTCAGTGGGATAAGTTGGGAGGAGGGGGAATTTGAGTTAAGTTGAAGAATCCTTTGAAATCCGAGGAAGGTGCAATGGCGATCACGCTATATCACATTTTGACATTAGGATTTCATGTTGTGTCATATATTTGATCAGTTATGGTGCAATTTGCATCTTTTGCAATCTGTATCGAGTAACGAAGTCGTCTGATGAATGGTGGCGCAATAGCAATTAGTTAGGGTTTAATTCGTTCAACGTCTGTCTGCTTATGAAGAAAATCTTCGAATCCCTAAGAATAAAACATGCAACATTAATCGGCATGTATGCTGTCGTATGCGTGTGCTTATACTTTCTGGTCTTGCGCACTACTTTTTGTGTTGTTTCTTATCTGCCGGATGGTGAACAGATGATCTGTCCACCAGTGGGGACTCTCGTCTAATGGATCACAAGTATAAGAGCAACGTCCAAAGGGATCTTACAGAGTGGCAAGAGAGGCACGCGCTGCTTATTCTCTCCACGGTCAAGGTAGAGAATCCGAACCCCGTTCTTGTCCATATGCCCGTCCATCGAGAGACACATTTCGCCGTTTCCTTATGATTCTTTCTTCTTGCTTCATTTTTATGATGAGTTGGTTAGCTACCAAAATTCCTATTCCACGATTGTGTACCTTTGTTTCTATTCTTAATTTCTGTTCAGTAGCTGCTGAGATATTTCAGTGATCTGACATTGTGATCTTCCTTTTGTTACTAGGGCAATGATCTGGAACTGTTGCTTTTTTGCCATTTAAGGTTCATTACACATTTACATTGTCAAACCAGGAAACTGACAACTAAATAGTACAGATATCTCTTTCCGATGGCCGGAAGAAAGATTATGTTAAAAATGTAAACAGAGAGGACTGTGCAAATGGCACCATAGATTCCACATGGTAGTGATGAAAAGTGAGATCTAAAGGTACTCCAGAATAAGAATGCTTGTATGGAAAACTAAGATGGCTAGAAGTGCTATTGCTATGGCCACTTGGGAGACACTCTGGGACTTGCAAAAGATGCAGAGCTGATAGTCTAAAGGGAGAGTTCATGCTGGCTGCCAGGATGTTTTCCTATTTTTGCCTCATGGCTGGGCCTAGTTCTCATTGTCTTGGGATTATTCTTATTCTTTATTTTTAGAGTTTTGTAGTCAAGGCAAAGCAGATGGTCTTAAGAGAGTTCAAGCTGGCTGCCAGGATATCTTTTTGTTTTTTGTTCATTGTTGGCCTGGGATTGTTCTTCTCTCTTTCTCTGGTGATGCATGCATCCTCCTTTTTGTGCTCATTCTTTTTTCTCTTTTATCTTTTTGTATTACCTTATTCAAGGTAGTGACTGGAAGTGAATGGTACCACTACAAATATTAATTGGAAATAAGAAAACACGAGATTTACAAGTATAAACTGTATGCTTTCAAAATATCCCTGTAGCACCCTGTATAAAAGAGAGGGGGTCACGCCAAGAAGATGTGCCTCCCCCTAGCCCCCTAACATTGACAAAAAAGAAGAATTGTGAGAGTCTGTTTTACAAAGATGAACAGCCCACTCTCTCACCCTTTCCCCAACAAAATCCCAACTCTCTCTGGAATTGTGGCCTCTTGTTCCTACCCCCCACCCCCCCGAATAGCCCAAAGGGTGACGTGGAGAATGAGCCACCAGATCCACTTATCTTCCTTGAGTGGTCAGTACCTATGCCACTCCTACAACAATTGCTAGACTATCTGCTTAGGTTGCAACTGCCACTAGATCTTTTTTAGAATATGCCGCTACACTCCTTGAGAGAATTGACAACTAGTGAAGAGGTGATATGTATTTTTCTCCTCTGCCCCACACAGTCAACATCGTGTCTGTATACTCGCCAAGTAGGTAGCAACCTTGACACAAGTCAAGAGCCCTCTGTGAGAGATCCTTCAAATGAGAATCTGGCTCCTGAGTTTCCAAATTTGCCTCACCAAAGGATGTCTCACACCACTGTCAGCAATCATCTGGTACGCCAACTTGACTGAAAAGCGACCTTCCTTATCCCATCTCCATGTCCATCCATTTGCCTTGCTTACATTTGGCTTGTGCTATTATAGCATAGAGAGTAGGGATTCGAGCTGATCAATCTCCTCTCTCCTCAAGTTCCTTCTAAGAGCTGGGCTCTAAAACCCCCCTGATGACTGCTGGAGAGGGGGATTTCTGTAGCCCACCCAAAGAGCAGCCCAACTAGACCCAACAGGGTCCAACGAGGCAAGCCCACCCGGGTGACAGCCCACAGGGCCCACTCAGGGAAGAAAAGCCCAATAAACAAACACTCGAGGAACCAACTCTCCCCGGCGGCCTCTAGGCTCGGAGGGCCCGAGTGATGGTCAGGTCAGAAGGAAGGTCCGGCCCAAGCCGTTTCCCCGCCCGGGAGAGACAGGCATTAGCCGACCTATCCGACCCCTCTCTCACCGAGCTATGCTCATCGCCCGGACAGGGCTGGCGTTTCAGGAGCTCGGCCAGACCAAATATCATCCGTTCAAGAGTCCCCAACGGATAGGGGAGTCAAGAAACCGCCGGACTTCAAGGCGATAACGTCCCCACGATAAGGCCATGAAAGCCCACGTTGAGGACGTAACTCCCGCCGGAGACCCCTCAGCTTGCAGGACTCCTGAAGGCGACACACTATTTAAACCAGGGCTACCCTCCGACGGAAGAAGAGAGCCATTCAGGTACTCATATACCCAAACTCCTGAGCAATCCGCTTCACCCTCTGGTGGAGAGGAATCTCGCGCGCTAGCTTTTTTCCTCCCCATTATTGCTTCCACCACAGCTCTACTGACTTAGCCATCGGAGGGTTTTACCCCAGGGAAGCCCCCTGGGCCCTCTGATACGTTTCCCTGTCTTACAGTTAATCTTCAGGTGATCCACAGCCCGCTCAGGATACAAGCGCGAGATTTCGCCTCTTCATCTGGCGCCGTCTGTGGGAAACGCATGAAGAGCCGAGATGGTGAGAAGAAGCTCAGGGAGGAGATCCGCCGTCGAGAAGGGCAAGGCCGTGGTGGCGGCGGGAGATGGCCCCTCTAGGGCCTCACAGAACCCTCCCTCCAACGCCAGCGTCCCCACCAACGGACCGCCGCCCCCTCTGACTGCGACGGGGGTACCCCCAACGGTGGCGACGAGGTCTTCCAGGCCCTCAATAAGAAGCTTGACGTCCTCGTGGAGCTCATGAGGGCCCAGGCGGCAAGGGATGCCAGGTCCCGCGCCCCGTCCGGGAGCCCCCCCCGAAGTGCGTCCCAGCATACCGCTGGGGGCCATTCACCCTCCGCGGTCAGCAGCTTATCCGCAACAACGTGGGAGGACCCTCGCAAGCTCCGCCCCCGGAGCAAGAGGCTTCCTCCACGCCCAGAAAAGGGAGACAGGGGGCGAGGCCTCCACGCCCGAGCGCCGGCGGTCCTGAGGATCGCCACGACGCTCCCCCCAGTCCCACGGCACGACCGCAGCCGGAACTATCCCTCCGGCTGAGGGATTTCGAAAGACGTTTTGCAGAGCAAGAGCGCGCCCTCCGCGCCCTGCAGAAAACCTCTTTCCCGGAGGATGAGGAGAAATCCCCTTTCTCCGAGTACATCTTGAAGGCAGAGGTGTCTCCCAGAACCTCCATTCCGACCTTCAAGCTCTATGATGGCCAGGGCGACCCAGCCGACCACTACGACAGCTTCGACGCCCTGGTGACTCTGCATGGAACACTGGATCCCATTAAATGCCGAGCCTTTGCGGCCACCCTGGTCCAAGGCGCTCAGGCATGGTTCCGGGCCCTCGCCCCTGGGTCCATCCGGGACTTCAGGCAATTCGGGCGAGTCTTCAAGGAGAGCTTCGCCGGAAGCGCCCCCCCAAGGTCAGTAGCAGGGCTCCTGGCCCTCAAACAGGCGCAAGGGGAAAGGCTTCGGGCTTATGTCCACCGATTTAAATCGGAAGCCCTCAGAATTCCCCGCCTGGATGTGGCCTCGGCCACGACCGCTCTGACCGGGGGCACCCGGGACGAGAACCTCCGCCGCGAACTTGTCCTCCACCCTCCCTCGACCCTTGCCGAGCTAGTGACTCTGGCACTGCGCCACGCCGAGTGCGAAGAAGTACTCAGCGCCTGCCGAGACACAACCGGCTCGGGTCGGGAGGGGGACAAGAAGCGGGCCTCCGAGCCAAACCCTGGCTCGGGCAAGAAGCGCGATCGGGAAGGAGAGCGCAAGAGGAAGTATGAGCGGTACACCCCGCTGACCGCGCCAGTCTACGAGATCTATGAAGACATCAAAGACTCGGGACTCCTCCGCCGGCCCGAACCGATGAGATCGAAGAACCGCAAGCGCGACAGGCATTGCCTGTTCCACGGCGGCCACGGGCACCACACCGGCGACTGCCACCAGCTCCAGGACGAGATCGAGCGTCTCATCCGTCAGGGGCACCTGGCCCGGTTTGCAGCTGGGCGCAAAGAAGACCGGGACGCCGCCGAGGAGATCGACAACGCCCCCCGAGGGGTCCACATCAACGTCATCTCCGGAGGAACGGCGTCGGGCGGCGACACCAGCCGAGGAAGGAAGCGTCATGCCGAGCGGGCCAGCCATGTCTTAGAACCCTCCAGCGGCCCGCCGAGGGAGCCCCAGGTCATAGTCTTCGCCGACCAAGACCTGGAAGGGCTGAAGACCCCGCATGATGATGCCCTCGTTATCTCGGCCACCATAAACCATTGTAACGTAGATAGAATTCTGGTTGACAATGGGAGCGCCCCCGATGTATTATCTTATGACTGTTTCCTTAAGATGGGGGAAGACCCATCCAAGCTCCGCCCGATCCGAACACCCCTTTGCGGGTTTAACGGCCTAGCCACCTACCCCGAGGGAGCCCTAAGCCTGCCGGTCACCATCGGCACCCCACCCAAAACCGTTACGGTCATGGTGGACTTCATAGTGATTAAGGGTATGATAGCGTACAATGCCATTTTCGGCCGGAAAATTCTCAGCCGGATAAAGGCCGTACCATCTACCTATCACCAGAAAATGAAGTTTCCCACCAAAAACGGGTTGGGGGAAGTCCGAGGTAACCAGGCCACAGCTAGAAGGTGCTACAACATCTCGGTGGAAGCCTCAAGGCCGGACGGGGGAGATAAGGGCCCCAAGGGAATCGAAGGGAAGACCGTAACCGCCGAGCCCGGTGGCGAATTGCTAACGGTATTCCTGAACGATGACCCGGCCCTCGGAGTAAGGATCGGAGCCGACCTACCACCCATGGAACAGCAGCAATACAAAAAATTCCTTTCTGAGTATGTTCAGGTCTTTGCTTGGTCCGATGATCAACTCCCTGGCATACCAGAGAAGACCGTGATGCACAAGCTCAGCCTCGACCCCACCGTGAGGCCCGTACAGCAATGGAGAAGGAAGCATGCGCCCGAGAAACAGGCGATCATCATGGCGCAGGTCACCAAGGGACAAGAGACAGGCCTCTTCAGACCAGTCCTGTACCCTACGTGGCTAGCCAATGTCGTCCTGGTGCCAAAAACTACAGGCAAATGGCGAATGTGCGTGGACTTCACCGATCTGAATAAGGCTACCCCCAAGGACTGCTATCCGCTACCGAGCATCGACCAATTGGTTGATTCAACCTCGGGCAACGAGATACTCAGTTTCCTGGATGCCTATTCAGGTTATCACCAGATCAGAATGAATCCAGAAGATGTCGAGAAGACCGCCTTCATCACTGACTGCGGCGTGTACTGCTACACCCGGATGCCTTTCGGGTTGAAGAACGCCGGAGCCACATATCAACGACTGGTAAATTACATGTTCGAGGGACAGTTGGGTCGGAACGTCGAGGCTTACATTGACGACATGCTCGTCAAGACCCCTAAGGCTCAAGACCACTTCACCGACCTTGCCGAAACCTTCGGCACCCTCCTGAAGTACAACATGAAGCTCAACCCCGCCAAATGCGCCTTTGGAGTAAAATCCGGGAAGTTCCTGGGTTTCCTGGTCACTCAGCGCGGGATCGAAGCCAACCCCGACAAAGTCCAGGCCATCCTGGACATGCGCCCACCCACATGCATTAAAGACGTTCAGCGTCTGGCAGGGCGTGTGGCCGCTCTCAGCCGCTTCCTGTCCCGTGCGGCCGAACGATGCTTGCCCTTCTTCAAACTGATGAGGGGACCCAAGCTAGCGTCTGCTACGTTCGCATGGGATGAGGAGTGCCAGACAGCATTCGCCGAGCTTAAAAAGTTCCTGGCTTCGCCACCGGTGCTCTCCAAGCCCGCCCCAGGCGAAGTCTTGCTGCTCTACCTCTCGGCGACGCCATCCACGGTCAGCTCGGTCCTAGTCAGAAATGACTCGGGAACCGAAAGACCAGTCTACTACACCAGCAAGGTGCTCAATGAGGCCGAACGGAGGTACCCCGCAACCGAGAAACTCGTGCTAGCGTTGGTTACCTCCGCAAGGCGCCTCCGCCCCTACTTCCAGGGGCACCCCATCACCGTGCTAACCGGCGAGCCGCTGAAGAAGATTCTGGCCCACCCCGAGGCCTCAGGGCGACTCGTCAAATGGGCCATTATGCTCGGGGCCTACGACATCTCGTACCGGCCGCGATCAGCAATCAAAGGCCAAGCGCTCGCCGACTTCATTGCCGAAAGCACCATCCCCGCCGAGGACAGGCCTCCGACCACGACCGGGCCAACCTGGGAACTGTTCGTCGATGGATCGTCCAATTCGGCAGGCAGCGGTGCGGGGATACTCCTGAGGTCCCCCGAAGGGATAGAGCTACAGTACGCCTTGAAATTCAACTTTCAGGCATCCAACAACGCTTCTGAGTACGAGGCCCTTATCTCGGGAGCGCGCATGGCCCGACGGCTGGGGGTCGAGCGAGTCAGGATCCACACCGACTCTCAACTAGTCGCAGGTCAGGTCAACGGCGAGTATGAAGCTCGGGAGGCACCCATGATCAAATACCTTCAGTTGGTCCGGAGCCTGGCCCAACAGTTCGAGGAATTTGGGGTAGTCCGGGTAGCTCGGGAGCAAAACTCTCGGGCGGACGCCCTCTCTTGATTGGCCTCCTCCCTAGACCCGGAAGGTACACGATCGGTCCTCCTAGAAGAGCTAGAGCGCCCGTGTCACGCCCCGATGCGGAATCTCGGGACGTACGGTTAGGGGCAAGCGAGCAATAATTCCGAACCATTGCAAACCATTGCACAAAAGGTTGGAAAGGATAATAATCAGAGTTTTATTGATAATAAAGTTGAGTACACTGGGTAGAACAACTATATCCAAATAATAAGCAAAATACTAGAACAATCTCTCACTAATACTAAGGGTACAAACTGACTCAATAAACTAAAACTATCTCTCGATATCACTCCAGTCCATTCCCGACAAGTTCATCACCTGGAAAGAGGGGAAAAGTAGGAGTGAGCTAAACGCGCTCAGTAGATAACCACAAACAGGTTTACGTAATTAACCATTGATTTCCAATTTATATGAAATGCAGTAAATAAAGAATGACGATACGATAAAAGAAACAATGTAAAAGATATCTTGCAAGGTCAAGAAATATAACAATTTACCAAGTAATGGACAAGTAAAGTAACAGTAGATAATTTGGCCAGCAAGTATGTTACACATGTAACCAAGTAAATACGCACGAGTCAAGTAACAAGAGTTTGTCATAGACGTAACATGTCAAGTCAAGTATTCGGGTGCAATGCCTCACCCTGTCATAAACATCCCAATGGGCTCAATATCTTTTCGGGCGCTCTCCCCAGGACCAGACCGGGCCCTTATGATGCGTTGGCATTTCATTTCAATTGGATCACCGATCCCCCGTCTAGACATAGTCAATTATGGCCAATATAATCAGATGAATTTCTGTCGGGTACAAGATGTAAAGGACGACACTCGCCTCCTTTGATTCAAGAGTATAACCACGATGAAAAACCCAAAACAAGGTAGTCGTACGGCAAACACCGGGCCGTACTCACATGAGTAACGAGTCACGGGGCCAAGAATGAACGGTTGACAGTAAGCCGTTCGAGAGAGAGAAGTAAGTTCCGAAGAACGAATATACGAACCATTCGGGTCGTATTTTAAGAAATACGGTTCAAGAGAATCCGTATTAAGCATAACGATAATGTCTAATTATAAGATAATTTATGCAAAATAGTTACCGGGTTGCCAATAACAATTAAACCAACCAATTTCAGTTTAATGTCCATTGATCAATTCCGGGCTCAAATATGACCGAAGATTATCCAAGGGTAATCGGTCAATTAATCAAGTTAAAACAATAGTCATGATGTAACCGTAATTTACCACGGTAAAAATGTTCTACGGTAAAAATGTAAAGTTTACCGGATGGAGTGTCCGGCTAATTGGTCAAAGACTTGCCATAAGTCGGCCAGTAATTTTCTGGTTTACAGTAATTTACAGAAATTACCTATGGTAAAGTTTAGCTATTTACCATACTTATTCAATTTATCCAAAGTTACAAGTGAATTTCAATGATTTTCACTTTAAACAATTTATCAAAATAGATATTGCAAATAACAGAAATTTACTCATGTCATTATCTGTTATTTATGTGGATTGTCAATTTTTACTAATTAACATTGTTAAATGGGTCAAATAGCAAAAAAATCAGTTTTCTGGAAGTTAAACGGATGACAGTGGGCCGTTAAACCTACTGGTTGTAAAACGGTTATCATTGGGCCGTTTTATACAAGGCGGGCGGTTCTAATTGGGCCGTTTGTATAAGTCGGGCGGGCAGTTCTGAGCCGTCTAAGAGATAAAGCGGTCCGATTGGAACCGTTAATCCCTGTAACACGGGAACATCGAACAGAAGCATAAATCCGGCGTTTAAGGCTTCAATTCATGCATTTGAGTACGTAAATAAATGGAAAAGCATGGTTTCTACAAGCTAACATGATGCCCTTTCATTCCATTTATCAAATTCAAGGTTTGTGCCATGGTTACCTACCTTAACCGATGAAATAAGGAAAGATGAATGGGGAAGAAGATGAACAGTAGACTTGCAGAGCTTCTTCACAGCAGCAAGAACCCTTTTGTGTTTAAGAGATGTTTAAGGGGGGGGCTTCCTCTACTTATAGGTTTGGAAGAGGAGTGTTTAATCTTCACACACGGTTTGGTCAGAGCCGCAAAATCCTTTGCATTGTTGACAACGTGTTTCTGCCAACCAAAACACGGTTTCACGTGTTTCTCAAGGTAAGGTTAGCCTAATCTAAGCCTAATCCAAAAGATTAAGGAATGGTTAACTAAGACCTCAATTTAATGTTACTAAATGATTTTTAATGAATTGGACCCAGAAGACAAAATTACTAATCAAGACATGCTCTTTCATAATATGATTTTTATGGAATTTTATCACGAGGTTTATTGTTAATCTCCCAATCTTAAGATTAAAATAATAATTTAACCCAATGTTCAACGGTTTAGTCGATAGAGAGAGTTTCTGATTTTTACCGATGAAACTTCAGAAGACAAAGTTGCTAAGAAAAATACCCTCTATCAGATGTGATTTTTACAGATTTTTCTAAGGTAGTTGTATTTTCGTATGAATAGTGTTTTTCGCGTTTTTAAGTCAGGCTTAAATCACTGATTAAGCCATGTAAATGATTTTATTAGGGTCAAGTATAGAAGACCAAAGTGTTTACGATGGTCTTTACTAATTGATTACCATTTTTCGGAATTTTTTTTTTTTTAATATGATAGTCAAAAATTTTACTATTTACTATTTACCACAGTCACTATTCAACATTTAATATTTGTACAGAAACTCGGGGTCTTACAGCCCGAGCATTGACACGGAGCTCCTCGCTGTTGACTCGGCCACTCCAAGTGACTGGCGCTCCCCCCCTACCTGTCCTGGCTACAAGACTCCCAAGAGCCCTCCGACCCTCAAGAAGCCCGACGAATGAAGTATCAAGCTCGGCGCTTCGTCGTCTTCGACAACACTCTCTACCGAAGATCGTTCTCCGGTCCCCTCCTGAAGTGCCTCGGTCCCGTCGAGGCAAGCCGAGCCATCCAAGAGATTCATGAAGGCCTGTGCGGAGCGCACTCAGGGGCAAGGTCGCTGGCCAGAATCCTGTTACGACAGGGGTACTGGTGGCCCACCCTGCAGCGCGACTGCTCGGCCTATGTTCAACAGTGCGACCGATGCCAGCAGTTCGACCACTTGGTCCATCAGCCGGCTACGAAACTTGTCACCCTAGCCGAGCCTTACCCTTTCGCTCGGTGGGGAATCGATATCCTTAGGCCATTCCCAACGGCCCAGTCCCAGAAGAAGTTCATCATCGTCGCCATCGACTACTTCACCAAGTGGATCGAGGCCGAGGCTACGGCGAGGATCACCGAGACAGTCGTTTGGGGCTTTGTTTGGAAATCGATCATTTGTCGCTTTGGTATCCCCCGAGTGATAGTAAGCGATAACGGTCGGCAATTCGACTCTCGGTACTTCCGAGATAGATGCGTCGACTTAAACATCCGCAACCACTTCACTTCGGTCGCCCACCCTCAGGCCAACGGGCTGGTTGAAAATGCCAACAAGACTATCTTGAAAGGCATAAAAACCAGACTCGGCAAGGCTAAGGGTAGCTGGCTCGAGGAATTGCCTAGCGTACTATGGTCGCACCGAACAACCCCCAGGACGGCAACCGGTGAAAGCCCTTTTCAGTTGGTATATGGCACCGAAGCCGTCGTTCCATTGGAGATCGCCAATCCGTCTCTCCGAGTGATCAGCTTCTCACTCGAGGAGAACGGGCAAAAATTGCTCGAGAACCTCGACCTAGCAGACGAACTCCGAGAGATCGCGAACGTCCGGGCAACGGAGTACCAGCGCCGCCTCACTCGATACTACAACGCCAAGGTCCGAGACAGACGTTTCCAACCGGGGGACTTCGTCCTTAGGAAGGCCGAAGCCTCTCGACCACTAGAGGCGGCGGGCAAGCTATCCCCCAACTGGGAAGGCCCCTACCGAGTGGTCGAGACGTTCGGAAAAGGTGCGTACAGGTTAGCGACAATGGAAGGGGAACCTATTCCTCGGACATGGAACGCAGCCGCACTACGCAAATTCTATTTTTGAAATTGTACAGCAAGATGGACGGAATAAATCCCTTTTCTTTTCATTCCAAACCATTGGTACATCAGATAGGCAAATGCCAGTACATCACATAGCAAAAAGCAAAAATCCGTCTAACACCGCCTCAAGGGGTCATCGCTCGACTGACTCGGTCTTGATCTCCTCGCGTCTAGCCACTGACTCTGCCTTGTGCGGAAACTGGCTCGGACAAGAGGTGGTCAAGCCAGTTGCCTCGGGTGGCCTGTGACAAAGGTGACAGAGGGATTGCAGGAGGGAGGCCACCTTCGCCGTGAAGGCCTCCCCTCTTCCAATCTGCCAACTCCTTGGAAGGAAGGAGAGAGCAAGCAGCCCCCGAAGAGTGAAAGAAATGAAGAGCAGAAGAGGGAGAAAGAGGCTGCAGGCGGAGGAAGGCTTCGGTGAGGAGGGAGCTTGATACGCCTCCTCCCCTCACACGGAGGGAAGTGACGGCAGGCTCCCCTGATGCCCCCATCCGTCCTCCGCCTCGGCGTCCACCCGGAAGCCACGCTGGAACTGAGAAAGGGCAAGAACCGTGCCTTCACACGTCGAAGCCCTCTCCAGATCTGCGCGGCGACCGTCGGACCCGTCTCGTGCACGCGCGGCAACCGTGGGATCCGTTCAACATTACAGGGCAGCGGGAGCCCGCCGCTCCCCGTCGTCGGCGGCGTCACCCTCCGAAGGATCCTCCATGCTCCGAATACAAGGGCACAACGCACAGTGAAGAGGAAGGAGCGAGGAAAGACTGTTAGAGAAAATCCTAAGCAGTGAAGAGGAAAGGGCGCCTTTCGGTCCTTCTTATAGGCCAAAGGAGGCTACACGCCTTAAATGACCCCCCCCCTCCTCGGAAACACGCCAAAGGATTTCTCCCCTGAACAGTCACCTCCAACTCCTCGTCCCCCGCCCTAGCGGGATTCACGAAGCGGCCTGACATTCAAAGCATGAGGGAACGGAAAGACGCCCCGTCAGAAGCCTACCAAAACTGCATGCGAAAACCACGCAGGACATATCGGCACCTCCCAACCACTCAAGATCCGCCAACCAAATCACGGCAAGGATGGTACTCAAACAGAGCAAGTCATTTATTATCACACCAAAAGGAAACCCTCTAAAAAGAGGGAAGAGAGACAAAAAGGGAAGGAGGCAAAGTACATCAGGCCTCGGGCCCACTTTGACATTCGGGAACGGCGGAAGGAGACGCGTCACCCCCGGCACCTTCGGTGACGGCCGGCTCAGACACTGACCTCGCCTGTGCGAGAACTGTCTCGGTCGTGAGCCCTCCCGAAACGCCCGGAGCCGGTGACCCCGATGGAGGCGACCCCTCCGAATCTCCCCCGACCGACGAGGAAGAGCTGGAAACCGACTCATCCGAGTCATAACACTGGCCGAAGGGGAACTCGATCGCGGAGTTTTGCTCATCGGCGTAGTCCACCGCCCGGCGATAGCCTTGCTTGAACCCCTTTCGAGCACCCCGGCGTAGTGCTACCTCGTAGTAGGGTAGGGCGGCTTTCACCAGGTCGGTCGAGTAAGCATCCGAGCTCCTGTAACGCTTGATTGCCTCCGCCTCGACCTGCCCCGCCCTTCCGACGAGCTCGACCCGAGCCCGGTCCACCTCGGCCGCGCGCTCCTCTGCCCGGGCCCGGTCCGCCTCAGCCTCAGCTCGGAGACGCTCCGCCACCTCCGCCCGATCTAGCAGCTCGGCGCGTTCGAGCTCCCAGCGATTGTCTAGCTCGAGGCGACGCAGACGCTCCTCCTCAAGGAATCGGCTTGTCCTCTCGAGAGACTCTCGGGTCTTGGCGAGCTATTCGGCCAGCACCCCGGCTTCCAGTCGGCTCGCCCGCGCCACCTCCCGGAACGCGGAGAACTCCTGCCGGAGCCCCTCATGCTCCCCCTTGAGTCGGGCCAGTTTCCTCTCGCAGCCCCCAAGGGTCCAGGTAAGGTTCGACCGCTCCGCCTCCGTCCGGGCGTGCGCCTCCGCCATCAAAGCCGCCGACCGAGCTATGACCAGGCCGCCCTCCATCAAGACATCAAGGATCCCGGGGGGGGTGTTGCGCCTTTCTCCCCCCTTCGTCCTTGCGGCGATCGACCGGCAGACCCGATACAGGTCGCCCGTAATGCCGAGCCTTTCCAAGGGCTCCGACAGAGGGGACCGCTCCGCCCGGGGCACCCCGCCAGAAGACTCCGCTCGAGTGACGGAACCAACCGCCTCGCGTGCCACGGTCGGTTGGGGTTGCGACGCCTCCCCGGGCGAACCCCCAACCTCGACCGACGCCGTGGGACCGACCGCACCGGGAGCTCCAAGCACCTGGGGCTGCAACGCCCTAGCGGGCGAACCCCCAGCCCTGCCTGTCTCGGCCCGCACCTCGCCGACCGAGACATCCCCGCCTTCGGCCAATCCCCCGGCCTCGGCGCCAGCTACTTCGACATCGGCCCCCTCTGCCTCCGTGGGGGGGAGAGCCGACCCATCGCCGCCCCCTGATGGGCCCCCGGTCTCCTCGGCCCCCTCTCGCCTGGCAGGTGGGGGAGCTGGCCCCGAGGGGTCGGCCCCATCTTGCCCCCGAGAGGGGAGCGCCGCCGAGCCGGAGTCGCCCCCGGCGGTAGGAGGAAGACCGGCCTTCTTGGCCCGTTTCTTGGCCTTCACGGCCTCCCGCAACTTTCCCGCCATGGGATCCTTGCGCTTTGTGCCAGTTGGCCGTGAAGACCCCACGGGAGCCACCCCTTGCCCTTATCTCGGGCTTGGGCGCGACTCGCAGAAGCATCTGGTTCATCGGCCGCCGAGTCATCTCCCAGATCAATGACCTCAGCAGCTTCCTCCAGAGGTTTCCGCCTAACGTCTGCCACAAAGGGAGAAGACCCGGTCAGGAGAAAGAAAGTAACTACCATCCCAGGAGAAGAGCCTCGAGAGCGGTACCTGTCGACGTCAACCGCGTAAGCAAGCACCGTTCGATGTTCTCCCGCGTCACCAGCTCCTCGGTCGACTGGCGGTTACCCAGCAGACGAGCGGCCTGCCGCTCCACGTGGGGAGGGAACTCCTCCGGGCGAGGGGGAAGATTCGGATGAAAATTGGGCGAGATCGGACATCTCCAAAACTCGTCCGTCGCCTCCGCCTTCACCCAGAAGAATTGGGTCTTCCACCCCTTGTGCGAGGAGTCCTTCGCAGCGAGGGAGATGCAACTCCTGTTCCTCCTCGCCTGGATGAAGTAAAAGCCCTTCCCCGCCGATGGGTGCGCTTTCAGCTCGAAAAAATAATGAAAGAGGTCCAAGGAAGGAAAAATGTCGTGCTGACGACAGAGAATCTGAAAGGCGGAAAGAAGGAGATATGAGTTGGCCACCAACTGAATAGGCGCCAACCGGAAAAACTTGAGAAGCTGGAGTATAAGAGGCTCGAAGGGAAGGCGGAACCCACTCTTCCAAGCCAGAAGGAAAGTGCAAATGTGCCCCGTACGGCTGTCCAGACTCGTCTCATACGGGGCGGCGGCAGCAAAGCTGTACCTGAGAGGCAAGCGAAAGCGATGCTCCAGCTTCCTCACCTCGGCCTCCCCCAACTCACTACAGTTGGAGACGGGCTCCCGCCTCACCTGCCCGATTTCCAGAGGCAGACCAGCCATCGAGCCGGAAGATGATCCCTCGCGCGAGCTCGAAGACTCCGGAGGGGAAGGAAGTTGTCGGACCGCCTCCGCAGTTATCCTCGCCAACTCCTCAAACGCCGCCGCAAGGCTCTGCACCTCCACTGTGCCCTCACGGCGCTTCAAGGAGCCCCAGAAACAAAGAAACTAAGGAAAGCCCAAAACCCTGAGAAGCCTAGAACGACGAACAGCGTCCAACGCCTATAAAACCCTGGAGGGAGGCGGCGCGTCGTTCCGTGCTCCGAAAAAAGGGGGGCCCCTTCAGTTCAAATCCGTCAGGATCATCATTATGGGCCCAGGCGACCACTATACGTGGCTCCATCACGCCAACAGAATTCCACCCACCTGAGCCACGCCGGTCCAAAGCCTCAAAAACTACTCGACCGAGCCTCCATGGCTCGGGAGTAGGAGGGGGACAAGTGGAGAGGGGGATTTCTGTAGCCCACCCAAAGAGCAGCCCAACTAGACCCAACAGGGTCCAACGAGGCAAGCCCACCCGGGTGACAGCCCACAGGGCCCACTCAGGGAAGAAAAGCCCAATAAACAAACACTCGAGGAACCAACTCTCCCCGGCGGCCTCTAGGCTCGGAGGGCCCGAGTGATGGTCAGGTCAGAAGGAAGGTCCGGCCCAAGCCGTTTCCCCGCCCGGGAGAGACAGGCATTAGCCGACCTATCCGACCCCTCTCTCACCGAGCTATGCTCATCGCCCGGACAGGGCTGGCGTTTCAGGAGCTCGGCCAGACCAAATATCATCCGTTCAAGAGTCCCCAACGGATAGGGGAGTCAAGAAACCCCCGGACTTCAAGGCGATAACGTCCCCACGATAAGGCCATGAAAGCCCACGTTGAGGACGTAACTCCCGCCGGAGACCCCTCAGCTTGCAGGACTCCTGAAGGCGGCACACTATTTAAACCAGGGCTACCCTCCGACGGAAGAAGAGAGCCATTCAGGTACTCATATACCCAAACTCCTGAGCAATCCGCTTCACCCTCTGGTGGAGAGGAATCTCGCGCGCTAGCTTTTCTCCTCCCCATTATTGCTTCCACCACAGCTCTACTGACTTAGCCATCGGAGGGTTTTACCCCAGGGAAGCCCCCTGGGCCCTCTGATACGTTTCCCTGTCTTGCAGTTCATCTTCAGGTGATCCATAGCCCGCTCAGGATACAAGCGCGAGATTTCGCCTCTTCATCTGCCTATCAAATAATTGATTCACGACTGCCAATGGCTCCATTGAGACTACATAGAGCCGAGGGAGTAAGTCCTCTAAAGGATGATTTGACCACCATCTATTATTTTAGAAAAGGCACTTCTGTTCATCTCCTAAGTTGATTCTAACTCCTATCCTGACAAAGTCACTACTCTGTAGTATACCCTTCCAGATATGAGAGATGTGATGTAGGGGTAAGGTTGGTAGATCCCAAAGCCTTGCTCTGCCATAGTATTTTTGCTTGATGACTGTGTTTCACAACTATCTTCCTCTGTGCCGCATTTCCATAGCCATTTGCTTAGCAAGGCCAAGTTGAAATCCCTGATGTTCTTTAAGCCTAGCTCACCCACTTCTTTGCACTTACATGCTCTTCCCTACGCAATATCATGCCAACCTTTGCCCCTTATATCACTGTCATACCAAAAGAACCTCGCTTGATTGGCCTACCACTTCCTTGCTATTGAGATAGGAATCTAGAAAGTGGAGAGGAAATAAATAGGGAGACTGTCTAACACTGATTTGCACAACACCAATTGGCCTCCATAAGAGAGCAGCTTCCCCTTCCACCCTACTAGCCTGGTTTCAAACTTTTGCACCACCGGTTGCCAATCTCTACACTGTAGAGCATTGTCGGTCAAAGAAAGACCCAAATAAGTAACCGGGAATTGGCCAGCCTGATAGCCTAGAATAGCAACTGCTCTCCCAATGGCTCTCTGCTCCAAATTCACCCTGATGGCCTGACTCTTGTTGAGATTCACCTTGAGTCCGCTGGCCTGGTATTGATTGGTTTTATGCAAGATGCCTGTCGTAAAGTGCCAGGGTGGTGCTAATACTTTTGTTTAGATTGTGTGGTTATATGATACTAGGGTTGGCTTGTCCCTTTGAATCTAGTTCTGGCAATAATGATGATGCAATCATCCTTATTATTCTCATCAGCCAATCCCTATTTGACCCAGGTTCTTTTTTGATTCCATAATCTGCACTTTATCAAAGTGAAACTGGATTTTGGGCACTTGATTTAAGCAACATACGGTTTTGAAAATGTCCTCTCCTGGTGTGAATGGCTCTAGCAGCTGGTTTGATAGATAATTCATTTGGACTGTTAGAGAAACATCCATAATAACCTTTGAGAAGCGATTAGGGGGCCTGGGATTGTGATCACAGGGAAAACCCTCCGATGCTTAAGTCAGTATGGGCAAGAGCAAGGTGCAAAGGGAGGCAAAGGAGGTGTAGGGTACGAGACTGCTCTTCACCAGTTGAGGAGGCTAGGATTAGAGCTTACCTTTCTGAAGGGGGTCCCTGGGATTAAATAGTTGCAGACTCCCTCTCTGGAGTAGTGGGAATCTTGAGAGACCGTTGGGCGGGGGTGTTACGTCCACGGTGTGAACTCTTACCGTTGTAGGACTCTTGCTCTCCCCTTATCCCCCCATGGACTTCCCACTCTCAGACGTTAGCGTGGAATTCGCTTTCAGTTATAAGGGATAAGTGCCTGGCCGCGGGGGATCCGCTCTGGACCGTATGAAAGGCAAGGGTTCCCGATGATGGACTGACCCATCTGTGGATAAGGGATATTCCCCTCCTAAGTATGAGCTTATAACGTACCGTATCGGTCCTGGGCATCCCTGAGGGAGTGACTTAGCAGCCTTCTACTAGCTCGGTCGATGGTGCGTCGGAGTTCTTCCCGAGCATAGGGGAGTCCTGCGGTGGATTATGCCCCTTGTTGGAAACAATACGATCCTGCATGATACTATTACCACTAAGCTTTTTTTTTATTTTTTTCTCTCTCTTCCATTTTCTAGTGTGAGAAACTCTGGTTTTCCCGACTTTCTCCCCTTGTGAGTCTCCCTCCTTGCCGGCCATGGCCGGTGTGGCGGGAGGTCCTCCGCCTCCTCTGGTGCCGCCGGAGACAGCTTCATCAGCATCTCAAGTGGCCTCTTGTCGGACCTTTGCGCAGGCGCTCATGGAGTCCAAGCATAAGCCAACGATTCCAATTCCGGTGAAGGAACCTGCTTTTACTGATCGGGGAGAGCCGGCTGTGTTCTTCACTAAGGCGGATATCCAAGCGTCCCTCCAATTCCTTTCTTTCTCCATTGTTGCCAAATGTTCTTATGGTCGGCCGAATTTTTCTGACATTAAAAGCTGCTTGATGTAGCGGCTGGTTTTAGCTTCTGATTTTGTCATTAGTAAATTGAATCCGCGGCACCTTCTCTTCCGATTTTCTTGCGAATTGGACTTCCTGAAGTTGTTGCTACAGAAGAATCTTTACATCAAGGGATTCTTGTTTCGTTTCTTCTGCTGGACTTCGGAGTTTAACTTTGATGCAGATCCGCCGACGGTGCCAGTCTGGATCGGCTTTCCAGCATTGCCTGCTAACCTGTATCACGCAGATTGTTTGCGGTCTATAGCTGGAAATTTTGGGAATGTGCTGCGCATTCATGAAAGAACTTTAGCCACGACGGATGCGTCGGAGGCCTTGATCTGTGTTGAGATGGATATATCTGCCTTGCGCAAGGAACGATTATGGATAGTTCTGGATGGAAAAGGTTATTGGCAACCTGTAAATTACAACCGTGCTCCGCTGCTTTGTTCCTTCTGTCATAAGCTTGGCCACGCAGTTGTAGACTGCAAGAAGAAGCATGGAAGGTTGGCCAAAGCCCGATCAACAAAAGAACCAGTTCCCCCCATGTATCCCAAACAGGTTTTCAGGCCTCGGTTGACTGATCCTCCGGCTGTTCGGCAAAATGTGGCTGTGGAAAACAAGTTCGAGATCTTACATCAGGCTGCGGAGTTACTGGAACCGGAACAAAATAACTCTGCCTCTAGCATCAATGTAGAGCCCCTTCAGGTCTCGGAGCACCAAGAGGGGGTGCCTCTAGGCCCAGTTTTCAGCCCCCCCCAAAATCTGACAAAGGAGATGTTGGTGAGCAGTCACAGTTAGCCAACCTGACAGTAGAAGACTCTTTACCTGAAGTGGAGGTATTATTACCAGAACCGGAGATTCATAAAGCCAGTAAACTAATAGCTATAGCCGCCTGTTTGGACAATGACATTTTGCAGTTCCAGTCGCTGGAAAAGGGTGGTGAGAATGCAAGAAGAATTCATAATGGTGGGATAGTAACTAGATCTAAAGCTAGATCGATGGAGGAAATTTCCCTAAATCCTCCATGATTCTACCTATTATAATTTGGAATATCCGTGGGGTAGGGAACACTGCTTCCCGTAGAGGTTTAAAACACTTAGTTCAGTCTAATAAGGTCAATATGGTTGCCATTAGCGAACCTATGTTGAGTATTAATAAAGCTCCTCAATTGGGAAGATATCTCAAGCTTGGGAGGTTTGCAGGTAACAACTCTCTTGACTCTAAGATTTGGATATTCTGGCATGATAGTTATGATCTGGAGGTTATTGCCTCCTCTTCTCAGTATATTACTCTTGGACAGAAAGTGAACAATTCAGTCTGTACATATTATTCTTTTGTATATGCTTCTTGCACTCTTCAACTTCGACAGTCCCTCTTCAGTGATCTAGCTCTCTTTGCTGCTTCTATTACTATCCCCTGGCTGGTGGGAGGTGATTTTAATAGTGTTCTAAGGCCCTCAGAAAAGATAGGCGGCGGCCTCCCAGCTCTAGCTTCTATGTCTGAGTTTAACAATTTTCTTTGTTCTGCTGGTCTGATTGATGCTGGATTTCAAGGGCCTCCAATGACCTGGACAAATAATAGAGCTGGTACTGCTAACATACGGGCAAGGCTTGATCGTGTATTAGTGAATAGCTCTTGCCACTCTATAAATCCACTTCTGACTATCAAACACTTATCTAGGGGTCCCTCTGACCATGCTCCCCTGTTCCTTAATATTGACAGTTTGTCTAATTGCCCTGGCCGCTTTATTTTCCAGAGGATGTGGTGTACTCACTCATCTTTCAAACAGTGTGTTTCTGATGCTTGGCAGCAATCCAACATCAGTCATCCAAATGCAATGGTTCGGCTCTTTGTTAAATTGAAGACTGTTAAAGACTTTTTGCGTAAATGGAATAAGGAAGCCTTTGGGGATGTATTCCGCAATGTAAGTCTTGCTGAAGCTGAAGTGGCGCTTAAACAGAACAATTATGATTATGATCCTTATCCAATTCATAGAGAGGAGCTAAATGCTGCTAATGCCAGTCTCCGCCAAGCTTTACTCAGAGAAGAAATTTTCTGGAACCAGAAGTCCAGAGTAGAATGGATTGAATGTGGGGATAGAAACACCTCCTTTTACCATGCTGTTGCCCAATGTAATAGAAGGAGAAATGCAATTAAAAGATTGAAAGTTGGAGACCATGAAGATTGGTGTGATAATCAGGAAACCTTGAGGAGTCATGCAGAGGCCTTTTTTAAGAACCTTTTCTCTACTGAGGACCACTCCATAAATGCAAACTTGTTGGAATGCATTCCACAGGTTATAACTGAAGCTCAGAACTATACTCTATGTGCCAAACCAGATGCTTCAGAAGTCCGAAAAGCGGTGTGGTCTCTAAAGGGTTCCAATTCTCCTGGCCCAGATGGTTTTTCTGGAGAATTCTATACAGCAGTCTGGGATATAATTGGGCAGGATGTCATTGAAGCTGTTGGTGCATTTTTTGAAGGCTTTCCTCTTCCAAGAGGTATATCTTCCTCTCTCATCACTCTAATCCCAAAGGTGCCAGATCCTAGGTCCTTTAGTGATTTTAGGCCTATAAGCTTGTGCAATTTTTCATATAAAATCATTTCCTGGATTATCTCTGAAAGATTGGCTCCCTTACTGCCAAGTATTATATCCAAGGAGCAAGGGGCATTTGTTAAGGGGAGATTAATTTTAGACAATGTGGCTCTTGCTCGGCAGCTTATGATGGATATAAATAAAAAGGTTCGTGGTCATAATATGATCATTAAGCTTGATATGGCAAAGGCCTATGATAGGATGGAATGGGATTTCATCTTGACTGTCATGAGGAAATTTGGGTTCAGTACCAGATTTACTTCATACATTGGAATGCTTCTTTATAATTGTTGGTTTTCGGTGAATTTCAATGGAATGGCATCAGGCTTTTTTAAGTCTAGCAGGGGCATTAGGCAAGGGGACCCCATAGCCCCATACCTGTTCATAATTGCTTCTGAAGTTCTAAGTAGAGGCCTCTCTGCCCAATTTCAATCAGGAAGCATACAAGGGTACAAAGGACCTAGGCAATCTATGCAGATTACACACTTATTATATGCAGATGATTCTCTGGTCTTTCTTAATGCTTGCAGACAAAATGTTGTGGCATTACAACAATTCATTCGCAGTTATGAGCAATGCTCAGGGCAGCAAGTGAATGTTAATAAAAGTTGCTTTATTCTTTCAGAGAGAGCACCTCCCTCCTTAAAACAGTCCATTCACGCTCTTACTGGTTTTAAAAATCAGACAGCTGGTATTAACTATCTGGGAATCCCTGTGAAAAAGGGTAGGTACATTTGCTCTGATTTTAAATCCCTGATTGAAAGGGTTCAGACTAAGCTGGAAGGTTGGAAACCTAAACTTTTATCCCAAGCTGGCAGAGTTGTTTTAATAGATTCTGTTCTGCATAGCATGCCAATCTACCTTGCTTCTGCTTGTTTCATCCCAAAGAAGGTCATCAGATTCATTGACAGTCAATGTGCTAATTTCTTCTGGCAAGGTAGTGATGGCAAAAACCGAAGACATTGGATAGCTTGGTCAGTAATTCAGAGGCCACGCTCAGAGGGAGGACTGGGAATAAGAGATCTACAATGGGTTCAAATCTCTTTGGCTGTTAAGAGTTTATGGAACATTCTTCATGGATCTTCCCTCTAGTCTCGATATGCTAGGCAACGTTTCATTAAATCTCATTTTGCCAATTGTACTAAGCCTTTCCTTGCAGGTATGCCTTTGGCAGTCTTCAGGCATGCCCAAGATTTTCTAATAAACAACAGCAGGTGGCTTATTGGAAATGGGGCAAAAATAGATTTCCTGAGAGATAATTGGACTGGTCTAGGCCCTGCCATCAATGTTGTTCAGACCGATGGCAGGAATAGAGGTGCAGGTCTCCCTCTGGCTTCTGTCCAAGAAGTGCTCCAGGATTCTCAGCATATTGCCAGGGGTTTTCTCAGTAACAACTTTCACTTTCCACACACCCAGCTTAGCAATGAGGCCGACATCTGTATCTGGACAGGCACTTTAAAGGGCAATTTCTTAGTAAAGTCAGCATGTAATTTGATCCGAACCAAAGGCATTCGGAGGCCAGCTTGGGCCAAGCTATGGCACTCAGCTATTGCTCCTAGAGCAGCTCTCTTCACCTGGAAAATACTCCACCGAGTAGTGCCGGTTGACAGTAGGGTGGCTGAATATGGGATCCAAATGGCCTCAAAGTGTAGTTGTTGTTCATCTCCCTCTCAAGAAGACCTTAACCATGTTTTCATCTCCAACGAGTTGGCTTCTGAGTTATGGGGCTAGGTGCACCCTCTTATTAGCAACAAGATTGCTCTTTGTGAGCAGATTACAACCCGAAGCTGGAACATAATCTCTGCAACTAACATGTCATCCGCAATACAGTTTATTGGGATGTATGCTGTAATTTTGATGATTTGGGAAATATGGAAGCATAGATGTGCTCTAAGATTTGAAGAAGTGGCCCTCAATAGTGCATCCATCAAAAGGAAAATTATCTCTTCAATAGCTCTGGTGTTGGACAAGCTACATTTTCACAAGCCTATATCCTCAGCCCAACTCCATTGTTTAGCCTCCTTCCAATTATATCCACGGGTGGAAACTAAACAGCCCCTCTTGGTCTTTTGTCGTTTGGCTGCCCAAGATTTTACACTGCATGTAGATGGAGCCTCGAAGGGTAACCCCGGCATAAGTGGGGGTGGAGGATGTATCAGGGACCCTGCAGGCAAACTCATAGTTGGTTTTGCATTTCACTATGGTCATGGTAACAGTATCTTAGCAGAGACAAGGGCTCTTCAAGATGGTCTAGCCATTGCTAAGCAATGTCAAATAAGGCTGGCAGCTGTGTACTCGGACTGTGCCCTCCTAGTAGAGGCAATCCGGAATGGAATGGCCCCTAGCTGGATGGTCCTCCCTTGGTGGAAAAGGACCTTAGACCTCCTTCAGGACAATGGGTGTCCGCTTAGGCATGTATTCAGAGAAGGAAATCAAGTTGCTGATTCCCTTGCCTCGCATGCATGCACCATTACTGAAAACAGAATTTTTACTCAAGAAGGGGACCTCCCGCGTAAGGCTAAGGGGGCGTTGAGAATTAACAAGGTTGCACTACCAGCCATCCGTCTCCGTTAGGAAGTGCAGTGTATGGACCTCTCAATGTTCATACCTTGTTCGTACAGGGAGTGCTGTGAATGGACTTCTCAAATGTACAGACTTCACATAGCTGCAGTGAAAGGGCAAAGCAATGTACAGACTTCACTATGAACAAACTGCACAAACGAATGTACAGACTCAGCACTACTTAAAGCAAATGTACAGACTTCAGCTGTGAAAAGGAGCAATGTACAGACCTCCACAAGCGCTCAGACTATTATGCACCACAATGTACAGACTTCTTAAAGCGAATGTACAGACTTCAGCGCTACTTAAAGCTAATGTACAGACTTTAGCTGTGAAAAGGAGCAATAATTCAACTGCGAATGGGAGGGCAGTGTACAGACTTCAGCACATAATAGAGGGCAATGTACAGATTCCACAAACGAATGTACAGACTTCAGCATTACTTAAAGCAAATGTACAGACTTCAGCTGTGAAAAGGAGCAATGTACAGACTTCACAAGCGCTCAGACCATTATGCACCACAATGTACAGACTCTGCTAGACGTCACAATGGATGTACAGACTTCACACTGTACAGACTTCACTTTCCATCCACAATGTATAGACTCCAGCAGCGAAAGGGATGTACATACTTCTCAGGAGCAATGTACAGACTTCACAAGCGCTCAGACTATTATGCATCACAATGTACAGACTCTGCTGGACGTCACTATGGATGTACAGACTTCACATTCCATCCACAATGTATAGACTCCAACAGCGTAAGGGAATGCATAGTATAGACCTTTACATTGTACAGACTTCTCTCTGTACAGACTAATTACCACAATGTATAGACTTCACATTCTGCAAATGTTGCAATGTATAGACTTCATTTTGCTTAAAGTTGGAACTTGTAACAGGGGTATGCCCCGATGAGCTTGTACTCATTACAAAAATCAATAAAAATTCTTTGGCCACAGTGTTAGTCGGGGGGAGTGAGAACACTGTCCCCTGTTGGGGGATGGTGCACTCGACTGGACTTTAACTCTGTTGGTTGGTGTTATTAAAAAAAAAAAAAAAGAGCATAGGGGAGTCCTTCGCATGGGCGACCGTGCCGAGGATAGATGGCTCTCTTTTGGGCCTTTGGCCTTCGGTCCTGTAGTAGATGGGCCTTTGATGTGAAGCTGGGCTATACTTACTGGGCCGTACATGTCTTTATGGGCCTTTGGGCCGTTAAACAATGGGCCGTGGATTTCCCCCTCTCCACTTGCCCCCTACTCCCGAGCCGGGATTTGGCTCAGTGAGTAGAGGTCGTGTTGGATTTTTCGGCAAGGGTGGGAATCGGCTACCGTGAGCTGTCCCTGTTTGTCACGTCCCGAACCGATAGTAGCAGAACCTTGCTCGGAACGTGGCAGCGAGACAATCATGACAAGCAGAGCAAACTATAATAGACACAAAGAGACCAAGAATGAACAAAAATATACTTTTATTGATATTCAAATGTCATTATTACAACTTTACTGACTCACTTTTTAACTATTACAAGAGAAGGAGAAAATAGAAAAGACTCGAAGTTACAGGACTAGACTCTAGAAAATTAAAAGACACGATCTTCGAAACTCTAGGATCTCTTTTCACTCGTCTCTCCCCATCATATGGAACATCTTCATTATTACCTGAAAAATGTTAAGAAGAAACCGAGTGAGCAAAAACGCACAGTAGGAATTACATCTCTATCATCAGGCAAATATAAATGATTAACGGTTTAACATTATATGGAAATCGCTATATGATGCATGACGGAAAACTCAAATACAATCAAAAGAGTGGCAAGATCAAATGATTATCCAAGGTAGACAAGGAGACATTTATAAGTACAAGATAAGAGACGATAAGTCAATAACATGTACAAGAGATCACTAATAGAAGAATTTCAATATTAACCAATTACCCCTTCCGGGCCTTAATATCATGTCAATAACATATACGAATCATGCCAAGTATATAAATTTGTCTAGAACCCATCTTGCGTATAGTTGATGCAATGCCACACCTGATCATTCATAATACCGGTATATTTTTGAGCTTTGCCTCGCCCCTAAGACCAGATCTGGACCCTTATAAATATAGCCTAGCATTGAGTGTCATGTTGGATCCAAAGTCCCAATAATACTATTTCCAGACAATTTAATAATGGCAACAGAAGTCCAATAATATGTTCATGTAATCAAGGAAACTCAAGAGTTGGAAATAAGACTATTCCAAGGACTTTCAACAATTCAAAGTAATGAGTCCTTAAAGAATGACATTGGAAAGGAAGTCAACCATATGAATATGTCAATGAAAGATTATAGCCTCTTGGAGAAGGGTCGAAGATGTCAGGTAACACTAGCCATGAAAGGTTAGGATCGGTCTATGCACGTCACAATCACGAAAAGAAACATTTGGAACACTGGGTTAAACACGGTCATAAATAGTGTCACGACCATTAAGAACAGGGTTGGTCATGATGCCGCGATTCGAGCAGAGGGATCCAGACAGAGGTCCTTCACAGAACGCGGTCAGAAAGACTACCGCGATACGGAGATGAATGCGGTTCCTGACCAGGTCGCGTTCAGAACAGAGCTGACAGAACCCAAACAGAACCCTGTTCTATGGGTTCACAGGCCGGTCGAATCCTATCCTACACAATAGGACGAGGATTCTAGTGGGTTACAGGGTTTTCATGGTACAACCAGCTCGGCGTCCTTGTGGGAATTCAAGGCTCACGGAGACTTACGGAGGTCTCGATGAAGAAAGTTCCAATCCGGTCGGAAGGAATATCCGGCGGAGGGTTCTAACTTCACCAAGAATTGTGTGCTCCTATCACGCTACAGAAACCAGATAATAAACGATGGATTAATATTACCGGAGTGATAAAACTCCTTAATTAAAAACTTTAAATCAATATGTCCATAACATCATGGACCATCAATCAACATGCAAAACAAGTTAAATCATGCTATGATGAGTCAATTTCAGGTTTAACAGGAAGATCTACTCCTTTTAATCATGCTTTATATCAATAAAGATGAGATGTAATCAAGGTAGATTATACAAATAGATCATGAAGACTTAGGAAAAATTAAGGGTTAAACATGATTCCTATTTACATTAGTGGGTTCAGATGACATGCAGAGGTAAAAACATGCATTTAGACTCACTATCATTCATTTATCATGCTGGAACAAGCACTAGAACTCCTGGGAAATCGTGCCTGAACGCGGTCAGTCTGAGGGCCGCGACCAGAAAGCGATCATCTGGAAGGCCGCGTTCATAAACAATTATTTTATATATATTTCACCGAGAGCAAAATCCCAATTTAATAAGATATTAACTAAGATCGCGGTCTGATAGAGTGCCGCGTTCATGCAAATATTAATAATTTTATATTTAAAAATCTATGAACAGAATATGATATTAAAATAAAAGTTTATAGTCGCGGTCTATCGTAGGGCCGCGACTACGAACATACAATTGTTCCTGCGAGAAAACCCTAAAATGGTGATATACAGTCTATAATTTATGAAATTCATGCAATATAGCCCATAGAAATTGGGCAAAACGATGCAGAAAGAAAGTGGACATGCACATGAACATGTTTGAATCATTAATTTGGGGTTTAGCCTGAGAGATCGCCTACCTTTAAGCCGGATTAGAAAGAAGAGGAAGAAGAACGAAACCCACAAACGCCTCGAAGAAACCCTCGATTCCTCCTCCTAGATCGATCCTCCCACGCCTAACAGCCTTCTCCCACGAACTAGGGTCGACTAGGGAGGCTATAGGGTCCTATTTATAGGATTTCAAGCATCTAAGAGTCCTAATTAGGTCAAGGTAATCTAGATAGGGAAGAACTCTGAAAATCTCGATTCTCATCTATATCTAGGGCCGCCCTATCCTATCTAGATCGAATTAGGGTTAGGGTTTACATTAGATTCGACTTTCCCTTAGTGGATTAAGGTTTGATTGGGGTTATTAGTCCATTAGGGTTAGTTTTAAACCAAATTAGGCCAATTAAAACAAGGGTTTTTAGAAATTCCGAATTTTAGGGATTAATTAAGCCTTTTAGCCCATTAAGTCTCAATTATTGGCCCATTAAATTAAAACTTATTATAATTTCTTTGATTTCCATTTTAGACTTTTTATAATTTCTTTGATTTCCATTTTAGCCATTTTAATTATCTTTTACAAATATTTAAATTAGCCTTCATAAGAAATCGAGTTGCTACACTGCTTGCGGCCGTATCTCCGTACGATTTTTCTGCTAAAACCAGGGGCTTTGCGTATTGCGCTCGCTCCACCCGCGCATATTTCCAGGTGCAGCGTATCCGCCCACGCATATCCCCTGGCATTAATTGAGCTCGTTCTTCGTGTATTACCCATGGTTGGTTCATAATACCTCTGCAGAAGAGGAAACGGCTCCTCGAAGAATCTACATGCATCTCTTCGAAATTTGCACGCATCTCTTCGGGAGGAGAGACAATTATGACAAGGGATATTGACAAGTGGGGGGGGGGGGTGCCGCCTCATCTTCTGCCTATGAAAGGTTGCGAAGGGTGTCTTGATGGCTTGCCCATTCCTTCGTCGCCCCATCGGCCTCTCTCCTCTCCGTCTCAGTTTTCCTTATCTCCCTCTACTCTGGCGAAGCTATGGAGTCTGTTGACGAGGACGAAGATTCTGGAATTCGCCAGAGCGGGTTAGTCATCTCATCATAACAGAAGACATAACAAAAGGGGAGTTAGGCGATGGGTCCTTCCCCCTAGACGTTATGTCGCCCCTCTAGGGAGAGGGAAGGGGACCCCGGAGTCGTGCCATCTGTTGCATCCTTTGATGGGAGGACAGAACGCCGACGAGAGGCCGCTCTGGGTCATGCAGGAGACGTCTCCATGTCGTCCGCCTCCCCTCCCACTTCTTTCCTCGGGCGAGGCACACCCCGTCTTTCCCCCTCTTTCTCTTTTCCATCTTTTCTTGTTTCTTCTTGCCGGCACCATCTAGTGCCCGGGGGCTTGGACCAGGGTCTTTCCAGATGGTAAGCAAGGACACGGCAGGGTTCGCAGTCTCAGCATCCGAGCCAATTTCCACATCGGTGGAGTTAGTGCCTCGGCGTGAGGTTGCTCGCCTTGCACATGTCGAGCTATCCATTTTCTTGTACTAACTATCATTTCCTCGATGTATAACTAAGTGCAATAACACAATAAACTTGTTGTTGTTTTTTGAATTTTTTGTGTGTGCACTAAAAGTTACATAAACGAGGCTTGTACTAAAAATAGAACTTCCGCAACGAGGTAGCGTTCTACGTCCGTGGGATTGGTTCACCGTCTAATGTTGCTAGCCCGTACGCTCCCTTCCCGAGCGCCTCGACCACTCGGTAGGGGCCTTCCTAATTAGGGGCCAACTTCCCCACCATCTCTAGTGGTCGAGGGGCCTCAGCTTTTCTCAGGATCATGTCCCCAGGGAGGAATTGTCGATCTCTAATCTAGGCATTGTGATAACGGGCCATGCGCTATTGGTATTCCATCACGCGGATTCTCACGATCTCCTGCACCTCGTCTGCCAGGTCGAGGTTTTCCAGTAGCTTTTTGTCGTTAGGCTCGGGCTGGAAATGAATGGCCCAAAGGGAAGGCCTGCTGATTTCGAGCGGAATGACTGCCTCGGTGCCATAGACCATTTGGAACGGGATTTCACCTGTGGCGGCTCGTGGAGTTGTTCGATAAGACCATAGCACGCTAGGCAATTCCTCAAGCCAATTTCCCTTAGCTCTATCCAGCCTGGTCTTCAATTTCTTAAGAAGGGTCTTATTAGCATTCTCGACCAAGCCGTTAGCTTGTAGGTGGGCTATCGAAGTGAAGTGGTTGTGAATGTGTAGGTCAGCACACTTATTTTTAAAATAAGCGCAATTGAACTGCCAGCCATTATCGCTCACTATCACTTGGGGGATGCCAAAGCGACATATGATCGACCGCCACAGAAAACTCCAAGTTACGCCTTCCGTTATTTTTGCAGTAGCTTCTGTCTCGATTCACTTAGTGAAGTAGTCGATGGCGACGATGATAAACTTCGTTTGCGCCTGGGCCATAGGAAAGGGGCCCAGGATGTCAATTCCCCACCGAGCGAAGGGGAAAGGCTCGGTGAGTGACACGAGCGTCGAGGCCGGTTGGTGTATCAGGTGGTCAAATCTTTGGCAGCGGTCACACTTCTGGACGTAGTCTGAGCAATCCCGCTGCAGCGTGGGCCGCCAGTACCCCTGCCGCAACAAAATCCTCGCGACCGACCTTCCTCCCCGATGCGCACCGGAAATCCCCTCATGGACTTCCTCGACAGCTTGCCGAGCTTCACGAGGTTCGAGGCACTTAAGGAGTGGTCCCGCAAACGACCGCCGGTAGTGTAGTTCGTCGAGCAAGACGAAGCGCCTAGCTTGATATTTGAGACGCCTGGCTTCCCGAGGGTCAGGTGACTATTGACCATCTCTTAGCCAGATTATGTAGGGCGTCCTCCAGTCGTCGGGTAGCTCTTGAATGGCGCTTACCAGCTCGACGTCGGTGCTGGGATTCTCCAGCTCTTCTAGAGGGACAAATTGGGCTCCGGATGGGCTAGCAGAGGAGGCCAAGCGTGAGAGCGCATCCGCTCGGGAGTTTTTCTCTCGAGCTATCCTGATTACTTGGAAACTCTCAAATTGCCGAGCTATTTCCTTAGCCAATTGAAGGTATTTGATCATTTGCGGCTCCTAAGCCTCGTAGTCTCCGTTGAATTGGCTGGCGACCAGCTGCGAGTCGGTGAAGATTTTGACTCTTTCCGCTCCTAGCCGCTTGGCCATTCGAGCTCCCGAAATTAAAGCTTCATATTCGGAAGCATTGTTGGATGCTGCGAACTTAAACTTCAGGGCGTACTACAATTCTACCCCTTCCGAGGAGCTTAGGATAACTCCTGTGCCGCTGTCGGCCGAGCATGAAGACCCGTCGACAAAGAGTTCCCAGGTAGGGCAGGCCGTTGGTGGGGGGAATTCCTCGGGTTGGGCAGTGTTCTCCGTGATGAAGTCTGCGAGTGCCTGGCCCTTAATGGCGGTGCAGAGGCGATAAGAAATGTCGTACACTCCGAGCATGACTACCCACTTGACGAGGCGACCAGAGGCCTCGGGATGTGCTAAGATCTTCTTCAGGGGCTCGCCGGTAAGCACTACGATACTATGTCCTTGGAAATAGGGCCGAAGCCGCTTGGCTGAGGTCACCAGCGCTAGCACGAGTTTCTCGGTTGCGGGGTACCTCTTTTCGGCATCCAGGAGCACCTTGCTGACGTAGTACATCGGCCACTGAATTCCCTTGTCCTCTCGAACCAACACCGAGCTTACGATGGAGGGAGTCGCCGAGAGATAGAGGTATAGAGTTTCTTCTGGAACAGACTTCGAGAGTATAGGCGGAGTTACCAGGAACTGCTTTAGCTCGATAAAGGCTTTTTCGCATTCATCGTCCCATATGAAGGTCGGGGCTGCCGCCTTTGGACCTCTCAGCAGCTTGAAGAAAGGTAGGCAGTGCTCCGCAGCTCGGGACATGAAGCGATTGAGCGCGACGATCCTCCCAGTTAGTCATTGGACGTCCTTGACACTTTGTGGCCGCCGCATATCCAAGATGGCTTGGATCTTCTCAGGATTTGCTTCAATCCCCCGATGGGTAACCGAGAAGCCTTAAAACTTTCTGGACTTAACCCCGAAGGTGCATTTAGCGGGGTTAAGCCTCATGTTGTATTTTTGGAATGCTTCGAAGGTCTCTGCTAGATCGGTAAAATGGTCTTCGACTTTCGGCGATTTGACCAGCATGTCGTCGATGGAGATCTCCACGTTCCGGCCGATCTGGTCTTCAAATATTTGATTTACCAACCTTTGATACGTCGCACCGGCGTTCTTTAACCTAAAAGGCATTCAGGTATAGTAGTATACGCCGAAGTCGGAGGTAAAGGCTGTCTTCTTCGCATCTTCAGGATGCATTCGGATCTGGTGGTACTCGGAGTAGGCGTCGAGAAAGTTGAGTAGCTCGTTACCCGAAGTCGAATCGACCATTTGATCGATGCTCGGGAGAGGATAGCAATCCTAAGGAGTAGCCTTGTTAAGGTCGGTGAAGTCGACGCACATCCGCCATTTGCCTGAGGATTCGGGTAATAGGACGACATTGGCTAACCAGGTCAGGTAAAGGACCGGGCGAAATAGCTCGGTTTTCTTTTCCTTACTGATTTGCTCTTTAATGATCGCCTGTTTAGCCGGGGCGTGCTTTCTTTTCCGCTGCTGGACAGGCTTGACGGAAGAATCAAGATTAAATCGGTGCGTCACGGTCTCCTTGGGAATCCCGGGGAGGTCATCATCGAACCAAGCAAAGATATGGACATACTCCAAAAGAAAATCCTTATATTGCGCTTGAATTTCAGGTGGTAGTTCCGCCCGATTTTGACTTCGAGGGTTGGGTCATCTCGTAGGTGGATTGACAACAGCTCCTCTCCGGGTTTGCTTGTTGCCACCTTTTCTTCGATGATCCCCTTCCCCCGATTCGCCTCTTCAGGTCTTACAGCTTCCATAGACATCACATAGCACCTCCTAGCCACGACCTGGCTACCCCGGACCTCCCCCATGCCAAATTTAGTGGGGAACTTCATCGCTCGGCGTGCCACTTCTTTCTCTGGCTGGTGTCCCTTCTGGAGGCCGATCCTCCTGAGATAACATTGATGTGAATTCCTCGAGGGCGGTTGTCTATTTCCTCCGAGGGATCTGGTGAGGCGTCCCGATGCTCAACCACGAACTGGGTTAGGTGCCCACGGCGGATGAGACTCTCGATCTTGTCCTTGAGCTACTGGCAGTCACTAGTATGATGGCTATGGTCGTTGTGAAACTCAGTGCTTTCGGTGGTTGCGGCGCTGAGGGTCGGCCTTCATCGGCTCAGGTCGTCGAAGTAGTCTTGAGTCTCTGATCTCCTGGTAGATCTCGTAGACTTGAGTGTTCAGAGAAGTGTAGTGCTCGAACTTCTTAGGTGGCTCTCTCCTATCGTCCTCGCGGTTCCTCCTCTTTCCTTGGCCAGAGGGCTAATCAGACGGACGCTTCCTCTCCCCCTCCTTCCCTTGCCGGCGCTATCCCGACAGGCGGTTAAGACTTCCTCACACTCTGTGTGGCGCAGAGCTAAGGTTACAAGGTCGGCACGGGAGGAGGGAGGATGGAGCACCAATTCTCGCCGAAGTCCTTCGTCACGGGTTCCCCCGTCAGGGCGGTGATCGCGGACGCTATGTCAAGACGGGGGATGCGCATTGCTTCCGCCTTGAAGCGGTTGATATTGGCCTGTAGCTTTTCCCCCGGTGCTTGAGCGCCAGAAGTCCCACAATCGACCTTGGGGGGCCGCTCCCGGCGAAGCTTTCCTTAAACAACCGCCCAAACTGTCGGAAGCTGGTAATGCTACCGGGCGCGAGAGCTCGGAACCAAGCTTGGACCCCATGCACTAGAGTAGTGGCAAAGGCCCGGCATTTGATCGGGTCCGACGCTCCCTGTAGGGTCATTAGGACGTCGAAGCTGTCAAAATGATCGACCGGGTTGCCCAGGCCATGGTAAGACTTGAAGGCTGGGAGCTGGATCCTGGGCGATAATCCGGCTTCCAGAATTTCGAGGGGGAATGGGGGCTGCTCCTCGTCCTCTTTATTCAGGGAGCTATGTTGCAGAACTCGGAGTGCATGTTCCTGTTCTGCGAAATGTCGCTTGAAGTCTCGGAGCTGGAGGGTGAGCTTCGGATGAGTACGAGAGGGAGCTGGGGGGTTCCCAGCGTGCTCTCCCTCTCCTCCGTGTTGCCGTGCGGCGGGAACGGTGGTCGCCGCCGGCAGAGTAGGCTGTCGCACATCACTCTCCTCCCCCTTCGTGGGTTGGAGGAGGCCTCTTGTTCCGCGGCTAAAAGCGGGGGTTCAGAAGGTTCACCCGCTGCGCTATAGATGATGCGGCCATCTTGTATAATAAAACGGCCTCCTGCCGTTCGTCGGGAGACTTCTACTCGAGGGGGGCCCGAGCGCGATTGCTGAGAGTGTTCCTCCCTGACCACCTGGGCCCTCATTAGATTGACAAGGGTATCCAGTTTGGTGTTGAGGGAATGGAAGGCCTCAGGATCCACCACGGCGGGCTGTCCCCCCCCCCCCCCCGGGGTGGTGGTGGGGGAGGGGCGTTGGTTTGAGCATTCGGAGCGGGACTGGTTAACGAGTGGGACGGCACGGGCTTCTGGTTTACGGCCATCGACACCTTCACCCTATCGCCAGTCAACCTGCTGCTGCTACTCCTACGCACCATGTTGGCTTCTTGTATTTCTCACTGACGGCGCCACATGAAGAGGTGAGATCTCGTACCGATTTGCAGACCGTTGAATCCGGGGCAGAGCGGCTCCCAGATCAATTGTTCAGAGCCACTTCAAGAAAGATTGCTGCAAAAGGTAAGAGAAGTGATAAGGGGGCTTGGGATTGTGATCTCTGAGAAAACTCTCTGATACTTGAGTTAGTATGGGTAAGAGCAAGGTGCAAAGGGAGGCAAAGGGGGGTGTAGGGTACATGACTGCTCCTCACCAGTTGAGGAGGCTATGATCAGAGCTTACCTTTTCGGAGGGGATCCCTAGGATTAAATAGTTGCAGACTCCCTCTCTGGAGTAGTGGGAATCTTGAGGGGCCGTTGGGCGGGGGCGTTACGTTCACGGTGTGAACTCTTACCGTTGTAGGACTCTTGCTCTCCCCTTACCCCCCCATGGACTTCCCACTCTCAGACGTTAGTGTGAAATTCGCTTTCAGTTATAAGGGATAAGTGCCCAGCCGCGGGAGATCCGCTCTGAACAATAAGAAAGGCGGGGGTCCCGATGATAGACTGACCCATCTACGGATAAGGGATATTCCCCTCCTAAGTCTGAGCTTATAACGTATTGTACCGGTCCTAGGCATTCCTGAGAGAGTGACTTAGCGGTCTTCTACTGGCTCTGTCGATGGTGCGTCGAAGTTCCTCCCGAGCGTAGGGGAGTCCTTCGCATGGGCGACCGTGCCGAGGATAGACGGCTCTTTTTTAGGCCTTTGACCTTCGGTCCTGTAGTAGATGGGCCTTTGATGTGAAGTTGGGCTGTCACTTACTGGGCCATACAGGTCTTTATGGGCCTTTGGGCCGTTAAGCAATGAGCCGTAGATTTCCCTCTCCCCTTTTGGTATCGGGATAAGGTGGGGATAGGGTTGTGTTTTCCCATTTTGCTTTTAGTTTTTCTTTTGGTTTTAGTAAAGAACATGGATGGTGATAAGATATCCCTAACCACATTCCCATTTTTTCCCCTTTTGAATCTTATATCTATTTTCAAGCTTTTGAGGAGAAAAGCAAGGACAAGTTATTCTTGCTTTGAATGGGTCTTATTTTCATTTCTTTTTCAAACTTTATCAACAAAAAGGAGAGAGCACCCTCTTCTTACACACACTCTTCTCCTTCAGCTTAGGGTCAAACATGTCATTTGGGCCTTACTTGTAATATCTTATCAATTCCATCCCTATCTTAAGCAGCGATTCTCATCTGCAAACTAACATCAAATTGAGAAGATGAGTTATACCTTTTCCTCATTTATGTTATCCTGATGCCAAACATGGGGTACAAGATCAGCATCATGATGAGGTCTGAATCAGATGGGCCTTGTTGGGTCAAGGCTGACCTCCTTCACGAGCGCTGGTTAATGGAGCTTGGGAAGGAACGAAGGCCTACTGGATGATTCGAAGAGCTTAGTCCAGTAGTTGTTCCGGAGGAATGAGCAAGTGGTCCAAAGGTTCCCCAGTCGACTTTTGCAGGTCAAACCTTCTGAACGTCAAGTTAACCTAGGTATAAGAAGGTATGTCAGAAGTACATAATATAAGTTCCCTACATGGATCCCCAGGGTTGTAGGGCAGCATTTACGATTTTCCGATATGGGATTCTCTTTTGCCAGCTAGGGGGCATGGCCTTCTTTTGGATCTGGTAGACCGCCTTGTTCAGAAGGCCCTTTCTGTGGTATTCCAATTAAAGATAGTGGGTGGATCTTTGCTCAGCTAATTAACACTTTTGGTCCTCATCACTTAGCCCCTACTTAGATGTCTAGGTGGATCTGGATCGCTGGCTTGAGAGTATGGTGATCTACTGCCACACTGTGGCTTTCCGTGTGTTGGTATCAAGCTGTAGCTGTCAGAGGTCCATGATCTCGCATGATTTTAAATGGTGCATTTGAATTTCCTGCTTGAGCTTGGCTTGAGAGTCTAAGGCAGTGAGATGCATTGGCATTGGGTAGATGATGCTCGAAGAGGTGAGTCGTCTGGTGTTGTTGATCTTGCACACTCCTAAGTGTAGTGGGCTTATAAGAAGGGCCCTCATGGGGCCTTTGGCCTTCCATCTTGCAAGCTTCAGTCTGATGCAGAACAATGAATGGTGACTATTTTAATCAGCACATTAATCAACAACGTAACTATTTAACACGGAAAAATTTAAGAATGTTCATTTGTTGAACATAAATGCACATTTATAGCTATTAAATAGCATGCACATTATTGATTCCGCGAATTAGGTTTATCAGACGAATTAGGGTTCGGGTACTGAACATTTCCCCACCGACTGCAGTCGGTGTTTATTTATATCGGCATAAAGTTCTAATACCTTTGATTAATTGTCAAAGAAATCTTTTCAACCTCATCGGTTGTGACATTATCTAATGGATATGATCTCGATGATCACTCACTAGAGATACATACTCTTGCAAGAAATTTGAAGATGTTCATTCTTTGAACACATAGAGTTTAGATTACAGTGGTTCTTTTGAGGCCTTTACATTTGGTCCCGATTATGTAATCGGGTCTTCGGGTTTGTATCTGGTCGCCATCTTGTCATTGAGTGGACTTCTACTTACATTTAGATCTCTGGATTGCTTCTGTCGACGATCAGACTATTGAATTGGCTTCGGTCCACGATCGAACTATGGAATTTGCTTTTGGCCACGAGCGGACCGTTGAATTTGCTTCTGTCCTCGATCGAGCGACTGGATTTGCCCCCGGCTATGATCGGGTTGTTGAATTTGCTTCTAATCCATATCTGACCGTCGGATTTGAATTTCATCTTGATCGGGGTGTATCTGCAATTTCTGACCATTCTTGAGTCTTTTTTGCAACTTTTGACCTTTTTTTTGGGTATTTCTACAATCTCTGACTCTTTTTGAGTATTTCTGTAGTTTCTGACCCTTCCTAGGTATTTCTGTAATTTTTGAGATTTTTTGGGTATTTTAGCAGTTTCTGACCTTTTCTGGGTGTTTCTGTAGTTTTTTTGACCATTTTTGGGTATTCCCGCAGTTTTTGATCCTTTTTGAGTATAGCTGTAATTTTTAATCCTTTCTAGGTATTTCTTCCATTCCTTGACTTTTTGGGGACATCTTTTTCATTCTTGACTTTTATGGGTATTTATGCCATTTCTTGACATTATCGAGTATCGTTGTCCTTGCTTGACTTTTCGGAGTATTTTTGTCATTTGTTGACTTTCTGGGAGATTTCTGCCATTTGTTGACTTTCCAGGGCATGTATGTCGTTTCCTAACTTTCCCGAGTTTCTCTGGACTGATATGTCATTTCTTGCCTTTTATGGAGATTTCTATAATCTGCTTGTTCTCCTGGACTTATATGTCATTTCTTGACATTCCAAGGTATATTTTTAGTTTCTAGATTTCTTCTAGGGTCTTTTCTACAATTTTTCGCCAATAGGGGTATTCCTATAATTTTTTTGAGCATCAGGGTTTTTGGGTATGATAGTTCTTGGTTAGCCTTAAGTAAAGTTTAGGAGAGCGCACATCACTTCAGGGAAGTGGCATGTTCCCGCTCCACTGAGTCGTACAGAAGACGTGACCTTGGACAATGGCATTTTGGGAACTTCAAGGCAGAACAGGAGCTTTGTGCAATTTCTGCAAAGTTCAGAGATTTTTATGCAATTTCTAGACAGATCGGGATATTTTTTGTAATATTTGGGAAGCTCAGGGGCATTCTGGTAATTTCTGAACTCTGGGGACATTTTGATAATTTATGGAAGGTTTAGGGGTATTTTGATAATTTTCGATAAGCTAGGGATATTTTAGTAATATCCGGACTGAACAAGGGTATTTTAGTAATTTCTGAACTCCAGGGACATTTTGGTAATTTCTGGAAGGTTCAGGGGATATTTCGGTAATGTTAGATAGGCCAGGGATATTTTGGTAGTATTTGGACTGAGCAAGGGTATTTTAGTAATTTTTGAACTCCAGAGACATTTTAGTAATTTCTGGAAGGTTCATGTGTATTTTGATAATTTTAGACAGGCCAGGGATAGTTGTCTAATATTTGGACTGAACAAGGGTGTTTATGTAATTTTGGACAGGCGAAGGATATTTTGGTAATATTTGGACTGAACAAGAGTTTTTGTATAATTTCTGATTATTTCACAAAATTATAACATTTTCCCGCCAAGAAATTACCCAAGAAATTACAAGGGGCAGAATCACATGGGCATGTATGCAAACCCAAGGGGACGTGCAACATACCCTTCTTAGGCGCACACCCTCCTCGGTGGAGGCACACAAAACACAAAAGAACTAGGAGATTACTTATTCTCTTCCCGCTTCCATGGGCTTTCATCTGTGTGTTAATTGAGGACTCCTAGGGGGTGTTTTAAGAGTCCGCATGAGGGATGACCTAACTGGGCCCGGATAGGTCCCTTGGGGAGCTTACCAGATCTGGGTACGTCTTCCCCCCTATTTTCCTTTTTTTCTTCTTGAAAGAGAGAGAGAGAGAGAGAGAGAGAGAGGGAGAGAGAGAGAGAGTAGGAGGACCTATCTGTAACCAAATGGTTTCGGATAGGTCCAAGGGACTTATCCGGAACCAAATGGTTCCGGGTAGGTCTCTCAATGGACCTACTCGGTCCCATGTGACTGGGTGGTGAGTTTTCTCCCATTTTTTTTATTTTTTTTAGGGTTCAACAAATGCCCCCCACAGGGTGTCCGTCGGAGCTAAAAGTGACGGCGGGTGGCTCGTGTAGGTTGCAACCTTTTTTTCGTTCTCTAAGTCTCGATGACATGACGGGGACTACTGTCGAAGACGATGGCAATCCACTCGTGTATTTTTAGTAATGCACCATTTTAACCCGGGTTTTGATGACATAGCAGGGAGATTGGGCTCTTGCAGGCTTGCAGCCTCATCATTTTTTGTCTTTATCTCAACATCGTCTTGCCATGATTTGTAAATCTTCGTGGCCGAATTCCGAGCCACATGGGGGGAGTTTTGCCAAAGGCGCTTGTGGACAACATTTACCCTTTGCAAATTTCTTCGTTCCCCTGAGTCTTAATGACATGGTGGAGAATATTGCTAGATTTGTTCCTTTACACCCGAGTCTTGCTGACATGACAGGGAATTTTATTGAATTTTTATTTTACCCCTGAGTCTTGATGACCTAACAGAGGATTTCTTTTTTGGTTCTTGAGTCTTGATGACACGATGGGGAATATTGTAAAAGATAATGGCGAACAGCTCGTGCACTTTAGTAGTGCTATATTTTCACCCTTGAGTCTTGATGACATGGTGGGAAATATTGTTGAATTTGTTCCTTTACTTCTGAGTCTTGTTAACATGACAGGGAAATATTACTGAGTTTGTTATTTCTTCCTTGAGTCTTAATGTCATGGCTGGGAATTCACCAAAGGCGATGACAGACAACTTATGCACTTCTATACTACATTTTTACCTCTGAGTCTTGGTGACATGTCGGGTAGTGTAGCTGAAGGCGATGGCAAACATCTTACGCCCTTTAATGATGTGATAATTTCCACTTCCAAGTCTCGGTGACATCGCGGGGAGTCTTGTTTAGATTCTTGCTTGGATGGGCATCTTTTGGGATATGATGATAACTTGCGAGGGAGTTGAGAGGCATTGTATATGGCTCCAACGCTTGAGTATTGTGTGGCGTTATCACCAATTCCGCGCAAGGTTTGCCATTGGAGTGTGGGCTGATGTCCAGTGTTGTCACATGCTTTGCATAGGGCCATCTGGCTTCTACTGCCGATCTAGTTGACCCACCATTTTCCAACTTAGTAGTGAGTTCTTTTTTTTTTTTTTGCATATATCCTTAGGAGAGAACTCAGGAGAGCGCACACCACTTCAGAGAAGTGGCATGGATGCGCTCCATCAAGTCGACCCTAAGGCTGAACTAGAAATCATATCAGTAGAGTTGAACATGAGGGCCACGGTAGGACTTTTTGTTTTGGGGCCTGAAGTCTTTTTTATTCTCCATCACTCTCCCCTTCTTGTGTCGCATTTGTTGCATTTATTTTCGCTGTGTATCAGCGGGATCTGGAGCGATAGAGTTTTCTGCTTCCCTCCTTCTTGGACCTTCTGGTTTGGCCTGGAGTTTAATTTGTGATACTCCCTTTTGGTCTTGTCTTTTTGGGTTTGAGTGGAGCCTGCTTTGAAGTTCTCCTCCTAAGTCTTACTTTCCTGGTTTTACCCGGAGCTTGGTTTGAAATTCTTTTACTTGAGTTCTGCCTTTTTTTCTTTGCTTGCAGTTTGGTTTGAATTTTTTTACCTAAAGTCATGCCTTTCTGGTTTTGCTCGGAGTTTGGTTTGAAAAATTTTACCTAAGTCATGCCTTTCTGGCTTTGCTCAAAGATTTGTCTTGAAGTTTTCCTCCAATCCAATTGATGCTGAGGGCCTATTCTCGTTGTCTAAGCTAGCGATGGGTGCAGATACCATCTTTAAGCCAAGCTATTCATCTTCTTCTAGCAGTTTGGTAGACACATTGCTGGCGGTTTCTCCTTTGCTGGTGATTTCTGGATCCATAGAGGCAATTAATTTGCCGCCAATACCAGGGAAGAAGGTCATAAAGGGGCCGTAATTTGCACAAGCTGATTCTTGAGCTACTGCCTATTTTTTTTTTTTTTGGGCTTTTGTTGGTTCCTTCCAAATATCATGTTAGAATCACGCATTGGGAGAGTTTTAGAGCCTCCACAACTTCAGAGTTGAGGGGCTTAGTGCTCTACAGACGCTACCCTTCGTGGGATCTGGGACAACCACCATGCTCATTAGTGGTTTACAAACTTTGCTTCATTTGGAGCCTCTTCCTTTTGTTGAAGTTATACAGGGTGACCTTATGAGGCGCGGCGTAAAAGGGGTGGGCCCAGAAGGCATTGAGTTTTGCACTTGACGTAGCTTCTTTCATTCGCATGTAGCCACCCCGAGAGCTTGTCTCGGGCTCTTGGCATGAGTTCATGCATAAGACATACTTCACCTCCTTCATTAAATTTGTATTATTCCTTTTTTTATATAAAACACTTGTGGTGTTGGTGGGACGAAAAAAGTTAGAAATTCTTTGAGGGCAACCTAGTTGGCCTTTATGATTTGAACTTTGGGTTGGTAGACCTTCATGGTTTGGAAGCCAAGAGTTTGAAGTTTAAGTTGCCTAACCTTTGTGGTTTGGAAGCCAAGTATTTGAAGTTTAGGGATGGCTAACCTATGTAGTTTAGAGGCCAATGATTTGGAGTTTAGGGTTTTATAAGTTTGAGCGGTGTATTTGTCGCGGTGGGAAAAGGGGGTTTTGGTGGATTGAGTATGACATAAAACTGGGAGATCTAGATTTGAGCCTTCGCGATAAGTGAACTTTATGGCGTGGGGTGAAGATTGGAATTAATGGTTTGGCCTTTGGGGCATGGGCCGAATGTTTGAAGCTGGTGACTCGGCCTTTGTGATGGTATGGGCCAGACTTTTGAATCGGCCAACTGACCTTGGTGGTTCATAACTTGACTTTTGGACTTTGGGTTTGAACTAATGTTATTAGAATCGAACTGATAATTGAACCAGCCAATGAGTCGGTTCGGTTCGAACCGGTTGGACCGTTCAATCGAACCGGTTTGCACCGTGATGTCATCATAATATAATTATGATGTCATAAAGTTTTAATAGTTTTAAAAATATATAAATATTATATTTTTTGAATAATATAAATTATATAATAAATTATATTATGCATGAAGCAATGATTTTATAGCCCAAGACAATAAGAAATAAGATATAATTATCAAAATAAAAAAGCATACATGCATAATTATTATTCATGATTATGTAACTATGCAAGTAAAAAAACAACAATAACATGGTTAAATAAACTAACCTTAAAATTTTGTAATACTCTATTGGTCTTCACTCTTCACAATTGACATCTATGCTCCTTTAAACTTTAAAACTTCAAATATATCTAAAATAAAATGATAAATAATAACAAATCAATAATAGTAAGATAATTTTGTTCACACATAAATATCATTTTAAATATCCAAATATTTTTGTATTTTTGTATTTTTTATTTAAAGGGCGAATCGGGTCGGACCGGTTTATCGGTCGAACCGCGGTTCGTCTGGTTCTTCTAGTTTTTTAGCATTAGACCGGACCGGCGTTAATTGAACTGGTGCCTGGACCGGTTGGCGGTCGGACCGACCGGTCCGGCCCGATTTTAATAACACTGGTTTGAACTGGCTGACCTTTATGGTTTGAAGCCGGTGTTTGGACTGGTTGACCTTTGTGGTTTGAGGCTGGTGTCTAGAATCTGAGTTTGGACTATTTGGAATTTAGGCTTGGCTGACCTTTATGGTTTAAAGCCTAGGTTTAGAATTTAGGATTTGGATAGGCTAACATTTGTGGTTTGAAGCCAAAATTTAGAATTTAGGTTTGGTTGACTCTTGGAAGTAAATTTGTTGCTTACAAAAAAACAAATTGCCCAGGGATGAAGTCACAACATGTGCAAGCCTTGGAGTAGAGAATAGGCCACTAAAATAGGCCATAGGGGGTTTGGGGGGCCTACGTCAACCTCCTCGGGGTCAAATGACTCCGGTGCCAATCGTCGTTCGTGTAAAACGATGCCACTGTGCAAAATCGAGTCCATAGTCCGATGTCACGAGTCTCGTTCCGCGTTAATCTCTCCAGTTCGAAAAAATTCGTTCTCGAATTCTGAAATGCTGAAGGACGATGAAGACGAGCACACAAGGGTAGCCTGAGCAGCGCGGACAATCATATGCTCATGTGCCACGCAAAAAGCTAGCCACACAACATCGACAGGGGACGGTTCTCGAGATAGCATAACGTCAGATAGACCAATTAGTGGAACAACTGACAGACTATTCTCGGATACTATGTCGTCAATCAAATCTAACCCGGAAGCAGTAACCAAATCATGATCCTAAACATCCTGCAACATAGGCCCTTCTCGCATCTCTTCTTTATATTCCTCGGCTAACGTGGGGTCGGCCTCATAGATCACTTCTCGCTCCTATTCTTTATACTTATTGGCCATTGTTAAGGCGGCCTCATATACCATGCCCTAAACTATTGGTTTGGCAAAATAGGATAGTCGCCTTTCCATAACATGGAGTCACCTCTCTATAGCTTTGAAACTCTCATACAAAGAGGAATTATTGGCCATGACGGGACCATACTTGAATAGCTATCGGACCTCAGTTTGTAAGGACAAGTTGATTCCCTAAGCGATCACGTGGATGGGCTAAATGCAGTGCGAGGATGTTGCTGGGCCTACTCTGTTGCTCTTGGGCCGAGTGGAAGTAGGTCTGTTTAGTTGCTTTGATCGCGACCATGTTGAGTCGTGGAGCTCGGTCCTCCCTCTGCTATAGTGCCAGTTGAAGGGGTAGGTGTAGTGGTCTTGGGCTGCCGCTACAGTGTGGAGTGGGTGTGGCTTGTGGGGACTCGAGTCAGTGCGGTGCGCCTTGCTTCATTCGGAGTGGCGAGGGTGTCTCTACTGGGGTGATGGTGGGGTGTGTGCAGGGCGGCAACAGGGCTGGGGTGTGGTGGCTGTGACCGCGGGCTCCGGCGCGGATCCATTGGGTGGGCCGGTGGCCCTACTCGCGGCGGTGAGGGAGAAGAGAGCGGAATAGGAAGAACAAAAGCAAGGGGCAGGGCAGAGGGTGGCAGGGAGTAGGGAGACGGCGGCTGTGCGTGATGGGTCGAGGCGGTCAGCAACTACGGAGATGGCGGGGTGGCACAACGTAGCGAGGCGGTTTGGCGAGAGGTGCTAGCGGCGGGAGGTACCGCTGGAGATGGCGGTGGTGGACGGAGTGGGGGAAGGAGAAGACAAGTGATAGAGGGTGGCGGCTGTACAAGGGGGTTTTTCTTGTTCGCAGGGGGGGGGAGAACAATCAGAGAATAGAGGAAGAATAAAAAGAGGGGGGGGAGGTTTGTAGTGAGGCTGGATTTGCTGTGGGCTGGGGAAGAAGACAGAGTAGAAAAAGACGAAGAGAAAGGGAGTACGAAAGGAGGGAGGAGAAGAATGGGGATGGGGTTGTTGTGTGCAGAACAGTAGAGGGAGGGAGGCTGATGACGGCGCTGGCGGCGATGCAGATCGGATCTCAACTCTGTAGAAGAAGACGAGGTCGACTTTGATACCAAAATTGATGCGGGACGGGGAAGGAGGATAAGAGATGGGGGTGTAGGCTTCATGCCCTCCCCTTTGCAAGGACCACCTAGGGTTTGGGATAGAGGTGGGGGTGTAGGCTTTACACCCTCCTCTTCGCAGGGACCACCTAGGGTTGCCTCTTCTCAAGGCTCTCATCTCCATCTCAGAGACAAAGAAAATATTGAAAATTCCACTCAAATTCTTCATTAATTGGAAAAGAAGGGTTACAAGACTCTTTATAAGAGTTAGGCTAACCCTAACTCTAACATGACCCTTAGAGACGAAATTACCCTTAGGATCTACAAAATAGTGCGAAAATCGCACAAAAAATTACCGAAAAATAAACATAAAAGACACAACATTAGCTCTAAATGAGCCCAATAAAACTATGAAAATTAGAAATTTAATCCTACTCACTTGTGACTATTAGACTAGACTCAAATAAAGATAAAATACATAATTAAAATAAAATTGATGCTTTTACAACTCTGATCGTCGTTTGTGTAAAACGATGTCACCGTGCAAAATCGAGTCCGTAGTCCGATGTCACGAGTCTTGCTCCGTGCCACAAGAGCAATTCGATCAAAGGGCCATCACCCAAAAGAACCTAATTATGTTTCCTTTCTTCCTCGAAGCAGCTAGCAGAAAGTCCCACCACTCACAATTACCTCATTTTCACCCAGCCTCCGACAAACTAGCATCCGCTTCCCACTAGGTTCCTGATTTTTATGGTCTTCATAGAATCATCTGGGTTGAGTGACTTTGAAGACAAAGACCGTTTCTTCTTAACCAGGGTGTTAGACTTGCCAGCTCCGGTTTAATGTAGTCAAACCAGCTTGTCTGGTCTAGTTTTAAGAACACTGTTGTTATGTTCACACCCCCCAAGTTTTCTCGACATGCCAAGTTAGTAGTGAACAACAACTTTTCTATATATAAGCATAGTGGAAGGTAGGCTTCCAACTTCCTCTTCACCTATTCATTTGTTCTTTGCTTTATTTGTACAACATTGTATCAGCTTGACTGGCTCCGACTTCTTGGCATATAACCCCCCTTCGTTGTACAGTGTCATAAGATAGGTTTTCCCTTTAGCCCTTCTATTTTTAAGCGATTTTCCAAATAAAAAAGAGTACTGAGCCGAGCTAATTGTGCTTCTCTCTTGATTGGATTGTGGGGTTATTGCAAGAAGGCCATCCTCTATTCATTGGTGAAAGCACTGCTTTTGCTTCCTTTTCTGTGAGGGGGGAGAAGTGGCCCTTCCAGAGTAACAAGTCGAGTTTCAGATGGACAAGTTGGACATACCCGAGCTCACCCCCAATAAGGAGGCAGCACTCAGGTCTTCCTCTACAGCGAGGGGGAGAAGTGCTCGCCTGATTTAAGTTCTTCTTACTGTTTAAAGCAGCTTTTCATGTTCTACTTTTGTTTAGACATGTAGGTTGACCTCATTAGCATTGTTGCCAAAGTGGCTGCCAAGTCCGCTGTGAGCAAGTTGTCGATTGGCCTGTCATCCAACATGTTCGGCCTAGTTACTAGAGGGCCGTGCTGAAGCCACCATCGTGGAGAGCCCAACAAACACCTCATCTAGTTGAGGCCTCTCCTTGGCCTCCCCTCAGATAAGTCAAAGGTGAAGAGAAGGTTACCAAGGAGAGGAGGAAGGCAGATAAGAAGAAGAGGAAAAGGGTATTGAGCAAGAGGCAGTGCCAAAAGGCCCTGAGTCACTTTAGGCCATTCCGTCTCCCAAGATTTCTTTGAGATCTCCTCTCCAACACTCCCGAGATAATGTTCAGATGCGATAGAACATTCCTTGCCCCAAGGACTCGAGCTTGGAGCCAAGGGGGCACATGGAGAGAGGGGTCGCCTGGGGTGTGTTCCCCCTTACTAGAGAGAGAGAGAGAGAGAGAGAGAGAGAGAGAGAGAGAGAGAGAGAGAGAGAGAGATTATTACATGAAAACTAAGTTAGAAGCTAGCAAGCTAAATAATATCCAAAATATTTGATCTTCTATCTCTTTCTAGTTATTCCTATCTATCAATCTGTGTGGCCATTATAATCATGGACATTGGTGTCCCTGATTGACACGGGTGCTTTCAGTGGTTGACCCAAGTGCTGCAACATTGATCTAGAGGAAGACGAGTAGGAGGTTGAAGACATAGACGACGAGGGGATGGCCCTGGGGGCACCCTTTGAGGAGCAAGGGCACCTTCCTAATGCCATCTATGTGGAAGAGGCTGGTGCTGCCAATGGGGCTGCAGCTATAGGTGGAGCCTTGTAGCATGTACCTGGTGGCATGCCATCTGTAGAAGGCTCTGATGGAGGGTTACAGGCTAGGAGCAGACAACAGAGCACGATAAACTATTTGAAGGAGACTGTGTGTGTGTGTGTGTGCGAGAGAGAGAGAGAGAGAGAGAGAGAGAGAGAGGTTGCCAGTTACTAAATAAAAAACAATAGGGCAAATTCAAAAATTCAAGACAGAATGAAAGTCAAAGTAGGGCATGTAACTTGTGACTCATCTCCTATGCCCTAAGAATATTCTTTCTATGTGGTATGATGTTTTGCCATACATGAATTTTTTTTAATAATTGCAAATAGAGATAGAAAGGAAATTAAGAAAGGAATGACCTATAAGAAATATGATGTTATATGCATAGTTGAATCTTGTAAGTTTTGTGATGTTCTTTCTAAGCCATGTACTTGTGTCTGTTTCCTAGTTTTTAGGTTCAATATCCTGCATGACACCTGATGGGGTCATGAGATGTGCCTTGGATGGCCCACTTAGCCATTGGGCTCGTGGGGGGCCCCACATGGGTTTCTGTTTCCCTAACACGGGAATCGGTGCAGCCCATTGGCCCAGGTTAAGTGGGGCCTTTACGGGGGTTCCCTCACCTAAGGAGAAAACTTAGTCCCATATCGAAAAAACGAGTTTTGCCAGCCTTGGGACCGCCTTGCATGACACCTTGCCGAGTTGAGATCTCTCCTTGACCTCCCCCCAGATAAAGAGGAGAAGGTAGCCAAGGAGAGGAGGTAGGCAGAGAAGAAGAAGAGGAAAATGGGGTCAACTGAGAGGTAGAACCAAAGGGACCTAAATCCCTCCTGGCCCGCTTCTCCTCGGAAAGCCGAAGGTTGAGTCGAGGCATCAAGGCCTGTGTCAATGGATGTTGGTGATGATGCCCCCAAGGACTCGAGCTTGGAGCCAAGGGGGTGCACGTGCACGTGCATGCACATGCACACACGAGAGAGAGAGAGGAGTGGCCAATTACTGAAGAAAGAATAATTGGGAAATTCAAGACAGAATGAAAGTCAGAATAGGGTTTGTAACTTGTGACTCATATCCTATGCCCTAAGAAGATTCTTTCTATGTGAGATGATGCTTTGTATGCTTGAAAAAATAATTGAGAAATAGAGAAAGAAAGTGAACTAAGAAAGAAAGGGCCTATGAAGAATATGATGTTATATGAATAGTTGAATCTTGTAAGTTTCTTGTTGTTCCTTCCAAGCAATGTACTTGCATTTGTTTCCCAATTATCAGGTTTGATATCCTGCATGACACCCAATGTGTATGTTGTGAGTATCCATGGTTTTTCTAGTATTGTCTTTGTGCATTATCCCAGGCTTCCAGGATACCTAAAAGAAAAAGATTGGAAACATGGTAAAGAAGTTGTTAACATGGTTTGCTGCATTGGATGAGTCACATGTAAGGCATTTGGGAAGGTTCTGCTATTTTGGAGCTTTGGGTAGACTTGTATGAGTTTTGAATTGTTGTGGTCGATGCGAGTGGTTGTCAAGTTGCAACTGAGTAAGTTCCGGCTTGATTTTTCAGCTTTGTGTGTCTCAATCTGATACGAAGTTGGTCAAGCCTTGGTGGTAGTGGGTTTCATGTAATGTTTTCATTACCGTATTTTGTACAACAGTGTATTATTTTATAAGATGGTAGTGCCCTATGATAGAGTTGGCTGGTTAAAGTCTTCAATGATAATTTTATATTGCATCAGTGGCACTGTGTCATGTAATGCATGCAGAGTACCGGGGATCACCTGATGCTGTCATCATCAAATGTAGTCAATGTGACCTGATACCTCATCATTTTTCCATGCAGGGAACAAAGAGTAAAAATGTTGGATTGGGCAGATTGGTCTGAATCACCTGGTTTGGCCATGGTATACAAATTTTCATCTCGTTTGGCATCAATCCTGATGGATCTAGACAGGATGCCACCTATGTTCCACCAGTATAGTTATGAAGTGCATGAATGAACATACAACTCATGCCCTTTGGTGTGAGACCTTATGCTCATAATGGTCAATGACATGAAAACATTAGAAAAATATTTAAATGGGACCTTAAATGGTATATCTCACCCAACTATACCACAAGACCTGCTGTGTGGGTGCATTTGTGCTTGCTCATGCATAGGGCATGCCCTGTCTTGCCATTGCTTTCCCATGCCATTATTGCGCAGCTTATCCCGTAAGACCCATTTGGTGGTCTTCTGATATCTTCCGTCTCATGACTTGCCATTGCATCCGTGCTTCCCAGTTTTTTGTTATACTCATTCTTTAATAGCCAATTGTTTCAGGATCCCTGAGTAAGATAGCCTGAGATCTGGGCCTGATCCCATCCTTGAAATTATGATACATGATGATATATTATGATATGCCAGGATCAAGATTTTCTGTCTCGAATATCGGTTCCGTCTCGGAAAGGTGAAAGAGAAGAGATCTCGGAGAGATCTCAAAAAAATCTTGGGAGATTGGGTTTGGTGATTTTGGAAATTTTTTGATGTATATAGCCTATTTCTAAGAAAATCCAATTTTTTTTCTACTAACCACTCAATTTTACAAACATTTTTCTAATTGACAACTCAATTTTACAAAATAAAGAGTAATGATAACAATAACGAATCCATTCACATGCGCGATGGGGGGGGAGAGAGTGAGAGAGAGAAAGAGAGAGAGAGAGAGAGCAAGGGAGAGTGTCACAGAGGGAGAGACGGAGAGAGTTTGGGGGAGAGGGATAGAGAGAGAGAGATCGGGGAGAGAGAGAGCTCAAGGGGGCCGGGGCAGAGAGAGATAGGGAGAGAGGAAGACCGGGGGGAGGGGAGAAAGACAAACATAGAGAGAGAGAGAGGAAGGCATCTCCTTCCCCCCTTCCCTCTCTTTCTCTCTCTCTCTCTCTCTCACACACACACACACACACACACACACACACACACACACACACACACACACACACACACACACCTGTGATGGAGAGAGGGAGGGAGACAGACGGGGAAGGGAGGGGGAGAAGATCTCGGTCTCGGGGACTTCGTTTCTCGCAAACCTTGAAGAGAGAGATCTCGGAGAGATCTCGGGCATCTCGTAAGAGATGGCAAACCATGGCCAGGATGTATGCCTAATGTTTGACTTTTTGTTACAGAACCCTTTGGTTCTCAAATAGATATAATAACACATGTTTCCTTACATTTGTCATCTGCAAGTTATGTAATATGCTGATGATACCATTATAGCTTGCAAATATTTTAACTTATATGGAAGATTAGGTCCTTTGGAGTTCCTAGTTGTCACTCCCCCATAAGAGGGTTCTTTTCAGCACTTCATAACAAACTTGTATGGCATATATATTGGCATCTATAGACTGTGAGTGAACTAGTGAATAGTGGAGTTTGCTTGCTTGTCCTGGCATCTCTATGTGTATTTTTTTGCGGTTATTAGCTCTTTGAAACTTGCAGATTCTAATTCAGTTTCTATCAATGCTATTGAAATTTTCTTTCAGGAGATTTCAGAACTTAGATTTGTTTTGTGCCCTCGACATTTGAAGGACAAAGACTTCTGGAGAATATACTTCCTCCTTGTTAAGAATTATGTGGCTCCGTAAGCTATCTGTCCACTCTTCTTTCTACTGATTTAAATCTGTTGATAAAGATATATATGTAAGAAAAATGGATGCCAAAAAGTCTGATCTTTTTCATTTTGTCACCTGCTAGATAGTGATTTTAAAACATGTGCCAGAATATCTATGTGAACTGCATAAGTGTAATCATGAGTTAATCCGGAAGGACAAGATACACGCCTAAACAAAGGTTAAAAAAATTGCAAGTCAAGAAACCAATTTTGACTCTTTTCATTGTTATCCACACTTATTCCAATGTCCAGGGATTTCAAAATTTTCTCCATGCATGAGCTTAAACTATGCATCCAACAACATGGCTTTCCTATCTCCAAGTAACCTTGTAAGACTCTTAGTGTACCATGACGTGCCCCATATTACCAAGGGCAAATTGCTTAGTATTACCTTTTTGAGGAGGGTTGTGAAATGGGAAGCTTGTGGAGAAAGATTTACTTATGGGGTTATTTATTATATTGAAACTTACCTGCAATTCCATAGTTTTTCACTAGCCTATAGTTTAGCCTCTGCAAATTATTCACTTTCCATGACTTAGCATTCCCAAATATGAACTTCACAATCTATCAGCTATCAATCAACTTATAAGCATATTTATAAATAGATGGATTAAGAAAAAAGAATGGAGTAAGACTAAGCATGTATAAACCTTGGGAAGCCACTGTGACGAGCTTGAATGCATAATCACAGAGATGTCAAATAGTTCTGTTTTATTTTTTATTTTTGGATGATCGGGGGAAGCCCACCCTCGCTATCAACCTCAGCAAGTGGCTACTTTGGACCTACGGACCCTATCACTTGTGCATCATGGGGTCTGCCGGTGTGGCAAGGGGCGGGCTTGGTGAAATCCCTAAGCGGTGCTCCCCAGACCTGAGCCAGGGAACCATCCATGGGTGTGGAAGCTGTGCCGAAGACACACTATGCTTAGCCAGCGAGAGAAATTGAACCTGCGACCTCGTTGTTGCCAACAAAGTGCAGAACTGTTTAACCCATTCCTCGGGTCCAGAGATGTCAAATAGTTAGTGTATTTTTTATGATTTGTTTTTCTAAGAACATGTAATATATCAAGTTTTTATAGTTTGATGAGTGTACACCTCATCTATTCTAGAAGCATACACATCACTTACAGTTGAATAAGATTGCTACTTCCAAGTTCATTTGAAATGCACAAAAGCCCAACTACCACAAATTTGTAAGATGAAACAGAGTGCCTTCTGTTTAAATTTTCTTTAAACACTTTTCTGTTTTTTGGTTTTAATTTGCGCAAAGACTTGGTTTCAAAAATGGACCATCCCCACTGATTTCGGCTGGTGTTGATGAGCAACAACCCTTAGTTAATTGCTTTTAGAAGCTAGTGCATTGGGTCATTACCATACCCATTAAGCAGGAGCTGGTTGAATCATAGTTACCTACATGAGAAACGAAAGCGGGAAATGAATCGTGAAACGAAAGCGAGAAACGAGACTCTAAAATTCAGTGAGAAGCGAGAAACGAGATACATATAGGAAACAATGGGGAATCCTTTGGGAAACTATTAAGATGCGTGTTTCACACATGCAAAATTATTATTTTTATATCTATTTCGTTGGATGAATATACATATATTTAGGTTAATTAGCATGCATATTGTAATTTTCGCATGCGTAATTTATCAGACGATTTAGGGTTCATGTACTCATGGTTGGCAGTTTCAGCCGAAACGTATCGGTTTCGGCCATAACCGATCCGAAAAGCACCTTAAACACTGTAGCAATCCGAAACTAAAGGGGGGTATCGGTTTCGGCCCGAAACCGGTCGGTTTCGGCCGAAACACGTGAACTTATGGGTTGTGTTGGCCCCCGAAACCCCACTACCCACAGGTTTCGGCCGAAACCCTCCCCCCCTGCTGTCTGTGTCGCGGGTGCTGTCTGCTGCTGCCGCTGCTGTGCTGCTGGCGAGCTGCTGCTGCTGGCGAGCTGCTGCTGCTGTGCTGCGGCTGCTGAGTGCTGCCTGCGGCTGCTCCTGCTGCTGCTGCTCCTGCTGGCAGCGACTCCGACCAAGGGTGAAAGCAAGGTTGGCAGAGGTGGACACGCCCGACCGCCCGAGTCCGACAGGGAGAGGCCGAGAGGGAGCCAACACAACTTCAAGGGTTTGATTGTTTTGTTTGAGGTTAATTTCATTGGGTTTTGTTTGATTGTTTTGTTGTGTTCTTTTGGTTGGGTTAAAAATTTGGGGTAAGCAAGCCTTGCTTATTAAGTTTCTTCCAAGGGTGATTAAGGGCTTAAGGGTTAATTGCTAATTAAACCCTAATCAGTTTATAAAAATTGGGGCTTTTGTCTATTTTGATTTGCTTAGGCTCAATTGAAGTTAAATTAAGGTTCATCGAGGATTTTGGGGTGGGATCATGCGGGTAATTAATTTTTCCCAAGGGTGATTAAGGGTTAATTGCTAATTAAGCCCTAATTAGGTCATAAAAATTGGGGCTTTTATCTAAATTGGTTTGCTTAGGCTCAATTGAAGTTAAATTAAGATTCATTGAGGAATTTGGGGTTGGATCATGCGGGTAATTAGTTTTTCCCAAGGGTGATTAAGAATTAATTGCTAATTAAGCCCTAATTAGGTCATAGAAATTGGGGCTTTTGTCTAATTTGAGTTTCTTAGCCACAATTGAAGGTTAATTAAGTTTCATTGATGAATGTGGGGTGGGATCATGCTGGGATTATATTTTTATGAAGGGTAATTAGGGCTTAATTAGTAATTAAGACTTAATTAGTTCATAAAAATTGGGCCTTTTGTCTAATTCGAGTTTCTTAGCCACAATTGAAGGTTAATTAAGTTTCATTGACGAATGTGGGGTAGGATCATGCTGGGATTATATTTTTATGAAGGGTGATTAAGGGTTTCGTACTTACAATTGTTTGTCTTTGACTGTGTAACTTCTTAATGCAGCATCATGCCTAGACGTCAGCAAATACAGGAGCAGCAAGGGCAGGAGGATCCGGGGTGGGCCCACATGTCCTTAGTTGATGCTAAGAGAAGGAAGGTTAAATGTAATTACTGTGGTAAGGAGATGTATGGCGGAATTACCAGAGGCAAGCAACATTTGGCAGGGGTACGAGGAGAGGTGAGACAATGCGACCACTGTCCACGAGAGGTGCAAGAGGAGATGCGCCAGTGCCTTTTGGGGAAAAAGGAGAGGGTGCAACAAAGGGCTGAGGATGAGGAGGAAATTGCTGAGGAGATTTCTGGCAGAAGGGTTAGGAGGGATGATGATGAGGAAGGCACTGAAGATTCTGATCCGGAGCTGACTGAAGCAAGGGAGCGTGAAGAAGCCGCTCGAAGGAAAGGAAAGGCACCCATGGGTTCAGGAGGGACCTACACCAGTACAGCTGCACGACGTCCTGATGTTGCTGCCCCGCCCTCGCAGACGCAGAGAGCAGGCCCCATGGACAGTTATCTCCACAGAAGGCCCCGGGCTACACAACCTAAGATCAAAAGTGCATTAAGAGGGGTCAAAAAATCTGCAGAAGTTGCAGGGCATGCATTTAAAAGCATCTGTAAATGATTTTTTCATGCAGGTGTCCCTGCACATGCTGCTGAAAGTGAATATTTTTAACCTATGTTGGATGCCATAGCAGATGCTGGCCCTGGCTTGAAGGCGCCGTCACGTCGGGACATATACGGGCGTGGCCTTGAGGCAGAGGTTGAGGAGCTCCATCAGTGGGTTGAAAGCTTCAAGCATATATGGATGGAGAGAGGATGCACTATTATGTGTGATGGTTGGACTGGTACCACGAAAAAGTCCATGATTAACTTTTTGGTGTATTGCATCGAAGGTACAGTATTTGTAAAATCTGTAGATGCATCAAATTTTGAAAAAAATGCCAATTATTTGTTTCATTTGATGGACAACATGGTAGACGAAATTGGTGAAGAAAATGTTGTACAAGTTGTGACTGATAATGAAGCCAGTTATAAGGCTGCAGGGAGGAAATTGATGCATAAGCGCCGGCATTTATATTGGATCCCATGCGCAGCACATTGTCTTGATCTCATACTTGAAGACATAGGGAAGGACAAACATGTGAAGAAGACGGTTGAAAGGGCACAAAAGATTACCCAATATATTTATGGCCATCCTAGGATATTGAACATGTTCAGGGAGCATGCAAGTGGGGGGCGGGATATTATTCGTGCAGGGCCAACTAGATTTGCTTCAAATTTCATTTCTTTGGAGTCTCTGCATAGGTATACTATTGAACTCAATTATTACTTCTTTATCCTTGTAGTTATGATCCGTATTTGATTCAAATTTTATTTCTTTGCACAGGTATAAGAATGAGTTGAAAGCTTTCATGTACCACAATGCCCTGCGGGAATACATCGAGAAGGGCAATGTTGATGCTCAGATGCATTATTTGGATGTCTGTCAAATCGTGGATAACAACAAATTATGGGGCAGTAACACGATACATGAAAGTAGTCACCCCCCTCGTTAAGGTCCTAAGATTGGTGGATGGCGATGACAAGAATGATATGGGATATCTGTATGAGGCCATGGACCGTGCGAAATTGGAGTTGCAGGAGTCCCTTCCCAAAGAACATGCAAAGTGGTGGAAGATTATTGACCATAGATGGGACACCACATTACACCACGACTTGCATGCAGCTGGTGAGTGATTATTTGTATTCATATATTATTGACCATACATTAACTATATACAAATGCAGGTTATTTTCTGAACCCTCGATTAATGTACAATGCCAATGCACATGTTGATGCCGAGGTGCTTCAAGGCACTTTAAAAGTCATTGGTCGTTTATCGAGGACACAAGATAAGAGGCTTCAGGCGGAAGTAGAGGTTGGCCTGTTTGATTTCATGAATAAGAGGTATAGAATTTACTTACGTAGTAATGCTAATCTATTATGTAATTTTTGTAGATGACCTCCTATAGAATGAGAAATGGGACGTATTCTGACTTCCAATTGCAATACGCAGTGGGAAGAGTGAGCCCAGGTATACTTCATCTTTGTGCTTTCTTTGCAATTACACCTTCCTTAATTAATTTTTATTTACATCTTATATTTATTTGTTTATGGTTGGTTGGTGTAACAGCTGACTGGTGGATCATGGTGAACAATAGAGAATTGGGCAGTTCTGCATTGGCTTTCATTGCAATCAGGGTGTTGAGTCAAACCACATCAGCAAGCCAATGTGAAAGGAATTGGAGCACATTCAGCCTTATACACTCAAAAGTTCGCAATCGGCTAAAGGCTGATCGGTTAGAGAAATTAGTGTACTGCCACTACAATATGAGGTTGAGAATAAAGAATATGAGGTTGAGACAACAGCTGCGAGACAAACGCGTCGCCGAGGATGTCGCCGCAGAGATTGATGTGGATGCCTTATTTGATGATGATAATCCCTTGCAGTCTTGGGTGGAGACACGAGAGCAGGTTGATGAGCCCGTTTTTGATGTTGATGATAGACGATGGGCAGAGGGCATACTTGATGAAGATGAGGCAAGAGATCCCGAGTTAAGAAGCAAATCAAAGAGGGCCAGAGATACTCATGCGCACCAGTCTAGGGTGGTTGATGACACTGAGGAGCAGTTCGAGTTTGAGCCTGCTAGACACTCAGATACAGATAGCAGGCCAGTCACTCCTAGAATGTCCTCCTTAAGAAGAAGTACATCAGTGCATGGGCAAACTGAGAGGGCAAATGCTGCTGCTCGAGAGGACCCAGCAATTGAGGAGTCGAAGCAGATTTATGTGAGGCACACGCCAAGGGGAAAAGGACTCGTGTCAAAGTTGATTGAAAAAAGCACTCCAAAAGAGAAAAAAGCATCCTCAAAGGTTAAAAGGCGACTGGTTTCTTATGATTCTGATGATGATGATGATCATCCCGGAGGTGCTGCAGGTGGTACTAGTGCTGCAGGTGGTACAGGTGATGCAGGTGCTGCAGGTGGTACTACTGGATATAGTCAAGGTCAACACGGATATGGTTCACCAGGTTACGAAGGTGGCCAACAGGAAGCAGCTATTTATGGGGCCCAGAATTATGAACCATCATTTCAGTTCCATCCATATCCGACCAGTGACTCTTCTCTTCCTCAAGATTCCTATGTTGATACTGGATTCGAATCAAGCCAACCAAACACTCCAAGAGGGATCCAAAGAGGGATGTAGGACTTGGCTACCTCATTGTTTGGTTATAGTGAATATAGACCATACATGCAACCTGGTTATGGGTATCGACATCAAGGGCCAGACGATGAGGGAGAAGGTTCTTCTAGTAATTATTATCCATATTAGGTAAGAATCAATGAATTTTTGTAACATTTATTTTGTCTAAATTGGTTTATTGTACTGCTTCTATTAATGTACAATGGAATATGACTTTAACTTTCACATGTTCAATGTTTGAAGTTGAATTTTTGTAGTTGTCTACTTCAAGGTTATTGTATTAACTTATACAGTCAAATGCATGTGTAATGATTTTTATGATTTTTGTGATTTTAAGTGATTATTTATATTTTTTATGATTTTTTTTCAGATTTTTTAGAATTAAATTTAATTTTTTTAACCTGTTATATGGGTTTCGGCCGGTTTCGGCCGAAACCGAAACCGAAACCGAGTCGACTCGGTTTCGGACCCGGGCGAAACCGAGTCCGAAACCGAGTTTGCCATCCTTGCATGTACTGGACTTTTTTCCACCGACCGGGGTCAGTGTTTATTTACATCGAACCGAGTCTGAACATCTTTGATTGACAGTCGAAGATCCTCTTTACCCCTACGGTATTGGCTATAATATTGAAGATTTTGCCTTGGGGAAAACTCCCTTGCCTTAGAATAAGACCATGTTTACACGCGGAAATAATTCCGTCCGGAAGAAAACATGCATATGTGTATTTAGGTTTTTTAAACTTGCATGTTATAATTTTCGCGCGCGTGATTTATCAGACGATTTAGGATTCGTGTACTGGATCTTTTCCCACCGATCGAAGTCGGTGTTAATTTACATCGGACAAGTCCGAATACCCTTGATTAAAACTGCTAAAGATGTTTTCTTGCCCTCGCGATATCAGCTTTGCCACAATTTTAGTTTTAGGAAAGAATTCCTTTACCCCAACGATGAGCATCCTTGCAATTGTCCCTTCACGCGAGGGTTTCTTTGCAATTTTCCTTTTTGGAAGGATTTCGATGCAATTTTTTCCTTTTGAAAGAGTTAGGGTGTGATTTGCCCTCTTATAGGGACTTATATGCAATTTTCCCCTTTGGAGGGGTTTATATGTAAGTTTCCCCTTTGGAGGGGTTTATATGTAAGTTTCCCCTTATTAGGGCTTTGGTGCAACTTGCTCTTGAAGATTTGAGGACCATGCCTTTTTTCTGAAATTTCAGAATTTTACATGGTACTCTTGGACGTTTACACAATTTCATGAACTTTGAGGGTATAATTGCAAACTTTGATTTTTTTATAGACTAGGCATGGTTTTCCACCAACTCTGGACATATCTGGGGAGACTTGAATATTTCCCACAGAATTTTCTGCTTTTTGGATTTTTTTTTTTGCATAGTTCATTGAGGACGTTTATATAATTTCTCAATATGCAGGGATAAATCTATAATTTTACACATGAAATCCTTCAATATGGCCTTGGACATAACAATTTCACAATTGCGCATTTTGACCAATCAGCATAATCCATGCATTACAACTTAGATCCATTTGGATTCAGGTTATATACAACATGCTCACATGAGGGTATTTTAGTAAAGCACCCTTCTTAAGTGAGTCCTTCACATAAAATAGGTTTTCAACTTAACAAAACCCAAAAGAAGGGAGGCTGCGACCTGCTCCCTGCGCAGCTGCCTCTGCTGGACTCTGCTTGCTGCGCTGCTCTTCTCCAACTGCTGGTCCTTCTGCTGCTTCTTCTTCAGTCTCCTCCCCTTTTCTCTTTGGCTTTGGCTCCCTTTTATAGGGAGTGGGAGAGCAAACTCGGAGGTTGCATTTCCAGGTATTTCTGCCCCTTTGTCTCCCCTCTTCTGTCTATTTTTTTTTTGCTGCATGCATGCGAGAGGGAATAAAGGGGGCCGGAGGAGGCATCCCCGGGTCTGTAGACCCGGGGGACCTCCCTCCGGGTTTCTTTCTTCCCTTTTTTTTGCTGGTTTCCCTTTTTTTTTGGTTTCTGCGCATAGCACAGCAGAGAGACAAAGGGGAGGGGTCGATGGGCCCTCTCCCATGGGTGGACAGCACCCGGAGGAGGGACCTCCGGGTCTGTAGAACCCGGAGGGACCACCCCCGGGTCTGCAACACCCGGAGGTAGGTACCTCCGGGTTTCCAAACCCGGAGGTACCACCTCCGGGTCTTCTTTTACCTGCTTCTCTCTCCTTTTTTTTTCTTTCACAGCATGAAGGAGAAAACCCAGGGGTGGGCACCTGCGGGTTTTCAGATCCGGAGGTGGGCACCTCCGGGTGTGCAGAACCCGGAGGTGCCACCTCCGGGTGTGCAGAACCCGGAGGTGAGCCTCCCGGGTTTGCTCAAAAAGGGGCGGCCCCTTTCCCCAGTCCAATGAACTTTTTGAAAAGCTATAAAAGCCTGCCCTGCTGTCCTTTTCCACCATTTTTTTAAACCTTCTGCTCCTCTCAGCAGAACAGAGAACCGGCGGTCCTTTTCTTTTGACCTTTGTTGATTTCTTGGACTCGTATTGCAGTCCTTGTCACTGGAGCACAGGGATAGGCTTGTGGTCCCTTAGAAACTATCTCCCAGGCGTCGGGGGCTACTATTTCATTGACTTCTCGCTGCGTAGGTGTGTGATTTTAACACGCCCGCCATGTGTTTGATGAAATGCCTGTGTGTTGAAACACACTAGTCTTTGCATAAAACTTCACCCAATGAGATGTCAAAAACATTTAAACTTAAACCCATTACGACGGCTATGATTCACATCACTTATCGCCGTCATTTAGGGGAGTTATTTCAAGTGTTCGATGAAACTCCTGTGTGTAAAAACATACAGTCCTCTTGTATAACACATTGCCCGACATAATGCCAAGGGTATTTGGGCTTGACCCATGTGTGATGGTCTAAGTTTTGAACCTTCTTCAAACCATCATGCAACTTTAATTTACTTCATCTTGGTTCTGAAATTAATCAGAAAATTCTTTACTGAACATTGTGGGTTCAACAAATGCCCCCCACGGAACGCCCGTCGGAACCGAAGGTGACGGCGGTCGGCCCGTGTGTCTTGACGATGTTATTTACTTTGCGTGCTTGCCATCTTCAATCAAATTGCTGCTGTTTAAGTAATATTTACTTTATCATGTTGGACTGACTTTCTCTTCTTCTGTTTTTGTTTTCTTTGTTGCAGACGGTCATTATGTCTCGTGTCCGTGAGAGCCGCACACGAGGAGGTGCTGGGAGGGACAGAGATTCCACTCCCTCTTTATCAAAACTCTTAATGCCACCAATGGGTCCTTCGCGGATGTCAAGACATAATGCCTTTCCTCTTGATCGTGGCTTAGACTTGGTTGCAGAAGGGCCCCTTCCTGAAGACGCCTCTGAAGGAGGGGAGGTTGACTTTTCTCTGATCATGAGACATAAAGGGATCTACCAGTACCAACGAGTTGGGGACTACCCTCGACATTTTCCGCTGGACAAGTTTCTATTTCCATTCATTCAGAGCTATGTCCCAGAGCATATGGATGAGGACGATCCCGGATTGCCGGTTGAGCGCCGTTATTTGGAGATGGCTATTCTAGAGTGCTGGGATAGCATGCTGGGCACATGCACCACTTCATTTCCGAGCTTTCCCTTGGGCTTCACACGCCAAGTTCAGTTTCCAGCAGCTGATCAGGTTGGGTTCTTCAGTTCTGATATCGGTTGTCATACCCGCTCGCGCAATATGGCACCCGCTATTTGGGAGCTGTTCGGCCAACACAGGTCTGGTCCCATCGATGTTGCAGGATTGTTCTTGACCCCTTCTGGCTCTCAACATGCAGGAGAGGGATATGAGAAGTTATGTTTGCTAGACCGGATAATGAGCGGGTCTTCTCCCAGTTGGTATGGGAAATGGTCAGTGATCCCTTCACACCAGTTTCATCTAGGGGCCACTGATTGGCTCTTTGGTATTTTGCATCATTATGGCGAGGCCCTAAATCTTGTTGGGATTCGCCATGCGGTGACTGCTACTTTGTATAATTATCCCTGTTACACGGGACTTCTTCAGGCTTTAGTCGAAAGGTTTAATATCCGGTGGAATACTTTTGTAACAGCTGAGGGAGAAACAACACTTGACTTATGAAGCTTTCACAAAATTTCCGGTTTACCCATCTCCGGGTGCCCTTATGAAGAAGTGACATTGAATGATCTGCACAGGAGTCAAAGTACTGGTACTAGACAATACAGCCTCCCATTCAGCTTCAGATACTTGATGAAGGTTTGGCGGGATCTTACCCGGGCAGGGAAAGAAGGCACTCCTTCAGCCTCATCGAGCACAGTGAGGGTGAGTGTTAATGCTTGGGTCCGTTTCTTCTACAACGGGCCATTTTGCTGTCATGAGACATTTGCAGAGGACGACAGGCCTCTTGATCAGTATCATCAGTTGATTTTAAAATTGCAATGGCGCAAGAGATATTTGGCTGCACCGGAGAACAGGGGGTGGAATCCCCGTGAATTGCCAGATCACACCTATCTAGCAGCATATCTTGTATACTGGCTTAGCACTTTTGTTATGCCCCATGGGGAAGAGGAGCTTATACGGCCAGAGTTGATATACCCGGCATGTCTTTTTGCTGACGGCCATAGGCTTGCTATTGCGCCATCTGCACTGGCGAATATTTATCATGGCTTGGGAAATCTCACTGCCCATAGTTCTCCACGGGACATGACTGTTGTGATGGCCACCCATTACCTTAGTGCATGGGCTGGTTTACTTTTCCCCGGGTTGTGTCAGCACGTGGATTTCAGAAATGCTGCGGCTCCTTTAATTTTCTTATTCAGGAACTGCCCCAATTAGAATTCTTTAGAGCAATTAGTTGGTGCTCGGAAGACACATTCTTTCTTGCCGACCGAGGGGCGAGTAGGCCTTCCCTTTGCTCATAGTTCTCATGATTTCAGGCCGTATAGTGTTGACGGGCCAGGAGGAGTCACTTATCACTTGCCTCATCATGCCGGCCCCAGCCGGTCTTTCTATGACGATTGGGTTTGTTGTATTAGGCCCAGTATGCTTGTCTTTCGCCGAGGGCAATCAGTACTTCTAGAGCCATATTATCCTTTCAGATTTGCGCGGAACTTTGGCTATGATCAATCGGTTCCGCCGAATGCTGATTTCCCTTTGGATGCTCGCGTGTACCGCGGTCATGACGCCCACCTTGTTGCTGCCAGTTGGTGGGATTATTTCTTTCGAAGTGAGCCAGAGCCAGGGTGTCTTCTTCCTGAGCAGACCAGCACGGGTCATATTGATATGTATTATGCACGCTGGTGGTTTAACCACAGCAATATTTTCAGGCAACCCTTGCAGAAGATAAAGCAGGCTGAGGAAGCTCAGTTAAGAGGAGAGATTTGCCTCCTGTTGCAGTGGACAGCGGTTTCCTTCGCAGCCACTTTCCTCACTTAGCCAATGCTGTTATAGATTTTCATGCCTCATGGGAGGCTAACAATGGCCCACTTGCTGTTGACAGGGCTCAATATAAATGGGTGATGAAACCTTTGAAACCCTTAGCTTCTGCCTCCTCGAAGAAGACCGTAGCTTCCAAGAAAGGCGCCTCGAAAAGATATTTATAGTGGGAACATTTTCTATTTGACTGTGGGTATCCCCGAGGCGCTCCAGGGTCCACTGAATTGCATCCTGAATGTTTTACAAATGAACTCGGTGGAGAATGGGCAAAACACATTATGAATGCTATTGGATGCACTGGGCCCATTGAGTGTCTTTCTTTAGTTGAAAATGGGTCCACTTTGCAAGATATCTGGGATGCTGCAGAAAAAGCAAGCAAAGCCATTGGCATCAGATTTGAGCAACTAGTATTGCCACCCTCTTTCTCTTCAGTCCCGGACGGTATGTAGCCACCCAATGTTTTCTTCTTAAAACTTCATAGTTTGCCCTAAAGATCTGTGTACTTATTTCCGCTTACTTCCTCCTTTTCTCCCTTGTAGTGAGCCTAGTGGCCAGCAATGTCATTCCAATGGCTTCTAAGAAGAGAAAAGCGCCGACTCATTCAGTACCACAGAGGGTCACAAAGAATGAGGCTCGTGCCACTAAAGCCTCTCGGCGACATGGTAGCCTTCGCTACTTAGTTGTAAATTTACTGCATGTGACTTTGGCCTTGATGCATATAACTTATTCTTCTTTTTTTTCCTCTCTTTCAGATCCTCCAGACTCGGGTTCTCCATATGTCGGACCCTCACAGGGGGCGGACCCCTCAGAAACTGGGGAAGTGGGTGACATTGGTGATCCCCGAGATTTGGATGCATTAAATGATGATTACAATCCTTTGTCTAGGGATTTACCTACTTTTTAGGTGGAGGAGACCCAGCAGGTAGTTTATCCTGTAACTCCTGTTTCACTATTATTTTCCTCTTATTACTCCTTATATGTGCTGCCCTCAGGATTTAATTCAGAAGATGGAGGGATAAATGCCCCTCCTGAGCCTCAGCCGGTCGGAGGCATGGATGGGCCCTCAGGTAAGTGTCATCTCCAGACTACTCCTATGTTTATTTCCTTCCATCTGATATGGTATATGATACCCTGCCCTTCCTTTCAGGCTTTGGTGGCACGGACTCGGCTGACACTATGACAGAATTTAGAGCTCTTCTGAACCTTGACATGGATGCAGTCTACCAGAGTATTTGGACCCTTCCCATAATAAAGGGTCTTTGGCTAGCTATGCCGAATCCTTCTTAGCTGAGATTAACACCGAAGGAGGGCAGCAACCATATGAGGGGGTGACCTTGACAAGTTACCGAACACTCAGGGTTGGGGAGCCACCCCTTTCAAGTAGTCTATTGGGGAGCGAGGCCACTCCGACTATTGGTAAATATCCTTAAACACAAAGTCTTCATTTGCAATCTTCTTCCTGATGCTTCTACCTGCTCAGCCTCTTCTCACGCTTTATGAAAGTAGATCCTCCCACGACAGGATTTGCAGAGGCCCCGAGGGAGTTTAAAGAAGCGCCCCTTACTCGAGAGGCAGATGTGGAGGATGGGGAGATAAATATAGAGGCCACTACGGTCTCAGCTCCAGTTGATGTAGGCGACCCTCATCCTTCACCCGCTAGTCTCATCTCAGGAGGTGATGTTCCCTTCTTCTTTAATTGTGGAAAACTTAGATGACTCTGCTTGTGTCAGATCCTTATCAAGAAGGGCCTTTCTTACCATTTTCATATTGTGTTTCCGCAGGAGCTACTGAACTAGCCCCACCAGTTGAGAGGGACACAAAGCAGCCCTTGTCCGGAGTGGTTGAGCATTCAGTAATGCAAATATGTGGCTCAACAAACCCTCCCTTAATTGAAGCAACTGCGGAGGCTTCTCGACTTTTGATAGCCGCGGGGCTAGAGGATGTGGGGGCTTCTCCCCAAATCACGCAGTCGGCTTCTTCAAGCTCCTCTGGGAAAGAGTATGGCGAATCGGAAGGTAATTTTGCCTTCTTCAATTCTGAAGTTACTCAGACAACTTGTAAAAGTGAAATAATCTCTTCGTGTTGTTTACCTTCTTTTACTTTCAAAAGGGAGTGAAGAAGGTTCTGCAAGAGCAGCTAGCTCGCAAACCAAAGAGGTGCAGAGTACATCTCGTGGCGGGCAGTCCACTGCTTCATCCTCCTGCAATAAAAGGGTGCCTAAAATCTCAGGTAATTTTCTCCTTGCTTAATGACATGCCCTTTTGTCATTTGCCTGTGGCTAACTTGTAATATTCTCTTCTAGATTATGTTGGCCCAACTGAGGCCTCTGGTTCTTCAGTGCCGAACCGCCCTGAGCCTAGAGTGGGCAATCCAGAGACGGCAGCCACTTCTTCAGGTATATATAAATAGTGCCTTCTTTTTCTTGTTGGATTTCCTTTGGCCTTGCTTTTTAATAGCTAGGTTCATGTGTCTTAATTTCTTCATTTTTCTCTTGCTTTTCCTTTTATAGCTTTACCTGGGATCACTTCTTCAGAGAGAGCAAGGATCGAGGCTACTTCAGCCCTTACTGATGATTTCCTAGGGCACGGGATTGAGTGGCCGGACGGCCCTCAAGGCGCACCATTGGCAAGGGGAGATTTGGTGTTTGAAGCCCTTGTTGGTATCGTTCGTGCCACACTACGGCAGGAGACACCCCCCTCCATTGAGGCCACTCGAGATGTTCTTGCAAGGAATACTCTGGCTTACCATTTAATGGGGCTGCCACGAGACCCTTGGATGACTACAATTGATGAGGTTTGGGCTGAAGTACGCCACCTTCATGAGACCTCGGCATGGGAGGGCCGTCGCTTAGAAATTGAGCTGCTCGAAGCAAAAATTTCCACACTGTCTGATGAAGTTGACAAGTTAAAATGTCAGATCCAGGAGGTTCAGAGCCGCCAGGGGTCCTCTGCAGCAGCAGAGGTTGAAAATAGGAACAAACCAGTTGCACTTCAAGGGACAGTGCAGTCCTTGTTGAGTAAAATTGAGGAGTTGCCGGCCACTGCAAAATTAAATGCGAAAGACAAGCAACAGGCCCAGGCTGAAGAAAGTGTTCTCACAGAGCAGTACCAGGGAGCTCAGGATACCATCGCTATCAAGCGAAGTCGGATTGATGAGCTGACGAAGAAGAAACCTCACCATCTATGAGCTTATTCTTTGTACCATATCATTTTCTCCTCTTGTATTTCAGCATTCCTCCTTTTTTAGTTACCCCGAAGGCTTGTTTCGGGCTCCAATTTTGTGGGTGAATGATAAGGATTGTTCATGAATTGATAGAACTGAAAATCTTGTCCCATTTGTATATTACTCTTCACTATGACTCTTCAACTGCCTTTCTCTTATTTGTGTATATATATATATATTTTTCCTTTCTCTTTCTTTTTTTCTTTTGTTTTTCACTTTACTAGGATTGGCGCCCTTTCGGATTTTCACCAAAACTAGCCCCCTTTAGCGTTTTCCAGCATACCCTTTCGGGTTTTCACACTGAGGGGTTACCCATTTTTGCCTGAGACGCCCTCTCGGGTTTTCACCTCAGCTGGGTTATGACCTTTTTGCCCTTGAGCAACTGGCGAACCAGCTGCACAAGTCCGTCGGGACACCTCTATTTTAAGCCCCTCTCTCTTTTTTTTTTTGCAAAGAGGATCGCTCTTGACAGGAGAGTTACACTCTCAGGGTGTTAATGGACGATTTAGAAATTTGGGGTCGACCCAGGAAATTGGAGGCCGAAGGTTTAGGAATTTGGGGTTAACCAAGGAAATTGGAAAGTCAGAACTTTGGATTTGGGGTTAACCAAGGAAGTTGGGAAGCCGAAACTTGGGATTTGGAATTTTGGGGCTAACCAATGAAATTGGAGAGTCGAAACTTGGAATTTGGGATTTGGGGGCTAACCAATGAAATTGGAGAGCCGAAACTTGGAATTTGGGATTTGGGGGCTAACCAATGAAATTGGGGGGCTAACCAATGAAATTGGGAAGTTGAAACTTGGAATTTGGGATTTGGGGGGCTAACCAATGAAATTGGAGAGTCAAAACTTGAAATTTGGGATTTTGGGGGCTAACCAATGAAATTGGAAAGTCGAAACTTGGAATTTGGGATTTAGGGGCTAACCAATGAAATTGGAAAGTCGAAACTTGGAATTTAGGATTTGGGGGCTAACCAATGAAATTGGAGAGCCGAAACTTGAAATTTGGGATTTTGGGGGCTAACCAACGAAATTGGAAAGTCGAAACTTGAAATTTGGGATTTTGGGCTATAACCAATGAAATTGGAGAGCCAAAACTTGAAATTTTGGATTTTGGGGGCTAACCAACAAAATTGGAAAGCCGAAACTTGAAATTTGGGATTTTGGGCTATAACCAATGAAATTGGAGAGCCAAAACTTGAAATTTTGGATTTTGGGGGCTAACCAACGAAATTGGAAAGCCGAAACTTGGAATTTGAGATTTTGGGGGCTAACCAATGAAATTGGAGAGCCAAAACTTGGAATTTGGGATTTTGGGGGCTAACGTACGAAATTGGAAAGTCGAAACTTGGAATTTGGGATTTAGGGGCTAACCAATGAAATTGGAGAGCCAAAACTTGGAATTTGGGATTTAGGGCACGGTGGGACATGAACGAGAACTGTTCAAAGCATCCGCGACTTTTGGGTTTTCTTGGGGGGAAACTCCCCTATCTTTCCTTACTCTCCTGCGGAGGAGGGCAAGTCTTGTGTAGGTTGTTGCTGGAACTCATGCTCGGGAGCATAGTATAATTTCAAGTGTTTTCCATTCAATGGTGGAAAGGAGTTCTCCCCTTTATGGTCGACTACCTTGTAAGCGCCTCCTTCATAGACTTTGGAGACGATATATGGCCCTCGCCAATTTGGTTGTAATTTGCCACTGGATCTTCCAGCCATGACTTCTCTTTCTTTAATCATGACGAGGTCGCCCTTTTTGAACGCTCTTTGTCTCACAAACTTATCATAGACTCGAATCATTCGGGCTTGATAAAGCTACAGGTGTTTATAGGCTTCCAACCTTTTGCCTTCTAGATCGGAGAGCTCTTCGAGTCTTCTCTCTATTTTGTCTTGTTCGTGGGCTTGGAGGCCCGTACGCAATTAGGAAGACATTTCAATCTCAATTGGGACTATGGCTTCCGCCCCATATACTAGAGAAAAGGGCGAACACCCAGTGGGAGTCTTATATACGGTTCGATATGCCCAGAGAGCTTCATGAATCTTCTCTCCCCAGTCCTTTTTGCGGCTGCCTACTATTTTGGCAAGCAGCTTGCAAAGAGTCTTGTTGAATGCTTCAGCTAACCCATTGGCTTGAGGGTTATATATGGTGGAAGTTCTCCAGTCTATGTGAAACTTGACTGCGAGTGCATATATTGTCCTATTTTTGAATGGCGTGCCATTGTCTGACATAATCCGACTCGACGTGCCGAACCTGTATATAATGTTATGTCTGACAAACTGAGCAACTGCTTCCCCGGTGACCTCCCGCAAGGGAACAGCTTCGGCCCAACGAGAAAAATAGTCTGTTGCAGCCAATATGAATTTATGACCTTTAGAGGATGGAGGGAAAGGTCCGACAATGTCCATTCCCCATTTTGCGAATGGCCAAGTGGGAGCTGTTGGGTGTAGCGAGCCTAGCGACTTTCTCGGGACTGGACCAAAGGCTTGGCATTGGTGACATGTGCGGGTATATCGATTGCAGTCTGCATACATTGCGGGCCAATAAAAGCCTTTAAGCTTTATATTGATCTTCATTTTATCTCAAGCTTGATGAGCACCACAAAGTCCTGAGTGGACCTCGCGCATGACTATTTTAGCTTCCTTGGGTGAAAGGCAGCGGAGGAGAACAAATTTATCTTTTTCATGGACCAATCTATATAGTTAGTCGCCTATTAGCTGATAGGACGCTGCTCTGCGCAGGAACTGAACCCTTTGGGCCCGGTCAGGAGGGAGACGCCCATTTTTTATGTCGATAATGGGTTGGCGCCAGTCATATTCTTCTTTCTGATTAGGAATGTCTTCTTCCAAGGTGTTAACCTCAGAAATTGTGAGGTCAGCCTCTTCGTCCAGGACGCTTGGCATAAGTCTCCTGTGCCTGACGGTTATGTCCACTTCTCCCTCCGGGGGTAGCTTTATAGCAGAGGCTAACTTGGGTAGGGCATCCGCCTGAGAGTTCTTGCTCCTGGGGACATGGTTTATCTTAAAGAGATAGAATTTCTCCTTCAAGTTCAGGACGGCTGTGTGATAAGGCACTAGCTCTTGCTTCCGCACATCATAGTCGCCCATAACTTGTCGTATGACGAGCTGCGAGTCGCCGTAAACTTTAATGCATTTGATCTTCATTTCTACGACTGTCTGAAGTCTAATGATCAAGGCTTCATATTCTGCTTCATTGTTTGTCAATGGCTTCATGAGGGTACAAGAATTGTGGAGAATCCCCCCTTGGGGAGTGACAAAAACGATGCCGGCCCCTGAGGCGAGTGTGGTTGCCCCGTTAGCCTCTTTAATCGTTCGAGAAGCACCATCAAAGTAGAGCTCCCAGCACGGCACATCAATGGCCAGGGATTCTTCCCCTTTTTGCATTGGGCTGCCCTCGGTTTGTTCTTCAGTTCCCGATTGGGATGGAAGTGTTTCTTCATCGGGCAGTTCGATGTTAAGAGGAGAACTGGCCGGAATTGGGTGTGCTGCCAGAAACTCCGCCATTCCTTGTCCTTTAATTGCCTTTTGGGGAACAAATGTTATATCAAACTCCATAAGGAGTAATGCCCATTTTCCCAGTCGACCCGACAGGACGGGCTGTTTAAGAAGAAACTTGAGAGGGTCGTATTTTAAAATTAACTCCACCGTGTGGGACAAGAGGTAATGTCTTAGCTTCTGGACGGCGAACACCAGTGCCAGACATACCTTCTCCATTGGAGAATAGCGATGCTCGGGGCCCACCAACTTTCTACTAAGGTAGTATAACGGTTGCTCTTTACCTTCTTCATTTATTTGCGCGAGCAACGGCCCCAAGGAAGCGTCCATGGCAGCAATATAGAGAATCAAGGGTTTTTCCTTAACAGGTGCTCCGAGCACTGGAGGAGTAAAGAGGTATTCCTTGATCTGCTCAAATGCTCCTTGACATTCTTGGTCCATATAAATGGGGCACCCTTTTTCATCAGTTTTCCAAATGGTGCACATCTTCCAGAGAGGTTAGATATGAAACGCCTGATATAGGCTAGCCTCCCCTGTAGAGACCGCAGTTCTGTTATATTCTTGGGCGGCGGCAATTCCCGAATTGCTTTGATTTTGTCGGGATCAATCTCTATCCCTCGGTACTTAACAATGAAGCCGAGGAACTTGCCACTTGAGATGCCAAAAGCACACTTCATAGGATTCATCTTGAGCTTGTATTGGCGGAGTCTGTCAAAAACCCGCCGCAAGTCATCTAAGTGATCTTCGTGCTTGCGGGTTTTTACAACGAGGTCGTCAACATAGCACTCAACCAAGTCGTGAAGCATTTCATTGAAAATCTTAGTCATAGCCCTTTGATAGGTGGCTCCAGCATTTTTCAAGCCAAAGGGCATTCTTTTTTAATTGAAAATCCCTTTAGGGGATCGGAATGCCGTATGGTCTTTATCTTTGACGGCCATTCGTATTTGATTGTAACCCGAGGACCCATCCATGAAGGACAGAGCTTCATATCCCGTGGTCATGTCGACCATGGTTTCAGTAATTGGGACTGGGAAATCGTCCTTTGGGCAAGCTTTATTCAAGTCTCTGAAGTCAATACAAACTCGGACTTGGCCATTTTTCTTTTTGACTGGGACTATATTGACTAGCCATACAGGATAAAGACAGGGCTCTATGAAGTCCACCTCCAGGAGCTTGTCAACTTCAGCATTTACTTTAAGTTCCAACTCATGACGCATACCTCTCTGAGCTTGCTTGACAGGCTTAACTGTAGGAAGTATTGCCAGCTCATGTTCTGCCACTGACGGCTCTAACCCGGGCATCTCTTTGTAAGTCCAGGCAAAACAGTCTTTGTACTCCACTAGGAGTTGTTTGTATGCTTGTCTTTCTTGCTCAGTAAGGAGGGCACTAATGAAGATCGGTCGGGGTTCATCAACATCCCCGAGATTAAGCTCAATCAATTCATCAACTGTTGCTTGCCCACCATCTTCAAGTTCCTGTGGGGCAGGCTGCAGATCCATGAAGCCTTCATCTTCTTCAGACTCGATGACACAGGTGTCATAGTCACTTGAGCTGTCGATTTTAGTAGTTTGAAATTGTGAGGAACTTTCGACAAGGTCGTGTACTGGTTGTCCATTTGCAGATGGGAGGCTCTCAGGGGCAGGCTGCAGCCCAATAGTGTTAATGGAATAGTGAATCTTAAGACTTGGTTCCCCACCCGGGGCCTTACTTTTTGCTTCACTTGCAATAAATTCGGGCAGTGCAGATGCCGCTTTGACGAGGACGTTGTTGTCAGAAGGCTTGGACTGGTTCCAAGGATGCGGCCGCGGGGGAAAAACCCGATGCTGCTTGATCTGGATAACTCCCCGTTGTATTAAGTCTTCAAGTTGATCCTTAAGGACATAACAATCTTCTGTAGCATGCCCTGCCATTCGATGGTATCGACCATGGTTTGCCGTATCGGATCTCGTCTTCGTCTCGGGGGGGTCGGAGAGAAGAGATTTCGGAGAGATCTCGAAAAAATCTCGGGAGATCGGCTTCGGTGATTTCAGATAATTTTTCATATGTATAGCCTATTTCTAAAATAATCTTAATTCTTTTATACTAACCACTCAATTTCACAAATATATTTTTGTAATTGAGAACTCAATCTTACCAAGTAAAGAGTAATGATAACAATAACAAATCAATTCACATGTACTAATGTCAATATACATCAAAAGTTATACAAAAAAGAGATACATAAAATAGTACACGAATCACAAACTGAAGAATACATCAAAAATTATCAATAATAAGAAGGGCGGTGTGCCTCAATCTCTCCACTCGCATATTGTCTAAAGTAATAACTCTCAACATAAGCACAACATTGCTCCCATGTCATGCTTTGCTCATACATCTGCATATACTCTCTCACATATCTATCATAATCCTGAACAGAAACATGAACCAACACACCAATGCGTGGATAGAGGGGGTAAGAATATGTCACTCTAGGCACAGGCACAGGCATAGGTACAGCAACTGGGACATGATATGGATATGCATATGGAGTAGTGTATGATCCATATCCATATGACGAACTTGATGACTCAGACTCATGTGCTAGATGCTCATATCCATAGACATTAGATGAACTTGATAAATCTTGGTGTTGATGACCTCCATATGCTTGTCCAGATGAGAGATCCATAGAAGTGAAAGTATGTGAAAGGTCTTGTTCTTCATCATCGTACAATCTATGTTGTGTTGATGTGCCTTGATCATTCTTTCTACGTTGATAACTTCTATATCCTCCAGATGTCGGCCGAGATCCATGATGTTCATCTTGAGTGGCATGAGTGAAATGATCTTCTCCCGTGAATGGACTCATGTGACCAACGTTTTCATCTCCACCTATCCCACCTCCATCACCATCATCTCCTTTATCACTATCATTATCATCATCAGGATTAGAGACATCCATATCTGAAGGAGGGTCAGTGTCATGGTGATGAGCAGCCTCTGAAGATGCACCAACAATTTGGTGTGTCACAACATCTACATCAATTCTGCCTCTCGTGCTGCACTACATATTTCTTCACATGGCCGGCCATCTTCTTCCAAAGTGTTGGAAGCAATCCATTTTGCATATGGGTTCTCCCGATCATCCATTTCATTCTCATCCAACAGGGTGAAATAGTCAAGTGGATCATCCTCAGGATCACCTCCACGTCCATACTCATCCTCCATTCTCTTTACCTTCAACTTCATATTATAATGACAATACACGAGTTTCTTCAACTTTGTATACGATAACCTGTTTCTAGGCTTCGTATTTATCAAGGCAAACGTGCTCCAATTCCTTTCACAAGGTGAAGCAGATGCAGTTTGTGATAAAACACGAACTGCAAGTTGTCTAAGTGTGGGAGCATCTGTTCCATACATCTTTCACCACTCACCTGAAAATCAAGTAATCTAGTTAAAAATAATTTCAATAAATCCAAAACAGCACACTTTCAAAAAAAATAAAACCCATCAAATCTATCACTACTAACCTGGCCACATACTTTCCCTACTTGCTATAGCAGTCTTAGTCCCAAAAGAGACTAGTACATCTCTAAACTTGACAATCTATCAAGATAAATATAAGAAACATCTTAGTGTTTAAAAAATATAATCTTAAGATAAATAACTCAAAATTACCTCATTACCAAATTGTGCTCTCCCCTTAGATTTAGGAAGCAATTTTACAAATACTTCATGCACATCGTTGATCAATGCCTGATCATCCCCCAATTTTTGCTTATATTGATACTTGGGGTTAAGAAAATATGCTGATCATATAAAATCATCAAGGAAAGAATTCATTATGTCTTTTAATAAATAATACTAAATTGAAAGATAAAAACTATTAAAATTCAAAGTTTAGTATTTACCAGCCTTGTAGATAGGTGCATCCATAGATTTCAGCCATCTCTCATCAATAATCTTATGTACCCAAGTCCAATTTCTTGGAGAAGATACCTTGATGCCTTCCTTCATAATGATCATAAATGGTATACTAAACCCATACTTGGATATCTCTCAGTATCCATAACTCTCAAAACTTGATACATTGGCTCCATAATTTTTATTACATCTCTTGCATAATCCCAAAACATAGGAGTGCATATAATTTGTTTCATGTTTTTTCCAATTGGGCTGATGCTATACTGAGAATTGGACCATTCTGATCCAAGAAAAAAACTCCGCCGACCATCTTTCTCCCTCACCAAACTTTGAAGGGCAAGATAATTTGTTGCAAATCGAGTAGCTCCAGGTCGAATTATATCTCGACCACAAGTTTTTCGCACTCGATCTACAACCCAATCATGATTATATATAAATCTTGTGACAAGTCTGCCCATATCCACGGCCTTCTTCACCATGCTATGCTTTGCCACAGCTTCAAACATCAAATCAATACAATGTGCAGTGCATGGAGTCCAAAAAACAGGGTACTTATTCGATAACAATTTACCTGCTTTTTTGTAGCTGCTAGCATTATCTGTAACAATTTGTACAACTCTTCCCTTTCCAATTTGTTTAACCTTGCCCTCCATCAAGTTCATTATGTATTCATGATTTTTTTCCTTTCCTGTGGCATCAACAGAGTCTAGAAAAATAACACGACTTGCACTGTACACCATGAAATTAATGATGGACATTTTTGTAGGTCCTGTCCACCCATCACATAAAAGAGAGCACCCATGTACATCTGTGGACGCACTTTTCGCTCGGGCTATGTCCGCTTTGGTTTCGGCTGGGCTAGTGGCGTTGGTCTGTTAAGTGCGTGGGCGTGCCAGTCACCAAGGTGACAATTTATTCGGGCTCCGAAGAGCCCATGGTGCGCTCGATCTGACTTCGTCAGGCGATTGTGTGGTTCGTGTCGGGACCGAATTCCGTCGCACCATCAAGGTTACGACGTCATTTACATCCCCCATACGAGGGAATACCCTTGATTAATTGCCGAAATTAGGGGCCCCGCGGCCGAAAAGAATAATACTAATTGCGAGAGAGGGATAGGGGCAGATCACACTGGGAGTCGTGTTCAGACCACAAATCGTCGGCCGTGTTGGTCACTCGTGGACCTTTTCATGTTCGGACACCGGTCCGCGATGGGAACGCGACGGGAAAACCAGGACGGGTCCGTTCGGATGTATGCCGGGCGCCCGGCAAATTCAATGATGACTCGGAAGGCGTCCGGAGCGAGAAGCAAATCCGATCCGGTCAGGATGTCGGTCCGAGGCTAGGTCGGGGCCGGACCATGTCGGGATGATTCCCAAGATCCGAGCCCGGCCTGAGAGGGCGGCATTGTCGTTCCCTTTTGCCCCGGGTCCCGGGGAGAGATGGGGCTGCGGTGTGGGCCCTAGCATCTTTTATCTGGGACTCTCTTGATTATGTGCATCTCTTTTCTACGTTGCTCATTACTTCTTTATGCATTTTGCTCCGGATGATTTCTCTTCTTTTATTCATTATTATCATTATTATTATTATTACTATTTTGATTATTTTTATTACCCCCCCACCTCCTTAATCATTATTAATGTTGCATATTCAGAGTCCTTTAATTAGCATAATTTTCGTTAATTTATTTGCTATTGTTAATGTCCTTATCATGCTATATATATATATGTGTGTGTAGTGTACCGGCGAAGGGAATAGGGTGTACCGCTGGGAGACCCTAAGGGAAGTGTGCCGGCGAAGGGTGGAAAAGGTGTACCGCTGAGGGAAGGAGTGTGCCGCTAAAGGGTGTGTCACTGGGGCAGTCAGGGGTGTACCGCTGAGGGTTCAAGGGGCGTGCCGCTGAGGGGCAATAGGGGTGTACCGCTGGGGGTTCAAGGGATTGTGCCGGGGAAGGCTTTGAAGCGTGCCGCTGAAGGCTGGGAGGAGTGTGCCGGCGAAGGGATTGGACGAGTATGCCTCTGGAAGATGGCTGGAGTGTACCGTTGAAGGGCCAATTAGGGCGTGATGGTGGAGGTTCAATCAGTCTTCGACTCTTTATTTTAAGGCTTTTCTTTTCTTCTTGTTTTAATTTGTATGCAGTTTTATATAAACTTCTCCCTTGTTCTGTTCTGTTCGGCCTCTCTGCCATAAGTCGGAAGTTCGGCCTGTCGTGGCATTGATCAGTTCGGTTCTTATCATGGTACCGGCAGTGGCTTGATTAGTTGGAAGGCTTCATCATCAATTATTCTGTTCGTTTGTTGCCTCCTTTTGCCTTATTTACCATGTTGTTATTTTCTGACAAAAATTCGGCAACATCTCCCCTTGACCCGGGGCGTAAGGGAGATAAAGGGAACGCGCCCACATGGAGTGGCGGAACCCGACAACTGGAGGTGGGCGCCCGAGGGCAGCAACACCTTTATGGGGCCTCGGAAAACCCGGAGAAAACCGCGAACGGAGGGCTTCTAGTACTAGGCATAATGGGCTGAGGGTTGGCGGCTGAGAGCGTACCGCTGAGGCACCAGGGGAAGGTGTACCGCTGGGGCCAGAAAGTGTGTCGCTGAGGGCCAAAGGGGTGTACCGGCCAAGGGCAACAGGGTGTGCCGCTGAGGGCCAATAGGGGTTGTGTCGCTGAGGGCCAGAAGGGCGTACCGGCCAAGGGCCAACGGGGCGTGCCGCTGAGGGCCAAAAGGTGTGCCGGCCAAGGGCCGGAAAGGTGCATCGCTGGAGGACTAGCAGGGAGCTAAGTATGTGGGCTGGGAGGCTTGCATGTTTTTCAGGAAAAGAAGGGGAATTCATGGCCGGGGGTGGGCTGCTGGAAATGAGTGGAGGACCCACAAGGCCAGGCTTCAAAGGGGAGGCATCACCTTGATACGGTGACTCGAAAGAAACCGGAGAAACAGAGAAAATGGACAACACACGGCATGCATTGTGAAGGCGGGAGTAGACCATCAGACGTAGTAGGGAAGACCCAAGAAAGGTGACTTTTCATTCATGGGAAGCAAAGGGCCGAGGCCCTACATACACATTGACGGACACACCCGAGCCAAGGCTACGGGCAAGAAAGAAAACACAAAAGCAAAGGAAAGGGAAGAGGAAAGCAAGGAAAACCATGGAAGGGAAGGTGTTGGGGCTGAAGTGGGGACGATCGTCCACCCCCCCCTTCTCCAACACTTCCCCCCTGTTACATCAAGCCCTTCTTCTCTCTTACTCTCTCTTCTTCCCGGTGGCCGTCGAAGGGAGCTCACGCCGGAACGCCTCCTCCTCTCTTCTCTTTTTTCTCCGTGTGTGTGTCTCTGTCCGTCTCTTTCTCCTTCTTCCCTTTCTCCTCTGTCTGAGCCTCCGTCCGCCTGAGTCTCGTCCCTTTTGCCAGTTGAAGCAGGGGTCTTTTTATACTCCCTGCCGTCGGAGCTTTGAGCACGACCGTCGAAGGCGGGAAGCAGCTCCGTCATGATGATCAAGTTTGACTCTTCCGTCCTGGGTGTCAGGGGACTAGCCTGCGTGGCCCAGTCATTGGTCGACACCTCGGATCGGCCACTGCGCGCCGAAGATGCGTAGGGCATGGGCACCACGTCGCTCGGCCGTTGAAAGTGCCTCACGCTGTGCCGTTGGCGGGCTGCACAAGCGTGCCGCAGGAGAGCCAAAAAGGCGTGCCGCTGGAGCCTCCTGAGGGCGTACCGCTGAAGCCCATTTGGGCGTGCCGCTGAAGGCCCAGTTGGGCATGCCGCTGAAGGCCCTGGGGGCGTGCCGCTGAAGGCCCTGAGGGCGTGCCGCTGAAGCCCTTGGGGCGTGCCGCTGAAGGCCCTGGGGCGTGCCGCTGAAGCCCTTGGGGCGTGCCGCTGAAGGCCATTGGGGGCGTGCCGCTGAAGGCCAAAATTGGGCGTGTTTCTGACCCCGTTCTGAGCCCGTTATGGACACGAGTCGTGGCCTGTTTGGCTTTTCTCGAGGCTCACGGATTGTGGGCCTTTTTGTGCTTGGTTTCTCTTCACTGTCGTGACTCCTGGAGGCGACTTCACGACAATCTCTCCCGGGGCTTATTTACTCGGGCCGTTGTTGATACTGGGCCGAGTAGGATATCATGGGTGTGCAATTTTGGTGTCCACAAATGCCCCCCACCCACGGGTAGCGCGGGCGAAGGATGAGCCGGGCGGTGCGCGTGGGTGTACTTGCCTCTTTTCTTTTCGTCGATGCCGATGGGGAGTCGGGGGCTGACCTGGTTTGTTGTCTCTTAGTCTCTTCGTCAGTACCGACAGAGTGTCGGGAGCTGACCTGGTTTGTTGTCTCTTAGTCTCTTCGTCAGTGCCGACAGGGTGTCGGGAGCTGACCTGATTTGTTGTTTCTTAGTCTCTTCGTTAGTGCCGACGGGGTGTCGGGAACTGACCTGGTTTGTTGTTTGTTGGTCCCTTCGTTAGTGCCGACGGGGTGTCGGGAACCGAAGCAGCATATTGGTCCCTTCGTTTCTTCATCAGCACTGACAGGGTGTCGGGGGCTGACCTGGATTGTTGATCTCTTTGTCTCTTCGTCAGTGCCGACGGGGAGTCGGGGGCTGACCTGGTTTGTTGGTCTCTTCGTCTCTTCGTCAGTGCCGACAGGGTGTCGGGAGCTGACCTGGTCTGTTGGTCTCTTTGTCTCTTCGTCAGTGCCGACAGGGAGTCGGGAGCTGACCTGATTTGTTGTCTCTTGGTCTCTTTGTCAGCGCCGACAGGATGCACGTTGGTCTCTTCATCAGTGCCGACGGGGTGCCGGGAACTGAAGTAGTATGTTGGTCTCTTCATCAGTGCCGACGGGGTGCCGGGAACCGAAGTCGTATGTTGGTCTCTTCATCAGTGCCGACGGGGTGCCGGGAACTGAAGTAGTATGTTGGTCTCTTCATCAGTGCCGACGGGGTGCCGGGAACCGAAGCAACGTGTTGGTCTCTTTGTCTCTTCGTCAGTGCCGACAGGATGCCGGGAGCTGACCTGATTTGTTGGTCTCTTTGTCTCTTCGTCAGTGCCGACAGGATGCCGGGAGCTGACCTGGTTTGTTGTCTCTTTTGTTCTTTTCTCTCTCTCTTTTTTTTTGAACCACATTACCGATACAAGCGCCATTTCGGGTTTTCGCCGGTACCGGCCTCCTCTTGCTTTTGCCCACGCGCCCTTTTGGGTTTTCACGTGGCGGGATACCCAATTTTGCCTGTAGCGCCCTTTCGGGTTTTCGCCACAGCCGGGTTGTTGCCATTTTTACCCTTGTCCCCATGTAGGGGAAAGTCCGGCGGGGTATCTCTATTTTTAACCCCATTTTCTTTTCTTCCTCTTTTTTTTTTAACTACCGAGTGATACGCGAGTGTCGGCTAGGGCATGAAGCCTTGTGCCGGAAGAGAAGGTTCATTCGTTGGCAAGAAGAGAATGCCAGCGGAACGGGAGAATTCGTGTCGGTTCGGACGCAGGGTCCGTAATGGCAATATTGTGCGGAGTGGGTGGCTTGGGTACGAGGCCTTGCGCCGGAAAGGGACTTATTCGTTGGCAAGAAGACAATGCCAACGCAAGGATAGAGATTTTGCCGATCCGGGCGTAAGGCCCGTGACGGTGGTTTCGTATGATGGGAGGTGGCTGAGGCACGAGGCCGCGTGCGGGGGGGAGGACTTGCTTATTGATAATTTAGTGGCGTCATTGCAGGGATAGAGTTGTTTTTTTGCTTATGTGGACGCCCGTACGATCCGGATTGTGGGACTGGAATGTTTCCCCGGAGGCCTTTACTGCCGCACATCATTGACTTACTGCTCCATCCATGAGATTGGATGAGTATGCAATTGTGTGCACATGTATAGGTATACAAACATATATATATATATATATATATATATATTTATGTATATTTATATATATTTTTTTGCGTCCCCCTTCTTTTTTCTATCCCCCCTTTTTTTCTTTTCTTCTCTTTTTCCTTCTCCTTTTTTATTTCCATCTCTTCGTCTCCTTTTCTTTTCTCCCCCCCCTTCTTTCTTTTTACTTCGTCTTCCCCATTTTCCCTTTTCGTTTTCCTTTTCTTTCTTTTGAATCCCCTTTTTTTGTCCTTTTTATTCTTCTCTTCTCTTTTTTTTTGCCTCTCTTTTATTTTCTCCCCCTTTTTCTTCTTTTCTTTCTTTTCTTTTTCTTTCTTCTTATATAAAAAGGGGGTGGGGGCGTTTCGAACGGTCACCCGTTTCGAATCCCCCCCCTCTTCCCTCTTTCTCTCTCTTTGGTGGCCGAGCGGACGGAAGCCCCCCCCCCTCGTCATTCCTCTTCTTCTCCGAGCGCGACCGCCGCCGCTGCCGTCGTCGTCGACCTCGCCGTGGTGAGGGGAACACCGCGGGAGGCCCTCCTCCCTTTCTCTTTTCTCCTTCCCTCTTCCTTCTTCCCCCCCTCTTTCTCTGTATCTTCTCTTCGTCGTCGGGGCACGGCGGAGCCCTGGGCTCCGTATCCTTCCTCTCCTTCTTACCGGCCTTTTCCCCACTCTCCTCTGGCGTCGCGGTGGGAGGAAGTCCATCGGGTGCCGGTTGTGCCGGCGAGGAGGTGTTAAGGGTGCCGGGGAGAGCGCCCTAGGGCGCACCGGGGAAGATGTCCCCATGGGCGTACCGGCGAGGGCCCGAACGAGCGTGCCGGGGAGCGGGTGGAGGCGTGTGCCGGCGAAGCCTTTGTGGGAGCGTGCCGGTGAGCACTGGGCGTACCGGTGAGGGGCCGTTCCAGGGCGTGCCGGGGAGGAGCCTTGAGGGCGCGCCCGGGGAAGCGGCTTCGGAGTGTGCCGGGGAAGGGCTTTCCGAAGTGTGCCGGGGAAGAGGCTTAGGCCGTGTCGGTGAAGCAGGCGCTGGGACCGTGCCGGGGAAGCACCCAGGGGGTGTACCGGTGAGGGCCTTAGGCAGTGGCCCGTTAGGGGAAGAGAGAGTGTACCGGCCAAGGGGCCTTGGGCAGCATATGGGGGGATTTTTAGCTAAGGAGGAGGACTCCTTTGACCGGCGGACTTTTGGTGTTGCCTCTCGGGGCCCACCATGATTTGTTGGGGCCGTCACTCCTTGTGGACGCGCACCCGTGTTTTCCCTTACGCCTCTGGCCTAGGGGAAACTCTGCCGAAATTTCGTCAGAAATTGGCAATATCTTATTCATTTGACCTGTAGTGAAGCCTCTTTACAGTCTTTCATTTCGTTTTGCGTGCGGCTTATTCTGATTTTGATTTGTGTATCTTTGCAGACAAATGGCTGCCCCAAGTGGTTCTTCTGCCCTTGCCGCTGCTGTCGGTGCCGACCTCATTCCGCGGGGTCCCGTGCCAGCGGTCACGTGGCTCAATGTGGAGGACCTGGACCGTGAACATGCGGAAATAGCTGCCTTGGCGGAGTCATCGGGGTCCGACAGTGAGAGCATGGACTTCAGCCGGCTTGTCAGAGTTGAGAGCGGCTTCACATTTGATCGGGCCACCGAGGAGTACCGGAAGGACTTCCCGAAGGATAGGCACCTCATTCGATTCCTGAAGCATCTGCGCTCCCGAGATGGGCGAGACTTCCGCACGATAAAGGCCGTCAGCGGGCCATCCTGCATGCCCGGGACAGTCTGCTGTACAGCGTCCCCAGGAGCATTTCGATGTATTTGGTGGGAGAAGCCCGGGAGTGGAAGCCGGTCCTGGGGATTGAAGGAGTGCTTCCAGCCGAAGACAAACTGGTGCGAGCGCCTCAGTTCGTTCCAGCCAAATGGGATATGTCTGCCGGCAAGGTGCACAGTGAGTCGCCCCGCTTCGGCTTATTCTTGGCTCCCCTCAAATGGGGCTATAGGGAGGAGCCGTTTATATTGGACTGCTTGGCCATAAGGTTCAAGTATGAATTGTCACTGGGCTGGTTCGGGGAGCTGAAACTTCAAGACGCCCACAGTTTTCGGGAAGGGGCAGTGGAGTTCACTGAATATGTACTATTCAACTATGCTCCGTCAAGGATGGCAAACTCGGTTTCGGTCTCGGTTTCGCCCGGGTCCGAAACCGAGTCGACTCGGTTTCGGTTTCGGCCGAAACCGGCCGAAACCCATATAACAGGTTAAAAAAATTAAAATTAATTCTAAAAAATCTGAAAAAACATCATAAAAAATATAAATAACCACTTAAAATCACAAAAAATCATAAAAATCATTACACATGCATTTCACTGTATAAGTTAGTGCAATAACCTTGAAGTAGACAACTACAAAAATTCAACTTCAAACATTGAACATGTGTAAGTCATATTCCATTGTACATTAATAGAAGCAGTACAATAAACCAATTTGGATAAAATAAATGTTACAAAAATTCATTGATTCTTACCTAATATGGATAATAATTACTAGAAGAACCTTCTCCCTCATCGTCTGCCTTGATGTCGATACCCATAATCAGGTTGCATGTATGGTCTATATTCACTATAACCAAACAATGAGGTAGCCAAGTCCTGCATCCCTCTTTGGATCCCTCTTGGAGTGTTTGGTTGGCTTGATTTGAATCCAGTATCAACATAGGAATCTTGAGGAAGAGAAGAGTCACTGGTCGAATATGGATGGAACTGAAATGATGGTTCATAATTCTGGGCCCCATAAATAGCTGCTTCATGTTGGCCACCTTCGTAACCTGGTGAACCATATCCGTGCTGACCTTGACTATATCCAGTAGTACCACTTGCAGCACCTGCACCACCTGTACCACCTGCAGCACTAGTACCACCTGCAGCACTAGTACCCCCTGCAGCACCTCCGGGATGATCATCATCATCATCATCATCATCAGAATCATAAGAAACCAGTCGCCTTTTAACCTTTGAGGATGCTTTTTTATTTTTTGGAGTGCTTTTTTCAATCAACTTTGACACGAGTCCTTTTCCCCTTGGCGTGTGCCTCACATAAATCTGCCTCAACTCCTCAATTGCCGGGTCCTCTCGAGCAGCAGCATTTGCCCTCTCAGTTTGCCCATGCACTGATGTACTTCTTCTTAAGGAGGACATTCTAGGAGTGACTGGCCTGCTATCTGTATCTGAGTGTCTAGCTGGCTCAAACTCGAACTGCTCCTCAGTGTCATCAACCACCCTAGACTGGTGCGCATGAGTATCTCTGGCCCTCTTTGATTTGCTTCTTAATTCGGGATCTCTTGCCTCATCTTCATCAAGTATGCCCTCTGCCCATCTTCTATCATCAACATCAAAAACGGGCTCATCAACCTGCTCTCGTGTCTCCACCCAAGACTGCAAGGGATTATCATCATCAAATAAGGCATCCACATCAATCTCTGCGGCGGCATCCTCGGCGACGCGTTTGTCTCGCAGCTGTTGTCTCAACCTCATATTCTTTATTCTCAACCTCATATTGTAGTGGCATTACACTAATTTCTCTAACCGATCAGCCTTTAGCCGATTGCGAACCTTTGAGTGTATAAGGCTGAACGTGCTCCAATTCCTTTCACATTGGCTTGCTGATGTGGTTTGACTCAACACCCTGATTGCAATGAAAGCCAATGCAGAACTGCCCAATTGTCTATTGTTCACCATGATCCACCAGTCAGCTGTTACACCAACCAACCATAAACAAATAAATATAAGATGTAAATAAAAATTAATTAAGGAAGATGTAATTGCAAAGAAAGCACAAAGATGAAGTATACCTGGGCTCACTCTTCCCACTGCGTATTGCAATTGGGAGTCAGAATACGTCCCACTTTTCATTCTATAGGAGGTCATCTACAAAAATTACATAATAGATTAGCATTACTACGTAAGTAAATTCTATACCTCTTATTCATGAAATCAAACAGGCCAACCTCTACTTCCGCCTGAAGCCTCTTATCTTGTGTCCTCGATAAACGACCAATGACTCTTAAAGTGCCTTGAAGCACCTCGGCATCAACATGTGCATTGGCATTGTACATTAATCGAGGGTTCAGAAAATAACCTGCATTTGTATATAGTTAATGTATGGTCAATAATATATGAATACAAATAATCACTCACCAGCTGCATGCAAGTCGTGGTGTAATGTGGTGTCCCATCTATGGTCAATAATCTTCCACCACTTTGCATGTTCTTTGGGAAGGGACTCCTGCAACTCCAATTTCGCACGGTCCATGGCCTCATAAAGATATCCCATATCATTCTTGTCATCGCCATCCACCAATCTTAGGACCTTCACGAGGGGGGTGACTACTTTCATATATCGTGTTACTCTGCCCCAGAAATTGTTGTCGTCCACGATTCGACAGACATCCAAATAATCAATCTGAGCATCAACATTGCCCTTGTCGATGTATTCCAGCAGGGTATTATGGTACATGAAAGTTTTCAACTCATTCTTATACCTGTGCAAAGAAATAAAATTTGAATCAAATACAGATCATAACTATAAGGATAAAGAAGTAATAATTGAGTTCAACAGTATACCTATGCAGAGACTCCAAAGAAATAAAATTTGAAGCAAATCTGGTTAGCCCTGCACATATAATATCTCGCCCCCCACTTGCATGCTCCCTGAACATGTTCAATATCCTAGGATGGCCATAAATATACTGGGTAATCTTTTGTCCCCTTTCAACCGTCTTCTTCACATGTTTGTCCTTCCCTATGTCTTCAAGTATGAGATCAAGACAATGTGCTGCGCATGGGAGCCAATATAAATGCCTGCGCTTATGCATCAATTTCCTCCCTGCAGCCTTATAACTGGCTTCATTATCAGTCACAACTTGTACAACATTTTCTTCACCAATTTCGTCTACCATGTTGTCCATCAAATGAAACAAATAATTGGCATTTTTTTCAAAATTTGATGCATCTACAGATTTTACAAATACTGTACCTTCGATGCAATACACCAAAAAGTTAATCATGGACTTTTTCGTGGTACCAGTCCAACCATCACACATAATAGTGCATCCTCTCTCCATCCATATATGCTTGAAGCTTTCAACCCACTGATGGAGCTCCTCAACCTCTGCCTCAAGGCCACGCCCGTATATGTCCCGACGTGATGGCGCCTTCAACCCAGGGCCAGCATCTGCTATGGCATCCAACATAGGTTGAAAATATTCACTTTCAGCAGCATGTGCAGGGACACCTGCATGAAAAAACCATTTACAGATGCTTTTAAATGCATGCCCTGCAACTTCTGCAGATTTTTTGACCCCTCTTAATGCACTTTTGATCTTAGGTTGTGTAGCCTGGGGCCTTCTGTGGAGATAACTGTCCATGGGGCCTGCTCTCTGCGTCTGCGGGGGCGGGGCAGCAACATCAGGACGTCGTGCAGCTGTACTGGAGTAGGTCCCTCCTGAACCCATGGGGGCCTTTCCTTTCCTTCGAGCGGCTTCTTCACGCTCCCTTGCTTCAGTCAGCTCCGGATCAGAATCTTCAGTGCCTTCCTCATCATCATCCCTCCTAACCCTTCTGCCAGAAATCTCCTCAGCAATTTCCTCCTCATCCTCAGCCATTTGTTGCACCCTCTCCTTTTTCCCCACAAGGCACTGGCGCATCTCCTCTCGCACCTCTCGTGGACAGTGGTCGCATTGTCTCACCTCTCCTCGTACCCCTGCCAAATGTTGCTTGCCTCTGGTAATTCCGCCATACATCTCCTTACCACAGTAATTACATTTAACCTTCCTTCTCTTAGCATCAACTAAGGACATGTGGGCCCACCCCGGATCCTCCTGCCCTTGCTGCTCCTGTGTTCGCTGACGTCTAGGCATGATGCTACATTAAGACAATCAAAGACAATCTCTTGTAAGTACAATGAAAAAATTACAATTCAACATGAAAGAGCTCCAAATTAGTCAATGAAGCTTAATTGAACTTCAATTGAACTTTACTAAACCTAATTAGAGGGAAGTCCTAAAATTAATAATGTAATTAGGGCTTAATTAACACATATAGCCTAATCACCTTTCATAAAAATTAATCCCGAGCATGATAGAGCTCCAAATTAGTCAATGAAGCTTAATTGAGCTTCAATTGAACTTTACTAAACCTAATTAGAGGAAAGCCCCAAATTTAATAGTCTAATTAGGGTTTAATTAACACATATAGCCTAATCACATTTCATAAAAATTAATCCCGAGCATGATAGAGGTCCAAATTAATTAATGAAGCTTAATTGAGCTTCAATGGAACCTTACTAAACCTAATTAGAGGAAAGCCCCAAATTTAATAGTCTAATTAAGATTTAATTTATAATTTTAGCCTAATCACTCTTGACAAAAGTTAATTACCAACATGATAGAGGTTAAAATTAGTCAATGGAACTTAATTGAACTTGAATTGACCCTTACAAAACCTAATTACATGAAAGCCCTAAATTTATTAGTCTAATAGGGGCTAAACTAACATTTTTAGTCTAATCACTAAATTAACAGAATTATTTACAAAATAATCATCTAAGAAATCTTACCTAGCCCTAACCAGAGCTAATTAGGGCAACGTGGTGGGCGCCGGGCGGGAGGGGATCGCGGGCTAGGGCTGGCCGGCTGGCAGGTCACGGCGTCACGCACGCACGCACGGTGCAGGCCAGGAGGCGGGCGGAGCGCGCAGGGGGGGCCGCGGGGTTGGCGGGGCTGCTGGCCGGCCTGCTGCTGCTCCGCGGCTGCTGCTGTTGCTGCTCCGCGGCTGCTGCTGCAGTGCTGCTGCTACTCCTGGCTGCTGCTGTTGCAGGGCGGGAGGGGATCCGCGGCTGCGGCTGCTGCTGCAGTGCAGTGCTGCTGCTGCTCCTGGCTGCTGCTGCTGCAGGGCGGGAGGGGATCCGCGGCTGCTGCTGCTGCTGTTGCTGCTCCGCCGGCGCCTGCTGCTGCTCCAGACTGGAGGGGAGCCTGCAGTTGGTTTCCGCCGCGGCTGCTGCTAGGGCAGGGGGGTTTCGGGGGCGGGAGGAGGGGACAGGAGCAGGAGGGGACAGGGGCAGGGGGTTTCGGGGTCGGGGGAGGCTCACGTGAACTCCTAAGTTTGGAGTTCACGTGTTTCGCCCGAAATCGAATGGTTTCGGGACGAAACCATTCGGTTTCGGGCGAAACGGGTATCGGTTTCGCCCGAAACCGATACCGTAACCCGAAACCGTTTAAGCTACAGTGAAATGGGCTTAAACGGTTTCGGGTACGGCCGAAACCGATACGTTTCGGCCGAAATGTATCGGTTTCGGCCGAAACGGACAACCATGTGCTCCGTTGCTGGTCCGGGTTGGCATTTATCACAGTGTATACGCCTCTCGGTATGGCTATCCCATCTCCAAGGGCCTCTGTTGTGGCATGATAGAAGTGTTCAGCGCGGAGACCAATACTTTCTACACGGCGGAGGGCGAGGCTTCCCTGGACCTGTGGAGTCTCAGCCAGTTGAGCGGCTTGCCCATTGACGGGGAGCCTTATGAAGAAGTGTGCCTCCCCGACTTGATCAAGGACGAAACCAACGGGGATGGCCATTATTCTCTCGGGTATTCGTACCGGTATCTCATGAAGGCGTACCGAGAATTATATAAGCTGTCACATGGTGGGAGGCAGCCCGCCCGTGGGGATAGAAAGAGGGTGCGCATGGCCCTGTGGTTGGAATACTTCTATGACGGGGTGAAGCAATATGAAGAGTTTCCCCGTGTCGGCACCGCTGTTGCTCGCAAGAAGCGTGCGAAGCCCAAGCTTGGTGTGAAGATCCCCTCCAAGGGGCGTCGGGGCGGGCCTAATCCGATGGGTGTCGACCCGCTAACCCACTGCGCCGCCTATCTCACGTACTGGCTATGTTCATTTGCCATGCCGTACGGGGATGAGACGGTTATTCGGCCAGACGCCATCTACCCAGCATGTCAGATGGCGTGGGGCGTCAAGCTTTCCTTGTGCCCGGCGACCCTCTGCTTGATTTACAAGGCCCTGGGAGACATCAGCACCCATCAGTTTCCGAGGCAGGCCCGGTATGTGTGCCCACTACATTTCTTCAACGCGTGGGTTTGCTCGTTGTTCCCCGAGTTCGCCCCGCGAGCTCTCCAGGATTGGGGACTAATGCCGAGGATGCTGGAGTTTGCCAGTACAGAGCCAGCTTCTACCTCCATGCGGATGTTTGATATTCGGGGCCGGTTGACAACGGTTCCCCGGGATGCGGCTGGCACTATTCATTTCTGGACGTTGGCCGCGCACTCTAGCCCTCTGGTGAACAATAAGAGGGAGTGCAAGGACGATCAGGTGGAGAAGTACGTCCACCCCATCAGCCAAGAGAATGTGGTCCGCCCGCTGCTGGAACCGGAGCTGAGGGACTGGGCGCTATCCATTCGCCCAAGCGTGTTGGTGTTCAGGAAGGGGGATAATGTGCTGCTGGAGCCGTATTATCCCTTCCGGTTTGGTCGCAACTTCGGGTATGACCAGCATATCCCTGTTTATCATGCACAGTTCGGCCTGCCTTCGCGGAACATCCGGGGAAGTTCAGTTGCTGAGCATGCTAAGAGCTGGTGGAACTTTTTCCACCGGGCGAACACTGCCTCTTTCAGGGTGCCGGCCCCGGGTCGCATTCCCCGAGTGACCCAAGACTTCATAAAGTGGTGGAACGCCCGGACGGCTTTCTATCGGTTGCACAAGACCGACTGCTGGGATGGGGCCGAGAGGAGGTTCCTTAGTCGGCAATCGGTGCCAGTACTTGATATTGAGCCAGATCATCTTCTTCGGCTCAAGAACAGGCAGGAGAGAGAGGTAGCGGCATACATGGCTGCTCGTCGGGAAGCCCGGGACGCGAGGCCGACGCCGAAAGTGGAGTTGCCTCCGGTGGCGAAGGACGACTATAAGAAGACATTGCGGGATCTTTGCCGGATAGGGAGTGATCGTCTGGAGCTCATTAACTACTGGCTCCCCATAGAGGAGGAGGGCACCCCCGCAAAGAGCTGGCGTCCAGAGATGGACCTGATCTGCCCATACCGCACATTTATGAGGCGAGAGGAGAGGAAGCCCGAGAATTATAAGGACACCACATGGCTGTATGTTCTGCTGCGGGTGAATGGGCTGAAGATCGAAGATCAGACGGCCGCCATCCTGGGCAAGCGCTTGCACATCCCGTATTATTATGCCGACGGGTGGGGCATGGACCACTTCAATCTTTTCTGCCACCTCTCCTCGAAGAAGCACGCAGATCTGGGTAGCCTTACAGACCGGTGTCAGAAGGTCGAGGACGTGTGCTGGCTGGTCCGAGAGGCGGCGCGTCGGGACAAGGAGCCGTCCCTGAGTTACTGGCCGATAACACTTCGGTTGTACACCGGTCCTCACGGTATTTGACCTTTCCCACTTCTTCTATTCTCGTGGTCGTGTCCTTGGCAGATTTATCGGGTACTAGCCACGTGTGTATATGTATTTATTCTTCTTACCAGACCATCCCGATAGCACCCAGATGGCGACATACCGCAATCTTCTTCGATTCGTCTAGAAGCCCGCCTACTTTGAAGCCGCACTGCCGGCTCCGACTACGGCTCCTCTGCCCAAGGCAGCCAAGAGGCCCCGTGCAAAATCGCCCGTGAAGAAGGCAGTGGATGCCGCGAAGGCGGCTAAGCAGCGGGACACAAAGCGGAGAAAAACAGAGGCGGTCAGGGCCCCGATCGCCATTCCTCCGGCACCACGGGTCCCATCTTTTGAGGAGTTCGAAGTCGCCCGACCCGAGACAAGCCAACCTGCCGGTCAGTACCTTCGACCATCAGCGTGTCTTTTAAGTCTTTCTCTTTTTTTTGTATTCTCATTTTGGAGCAAAGCCCTGACACCTGACTATTTCTTTTGTCTCAGCCCCTGTGGAAGAGCCCGTGCCCGCACCTATTCCTGACGCGGGGGAGCCAGTTCCTGTGCCCGCCCCTGTCACGGGTGAAGCCGCGATCGTAGCAAAGGCGACCTCGGCGGCGGCTCCGGCTTCCTCACCGCAGGCCAAGGGGAGGTCCCGAGCAAAGTCGCCTGTTAAGAAGGCGTTGGCTGCTGCCAAGGTGGCCGGGCGGCAAGCGGCGAAGCGGAGACGGGCAGAGGGGTCCCCGGTCCCAGCGGCCGCCTCTCCGGTGGCCCCTATCTTGTCCTTTGAAGAATTCGAGGTCACTCGGACTGAGCCGAGTCACCATGCCGGCGGGGTTCAACGGTCGCCGACGTCACCCGAGATTGATTTGCCTCCTGGGCCATCCTTGGATGCGCGCACGGCGACAATGCGCTTCTTTCTTACAGGCGACACGGAGGAACCGGCGCTTATGCTGACCCCGAGCGAGAGCGAGGCCGCGGTCCCCGAGGCAGCGGTCTCCGAGGCCGCGTCGCCCATCAAAGAGGCCATCCGCGAGCCACCTCCTGTTGCAGCAGCTGAAGGGGGTATTTGCCTTTGTTGGCCTAATTGACTTCTTTTATCCTTTGGGAGCCGATTGGGTTTGATATAACCCGTGTTTTTCTTCTGTGTGACAGGCACAGCAGAGGCAGTCGCTGGACTATTCGGGCCCCGCCTGCAACTCCCGACGACGCGTCTATATGTGAGGAGGAGGCTGAAGTCCGGCGTACCGGCCTCATCTAGCCCGCGGGAGGGTGCGCCGGCCATTGACCTCGAAGTGGAGGCCCCTTTGCCGGCAAGGGGAGAGCCTGCGGCGGTCGAGTCATCGTCGGGCGAAGAGGTAGACTACAATTACTCCTCCGATGAAGCGGCTCCTGACGAAGGCGTTTCCGGGGCATCGGAGCCGCCCGAGCCGGTCTTCAGGGTCCCCTTACTTGCTGGCTCCCCGAGCTTTATGGGGAAGACTGCTGTAAGTGTGAGCTTGCTTGGGCCGGCTCCTTCCTCTCCTTCGTGGTTACCTAATGATCTTTTCTTGTCAATTCCGGGTTTCAGGGGCTTAACTTGCCGGAGGCTGTGGAAAAGGGTACCCCGGTTGCGCCGATCGACCGTCAGGTGGGGGTCGATGTGGGCTCGGGCAAACTAGCCCTTCTATTCGAGGCTCTTCAGCAAGAGTCGGCCGCAGGGACTTCAAGTGTTTCTGAAGCGGCGGACGAGCCTCTGGAGGAAGGAGAGATTACGCCCGAAGGCCGCATCTTCACGGTGGCCGAGGTAAGCGGGGCTTTATGGCTCTTCCCACTTCTCGTCCTCGCGTAATTTGTTCCCGGCGACGGGCGGCTAACCGTATTTCATGTGGATAGGTGGCGCCGACTCTGGCATCTATTCCGGAGGTGGAGACTCTTGCCGTGCTCGTGCAGGCGGGAGGCGTCCCTCACCTACTGGTTCCACTTCCACCTCTTCCGAGGCTGCTGGCCCAGATGGAGGACCCTTTCTTGAGACAAGTATTCGCGGGGCTCCGTGCACATTTGGAGGGATCCCACACGCGAGGGAAAAGTCCGTGGGCTGATGGCGTCGGGTCCGGCTTTACTCGAAGCCCCTCCTTCAGCCGAAGCAGCCGTACCGGCACCCCTGCCCATTGAGGCAGTGGCAGAAGCGAACCAAGCAGAGGCAGAGGAGGCAGGAGAACACCGAGTGATGGCGCGACAAGTGCTTCGGCGATGACTTGGCCATTTCCTTAGCGTGGTTGGCCAGGAATCTTCTGTCGAGCCACGCCGGCCAGGCGTCTTGACTCTTGCTCTTCCATCTTCTTCGGCCGCGGTGACGCTGATTTGTGGGCGGAGGTGGACAGCACCGTGGAATTTACTCCCCCAGCCGTGCCTTCGGTCAGTCACACCTCGTCAGAGGCGCCCGTCCATCAAATGCTGGTAACGCTGCGGACGATGCTATTTGCCGACCTTTCCTTATCATACCGGGAGGTACACACCATAGTGACGCAGCTGACCGGGGCGTTACAAGTGCTGGGCTGTCCACTGGAGGAGTGGTCGCGACGAGTCTTGTTGCTATTAAAGTATATCAAACGTCGCGAGTTTCTCGAGACCCAGGCTCCCGACGCGCGCGCCGCGCTAGACGCCCAAGCGGACGAGTATTTGCAGGTCTTGGAGGCACGGCGCCATGATGAAGAGCGCCATGGGAAGGCCTTGGAGAAAGGCCAGGGCAGCGTCCGCTCCCTCAAGAGTCGGATCGAGAAGCTAGAGGGCTACCTTGCTGCGGCTAGGGTTGACCTTGCCGAGGCTGAGAAGGTGGTCGAGAGTGAGAGCGAAGCTCTCGCCGTTGCCCAAGTTGAAACGGTGTCCGCGGAAGCTGAACTCACCCATCTCGAGGAATTGAGGGGCCGGTTACGTGATATGACGAACTTCCCTTGCGTCGGGATCCTCCCCCTCGAGGACATCTTCAGGGGTGTCGGCTGAGCGTCGCCTCCCTTAGCTTTCTCCTTTTTGTAACACAGGGGTATGCCCCGAAGCATATGTAATCTGATCCTTCTTTAAATAGAACAGAACAGTTACAGTTTCACGTGTTCTTCGTGTATGCATTCATCCCAGAGGGACCTCTCTTCCCCTTTTTCTCTCTGTGTATATTGTTTTCTTCTTCCTCTTCCCTCCCCTCCTCTTTTTTGTGCTGAGACACATTGGCAGGGTGTGAATCTTCGCGAGGATTCGCTTTGGGAGAACCAGGCAGGAACCCATGTCAGGGCACAGGAGAGTGCTCGCCTTCCCAGGGGGAGGACGAGGGGACCACTCCACCATACCGAACGGGCGACTCCCTAGTTTCGCCGCAATATTGGAAGCGCGTGCTGGCCTCAAGCGGGGGGCCTCGGTCAGAGACCGGATTTCTCGTCGTCCAGAGGGGACGGAGAGAAGAGTTTGTTTAGTCAATGACCCGGACGGAGGTCCGAGCCAAAGGGGTACTCACCGCCCGGGGAGGACGGAGAGAAGAGTTTGTTTAGTCAATGACCCGGACGGGAGGTCCGAGCCAAAGGGGTACTCACCGCCCGGGGAGGACGGAGAGAAGAGTTTGTTTAGTCAATGACCCGACGGGAGGTCCGAGCCAAAGGGGTACTCACAGCCCGGGGAGGACGGAGAGAAGAGTTTGTTTAGTCAATGACCCGGACGGGAGGTCCGAGCCAAAGGTGTAGTCACCGCCCGGGGAGGACGGAGAGAAGAGTTTGTTTAGTCAATGACCCGGACTGGAGGTCCGAGCCAAAGGGGTACTCACTGCCCGGGGAGGACGGAGAGAAGAGTTTGTTTAGTCAATGACCCAGACGGGAGGTCCGAGCCAAAGGGGTACTCACCGCCCGGGGAGGACGGAGAGAAGAGTTTGTTTAGTCAATGACCCGGACTGGAGGTCCGAGCCAAAGGGGTACTCATCGCCCGGGGAGGACGGAGAGAAGAGTTTGTTTAGTCAATGACCCGGACGGGAGGTCCGAGCCAAAGGGGTACTCACCGCCCGGGGAGGACGGAGAGAAGAGTTTGTTTAGTCAATGACCCGGACGGGAGGTCCGAGCCAAAGGGGTACTCACCGCCCGGGGAGGACGGAGAGAAGAGTTTGTCTAGAAATTTCTTTTAGTACTTCCGTGGCTACGGGGCGATGGCTAGAAATGGGAGGAGTTCCCCCTTTCTCGGCTTCCACTCTTCCCTTGCTCTTGTATCTTTCCTTTTCTTTTTTTTTTACTTCTTTTTTTTTTCTCTTCTTTTTTTTTTCTCTTTCTTTCTCTTTTTTTTCTCTCTTCTCTTGTTTTCCTTGTCCTCTTCTTCTCTTCCTTTTTTTCCCTCTTCTCTTCTTCTCCCCTTTTTTCTCTTTTCTCTCGTTTTCTCCTCTCTTTTTTTTCTTTTTTTTTCCTCTTTTTTTTTACCTTCCTCTTCCCCTTTTTCTCGTTCCTTTTTTTTTGAAAACCATGGATAGTGGTCAAGTTGTTTGGACATCAATCACGCAAATCCGCCCAAAATAGGGCGGAGGGTCATATTATTGATTGAACGGGGGCGCCGGAGCGTGGTACAGTCTCAAGTGCCTTCCATTAAGAGGCGGGAACTGAACTTCCCCGCGATGGTTGACGATTACATAGGCCCCACCTTCGTAGACTTTTTGGACTACGTAGGGTCCGAGCCAGTTCTCATTCAGCTTACCCTTAGGGTTGGCAGCCATGAGGTCTCTTCTCTTGACCATGACGAGGTCGCCCTTTTTGAATTCGCGTTCCTTGACAAGCTTGTCAAAGGCGCGTGCAATCCGGGCCTGGTAGATCTGAATGTTCTGTTGGGCCTGGAGCCGCTTTCCTTCTAGGCTGGAGAGTTCATCAAGCCTTCGTTCAACGTTGGTTTGCCCTTCAAGGACAAGGCCATGCTGAATGGCAACCCTGAGGGACGGTATCTCCAGTTCAACGGGGACGATTGCCTCCGAGCCATATACGAGAGAAAAGGGCGAACAGCCTGTTGGAGTCTTGTATACAGTTCGGTACGCCCAAAGCGCCTCGTACATTCTTTCTTCCCAGTCCCTTTTGTTAGAGCTGACCGTCTTGGCCAGGAGAGTGCAGAGTGTCTTATTAAAAGCTTCGGCCAGCCCATTAGCCTGTGGGTTGTAAGGAGTCGATGTCCTCCAATCAATTTTATATTTTTCTGCCAGCCGGTAGACCTTCTGGTTGCGGAAGTGGCTGCCGTTGTCTGACACAACTCGGTCGGGCGCGCCAAACCGGAATATGATATTACGGCGGACAAACCTGACCACGATCTCTCCGGTGACCTCCCGTAAGGCGACAGCCTCTGCCCAGCGGGAGAAGTAGTCGGTTGCCGCCAAAATGTACTTGCAGCCTGTGGAAGATGCAGGTAAGGGACCCACGACGTCCGTTCCCCACTGGGCGAACGGCCAACTGGGCGCGGTTGGGTGTAACTGCACCGGGGGCCTTCTGGGTATGGTGGCATGCTCCTGACATTTTTGACACGACTTAGCATATTTGCAGCAGTCGTCGAACATTGCAGGCCAATAATAGCCAAGCTTCTTTATTTCAATCTTCATTTTCGGCCCGGCCTGGTGTGCGCCAGCTGTCCCGGCGTGGACCTCCTTCATGACCCTCCAGGCTTCTTCAATGGACAAGCATCGGAGGAGTAATTTCTGCTTGGCGTCGGCCACCATTCGGAATAATATTCCATTTCGGAGCTCATAAGAGTCCTTAATTCTGATCAGCCTGAGCTTCTCTTCTCTCTTCTTGGGCAGCTGCTGGTACTTGAACCACTGCATCAGGGGGTCTCTCCAGTCGGGTAGGCCGACGGCTTCTGCTGTGGTGACTTCCAGCTCTTCTTCTTCTGGTTCCTCTTCTATCATGCTGGGCATCTGGCGCTGATTTATTACTTGGATACTGAGAGATCCATTTGGAGGCACTGCCAGTGAGCTCGCCAGTTTTGCCAGGGCGTCGGCTTGTGCATTCTCCCCTCTGGCGACATGGCCTATCTCAAGGAGGTAGAACCGCTCCATGAGTCTCTTCGCCTTAGTGTGATAAGGGAGCAACTCAGGTTTTCGGACATCAAACTGTCCCTGGACCTGCTTGACGACCAGCAGCGAGTCGCCGAATACTTGGAGCATTTTGATCTCCATTTGGAGGGCCACCTGAAGGCCGATGATCAGTGCTTCATACTCTGCTTCATTATTTGTGCAGGGCTTGGTAATGCAGCAGGAAGTGTGCATCACTTCCCCGTCTGGCGATTTGAGGACGATGCCGGCTCCGGCCCGTACCTTGGCGTGTCCGGACGGGGTCGCTTCTGTTCTCGAAGCCCCGTCAAAGTATAGCTGCCAGATAGCTTGTTGGACATGATCCACCTCCAGTGTCTCATCTTCGGGTAGCTCGGTGGCCAACGGGGAGCCTTCGGGCACGGGGTGTGCTGCGAAGAAATCCGCGACGGCTTGTCCCTTAACGGCCTTCTGCGGCACGTAGGTGATATCAAACTCCATGAGCAGCACGGCCCACTTGCCAAGGCGCCCTTCGGGACAGGCTGGAGGAGAATGTGCTTGATAGGGTCAGCTCTGGATATTAGACTTACTTCATGGGACAGCATGTAGTGCCTCATCTTCTTGACTGCGAAGACCAAAGCGAGGCAGACTTTCTCTATCGGGGTGTACTTGGCCTCCGCACCCACTAGTCTCCGGCTGAGGTAGTAGAGAGCCTGCTCTTTTCCCTCATCATTGTTCTGGGCAAGCATTGCCCCCAGTGAATATTCGGTAGCCGCTATGTAGAGAATAAGCGGTCTGCCTTTGACAGGTGCCCCCAGGACTGGCGGGGTCTTCAGGTATTCTTTTAGCTGGTCGAACGCGCGCTGGCATTCGTGACCCCAGCTGAAGGGTGCATTCTTCATCATCAGTCTGTGAAAGGGTTGGCAACGCCCCGACAGGTTGGAGATGAACCTGCGGATATAGGCTAGACGGCCCTGTAGGGACCTCAGCTCTCCTAGACTCTTCGGAGGGGGCAACTCCTGAATGGCTTTTATCTTGAAGGGGTCAATCTCGATCCCTCTGTGCCGGACAATAAAGCCGAGGAACTTACCACTGGACACGCCAAAGGCGCACTTCATAGGGTTCATCTTCAGCCCATACAGCCGGAGCCTTTGAAAGACGACCCTGAGGTCGCTCAGATGTTCAGCTCTCTTCTTAGTCTTGACAACTAGATCATCAATGTAGCATTCGACCTTGCTATATAGCAGCTCGTCGAAGATCTTGGTCATTGCCCGCTGATATGTAGCACCGGCATTCTTGAGGCCGAAGGGCATCCTCTTGTAGTGGAATATCCCCTTGGGCGATCTGAAAGCCGTGTGAATCCGGTCGTGGTCGGCTATCCAAATTTGGTTATAGCCGGACGATCCATCCATAAAGGACAGGCCTCGTGGCCGGTGGTTGCATCAATCATCACTTCGGTGATAGGCACCGGAAAGTCATCTTTTGGGCAGGCTTTATTCAGGTCGCGGAAATCCACGCAAATCCTGATCTGTCCATTCTTCTTCTTCACCGGCACAATGTTGGCCAACCAGTGGTGTACTGGTTCTCCGCCACGAAGCCGACATCTATGAGCTTGTCGACCTCCTTGCAGATCTGGCTGATCAATTCCGGCCTCATACGCCGGGGAGACTGCTTCACTGGTTCCACTGTGGGATCAATGGCCAAGATGTGCTGAGTCACCTCGGGGCTGAGCCCAGGCATTTCTTTATAATTCCAGGCAAAGCAATCCCGGAATTCTTGCAGCAACTTTGTGTATTGTTCTCTCTCCTGTAGGGGCATAAGAGCACTCAGAAAGGTCGGCCTGGGGTCACCTTCTGTGCCAAGGTTGATCTCAATCAATTCGTCGACTGTGGCCTGGCCGCGATTTTCAATTTCCGGCGGGGCTGGCGACAAATCGACGAAGTCTTGATCTTCATTGTCTTCGGGCTCGAGGACGCCATCCCCCTCTTCTTGTTCCTCATGAAGGGGCGCGGAGGCTGTATTTGTCGCGCATTCCTCCTGGACCGTAGCTGCCGGGTCCGCGGGGTCCGCTGGTGCGGAAAGGCACAAGGCCACCTCGGGATCTTCTGTATAATCATCGTAGACAACTCCGGCGGGGGCCGGGGCAGCCGCATCTTCAGGCGCCTGGTACTGGATGGATAGTGTATAGGCTCCTCTTCTGGGGCTGTCCGCCGCGTGGGGGCGTGGTGGGGCTACCACATAGTCTCCCATTCTGAGCTCGTCCCTGTCAATGAGGTCTTGAGCAATGTCCTTGAAGACATAGCAGTCTTCGATGGCGTGGCCCAGTATCTGGTGGTAGGGACAAAACAGTGGGTCCCCACTTCTTCGGGTGTCCTGCGGCCTCTTGGACCGTGGGAGGGAGACCTTGCTGTAGTGGCAGGCCCAGTCAAAAATACCCCGGGTCTTCTCTCTTGGGAAAGAGTAGGGCTTTTGCAGCTTCTCTTGGAGTGTCAGGCCTTGCCTGGTTGGCCGTCCGGTTAATGGGCTTGCCGTGTCTCTTGTCTCCCTTCTTGACCAGACGGGGACATCGGGACTGGTGTCTCGGGGTCGAGACATATAGCCACCCCACGGGCGGAGAGAGCCCTGGATGAGGTCGGCAACTAGCGAGGTCAACTCAGCCAGCCGTGCTTTTAACATCTCGATCTCCCGTTGCTGCCTATGGTACAAGGCGTACATGACGGGGTCATATCGAGGGGAATTTGGGGCATGACCCATGCTTCTGCTTCTTGCTTCGCCAGCAGGCCGAAGTGAGGGCGCCTCGGCGGTGTGCTCTTGCGAGGCTAGCCTGTCGGAGAGAGAGGGGGTTTTCCCCGTGCAGCAGCGGCGGAGAGGGTTCCAAAGGAACACTTCTTCGTCTTGTGCCTCCTCAGCCGGAGGCCTGGGATATACTTCTTGGTGGGCTTCCCGCAAATCTACAGCTTCCGCGGGGTCGTCGCCGGACAAGGCCGAAACCGATATCACATCAGTTTCGTAGTAATCCTCTGGTGAGAAGCCCAGACCGGGGTGCTTGGTGATTTGCAGCAACCGCCGATCCAGGTTTGGTGGGTTCCACATTCTTTCGAACATTTCCTTCCGGCTGGAGGGTTGATAGGGGGGAATTTTTGCTTTCTGACCATTCTGGCTGCCTGGTCGGTCATATGGGGAAGTCCCACAATGGGGACGTGCGGGTCATGCAACTCGTCAGGAAACCGGCAATCATCGTCTTCCATGACTGACTTTTCCCCGGCAACATAAAAGATGGTGGATGGCCCCTCCGGGTTAGGCACCTCAAAGGTCCTCAGCCGCTCGGCCGCTTGACAGTCAATCTCTGTAATGGGCTTGATGATCCCTGGCGGGACCCTGACATCCTCCAGCAGGTCTTCGAGGCAAGGCGTCCCCGGTGTAGAGTAGATAGGGAGAGGGGCTCCCTTAAATACCCCCCCCCTCTTGTGCAATGAATGGTACATGTGGGGGAGCCACATAACCTGGGGGCGGCGGAGGAAACCAACTGCCCGACTCCACTTTCTTCTTCCCTTTGTCTTGGGCGGCTTGGGGGGCTTGCTTCGCCTTCTCTAGATATAGATTGGCATCTGACAAGTGACACTCGAACACCTCGAACGGGTGGAGGTCGGCGAAGATTCTGACTTCCTTCCCTTCACAGGGGTACTTGATGCATTGATGCAGGGTGGAGGGCACCACTCTGTTCTGGTGTAACCAGGGCCGACCAATCAATGCCTTATAGGAGGTGTTGGAGTTGATGACGTGGAACTGGACCTTGGTGGTGAAGTCATCAAAGGTCAGGCTGAACTCTGCGACCCCCATGGGCACCTCACATTTCTGGTTAAAACCAGCAATCTTGACATTTCTGACTTCAACCAGGTGTACATCGAAATAATGCTTTTGGTACACCCGGTATGGGAGTATATTCACTGCTGCCCCCGGGTCGATCAGGACCCTGTTGATGGGCTGGCCGTTCAGCTGCCCTTTCATGTAGAGGGGCCTGTTATGGCTGCAGGTCGGCAGAGCATGTCGTCTTCTGTGAAAGCCACAGCTACTTCAGGTGAGGTTTCTGCCAGGCAAGCTTCAAGGTGCGCTGGCGTCTGGAGTGCGGCAATGATGGCTTGCCGTGTTTCTTCGTCCAAAGACAGCATCTCTCACACGGTGAACCGGGTCGGGATCTTCTTGAGGTGTCTGACTATTCGGTCGGCAGCCCGCACCTTGAGTAATTTCATCTCTTCGGGCTTGCTGCGCCTGCCTCCTCCCTGGAGCTGGGGTGTCAGGTCATGGGACGCCAGCTTTGTGGGCTCTGTTACAGCCTGCTGAGCCGGCGGGGCCTGCTGGGCTTCCTCCGTCCCCCGCATGAATTCGGCGAGGTTTGGGATGCCGTTGAATTCTTCTTCTGGCTGAGGAGGGGTTGCCGCCGGTAGAGCTTGAGAGCTGCTTACTTTTTCGGTCGAAGGAGACCCCTGGGAGCGCGCCTTCCCGCCTGCTCGGGCTAACAGGAATTCGGCGAATGAAGGGGTGCCTCGGCTCCTAGCCCCTACGGGATAGAGACCCGCCGGAGGAGGGATCTCGGTGCCTCGGACCTCAGGGTCGGGAACCTGGTATGGTTGTTCCCCCCTGAGCATGATGTTGAGGTTATCCTGAGGAGGGCGCCCCCACTTCCTTCCCGACCTGGTGGCATGTTGGGAAGTGGAGACTTCAGCCTGATTCGCTTCCGGCGGCTCATGGGGTGGCTCTTCTTCTGTTTCCTCCAGGGAAAGGGCAGTGTCGAATAAAGCCGAGAGAGTGTTGCAGGCGACGACGATCTCCTTCTTCTTCTTGCCCCTGGGTCTTCTCTTCTTCTTCTTCTTTCCTGCCGCGGCGGATGGCTGCTCTTGGGGAAGTTCAGCCCACAGGGGAGGCTCTTTCTCTGCTTCAGCTTCTGCCCCTGGAGCCAGTACGAGTGATTTGAACTCCTCCCATGGGACATACTCCTTCAGCTCCACGGGCTGGATTTCGGGCTGCTCATAATCTTCAAGCCCATCGATAATAGCCTGGAGTCTTTCAACCTCTGGGCTGGTCTTCTTATGCATCGGCAGCGGGACAGAGCTCTTTTTATTGTGAGTGGGCCGCCTCATGACTAGCCGAGGGGCCGTGTCGTGGCGAACTGGGCTTGCTGGGGGCGGTGCAGGCCGGGGTGTTGCGTCCCTCAGACGAACTCCGGGGCTGGGTCGAGGGACGTGTGCTCTTCTATTCTTTCTAGTTGCAGTCTGCCAACCTCCTTGATCCTGAGCCGGGGTCATGATGAAGGTCTCATAAGTGGCGCGGGCGCAGGCCTCTGCCCACTCCTCAGGCAACTCCTGGTATAGCGAGACCATATTGACAGTGGAGGTTATGCTGGGCAACTCATGCGGTTGCGGGGGGTCTACTCTATGCTCCCCCATGTCCAGCTCCCCATTCTTGATTAAGGACTCAATAACATCCTTGAAGACATAGCAGTCTTCAATGGTATGTCCCAGCACTCGGTGGTACGGGCAGAAGCGCGGGTCGTCCTTTTTCTTTAGGTCGCCGGGCCTTTTCGGCTCTGGCAGTGTGATTTTGTTGTAGCTGGTTGCCCATTCGAACAGAAGCTTAGACTTGTCCCGGGCAAAGGAATACAGCTTATTTCTCATCTTCTCCCTTAGTGAGGGGCCTTCCCGCCGTTCTGTGGTTCTGGGCGGAGGAAGGTCGGCAGCCCCCTTGGCTTTCTCTTTCTGTTTCTCAAAAGCCTGGAAATCTAATGTGTGCACCTCAGGGGGAGCCGGCTTCTTCTCGGCCTGCCTGGCTCTTTGGCTTGACATGGCCGGGGTGGAGGAGTATCGGGCCAAAAATGCCTCGATCTCTGCTACCACGTTGTTCAGGCGGTCAAATGTCTTGACCTCGGTGCCGATCATCCTTTCCAGGATTTCTTTCTTCAAGTTCTGTTTGCAGATCTGCACCGCATCCTCCTGGTGTGGGGGACGCCTGCACCTCATGCTGAGGTTCCTCCATCTCTTGATATAGTCGAGGGCCGACTCGTCATTCTTCTGTCTTGTGGCATAAAGTTCTGCCACGGTGACCTCTCGTTCTGCAACATAGAATCTTTCTTTGAACTTCTTTTGCATGTCGGGCCAGTCGGCGACAGACCCGGGTGGCAAGCCGGAGTACCACTCAAAGACAAGCCCGGTGAGTGTCGAGCCGAAGAACTTCAGGAGGTAGGCCTCATCAGCAGCCAAGTCCCCCATGACATTCACATAATAAGCAATGTGCTCCCTGGGGGACCCTTGCCCGTTGAACTTTTCGAACTTGGGTGGCTTGGTGACGCCGACCGGCAACTTCTTCGCAGCATGGTGAGCCGGGTAGGGCACCCGGTAGACGTCGAACGGCGTCTGATCCCCGTCACCTCTCTCGGCCAGTTTCATGTCTATCATCTGTTCCAGCATCAACCGGCTAACCGTTGCCGGGTCGACCGGACTCGGATAAAAATGGGCGGGCTGTGCGCTCGGGGTGGCCAGCACGGTCGCCTGGGGGGCCATGAGGGACCCTTGGGAAAGTAAGGCCTGTGGCGGGACTGGTGCGGTGCAGTGTGCCTGCTGCAGGGACGCGTCTCCGAGAGGGTTGAAGGTTGCTGGAAGGGCTGCTTCTGAAAATTGCCCCCTGTCCCTAGGCGCTTCGGGTAAAACCTCGGTCTGCCAGGACGCCGGGGGCGGTGTGTTCCGTTCATTCAATTGCTTTTTGAGTGATTCAATTTCCTGCTGGAACCGCTGCATCATGAGCAGCATTGCCGGGTCAACCGTGGGGAGGCTGGGCATGCCCCCTGTCTCCTCGGCCGGGGCGTCCTCGAATGATGTCGAGGGTCCGCCACTCGTGTCGCCGGTGGTGACCACATTGGCCGTGAGGGCCGAGAGGGGCTCTTCAGGTAGGGTCCCTTCGGCGCCTGTGGGTGCCACGCCGCCTGCCGCTCTCCCTCTTCTAGTGAGGGGTCCCGGCCTGATGGCGATTCTGGCCACTTCTTCTGGATCGGTGGGCAAGGCCCCGTACCGACCGTGAACTCCTGCCATGTTGCAGGTGAATGTTTGCCATCTCTTGTTCTTGCTTCTCTTTGTCTCCCTCCTAGACGATCTTCCTGGGAACACCAGTCTGTCGAAGACCGATCGTCGGGGCGGCGTTTCCTCCCGTACAGGGGACTGGCGCGGCTCCTCCGAGCGATTCCTCGACTCCGCGCTGGGTGCGGGTCGGGCTCCTTCTTCTGGGAAAGCGGAGGCCATTACCCCCAGCAGTCTCTGGCGGTCGGCGGGGGTGCTACCCGGGCCTCGAAGGTAATTCCTCATAGCCTGCTCGATCCCTTCCCACTCCTGGTCAGGGAGAGCAGCCTGCGGTTGCATGTCGATGATAGTGGCAGGGGGAGAGTAGGCCCTGAGTGCTGGGCGGGCAGCGTTGTGTCGGCGCCCTCGGGGACGGCGGTGGACATTCTCGGACGGCATCGGGATGACGGGTGCCGGTCGGAGAGTTGGGGTCATCACCTCGACCCTGCCATCTCGTCGGGCCCTCCTCGGGCGGGAAGTGCTGGGCCCTGCCTGGGCGGGTGCAGTGGGCTGGGCCTCCTTGGGTACCCAGACTTGCTTCAGTTTGGCCGGCCTGTGAGCCGGCGCCTTTTTCGGTGCCGCAGCTGGGGTTGCGGGCGTGGCCCTCTCTTTCAGCTTCTCCAGTCCTTGAAAAGAGTTGCGGACTGGGACGGTCGGGACGATACGGTCCGGTGTCACTTGGGACCTCTGCCCGTCCAGACGGACTCGGAGGGCCCCAACAGTCATGGACTTTCCGGAGTTGGACGAGCGGCGCCCCGAGCCGGCGCCGGTATTGCTCCTCCGAAGCCTTCGGTGGGATTCTGACCCTTGGTGGGAAGGGCCGGTAGTTTGGTGCACGTGGTGCACGTTGCAGCTCAGCGTCGTTGTGGGGACGCTGTTGTTGTTCTTGGCCGTAGCTCGGCCGACAGCAGCTTCGACGGCCCCCGGAGCGGGAGCGTTGATCTGGGACTCCTCGGGCGCCTTCACCTCAAGAACGTTGACAAAGGCCACCCCCAAGAAGTTGGGGAAGCCTACGGTGGGAGGGAAGCTCCCGAAGCTGAGGGGGACCGCCAGGTAGCCACCTCGGACGTGGTTCTCGACGGGCTGAGGGCCGCAAGTGACAGCCATGGTTGGCACCATGATGCAATTCTTTCTCCTGCATTTGACAAAGTAATGCAATTAGTATTACAAGAAGGGGGCCGCGGGGCCCCTAATTTCGGCAAAGAGATGAAGGGTGGATCGGTCCCACCGGGCGTGCCAGAACTGTGGACGCACTTTTCGCTCGGGCTATGTCCGCTTTGGTTTCGGCTGGGCTGGTGGCGTTGGTCTGTTAAGTGCGTGGGCGTGCCAGTCACCGAGGTGACAATTTATTCGGGCTCCGAAGAGCCCATGGTGCGCTCGATCTGACTTCGTCAGGCGATTGTGTGGTTCGTGTCGGGACCGAATCCCGTCGCACCATCAAGGTTACGACGTCATTTACATCCCCCATACGAGGGAATACCCTTGATTAATTGCCGAAATTAGGGGCCCCGCGGCCGAAAAGAATAATACTAATTGCGAGAGAGGGATAGGGGCAGATCACACTGGGAGTCGTGTTCAGACCACAAATCGTCGGCCGTGTTGGTCACTCGTGGACCTTTTCATGTTCGGACACCGGTCCGCGATGGGAACGCGACGGGAAAACCAGGACGGGTCCGTTCGGATGTATGCCGGGCGCCCGGCAAATTCAATGATGACTCGGAAGGCGTCCGGAGCGAGAAGCAAATCCGATCCGGTCGGGATGTCGGCCCGAGGCTAGGTCGGGGCCGGACCATGTCGGGATGATTCCCAAGATCCGAGCCCGGCCTGAGAGGGCGGCATTGTCGTTCCCTTTTGCCCCGGGTCCCGGGGAGAGATGGGGCTGCGGTGTGGGCCCTAGCATCTTTTATCTGGGACTCTCTTGATTATGTGCATCTCTTTTCTACGTTGCTCATTACTTCTTTATGCATTTTGCTCCGGATGATTTCTCTTCTTTTATTCATTATTATCATTATTATTATTATTACTATTTTGATTATTTTTATTACCCCCCCACCTCCTTAATCATTATTAATGTTGCATATTCAGAGTCCTTTAATTAGCATAATTTTCGTTAATTTATTTGCTATTGTTAATGCCCTTATCATGCTATATATATATATATGTGTAGTGTACCGGCGAAGGGAATAGGGTGTACCGCTGGGAGACCCTAAGGGAAGTGTGCCGGCGAAGGGTGGAAAAGGTGTACCGCTGAGGGAAGGAGTGTGCCGCTAAAGGGTGTGTCACTGGGGCAGTCAGGGGTGTACCGCTGAGGGTTCAAGGGGCGTGCCGCTGAGGGGCAATAGGGGTGTACCTCTGGGGGTTCAAGGGATTGAGCCGGGGAAGGCTTTGAAGCGTGCCGCTGAAGGCTGGGAGGAGTGTGCCGGCGAAGGGATTGGACGAGTATGCCTTTGGAAGATGGCTGGAGTGTACCGTTGAAGGGCCAATTAGGGCGTGATGGTGGAGGTTCAATCAGTCTTTGACTCTTTATTTTAAGGCTTTTCTTTTCTTCTTGTTTTAATTTGTATGTAGTTTTATATAAACTTCTCCCTTGTTCTGTTCTGTTTGGCCTCTCTGCCATAAGTCGGAAGTTCGGCCTGTCGTGGCATTGATCAGTTCGGTTCTTATCATGGTACCGGCAGTGGCTTGATTAGTTGGAAGGCTTCATCATCAATTATTCTGTTCGTTTGTTGCCTCCTTTTGCCTTATTTACCATGTTGTTATTTTCTGACAAAAATTCGGCAGCATCTCCTCTTGACCCGGGGCGTAAGGGAGATAAAGGGAACGCGACCACATGGAGTGGCGGAACCCGACAACTGGAGGTGGGCGCCCGAGGGCAGCAACACCTTTATGGGGCCTCGGAAAATCCGGAGAAAACCGTGAACGGAGGGCTTCTAGTACTAGGCATAATGGGCTGGGGGTTGGCAGCTGAGAGCGTACCGCTGAGGCACCAGGGGAAGGTGTACCGCTGGGGCCAGAAAGTGTGTCGCTGAGGGCCAAAGGGGTGTACCGGCCAAGGGCAACAGGGTGTGCCACTGAGGGCCAATAGGGGTGTGTCGTTGAGGGCCAGAAGGGCGTACCGGCCAAGGGCCAACGGGGCGTGCCGCTGAGGGCCAAAAGGTGTGCCGGCCAAGGGCCGGAAAGGTGCATCGCTGGAGGACTAGCAGGGAGCTAAGTATGTGGGCTGGGAGGCTTGCATGTTTTTCAGGAAAAGAAGGGGAATTCATGGCCGGGGGTGGGCTGCTGGAAATGAGTGGAGGACCCACAAGGCCAGGCTTCAAAGGGGAGGCATCACCTTGATACGGTGACTCGAAAGAAACCGGAGAAACGGAGAAAATGGACAACACACGGCATGCATTGTGAAGGCGGGAGTAGACCATCAGACGTAGTAGGGAAGACCCAAGAAAGGTGACTTTTCATTCATGGGAAGCAAAGAGCCGAGGCCCTACATACACATTGACGGACACACCCAAGCCAAGGCTACGGGCAAGAAAGAAAACACAAAAGCAAAGGAAAGGGAAGAGGAAAGCAAGGAAAACCATGGAAGGGAAGGTGTTGGGGTTGAAGTGGGGACGATCGTCCACCCCCCCCTTCTCCAACACTTCCCCCCTGTTACATCAAGCCCTTCTTCTCTCTTACTCTCTCTTCTTCCCGGTGGCCGTCGGAGGGAGCTCACGCCGGAACGCCTCCTCCTCTCTTCTCTTTTTTCTCCGTGTGTGTGTCTCTGTCCGTCTCTTTCTCCTTCTTCCCTTTCTCCTCTGTCTGAGCCTCCGTCCGCCTGAGTCTCGTCCCTTTTGCCAGTTGAAGCGGGGGTCTTTTTATACTCCCTGCCGTCGGAGCTTTGAGCACGACCGTCGAAGGCGGGAAGCAGCTCCGTCATGATGATCAAGTTTGACTCTTCCGTCCTGGGTGTCAGGGGACTAGCCTGCGTGGCCCAGTCATTGGTCGACACCTCGGATCGGCCACTGCGCGCCGAAGATGCGTAGGGCATGGGCACCACGTCGCTCGGCCGTTGAAAGTGCCTCACGCTGTGCCGTTGGCGGGCTGCACAAGCGTGCCGTAGGAGAGCCAAAAAGGCGTGCCGTTGGAGCCTCCTGAGGGCGTACCGCTGAAGCCCATTTGGGCATGCCGCTGAAGGCCCTGGGGGCGTGCCGCTGAAGGCCCTGAGGGCGTGCCGCTGAAGCCCTTGGGGCGTGCCGCTGAAGGCCCTGGGGGCGTGCCGCTGAAGGCCTATTGGGGCGTGCCGCTGAAGGCCCTGGGGCGTGCTGCTGAAGCCCTTGGGGCGTGCCGCTGAAGGCCCTGGGGGCGCCGCTGAAGGCCATTGGGGGCGTGCCGCTGAAGCCCATTGGGGCGTGCCGCTGAAGGCCATTGGGGGCGTGCCGCTGAAGGCCAAAATTGGGCGTGTTTCTGACCCCGTTCTGAGCCCGTTATGGACACGAGTCGTGGCCTGTTTGGCTTTTCTCGAGGCTCACGGATTGTGGGCCTTTTTGTGCTTGGTTTCTCTTCACTGTCGTGACTCCTGGAGGCGACTTCACGACAATCTCTCCTGGGGCTTATTTACTCGGGCCGTTGTTGATACTGGGCCGAGTAGGATATCATGGGTGTGCAATTTTGGTGTCCACAACATCCCAATGTGGTTCCAACTTCTTAATTTCAGCTTCCATTTCAAGAACCAATTCATCAAGATATTTTCCTAATATTTCCTTAGGGGTGGGTGGAAGTACTCCACGACCAAGTTGTTGAGCTTCAGTTATCATATTCTTGAAATGATGGTCACCTCCAACATTGGCTGGAATGTGATTGTAGATAAAAAATTTTGATACCACCTTTACAAGAGACTCTTTAAAATTTCCTTTACTCAACATTGATTGTATTCTTTGTTATTTGGCATCATCAGATTTGTATTTTCTATACTCTATATGTGGTTTAGAAATCCTCATACTTGAACTACGGCGCATAAAATCAGCTATGCCCCATTTGGCTTTCTTACCAGTTCCACTAGTACCAGCTCCAGGCTCTGGCACTTCTTCACCATCATCATCAGACTCACCATCATCATCATCCCTTCCCATTTGACGCAACTCTTCCATAATCTGCTCTCTATTTGCTGTTTGTTTCATAGCTTTCTTGCCCTTCTGTTCTTTAGCTTCTTTTAATTGTTTACGAACTTCAGGTGGACAACTCGGACACTTGGTTACATCTTGTCCTTTTTTTCCAATCAAATGATTCTTTAATCTTGTAACACCACCTGCCTTCATTACCTTCCGACAAAAATTACATTCCGATCCCCTTCCTACAGGCTTCCCATATTGCCAACCTATGTCTTCAGAAGACATGTTTCTGAATCTCTGATGGAAAAAAACATAAATAATATATCATATGTAAAACAAAAAATAAACAAACAACACCATGTCTCAATTATATCATACACCTCACTAACAATAACATGAACCAAAAAAATATTGCAGCAAATATAAAATTATACCTTCTGAAATTTAAGTAATTCTTCAAGAATTCGCTATTTTCCGAAGACCGCTGCCACTTTTATCAACAATTTCGACGAAATAAACTAAAGCAATTAACAAAAAAATTAACATTAAATTATAAACTATAAAAAATTCCATAATTTTTTTTCTGTCTCCTCCCTCTCCGTCTGTCTCTCTCGCCCTCTCTACAGACAGAGAGTGATTGAGAGGGACACACACAGACAGAGGGAGAGAGAGAGAGAGAGAGAGAGAGAGAGAGAGAGAGAGAGAGAGAGACGGAGGGTGGGAGACAGAGAGAGGGGGGAGGAGAGATCGGGGGTCGGCGGGAGAGAGACAGAGGGACAGAGAGAGGGAGAGAGAGTGAGGGTGTCTGTAACCCACCCTCCCTCTCCCTGCCGGGGGGCAGATCTCGGGGACGGGGGGGAGAGACAGACAGAGAGAGGGAGAGAGAGATCGGGGGACGGGGGGGAGAGACAGACAGAGAGTGATTGAGAGGGACAGAGAGAGAGAGAGAGAGACGGAGGGTGGGAGACAGAGGGCGGGAGGAGAGATCGGGGGCCGGGGGGGAGAGACAGACAGAGGGACAGAGAGAGAGTGTGTGTGTATGAGGGAGTGTGGTAGGCGGGGAGAGAGAGGGTAGGAGACAGAGAGACTGAGAGAGTGTCGCGGAGAGAGAGAGAGAGAGACGGAGGGTGGGAGATAGAGAGATCGGCGGCCGGGGGGAGAGACAGAGGGTGGGAGGCGGGGAGAGTGTCGGTGAGACAGACACACACACCCAGAGAGAGAGAGAGAGACGGAGGGTGGGAGACAGAGAGAGGGCGGGAGGAGAGATCGGGGGCCGGGGGGAGAGACAGACAGAGGGACAGAGAGAGGGAGAGAGAGTGAGGGAGGCGGGGAGAGGGAGGGTGGGTTACAGAGAGTGTGGACGGGGGGAGAGAGAGAGAGAGACGGAGGGTGGGAGAGAGAGAGAGAGAGGGAGATAGTGATCGGCGTCCGGGGGGGAGACAGAGAGGGACAGAGAGAGAGAGAGCAGGAGTGTGGGAGGAGAGACGTGGGGGGAGAAAGAAAGAGAGACGGAGAGAGAGGGAGGTTGGGAGACGACCGGAGATGGGGGAGAAGGATGGGGAAGGAGGAAGACGGGGCGGGGGGGAAGGAGAAGGCGCATGAGGAAGGTGGCACCGTGGCATACCGGAGAGAGGGGGAGCGCCGATCGACCGTCCGCTGAGAGATCCGATGCCAGCGAGGTCCGTCGACGCGATCGGCGGGCGGGGAGGGCAGCTCCGGCGACTGCGTGCGTGCGGCTGTGGAGCTGGGGTGGGGCGTGAGGGCTGCTCGAAGCCTCGAATATGTCACGGGGGAGGGAGGGTTTAACTGTTTAAGCCTTTAAGGCTTTAACCGCGGACCCGAGTCACCTGACCGGACCGGCCGGTTCCGCCTGCGCCCGAACGCCCCGCCTCCCGCCCGAACGAACCCCGCCTTCTGCCCGAACGAACCCCGCCGAAGCATGAGACCTCGGCGTCGCCTCGCGCCTCGTGGACGCGGCGAGACCGAGATCTCGCCGAGATCTCGCGAGACGGCGAACCATACTATCGACAGAAGCTGGAGCTTTTGGCTTCACCGGCTCTAGACGGCTTGTGAACCGGAGGGCGCTGGATAAGACCCCGAGCGATACAAAATTCAAACAACGGCTCAGTATGGGCCTTGACAAATGAATATGGAGCTTCCATCTGCTGCGCCAATCTCATCACGTGTGTTTTACCTTTGGATTCCGCAGAGGGTTGGTTTGCCTTGGTTCCCTGAGAGCAAATCTCATTTGTCTGAGTCTGGGGATAAGTATGGGCTTTTGAAGGAAAAGCGAGATGTCTGAGTAGAACATCCCTTTCTCGTAATAGCTCTTGTACAAAAGCCTTTAATGTCTGGTTCTCATGTCTCAATAGCTTTATTGTATCGGCAGGGTCCCCTTCCTGTTCAGTGATAGGGACATTAGCGTTATCCAATATGGGGCGTTCTGCTTCTGTGATATTAAGCCCGGCTAACTGACTCAAGGCTTCCTGCCCAGCTTCGCCAAGCTCTCGCAAAGCGAGCTGTAGGACGATGACCTCCTCATCCCCGGACTTGACATTATGGCAGTGCAGGCCATTAACATCGGGGACTTCTGGCCCGAATTCTTCTTTTCCCTCAATTATGCAAGGAGCATTCCCCTGAGTAAGATTGGAATGGTCGGGAGGGGCGAGGTCTCGACGGTATTTATAGCGTAATAGACTCTAAAGTCTGGCTCGGGGTCGTAACCTAGCCCTCTTCGATCATTCCTGGCAAAGGGAGGCTGCCCTCTGATTGAGGAGGGCGCCAAAGCTGTTGGAAGTAATTACGCCGAGCAGCTTGTTCTGCCTGTGGGATATTCTGCTTCTGACACATCTGTTTAATGCGCTGAGCCATATCAGGCATTTCTTGGACAGACTCGAGCGTTCTTGGGCCGCTCGCTCCAGCCGAAGTCGTCGTCCGAGGGGACATGAGGCACCATGTCTCCTTTGTAAAAGATAATGGGCTTAAGACGCCCCTTAGTTTTCTTCTTCCCTTTAGCTTGATATGTGACAATGAATGTCTTTAGGGTCTCGACCCCATGCTCCTGTTGCATCTCTATGGTTTTGATGATGTCTCACACTATAAATCAATCTTCTATCTCTAGATTAATGCTGTTCCATTGTTTCATCTATCTACACTGTTTGGTTAATATCAACAGCAGTGGGTCGACTCATCAGCAAGGGTGGGTCGACGCATCAGAGCATTGATAGTTGGGCACAAAGTCTATACAACAGCTTGATCCATTTAGTCTGTACATTGGCATATCTACTTCATGTCTATACACTGGCTGCTGCATTGTCTTGAAGTCTACACATCCGATAGTGTAAGTCTATACATCGTTCAGAGTCTTGTTTGCAAAGTCTGAACATTGCTTCAGAGATAGCTTCAGCAAAGTCTATACATTCGGTTCCTTGGGCAAAGTCTATACATCGCTTAGTCTGCACATTGTCTTCAGCCCAAGTGTTCAAAGCCAAGTCTATACAACGCCAACCCAACACATTGAACAGCTCTCCAAGTCTATACACTAGACTTCTTTTTCTCTAAGTCTATACACTGGTCTGTGATTCACCAACTCTGTACATTCGATATCTTTTCCTACGCATTGGGCAAGTCCATACACTCAACATTTCCCTACGCTTTCCTGGCCAAGTCTGTACATCACTAAGTGTGTACATTGCATGCTGCTCAAACGTTCAATGTCTTCAAAGTCTGTACAGCGTCCGTCTCAGCCAACGTCTCACGCTGTGTCTTAGGCAAGTCTGTACATCGGCCTCAGTCGTTCAAGTCTATACATTGAACTGCTCTTCAAAGTCTGTACAGCGTCCGTCTCAGCCAGCGTCTCACGCTGTGTCTTAGGCAAGTCTGTACATCGGCCTCAGTCGTTCAAGTCTATACATTGAACTGATCTTCAAAGTCTGTACAGCGTCCGTCTTACCCAGCGTCTCATGCTGCGTCTTAGGCAAGTCTGTACATCGGCCTCAGTCGTTCAAGTCTATACATTGAACTGATCTTCAAAGTCTGTACAACGTCCGTCTTACCCAGCGTCTCATGCTGCGTCTTAGGCAAGTCTGTACATCGGCTTCATTCGCTCAAGTCCACACATACACAGTGGTTCATCAAGTCTATACATCCACTTGAGCTTCACCAAGTCTGTACAACGCTGAAGTCTTCATAAGTCTGTACAGTGCTTGAGCTTCACAAAGTCTATACATCGCTTCAAGCGATTCAAGTCTATACAGACTGCCTTTACATTCAGAGTCTGTACATCGGTTCATCAGCCGATCGTTTCATTCAGAAATCTCCAAGTCTGTACAGCCAAGTGTCTAATGCATCGTCTCACTCTGGCAAAGTCTATACAGTGCTCACAGCACATTGGTTTAAAGTCTGAACACTGGCTCAAGCATGTCGAAGTGTATACATCTCCGTTGGGGTTCAAGTCAGTTCATTGCTCACCGTCTTATTAAGAGTCTCACACAGGTTCCAAGTCTGTACACTGGTTAGGCTTCGTGAAGTCTATACAGTGGCAGAAGCTTTGTTAAGTGTACACATTAGTAAGGCTTGTTTGCTTTGTTCTTCTTAAGTCTATACAATGCATACACATGCGATTGTTCATAGTCTATACACTGACATTCGTCTACATTATTCATAAGTCTATACACTACCTTCACACATGCGCCTCTTTCATTAAGTCTGTACACTCTCTCACGTTGTACACACTTAATCTGTTGAAGGTTCTGAAGTATATACATTCATGTTAATAGCCTGAACTAACTAAGTCTATACATTCCATCTGTCTGTCTGCAGGCGATTCAGGCTGATGATTGGGCACGTGAATCGAGGTTGGCACCTGGCACGTGATCCAAGACAACAGGCGCATGACACGTGGATGGCAACCTGGTCAGGATGCTGCCATGTGGTCGAAATTCAAATGATCTGGCCAAAAAGTGCATGGGCGGGAACCTGGCAGTCACACGCCAATATCTGCTATAAATATAGAGCTTCATCCTTCAGTTGAAGCTCGATCGTGAATAGAGAAAGTAGAAGCCATTGGTGAGAGTTTGCACGATCCAGAAAAGAAAAAGAGCAGAGAGTTCCAGATCCGAGAGGAGGTTGTTCGAGAGAGAGAGCAGTGTGTGTGGATTGATGAATTGCTTCATTTGAAGCTACATTTGTATTGGGTTTTCAGAACCGTTTTCTTCTTCATTGGTTTTTGTTTCTACTTTGCTTTCGTTTCATTTCGTTCATCCTTCTGATTTGAATTGTTTTCCCTCCGGTGTGTGGAGGAAGGGAGTATCACTCCGGTTTTCCTCTGTGTTGCAGAGGAAGAGAGATCGGTGATCTCTGGTGGTGTTAGTGACTGGTTGTCATTAACAGTTTCCCTCCGGTGTGTGGAGGAAGGGAGAGGATTCTCCGTTTGTGTTCTAGCTGGGAGCTAGAACAGGTTTCAAGTTCTGTGGGTAGCAGAACTTGGTTGAGGGATTTGTTTCCCTTGGTGTTCAAGCTGTGTGGCAGCATGTTGTTCGCAGACTGAGTCTGCATTGATCTAGCATCGTCTAGTGGAATCCTCACTCTAGTTGGAGTGAGGGGTGGATGTAGATTGCGGACTGCAATCGAACCACCTAAAAATCGAGTGCCTCCTCTGTGGTTTGCTACTGTTATCTACGCTCTTCATCTGCTCGTCTCTTGCTTCCATGTGATCAGTTCTCATTCTCATTTACATTTCTCTGTGTACGGTTTAAGGAGGTGCGTTAGCAGTAGAAATTATTTTCCGCCTAAGTTTATACAAATTGGGAGTGATCTATTCATCCCCCCCCTTCTATATCACTCTTGCTGCGCTAACAATTGGTATCAGAGCCAGGTTTACGCCATGTGGACGAACGGTCAAGGGAATGCTGGTGGTCCTAGAACCTTCATGGCCGAAGGTCAATCCATTAGTCGCCCTCCTTATTTCGATGGTAGTAACTATCTGTTTTGGAAGAACAGGATGGAAGTGTTCATCAGGGCTCAGAGTCATAAACTGTGGAGAGTAATCACGGTGGGGCCATATGATCTGCCACCAAACGAGGATGCTTGGACAGATGACCATGTCAAGCTCTCTTCACTCAACTGGACGGCGCTGAACATCATCCAGTGTGCTGTTCATCCAGAGGAATATGCTCGTATATCTGCATACAGAACTGCCAAGCGAATGTGGGATGAGCTGCAATTGATCTATGAAGGTACAGCTCAAGTGAAAGCCTCGAAGGTAAATCTCTACACTTCTAAGTATGAAATGTTTAAGATGAATGCAGACGAGAATATAACTGAGATGTATGCCAGGTTGTCTTTAATCACAAATACTCTTAAAGGGCTAGGGAAGGATCTTGCTGAGGCAGATATAGTCAGGAAAATCCTTAGATCTTTATCCCCGGCATGGCACACTAAGGCCATTGTGATTGAGGAGTCAAAAGATTTGACTATCTTGACTGTGAATGAACTCATAGGATCTCTTATGACCTATGAGATGAATTTCAAAGGAGGTGGAGAAGGAAGTGAGAGGAAGGGTAAGAATGTGGCTCTAAGGGCATCCCGCAACAAGGGTAGCAACAGTGGGAGCAGCAGCAGTAGCCCCGAGTCTGAGTCCGAGCTTGAAGGTTTGTCAAATCTCGACCAGGAGGAGCAGGCAATGCTCACTAGACAGTTCAGAAAATTTCTGAAGAAAAAGGGAAAGACCTTTAGGAAGAAGAAGCCACACCCTTTCAACAAGAATGCTGAATTTACTAGTTACAGGGATAAAAATCCTAAGAGACTAACTTGTTTTAATTGTAACAAACAGGGACATATGAAAGGCGAATGCCCAGACCTCCAGAAGAAGGGTCCCTATCTTCAGAAGAAAAACATAAAGGTGCAGAAGAAGAAGAAGCCACAGGCGATGGTCTGCACATGGAGCGAGGAAGAAGAAGACCCAGAAGAAGCTTCCTCAGAAGAATATGAAGATGGAATTTGCCTTATGGCAAACAGTGAAGAGGAGGTAATAAACGTTTTTGAAAATTTCTCAATTGATGACTGGGAGGATGCTTATGGTGACTTGCTAGATAAATTTAATTCCCTTAGCAAGAGCACAGAGTTCTGAAAAGAAAATTTAACACAAATGTTGAAGAACAAACTCTGATCTGTGAGGAAAATGAGAAGCTAAAAGAACAACTAGAAGAAATGACCTCACTAAGGAAAGAAAATGATAAGCTCAAGGAAGAAACTCAAGAAAGTCAAAAACAGCTCAATGAATTCAAAACTAAAATTGAAGAAAGCATGAATGAAATTAGAGTGAATTCAGAGAAATATGAAGCTGTGAAGAAAGTAAATGTTGAACTCCTAAAGAACTCTGAGTTCCTTCAAAAGGAGCTGGAAGACAAACAGAAAGTCTTAGAAAAGTTTGTCCAAGGAAAGACTAGCCTAGATGCTATACTAGGGACTAGGGTCAATTTGAATAAGGAAGGTCTAGGCTATGACCCAACCAACAAGAGACCCTTGCAATTCAAGACCATCACCTTCTGCCCAGAGAAGGGAAAAGAAAAGCTGGACACACCATCCAGCTCAAATAGCTCTAAGGAAATTCAAGGTCCTAAAGAAAACACAAAAATCAGTACTGGACAACCATTTAAGATGGGAATGAATTTTATGAAGAATAACACTAAGCCCACCTACCAGAACACAAATGGTAGATGGACCAAGAAAGTAAATCAGAATAAGAGCTGGAATTACAACAATCAGATGGGTCCAAACAGGACCTACTGGAGAAATAACTTTCATGGTCAAAGATATGCTAATCAACAAGCCTACAGGAAATTTCCGAGGAATAGGAAGACTAATGAATGGAATAGAACTCACTTCTCCAGTTCAGCTGGATTCAACTTTAATAAACCAGAAAGGAAGGTGCCAGAGAAAACCATGCTGAAACAAATCTGGATACCTAAACACTTGATCAGAGATTTGAACAATGTCATTGGACCCAACTCATCTTGGGTTCCAAATCACTCTGCTTGATGTATCTGTGTAGGTCGGCCTGGCAGCTGAAGACAACAAGTGGTACCTCGACAGTGGCTGCTCCAGGCATATGACAGGAGACCGATCCAAGTTTAGCAAGATAGAGATGAAGCCAGGGGGTCTGGTCAAGTTTGGAGGAAAGAACAAAGGTAAAATAATTGGAGTTGGAACAGTAGGTAAGTCTTCCACAAACTCCATTGAAAAAGTCTTACTTGTGGAAGGACTTCAACACAACCTGATTAGCATTAGTCAATTATGTGACAGGGGTCACAAGGTTGTATTTGATGATAGCTCATGCAAAATCCTTGAAACAAATTCTGACATGGTTAAATTTGTAGCCAACAGGATTAATAATGTCTACATTGTAGACTTAGATGAGAAATCTGAATCTACTATTTGCTTATCTGCCAATTCTGAAAATGATGCCTTTGAATGGCATAGACGTCTAGGTCATGCTAGCTTTTCAACCTTAAATAAATTGGTCAAGCATGATTTAGTTAGAGGCATGCCTAGAATTAAATTCAACTCAATATCAAAAGCATGTGATGCCTGTGCTCTAGGCAAACAGACCAGAAATTCTTTTAAATTAAGATCTGAGCCATTGTCTTCTAGACCAATGGAACTTCTTCATATGGACCTTTTCGGTCCAACTAGAACTCAGAGTCTTAATGGAAACAGATTTGGCTATGTCATCATAGATGACTTCTCTAGATATTCATGGATATTTTTCTTAGCAAATAAGAGTGATGCATTTCAAAAGTTTAATCTGTTTTTCAATAAGGTCAAACAAGAAGGGAAGTACAAGGTTAGTTCTATTCAATCTGACCATGGAGGTGAGTTTGAAAACTCTATGTTTGCTGATCTTTGTGACAAAGAAGGACTAACTCACAGGTTTTCTTCTCCCAGGACACCTGAACAAAATGGGATTGTGGAGAGAAGAAATAGAACAGTGGTGGAGATGGCCCGAACCATGTTGATTGAAAGTAAATTACCTAGAAGGTTTTGGGCAGAAGCGGCCAATACAGCAACCTACATAATCAACAGGGCCATGGTAAGACCCATACACAAGAAAACACCCTATGAGCTTCTAAAAGGTAAGAAACCAAACTTGTTTCATTTCAGAATTTTTGGAGCAAAATGTTTTATTCATAACAATGATAAGAAAGATTTAGACAAGTTTGAAGCCAAGAGTTCACTTGGAATATTCTTGGGTTACTCTGAAGTGTCAAGGGCATATAGGGTATTTAACATATCAGATCAGAAAGTGGAAGAGTCTTCACACATCCTTTTTAGTGAAAAGAAAGATGTTTCTAATGTTGAAAATCTTGACAGGGATTCCAATCATGGTGGAGATTTTCTAGAAGATCAACAAGAAGAAGAGAAGACTCAGCAGAGTGGAGAAACAAATTCCCCAAATCAGGAAGGTACAAGAGAAACAGGTGAGTCTTCAACAAATATTAGATTTCTTAAAGACCATCCTTTAGATAAAGTCATAGGCAATCCTGAAGATCCTCTTCGGACTAGGTCTCATTTTAGAAACGTGAATAATGATGACTTAATTGCATTAGTCTCACAAATTGAACCCAAAACAGTAGAAGAGGCCTTAGCTGATCAAGCTTGGGTCAATGCTATGTGTGAGGAATTAGGTCAATTTGAAAGGAATAATGTCTGGGAGCTTGTCCCAAGACCTGATGGTATAAATATCATAGGAACCAAGTGGGTGTTCAAAAATAAGATGAATGAAGATGGAATCATCTCGAGGAATAAGGCCAGATTAGTAGCCAAAGGCTACTGTCAGGAATTTGGTGTAGACTTTGATGAATCCTATGCACCTGTTGCTAGGATGGAAGCAATAAGATTGTTGCTTGCCTTTGCATGCTCAAAGAATATAAAACTCCAACAAATGGATGTTAAAAGTGCCTTTTTAAATGGAGTTATTAAAGAAGAAGTTTTTGTTGAACAACCTCCTGGATTTCAATATTCTCCTCAACCTAACCAAGTTTTCAGGTTAAACAAAGCCTTGTATGGTCTAAAGCAGGCTCCAAGAGCTTGGTATGAAAGATTGTCTGAATTTCTGATCAGCAAGGGCTACAAAAGAGGTAAAGTTGATCAGACTTTATTTACCAAGGGCATGAATAAAGATCTCATCATAGTTCAGGTATATGTAGATGACATTGTATTTGGATCAACTAAGCATGAACTATGTGATGAATTTTCTATCATGATGTCTGCTGAATTTGAAATGAGCCTGGTTGGTGAACTAAAATATTTTCTTGGATTGCAGGTATAGCAGCTAGAAGATGGGTGCTTCATCAACCAAACCAAATACACAATGGAACTGTTCAAAAGGTTTGGCATGGAAAACTTAAAGCACATTACTACACCCATGGGCACCAATACTTCATTGGATGCAGATGAGACAGGTAAAGAAGTAAATGCCAAACTTTATAGAGGTATGATTGGATCACTTCTTTACTGGACAGCCTCTAGACCAGATATACAATTTAGTGTAGGAATGTGTGCAAGGTATCAATCTAGACCTACTGAACTACACTTAGCTGCAGTTAAGAGAATCTTCAGATATTTGTCAGCTAGTCATTCTCTTGGTTTATGGTTTCCTGCATCTCACACACTTAACTTAGTAGCATACACAGATGCTGATTATGCAGGCTGTAAACTAGACAGGAAAAGCACTAGTGGCCATTGTGAATTCTTGGGTGGGTGTTTAGTGTCTTGGGGCTCCAAGAAACAACATTCTGTGGCCCTCTCCACTGCAGAAGCTGAGTATGTGGCTGCAGGGAGTTGTGGAACGCAAGTAATATGGATTAAACACCAGCTTCAGGACTACCAAGTAGACCTGGGGTGCACACCAATTTATTGTGATAATACTAGTGCCACCAATCTTGCTAAAAATCCTGTTTTGCATTCACGAACCAAACACATAGAGATAAGACATCATTTTATAAGAGATGAGGTGTCTAAGAATAATTTTGAACTGATTCATGTAGGGACAGATAATCAGATTGCTGACATATTCACAAAACCTCTGGATAATGAAAAATTCACCACGTTGAGAAGAGAATTAGGCTTATACAAATTGTCATAATTATGAAGCCTGCTCTTGTTGTGTGGGGGAGTTGTGTTTGTCTGGAAATTAGCCTTCTTTCATGCTGGTTTAAGGGGGAGTTCAGAATGCTTACTGGTTAGCTTTCAGAAATACTTTGAGTAAGGGGAAGCTTTGAGATTATGCTGAAATGTTTTATTAAGGAATGCTATGTCTTAGGGGGAGCTGAGTTGTGATGTGAGAAGAGAAGTTCTTTGACAGATTCAAAAGGGCTGTCCAAATGTGTAACTTTGCTGGTCTTGCATGACTGATCTAGAGTGGTTCTCTCAGACAGTAGAGTGTCACTTATCTCTTAAGTCTATAAGTCAGTGACTCTAATCTTCATATTAGAATCCTTCCTTTAGTACTTCTTCAGAGATTTGGACTAATTGCATAAAGTATATCTTCCTACATTGTCATTGATTCTGGTTCAGGCCAAAAACTTGTATGTCTTGATATCTGACCCAATCAACTTGAAATCTAGACTTCAAGACTCAATTGAAGAAATAGTCCTCTTGGTATTGTTTTCAATCATTCTATCTCTTTAACTCAAGGGCTTAACTGAACAAAAATGTTCTGTTTTGATCACTGAGAAACTGGGAGCTTCATCAATGAAATGAATTTTTCTCCCATGTCATGAGGTGTCAAATGCTTAAAATGAATGAAAAGACATGACAGAGCAATGGTGGCTTGCTGGTGAGTAACTGGGGACTCTGGCCTCTAATCAAGGTGTTTCCTCATGTCAAAAGCCACAGTTACTATCTCTGTTCCCTAATAACAAAAAAAAAAGGGAAGTAATGAGGTACTCACTCTGAGTAACTGGAGATTCAGGCCTCTAATCAAGGTGTCTCTCTAATGTCAAAGGAGTGAACTACCAACTTACTCATTAATCTTCTTGAAAATCATCTCCAACAAAAAATTCCTTGTTGTTATACAACTAATGGATTGCTTGTCTTCAATACCTTGAGAACACCTCTCTGATTTAGTCTCTTACTGTCTTGTGGGATAGTTGAATGATCAGCTATATTTGCCATACTTGTGAACTCCTGCTCTAAATCATCCACTATGTATGCTGATAAACTTGTCTATCACTCTACTTCTCTATTAAGTACTGAAGTATAAAGAATCTTCTCTTGAGATTAGAAACTCACTTATTTTCTTAAGACCTACTCGTGACTTTCTGCACTAAGAAGTTACTGCCCTTACTCCTCATGTTTCCAGCACTGTCATACATTCTGTAGTTCTTTTTGCTGATGTCAAAGGGGGAGAGAAGTTTGCAATTTCAGTGAGAAGTTCTGTAATATCAGTGAGTCTTGGATTTGTCTTGAGCTTTGGGGGAGTCATGTTGCTTCGTGGAAGATATGGTTAGGAATTGTGGGGGAGATGAGAGTGTGTTGTAGGGATTGTATAATTCATCTGCATGTGCATGCCTTGAATTTAATATGTTTGTTGCAGCTGATATAAATCTCATGTTGAACATTGATATTGCTTGATTAATAGTGTTGTCATCATCAAAAAGGGGGAGATTGTTGCATCTCTATGGTTTTGATGATGTCTCACACTATAAATCAATCTTCTATCTCTAGATTAATGCTGTTCCATTGTTTCATCTATCTACACTGTTTGGTTAATATCAACAGCAGTGGGTCGACTCATCAGCAAGGGTGGGTCGACGCATCAGAGCATTGATAGTTGGGCACAAAGTCTATACAACAGCTTGATCCATTTAGTCTGTACATTGGCATATCTACTTCATGTCTATACACTGGCTGCTGCATTGTCTTGAAGTCTACACATCCGATAGTGTAAGTCTATACATCGTTCAGAGTCTTGTTTGCAAAGTCTGAACATTGCTTCAGAGATAGCTTCAGCAAAGTCTATACATTCGGTTCCTTGGGCAAAGTCTATACATCGCTTAGTCTGCACATTGCCTTCAGCCCAAGTGTGCAAAGCCAAGTCTATACAACGCCAACCCAACACATTGAATAGCTCTCCAAGTCTATACACTAGACTTCTTTTTCTCTAAGTCTATACACTGGTCTGTGATTCACCAACTCTGTACATTCGATATCTTTTCCTACGCATTGGGCAAGTCCATACACTCAACATTTCCCTACGCTTTCCTGGCCAAGTCTGTACATCACTAAGTGTGTACATTGCATGCTGCTCAAACGTTCAATGTCTTCAAAGTCTGTACAGCGTCCGTCTCAGCCAGCGTCTCACGCTGTGTCTTAGGCAAGTCGGTACATCGGCCTCAGTCGTTCAAGTCTATACATTGAACTGCTTTTCAAAGTCTGTACAGCGTCCGTCTCAGCCAGCGTCTCACGCTGTGTCTTAGGCAAGTCTGTACATCGGCCTCAGTCGTTCAAGTCTATACATTGAACTGATCTTCAAAGTCTGTACAGCGTCCGTCTTACCCAGCGTCTCATGCTGCGTCTTAGGCAAGTCTGTACATCGGCCTCAATCGTTCAAGTCTATACATTGAACTGATCTTCAAAGTCTGTACAGCGTCCGTCTTACCCAGCGTCTCATGCTGCGTCTTAGGCAAGTCTGTACATCGGCTTCATTCGCTCAAGTCCACACATCCACAGTGGTTCATCAAGTCTATACATCCACTTGAGCTTCACCAAGTCTGTACAACGCTGAAGTCTTCATAAGTCTGTACAGTGCTTGAGCTTCACAAAGTCTATACATCGCTTCAAGCGATTCAAGTCTATACAGACTGCCTTTACATTCAGAGTCTGTACATCGGTTCATCAGCCGATCGTTTCATTCAGAAATCTCCAAGTCTATACAGCCAAGTGTCTAATGCATCGTCTCACTCTGGCAAAGTCTATACAGTGCTCATAGCACATTGGTTTAAAGTCTGAACACTGGCTCAAGCATGTCGAAGTGTATACATCTCCGTTGGGGTTCAAGTCAGTTCATTGCTCACCGTCTTATTAAGAGTCTCACACAGGTTCCAAGTCTGTACACTGGTTAGGCTTCGTGAAGTCTATATGGTGGCAGAAGCTTTGTTAAGTGTACACATTAGTAAGGCTTGTTTGCTTTGTTCTTCTTAAGTCTATACAATGCCTACACATGCGCTTGTTCATAGTCTATACACTGCCATTCATTTGCATTGTTCATAGTCTATACACTGACATTCGTCTACATTGTTCATAAGTCTATACACTACCTTCACACATGCGCCTCTTTCATTAAGTCTGTACACTCTCTCACGTTGTACACACTTAATCAGTTGAAGTTTCTGAAGTATATACATTCATGTTAATAGCCTGAACTAACTAAGTCTATACATTCCATCTGTCTGTCTGCAGGTGATTCAGGCTGATGATTGGGCACGTGAACCAAGGTTGGCACCTGGCACGTGATCCAAGATAACAGGCGCATGACACGTGGATGGCAACCTGGTCAGGATGCTGCCATGTGGTCGAAATTCAAATGATCTGGCCAAAAAGTGCATGGGCGGGAACCTGGCAGCCACACGCCAATATCTGCTATACATATAGAGCTTCTTCCTTCAGTTGAAGCTCGATCGTGAATAGAGAAAGCAGAAGCCATTGGTGAGAGTTTGCACGATCCAGAAAAGAAAAAGTGCAGAGTTCCAGATCCGAGAGGAGGTTGTTCGAGAGAGAGAGCAGTGTGTGTGGATTGATGAATTGCTTCATTTGAAGCTACATTTGTATTGGGTTTTCAGAACCGTTTTCTTCTTCATTGGTTTTTGTTTCTACTTTGCTTTCGTTTCATTTCGTTCATCCTTCTGATTTGAATTGTTTTCCCTCCGGTGTATGGAGGAAGGGAGTGTCACTCCGGTTTTCCTCTGTGTTGCAGAGGAAGAGAGATCGGTGATCTCTGGTGGTGTTAGTGACTGGTTGTCATTAACAGTTTCCCTCCGGTGTGTGGAGGAAGGGAGAGGATTCTCCGTTTGTGTTCTAGCTAGGAGCTAGAACAGGTTTCAAGTTCTGTGGGTAGCAGAACTTGGTTGAGGGATTTGTTTCCCTTGGTGTTCAAGCTGTGTGGCAGCATGTTGTTTGCAGACTGAGTCTGCATTGATCTAGCATCGTCTAGTGGAATCCTCACTCTAGTTGGAGTGAGGGGTGGATGTAGATTGCGGACTGCAATCGAACCACCTAAAAACCGAGTGCCTCCTCTGTGGTTTGTTACTGTTATCTACGCTCTTCATCTACTCGTTTCCTTGCTTCCTTGTGATCAGTTCCTCATTCTCATTTACATTTCTCTGTGTACGGTTTAAGGAGGTGCGTTAGCAGTAGAAATTATTTTCCGCCTAAGTTTCTACAAATTGGGAGTGATCTATTCATCCCCCCCCTTCTATATCACTCTTGCTGCGCTAACAGCTCCTCCCATTGGGAGACCAACTGCATGGAGGCAGGAGGTAGGAGGATGCTCTTATCTATTGATTGATTAATGAGGTTGGCTTCAAAGTTGATTTCCCGCCTCTCAAGCCGAGTTGGCTTTGCTGCGGGGGCATCGGCTTGCAGACTGAGTCGATGTAGCCTGGCAAGGTCTTCATTTACCACAAAAAGTTCATCTTCATCTTCTTCCTCAACAATCACCTTTTGCTTTCCTTTATCTTTGACCTCAACTAGGGGTTCAACAGTAGGTTCCCCAAAGTATAGCTGAGCATCAGTCAAATTACATTCATTCGGTCGAAAAGGAGACCTATCAACAAAGACTGTATGTTGCTCCCCGGCCTTCGCATACTTGATGCACTGATGTAGAGTCGAAGGGACGACCCAATTTTCATGAAGTCATAGCCTGCCCAGCAAGGCTTTATATGAAGTACCAGCATTGATGATGCAAAATGTAGCCTTGGTGACAAAAGTGTCTATTGTCACTTCCACCTCCACTTTTCCCAATGCATCCTCAGAATCTTGATTGAATCCCGAGATTTTCACATCATACACCCTTTGAAGATAGGGCATGAGAAATAAAGACTTAAAGGTCTTAAGAGGCATTATATTAACAGAGGCGCCGGGGTCCACAAGGATCCGGTTCAACTAATGCCCATTAATCTTTCCTCGCATGTACAATGGGCGGTTATGACATGGAGAAGACAGCAACATGTCCTTATCAGAGAAAGTGACTGTTGCGGCCAACGCCTCGTATGCCTGTGCTTGAATTTCGGCTACATCAGCCTCATAGACTTCTGGTTCTTGGAGGACTTTGATGAGAGCCTCTCTCAGCTCTTTACTCCAGGCAATGGCCTCCCAAATGGTAACATAGGTTGGCATCCGCTTCATGTGTTGAATGATCTTGCGATCAGCCCGAGCCCGAGCTTGATCTAGTGGAGGGATCATCTCTGCCAGAGGCTTAGGCTGATAAGGGGGCTTTTGGGCCACCTCCAACCTTCCCTGGTCATTTGTTTCTTCTTGGAACAATGGGGCTAAAGATTCTTCTTCAGGAGGCGGAGGCTGTTCACTGTCCTTGCCTGAAGGGCCTGCCTGGGCTGGATCAGCAGGCTGTTGCTGGGAGAGGGAACCAACGTGATCAGTCTCCTCATCCGTTGGATCAAATGGAATAGCACCTAATCTCTCTTGAGAGATCGGCTCGACGGACTCCTCATCCTCGTCTGAGGGGTCGAAGATGAAAGTTTCAGCCCGTACTTGCACCTCGGGGGGCTCCTTAGGTTCTTCTCCTCGAAAGATGATCACTCTTTGGGAGCTGGTTGGCTGGGAATTCCGCCCATTGGAGGATGTTGAATGTCTTCCCCGTCCGCGTCCACGACCTCTACCGCGACCGCGGTTTCGGATTTCCGCATTGCGACTGCGGTAAGTAGCCATAGTGATCCTATCCCCAGCTGCGGAGAAGGTGATATTGTCTTTGCTTGACCCTCGTAAACTTTCTGGTGGAGGGATTGACACCATATTACATGAAAAATTCTTTAGCATTTCCTTTAACTTCTCTATGGTGAGTTCTTCATCTTTGTAGAAGACGAAGAGTTCCTCTGGAATAGAAAGTTTTTCACCCTCCTGAGCTCGCTGGAGCATTTGTCGGAGCCAACTTTTGAGCCGAAATTTGCGTTCGAACTCCTCCCACGGGATATACTTGTCCAGTGGGACAGGCCCGGTTGGGACAGAGGGTATATAGTCTTCTAACTCTTCAATTAACTTTTGAAGTTTCTGCAAAGGGGTTAACTCCTTAGGTGCTTCCATTGCCGCCGCTTGCTCGGCCTGTCTTTTTAGTCTTCTCTTTAAATTCTTCTTCCTGTTCTTCTCCTACTTCTTGGCTCGCGCCAACTCTTCTTGAGACGGGGCAGCCTTTCTCGTGGATGTCTGAGGAATGCCCTTGGCTTTTGAGTTACTAGGCTGGGTCTTTCCTTTAGGTGACTTCAAATGGAGGTTCTTTCTTGGGGTCACAGTAATCCACTCTCCCCCTTGCTCAGGGGTTTGGAAAGTTGTGTTGATTGCCCTCTCAACAATTTCAGGAAGCAATTCTTGAAATTCGGCCACAAAGGGGCCAGAGCCTTGAAGTTTGTATTCCTGTGTTTGTGAGGTGGAAGTCGTGTGGGAAGTTGATGCATGTATAACATTTACCGAAAACGGTGACGCCCCCATGGAGAAGATACCGAGGGAGCTTGAGAACCCTCCTTTAGCTTTATAATCCGCCGGATAATCAAATCCTCGGCTATATTTTTGAAGGTGGGACAATCATAAATGACATGTCCCATGGCACGGTGATATAAGCAGTAGCCATGTCGGTGTGTCATACCGGTCATCAGGTTACTATCCGGTTTAGGACATTGTATTAACCCCTCCCTCCGGCAGATCTTAAATATTTTTAGAGTTTTGTGCTGGGGAAAAGAATACAACTTCTCTGGGGGCTCCGCAATGGGTGAGTCTATTGAACCTTCGGATAGCCATCCTCCGGTCCTCGGCCGTCTTCTAGGCTCCACCGTGGCTTCCGAGTTATGAGTGGAAGCTGGAGCGGATTCTCTTGTTGAAGGTGTCAGGGATAGGGCCGCCAAACGGTCATCCATGCGTCTCACAAGCTGTAGTAGATCTTGCTGATCGTGTCGCAGATGCCTGACTTCTCTTCTAAGTTTTCGAACCGCCTTCCGAATGGACAAACATTCGGACATTAAGAAGTAGCCTCCCGCCAAAGCGGTGCCTTGTGGGGCCGGGGTTGAGTCCAGACCATGTCGAACATCCCTAGCCTGACCTTTCCCAGAGATTTTCTGAATAACATTTACCGAAAACCTCGATCCTTCGTGGATGTGAGACTGAGGGGGATGTTTCTCGGTGCTACTTTCACTTAGAATTCGCTCAGCAGCCTCACAGAGCCTCTTTCTTACCATGCTTTCTCCTTGAGTATCGATCTCTCCCCTCTGGATGAGGGTCTCGATGCAATGTTGCAGCTCCTCGGACTCTCGAGTGGGGTGCGATATCACATCATGGAATTCTCAATATCTTGGATGGGCTTTCTCAACCTCAGTGTAGGTAGGAGGGGGGTCATGTACCATAATGCGACCTTCCTCTAGAAGAATATCAAATATCTTCTTCGTGTTTTCCTTTGGAAAAGAGCACTGGTGAGAAGGCCACTACCCTGGATACCACAAAGTGGGTCTTGTCCCACTAGGACTTGCTTCTTCTGCCCCCCGATCGGGGAATGTGAAGGCTGCCATTTGATAAATTTGTCGAGTTGGCCGATGGCTAATGACATTAGCCGAACGGGTCACTCGATCCCAGACGTGGGGCTGAGGGGGGTCGACTCAAGTCCCCTTCATGGTGATGAGCTGATTTTGTATCATTTTTTCCAGCTCGTCTTTGAAAACATAGCAATTATCAATAGTGTGTCCCAACAAACGATGATATGGGCAGTAATTAGGATCATCTGTCTTGCCAGCCTCTTCTGGCTTTTTAGGCTCTGGCAGGGCTATTATTTTGTTCTTCATGCAAAGGCTGAAGAGCTTGCCAGTGTGCTCTTTCTTAAAAGAGTAAGGAGTCTTCATGCGCTCGGCCAACTTCGTGGTCGGTGCCCTCTTTTCAGACCTTTGCCCAGAATCACCTGGTGATGTTGCCTGATCGGCTTCAGTGGTTGGAGAGAAGTTCACCGCGTTCGCTTCCTTCCCCGCAGCAAGACGCTCCTTGGGTGGCTTAAGCTTTGACGGCGTGAAGGTGGGATTATCAGCGAAGAACATTTCAATCTCCGCGACCACAGAATTTAATTGGTCAAATCCCTTGATATTTGCCCCCAGAAGTCGCTCACTGACTTCGGGGGAAAGTCCTCTTCGGCAGATTGTTATTGCGTCTTCTTGCGTCGGAGGGTTGTCGCACCTCATGCTGAAGTCCCTCCATCTCTTAATAAAGTCCAACGCGGTTTCTCCTCGCCTTTGCTTGAGCGAGCACAGTTCGGCGAGAGACACCTTCCTCTCGGCTAGCTGGAAGCGGTCAATGAACTTCTTTTGTAGGTCAGCCCAAGCGACCACTGAATTTGGTTTCAGCCTGGAGTACCATTGGATGGCACTGTCGGTAAGAGAGGTCGTAAAGTACCGGAGGAGATATGACTCGTCAAGCGCGAGCTCACCCATGGCCGTTATATAGTAGGCCAGGTGTTCGTGAGGCGACCCCTATCCATTGAACTTTTGCAGCTTTGGCGCCTTTGGATATTCCGGCGGGAGCTTCTTAAACTGATGGTGAATAAGATAAGGTACACTGTACAAATCAACAGTGGCTACCCTATCACCATGTTGGGCAAACTTATTTTCAATAATTTTTTCTATCATGCACCTTTGAGCAATGACTCTTTCAGCTCCCGCAGCCCAAGACGATTGAGTGTTGAGCGGAGCTCGCGGCAATTCAACTGCCGCTTTGGGTTGCGTATTGTAAGGGATCGCAACCGGTCGGCCGACTCCGACAGGATTAGCGCTCGCTGCTCCCGCCGAGGGTCTTGATTAAGTACCGGTGTATATGCTCATTTGCCGTTTCAGTTCAAGCATGAGATTGGTCATTTCTATATGCCATCTCCGCATAGTTTCAAATTTAGTCTCATCCGACATTGTCTGGAAGGCGGCCTTTGTAGGTGGCTCAAACATCAGATTCGGATGGCCCTCATCATGAATACTTACAACATCCTCAGCATCTCCTTCCCCTCGGGGGAGGTTTTCTCCCTGGTTTTGAAGAAACTCCTGGGCAGTTTCTTGATGATGTTGCCCCTGGGAGGAAGTTCCCGCTTGGCCACTAAGCTGGGCTTGCAGACTTCTTCTAGCAGCATTGCGGGTATTGCGGTACACCGCGTCTGTATCTGTTGGCAGATTTGGATCATTCACCCCGGCGGGGTCACTTGGATTGGCGGGATTGCCAATTTGTTCCATATGTTGCCTCCCGGAGGCGTAACCGGTGTAGATTTTCATACTCTTACCTGTCTCTGCCATTTGAACTACTCTTCGTCTCTTCGGCGTATGGCCACTAGGGCGAGGGGGTGCCCCCAATCTATCAAAGACAGATGTCTTTACAAGAAGGGTCTCCGTTAGTCTTTCAAAGACGGAAACCCGCGGCAGGGGTGTCTGGGCACAGTTGCCCGCTTTAGCTCGGACGGATCCTGAGTTGTGTGATGTAAAATTGGGCTTGCGATAAGCCCCCTTTTCTCTTCTGTCCTTGCGAGGCACCTGACGATGCCACGTCAGCTTGGGACTGGGCGCACGAAGGCTTGCTAGCCCTAGCCTGCTTAATTGCCTGGGCCTCTTGCTTGGTGACCCAAATTTGTTTGACTTTCCGGGGACTTTGCCTGGAGGTCTTATCCCCGTCATCGGACTTAGTCTTCTTTTTGAAGGCTAGTCCGTCTTCTCGCATTTTGTAGAGGAGCGAGAAACGGTTAGAAGTGGATATGTTGTGGACGCATCGGTCCCGCGGAACCCTCGGCTCGGCGCCATCGAGCCGAACGCGTAGATCCCCAACAAGTATGGACTTGCCGGATCTGGAGGTTTTCGCCGTTGGCCTCTTTTTTTGTCGGCGGCGGTGCTGCCCCCATTTGGCGGGGACGGCGTTGGCAGTGAGGGTGTTCACAGAGAATACGCGAACTTGGGTCGGACGGGGCTTGTTGCCCCCAGCAACGGCAGATGGAGCCGAAGAAGGCATCTCCGGTTGAGTGGCAGGGATCACCCCTAGAAAGAAGGGGGAACCTACGACCGCCGGAAAATCCCCGAACACAATGGGGACGGCGAGGTAGCCCTGGCTTGCATGGCTCGCGACAACGAGCGGGCCGTAGGTAACTGCCGTCATTGCAAGAGTTTCCTTTGCTTTTCGAACTGCTTCCTTCTTCCTGCTGAATGGAGAAGGAGAGTTAGAGTCTTTATGAGGGCATTAAAAGAACTTCAGCAGTGAAATGAAGGGCGGGAAAAGTCCCACCGGGCATGCCAGTCTGTTTACACGCGGAAATAATTCCGTCCAGAAGAAAACATGCATATGTGTATTTAGGCTTTTTAAACTTGTATGTTATAATTTCCGCGCGCGTGATTTATCAGACGATTTAGGGTTCGTGTACTGGACCTTTCCCCACCGACCGAAGTCGGTATTAATTTACATCGGACAAGTCCGAATACCCTTGATTAAAACTGCTAAAGATGTTTTCCTGCCCTCGCGATATCAGCTTTGCCACAATTTTAGTTTTAGGAAAGAATTCCTTTACCCCAACGATGAGCATCCTTGCAATTGTCCCTTCACACGAGGGTTTATTTGCAATTTTTCCTTTTGGAAGGGTTTCGATGCAATTTTTCCCTTTTGAAAGAGTTAGGGTGTGATTTGCCCTCTTATAGGGACTTATATGCAATTTTCCCCTTTGGAGGGGTTTATATGTAAGTTTCCCCTTATTAGGGCTTTGGTGCAACTTGCTCTTGAAGATTTGAGGACCGTGCCTTTTTTCTGAAATTTCAGAATTTTACATGGTACTCTTGGACGTTTACACAATTTCATGAACTTTGAGGGTATAATTGCAAACTTTGATTTTTTTATAGACTAGGCATGATTTTCCACCAACTTTGGATATATCTGGGGAGACTTGAATATTTCCCACAAAATTTTCTGCTTTTTGGAATTTTTATTTTTGCATAGATCATTGAGGACGTTTATATAATTTCTCAATATGCAGGGATAAATCTATAATTTTACACATGAAATCCTTCAATATGGCCTTGGACATAACAATTTCACAATTGCGCATTTTGGCCAATCAGCATAATCCATGCATTACAACTTAGATCCATTTGGATTCAGGTTATATACAACATGCTCACATGAGGGTATTTTAGTAAAGCACCCTTCTTAAGTGAGTCCTTCACATAAAATAGGTTTTCAACTTAACAAAACCCAAAAGAAGGGAGGCTGCGACCTGCTCCCTGCACAGCTGCCTCTGCTGGACTCTGCTTGCTGCGCTGCTCTTCTCCAACTGCTGGTCCTTCTGCTGCTTCTTCTTCAGTCTCCTCCCCTTTTCTCTTTGGCTTTAGCTCCCTTTTATAAGGAGTGGGAGAGCAAACCCGGAGGTTGCATTTCCAGGTATTTCTGCCCCTTCGTCTCCCCTCTTCTGTCTGTTTTTTTTTTTTGCTGCATGCATGCGAGAGGGAATAAAGGGGGCCGGAGGAGGCATCCCCGGGTCTGCAGACCGGGGGACCTCCCTCCGGGTTTCTTTCTTCCTTTTTTTTTTTGCTGGTTTCCCTTTTTTTTTGGTTTCTGCACATAGCACAACAGAGAGACAAAGGGGAGGGGTCGATGGGCCCTCTCCCATGGGTGGACAGCACCCGGAGGACGGACCTCCGGGTCTGTAGAACCCGGAGGGACCACCCCCGGGTCTGCAACACCCGGAGGTAGGTACCTCCGGGTTTCCAAACCCGGAGGTACCACCTTCGGGTCTTCTTTTACCTGCTTCTCTCTCCTTTTTTTTTTTCTTTTACAGCATGAAGGAGAAAACCCGGGGGTGGGCACCTGCGGGTTTTCAGACCCGGAGGTGGGTACCTCCGGGTATGCAGACCCGGAGGTGGGCACCTCCCGGTGTGCAGAACCCGGAGGTGCCACCTCCGGGTATGCAGAACCCGGAGGTGAGCCTCCCGGGTTTGCTCAAAAATGGGCGGCCCCTTTCCCCCAGTCCAATGAACTTTTTGAAAAGCTATAAAAGCCTGCCATGTTGTCCTTTTCCACCATGTTTTTAAACCTTCTGTTCCTCTCAGCAGAACAGAGAACCGGCGGTCCTTTTCTTTTGACCTTTGTTGATTTCTTGGACTCGTATTGCTGTCCTTGTCACTGGAGCACTAGGATAGGCTTGTGGTCCCTTAGAAAATATCTCCCGGACGTCGGGGGCTACTATTTCATTGACTTAGGTGTGTGATTTTAACACGCCCGCCATGTGTTTGATGAAATGCCCGTGTGTTGAAACACACTAGTCTTTACATAAAACTTCACCCAATGAGATGTCAAGAACATTTAAACTTAAACCCATTATGACGGCTATGATTCACATCACTTATCGCCGTCATTTAGGGGAGTTATTTCAAGTGTTCGATGAAACTCCTGTGTGTAAAAACATACAGTCCTCTTGTATAACACATTGCCCGACATAATGCCAAGGGTATTTGGTCTTGACCCATGTGTGATGGTCTAAGTTTTGAACCTTCTTCAAACCATCATGTAGCTTTAATTTACTTCGTCTTGGTTTTGAAATTAATAAGAAAATTCTTTACTGAACATTGTGGGTTCAATAGACCATAATCGCAATTTTTCCTCTATGTGAGGGTTTATTTGCAATTTTTTTCTTGAGAGATAATTTTTCCGTTAAGGGGGGTCTACTTACAATTTTTCCCTTGAGAGGGATTTATTTGTAATTTTCTCCTTGAGAGGGTTTTATTTGCAATTTTTCCCTTGAGAGGAGCTTATTTGCAATTTTCCTCTTGAGAGGGGCTATTGCACCCACTATTTGTCTCGGATAAATTGAGACCTATACCTCGAGTTCGTCGGGTTCAATATTCGGCGTATCGCCACCCCGTGGAATATTTCTACACATCGGGACTCTGTGGCCCGTATGTTTCTACAATTATAGACCCCTCGTAACAAGCAAAGTGGTCAAGAGCCGGATTAAATCCACCACGATTGTCAGGATCGCGTGGTTCCGGGCAAAACCCCGAAGGAGTGGAGTTTTCCTCCCTTGGATGTTCAATATAAACAAAGAAAACCTCGTAGCAAGAAGAGGGAGATGCAAAGGATGGTGTACACTGCCGAAGAGGTCGTACGCACGTGTACCACGTTGCTCGGACAAGTACAAATCCCCTTTTCGCGGCCCACGGTGCGGGGAAGACGACAAGCGTGTTGGGTTAGATGGACGCAGTGTATCTCCACAGAGTGTGGATCTAGAGGGGGGTGAATAGATCAACTTGCCTAATTTAAAACTATTGCAAGTTCTAAAGCGGAATTTAGGCAAACATCAGTTAAGCTAAACAAAAGATGCCAAACAAAAGGTCGAATGCTAGACATGAGCATAAGCGATGCAATCAAATAAGCTGAGCAAGAAATTCCCATCGCACACAGATCACACAAAAACACAAACACACTGCACACACAATTTTTAGGTGGTTCGGTCAACGACCTACGTCCACCCCACACTCAACCGAGTATGGCTTCCTGCTGCGCAGCACAGCTTGCGTCCGCTGGGCTTTACAGCTTGGCCAAACAATCCGCTGATACACAGCTTCGCTGGGCACTACAGCTTGCCGACCAAAGGATCTGATCCTCTGCAACCGCTGGGGAAATACAGCTTAACCCGTCCAGTGGTGACTACCACTGCAAGACCGCTGACACACAGCTTGAAGAAACAGTATTCGGAAATGAAAGACAGAATCAAAACGAAAACAGAAAAGCTCAAAAGTAGTATAGCTCTAAGAGCAAAGCTCAGCTCTGGTTTTGAATCACGAGACTGAGATACAAACGCTCTCACTCTCACTCTTGATCAGCTCTCTCTCACCTCACTCTCTCTCGATCTCTTCCTCTCTCTTTTTCTCCTTCTTCTCTATTTCTTCTTCTTCTTCTCTGTATCTTCTTCTTCTCTCTTTTCTCTCTGTGGATCGAAGCCTCACTGCTGTATAGACTTTCTCTTCTTTTCTTTCGATCAGTCTTCTTCTGTGGAAGAAGGCTTGTTTATATAGCAGCAACAGCAACAGGCGTGTGCTCTCCACGTTTCCCGCCCAGCAATTTGGACCACGTGGCAGCATCCAATGGAGTGTCAGTGCACGTGTCCTCATCTGGATACCTCGTCCTTCTCGGATCACGAGCCAGGTACCTGGGATCACGTGCCCCTCATTAGCTTCTTCAGTCCGATGTATAGAGTTCTCCGTTCACATGCTCAGTGACAGCAATCTGACTTGCTGCGTCGACGCTGTCACTCAATGGCGTTAACGCAGTGAGGCATTCCAGTAGCCATTAGCCTCGTCTCTTTAGATGCTGCGTCGACGCTGCTCAATTGTGGCGTTGACGCAGTGGAATAGCCTGTGAAGATGAATGCTTCTTCAACTGCTGCGTCGACACTGCTTGCTTGTGGCGTTGACGCAGTGGAAGATATCGTGAAGGCTTCGTCAACTGATGCGTGGACGCTTTAAGCACACAGCGTCGACCCTGTTCCCTTCAGCAGCAAGAATGAAGTCATAAGATTTGAGTATGTACATTGCAGTGTATATACTTCGTTGTATAGACTTGTGAAGGCAGAATGCAACGTACAGACTTTACCCACTGTATGGACTTCATGTAATGCAAACGAATGTGAAGCTTCAGTGTATAGACTTGAAAGTCTTGAAGCCAATGTATGGACTTGAGCAAGCTAAAGGGCTGTACAGACATCGAAGACAAGGGCCGATGTATAGACTTGCCAAACAGTCCAGTGTATATACTTTATGCAAGGGGGCCAATGTGTAGACTTGAAAAGCTGAGGCCAGTGTACAGACTTGCCACCGACCATTGTGTAGACTTGATCAGCATAAGACACAGTATAGACATCAACTCTACACATCGAATGTATGGACTTCAAGTGTGAAGACCATTGTATAGACTTTGGTTTCGAAGACAATGTGCAGACTTTGAGTTTGAAGACCAATGTCCAGACTTCAAGTAACACTGTGGATGTACAGACTTGATGGAGCGAAGCGATGTGTAGACTTGAAGCTCCTGATGGATGTATAGACCTCAAATAATAAGACGCTGGACTCTGTACAGACTTTGAGCGATGTAGAAGTTGGCGATTCAATGTACAGACTCTGAGGTTCAATACACACTTCCTATGAAGTGCGTTGACGCTGTAACATGATGCGTTGACGCTGTACACACTTAACGAGTTGATGCTGTACACACATCCAATGAAGTGCGTTGACGTTGTAACATGATGCGTTGACGCTGTACACACTTAACCAATTCAATTGAAATGCAGTGTGTGTACATTATCCAAAATGGACGATGTATAGACTCAATTGATATGAGAGCTTCCAGTGTATAGACTCATGACAGTAAGAAATGCAGACATCAGTGTATTAAATGCAAAGAACACATAGTCAATCTGATAGAGCAATTTCATCAAATCAAAAGCAGTTGCCAATCAATCAAAACAATGGTGTTGCCAATGAAATAAAGCAATTGTCAACATCATCAACATAGAGGGGTCACAACAACCGAACAAGGAAGCGCGTTCTCTCCTCTCTCCACGTGGCGTGCTACGAGCAACATGCTCTACAAAGCCCTGGGGGAGAGTTTTTAACACAAAAAGGAGGCAGAAGGACCCGTCCGGGGTCGGGGAGACCTGCACGGTGTTGCTCGACCTCGCGCAGGCCCGGAGGGAGCTGCCCGGGGTCGATTGACCCTGAGGGGACCCGCCCGGGGTCATTCGCTCCGGGCAGGACCTGCCCGGGGTCGAGCTTTCAGGGTCATTCGACCTCCCCCCCTTTCTCTCTCGCAGAAAAGGAAAAAGAAAGAAAAAGAAGAAGAAAAAAGACCCTCCCAGTCCCGGACCTGCCCGAGGTCACTCGACCCCGGGTGGGGCCCTCAGGGTCATTCGACCTCGCCCCCCTTTCTCTCTCGCAGAAAAGGAAAAAGAAAGAAAAAGAAGAAGAAAAAAGACCCTCCCGGGGTCATTTTTATCCTGTTCACCACGTACGGGTTCAAACACCTCCGAGTGGCCCTCCACCTTCTATAAAATAGACCCCCGGGGGATCAGAATCATGCATCAAGTACGTGCTACAAGTAGAGACACTTGCACACGGATGAGAGGAACATTGTTCGTTGTTTTTGACTCTCGAGGGGTAGGTGATCCCCAGGTCTTGTATTTATTCCCCTGAGGGTTATATTTATAATTAGGCCCTTCTGTGGACCAAGTTTGTAAGTTTCTACGCCCCCGAGATGGCTAAATTATGTAGTTCTATCCCTATAATGGGAGAATTACGAAAACACCCTTCCCGGGACTGCGAGGAATATAAGTCTTGTTGTTTGCAGTTTCACCCTGCAATCTTTTGTAATTGGGTTACACCCTGTTAGCCACGGAATTTATATATAAATATAAATATGTTCTTTTTGAAAAGAAACATTCCTCTATATGTGGAGGTTCATTCCGTCGGTGCGCATTGTATTAGACGATTTGAGTTCGGGTGCTGGACCTTTCCCCACTGACCGCAGTCAGTGCTGATTTACATCGGCCTAACGTCCGAACACCTTTATTTAACTGTCAAAGAAATCTCAAAGTCTCCCACATAGGTTCGGATGTGGAGGGCCTGCTCATTTGGGCTACTCACAATGGCCACTCATTTACCACCGACAGACTAACTAGACTAGGGTTTCATCAAAGGCCTCTTAAGTTCAGGCAAAATCCTAGAATTTCGGAGCATAAATACAATTTTGCAAAAGCCATAGGCATTTTTTAAGTGGCGGGAGGTTTCCTGGACCCTGAGGGTATTTCAGTAATTTTACCATTCCAGGGGTATTTTGGTAATTTTACCGGGCCTGCGGTAGTTCTGAAATTTCTGAGTTGGAACGAAAGTAGGGCTGGACCATTGACTTTCCAAGGCGCTGGGGCCATTTATAGAGGTTTTTAGGGTAGACTGGGCCACTTCCACGTCGTAAGGGTATTTTAGTAATTTTACCAAACCCTATTTGGACCTAGGTTTGAGACAACACCCAAGTGCTAGACTGGGTTGATAACGTCTTCGGATCAAAGGAATGACGAGGGGCTTGATAGAAGGCTCACACATGTCAACTTGGCCGAAGGAGGGGTGTATATACAATTCCTAGAAGTCGGGGGTTTTCTTATAATTTTCTCCGATCGATGTACAAAGGAAATTTGTGGAGTAAACGAAGTACATTCATGGCCCAAGTGGATACAAGGGTTGTCGGCGAGTTGTCGACTGTACATTACAAAAATCCGCACTAACGCAGGAGATAGGGGCGTAACCCTAATTACAAGAAATTACAGGGTAAAATTATAAATAATAGGACTTTTTGTTTCTCACCATCTTAGAGAGGACATTTCCATAATTCCCCTGTTATAGGGGTGGAACTACGTGATTTAGTCGTCTCGGGACGTGGAAACTTACAAACACGGCCCGCGGAGGGGCATAATTACAACAATACCCCTTAGGGGCATAAATACAAGACCCGAGGACTTACCCCTCACGGGTCAAAATAACGAACAAAATCCTTGCTGGTGAGTGCTTCGATGCTCTCCGTGCGTAGTAGATGCTGAGTGCATCCTTCTGGACCCTTGGGGGTCTATTTATAGAAGTGGAGGGCTATCCGAGGGTGTTTGAACCCGTACGGGTTAAGCGGGATGAAAATGACCCTGGGAGGGTCTTTTTTCCTTTTTTTCTTTTCCTTTTTTTTGTGTGCGGGAGAGAAATCGGGCGGGGTCAAAGGACCCCGAACCCACCCGGGGTCAAGTGACCCCGGGCAGGCCTGCGCGTGACCTGCCCGGGGTCATCCGACCCCGTGCCGGTCCCCCGGGGTCGATTGACCCCGGGCAGGCCCTTCTGGGGTGAATGACCCCGGGCAGGCCCTGCCGGCCTGCGCGCCAACCCGCCCGGGGCTAGGCGACCCCGTATGGGTCCCTCCGACCCCGGACGGGCCTTGGTCTCCCCCCTTTTTTGATTAAAAGTCTCCTCCAGGACTTTTTTTTTTTTTTGGCTCGTTGCTGCAGCGTGCCACGTGGAGCGAAGAGAAGCGCGCCTCCTTGTTCGTTTGTCGTCTTCCCCGTGCCGTGGGCCGCGAAGGGAGTACCTGCTCTCGTCCGAGCTGCGTGATACATGTGCATGGGAGTTCTTCGGCGGTGTGTACACCATCCTTTGCATCTCCCTCTTCTTGCCACGAGGTTTTTCTTTGTTTATGTCGAGCACCCGAGGGATAAAACTCTCCTCTTTTTAGGGCTCCACTCGGAACCACGCGATCCTAACAATCATGGAGGTTTAATCCAGATTCCAACCACCTCGCTTGCTGCGAGAAGTCCATCATTGCAGAAATATGCGGACTATGAAGCCCCAAAGTGTGGAAATATTCCACTGGGTGGTGATACGTCGAATATTGAACCCTGCGTGGAAATATTCTATGAAGCGGCGTGTAAATATTCCATGAAGCGGCGATACGCCGAATATGGACCTCGACCCATGCGGGGGGTAACATCCCAAAATTTTTTGATATGAATAATGGGTGCAACAGTAGCATCCCAATTTTTTTTGAGATGAATAATTGGTGCAACAAATGCCCCCCACGGGACATCCGCCAAAGCCGAAGGCAGGGGGCAGGTGGCCCGTGTCTTCCATGATTTTTGCTAATCCCCTAGTTCATTGACATAACGGGGATCTTGTAGGACTGCTCAACGTTTTTATCGCTGTCCATACGCTGATTTGACCTTTGATGGAGCTCTGTTATTCATTTTTTTCTTAGGCCTTGGCTTTTGCAGTTCCTGTAGACATGACTCGCCCAAGCAGAAGTAGAGAGACATCTCGGAGGCCCAGAGTCGGGGGCTCTGATGACCACTATGTGCGGAGGACGGATAGACCTATGCCACCATTCCCTCCTCGCAGCATTACTTCTGAGGGCTTTGACGCGGTGGACCGTGGGTTTACTTGGGTCGCTGAGGGCCCGACTGAGGAGACTGTTGCTGCTGAGGGTGCTGTCGATGTCTCTCGCATTGTGAGGAGACAGGGAGTCTACGTATATGATCGCTCAGGAGGATATCCATCCCATTTCCCACTGGACTGGCATCTCGTCTTTTATCTAGAGTTTTGTGCCTCTTGGTGTGGAGGCTGATGATTCCCGCTTGCCAGGAGAGAGGCGTCGTCTCGAGCGGGCTATATTGCTCGGGAGGGACAGCATGCAAGGCACTTGTACCTTTTCTTATCCGAGCTTCCCTGAGGGCTTTGTGCGACAGAGGCAGTACCCTGATCAGAAGAGTCTGGGCTTCTTAAGGGATTTTGACAGCTTCACAATTCGAGTGGGGCCTTCCTCACCAGCCATTTGGCATTTATCCGGGCATCACAAGGCCGCGGATGTTACAGTGGATGGGATGTTTTTGACTCCCTCTGGTGCTGCTTTTGTTCATGATGATTACGATCACGACTGCTTATTGGAGAGGATATTAGCACAGAAAGCTCTCAGTTGGTATGGGAGATGGGCCGTCGTTCCTTCCCATTGCTATCGTCGAGGTGCGACGGAATGGTTGTGGGGCATTCTGACTGTTTACAGAGCAGTATTTGATAGGGTGGGAATCCGCCATGCGGTGACCACAGCATTGTACTCCTATCCCTGCCACACAGGGTTGATCCAGGTCTTAGCTGAAAGGTTCAATCGGCGCTGGAACACGTTTGTCACTGCTGAGGGGGAGACTTCATTAGACCTGTGGGCCTTCCACAGGATTTCTGGACTGCCAGTTTGTGGACACCCCTATGAGGAGCTGCCCCTAGATGATTTGCATCTTAGTGCTTCAGATGGAGCCGGCCGGTATCTCCTTTCTTACTGCTTCCGATACTTGATGAAGACTTGGAGGGACCTAGCCCTCGTGGGAAAAGAGAAGGCTGCCCGCACACCGAGAGTGACACTGAATGCCTGGGTGATGCATTTTTATAGCGGTCCCTACTGCTTTTATGAAGTGCTTCTTCTGGCATGACCTGGGAGTAGTGTAGGGAGGTCGTGTTGAGGTTTGCTTCACACCCGCGTCACTTGCCCGCCCCAGCACAGGGGTGGAATTCGAGGGAGCTGCCGCCGCTGACGTACTTGGCAGTTTACTTGGCCTACTGGCTGGCCAACTTTGTGATCCCTTATGGAGAGGAGGGAATACTACGGGCAGAGGTGATCTACCCAGCTTGTCTGATGGCATGTGGGCGCCGGGTTGGTATTGCTCCAGCTGCATTGGCGAACATCTACCACTCTTTCGGAGCTTTGACTTCACACTTGTCGCCCAGAGACAAGAGTATTCTGATGCCCACTCATTATTTGAGTGCGTGGGCTGGTTTGCTATTACCGGAGCTTTCGCAGAGGACACAGGTTGATAACCCAGCTGCCCCACTCATCTTCGCCTTTGCTGGTCACCCGGACCATGAAGCAGTTTTACAGCTAGTCAGTGCCCGCCGCGCTTTGTCTTTTCTCCATATTGGGAGGGGTAAGAGTTTGGACTTCGACCACAGCTCCCACCTATACCGTCCTTACTTGGAGCGACGGGGCGAGACAGTTGCCTACGGGTTGTCTTACTGGGCTTTGCCCTCTCCACATGCACTGGCCGAGTGGGTGGTTTGTATACGGTCTGGGGTTCTAGTTTACCGCCGTTCCAGCATAGCAGTTCTTGAGCCATATTATCCACACTGATTTGTCAGGAATTTCGGGTATGATCAGGCCATTCCCCCGAATGCGGACTTCCCTCTGGCCCTTCGACAGTACAGACAGAGAGATGTTCATCTGGTTGCAGCTGCTTGACAGGCCTTCCTCTTTCGTGATGTGAAGGAGGACTATCCCATTCCCGAACAGACGCGCAAGGGTCATTTTGGCATACACTATGCGCGCTGGTGGTTCAAGGTCAGTAATGTGTTCAGACAGCGTGCCGATGTCATCCGAGCTGTTGAGGAGAGGTGTCTGAGGAGAGTTCGTCAGGTCTCACTTTTTTGGGGCTGCCCGAGCCATCCGTGAGATAGAGGCCCGTTGGAGGGAGGAGGGGCTCCCCATTCCTGTTGACAGGAGCCAGTATGCTGGGGCTTGGAAGCCCTTGAGGAGTGCACCAGTAGCAGCTTCTACTTCTGGTTCTTCCCGTCGGAGGGCGACCCCTGGATCTTCAGTGTCTTATTCCTGGTGGGAAGATTTGAAGACCTCCCGTGGTTTGAAGGCCAAGTCCCAATTGTCAGAGTCAGTCCCTGAGGGAGCATTTGCAGGTAGCACTTTCACAGAGTGGAGAGCCCATATAATCAATGCAGTAGGCTGTGCTGGTCCGATAGAGTACATTTCAGATCTGGAGGTGGCTGCCACCCCCAATGCTATCTTGGACATTGTCAATAAGGTGGCTCGGGTTCTCTGACTGAAGCCCGAGCAAATCATCTTGAAGCCCGAGAGAATCATAGGGGCGTCAGGTATAAGCTGAATTATTTAACTCTTGTCTTATTTTTTTGTTCCGCAATTTGAGATGCTCATCCATGCAATCTTTTATTTACAGATCACGCCAACGGGCCAGGAGGGTGGTATTTTCCCGCGAGAGACCTCTTTAGGTGCCGCTGTCACGGAGGTCCATGCTCTTGGGAAGAGGCCCCGAGCTGAAAGCCAAGAGGATGACACACAGCCTGCTGCCCGCCCATGTTCTGGGCAAGAATCTCCCACTCCGGCGGGCGTCTCCAGTAAGCGAAAGCAATTTTATTTCAAATCAGCATTATAACATGTTTTTACAATGTTATAACCCGACTCTTTTGTCTCTTTTTGGGTGTAGCTCCTCCTAAGATTCGGGCTGCCATGAGCTTTTCTCCTCGCCCTGGGAATGTCTTTACAGAGGCGGGATTAGAGTTTGACAAGTCCATCCCTGATGTTAGTCTGGACATTGAAGGGTTGGACCCTATCACCGACGATTACACACCGGTGACTGCCGCCTCTCATGCACTTGATGCAGCCGGGGTCCCTGCTACCCAGGGTTCGGGTAAATATCTTTCTTGGACGTATCCCCACTTTCCTTCCCCTTTTGTGCTTGAGAGCATGTATGTTGGCTAATATAGCATTATCTGTTGCAGAGGCTCCTGAGATCCGGCCCACTCTCCCTGTTGTCGAAGAAGGGGGTGAGTCCTCTATCAGTAAAGGGACTTCTTCATCCTCAGATTCCTCGAGCGGGGGAAGCTCCAGCACCTCATCGAGTACAGGGACTTCCGGTACTTCTTCTAGTGGAGACTCTTCTTCCTCTTCATCAATCTCCTCTGAGGAAGGAGAAATAAGAATGAGCCCAGGTAATTTTAGGATGGTAACATCCTCATATTTTAGTTGTGAGCCCTTCGACTTATTTTGTTGCTCATTATGCAGCCGCCAAGTCGACCTCCTCCCTGGATGAACTTTCCAGACTCATTGAGTCAGGACCTTCCACTGACTTGCCAGATTTCGACGGAGATCTGAGGGCTCTGACCACTGGGGCGGGGATACCTGATGGAGTAGCACCACCCTTGGCCCTGGGGCCGTTGACAGGCACCGTCGGTTTCGTAGAGTCCAGTGGGATACAGGCTTTAGGTATGCACAAGATATTTTGCGCATTTTCCCTTGTACATACTCATTATATTCGAAGAATATTGATATTGTATTGTGCCCCTGACTTGGACAGCTGGTGATCAAATAGAGGGAAGACTCTCCCTTCAACCTGAAGGGATTGAGATGGCAGGGAGGCTACCCCAGGCGCCTTTGGAGGAGCGGGGCACTGCTGACCATGCGGTCGCCCCTACTGAGCCTTCGGCTCCAAGTATATTTTTCTTGAATAGAAGCCCATATCATTTGTTAGATGAGTCTTCCTTCCTTTGGGATATTAACCAACACTCTACATGTTGATGACCCCCCCTTTTTTTTAGCCATCTGCCCTCCTGTGGATCCAGCGGCAGAGACTGAGGTCGCCGCGATTGAGGAGAATACCCCTGTGTCATTTATAGAGCAGGGGTCAGCCCTTGTTGACATTTCTCCTCCAGTCTTAGAAGAGGGGTCGCCTTCCACAGCTGACCCGACGAGCAGAACTGCTTTAGGTAAGGCCATCATGACTTGTACTTTAGAACTCTGCCCATACTGATTTTATTGTGGTGGTACACTCACAATCTTTTGTTTCTTCTTCTTTTTCTATTTCAGGTCCGGTCGAGGGAGGAGCAGATGTGCCCCAAAATTTTCTTGCTCTTGGGTTAGAGTGGCCCGAAAGGCCCCAGCTTGGTGTAGCCTTGGGGAATGCTGATATGGGCGCCTTGCTCATTCAGAATCTCCAGTCGTTGCTACAGATTGACCACCTGCCGACTATTGAGGCCATCCAGGATCACCTGGCGTGCTGCACCCGAGGTTACCACGCCTTCGACCTTCCACGGGACGTCTGGATGGCTAAGGTCGCAGCCCTGTGGGAGGAGTTTGCTCGCCTCCGCGCTGCGCGGGAGAGGAGACAGAGGATCCAGATGCAGATCTGACAAAGGGAGGAGCATCTCTATGGACTTCAGGCAGCCCAGGCTAAGGTTGGCCTCCAGATCGAGGGCGCTGAGGAGCGCGACCGGAGGGTCTCCTTTCGGATAGAGGAGTTGCAGAGGGAGCTTCAGGAGACTGAGGTGGAGCGCCACAGTACATAGGTCGAGATAGAGACTCTCCGCTGTAGGCTTGAGGATCTCTGGGAGGACTCTTCAGAGTGAGACTCTCCTTGCTGACCTGAGGAGGAGCGAGCCTGGTGCTTGACGATCTTCGACACTTTCTTGTACATAGGGCTTTTATGTTTTGCCCATTCTTGTTTTAGTTACCGCGAGGGCTTGTCTCGGGCTCCTTTCTTTGATTACACTGATGAATAAAGGACAGAGCTTAATAGTTTTTGCTTCCATCCTCTTACATGTATGCTCTTTTTTTCTTTTGTTTTCTTTTTTTTTGTCACTTTACCAGCCCTACCGCCCTTTCGGGTTTTCGCCAGGACTGGCCCCCTTTAGCTTTTTCCAGTGCGCCCTTGCGGGTTTTCATGCTAAGGGGTACCCATTTTTGCTTAAGGCACCCTTTCGGATTTTCACCTTAACCGGGTTAAAGCCTTTTTACCCTTGATTGCCCCCCTAATGGAAACAACCTAGTTCGCTGGGACATCAATATTTTTAACCCCGTTTCTTTTTGAATACCTATAATGCCAAAAGGCAGAGATGGTTTGGCATCCTCAAAGGGACGTGTGTCACATCGGTGGGACAAGTGGGTGGATTTGACAGCCCTAGTGGGATGCGCTTAGTCAAATCAGAAAATCGAAGGATCGAATGGGCTGGCAACCCAAGGAGGGCGTGCATAGGCCAAGCCCGGTTGGGACAGTAAATGAGTAGGTTTAACAGTCCGAAAGGAACATGTGGGTTAAACCTAGAAGCCGATAGGTGAGATGGGTTGGCAGTCCGAAAGGGACATACGTAGGCCAAGCCCGGTAGGATGAAAAAGTGGATTTGACAGCCCGGGTGAGACACATGACTCAAATTTGCAAGCCGATAGACAAATAGGGTTGGCAGCCTGAAAGGCGCATATATAGCCAAGCCCGTGGAGACAAAAGAATGAACTTGACAATCCCGGTAGGATATGTGAGTCAAGCCTGAAAGCCAAGGGGTGAGATGTGTTGGCAGCCCGAAAGGGACATACATAGGCCAGACCCAGAAGAAAGAAAGGACGGATTCAACAGCCCTAGTGGGACGTGAGAGTCAAATCCGAAAGCCGATAGGTAAGATGGGTTGGCGGTCCGAAAATGACATGCATAGGCCAGACCCAAGAGAAAGTAATGATTGATTTGACAGCCCTAGTGGGACGTGAGAGTCAAACCTGAAAGCCAATAGGCGAAATGAGTTGGCAGCCCGAGAGGGACATGCATAGGCCAGACCCAGTGGGACAAAAGGACGGATCCGACAGTCCTAGTGGGACGTGAGAGTCAAACCCGAAAGCCAATAGGTAAGAGATGGGTTGGCAGTCCGAAAAGGACATGCATAGGCCAGACCCGGTGGGACAAAAAGTAGGTGGATTTAACAGTCCGAAAGAGACATATGAGTTAAACTCGGAAGCCAATAAGTGAGATGGGTCAGCAGCCCGGAAGGGGCATGCATAGGCCGAGCCCGATGGGACAGAGTATGACAGTGTCGGGATGATAGTCACACAACACCCTTATGGGACTGGGTGTCTCACGACGACATGGGAAATATGGCTAAGGCATCGGTATAATGCATTTGCCATCATAGGGTGAAGTGACTGGCTTAGAAGCACCCGTAAAATATGTTGTAAGAGGGTTGTTTTTTTTTTTCATATTACCAGCCTTACCGCCCTTTCGGGTTTTCGCCGAGGCTGGCCCCCTTTAGCTTTTTCCAGTGTGCCCTTGCGGGTTTTCACACCGAGGGGTTACCCATTTTTGCCTGAGACGCCCTTTCGGGTTTTCACCTCAGCCGGGTTTGTGCCTTTTTGCCCTTAGCCAACCCTTGAAGGGCGACTAAGTCCGTCGGGGCCTCAATATTTTTGACCCCATTTTTTTTTTTAACTTGAACCTTCACTGGGGAGAGGAATGTCCTGTGAGGACTGTTGCAGAAACTCTTGCGATGGCGCATGGTAGAGCTTCATGTGCTTGTCGTTGAGAGGAGGGAAATGATTGTTTCCCTTGTGGTCGACGATCGTATAGGCACCTCATTCATAGACCTTCTGGATGACGTAAGGTCCACGTCAATTAGGCTGGAGTTTACCGTTGGATCTTCCTGACAAGATCTCCTTTTCTTTGACCATGATGAGCTCGCCTCTCTTGAATGCCCTTTGCTTGACCAGCTTATCATAAAGCACGTGTCATGTGGGCCTGGTACACTTGCAAGTGTTTATAGGCTTTGAATCTTTCACCTTCAAGGTTGGACAGTTCCTCGAGCCTTCTTTCTATTTCAGATTGGTCCTGGCCTGGCAGTCCGGTGTGAACAGTAACGCGATAGGATGCCGACTCAATTTCCACCGGGATCATTACTTCAGCTCCGTAGACCAAAGAGAACGGAGAACAACCCGTAGGGGTTTTGTAGATAGTCCGATAGGCCCATAGGGCTTCGTGGACCTTCTCAGCCCAATCTTGTTTGCGGCCACCCACTATCTTGGACAACAGTTTGCAGAGGGTTTTGTTGAAGGCCTCGGCCAACCCATTGGCCTGGGGATTATAGACCGATGACGTCCTCCAGTTATGTCATTCTTGGGTTCTTGTCTTCCTTGTAATTTTCCTTTATTGAGTCTTGTTATATTTGGGTCCAAATTTGTAATGAACTTATATTTGAAATAAAATTATTACTTCGTTCAATTATACTTTGTCGAATGACTATGCTCTGATTGACTCGACTGTTTAACTGCCACGTTCTGAGCAAACGAATACGTTCCGCTGCTATCGATTCGGGACGTGACAGAAGGTGGTGGTATCAGAGCCTAGGCTTTCTAAATCCCTAGGTCATCAAGTTCAAGTCCTATATTGAGTCGTCCTTGTCAGTTATCCTATAGGAATTCCGTGAGATTTGGGTAGAGCTATGGGATTAAATAATAAAATATGTTACATCCGCGTTAGATAAATGCCAAGGTACGAGTACTCGTTAATTCAAAACCTTGTTTTGTAGGCTAAGATGGCCGCCGCGAGAGCCCAATGGAGAGAAATGCAACGCACGGTTCAAGGGTTGACACAAGCATTACAACAAGTTGCCCAAGGCGGAAACCAACGTGGAGCTGGGGATCTGCATCGGAAATTTCAAAAGATGAATCCCCCGAAGTTTAGCGGGTCTACCGACCCGGATGAAGTAGAGAACTGGGTGTAAGAAATAGAGAGAACCTTCAAGGTGATGCAATGTACCGACGAAGAAAAGGTACTATTAGGAACTTATCAACTAGAAAAGGATGCCCGGGTATGGTGGAGATCCGTGGAAGCAATCTTGCCTAACGAGCAAGTAACATGTGATGAGTTCCTGGAACACTTTAACGAGAAATATTTCTCGGAACGGATCCGTGAGAAGAAGGCTACGGAGTTTGCGGCCTTAAAACAACGTAGTCTCTCAGTAGCGGAGTATGAGGCGAAATTCTCTAGATTGGCCAGTATGCATCACACCTAGTTGGTACGGAAAAGATGAGAGCGAAACGATTCATGAATGGCTTGAAGGTGGAGCTTATTCCTCAATTAGCTCCACTAGAAATACAAACTTACACGGAGATGGTTAGAAAGGCACAACTCTTGGAGGACGCTATGGATATGATGGAGCGAGTCAAGGGAAGGATTGCTAAGAAAGAGCAAGCGAACGGATCTAAGAATAAGGAATCCGTAAATGGCAAGAAGAGATCTAATGAAGGTAACATTTTTCGTAGGACAAGAAACCCCGGAATGATTGTCAACAAGTCGTTCCGACCAAGGAGAAATGTGAACATTGCAAGAAAGGGAGGCATGATCCGGACAAGTGTTGGTATAAATTTGGAAAATGCATCCGTTGCGGAAGCGGAGATCACAAAATTGCTCGTTATCCACTCCCAAAGAGAGAAGCGTCGCAAGCATTGGAAGGTAACCCTATCAAACTTTCTCATCCTTAATTGGATATGGAGATCTTAGCACCTAACATGTCATGAGCATGCATTGTTTTGGATATGGTGATTTTACCCCACTATTATGGAAAAAGAAGTCATGTGAATTTGAGGACCAAAATCTTTTAAGTGGGGGAGGATGTAGCATCCGAAAATTTAAATATAAAATAAATAAAAGATAACTATAGATATTCGTCATGAAAATTAAATTTCGATAAAAGAAAAATGATAATTAGCTAAACGTTAATAAAAGTATATGTAAATAAATTGAGAAATAGGAATTAGTGTAACCTTTATCTATTTTAGTTTCAAATTAAAATTATAATTCAAGAATAAATACGTACACATACATATAAAGATTTTCATAGGATCAAACTCGACTCTGATACCCAGGGCAATGACTAAAAACGTAATTAGAGTAAATGAAACTTTGAGGGATAAGATCCCTATATACCTTAAGCAAACTCGCAATCGGTTATATCCCTATAAGAAATCGGTTTTTAAGGTATGGACGTAGAATCATCCTGCGTCTGAACCAAGGACGCAAATTCCTTACATTTAATAAATACACATATCCTTAGAAATTCAATAACTATGGAACCCTGCATCTAAAAAACTATGTTCTGTATATTTCTGGAATCCTGCTATTTTCCTCTACATTACTGTATTTTTGGATCTTTGAAATTCTCTCTAGATTGAAAGTGACACCGTTCATTCACAAACTCTCGTTAATTGAATTCACGTCTGGGTCATTGTCACCTATTGTAAAAGGCGATCCTTGCTAGGGCGCCATATTGGAAAATAGTGATAAAGCAAATCGGCCGTTAATTGAATTAACCTTATTATTCCTGTTTAAAAATCATGAATGCACGCCTGGCACATAGATGCAAATCCTGAATGAGCGACCTTGTCAAGGGCGCTAATTCTTGCTAATAATATTTAATTGGTAAATTGGAAAGAAAAAGGGGATGAAATAGCGACCTAGGTCAGGGCGTCATTCAAGAAATGAACGCCACTGTCCAGGACGCCATTTGAAATCTTATATATATATATATATATTTCTGGAAATTACCAAATTAAACGCCTGAGCCTTGGACGCTAATTTTAATTAGCGACAAGGGTCAGGGCGCACTTTTCCCTGTCACTGTTTTACTCTTGATTTGATCCATTGACCGCCGGATCTTTGGCACCACTGTCTCATATCCAAGACTTGGTCTCTGTTTTGGTTTTATATCGATCACACTCAACTCTCGGTGAAGAATGAACCCTCCGCGGGATACTCCTTCCTTCGGACTGGTGACTTTGTCATTGGGACCTCCGTAAGACTCCGCTAGCCTTGGATTCTCTCAAGGCAGTCGAGCTGGTTGTACCATTAAAACCCTGGAACCCTATTAGTCATGTATCTCTAAAGGAAACATGACACCCGGCCCTTATAGAACGCTGCTCTATCGGGTTCTGTGAGATTTATGTTTCTAGCTTAACGGGCGACTGTCTCCTAGGCGCTAATTAATTTAGCGGCTGAAGTCTCGTCGCCAATTCTTTCCTCTGTTCAAGTGATGTGCGACCCTTTTACAGACGCTTATTGAAAAGAGCGACTGTCTTTAAGGCGCTAATTCTATAATCTGCGGCGAACGTATGGACGCCAATTACCCACATTTCATTGTCTCCACTGGTTTTAATGTGATTTTGTGTTGTACTTGTCCTCTTGATCTCTGATCTATAAATCTACCTTAATGTTCCTACAAGCTTGATCCTTGAAATTCTTGGCCATTAAAGTGGAATTAGTCTAGATAAATGTCAGGGGCTATGGGTTCCAAATAAATGACATTTTAAATGCTACGGGGTCCTGATCTGATCCCATGGGCGAGGCAAAGTCCAAACGTGTACCGGTATCATGATGATCGGGTGCTGGCATTCACCAACTCGGTCTACGGCAATTAGGGGCAATCATACAATCGTGAGAACTCTTAAGTGTGTGACCAATTACTACCTAGCGCTAATCCATGAGGGGCAATCATACAGTCGTGAGAACCCCTTAGAGTGTGTGGCCAATCCTTCATAGTTGTAGTTACATGAAAAGTTCTCGTGATAGTGTTCGTCATAGAGAGATGATTGTACTAGTTTCATGAAAAGCTCTCGTGATAGTGTTCGTCATAGAGAGATGATTGTACTAGTTTCATTAACAGCTCTCGTGATAGTGTACGTCATAGAGAGATGATTGTGCTAGTTACATGAAAGCTCTCGTGATAGTGTTCGTCGTAGAGAGATGAATGTTATATTTTCCTCGTGAATGCTCTTGACTTATCTTGAGAAAGCACTTGATATCTTGTTATGGATGTTCATGCTATACTCTCATGTTTATCCTTGTCTCAACACTTCATGAATGTATCTAGCATCTTGTCTACTCGTCCTTATGGATTTAGTTTATCTCCGATTTATTATAACTCGTGCCATTATAGTTCTCGATTTGCCTTACACTTTTGCATGACCTGCATGAGCATGATAAAATTGTAATTTACTTAAAGTTAGCTTGGAGCTTGAGATATTAAGTCCTACTGAACGTTCGCTCATCCAGTTTATTTCTAATATTTTTCAGGTAATGACCCTAGCGGCGACGAGATCGAACAAGATGGGCATGGGCAAGAGTGAAGAGTTCCCGACATCTAGATGAACCGTCTAGCCTGGTTATTTTGTGTCTTATGTTCAGTCTAGCTAAGTGTCTTCCTTGTAATTTTCCTTTATTGAGTCTTGTTATATTTGGGTCCAAATTTGTAATGAACTTATATTTGAAATAAAACTATTACTTCGTTCAATTATACTTTGTTGAATGACTATGCTCTGATTGACTCGACTGTTTAACTGCCATGTTCCGAGCAAACGAATACGTTCCGCTACTATCGATTCGGGGCGTGACAAGTCAATATGGAATTTGGACGCCAAAGCATAAACAGTCTTGTTCCTGAAAGGCGTGTCATTGTCTGAGATGATCCGGCTAGGGGTGTCGAATCTGTATATAATGTAGTGCCTTACGAAGCGGGCAACTATTTCCCCAGTAACTTCCCGTAGCGGAACGGCTTCTGCCCATTTGGAGAAGTAATCAGTGGCGGCCAGTATGAACTTGTGGCCTTGAGATGATGGCGGGAATGGTCACACAATGTCCATGCCCCACTCCGCGAACGGCCAAGTAGGTGCAGTTGGGTGGAGCGGATTAGGCGGCCTCCGAGACACTGGCCCGAATGCTTGGCACTGGTGACACGTACGAGCGTACTGGTTGCAATCTTCGTACATGGTGGGCCAATAAAACCCCTTGAGCTTAATCCTATTTGTCATCTTATCTTCTGCTTGATGAGCCCCGCATAATCTGGAGTGGACCTCGTGCATCACGGTCTTTGCTTCCTTAGATGAAAGACACCGTAGGAGGACCGATTGGTCCTTTTCATGGATGAGCCTGAAAAGCAAGCCATCAATTAGCTGGTAGGATGTTGCCCTGCGTAGTAGTTGCACCCTTTGAGCCCGGTCAGGGGGAAGCCAGCCGTTCTTTATCTTTACAATTGGCTCGCGCCAGTCTTCTTCTTCTGGAGCATTCTCCTCTTGAATGTTATCGACCTCGTAGACAGTGAGGCCGGACTCTTCGTCGAGCACACCTGGCATGAGCCTTCGGTGTCTAACAGTAATATTCAACTCCCCCTCATGTGGGAGTTTCAGAGTTGCTGTCAGCTTTGCCAAAGCGTCCGCCTGAGAGTTACTGCCCCTTGGGACGTGGCCTATTTCAAAGAGGTAGAATTTCTCCTTCAGCCTCATGACGGTTGCATGGTAGGGAATGAGCTTTTTTTTCCGGACGTCATAGTTGCCCAATACTTGTCGAATGACAAGCTGAGAATCCCCGTATACTTTAATGCACTTGATGTCTATCTCCAGTGCCAGTTGAAGCCCAATAATTAGCGCTTCATACTCTGCCTCATTATTAGTCAGCGACTTCATGAGAGCACAAGAATTGTGGAGAATGCCGCCTTGCAGAGATACAAAAACTATCTCCGCGCCTGAGACAAAATCTGTGAGGCCGCCAGCCTTTTTGATTGTCCGGGAAGCACCATCAAAATACAACTCCCAATGTGGGAGGTCGAGGGTGAGGATGCCGTGCTCCATCTGTGGTGGGACGTTTTCGCAATGTTCCCTGGTTTCTTGAGAAGGCACTAACACCTCTTCATCGGGCAGCTCAAAGTTAAGTGGCGAATCTTCTAGCACAGGGTGCGTAGCTAAGAACTCCGCCATTCCTTGCCCCTTGATCGCCTTGCGCGGGACAAAGGTGATGTCGAATTTCATGATGATAAGCGCCTACTTGCCGAGCCTACTGGAGAGGACAGGCTGATTAAGCAGAATTTGAGTGGATCACATTTTGAGATGAGCTCCACTCTGTGAGCTAGAAGGTAGTGCCTTCGCTTCTTGATAGCAAATACCAAAGTTAGGCACACCTTTTCCATAGGCGTGTACCGGTGCTCAGGCCCGATCAGCTTTCGGCTGAGGTAGTACAATGGTTGTTCCTTACCCTCTTCGTTGATCTGGGCTAAGAGTGCCCCCAAAGAGGCATCCATGGCAGCAATGTAGAGGATAAGGGGCTTCCCTCTGACAGGTGCTCCTAGGATAGGAGGAGTCAGTAGATACTCCTTGATTTGCTTGAAGGCCTTCTGACAGTCTTCGTCCCATATGAAGGGTGCTCCTTTCTTCATCAACTTATCGAAAGGTAGACACCTTCCCGAGAGGTTAGAAATGAACCGCCTAATATAGGCGAATCTTCCTTGCAGAGATCTGAGCTCTGTCAAATTCTTGGGCAGAGGCAGTCCTCTTATGGCCTTGATTTTGTCGGGGTCGATTTCTATGCCTCAGTACCTGACGATGAAGCCGAGGAACTTGCCACTAGAGACGCCAAAGGCACATTTCATCGGATTCATCTTGAGCTGGTACTGCCGAAGCCTTTCGAAGACTCGACGCAAGTCAACCAAATGATCCTCTCGCCTTTTTGTCTTGACGACCAAGTCATCGACATAGCATTCAACGAGGTCATGTAGCATCTCGTCGAAAATCTTGGTCATCGTCCTTTGGTAGGTTACACCGGCATTCTTCAGGCCGAATGACATCCTTTTATAGTTGACGATCCCCTTAGGAGATTGAAAGGCCGTATGGTCTTTGTCTTTGACGGCCATGCGGATTTGATTATAGTCCGACGATCCGTCCATGAAGGACAATGCTTCGTGACCAGTGGTCATGTCAACCATTATCTCGGTAATTGGGACGGGGAAGTCGTCCTTCGGGCATGTCTTGTTCAAATTCCTGAAGTTGATGCAGACTCGAACTTGGCCGTTCTTCTTTTTGACAGGGACTATATTAGCGAGCCACACAGGGTACATGCAAGGCTCTATGAAGTCCACGTCGAGCATCTTGTCAACCTCAGCATTGACTTTCAATTCCAGCTCGTGGCGTATACGCCTTTGGGCTGGCTTGACTGTTGGAAGTATTGCCAGCTCGTGTTCAGCCACAGAAGGGTCGAGCCCGGGCATTTCTTTATAAGTCCAGGCGAAACAATCCCTGAACTCTTCTAGGAGCCGTCGATACGCCTGTCTTTCTTCTTCGCTGAGGAGAGCGCTTACGAAGGTTGGCCGATGGTCTCCTTTGCTTCTGAGATGGATCTCAATCAACTCGTCCACAGTTGCTTGGCCACCATCTTCAAGCTCTGGTGGAGCTAGTTGAACGTCGACAAAGTCTCCCTCATCATCAGTATTTGCTTCATAGACTTCAAATTCTTAGAAGCTCTCTTGCTCGTGGCTTGAAGTCGAAGGACTTATCTCGTCTTGTTGATGATTAACAGGCTGAGCTATCCTTCCCTCTGGGAGGTGACGAGTATTGGCTTCCGATGAGGGTGATATAGGCACCTCACCGGACTCCCCTACAGAGTCGTCGATCTTGGGCTCAGCTTCTACTTGCCCGTGATGAGGAGGTAGCAGTCCTATGGTGTTGACGGCATAGTGGACCTCAAAGTCCCTCTCTTGGTCATAGCCGAGTCCCCTCGTGTCTTTGCGAGAGAAGGGGGGTTGTCGACGGACTTGCGGAGGGTTCCACAGCTGGTAGAAATATGTCGCTCGTGCGGGGTCTTGAGCCTGCGGGATATGCTGCTTTTTACACATTTCTCTGATGTGCTCTGGCATATTGTCCATCTCCTGGACTAGCTCTAGTGCAGTGTCGGTGGGAGTATTCCAGCCGAAATCATCCTCAGGAGGGCCCGGTGGGACTAAATCACCTTTGTAAAAGATGATCGGCTTGTCCCCCTTGCCCTTGTTGCTCCTTCTTCTCCGCTGATAGGAGACCGTGAAAGTCTTCAACTGCTCCACCTCGTGCTCTTCCCGTTGAAATGGGAGTTGAACACATTTGGGCAGTAAGGAGATGCTCCGGTCAATAGCCTGGCTTATGAGGTTGGCTTCGGAGTCAACATTTCGCCTCTCTGATTGAGTCGGCTTGGAGGCGGCCTTAAGGCTTAGCTTGTATAGTCTTACTAAATCTTGGTTGACAGTAAACAACTGTCCTTCCTCAGCTTGGAAGTCTACTTTTTGCTTCCCCTTGCCTTTTACAGGCTAGGGGATTGCTAGAGTGGGCTCCCCAAAATATAAGGAAGCATCTGCCAGGTGACACTCATTGGGGTGGAATGGGGCCTGATCTGCGAAGACAGTATGTTGCTCCCCTCCCTTGGCATATTTAATGCATTGGTGCAGAGTTGACGGGACAACCCAATTCTCATGGAGCCAAGACCTCCCAAGCAGCACCTTATATGACGCGTCGGCGTTGATAATATAAAATGTCACTTGGGTGACAAAATCGCCCAAGGCTAGCTTGACTTCAACTCGACCAAGCGCCTCCTCGGAATCTTGATTGAATCCCGAAATCTTGACCGCGCTCACCTTTTGCAAGTAAGGCGTCAAGTATAAAGACTTGAAAGTCTTCAAAGACATGATGTTAATGGCGGCTCCGGCATCAACCAGGATTCGATTCACATCATGCCCGTTGATCGTCCCTCACATATATAAGGGGCGATTGTGGCACGGAGAGGACATCAACATGTCTTTGTCCGTGAAGGAGATGTTGGCTGCTGTTGATTTTATTTTGCTTATCTATCTTCTTTTCCTTGAGGGGTCTTGTGTGGAGGATGAGATGACAAGCAAGTAATCAAAGATCTGCTCTTAACCTATGCACATGTGATCATGAACCTAGGCAATCAAAGCTAGCTCTAGCATGGGCATGCTATCTCAATCAAACTAAGCTAAGGGAAAGGAAAACACACGCCGGGGCGTGGAGCAAAGAGTAAATGAAAACACACCGCGAGGGGTGGAACAAGCAAGGAAATAAAAGATATGCAATGAAGGAGAAAGCTAATGCCCAATACCAAGGAAAATCGTGATCGCCACCAAAGTAAAAACAAGCCAAAGACCTGAAAATATCTTGGAAATATGTGGATGAAGCACCCGCCCACGGGAGAGAAAACCAAAGAGAACCTGCAGGTCAGCTAGAAGTAACGGCCAGAACCCTGTGCGTCACTTGAAAGTGACGGTCGCTCGATAGACCGTTGGAAGACTCTGACGCGCCTGCACAAGGCCGTCGTAATACCTGCAGTAGCAAAGTGTGGATCTTTTTAACTCTAACTCTTCCAGCCGGCTAGAAGACTTGGGCCTCGCCCTAGTGAATCTGTAAACCTGCCAAAGAAGTGGAAGACAAGAACAAAACAACCCAAATTAGCCCTTTCAATAATATAGCATCAATTCTTCAATAAACAAAATATCATCAAAAGGAAAGGGGAATACCGGGGAGTTTTGGTTTTTTAACCCCTCTGGGCGTTTTAAAAGATTAGGAGGATGTTTAGATGATGAAAACCAGTGAAAAACGTGGAGAAAGGAGAGAAATAATGCTTATGATGAAAGGGAGATTGAATGGAAACTCAATATGCAATTATGAACTTTAGAACCAAAGGAACAAATACTCCCTTCACCAGGCAGCAAACGAACGTGAGAAGCACTTCTCCTTGATCAAACGTGGCTCTAGAATGCGGCAGCACTTCGACGCAAACTCCAGATCTTCCCCCCCTTGGCCATAAAGTTAAGGGTTCTATTTATAGACCCCCAAACTCTCAGGTCGAGCAGAGGATAATCCGGCAAGATAAAGGGATAACTCTTAGCAAATCCTTGAAGATAATATCACCAAGAGTCCATAGAATCAAACAGAAGGTCCTGAGGATCAGATTTGAAAGAGATATCGCCAATCCAAGTTCTTATCTCGACCACGGAGTAGCAGAGAAAAAGCCTGAACTGCCAGGACTCTCTGAAGGAAGTAACGGCTGCACGACAGACCGCCACTTGGAAATAACGCACCAAGGATCGTTCGTTACTTTCAACCTTATCCCTAAAAGATAAGATCAACAGGGAGAAGGCCAAAGCAATTGGACTCTGTGAAGAAAGCAACGGCCAAGGCATAGGGCGTCATAATGAAACAACGGCTGCACGACAGACCGTTATTATCAACGTGTAAGCCAAAGGATAAAGATTGAAACGAGACCTTAAGCTTCAGGACTCTTCAAAGAGTAACGGCGCAGGACCCACCCGTTATAAAGAAACAACGCTCCTGGAGCAGACCGTTATTATCAATGGAGTTCAAAAAAGAAGAAATGAAGGTTTTGCTAAGCCTTAGCCAAATGAAATGCCACAAAAAGCCACATCCAATCAAGGAAAAGACCCAAGAAATAGGCTCCAAATCAATCAAGGAGACTCAATGAAGAGTGAATTACTCGGAGCATCATGTAGAATGAACAAGGAGATGACCCGACTTATTGGTCATAAAACGGGTGTCAACAGCTGCGAATGCCTCATATGCCTGGGCTTGCAATTCTGCCACATGGGCTTCATAGGCCTCTGGGTCTTGGAGTATCTTGACAAGAGCCTCCCTCAGATCTTTGCTTCAGGCGATGGCTTCCCAAATGGTGACATTTGTTGGGAATCGCTTCATATGATGGATGATTTTGCGGTCCGCCCGAGCACGGGTCTTGTCAAATGGCGGGATGATTTCTGCCAGGGTTTTCGGAGCCCTATGAGGCTTCTCCCGCTTAGGAGGACGTTCCTCTCCATTCTGGCCACGCACCTCTTCTTGGAACAGCGGGGCCAGAGATTCCTCTAGAGGTGGCAAGGGCTCATCATGTTGGCCTCATTAGAAGGACCTACCTGGCTCGCGGGCTCAACCCTGCTGGAGGGGCCAGCTTGCTCTGTCGCCTCATCGCTCACCGACGGCTTGGCCGGCTCTCCTTCTTCATCGAAAGATGCGATTATAAAAGAGACGCCACCTGATTTAGCTTCTGAGCTGGGGCTCGAACCCTCTGAGGAGTCGAGGATAAAAGGGATTCCCCGAACTTGGGTTTCCGGGACAGGACCCGATTCCTCCCCTCTGAATAATATGACCCGGTCGAGAGTTAGGGGACCTTCATGTCCTCGTCCCCGGCCACGACTCCGGCTATTTCTCATCGAGCGACGCTAATATGTCGCCATGGGAGTTTTGCCCCCGGTGTTATCAGCCGAAGGAGAGTTAATGTTGTCGGGCGGCGGGATCGCCACCATGTTGCAGGAGAGCTCTTGTAGCATTTCCTCGAGCATTTCAACGGTGAGCTCCTCATCTTTATAAAATAAGGAGAGCTCCTCCGGGATTGGGAACTCCTCACCTTCTTCGAGACGGTGAGCCATATCTCGGAGCCACTGAAGAAGGCGGGCTTTCCGCAAATAAGGAGAGCTCCTCCGGGATTGGGAACTCCTCACCTACTTCGAGACGGTGAGCCATATCTCGGAGCCACTGAAGAAGGCGGGCTTTCCGCCTAAGCTTGTCCCAAGGAATATATTCGTCCAGTGTGACAACCCTGGTAGGGCGAGGGGGAGTGTATTCCTCTAGCTCATCTATGAGTTTTTGTAATCTTTGCAAAGGAGTTGGCTCCTTAGGAGCTTCCATAGCTGCTGCCTACTCAGCTTGCTTCCTCAACCGCCTCTTCAAATTTTTTCTGCGATTCTTCTCTTGCTTCTTTTGGCGTGCCGCCTCTTGAGAAGAAAGTGGGCTTGATTTTGGAGGTGGGACTGATTTGCCCCCGGAATTTTGCTTTCTGCTCCGGGCCAGCTCCTTAAGAGCCTTGGTTCCGCGGCTCTTTTTGGGAGTAACCTTAGTCCAGTTGGCCTCCTCCGGCTGCACCTGGAAGGTGGCATTGATCGCCTGAGCAATTATCTCCGGCGGCAGCTCCTGGAACTCTGCCAGTGCACGGTGGGGCCCTTGGGGCCTTTTTCAATTCCACCGATTTTGTTTTGACTGGCGACTTTGCTCGTTCGAGCTGTTGAGGCCTTTCTACAATTGACGACCTTGTTGGCTCGACACGAGGCTTTGCTTCTGGCTCCCTCGCCTTAGCTTTGCCCTTATTGTCGGGCGGAGGGTTTCCCCCTATGACAATGCCAAGTTGACTCAGTCTAGAAAGAGGTCTAGAACCTCCTCCCGCGGTTGGGCTTTTTGGGCTCTGGGCCTTAGGCCCCTCGCACCCAGCCTTGCTTTTGGGGTTTGGCTGAGGATGGATGCTACCTGTAGACTTGCCCGACAGGACCTGCTGAGAGGTGGGCTTAGTCTCCCATGGCTTGGTCTGCTTCTGTTGAGCTTGTCGGAGAATCTTCTCAGCGACCTCTTTAAGACGCCGCCTCGTCATAGAGTTCTCCTCCGCATCGATCTCCCCTCTTTGGATGAGGACTTCAATGTAATCTTGGACTTCCGGGCATTCCCGGGTGGGGTGAGACACCCTGGGATGATACTTGCAGTAGCGGGGATGACTCTTGGCCGTCTCATTGTAGTAGGGTGGCGGATCATACCTCTATACCCAACCTTCTTCCAGGAGCTTGTCAAAAATCTTCTTAGTGTCCTCCTTGGGGAAAGAACACCGGTGAGAGGGTCGCCACCCTGGATACCACAATGTGGACTTGGGCGGTTGGGCACTGACTCCTTCCTCTTTCGGTTCTGGGAGTTGGAAAGCGGCCGAGGCATGTATGACATTAATGGAGAAATGAAAACTCTCCTGTACATGCGGCTGCGGTGGATGGACCAGGAATTTGCCCATATTGACCACCCCTCGCCTGATTAAGTCCTCGGCGAGGTCCTTAAAAGGTTGGCAGTTATAGATGATATGGCATATCACCTCATGGTATGGGCAATAGCCCTGATGTAATGCAGCACCTGGTGCCTGCTCACTGGGTGATGCCGGGAGGTTTAACAAGCCTGCTCGCCGGCACGCGAAGAAGATGTTCAGGGTCTTCTCGCGAGGGAAAGAGTATAACTTCTCTGGCTCCTCGCCTTCAGATGAATCCTCCTCACCTTCAGATGAATCCGAGGATTCCTCAGAGAGCCAACCCCTGAGCGGAGCCCGGGCAGTGGGTGATATACCTGCCTCCTGTACATGGGTTGGAGCTAGCCCCCTGGCAAATGGGTCAAAGGGGAAGGTAGCCAACTGCTCATCAATGCTCTCCAAGAATTGCAGCAGACGCCTTTGCTCCAACTGTAGTTGCCGGATCTCCCCTCGGATCTTCTGAATAGTCCTCTGCAATGCCAAACATTCTGGGAGTGAGGAAGGAGCGGCTCTGCGACCAGTATTGGGCTGTTGATTTGAAGGCCCGGCCTCGGAGGCATTGGAGCTCGAAGCCGTTGCCACCATGTAGACCACATTAGCCGACCGGTTTGGTCGATTCCAAGCATGAGGCTATGGCGGGTCAACTGTATGGCCCAACATATTTATCAAGCCTTTTTGGATGAGCTCTTCTGCTATGTTCTTGAAGACATAGCAGTCCCCAACAGTGTGACCCAACCTTCGATGATATACACAATAGGTAGGATCCTCTGTTTTATCCACCTCTGAGGCCTTCCACGGATCCGATAGGGTGATGAGCTTCTCTTTCATGCACAGATCAAAGAGCATCTTGGTATGCTCCTTTCTGAAGGAGTATGGCGTCTTCATATGCTCTGCTAAGAGAGACGCATTCGCCTTGGTATCGGGCTTTTTTCCATTGCCCTTTGGCTTTCCTTCCCGTTTGTCTCCATTCGTCGGGGAGAAATCCACGGCATTTACCTTCTTGCCGCTAGCCCGACGGTCTTTGGAGGATTTACCTTTGGTAGAAGGATGTGCCGGATGATCAGCGAAGAACATCTCAATCTCTACCACCATTGTGTTCAGCTGGTCGAAGCTTCTGATATTTCAGCCCAAACGTTTTTCACTGACTTCCGCCGACAGACCCCTGCGGCATATGGTAATCGCGTCTTCGGGCGTTAGAGGATTATCGCAGCGCATGCTGACGTCCCTCCATCGCTTGATGAAGTCCAACGCGGTCTCACCTTGTCTCTGCTTAAGGGCACAGAGTTCCGCCAAAGAGACTTTGTACTCGGCGTCAGAGGATTATCGTAGCGCATGCTGACGTCCCTCCATTGCTTGATGAAGTCCAACGCGGTCTCACCTTGTCTCTGCTTAAGGGCACAGAGTTCCGCCAGAGAGACTTTGTGCTCGGCTGTGTGGAAACGATCGACGAACTTCTTTTGCATATCAGTCTAATCAGGCACTGAATTGGGCTTTAGCCTGGAATATCACTGGAAGGCGGTGCCTGTCAGGGACGTGGCAAAGTACCACATCAAATATGCCTCTTCCTGTGCTAATTCACCCATGGCCGTCATATAATAGGTCAGGTGTTCGTGTAGCGAGCCCTGCCCATTGAACTTCTGGAGTTCCGGGGCCTTTGGGCAATCAAGCAGAAGTTTCTTGAATTGATGGTGGAGGGGATAGGGCACGCTGTACAAATCAACGGTAGGCACACCCTTACCATGTTGAGCAAATTTCGCCTCCACAATTTGCTTGATCATCTGCCTTTGCGCCATGAGGCTTTCCGCAGCAGGAGTGGCAGAGGACCGTGCATTGGCTTCATGTTGTGGCACTTCAAATTCCACCGCCAATGGTAATTTCGCAGTAGTGACGGAGGCGTTGGCCGTGGCTGGAATGGGAGGAGGCTGTTGTTCCATCCCAGTGGGCGCCGCTTGAGGCTGAACCTGAACCTCCTTTTCACGTAAAAGCGATTGCAAGAGGCTCTTCAGTTCTTGGTTTTCACGCCGGAGTTCCTCCAACGCGAGAGTCTGTGCCTCTTTTCCAAGATCCTCCTCGTGTCCGGGGTTGCTGTCCCCATCGACACTATGGATGTCTTCTTGGTGTTCTTCTTGTCGTGCCGGCTCGGGCTGAGATGTTTCGGCAGCCGGCATCTACTGCGTCTGTGCCAGGATCTGGGAAACGGGCCTCGACCTCCTCAAATGCTGAAGAGGCTGGTTCAGCTCTCCCGAAGTGTCCTCCGGCTGCTTATCGACGGAGGTAGTATAGCAGGTGAACACTTTGACAGCGTCATTGGTCACCTGAACCACCCGCTTCTTCCTGGGCGGTTGTCTGCCAGGCTTGGGTGTCATCCTTAGTCTGTCAAAAATAGATACTCGGGACGTGGAGGCCTGGGCTGAGCAATCCTCGTCCGTGTGCGTTGAACTGGCCCACGGAGAGGTCGGTCGCACCTTCTTGCCAGCTCCTCGGCGCTTGTACCCGCGTCGGGGCTGGGTTGTAGACCTCGGAGATGTCGAGGTCTCAATGCTTGCCGGACTCCGCATCTATTGCAGATCCGACATGTGGAAGGGCCCTTCCGCCCTCGCTCGCTTTATGAATCGGGCCTCCTCTTTGGTGACCCATATTTCCTTCAGACAGAGCTGGCGCTCCTCAATTGGGTTGTCACCTGACCTTGATCTGGGAGCCGGTGGTTTGGGTCGCTACCTCGGACCCTGGTTTGCCGCCAGTCCTCCTGTCCTCTCGGACTTGTCGGAGGAGCTCGAAGCGGTTGGAGGTAGAGATGGTTGGGACGTGTCGGTCCCGAAGCAAAATCGGCTCGCTTCCATCGAGTCGGATGCGAAGATCCTCGACAATTATAGTCTTGCCAGAGTGGGATGTCGCCGCTGCAGGCTTTATGCCCTTGCGGCTATGGCGTTGCCCCCGTTGAGCAAGGGCGGTGCTGGTGACGCCTGCCGTAGGCGTGGCGTCATGGTGGCGGCAACGCTGCCCCCGTTGTGCAAGAGCAGTACCTCTGAGGGTGGCCGCAGTAGAGCTTGAGCCGTTGCGGCGGCGGTGTTGCCCCCGTTGAGCAGGAGCGATGCCAACAGTAATTTGATTGACCGAGAAAACTCAGCCATTTGCCTGGGCAGAAGGCCTGACACCTTTGGCCGTTGTCATGGCAGCCGAGCGGACTCGGCCAGTTGTTGAGACGAAGGGTCTGACATCCTTGGTCAGTGAAGAGTTGACCGGGCGAAGCCGGCCGGCTACTGAAGCAGAGGGCCTGACACCCCCGATGATCTTCTTGTTGACCGGGCGGACCCGGCCAGTTGTTGAAATAGAGGGCCTAACACTCCCAGTAGTTGTCTTGTAGATCCAGTGGACCCGGCCAGTTGTTGGGGCCGAGGGCCTGACGCCCCCGACAGTTGGCTTGTTGATCGAGTGAACCCGGCTAGTTGTTGAAGTTGAGGGCCTGATAACCCCGATAGTGGTTGCTGCAGGCGAGGCTGAACTGACTTCAGCCACCGGTACGATGCCAAGAAAAAGGGCGAGCCGACGACTGGCGGGAAGTCGCCGAACATGAGCGGCGTCGCCAGGTATCCGAACCTGGCGTGGTTGGCGACGACTTGGGGTCCGTAAGTAACGGCGGCCATCGTCTTGCCATCATCTTGTTGTTGTTGTTGTTGTTGGTGGTGATGCGAGTGAGATGGCGTGCAAGTGCACGAAGAGCTCTCAAGTGAGCAAAAGGGTATGCCCTCCTCTTCCTGTCCTGTAAGAGGAAGAGGGGGGGGGGGATCAGAACCTTGAAGAAGGTTTGGGGACTTTCTTTGACAGAAAGAAGAAAGGCAGGAAAGGTCTCACCGGATGTGTCAGTCTGTTGGCCACGGGATTTATATATAAATATAAATATGTTCTTTTTGAAAAGAAACATTCCTCTATATGTGGAGGTTCATTCCGTGGGTGCGCATTGTATTAGACGATTTGGGTTCGGGTGCTGGACCTTTCCCCACTGACCGCAGTCAGTGTTGATTTATATCGGCCTAACGTCCGAACACCTTTGTTTAATTGTCAAAGAAATCTCAAAGTCTCCCACATAGGTTCGGATGTGGATGGCCTGCTCATTTGGGCAACTCACAACGACCACTCATTTACCACCGCCAGACTAACTAGACTAGGGTTTCATCAAAGGCCTCTTAACTTCAGGCAAAAATCTAGAATTTAGGAGCATAAATGTAATTTTGCAAAAGCCATAGCCATTTTTTAAGTGGCGGGAGGTTTTATGGACCTTGAGGGTATTTCGGTAATTTTACCATTCTAGGGGTATTTTGGTAATTTTACAGGGCCCGGGATAGTTCTGAAATTTCTGAGTTGGAACGAAAGTTGGGCTGGACCATTGACTTTCCAAGGCGCTGGGGCCATTTATAGAGGTTTTCAGGAATGACTGGGTATTTTAGTAATTTTATCAAACCCTATTCGGACTTAGGTTTGAGACAACACCCAAGTGCCGGACTGGGCTGATAACGTCTTCGGATCAAAGGAATGACGAGGGGCCTGATAGAAGGTTCACACGTGTCAATTTGGCCGAAGGAGGGGTGTATATACAATTCCTTGAAGTTGGGGGTTTTCTTATAATTTTCCCCGATCGATGTACAAAGGAAATTTGTGAAGTAAACCAAGTACATTCATGGCCCAAGTGGATACAATGGTTGTCGGCGAGTTGTCGACTGTACATTATAAAAATTCGCACTAAGGCGGGAGATAGGGGTATAACCCCAATTACAAGAAATTGCAGGGTAAAATTACAAATAACAGAACTTTTTGTTTCTCGCCATCCTGGAGAGGACATTTCCATAATTCTCCCGTTATAGGTTCGGAACTATATGATTTAGTCGTCCCGGGGCGTAGACACTTACAAACACGGCCCGCAGAGGGGCATAATTACAACAATACCCCTTAGGGGCATAAATACAAGACCCGGGGACTTACCCCTCACGGGTCAAAACAACGAACAAAATCCTTTCTAGTGAGTGCTTCGATGCTCTCCGTGCGTAGTAGATGTTGAGTGCCTCCTTCTGGACCCTTGGGGGTCTATTTATAGAAGTGGAGGGCTACCCGGGAGTGTTTGAACCCGTACGGGTTAAACGGGATGAAAATGACCCCGAGACGGTCTTTCTTCCTTTTTTTTTGTGTGCGGGAGAGAAACTGGGCGGGGTCAAAGGACCCCGGACCCACCCGGGGTTGAGTGAGCCCGGGCAGGCCCGCGCGGGACCTGCCCGGGGTCGGTTGACCCCGGGCGGGTCCCACCTGAGGTCGCGCGACCCCGGGCGGCCCTGCCCGCCTGCGCGCTAGCCCGCCCGGGGCTTTTTTGATTAAAAGCCTCCTACATGGCTTTTTTTTTTCCGCTCGTTGCTACAGCGTGTCACGTGGATTGAAGAGAAGCGCACCTCTTTGTTCGTTTGTCGTCTTCCCCGTGCCGTGGGCCGCGAAGGGAGGACTTGCTCTCGTCCGAGCTGCGCGATACACGTGCGTGGGAGTTCTTCGTCAGTGTGTACACCATCTTTGCATCTCCCTCTTCTTGTCACGAGGTTTTTCGTTGTTTATGTCAAGCGCCCGAGGGATAAAACCCTCCTCTTTTTAGGGCTCCACCCGGAACCACGCGATCCTAACAACCGTGGAGGTTTAATCCGGATTCCAACCACCTCACTTGCTGCGAGAAGTCCATCGTTGCAGAAATATGCGGACTATGAAGCCCCAAAGTGTGGAAATATTCCACGGGGTGACGATACACCGAATATTGAACCCTGCGTGAAAATATTCCATGAAGCGACGATACGCCGAATATGGACCTCGACCAATGCGAGGGTAACATCCCATTTTTTTTTGAGATGAATAATGGGTGCAACAGTAACATCCCAAATTTTTTTGAGATGAATAATGAGTGCAACACTCCCCTATTTCCTGCGTTAGTGCAGACTCCTTTTATGTACAGCCGACAACTCGCCGATAACCCTTGTAGCCAACTCGGATCATAAACGTATTCAATGTATTCTGCAGACTTTTTTTGGCACACCAGTCAAGAAAAATTGTAACAGAACCCCTGACTTTCGGGAAATTATATATATACCCCTTCATTTGCAAATCAATGCACGTGTGCCTTCTATGAAGCCCCTCGATGCTCCTTCCGCTTAGGGACGTTGTTGGCTCAGTCCTACACTTAAGTGCCACCTCAGACCTAGATCCACGGAGGGTATGGTAAAATTATCAAAATACCCCTATGGCCTAGAAATGGTCTAGTAACTTCCAAAACTTTTCGGAAATGGCCTCAGCGTCTCGGGGAGTTAGTGATTCTATCCTGCCTTATCTCCAACCTGAAAATTCTAAAAAAATGCCCCTGACATGATAAAATTATCAAAATACTTCTGGAAACCCAAAATTATCAAAATACCCTTGGGGTCCAAGAAATCTCCCCGCACTTCAAAATGCCCATGGCTCCTACAAAATTGTAATTACGTCCTCCAATTATAGGGTTTCTCGCCCAACCTAGCGGCCTTTTTTTGAAACCCTAAGGGGACGTGCTTGGTTGAATAGAACATCCTTCTTCCTGACGAATAGGACCGGCCCACCCCAAGGGGACGTACTTGGTTGAATAAAACATTTCTTCAACAACTCCTGAAGTTGCTTTTTCAACTCCTTAAGTTCCGTGGGAGACATCCTGGCCTTTGAAACAGGTGCTGCTCCGGGGATAAGTTCAATGGAGAAGTTTACTTCCCTTTCGGGCGGTAAATCGGGTAATTCAGATGGAAAAACATCGGGGAACTCTTTGACAATGGGGATTTCTTCTAGGATGATTTCCTTGGACTCGGTAATGATTACGGAAGCGAGGAAAGCTTCACAACCTTGCGAGATAAGTTTGCAGACGTGAAGAGAAGAAATGAGGATAGGATGCTTCCTATATTTAATGCCAAGGAAAGAAAACCGTTGAAGATCCGGTTTATGGAAATAAATCCTCCTATTGCGACAATTAATGTCAGCATAATGATCACACAACCAATCTACACCTAAGATGACGTCGTAGCCTTCCATGTTAAAGCATATGAGATTTGAATGGAGGTTATGACCTTCTATGATTACCTCACTATTAGGGTAATGGGTTTTAAGTTCGGTTCCAGAACCTAAAGGTGTGGTAATAGTTAGGTCTGAAGGTAAAGGAACAAGTGAGACTTGCAAAGTTTTTGCAAAAGCAGTAGATATAAAGGAATGAGAAGCACTAGTATCAAATAACACAAAGGAATGATGTGAGTAAATTTGAACGATACCTTTCATTAACCCATCATCCTTGGGTGCTTCCTCGTCCAGCACGGCATTTAGACGAGCCTGCCGCCTACGTCCGCCATTAGAAGGTTGCTCCTTCATGAGGGGGCAATCGGGCATGCGATGCTCCCGGCTTCCACATCGGAGACAAGCACCAAGGCGCTTCCAGCATTCTTCGGCCGAATGACCGAACTTTTCACAGAAAGTGCAAGCCGTCATGACTTGCTTTTCTTCTTCTTTAACTTTCTTACTCTTGTTGTGGTTGCCATTCCCATTACGGGATCTCTTCTTGTTGTCACGAGATTTGTAAGTCCCCGTGATGTTGAATTTCTCTTCCTTCCTTCCTCGTTTGTCAAACCTCCGGCTTGACTCCTCTCCCTTGCCCCTGAACTTCTCAACTTTCTCCAAGGTCCTCTCGCATAAATGGGCCCTATGGACCATCTCCGTGTATGTACGGATATTTTGAGGCCCAAGTTGTTGAACAAAGACGGGCCTTAGGCCATCCATGAAGCGATTGGCTTTTAGCAATTCCGTGCTCACCAGATGCGGAGCATACGGCACCAGCCTAGAGAATTGGAGTTCATACTCCACCACGGTCATCATCCCTTGCCGAAGGGAGGCAAATTCCGCAGCCTTCCTTTCCCGGACATGCTCCGAGAAATATTTCTCTTGGAAGAGTTCAAGAAACTCCTCCCAAATAATTTGAACATTGTGTAGATGAGCCGAGGTGACTTTCCACCACATACAAGCATCTTTATTGAGTTGGAAAGTGGCAAGAAGGACCTTCTCCTGGTCCGCACATTGCATAACGTTGAATATCCTGTCCATTTCATTTATCCAATTTTCGGCTTTGTCAGGATTGGATGATCTAGAGAACTGCGGAGGGTTCATACTCCGGAAATTGCGATGTAGATCACCCGCGCCCGCTCTCGCGCCAGCTTGAGCCACCGTTTGGAGGGCCTGGGTGAGACCCGCAACAGTTTGTTGCATCGCTTCCCAGTTTGCACGGTTAGCGGCCATTATGAGGTTCCTGAGAAAATAAACAATTGGTTATTTCCTTAGAATTATTATGGGGATTAACCTAAAGGTTAATTTTTAGAAAACTATCACATCTCGGGCTCTACCCAATCTCACATGGGTTTGAAATTTCTTTTCCTAGTTCATAGGTGTGGGTCCTTAAACTTTGGACTTAACCTATGACTTGACATTTTCTTAGGACTTACTTAAGTCTAGGCTCTGATATCACTTTAACTGTGACGCCCTGAGATATGCAGCGGAATTAAGTCGGGAACGTGAACAGCCGGCAAATAAAGCCTCAAGCGAGAATGACAATCAAAGCGCAACATTCATACATAAAAGAGTGAACACCATATATAAATAAACTCCAACTTTATTGAATAATAATCAAAAGTTGCAATCTGACTCTTGACTCTTTTAACTCTAGACTCAAGAAAACAAAAGATGACATAACATGATCAACTTCACCGCCTATTACAGTGAAGGGACTAGATTACATTATGACTCATGGCACTTGTACTATCTATGGCTTCTCTCTTCCATCAATCGCTCTCGCCCTCGGATCCGTCATTCGAGTAATCCGAATCCGCTCCACTAGAGTTTCCTGAAAAAGATTAGAAAGTAGGGAATGAGCGCACTCGTCCAGTAGGTATCTTCGTATCAACATGAAGGCATAATTTAAGTAATTAACACTTTAGCTCTAGAAAAGTGCAACAATGAGAATGCGATAAAACACGTGACATAAAATCAAAGTAACCATAAGTAACAAGATATAGACTATAGAGATATGAGAATTCAAGTGAATAAGAGAGTATGATCAAGTAAGAATATAATATGGCCTTTCCGTAACGAGAATGTACTTTTTATAACCTTAAAAGGTTATGCACTAGAAAGTCATATATCAAGCAAGTATAATTTCATGAGATTGCCTCGTGGTTTTCACCCGTTTATAAAAAAGGTACTCCCGGCGCAATGCGACGTCAGTAAGCATCATACCTCATGATTTATAGCATGTTTCTAACCATCCGCCGAGGGGGCTAGCGTGGAGCCCTTGGACACTGTCTGTGCCCGCTCTTGCATCTTCAAGTTATAAATCAAGCTACTTTCACGAGAAATAAAATAGGCCAATAATAACAATTCCGACAATAGTTCATGACAACAATACCAAGGTGAGAACGTACCAAAAACGAAATCATGAGATCAAGGATGAATTAAAGGATATTATGTCATGGAGGAATTCCGACAGCATAACGGTAGATTTCTATAGTTCCATATTCTATTAATAACTTATTAAACAAGGTGTTAGGCTCCAAATAATCAGTAGACTATCTAGGAACAGAGTATAATCAACCCTTGGGTCAAACCACGGGTTGGAAAACAAGATGACAGAATGCGGTCTCCAGAGGACCGTTTTCTTGAGGTGACGGTCAGGTCAAGACCGCTATTAAGTGGAGTCGACGCAGAAAGAAGGAACAGGTCGACGCAGCAGAACTGCAAGAAGAATGCGGTCACGCCAGGGCCGCTATCATGAAGTAGCGGTCGCCTAAGGCCGCCATCAAGTCCGAGTGCAGAAAACGCAAAAAACTCAAATGTTTTCTAGTTCATTGGGTTTTTAGGGTACAACCAGCTCAGCGTCATAGTGAGAATCCCAGGCTCGCGGAGACTTACAGAGGCCTTGAAACATGATCACCTAATTCGACAGAAGGAATATCCGACAGAGAGGATCTCAAGTTCAAGAGGTGTTCTTATCAAGTGCGTGTGTATCTAATAGCAACGTACCGGAATACGCGCTAGATGTGAACTCATAAAACAGAAATAAGGTGAGAAGGGAATGTGCCAAAACATAGATCAAAGTGTAATCAAGTCATAGAAATCTCTTTTAATTACAAAATTATAAAGTTTGGCATGAAATTAACATATATCAAAATAAGCATTAAAATTATGCTAACATGCAACACGAATCATGCCATGTTCAAAAATACACTATTACTATGTTAAGGCATGCAAAATATCAATAATATAATAAGAATAAAATAAGATTTTGGCCTGGTTGCAGAAACCAGATGGCGGTCTGTCAAGGGCCGCCTTTTGAAGACGGCGGTCTCTGTAGAACCGCTTTCTGCCTATAACAGACAGAAGCTAAAACAACGTGCAGGGCCTATTCTAGGGCAGATATGCATGGAAATCATGTAAAACAGAAAGATAGGATAAAGTAGCATGCTTAGGATGAGTTTATGGAATGAAAAAGGCATGAAACACATTAAAATTCTCATCTTTTAATTAAAGGGTGCATGGATAGTATGCAGTGAAGGACATGCATGCGCAGTGATAGAAAAACGTCAAATACTCTATGTATAATGCATGAAATCACGACGTAATAGAGGACTTTTGTTCCTAACTTGATATTTAAGCCAACATGAGATAACCTACCTCTGGGTTGGTTCCTAAGCTTCGAATTTGTTGTTGGAAGAAGGTTCTCGTTCCTGCCCGTCCTGCGTGTAACCAACAACTTCTAGACGCTCGATCTCCCTGATTGCTTGATCTTTTTTCACGAGATTTGGAGGGCGATTAGAAGACACAAAGGGGAACAATTTACTCTAAAGGTTGAACTTGAAAATACCTCTGATAAAGTCCCTAAACTTCGGATCCTCGCTGGAAGAACACACCCGTTCCTGCGCATTCTGCGTAGAAACAGCTACTTCCGATCCCTCTAGCTCTCTGGATGCTTGATCTCCTAACATGAAATTTGACAGAGGATTAGAAGATACTAAAGGGAACAGAAAACCCTAAAGGACAAACATGTGAAGATGACGCCTTACCTTCGAACTACACGAGCCAAAACTAGGGTTCGTGCAGGTCGAATCTGGGCTCTATTTATGGAGTTGGCCTAGGGTTGAGGGATTAGATCGAACTAGGAGTCCTTATTGGGGTTATAATCGATCCCCAATAGTCCTTAGGCAAGTTTCCATGCCAGATCACATCGATCCTTGGCAATTGGGAGGATAAAAATCCAGACTTTCCTGGGTTTAAACCTTTCCGTTCACAGAACTAGGTAGCGGTCATGCCAAGATCGCCACCATCAAGTTGCGGTTTCACGATAGACCGCCACTTTCCTGGGCGTAGGAATTTGAATTTTGGTCAATTTCCTCCTCTTAATTATCCCCTATGTATCTAGTTAAAATAGGGAAATTGCCCTAATACGTTTCTAGGGTTGGGCTTGGGCCAAAAAGTCTTAGAATTTGGTTTATGGGCCTGTTTAAAGTGGGTTTATTTATCAGGTTAATAATTAGCCTTCAAATTAATTTACTTAACCCACAATTCATTAAATAGTCCATTAAGCCTTTTAAATACTTAATAATTTTATTTAATTCCCAAAAAATCTTAGAAAATTCCAGGGGTGTTACATCCCCGCTTCTTGTTGGAGTTGCCGTGAGTCACGACAAGTTGATTCGGGTCTAAGTTCGGGCCCGAGCTATCATAGAGATGCTAAACAAATAGCGTCCGCAAGGTGCTCGAGAGCGGTCCCACACCTTTAAACCTGCATTATTTTTGGGAAAAATAGCTGTGTACAATAGAACCTTAAGTGACCAAGGACTTCTAAGTGCTGTAAGCAACCTAACTCTCTTCCATTAAAAGAGTTCATTGAAGGACTCCAGTCTTCAGTAAACTAGAGCCATAAATATGAGCATTCAAGAGTCTCTGTCCACTACAATCACACAAACTTTTGAGCGTGCCATCACTTTCACTCTCTTGCGCTCATTCCATCTTTGTGCTTTAATTTCTCCACACGTCTATTGTGAGAGGCATTATTTCAGTGAAACATTCCTCCCTTCTTTCTATGTAGTAGTTGCTGCTTGTGAGCAGTTAAAGATTTGAGGATCCTTATTTTATAGATTGCCTAAGGGCAGATTCCTTGGTGAATTGGTTCCCTGATCAAAACCGAGTGTATGTGTGCTTACGGGCAATTGATGTGGTGAGTTGGTGCACCTAAGCAAAACCCAACATGTGTACTTCATCTAGTGAGCAAGCTTAGGCCTGAGTATTAGATGTAGGTCACTAGAGGATGTCCGAATCAGTCTAAAAATTCTATTGTCCGTGTAATTGCATTCCATTTCTTCTATCTCCTTCCACGTTAGATTAATCTCGGCATGGATTTATTTTTTAACCTGCACTTTTATTCTGCACTCCCATTCACCCTCTCTCTGGGAGGTGCTTTGCTACTAACAAGAAAGATAACAAATATCATCTTTTCATCAGTCTTCCATGTCACCTCCCTGTACACCCCAGTGCACTGGTGTCTCTCTCTTCCCTCAACTCACCTCTTACAAGTTAACTTTCTTCTTTCCCTCCCTCCTCCCTCTCCTACTTGTCATTTAAATGGCACTTCTTTTCTTTGACTCCTACTTTTCCTCACCTACTGAAGTTACTCACCTGTCTCTCCTTGTTTTCCCTCTTTTCTCATAAATATTCACTCTTTCTGCCATGTCTTATCCTATTGTCGTATCTGGTGAAATCACCACCTCGCTCTTTCCCCTCATATATCCAATAGATTCACCATTCTGTCCTTATTTTCCCTCTTTCCTCAGAGACATCCACCCTTTCTACTGTCTTACCCTGTTGTCACATCTGGTGAAGTAACCACCTCCCTTTTCTCTCCAACCCTGATACCTTATCTCTTTGTACTTTCTCTCATCCCATTCCTTGTTGTCTTTGGCTATCATGGTAAAGGGTGGGTGAGAAATTGTCATCCGAGCACTAGTGACGTGATTCATGGCCAGTGGCAGGAGATTGCAAGAGGATAAAGGAAGTGAGGTTTGGTCATAGTGTTTGCTCCGCTAGTCATGTGGATAACATTACTGTACACATCTCATGAGCGCTCAGCAAACCCAGATGGCACCACCGTAAATGATAGATCCATCTCCATCTAAGGGCATTTGAAGGTTATCTCGGCCTATATTAACGTTCATCGTATCATCATTAGAGTCTTATGGCATTTATCTGGGTTTATTTGCATCATATCTTGCCATTTTAACCTATTTTGAGCTCTCTGTGTAGTTAAATCGAGGAAGTTCATACCATTTCATATCGTATCAATCTATCTTGCTTTTAGGTCTTCCCGGTGTCCTTTTGCCCTCGAGCACTTGAATTTGATCACGTCCTCTAACAGCACCGAATTTGGAGAAATGGTGCATTTGTCTAAGCCATTTAGGCCTATTTTCCTTAGACTTAACAACAACTAAAGCTATAATGCTATATAATTCTCCATGTACACGTTCATTTCGAATCTTAGCCTTTCTAGTTTTTTTCTGCATGTCCACCTAGATCCTCGTTTCTACGACATTTTCTATTGGTGTTCTTTTCTATTTAAGGTTCCATACAAAAAAGGGGAAATTGAGGACATGCTTGAAAATTGACAATTTTGTGGTGACTTTTTTGAATAGTACAATAGAGGGGCTGAGCCTGAAACACAATTTGAGGGTTCGATTTAATCTTCGGTATATGCGCTACCACTTTGCTGTCTAACACCTTGGAATTGCTGCCTAGGTGATGCATGATCAAGAAAAGAATTGAAATATTGCAATGGTTCATGGTCTCATGTATCTTCTGACATCCATATTTGGGTTGATTGGGGGCTGCTAATATCTGGTCTATTATTCTCAGGTACGAGATACGTGCAATAACCAAGGCAAAATTGAAAACGATGACACAAGAACCTGAGGAGTCGGTGGATGGTGGTGCTGTCGAAGTAGAGATGATGCTAGCAAAGAAAGTGGAATGTGTTTCTACAGTAAAACATGGTTCAGATGCTTGCTGACATACGCCAATGAGATAGGTTTCTTCTTCTTTTGTTAACAAGTTTGATACATGCGTTACGGATGAAGCTTTATGAGTTCATCTAATACACAAGACATCTGCGTTGTTAAATCTCTCTTAATTAATGACCTATAGCTGTCCATTTCTGAAATTTTTGGGCAGGTCTTTAGTAAGATTGGAGTCCTTTGCAGCAAGGTTTGCATAGCCGTTCGTACCGGCCGTATCGATTTTTTGCCTGTATGGTACGGTACGGTATAATAACATACCGTAGTATATTATTAGGTGTCAATAAGACTTTATTACTTTATACATATTATTATAGTAAAAAATGTTAAATGTTTATCTGCGGCTCAGTTGATGAAGATTTCTTTTAATTGAGACGGAAGTGAACCGTTGTTCCAATCTCATGTGTTTCATCGTTTTGGGCATCAATTTAGAAGAATAAAGGAAAAAAACATAAGAATGTGTTGTTCGTGGGATTCGAATCCAGAACTGCCTCTAAAATTGATGAAGTCACAATCAACTCACCTAGTAAAATCTTGTATTTAAAATAAATTATTAAGTATATAAAGGGTACCGGTTGTGTATCATTCATCGGTCGTATCGGTCTGACTAGTATGGTTGGGTACAGGCGGTTCATCTTTTGTCATATCGATTTGTAAAATTTTATTTGTCAGAAGGTAGGTTGCAGTAGAATAAATTAAATTTTTTTATACATATATTCTTGATAAAATGAAACTTATATGAGAATCCATCTAAGATTTTTATTTTCATGTATACTATTCATATACGAATTAAGTGGTATATATGCCCACCATCTTCTATTGGCAAATTAAAATATCCTAACCCGAGATATAAAAAGATGAACAAGTATTTTCATGAATATTTTGATGGAAGTTTATCATAAGTGTATATGGACATTAAACAAGAGTTTTATAAATTGATCCGGTACGGGATGAATCTTTCTTACTTGATTGTACTGACTAAAGATTAATACGATCGGTCTGTGATACGTAATCGATATGTTATATACATCGTTTAAATATTTAGTATCTTATTTTATACACAACATGCCCGGTTAGGTAAGTTGATTGAATGTCTTCATTGGTTTAGTGTAGTTTCGAGTTCGAAACTACCTCTGCCTTTAATGAGACACCTTTGACCAACTGAGACACACATAAGTTTTTGTTATTTTTTTACTACAATAATATTTATGAAATAGTGTATTCTAATTGGCACCTAACAGTACACTACCGTATCGTATCGACAAAAAAATTGATACGATTAATACGACCGGGTCGACAAATCTTGCATTAAACACGTTTAAAAGTGTGCATCTATATGATATATTTTAACACAATTATCTTTTAGCATGGATGCACAATAGACTTAGTAAGTCAGGATTTGTCGTCTCGATCGACCCGTCCGTCCCGGTCACGGCTGGGACGGGTCGGGTCGGTCCCGACCTGCTTCGTCTCGATCCATCTCGCTCCGTGTTAAAATAAAAAAAGAATATATATATATATATATATAATAGAATAAAATAGAAAAAGATAATATATATATAATATAATATTGAAATAATGAAACGTCCCGATCACGACCCACGACTCGGGCGTCCCGTCACCAGCCTAGATCGAGTCGGGTAGTGCGGGTCGGGACGGGTCACACCGGACCAGCCTAGGTCGAGTCGGGTAGTGCGGGTCGGGACGGGTCACACCGGACGGCAAACCCTGTAGTAAATTAACAAAAAGAATAATTACATATGCACCCTCAAAATCTTGTGTATTGTACTTTATATCCATATCTTCATCATATTGTCATATATACGCACATAATAGACTGTATTTCATCCTATATAATCTATTCTCATCTACTATTTGTTTAACTTAATTTTAGATGAATTAAGATAGGAAAAATATTAATCTACCCTTATTTAATCTCTGTACATTATCAAGATTTAAAAGATAATGACGTATATACTCCTAGAATTATTCATATTCTTTTCTATACCTATCCAAAACATCATATTTTATGTTGAACAGAACATTCTGTCAACTTTGACACTGTTGGAACTCAGAGGATATAATCGAAACATTTTACTTGACATCATGTATGTGCAACACTTAAAAGATATAGACGCATGAAATAGAGTACTAAACATATTTTAGAAGTATGTACGAAATTATCTCTTAATAAAAAGTACGAAAGTACAAATAATAGAGATCTGCAGGGGTGAGACTGGATGATTAACGGGGTCACCTAGGCCTTTATTTGCTTAGGGACCCACGATTGGTCACCCCCTTCCTAGTCAAAGCATTAATGCGTTCTATAGTCTACTTTTTCAACCATAGAGGCAACTATTCGTGAGTCTAGAGGTTCCACCGTGGCAAATAAATTCCCGGCCTTGTTTGTTTGCAGCGAACAGGGGCAGATTAATTTGGATATCTCATCTTTACTCATCTTATAGTTGATTTGATTGCGTGAATCTCATATTCCGGTTGATATCTGGATTAAATTGTTCAAGATAAAAGATGAAATAAGATAATCCCAGTTATAATATTTCTATTTAAAATAAAATTATTTATTATTTGAAATAATCTAACCCTAATTATAGTATCCCTCCTAACCTATTCTTCAAACAAATAAGATCGTATAGGAGCCTACCACTTCGAAGATCACTCGGGCATAGGGTCACATGAATCCGTAGTTTGAATACCTTCTCTTGCACAGTAGGGAGAGGTGAGATTTGGACCCGTAAACCTCCCATAAGAAAGGGAGGTGAGATACCAACTGCCCTAAGACCCATTGGTCACCTAAGCCTTCAAATACCTCAGTGACTAGATGATCACTTGACTTAGTTATCTAATTTGATTGAGTGATGTTTACTACAGCGCAGAGACTGCAATGTGTCTTGCCATCCCGTTCATCCACATTTGTACAACATGATTGCTATATATCATTACATCCGACAGATGTGATGCATGTGCCAAGAGGAAAGTTTGGGGACCACTTTATAATAATGATATGTACAATATACGAAAGAAATATACTATGTAGAAATGATATATATATATAGTGTGAGGAGAACACTACTATGTTACACCTTTTGTTATTTAGGTTGCCATACACTTTTTCTGCCATTTGATGTAGGTGGGTTCCAAAGTGTGTGAAAGACCCTGTTATAGTTTATGAGCTGGATTGATGTAATAACCATTAAAAATTGAGGAGGGAGAAAATCTTCAGGTCCAGTGTGGTCTAGTAATGTTAGGCCTAGTACGACTTGATGTCACCAGACTCATAGCGGTCATCGCCAACTAACTCGCAGTCTAGAAACATAGCCCAATCGAGTCCCACTCAGAACTGACTAGGCCTCAATTATGATCCTTACACACATGTGTCCTGGACTCCGTGAGACCCGTGGATAGGTGAGCATGGAGGCCACAGTTACGGGGCTTATCCCGATGAGTGCCGAATCATACCTACGTCGTCGAGATGTCCGCCACGATAACTTTTTTTAGAGAATAGGTGAGTGAGTAAAGAACGATCCTTACGATTGAGTAGAGCATCGCATCACAAATCACGTCCTCGTTAAGTCAGGAAAGTGACGAAGTCACTACAACTAGTATAAATAGGTCCCAGATGGACCTCGACAAACATACATTAACATACACACATAGAGGGAGACACGCAGAAACGCATACATACAGACTCCCCGACATACTCGTCATCTTGCTCCTCGAGAGAGAGAGAGAGATCTCCAGTGCCTCCAGGCCTCAGCCGTGCCCCCGAACACTCGATGCCCTGCCGAGCACTCGCTCTACCTTCACAACTCTCATCTCTCTCGCTCCCTTCTCTCTCATTTTACTTTCATATACGTCTCTGACTTAAGCATCGGAGGGTTGTCCCCTGGGATCACATCCAGAGCTCCTTCTGACGCATTTGTTCAGTGTTTACATGTTTCCTTAGGATAGCTAGACACTCTTTCCCTCCAAACAAATCTCAAAGGTGTAGTACAAGGTCAAGGTAACACTTTTTATCCTCTACACTTTTCGGTGTCGTCTGTGAGAAGAGGACACAAACTCATAGCATCCCATGAAAACTACTGCAACGCTTGCAACCACCAAAGAACTCCAGGCTCCTGGAAAGCTTCTCAAGGGGTCTCATCCTTCTCGCATCTGTCCCGCAATGCTGCTCCACCAAACCCTGCCATAGATGAGCTGGAGGAGATGTGCTGCCAAATTCAGATGTTGACGGAGGCGTACCAAGGCCTTCTCAATTGCCAAGTGGAGAAAGACCGTGCTTCGACTGCTCCCCCCTAGAACGGAGGAGCACCGACTGTGGCAGAGTCACGCCGTGTGTGCAAGCCTTTGCTCCTCTTCGTCGCCCACACTGCTCACATGCACAGCCAACCTTTGCGGCGCCCCACCAGTCCGCTACACTCCAACCTCGAGACGGTGCTGCAGTTACGACGCTATGAAGAGGATGAGCGCGAGCTAGAGGGTAAGGTCCGCTGCATGGACAACATTCTCCAGACAGTGCGAACGAAGGGATTGATCGACGACGACTCCAACTTCCATGCACCTTTCTCCTGCGAGATCATGGAGGCGTTGATCCCCCCAAAGCTCCAGTTGTTACCGTTCACCCCGTATGATGGCACCACCGACCCCACCGACCATATGCACAGCTTCGAGTCTAACCTAGTTTTCCACTGGGCTTCGGATGCTGTCAAGTGCTTGGCGTTCGTCACCACACTGCAGGAGAATGCTCAGACGTGGTTTGAGTTATTACCTACCACAATTATCACCTCCTTCTAGCAACCCAAGAGGATGTTCAAGGAGAATTTCCTCAGTTGTAAAAAGGAGGTTCAGATTGCCGTGAGCCTTCTTGCCATAAAGCAGGGTTGCGAGGGCCTACTTTTATAAGGAGGCCCTCCGTATTCCCCACTTGGATGTTAGCATGACCACAATAGCACTGATGCAGGGCATCCGAGACGTCATCCTCGGAAGGACCCTCAGAATAGAGTCCCTTGCAACACTGATAGAGCTCATCGCTATTGACACCATTTTTTGCCTATGAGTTGAGTCATTCCTCTTACCATCATTTTTTGATGCCTCGATTTGTCCATTACTCATTGGGATATTTTTAGGCACGTCCTTGGGCTTATTTTATGGGTATCTCCCTCCCTGGCTTGGTCTGCTCTTGGATTCAGGCTTAATGGGCCTTGAGTTTGCTTGGTTTTGGGCTCATTTATCTCATTTTATCAATTTCAAACGTCCAAGCTTTACACGGTCTATCGACCGGCCGTTCCGTTACTGGGCGGTCTTCTTTGAACCGTTTAATGATTTATTAGATATTTGTTTGATTTTCTGAATTTTCACCGACAAGCTTCTGCACGGTCTCAATCGAGCCGTTCAATCCCATTGAACGGACGGGTATTATACCGTGCAAATCCCAGAGTCCTCAATTCGTTAGATTTTCAGATAATTATCAATTTATTTTAATTCTTTGGATTTATCACCAACACGTGGTGGACGGCCAGGTAATGGACCGTTCAACGCATTGAGTGGTCTAGCAATAGGCCGCTCAATCCTCAAGAGTCCAGCACCGAAGAAGTCGGTCAGTTCGATGGATAATTAGATTATTTCCTGGTTTATTTATTTTCCACCGATAGCCTTAAACGGTCTAGAATCAGACCGTGCAGTGGTCTGGGCGGTCTATCGGTCGACTGCGTACAGGCCTGATTCCCGAAGATTTAATGAGTTTTCTCTCTCCATCCGTGGTCAAACCCCCAACTTCCCCCATCCATTTCTCCGCGGATTCTCCACCAAATGGGGTGCCGTTTGAACTGGATGGGAGATGGGAGTTTTATCTACGGATTTTGTTTCATTATCCCGACCTAATTTTCACTTGAAACCCTAATTTCGGGGCTAGACTTCTGGGCTCTATATATAGGACCCTTAGTCCAAGCTTGAGAGGGGGGAGATCTAAGGTCGACGGCGAAGCCCTGCCGCATTCTCGAGCGACCTACAGTCAGGGAGGGAGGCTTTCTAGATCCCCTTAAGCCTCCAGTTCAGGGAGTAGTTTTGTGTTTTGAGTCTTTGTTTGGTCATCCCACCATCTTTTCCTTCTTTACATGCTCTTTTTCATCACATTGCATCCGCGTTTGTCACTGTTGCATCTCATTCTATACACCCTCCTATTATTTTTTCACGCCCCTAGGGATTTAAAAACCTCCCAGGTTTCCCCCACTCCATGTCATTGCATTGCTTTTCTCTTCTTTCTTACAGTTACTACACCTTGCAGGACTGATTTGGGTTTCCCTTTTGTGTTCTTCACGTTGTTTTGCAGGTTAGCATCATCCTAGCACGAGGCCCATCCCCTCTGGCCAGTCGGAAGGGCTGGAGGATCAGATCATACGACTTGAAACCTGGTGGCACTGAACGGTCTTCCTTCCGTCCGTCTGAATAGGAGAGCAACCCCGTCGAGCCGTTCTACTTCTTCCTGCGGCCTCCTTCGGACTCTCCCGTCGTCAGCCAGGCTTCGTCCCGTGTTCTTCCCAGCACTAGTGAGCGGTCTATCGAGCGACTGTGCGATTCACATGGCGGTTCTTCCAGGACCGTGTATTCCTGCAATGCTGTTGTGAGGCGAGTGTCTCCCTTTTCCAAGGTACGGGTGCATCCTTCTGCATTTTGGTATCTTGGTGGCGATCACGATCACACACACTTCTTCACCCTTCTTCTTTCTAGTCCTATTTTGGATTTTATTTATAGATATTGGGTTAGGAAGGTAAGAAAGGGATTAGGAAGGGGAAGGGTACACAAAAACATGTCTACACCCTCTTTTTTGGCGGTCACGGTGGGACATCTAGTGCCCATCGTGCTGTTATGTTGTTGATATGTGTTTTGTGCTTTGGAAGGTTTTGTTTGAGTGGTTTCAGGTTTGCTGTTTCGTCCACATGGCGTTTCTGTCCTCTGGGGTTTACACGGTTAACTCAGAGCCGTTCAGATCATAGCGCGGCCGTTCGACTGGCCGTTCTGTTCTGATCCCAGTGCTGATTGTTATGCGAGCCTGTTCAATTCAGCGGTCCTCCTTGGGCCATTCACTGGTTCCCACGGTCTGGTGTAAACCGTGTACTACTGCTGGCTCAGGTACGTTTCTGCCCATACACTGGTGGTTTTTGCTAACGTTCCACGGTTCTTTCAGGACCGTTCAATGGTGTGCACGGTCTGTCGATAGACCGTTCCGTCAGGTACGCTCCTGTTCCCACAGTTTCGCTGTCTCAGTTCATTTTAGTTTCTATTCCCTTTCAGTTTGTTGCTACTCCCTGCCATTGAGCGGTCCTACCCTGGACCGTCGCCTCCCTGAGCGGTCTGCCACAGACCGTCTATCTGTGCTACAGTGCACCCGAGCCTTTCACTTTGATTATCATTTCACATCATTTCATGCTGATTTGGTGCTTTTGATCTCTCCTGTTTGCTATTTGATGATTGCATGATCATTGTCATATTTCTCTTATTTGTTTAATCATTGTCTGCTAGATCTAGGCTAGATTCTTGCATGCACTCCGGTGCGCATAGGATTCATTCATACTTTTCCATACTAGTTGCATTCCTACCTTGGTAGGGGATCCTCTCGTCTCCATATTCCTTGGAGCCGACTAGGTGACCTTACCCGGGACCTCCGTAAGACCCCGTGAGCCGTGGATTCCCACTCGGAAGCCGGGCAGGTTGTACCTTGCCACACCAGTCTAGGGTTGCATCCGTGAGAGGGAGTCCCCTTTAGAGTCAACCAAGTTTCCCATTCCACCCTTGTTAGGCACCTTTGTGGTTGTGAGAATTGTCATTTTAACTAATCCACTAAGGTTCTAAAAGGGAGAAGTGTTAAAACTTGTCGTGCATCATATAAACTTGGTTGGTCAAATTGATTGCCTCTTCTCTCCTCTCTTTCTGTGTGCATTTGATTGATTGTTTGGTTGTTTAGAAGGTCGTTTAGGTTTGTTCTTTGGTATCGGTGGGTGTTGCATGTGGAGTTGCTTCACACCCTCAGGATCTTCTCCTAGGGGCAGCTCTCATTTCTATTCCTATTTCAATCCTTTATTCGACTCATCACCCACCATGTCTTCTTACAATTTCTCTCACTCCCATGAGGACTCTCTCGCTCAGGGACTTTTGGAGGACCTGCCTAGGGTCGCCCATGTGCAGGGGAGAGAGGGGACCGCCCCTCCTCTCCCAACCGTTGTTGTTGAGGATGCTCAACCCTCTCTTTCTGATTCTTCCTCTCAGAACTCGGCCAATCAGATTCTTCACATGATGGCCCAGTGAGATCCCACTCAGCTCAATCTCCTTCGACAGGCTCTACAGGGGCCAGATGCCCCGTCTTCAGTTCCCTCTCATGGCGTGTCTGCTGCTGCCACTTCATCTCCTATTGTTGGTTTAGGGGCTGCTTCTGCTGCGCCCATCGATCTCACTCCTATTCATCCTCGAACCCTCCGATTTCCTGGCATGGAGGCGGGCCAAACCTCTACCTCGGCCCACCAACATCTTGACAAGGGGAAGACCCAGATCCCCTTGAGTTCTTATTCTGATCCATACACCACTGTCTCTTCAGCGCCGCAAGCCCTTGTGGCCTCGGCTGATTTCATCCGTCTGCAACCAGGGGCTGCCCAGTTGGCTCATGCGGATATGGGCCCTTCCCTGGCCCATTATCCTTCTTATGGGCTCCCCCCTTCATCAGTTTATCCATCAGCTCTGTATACAGGTTCAGTTCTTCCTGCTATGTCTCCTCCTTCCCGGGAACGGGAACTTCTCGACAGATGGGCTGCTATGCAGCAGCAAATTGACCTCCTCCATAAGCGGGTCGGCCCGCAATCCCTCGGAGATGTCCCCATTCCTAATTTCCGGGACATTCGCTTCCCACCCCAGTCGGAGCTCCCTACATACCGTAAGTACGACGGGAATGGCAACCCGTTCATTCACATAAGGGAGTTTCTATATGAATCAGTGCAGTTCCAGCATGACGAGCGCCTCATGGCGTATCTCTTTCGTCGGTCATTGGACAGGGCGGCGTTAGAATGGTTTTATACTTTACCTTTGGAGGAGGCGAAAAGTTTCAAGGTGGTCAAGGAGAAGTTCATAACAAGGTTCCAAGACCGGGTGGGCCCGGAGTATTCCTTCACTGACTTAGTAGTAGAGAAGATGAAGCCAGACGAAGATTTTTCCACTTATGCAGGTAGATGGAGGCAGATGGCCTCACGTGTGCCCGGGCAGATCTCGGAAGAAGAGAAAGTCAAATTGTTAATCTCAAATGCTACACCTACGTTCCGGAATATTCTGGCAATGGACGATATATCGAATATGCACCAGTTGTACAGTCGAGCCTGGTTTATACAAACCCAGTTCAAAGACTCCCCCATCCATTCCCTATTTGAGGCCCAGAAATCCAAAACCACAAGGAAATCCCAGGGCCCTGTTACTGAGGGAGTTCAAACCAATGAGCAGGTGCATGTTGTTCAGTTCTCAAACCAGTCCGCTCCACCCCGTTTCCAGCAACCCCCATGCAACCACCAGTTCTCCGCTTCGTAAGCTCCCCGACCCCCTTTCCAAGCTTCCCAGCAACCACCACCACCACAACAGCCTCAACAGCCACCCCAATACCACAATGTTCCTCCTCCTACTAGTTATGGGCCTGCTCGGCTAGGTCCGAAAAGAGCCCATTATCCTCCACTTCTCGAGACTCTGTCGAACATTTTCTCGGCCCTTATGTACACTGGTGACATACAGCTCCCATCGGAACATCAAAACTGGAACCCGATCGCTAATCAATCTCGGTATTGTATATATCATCGGTAGTTCGGGCACACTATAGATAGATGCTTTTAGTTCCGTGATTTAGTGTATGATTTACATGAGGGGCAAAGAATTGACTAGGCCCAGATGCATAAGTTGATAGAAGACATCAAAGAGAAGAGAAGACAGGCGACGCCGCAGCAGGTGGCGCCACAGCAGCAGTAGTTTCAGCAACCCCAACCTCAACCTCAGCAGCAGCAGCAACCCCCTGAACTCGGGATTCACCAAAATCCCATGCCAGACCACCAACCCGCTCCTCAACAGCAGTCGCCGGCACCGGATCAAGTAAATGTTGTTCACCGCCCAGCCCCTAATGCTGGGTGGTCTTATGACGATGAGACTCCCGCTCATCTCTTGGCCTTCCACCACACCAACTCCCCCGCACCTTCTGTTCCCTCTATTCTCCGGCCCACCACTTTGACCACTGCTCCACCCTCCCTTCCCTCCAGGTCACCTATTGCACCCGCCACATTCCCCACCACTCCTTCCACCATCACCCGCCTTACCCTCCATCATTACCCCTCCACTCAACCCTTCACCAATCACCACTCCGCTAGGACCCATCAGACCAGCCTCTGCCATCCTCACCCCTGTTTTTATCCCTTCTACTCACCCCACAGGGCCAATCGGGAGTCCATCTGATGCCGTGCCGGCACGAAACTTCACCCTCTGGAGCGGGCGTTTATTTCATAGAAGTTATCCCTCTACTGGTGCACCTGCACCCAACCCCCCAATCCCTTCCTCAGCAGTTGAAGCAGAAGAGTCAGACCCCTTGCCTGGCATGAAATATGATTTATTACAGCACTTAGATAGGATGCCAGCCAAAATATCAGTCCTGGAGTTAATTAAGAGGTCCACGCTACACCAAGATGCCCTAAGGGCTTTTTTGCCGAAAGTTATGGTTAGCGAGGATGTAGCGGTAGACAGCTTGCCGTCGGTATTGGACACTATCACAAAGGGGCCATCTATTTCTTTTTCTGAATCAGAGCTAGCACCCCCAGAGGCACGACAGATGCCACTATGTATTACAATTTCATTGAACAAAGTGGCCGTTGATTCAGCTCTAGTGGACACGGGAGCTTCTATTAATGTTTGTCCCTTGAGCACGTTGCGTGCCTGCAACATATCTGAAGACATGCTAAGGCCGACACCGACAACTATTACGGCGTACGATAACTCCAGGAGAGCTTGCCACAGGGTCGTGATAGTGCAGGCCGAGCTAGGGCCTTTGAAAATGGACGTGGAATTCCATGTGTTGGACATAGACCCGATGTTTAAGGCTATTCTGGGTCGTCCATGGATAGACAACTTGAGTGCAGTACCCTTGACCGCCCACCAGTGCCTCAAATTCCCATTTCAGGGGCGGGTAGTCAAGGTGAAGAGTGTTTCCACTGTCCAGACAGCGGATGCTATTGCTGACAAGATTCTGCCTACACTATGGCCGAGCAACAAGCCAGTTTTGTCTGTGATGGACTTGAACTTTCCATGGGCATATGCGTCACGCAAGCCCGCCACTACACCACTAAACGTCAAAATCAAGCCCAAAATTAGAGATTCAAAGGGGTGGCACATGATCTTGAAATTAGGTTATCAACCGGGCATGGGCCTCGGCGCACAGTTGCAGGGGCGGACTAACCCAGTCCCCAGGGGCAGAAAGATGAGCCAAAGAGGCCTTGGCTATCGAGATTCAGCATTGTCAATACTGGGAGACTCCGGGCCACTGACGTGGGACTACCGTCAGCATTTTGTAAAAGGCCCGTTGCAGCCAGGTACTCTGAAGAGGCCACCGCCCTGTGTTGATGAGAACCGTGATGCCACTTGTGCTGTTGCTGGCCCAACACCGCCACTAGAGGGGCTGGTGGGTGATATGGAAGATTTTTGTAGCTGTTTTGAAAAGTTATTTCATGAAAAGGAAGCTTGTCCGAAGAAAGAGGAGATGCAGTTGGGGAAGCATTCTCCGACGGGGCCAGTTTACCAGAGGCCGCGGGGAGAGGGGAGCTCCATCATTACCTTTTCTTGGCCTCCTTCCCATTTTGCTTCCCTGTCTCAGCAGTTGGGGTTTATTCTCCGTTCACCGTCAATCCTGGTCAATCCGTTCTATACGGAAAGGCCATTTGAGATTCTGTTTGTGCCATGTGCATGTGGGTGCTGCCCACGGATTGATTTCTAAACTCTGTTTACTCCTCCCTCCCCCACTGCCCAACTTCACGAAATGTGGTTTTCTTCTTCTGACCCATTCTTCGATGTTCTCTTCCCGTCTCTGTTTCCCATGCAACTTCCTCCTCCTCCTTCCTCCTCTGACCTCTCTTGTTGCATGATTTCCTCCGATCTCCAAAAAAAATGTCAATTTTAAAATGGAGGTTTCAATGGAGGATTACGCTATGTTCGGTCCGTCTTCCTGCCAGGGGCATGAGGCCCCTGCTTCTTTCCCTATAAATTTCTTGTCTTCTAGGTTAGATGTACAATTGGTAGAGTCAGTTGGGGTATAGTCTAGCTCTAGTGTTGTCAGCCCATCAACGTCTGCGGCGCACCCTGTGATGCGTCATTCCAAGTCCGTTCCAGATAGGTTTCTTCAAGATCTTGCCCAGCGTTGTCACGCCCTTCTTAAATGCCATGAGTTTTGTAGAGACAACCATTGTCCTAGAGGATGATGAGGAAGCAGGCGGGGTATGGAGCAATGACAGATTAGGTGTATATGAAATCATAGATGAGAAGGACCCTATCGATGGTGAGGAAAGCGATGTGGATGACGCTGCCGATCTGTACACACAGGGTTTAAAGAGGTTTGACGAACCGTCATCGACCGTGGATGAACCCACAAAAGAAATTAATCTTGGAACTGAAGAGGACCCTAGGCCCATAATTATTTCTGTTAATCTCCCTCCTTAGGTTGAAGAGGAGCTAATTAAGATTTTGAGGGAGCATAGCGATTCTTTTGTCTGGTCCTATGAAGACATGCCGGGTCTTGACCCCGCTCTGGTTGAACACAGACTTATCCTTAAACCAGGGGCAACACCTGTCAAACAAAAATCAAGGAGATTCCACCCTCAGATGGCCTTAAGGATAAAGGAAGAGGTTGATAAATTACACAAGGCCAAGTTTATTAGAGTTGTGTTATATCAACAATGGGTGGCAAATATTGTCCCGGTGATGAAAAAGGATGGAAAGATTCGGATTTGTATCGATTTCAGGGACTTAAATAAGGCATGTCCGAAGGATGATTTCCCGCTTCCTCACATTGACATGTTGGTGGACAACACGGCTGGGTATGAATCCCTCTCGTTTATGGATGGCTATTCAGGCTATAACCAAATCCGTCTCGCTCCCGAGGACCAAGAGAAAACCTCGTTCACCACGTCCTGGGGCACATACTGCTATGTTGTCATGCCATTTGGCTTGAAGAATGCAGGTGCCACGTATCAACGGGCAATGATGGCTATCCTCCATGACATGATGCATGTGTATATGGAAGCCTACGTGGATGATATCCTGGTGAAATCGAGGTCCAAGGAAGAACACCCCGCCATTTTATCTAAGGTGCTGCAAAGGGCTAGGGAGTATAAGTTAAAGATGAATCCAAAGAAATGTGTGTTTGGAGTTGCATCGGGGAAATTGCTAGGGTTCATAGTTAGCAAGCGGGGGATTCAGATCGATTCGAATAAAGCAAAGGCCGTTATGGAAATGCCACCGCCTAAGAACATCACTGAACTTAGAGGTTTGATTGGGCGTTTGCAGTTTATTCGAAGGTTCATATCTCAACATTCGTAAAGATGCCGCCCATTCTATGAATTGTTGAAGGTGGGGGCCAAATTTGAATGGAATGAACAATGTCAGAAGGCTTATGATGATCTCAATGTTTATTTATCTAATCCCCATGTTCTGCAACCCCCTATCCCTGGGAAACCCCTGATATTATACATTTCTATTATTGATGACTCCCTAGGAGCTATCCTGGCTCAAGTGGACGACGAAGGAAAGGAAAGGGCAGGATACTACCTCTCTAGATTGTTTAATCCTGTTGAATCTAAGTATACCGCCATGGAGAAGACCTGCGTAGCGTTAGTATGGGTAGCTCAGAAGCTCAAACACTACTTCCTAGCCCATGAAGTTAAGTTGATCTCTAGAATGGACCCAACCCGTTACCTCTTAGAAAAACATGTCCTTTCTAGCAGGTTAGCTCGCTGGCAGAGCTTTCTTTCTCAATTTGACATCACCTTCATCATCCAGAAAGTAATCAATGGATACGCGATTACGGAGCATCTTGCCCACTCTCCTATCCCTCGCACTGATTCAATCCAGGATGAATTTCCTGACGAGCACCTGTCTGTACTTACTCATCTCCCCTTCTGGTCCTTACACTTTGACGGTGCTCTCAATTCTCAGGACCGTGGAATCGGCGCCGTTCTTCTCACTCCGGAAGGAGTAACCATCCCCATCGCTTACTAGCTCTCTTTCCCTGCCACGAATAACATAGCCAAGTATAAGGCTCTCCTTGCCGGACTAGAGCACGCCTAAATCATGGGCGCGCGATACCTAAACATCATAGGAGATTCTCAATTGGTGCTGCGTCAAGTCCTTTCAACTTACCGCACCCGTGACCCTAAGCTCAAACCCTATCAAGATTTGGTCACACTCTTGGCTAGGCAGTTCCGTAAACTTATCTACATTCACACTCCTCGTTCTCAGAACATTCTTGCTGATGCACTTGCATCGCTTACTTCCTCCCTCTCCTTCCCTCTTAGTCGTGCCACTGAGACCGTTGTGGTCCAACGGTTAGACGCTCCTTCCCTCCAGGATCCGTGGTTTGACCACCTTAGGAAATCTGTAGAGAAGAAAGTTGAAAGGGAGAATTTGAAGGAAGTATCTTTAACTGAGCTTGAGGAGATCATAGAAGAGGAGGAATTGCCGTGGTACCATGAAATAGAGCAGTATTGTAAGGATGGATCCTTCCTAGAGACGGCCAATACCGGGCAGCGCAAGGCCATCAGAAGAGTCGCCTCCAGATACACCATTGTTGCAGGAGAGTTGTATAGGCGGGCTCTCAATGGAGTTCTTATAAGGTGTTTAGATGACGACGAGGTTTGGAAGGTTGTTGAAGCAGCTCACTCAAGCGAATGTGGAGGGCACGTTAATGGTCAGGCTTTGGCAAAGAAGATCCTTAGGCATGGCTATTACTGGCCAACCTTAGAAGAAGACTGATCCACCTATGTCCGTAGGTGCGTCCAATGCCAACTTCATGTCGACAAAATCTATGCTCCTGCTTCCTCTCTCCATCCTCTTTCCGCTCCTTAGCCATTCTCCATGTGGGCTTTTGATATTGTAGGCCCACTGGGTGATCCGAATTCGCAGGTTAAACAGAAATCGTTCATCCTGACTGCTACGGAGCACTTCACCAAGTGGGCGAAAGCTAAAGCCTATGCAGAAATCAAAGCTACCACAGTGTGCCGCTTCATCCTCAAGAATATCATTTCGTGGTTTGGAGTGCCAAGTGATATCGTCACCGACAACGGGCCTCAATGTGTATCTCAAGAACTCCAGGACCTCTGTAAGAAATTTAATATATCATTGCATCATTCATCGCCATACTACCCCCAAGGCAACGGCCAAGCCGAGGCCACAAACAAAACCCTTCTTAAAATCATTAAGAAAATATGTGAGTCGCACAAATTTGCTGATTGGGCCGACAAGTTAATAGAAGCTCTATGGGCTTATCGTACCTCCGTCCGTACTCCCACGGGGTAAACTCCTTTTGCTCTCACTTATGGGATGGAGGCGGTACTCCCGTATGAGATTTTGATCCCTTCCCTAAGAGTTCAGCTTGACAAAGAACTTAATCATGACGAACGTCGAGAGGTGTTACTAGTCCAACTGGAACTCTTGGATGAGAAGAGGCTTAACGCGGCCAATCACGTCTCTGTTTATCAAAAACGTGTCTCGTGACATTTTCAAAAGAAGGTTATCGAATGCAAATTTCAAGTGGGTAACATGGTTTTGAAATGCAAATTTATTAGATCAGCAGGTCCTAGGTCTAAGCTGCAACCCAATTAGGAAGGGCCGTTTATAGTTAGAGAAATCTATCATGGGAACGCGTATCGTCTTGTTAATGCGGAGGGCGAAGAATTGCCTAATCCGTGGAATGGGTTGTATTTAAAATATTTTTATCCATAGAGTCAAGCCAGCAACGGCCCGATGGCGGGGTGTTCCTTTACTCGATCATGAAGGGAGGTCCCTAGTTCAATATTCACACACTACACGACCCCCGTGGTTCGATTTTCCTTTTTTGCGCAACACCATTTCTCCCTTGGCCATGCTTAGGGGGAAGTGAAAATCCTTGTTCTTTCTCCTCATTCGGCTGAAGATAGGGGCAAGTGGTGAATAAGGGGGCGAGAACTGATCTAGACACCCCCATAAAAAGAGAGGTCTCAAATAGGGGCAGTCCGTTATGACCTAACTCCGCATTCACAAAAGCAAAAGAAAGAAAAAGAAATGAAAGAAAAGCGGCAAAATCAAAGGCAAAAGCTAAAAGCTCATTCAAAAACTCGAAGCTCAAAAGTCTAAATGCTCTCAAACGAATGAAACTAGACATGACAAGAGTGGCAGTACAGTTTCCCCGCGGGACGTCATGAGCCAGGTCGTATGCATGCCTAAAGCGGATGAAGGTTCGATGACGGACATAAAGTCCCAGCGCAACAGACCAAATTCTTTGAAAATGGGTTTGTCGTGAGAAGAACTCAAACCCTAAAAATCTCTATACCTATTGCCGGCTTCCCATCAAATTCTCTCTTTTATTTTCCAAGGACTGCATCATATCCCGGGTGTGGCCTCGGAAGAGGCACCGTTAAGTAGAACTGGACCCCGGCCATGGGCGGTCACCCATAACGCACATTGAGCTCGGGAAACCCCTAATGAGGTGTGAGGATATCTATCGCCGAGTCTGAGCTGGCTCCAAAATCAAAAAATCAAATATTTCAAAATCAAAAAATCAAATATTCTAAAATCAAAAAATTCAAATATTCCAAAATCCAAAAAAAATCCAATATTCCAAAATCCAAAAAAAATCAAATATTCTAAAATCTAAAAAAAATTAAATATATCAAAAATCCAAAAAAAATCAAATATCCTCGAAATCACACAAAAAATATTTTCATCATCATGATTTGCATTCATGGCACGCATTGCATCCATTTTCCTTTGTGTTATTTGCCTATTTGATGAGGCTTACCCCCTTGACCAAAAATCGAGAATTGGTCATTTCCTAACTTGGTACAGGCAAGGGGTTAAGCCTAAAACAGATTTAATATGTTTTCCTGTTTATATGTGTGCAGGGGCAGGTTTAGGACAAGATTTGGCATTTCCATTCCTGCACGGTCCTCGGGCGACCGTTTTACTTCCCCCAACGGTCAGTATCTAACCGTTCCATTCCTCACGCGGCCTGGTTCAGACCGCCTCCAGTTTCTAGAACCTTTAGGAAATCAACGGTCCTCACTAGACCGTTCACAAAATAGAACGGTGCACTCTTGACCATTTTACTCTGTCCATGGTCTACCGATAGGCCGTTTCCATCTGCAAAGGTCCCTATTCTTAACTCTGTCGTTGATCTGGTACATGGCCCAGATCTGGCCGTTCACCTCTAAGGCGTGGTTAGACTCTAACCGTGTATCTAACTGAGCGGTCTCGTTGTGGGCCGTTTTCATCCTAAGATCCTATCTCAAATTCATTCAATCACATGCAAGAAAGGCCAGGCTCAGATCAATCCAATCATTCATTTTATTCATTCAAATGCAAACATTTCCAAACATGAGTCTCTATATCAACATCATGAAAAAAGAAAATCACTCAATCCTCAGACGGGCATCCCCGCGAGGCCTAATCTCTCGCAGCTCTCTCACATATGCCTGGTAAGCCTTCAGGAACTCTGTCACCTCCGCCGGTAGGGTGGGCACCCTACTAACCTCCCACATAATCAGGGCACTCCTGATCGCCTGCTCGTCCTCCTCTGACCCAAACCTCCTCGCCTGTAGTGCGGGAAGATGGGGTAGCACTGGAAGTGTAGTCCGGGGTAGTCCAATCTCCAGGAAACATCGATGCGGGCTGTACATCACCAGAGCAGTGTCGCCCAATAGCCTCAAGTCCAAGCCAGGCCTCCTACGAAGCCTGAGAGTAGTGCCGTGGAGAAAAAAGGAGGGCGCATCACGAACCGGTCCAGGGGCAAGGTGTTGATGTAGAGACGCCACTCGTCCCTCGTCTTCTTATCTGCTGTCCTACACTCCACCTCCTGAGAAAACCTGAAAGGACCACCAATGAAGAATAATGGATGGCTCCCGAAGATCCTACTAACTGAGGGGAGATCCTCCCTAGGCATGAACTTCATCCTAACTCCCATCCAGCACTCTAGGAGAATCATAGAGCCAAACAGTGGACCCCCCTAGAGCAGCTGAGCTAAGCCCCTCATCTACCCTCCTAGGCTACATGCATGAATTGAAAATGAAAATAGAGAGGGTTTTAGGCAACCTACCTCGTCCGTCTTCGGTGGCTTCTCCACCGCCGCCGTGGGCGCCGCTGGTGGCTCCTCGGCGTCTTCTTCCCGGACAACGATCGCCATGGCCTCTTCACGGGCTGTGGGTGGCGGAGGCACTTCCTCTTCCACCGTGGATGGTGCCGCCGGAGCCTCCTCCGCGGCGGCGACGGGCGGCGGCGGTACGGTGGAGCTTTCTCGAGCCATTCGTCGGTGGAGAGCTTGGTGTTTTGATCGCATAGAGAGTGGGGAAAAGGGGGGAGTGAGATCGAGAATGAGAGTGGGGGAGTGTGGAGAGGAATGGAGTGGAATGTGGGGGGCGTTCGTATGCCTCCTCCGTCAGTTACGGTGTGGAGGGAGGAGGAGGAAGAAGAAGGGTTTTATTTTTTTTGAAATTACCAGTGATTGCACGGTCTATCGATAGACCGTGTGGCTATTGGATGGTTTGCTATATGACCATTTACGCTCTAACGGTGCGCTTCATTGAACGGCCATGGTATGACCATTATGTTCATTGAACGGCCTTATAATGAGCCGTGTATTTTCACGATCACATTCAAATTGGTATTGCTTGAGCTGCCCCCATGGGACCGTTTACATTATGGAGCGGCTTGTGCTAGACCGTTCATGTGCTGAAATAATTATGAAGAATGTCTTTTGCTGCATTGTGTGCTTACATGATTGATTTCGTTTTTGGCTTGAATTATTGTTTCGTGATGTAATATTGCAAAACCCTGTTCAAGAATATTTTGCAGCATCACTTCAACTTGCCGTTTCGTCTGCACAGGTAAGTCAGGTATGGCCTTCTATCCCTATATCCCTTATTGCATTACTATACGGTATTATGTTATATTATCTCGAGAACCAGTTGGTTGCTCACATGTTCCAGGATCTGATGTTCCCCTTTAACAAAAATAATGATGATCTAGGTACACGCGTTCAATCATCGGATAGGCCGTTAGGATTGGGAAAACTAGGGGACGGTGGTTCTGTCTCGCATGTCGTGGTTGCGGATAGTATCTTGACCTTGATTTGCCCCGGTCTAGCAATACTATTTTTGAGTATTTTATATTTTGTGGCTTTAATTACATTCGATTTAAAGATTTCTTTTATTTTAGTCCAGCATGCATCATACACATCCTTTTGAGCATTCATGACCCATGATTTGTCTGAAAATATCTCATTTGTGATGGATGATTGTGCGTTCATGATTTCAAGAAAGAGGAACAATTCCATTCAGAGTTGGAAGGTTCTCTCTGGTCTGTTCACTTGGTTTGATTGACTGAAGGTCCATGTTTGGAGTTTTAGTCCATTTTTTTACTTTTTGCTGCTTGCTCCAGTCCCCTCATTGGTCCGAGGGATTGTGTCCCCCATGAGGTTGATGTTAGATCCAGAGGGGGGGTGAATGGATCTTAATTAAAAGGATTTGCCAATTTAATTAAGATAAGTCTGAACTTCTTTCAACAAGATGAACTACCAATCTGAGAAAGCATAGTAAAGCACCAAGCAAGACAAGGCAGATTTCTCAAAATAAAAAATAGCACAGGGATGATCTTGAATTCTTTAAAGGCGATCTGTAAACTAGAGGGGAATAATACTGAAGCACAAACACTCAAATCAACCACTCCACATGTTTTGACGAATCAGGAAATCAATGAATCGAACAGGCGACGCACACCCAACTAGACAAGAGCCGCTGTGAGAAAAGTAGAAGGCAGGAGCAAACTCACAAAGCAAACCACGGAACACCAGAATTTTAGGTGGTTCCGCCAGACCTACAGTCTGCCTACGTCCATCCCTCACTCAAACCGAGTGAGGATTCCACTAGGACAAGCTAGAGTTCAAAGCAGACTCAGTCTGCAACAAACGCTGCCTTACAGCTTGACCCAGAGGAACACTCTCCTCTCTTATTCCAACCCGGAAGGAACCACTAGTGACACCCAGTCACTAGCAACCAGAGACCTAAGTCTCTTTTCCTCCAAATAAGAGGAAAACCACAAGTGACACCCAGTCACTTGCAAATCGGAGGACCAATCCTCCCTTCCTCCAAACTGGAGGGAACCTAGCGACACCCAGTCACTAGTAACCAGAGACCCAAGTCTCTCTTCTCCTAAGTCCACAGGAGGAACCCCGACCTCAAACCAGAGAATCGAAAAACACAGTGGAAAAAGGAAAGCAACAAAATAAAATAGAACAAACAGAAAATGAAAACGAATGTAGCTCTCGTAGGAGCAGATTGGTTTGGGTCTGATCCAGAAACCAACAGATAGCTGGACCCTGCATGCTTCAATCTCTATCACTCTCTCTTCTCTTTCTCTTCTCTCAATCCTCTCTTCTTCTCTTTTCTTCTTCTTCTTCTCTTATCACACACTAGCTCTCTCTTCTCTTTTCTTCTCCTTCTTCTTCTTTCTCTATGGCGGCACTCAGGCTTCAACACTTCTCCGTATCCCCTGCTCTCATCAAAGGGTGATGAGATCTTTATATAGAATAGAGGCGCCAGAGGTAATTTGATGAAGGTGATGATGCTACCTCAGACAGATGACTCCACGTGGCAGAATCATGGCACTCAGGTTCATGATCTTCTCGTGATTCGCCAGGGCGTGTTGAGGGAACATTCCCGCAAAGAAGTGAGCACCATAGGAAGTCCACGTGTTGGACTCTGGATAGAATCAGGTCCACGTGGCAGATCCTTTCTGACCACCATCCACCTTGGATCATGTGCCCATAGCTACCTTGGATCACGTGTCTTTTTAAGTTGAGACACGAGCCACATAACTCGACCTTCTGCTCACTTAAGTCCCTGACAGAAGGATAAGAAACATTTGATCAAACACTTTGTTGTCAGTCATATTTCACTTTTGCATGGACTAGTTGGACAAGTTATAACATGTGCACGATCTTTGAGATGTGTTGGAAATAGATAAGCACAGACTACATATCACAATGTGCAAACATGCACAGACTTATAATGCGTATGAGGAATTGAGTACAGACCATGTAAGTCTAATGTACGGACCTTGACAGCATATGAGCAGATTTGCACTGACCTTAACTAGTGTGCAACAGAACATAGCATCAACTATGTGTGCTTGTGTATGGAGTGAAACGTGCACTGACCTAGCATGTGCACGGACCTTAATAGCATATGACCAAATGCCAGCCCACAGAAAAAATTGCACCGACCGTGAATATGCTTAAGACAAAATTAGCACCGATTAGGATTGACATTATGCTTGACTATGCACGGACCTCAAGCGCTCGCAGCAAAAGTTGCACTAACCTAATGAAGACATTGCACCGAGGCAATACTTGCACCGAGCACCTAAGCCATGAGAGACGCAAAGTAAGACGCAAACAGAGACGCTGGATAAGCACCGAGTCTAAGCTATGAGAGACGCAAAGTAAGATGCAACCAGAGACACTGGATATGCACCGAGTCTAAGCTATGAGAGATGCATGTGAAAATATGTATGTGATGCAAACATAGACGCAAGTGTAGACGCAGATGTGTATTGTCAATGTGTGTGCATTAGACGAAGCATGAGACGCAGGCATGCATTGAGACGCAGAATGAGATGCAGTTCATGCACTGAGACACATATGCACACGAGACGCAATATGAGAGACGCAAATGTAGACGCACTGCCTTTAAGTGTGCATGAGACGCAAACGTGCACCGTCCTTGAGCAATCTCAACATGACTTGCATCGACTTCAGATGTGCACGCTACATTGATGTGCATCGACATTCCTCTAGCCAAAACATGCACCGACATGCAGACCCACATATTAAAGTATGCACCGACCTCATGAAAAGCTAACATAGACTTTATATGCAACCAAATGGAAGTCTGAGATATCTGTACTGACCTGGATGTGTATCAGACTTATATGTGCATTGACTTTACCTGTTAGAGGTTGACTCACATTTGACCAGTGATGTTGACTTGCTGTCTGTTGGCGTTGACCGTTGACTTTCTTTTCACGACTTTTTGAATCATCTTTAGAACCTGTTCTGACATATCTCATACTCTTATAAATGATCAAATCACCAATGAATGCATCAATTTATATGATCAAGAATATATATAGTAAGACAATATATTGACATCATCAAAATCACAGAGACACAATAATCTCCCTCTTTTTGATGATGTAAATATTATGAGTCATTGCAACAAGTTCATGATGATCAACGATGAGCATCTAACAGATCAGAAAATGACTCAGACTATGATAGTCTACATAGTCACATAAATTCTCCCCCTTTGACAACATCAATAAGGAAGGAATAGAAAGTAATGTGCAGACCAGTATGAACAAAGCGAGAGCATGCAACATTTGACTGAAGGAATAACTCATACTCCCCCTTAAACAGAGAATGTCCCTCTTTGGACAAATTAGTAGGCTTGGAAGATATTCAAAGCACTAGTCAAGAGTAAGCAGATCAAAGCAGATCAAGTGAACAAGTCATAAGGTCAAAGAGAGCACTAGCAAAGACACATGATCAGACAAATAAAAGTTCAGGTCAAGACAGATGGAAGCAGAATCAGTGTGCAATAGAGTTTCAAACACACTAGGGTATGAGTTCAATTGATTTCTCCCCCTTGAAGCAAATGACACATTAAAATGTAAAATGTTTTCTCAAGGGCGCTCAGCAAAAGCACATGGGCAATCAAAGATGAGATCAGCCCATGACAGATTTTATGAGACTAGCTGATACCAATGGAGACATATTTCTGGAAGAACAAGGATAATCAGAATGAGTAAGGTTAGTCATGCAGTTCAAGAAATACTTATGTTTTCCCTAAATTCAAGACAAATTGAAGATTAGTCAATGAGCAAAGATAAAGACTAAGCACAAGGTTTTCAATGAGTTTCAATGAAGATTTTCAATGAGATACCAATATCATAAATCCAAGAGTATGAACATTTCAGAGTCTTCCATTATAAGGGCTTATGAGTGAATCTTTATTGAATAGCATGGTTTAAATATGATGCATATACAATTTGTCAATAAAGTTCTTTACTCATATCTGAATTCAGATTTAATGAAAGTGAACCAAGCCCTCATGTTAACATGTTGATTAACCTCCCTACATCTTACTCAATCTATTTCAATGACTTCTTTAGGAAAAACAATCATGAGTATTGAGGTTAAACAATTTGACATATCTGAATTTTCACCTTTTGGGTTCAGCAAAGATTTTCATGTCTTTTTATTTTCAGAACAGTCAGGAATAATTCATGCCTTTCATCGTAAAGGTAGACGTTGATTAGACGCCAGTACCCCTAGCTTACTCAGTAGAATATACGATTCTGTTTCAGGTATAGATATCACCTTTTTGCGTAAGGGTACACATTTACCAGACCTAGGTACCCCTAGATACTGAGTGAAACTAACATTTGTTAATTTTTTGAACAGAGTTAGCCAAGAAGCATCATGACTTTGGGTCCATTGTCTTTGACAAGGATCCTAGTTTCTCAGCACATTTAGCCATTGCTCTGCCATTTACATAGCTGAATTAGTATTTAGATACAGCTACCCATAAAGATTTGAAGAAAGACTTGTTTAAAACCAATACAGATTTCATGCATTTCAACCAAATAGGTCATGATTTCAATATTTCAGATTACAGAAGGTTTTTCAAAAATAACATGAAACAGTTGGTTAAAGTTTATTAAAAACTGATTCAGATATTTTCATGGCATTTAAGAAACAAGCTGAAAATACATTAAACTTAAACCAATTTGATCTTTTCAGAACATTCATAGTTCCATATGATGGAAGATTCCTAGTACAGATATTTTTTAGATTTATGATCAAGGTACGCAAATTGAAATCTTCTCAAGTTTCAGAATTTTTAATAAGATTAAGTAGCAGTCATGTTGTGAATTGAGACACAAGCATCAAGGAGTATGCATGTATGTGAAGGCACATGAATTTCAAGCATGTAGCAAAGATGGCCTGGTTTATTGTAATAAGGCTGCTGATTTTAAGGAAATGACCATGAGATTTCAACAGGATTTTTGTAGACAACAAGTTTGACTGAGAATTTCAAAGATATGTGCAACCATGGATATTCAGAGAGTTTGAGAATCATTTAAGATCATTGAGCTGAGAACATGGCAGATGTTTAATGTTTATGTGAGTTCAAATGATAGGTGAAGGCAAAAGAAACCAACTGAATTCAATTATTGATGTTCTGGAATAACAGAGATTAGGCAATAAAGGTTTCAGACAGAGATAGAACAACAGACTCATCATGCATCTCAAATGCTTTTGTATGCTCCCCCTGTCTATACACAGTGAACCAATCTTTTGGATTTTTTTTAAATTGATATGCAATTTAAAACAGATTCCTAATGAGTTCAACTGAACAGATGTGAAGAATACAAATATTACCTAGAAAATACAAGAATGAGGTCTTACCAAACATGGGTGCCTTGATTATTGAACCCCTTTTCATCAACTTCCAAGGCACTCCTGCAAAAGGATTCTTAATTTGCCATTTTAGGTACCCAAGAGTTCTTGGGTCCTCCATGGTTAGTAACACCTCTCATAGGTGTTCTCCAAGACCTTCGAGCAATTAAATCATCATCTTTCAACAAGTAACAATCATGCATTGTATGCCCAAGATAACCACAATAATGACAAGAATTAAAATACTTGGTGTTTTTCTTGTGCATATGAGCATGAACATGGAATTTCCGACCATAACCAAAACTGTTATCATGTTTATACTTAAAATATTTCTTTCTTTCTACATGCCAACAGTTCTTGACTGTATGGCCATTCTTTCCACAATAAAAACAAGAAGAATGATTTCTTCTTCCAATAACAAACCAACATTCACTAGCCAGATGGCCCGACTTCCAATAGTTGAAGCACATAGAAGATTTTCCTTTGAAGACAGATTCAATTTTGTCAAAAACATTTCCATTTGCAAGGAATTTAGCAAATTTAGGATTGAAACTTCTTTCCTGTGCATGCCAACATTGAGCAGCAATGTGGCCCATCTTGGCACAGTGATAACAATGATTTTTCTTATTTTAAAACTCATGATTTCTGACATGAGTTTTCCTAGCATGCATTTTACTAGCTTCCATGTCATCTTTTCCCATCAATCTACACTCATGCATTAGATGGCCAATCTTGTGACAATAATGACAAATCACTTTCTTTTTGTATGCATGTGTGTGTGAGGATGTCTTATGGGGAACATGCAAAGAGGTGGCAGAAACAATTTTGTTCTTTTATTTTCAGTTTTTTTTGAAGTTTTCTGAGTAGTAAACTGAAAGATAGGTTGGTCCGAAGAATTGTGAGTATTAGAACTGGAAACAAAAGATGTTTGAGTTTTGTTTCCAAAACTCTTTTTATTTGCAGCATTATATCGTAACCCTTCCTTTTGAAAATTAACCTTGCTTCCAAGAAACTTATCTAAATTGTTCCTTCCTTCAACAAATTTAGACAAGGATTCATTAAGATCATTATTTTCTTGTTGGATAGTTAGGATACTAAACTCATAACTAGCCAGTTCTTCTTCACAAGACTTAATTTGTTGACACATTGCATCATTCAGATTTTTAAGGGTTTTAACTTTTTGTTTCGGTTTGAGCTCATTTTCAACTTGATTTTCATTAGTAACACATTTTCCCTTCTCTAAGACAAGAAGCCTCTCTGACATAACAGTGTTCAACTGCTTCAGTTTCTCATTTTCTTTTCTCCATTTCTCAGTTTCTACTTTCAATTTAGTGTTCTCCTCCTCAAGCTTATCGTCATCAAACAAAACATCAGTTAGGAAACTCTGGTTTTCCTTAACATTTTCTTGCTATTTTTCTAGTTCATATTTTTCAAGGTTTTCCTGAAACTTCAAATTGACAGCTCTAACAGCCTCAAATTTTTCAGTGATCAATCTGTTTTCACTTTCAAGATTGATTAATCTTTGTTCAGATTCCTGACATTATTTTTTGAGTTTTCTGTTTTCAGATTTGACTTGATCAAGTTCTGAATTGATTGCATCTAGATTCGACAATTGTCTTCTGAATATTTCATTTTCAATTTTTAAAATTTCAATGTTTTCACCTCCAGAGTTAGGATTCTCTATATTATTTAACTTCTTTTTCAGACTTTTATTCTTCTTCCCTAATTTTTCATAAGATTCTAATAGGTTGACATAGGCATTATCCCAATCATCTAAAGTGTAACTAGAGAATGGATTGTTTACCTCTTCAGCATCTTTGAACTCATCTTGATCACTGCTATGGTTGCTCTCATTAACCATCAAGCAGATGTCATCACTTCTCTTATAGACTGCCATCAATTTGTCTATGATATCTTTAGCAGAACTGCAATTTGTAACAAACGGAAAGATGTCAGAATCAACAGTCCTTAAAATGCTGAGAACTCTCATATTATCATTATTTTTCATTCTATGTTTGTCCGTCCATTTGGACACATCTTTAGGTATTCTGTGTGGACCTTTGGAAGCTAGATTCCAGAGGTTAGGATTCACTGAATTTATGAACGTGCACAGACTGCCAAGCCAGTTAGGGAAATCAGACCCATTAAAAACCGGAGGATGAGCCATTGGCAAAATGGAAACAGACGACTAGTAATAATAAACGGGAAATAGAGGAACAAACCACCAAGAAACACCAGGAATTACTGCAGATCGTTGGATCTGAAAAGCCAGTAACCTGCTCTGATACCAATTGTTAGATCCGGAGGGGGGGTGAATGGATCTTAATTAAAAGGATTTGCCAATTTAATTAAGATAAGTCTGAACTTCTTTCAACTAGATGAACTACCAATCTGAGAAAGCATAGTAAAGCACCAAGCAAGACACGGCAGATTTCTTAGAATAAAAAACAGCACAGGGATGCCCTTGAATTCTTTAAAAGTGATATGTAAACTAGTGGGGAATGATACTGAAGCGCAAGCACTCAAATCAACCACTCCACAGGTTTTGACGAATCAGACAATCAATGAATCGAACAGGCGACGCACACCCAACTAGACAAGAGCCGCTATAAGAAAAGTAGAAAGCAGGAGCAAACTCACAAAGCAAATCACGGAACACCAGAATTTTAGGTGGTTCGGCTAGATCCACAGTCTGCCTACGTCCACCCCTCACTCAAACCTAGTGAAGATTCCACTAGCACAAGCTAGAGTTCAAAGCAGACTCAGTCTGTAACAAACGCTACCTTACAGCTTGACCCACATGAACACTCTCCTCTCTTCTTCCAACCCAGAAGGAACCACTAGTGACACCCAGTCACTAACAACCAGAGACCTAAGTCTCTCTTCCTCCAAACAAGAGGGAAACCACAAGAGACACCCAGTCACTTGCAAATCGGAGGACCAATCCTCCCTTCCTCCAAACCGGAGGGAACCTAGCGACACCCAGTCACTAGCAACCAGAGACCCAAGTCTCTCTTCTCCTAAGTCCACAAGAGGAACCCCGACCTCAAACCAGAGAATCGAAAAACACAGTGGCAAAAGGAAAGCAACAAAAGAAAATAGAACAAACAGAAAATGAAAATGAATGTAGCTCTCACAGGAGCAGATTGGTCTGGGTCTGATCCAGAAACCAACAGATAGCTGGACCCTGCCTGCTTCAATCTCTATCACTCTCTCTTCTCTCGATCCTCTCTTCTTCTCTTTTCTTCTTCTTCTTCTCTTATCACACACTAGCTCTCTCTTCTCTTTTCTTCTCCTTCTTCTTCTTTCTCTATGGCGGCACTCAGGCTTCAGCACTTCTCCGTATCCCCTGCTCTCATGAAAGGGTGATGAGATCTTTATATAGAACAGAGGTGCCATAGGTAATTTGATGAAGGTGATGATGTTGCCTCAGACAGATGACTCCACGTGGCAGAATCATGGCACTTAGGTTCATGATCTTCTTGTGATTCGCCAGGGCGTGTGGAGGGAACATTCCCGCCAAGAAGTGAGCACCATAGGAAGTCCACGTGTTGGACTCTGGATAGAATCAGGTCCACGTGGCAGATCCTTTCTGACCACCATCCACCTTGGATCATGTGCCCATAGCTACCTTGGATCACGTGTCTTTTTAAGTTGAGACACGAGCCACATAACTCGACCTTCTGCTCACTTAAGTCCCTGACAGAAGGATAAGAAACATTTGATCACACACTTTGTTGTCAGTCATATTTCACTTTTGCACGGACTAGTTGGACATGTTATAACATGTGCACGAACTTTGAGATGTGCTGGAAATAGATAAGCACAGACTACATATCGCAATGTGCAAACATGTACAGACTTATAATGCGTATGAGGAATTGAGTACAGACCATGTAAGTCTAATGCACGGATCTTGACAGCATATGAGCAGATTTGCACTGACCTTAACTAGTGTGCAATAGAACATAGCATCGACTATGTGTGCTTGTGCATGGAGTGAATTGTGCACTGACCTAGCATATGCACGGACCTTAATAGCATATGACCAAATGCCAGCCCACAGGAAAAATTGCACCGACCGTGAATATGCTTAAAATAAAATTAGCACCGACTAGGATTGACATTATGCTTGACTATGCACGGACCTCAAGCGCTCGCAGCAAAAGCTATACTTACCTAATGAAGACATTGCACCGAGGCAATACTTGCACCGAGCTCCTAAGCCATGAGAGATGCAAAGTAAGACGCAAATAGAGACGCTGGATAAGCACCGAGTCTAAGCTATGAGAGACGCAAAGTAAGACGCAACCAGAGACGCTGGATATGCACCGAGTCTAAGCTATGAGAGACGCAAGTGAAAATATGTATGTGATGCAAATAGAGATGCAAGTGTAGACGCAGATGTGTATTGTCCGTGTGTGTGCATTAGACGAAGCATGAGACGCAGGCATGCATTGAGACGTAGAATGAGATGCAGTTCATGCACTGAGACACATATGCACATGAGACGCAATATGAGAGATGCAAATGTAGATGCACTAACTTTAGGTGTGCATGAGACGTAAATGTGCACCGTCCTTGTGCAATCTCAACACGACTTGCACCGACTTCAGATGTGCACGCTACAGTGATGTGCATCGACATTCCTCTAGCCAAAACATGCACCGACATGCAGACCCACATATTAAAGTATGCACCGACCTCATGAAAAGCTAACACAAACTTTATATGCAACCAAATGGAAGTCTGAGATATCTGTACTGACCTGGATGTGTATCAGACTTGTATGTGCATCGACTTTACCTGTCAGAGGTTGACTCACATTTGACCAGCGATGTTGACTTGCTGTCTGTTGGCGTTGACCATTGACTTTCTTTTCATGACTTTTTGAATCATCTTTAGAACCTATTCTAACATATCTCATACTCTTGTAAATGATCAGATCACCAATGAATGCATCAATTTATATGATCAAGAATATATATAGTAAGACATAATATTGACATCATCAAAATCACAGAGACACAACAGTTGATCGTGTGTTTTCCTTTTTGTTTAGTTAGTTCCTCCAGACTGGCGACGTTTTGGTCCAATCATTCCCTTGTGTTTGGTTCGGAGTTTTTCCGGAAGATTCCTATCGCTCGTTGGCAATGAAACGGGTGTCTTTTGCCTTAACACCTACTTTTCAGTCTGCTCCACTTCATTTTCGCTTCATCTCCATGTTCCATTTTGCTTTCACTTCACCTCCGCTCGCTCCCCTGCAAAGAGGACGTTAAGGAGGGGCATCTGTTGACACCCATTTTTTACCTATGAGTTGAGTCATTCCTCTTACCATCATTTTTTGATGCCTCGAGTTATCCATTACTCATTGGACTATTTTCAGACACATCCTTTGGCTTATTTTATGGGTATCTCCCTCCCTGGCTTGGTCTGGTCTTGGATTCGGGCTTAATGGGCCTTGATTTTGCTTGGATTTGGGCTCATTTATCTCATTTTATCAATTTCAAATGTCCAAGCTTTACACGGTCTATCGACCGGTCGTTCCGTTACTGGGCGGTCTTCTTTGAACCGTTTAATGATTTATTGGATATTTGTTTGATTTTCTGAATTTCCACCGACAAGCTTCTGCATGGTCTCAATCCAGCCGTTCAATCCCATTGAGCGGACGGGTATTAGACCGTCCAAATCCCAAAGTCCTCAATTCGTTAGATTTTTAGATAATTATCTATTTATTTTAATTCTTTGGATTTATCACCAACAAGTGGTGGACAGCCAGGTAATGGACCGTTCAACGCATTGAGTGGTCTAGTAATAGACCGTTCAATCCTCAAGAGTCCAGTACCGAAGAAGTCGGTCAGTTCGATGGATAATTGGATTATTTCCTGGTTTATTTATTTTCCACCGATAGCCTTAAACGGGTTAGAATCAGACCGTGCAGTGGTCTGGGCGATCTATCGGTCGACCGCGTACAGGCCTGATTCCTGAAGATTTAATGAGTTTTCTCTCTCCATCCGTGGTCAAACCCCCAACTTCCCCCATCCATTTCTCTGCGGATTCTCCACCAAATGGGGTGCCGTTTGAACTGGATGGGAGATGGGAGTTTTATCTACCGATTTTGTTTCATTATCCCGACCTAATTTCCACTTGAAACCCTAATTTCGGGGCTAGACTTCTGGGCTCTATATATAGGACCCTTAGTCCAAGCTTGAGAGGGGGGAGATCTAAGGTCGACGGCAAAGCCCTGCCGCATTCTCGAGCGACCTACAGTCAGGGAGGGAGGCTTTCTACATCCCCTTAAGCCTCCGATTCAGGGAGTAGTTTTATGTTTTAAGTCTTTGTTTGGTCATCCCACCGTCTTTTCCTTCTTTGCATGCTCTTTTTCATCACATTACATCCGTGTTTGTCACTGTTGCATCTCATTCTATACACCCTCCTATTGTTTTTTCACGCCCCTAGGGGTTTAAAAACCTCCCAGGTATCCCCCACTCCATGTCATTGCATTACTTTTCTCTTCTTTCTTACAGTTACTACACCTCGCAGGACTGATTTGGGTTTCCTTTTTGTGTTCTTCACGTTGTTTTGTAGGTCAGCATCATCCTAGCACGAGGCCCATCCCCTCTGGCCGGCCGGAAGGGGTGGAGGATCAAATCCTACGACTTGAAACCTGGTGGCACTGAACGGTCTTCCTTCCGTCCGTCTGCATAGGAGAGCGGTCCCCGTCGAGCCGTTCTACTTCTTCCTGCGGCCTCCTTCGGACCGTCCCGTCGTCAGCCAGGCTTCGTCCCGTGTTCTTCCCAGCACTGGTGAGCGGTCTATCGAGCGACCGTGCGATTCACAGGGTGGTTCTTCCAGGACCGTGTATTCCTACAGTGCTGTTGTGAGGCGAGTGTCTCCCTTTTCCAAGGTACGGGTGCATCCTTCTGCATTTTGGTATCTTGGTGGCGATCACGATCACACACACTTCTTCACCCTTCTTCTTTCTAGTCCTATTTTGGATTTTCTTTATAGATATTGGGTTAGGAAGGTAAGAAAGGGATTAGGAAGGGGAAGGGTACACAAAAACATGTATACAATCGCCTTGGCCTAGAAGCATGCCACCTGCGAGGAGAACAATGCAGCGTTAGGCTGAGCGGTCGGAGTAGATTAGTTAGACCGAAAGCACTCGACCGAGTTCCCTTGCCAGGAGAGAAGCAAGCGTGTGATTGGGAGCGCCGCGATTGGGACGGGCCAAAGGAGAAGGCCCTCTACAGGCACTGCACTCCATTGACTTCCCCTCCCGAGTGGATCCTTATGGAAATCCGTGTGGAACCCTATGTCCGCTAGCCCCAGAAGATGAAGTTTGATCCTCAGACGAGCAATTAGAGAAGGTATTGCTGCTTCCACAGCGACCACGACCATGATACTGTAGATTGCTTCCAACTCAAGGACGCCCTCGAGGACCTGGTCTGCCAAGGACTCCTGGACAAGTTCATCGCCAAGGCAGCTGTCATGCCCTGAGCGTAGAAGGAACCCGGTACGCGTGACGAGTTTATATCGATCATGTCAATCAGAGCATAAGGAATTCAACATATAGACAGAGCGCACAAAAGTAGAGATAATAAACTAAATCCTCTATTTCATTAAAAACTCCAAAGATAATTTGATTACATACTCTTCATTACCAAATAAAGGTACTAGACTCAAATAAAGGGAAAATACAATAATGACTCAAGAAAGATGAAAAGACACGACTAGATAACGGCTTCAACAAGCGGACAGCTCTACGCTCTTCACTCGTGTCCATTCCCGTCCGAATGATCTTCATCATCAGAATTATTTGAAAAATAGGGGAAAAACTAGGGTGAGCGAATGCTCAGTAGGAATTATATCTCAAGATCAAGCTTGCTTTAAGTAAATTACATGTTACATGAACTATGCAAGTATAGTGATGCATGTACGCAAGATAATGACGAGAGTAGAGTATTAAGAAATAATATAGATGAACTAGCAAGATTTCAAGATAATCATATGAAGTATATCAAGATTGTCAAGCATGTAAATATCAAGTCATGTCATGTTAATTGGCTATTATAATTTCAAGCAAGTAAATACACATTCTGGGACACGCAACTCATGTCAAGTCAAGTCAAGCACGAGATTTGTGGAATGTCAAAATCAAGCAAGTCATGGACTTCGGTGCAATGCCACACTGTGATCAATATAGCTCTCATGGGCACAAGTACTTTCGAGTGCTCCTCCCAGGACCAGATCGGGCCCTATATGCGCTAGCATTGAGTCATGTATATATTTTTAGACATCCACCATAATTTATAGCCAATAAAGTTCCAAAGGAATAAGCCATTGTAGGATAATAAGGTAGATTTCTCAGAATGAAGGAGTTTAAGGACAGAACTTGAACAGGATGACATACCGATAAATCGCATGAAAAACCATGACATATCATGAAACTGGGTAATTGGCGTCCACTCAGACAGCCACAGATTTCAGAAATAGCGTCCACTGTGGTGGTCGCTCATTCCTGTGAACAGTACAGGTACGAAGAATTAGCGTCCATATCACGGCCACTAAATCAGTAATCTGCGCCCACTGGCTGGTCGCCAATTCCTTTTGGCGTCCAAGTCATGGTCGCAGTTTCGAGACAGAAACAAACTTCTCAAAAGAAGCTAGAAACAACACTCTATGAGGGCTAAGCATCATGTTTCTTTAGAGTGACGTGACAATCATTGGTTCTAGGGTTTTTAGGGTACAACCAACTCGACTATTTTGAGGGAATCCAAGGCTAGCGGAGATTTACGGAGGTCTCAATGAAGAAAGCACCAGTCTGAAGGAAGGAATATCCCGCGAAGGGTCCAATCATCAGCAAGAGTTAGTGTGCAAGCGATAGAAAATAAAATAGGGACTCCATCTACGGATGAGAGATGAGAGTGCCAAAAGACCTATGGCATGGGTCAAAATCGATAAATCTGAGAGACAGGAAAATAGCGACCACTCAGGTGGCGCTATTTAAATATGTGACTTTGTACAATGCCACTAAATCCATAATTTTCAAAAGTTTTATCAATTTTCACTAGAATGGGCGACCTTCCAGAAAGGCGCCATATCTTTAAATAGCGACTACTTGATGGTCGTTAATTCATATTTTCTACATTATTTTCCTTTTTAGATAATTAACAAGAATTAGCGACTCTGTATAGAGATGCCATATCATAAATGGGCAGCTACTCACATAGTCGCTTATTCTTTTGTATATACAAATCAAAAGGCATCGGGTAGGTGCACATCTAGACACTACATACGGTTCATTTCTTTTACATTAGCATGAATAGTAACATATTGACGTTTATGATGGAATTCAGGAGACTGAGGACATGAACAAGTAGAGAAAAATATGAGGAATCCAGAAATATGCATAACATGTTTTTCAGATACATGGTTCCATAGTTATTTAATTTTAATCATGAGTCAATTATTAATTACACTAAAAGAATCTGCGACAGAGTGATGGTCGCTCATTAACTGGCGGCCAGAGGACTGTCGCCAATTCAAGAATTAGGGACTCTTCACATGGTCGTTCATTAATAAGTGGCCACTGCTCTGGTTGCTATTTCTCATGTAGACAGAAAACCTATAAACTACGAAAACTCAAGATCATGAACACAAATACAAGATGTAAGCATGCTGATATGATAGTATACACATGTACTATTCTATTTACTATCTTCTTGGGCTTTAGAACTTGAGAAAACCTACCTTTTTGGCTTGATCGGGATGATGAAAAGGAAGAGAAGAAAAGGAAATATGCAACAACAGCAGCAACTTCAGGGAGAAGAAAGCAACCTCTTCACGCGTGTTGATGAGAGAAGAGGGAAGAAGAATTAATAAGAGCAACTACAGCAGCAGTAGCTCGGCAGCAATCGCAGCAAAGACAGAAGAAGAAGAAGCAATGCTTCTTCACGACAACAAAAATACGAGAAGTGCAGCTATCCTCCTCCTTCTCGTACTGCGGTAGGAGGGAGACGGCGAGGACGACGTCGACGCACGGGAACCAGAGAACCAGATCGAGCAGCAGCAGTAGTCGGAGCTCGATTGAGAGGGGGTTTATTTATAAGGTCATGGCTTCGATGAGTTCATAGTATCCTATTGGGATTTAAGTTCTCACGTAGTAATCCTAATTAATCTAAAACTTCCCTATGCAATCTCTTCTTATCCATATATGCAGCCGCTTTCTCCGTTTCCTTAGCAAACCCTAAACTCCATGCAAGTTTCGAACGTGAGAGAGGTTTGGGGGTTTTATAAAACAACCCTTCTAATATGTGTATATGCACATATATCCCATGCTACTTTCTTACGTAGGAGGATTATGGCTAAAGGCCCAATATATATACATCTCCTTTGTAAGGCTACGTAAAAGGGTTTAAGGTTTGGCCCATTAGATTTATTGGGTTAGGTTTTAACCAAAGGGTTATATATATATATATATACTTCTTTACCTAGCCCATAAGGCCCATTTGGCCCTTCAAGGGGTTTGAGTTAAGCTTTTATTTTTCATTTAGATTTCTTTCTTTTGACTTATTTTCAATCTATTTTCTATTATTCATACATATATTTATTCGGGGTGCTACAGTAGCCGTGCGACAGCAGCAAAGGGCTGGCACTCCTCCCCCCGTCCATAACCGATGCAACGAAAAAGAGATCATGATGATCTTCGGAGGGCCGACATCGAGCGATTATAGTTCCTGTATGTTGAGTGTGATTTTGATGATTATAAAATGTTATTTTAGTGTGATTTTAATGATTTCAAAAGGCTTTTTAGTGCATTTATCATTGGAGTGTTTTTTTTTGTTTTGGAATGGGTGAGAATTGGTTATGGGAACAATCCAAGTCGACTTGGTATGCTGACCAAGTCGACCTGAGCAGAAGCCTGTGGTTTCCTAGGTTCTGTTTGGGAGACCAAGTCGACTTGGAGAGGCATGGTTCACTATATGCTCTTGGGAGCTTGATGCAAGTCGACTTGCCTCTTTGGGAAGTTGACTTGGTCTTCTGTTTTAATGGTTTTTCATTTGCTTGAATTTCTTTGTTTTCTTGCTATGAAGTATGGAATTGTTTTATGGATGTGGAGATTGCAAAGTGTGGTTATTTTAAAATGAAGATTCATGTTTCATAGGGTTTAAGTCTTTGATTTTGATGCTTATACTAATTCGGTATTTTTGTGCTTCTATAGGTTAAAATCAGAAAATTGACTCCTCAAGAATCAAGGGGCAATGGGTTCTTCAATCCTCTTTTATCTTTTGGTCATTGGGTGGTCTAATTTAATTTTTCAAAATCATACAGGAGAAGAGTCGACTCTGAGAGTCGACTCTCCCCTGCCTCTCTATTGTCTGCTGAATAGATAGGAGAGAGAGTCGACTCTCTCAGAACCTTGTTCTATTTTTTAAGTAGACAGAGGAGAGAGTCGACTCTCATTCCTCTGGGTTCTGGTTTTGATGTTTTAGCTTGGGAATGTGCCAAGAGTCGGCTCCTTCCGGCGCCCTTTTGCAAACCCGATCTAAACTCAATTTTGCCCTATGAAAATGTTACCAAATTTCCCCCACTTTGTTCCTAACCTTGTAGGATGGTTTTTAGACCATTTTAGAAGGGGCATCCATGTCTATTAGCCCCTCTCATGAGTATATAATGTAGTGTTACGAATTTTGGAGAGATGATCTAAGGGTTTTTCTTATTTTATGTATGCAGGAGAAGGAGGAGAAAGAAGAATGTGGGGATCCTTCAATATCTTCTTCCACTGATTTCAACCCCTTAGGTCCAAGATCAAAGTGTTGGATCAACATGTACCTCAAATCCAAGAGCTGATGTGCCATCCTCTTCATCAAAAAATCAAGATACAAGCGCTGGAGATTCAGATCTGAGCTTCAATCTCTTGACCTTCAACGAAGTGCAGTCCAGCGAGTTGCTCTATAAGAGAAAGAGAATTTCTACCCACTCCTTTAATTTTTCTTGGTTGATTTTCATCTGAACTTAAATTTTTGAGTGATCAGATCTTGTACATCCTTTGAATATTCCTGTCGATACACTGTGGTGTGCGTGTGAGCTGCGTGTGAGTAGTTTTTTGTTGACATTGTGCTGTGATCTGTGTAGCGTGTGGAGTTAAGCTACATCTTGTAGCGTGTATGTGTTGGAGACGTAGTCTCCGTGGTTTGTAGGAGATTTTATCTTCGTTTACTTCGTTTTGAAGTGTGTGAAGCCTCACCAAGTTGGTGAGGGGTGGAGGTAGGCAGACGTGTAGGTCTGGCTGAACCACCTTAAAATTCCTTGTGTTACGTGCTTTACTTGTTCACTCCTTGCGTTATTTCATCAATATCGTGTGTGACCAGTGAGTTTGAGAGAACTCTTCTTATACAAGTTCATCTAATTCCATATCAAACTGAGAACTCATTTAATTTTAGTTCTGTTTGTGCGATTTGGGGGTAAACAATTCAACCCCCCTTCTTGTTTACTTCTGGTCTGGGCCAGCAAGTGGTATCAGAGCGGGTCTATGATTGTTTTCATTCAATCTAGCGATTGCAGAGTAAAGATCGTTCATCATGGCTAACAAAGGAATGCTCCCTGAGGGACATTCGATTCACCGACCCCCTTTCTTTGATGGGAATAATTATTCCTATTGAAAAAATAGAATGACTGTTTTCTTAAGAGCACAAGAATATGATGTCTGGCGTGTTGTAAGCAAAGGACCATATGAATTACCCGAGGATGAGGAAAAATGGAATGATGAGCATATTTAGGAAATCATGTGCTAACTACAATGCTAAGAATATTATCCAATGCACAATTCACCCAAATGAATACTCACGCATATCTATGTGTTCTTCTGCACAAGAGATGTGGGATAAGTTGAGGCTCATATACGAGGGGATGTCTGAGGTTAAAGAAACAAAGACAAATTTACTCATCAGGGACTATGAATTATTTGCAATGAAGCCAGACGAGACAATATCTCAAATTTTTGCAAGACTAAGTGAGATCACAAATGCGTTGAAGGCATTGGGGAAGGACTATACCAATCAAGAGCTGGTCCGGAAAGTGTTGCTATCATTGTCGCCACAGTGGCATACTAAGGTGACAGTTATTAAAGATTCGAAGGACCTGTCAACACTATCTTTTGATGAATTAATCGGATCGCTCATGACTTATGACCTAAATATCAAGAGAAATGAAGAGGAAAGTGAGAAAAAGAAGACGGTTGCCCTGAAAGTCAACTCACAATCATCTGAAGAAAGTGATGGAGCTTCAAGCATTGGAAGCGATGAAGAAGAGCTTATGGCTCTTATAACAAGAAGAGCACGAAGGTTTTTTAGAAAGGCTAAGAAGGATGGGAATTTCCCTAAGAAATTTCACAAGAAACCATTGGACAAGAAAGGAGAATCAAGCAAGAAAAATGAAGTGATGTGTTTTGAGTGTAAGAAGATGGGGCACATGAGGGGCGAATGCCTTAAACTTCTGAAGAAAATGAAGAAGAACAAAATCAAGAAACCGAGAGCAATGAAGGCTACATGGAGTGATAAAGACGAGGACAACTCCGGATTTGAAGAAGAAGATGCCATTGATGAGCTAGTGAAAAATCTCTGCCTGATGGCACAAGAAGAGGATGCAGAGGTAAATTCTAACTCTGAGAATCTTTCTAGTGAACAATGGTAGATTGCCTATGCTGATTTGTATCAAAAATATAAAAAAATTCAAATATAAAAATAAAAATTTGAAAAAGAAATTTCATGAGTTTGTTCATACCAAGACTCCATGTAATGAATGTAGTTCATATGAGCATCAAATTGAAACTCTCAAACATGAAATTGAAATGCTATTATATAAGCTGAATTTGTTTGAAGAAGAGATTTCATGTTTAGAAATAGAGAAACAAAGTGTGTTTAAAATCAAGGATGGGCTGGAAGAAGTAAATGAAAATCTGAAGATGAAATTGGAAGAACTAACTTTGAAACTGAATCAAAGTGAGCAAGCTAGGAAGGAAGCTGAGAGTAGATCTGAAACATTGATTTTAGCATGGAATGATGCCAAACTTGTTCAAGAAAAACTTGCCAAAGGAAAAAATAATTTGGATAATCTTCTAGGAATGAAAGTTAATTTCAGAAAAGAGGGTTTGGGCTACATGCCCACTAACAAAAAGCCATTTGAATTCAAAATTAAAACTTCATGTTTGCATGATGGTAGTTCATCATCTTCACACTCAAAATCACTGAAATCTAGAGGTTCACATCCACATTCCTTCAATGCATTTCAAAATGTAAATAGCAGGAACAATTTTGCAAAGAGAAGACCTACATGTTCTTATTGTGGCAGATTGGTGTAGATGGATGAATGTGCCGCTCTCAAGATAAATGATGGAAATAGAATCTAAGCATATGGATATAATCACCTCAAGTATGAATAGTAGAGCAGTATGAAACTAAACTAACACACGCCGTGGGCGTGTAGCAGAAAAGAGAAAGAAAACACACGCCGTGGGCGTGGAGCAAAGAAAAGGAAAAGATGATAAATAATCAACAAGAGGTGATGAATACCGAAAACCAAGATCGTGATCGCCACCAAAGTAAATAATGTAGCAAAGACCCACACTATGTACCTTGGAAAGAAGCCCGGTGAAGACACTCACGAGTGGGAGAGAGAAACCTAGGTGCAGTAATAAAGATGGTCCTGGAAAGGCTGCTAATCGTGTATGACAGTCTCAGAGTGGCCGCTACCGCGCATAGAGAAGAAAGCCCGACACGTGAAGAGAAATGGTATCCTGGATGGCCGCTAAATCAAGAAACGGTCTGCGTAGGACCGCAAAAAGCACCCAGATAGTAAGTGTGAGAACTTGATCCTCCCTCCCTTCTGGCCGGCCAGAGGGGAAGGGCCTCGTGTGTTGAGTACTGTAAACTTGTAGAATAGTATAGAACATGACAACAACAACCCAATCAGCCCTGGGCAAGTGCAATATCCACAAAATAACTATGATCAATATGCATAAAGGGAAGGGCCAATACCTGGGGGTTGGTGGTTTTTTAACCCCCGTGGGGCATGAAAACAATAGGAGGATGTGTGTGAATGTGTAATGAATGTAAAATAACGTGGAAGAAGAATAGGAAGAGATGCTATGACGATGCAAAGATGAACAAAACTAAGTACAAGGAGACACAAAAACAAAATGAAAACCGACTACTCCCTGGACCAGACGACCCTAGGATGCACAGAACATGTTCTCCCTGGTTGAGACTCGCAACAGAATGCGGCAGCACTTCGTCGCATGCTCCAAAAATCTCCTCTCCAAGCCATGAAGTCAAGGGTTCTATTTATAGACCCCGAAAACCCTAGGTCGAGTTGGAGGGATAATAGCAAGAAAATAGGGCTGAAACCTGATAAATCTCGAAGATAATACTCCCAAGAGTCCCCAGAATCAATCAGAAGCTTCTAAGGATCAATATCCAGAGAGAAAACATTAAATCAAGGACTCTATTCAACCACGGATGGAGAGATAAAGATCAGGCGGAGCGGGACTCTCGGTCTGAATGGCGGTCTTGCGATAGACCGCCACCATCAAATAACGGTCTATCGTAAGACCGCCATTCAGGTGGGCGTTGGAAAAAAAATAAAGAGAGGATAAATATGCATATTTATCCTAAGATCAAGCCTTATCCGGCCCATTAAGCCCAAATCACGATATGTGCGAGAACATGGGCCCAACCAGGGAGAAAAAAGCCCATAAACTAAGCCCGAAATCAACCAAAAGTGACCCAAGAAGCGGTGAGCAACCTGGGACATCATAAATAAGGATGGAAAATGACCCAACTCATAGGCATAAAACGGGTGTCAACATATGCCCCTCCTTAACGCCCTCTTTGCAAGGGAGCGAGCGGAGGTGAAGCAAAAGCGAAATGGGACATGGAGATGAAGCGGAAGTGCAGCGAAGCAGACTAAAAAGCGGGCGTTAAGGTAAACGACACCCATTCTTGACCAACGAGCAATAAGAATCTTCCGGAAAACTCCGAACCACTCACAAGGAACGGCCAAACCGAATGACGCATGCCTGGAGGAACTAACAACTAAAGGAAATAAAATACGACTAACCTCATCAGTGGAACACACAGCTGATAGGCGATCGGAGCAAGCGAAAAATAAAAGACGAGCAACTAAATTCCAGACAAGAATCCTCAGCTAACCAAACGGAGCAAATAGACCGAATGAAACCTTCCAACTCAGAGTGAAATGACTCTCCCTACCTATGACCATGGATACACAATTATCCACCATTATTGAGACACTTCAGACAGATCATGGCACATGAAAGCTCAAAGATGCGCATGATGCATGCTGGGCTAAAATAAAAGAAATCGTCAAAACTAATGCAAAGAAACCCTAAAATAGAAAATATTCGAGAATAGTATTGCTAGACTAGATAAATCAGGGTCAAGACACTATCTGCAACCACGGCGTGCAAGATAGAACCATCGTCCCCTAGTTCTTCCAACCCAACGGCCTATCCAACGATTAAACATGTGTACCTAGATCATCGTCATTTTTGTTAAAGAGGAACATCAGATCCTAGAACACATGAATGACCGACCGGTTCCCGAGATAATATATCATAGATACCATATAGTAATGCATTAAGGGACTAAGGATCGAGATACTTACCTGACTTACCTGTTTGGCAAAACGACACAGGGCATGATGAGATGGGAAGATGGAGTTGCAATTTCATATCCAATCAATCAACCAAGATATCAGATAATGAGCATATCATGCACAAAATAAAGTATGGACCATATGGGCATGGCAACACAACAAATATGGGTTCCACATAAATGGCGGTCTCAAAAGGACCGTCAAACAATATTAGCGGACAACCTTAAGACTGCCAGCAATCATGGTGGTTCAAAATCCAAGAGAACCCTCTCTCTCCTCTATTCGGTCTTCAATCGACCATAAAGGGGTTTAACGGTCAGCCATAAGATCGCCAAACGACCATCGGTTTCAAACACGAAACACCTCCCTTCCCTCTCATTCATTCACCATTCGCACCATCCTTCACCCATCTCACACCACCGATGACACCCACCGGCGTCGACCCCCTTTCGGCCACCGGACTCCCTCGCGCCCATTGAAGATGGCCAAGAAAGGGGCCGTGAGACGGCCTATGCACCGAGTGGAGGAGGACACGGGCTTGCGGCCGACGAGCCAACCAGAGGAAGAACGGCTGCCGTCGGCCGTGACCGAGGAAGGAGAACCCTCCACGGCCGTCGGAGTGCCCGAGGAAGCAGAGGCTCAAGGGGAAGAGGTCAACCCAGAGGCGACGACCGAGGAAACATCCAGAAAGAACCCATCATCGGAGGTAGGCCACGGCACCCAAAAACCCATTTTTCATTTAAAAATCCATGTGAGATCGTGAAAAGGGGGTCAATAGGGGTTGCATGAGCCCCTAGAATCATTTGTAAGGCCATCAGGGCCGTTTTCATGGATGGGAAAAGAGGGAAAACGCCGTTCGTGGCGACGGGAAGAATGACGGTCCTACCAGGAACTGTCAAACCAAAAGACCGTCTGCCGTCGACCGTTAAACTGCCAAGCGGTCCACTAGGGACCGTTAAACATCAAGACGGTCAAGGGAGAACCGCCATATGACCAGAGTGATTTTTTTTTAATATATGAATGAATGCATGACTTATGTGATGTATGCAATGTGTGCAGGGAAAGCGCCGGACCAGGATCTCGTGGCTATAGCTCCGAGCTGTGTACCTTGCGTTGCCAGATTTCCAGGGAGAGAGAGAGAGATTGGCGGCGATGGGATTCGCCAAATTTCTTAGCTTGGAGGTGATGAAGCACGATGCTGCATTGCTGTATGTGCTGCACGACCGGTGGGATCCAGCCAGTCAGACATTTTTATTTCCGTGGGTACATATGACCCCCACACTCGAGGACGTGGCAAGGATCACGGGGCTGCGAGTCGCCGGAGCACCAGTGAGCGAACATACCTACTCCGAATACCGGGAGCTAGCACAGTGCCTACTCGGGCTGGAGTTGGCGAGGCTAGGACACCGCTTGTCCGTTCTACCAAGGGCGGCACTACAGGAGAGTCTGGGATTGCGCGGAGCAGCGGTATCAGTGGGAGAGCTACCAGAGTAGCACGTTCAGTGACTGATAGACATAGTACGAGAAAGGGTAGCAGCTGGATTGAGACTTGAGGCAGACACGGTACTCCGGAGGTTCTTGATGCTGATGTTCGGGAGGCTCCTATTCGCGATGAGGGCAGACGGGGTGAGCTACCGGCTACTGCCTCTGCTAGAGGACCTGAACGTGGTGGGGGCGTATGCCTGGGGCACAGCCGCACTCGCCTTCCTCTTTGACTCTCTCAGCACCACCACCCGGCAGACGATGCTGGGCAGGTTCCCTCCACTCCTCCAGGTAAACTTTACTCCCTATGGAAATGCAATTCTTATGTGACTTTGCTATATGCCAATGCACTAACATGTGTGTGATGCAGGTGTGGGCTTACGTGCACCTTTCCGGCCTTGGGAGAGGACGAGAGGCGCACCCTGATCGGATACCCATTGCGCGACGATGGGTGGCGGTGCGAGACATGGGCTTGCTACGGCGCTAGGTGCGGACTATTCAGGATGACCTCGACACCTTGCCTTATGCATCAGTAAGATCTAAACTTAGACTTTAAAATGCAAATGCAAACTTCCTTGGATTCTAATGCCTTCATCCACACTACCGTGCAGGTTCGCTGGACTCCCTACCAGAGCGAGGGGTATGGGGGCCAGCCTTGGGTGGAGGCTACACTCGCGTACTCAGGTCGCGACATCTGGCTTCACTGGATCAACATTGTGGAGCCACTCCATCACTGCCTAGTGATGAGGACACAAGGGATTAGACAGCCAGTTGTCCCCTTCCCGGGAGAGGGATCCGAGGAGGAGCGCGTGGGGAGGCACTCGGGCGATCTTTTGGGCCCGGTGGACTGGATAGCTCGTGCAGCGGAGTAGATCCGTGACTGGACACGACGGGGTCGAGTGGTGTGAGCCCAGGTAGAGACCGACGAGGCCTACTTGATGGCTTACGCGCGGCGCTACGGGAACCAGGTTTTCCGTGGCACATGACGGCCGGTACAGACTTTTAAACTTACGACTCTTAAAATGTTGTGATGGACTAATGACTAATCTTCTATATGCAGTTCGACCCCAAGGGACGGGTTGCAGAGCTTCAGGGGCTCCTCCACTCTACCATACAGTAGCGGGACGACCTCCAGCGTTCGTTGGAGCTCTGGTAAGCCACACCTGACTTTAGACTCTAGCTGTAATGAAATGTTTATGCAATTGACTTCTTGCTATATACAGCATGCTGAGGGCTCCCAGCGGGCCGGACCCGATGCTCCTTCCTCTTCCTCCCAGCCACCAACAGATCGGGCTCAGCTGGATGCTGACTTTGCACGAGTGCTTGCACAGGCCGAGGAGGCCGAGGCCACGCTCGTGGAGAGGGTAAGTAGACAACTACACTTTCTTAGCCTTTATGACTATGAAATGCTCATGACCTAAAATGAATTGAATGCGTATGCAGACAAGAGAGCTAGAGGCAACAGTGAGTGAGGCAGAGCGGCTCCGAGTAGAGGCGACAGAGGTGGCTCACCTTCGCGCAGAGGTGGAGCGACTGAGTATTGGGGCGGCGGAGGTAGACCGCTATCGTCCAGAGGCTTAGGAGGCTCGGTGACAGGCTTATGTGCTAAAGATTGAGCTGCGGGCAATGGAGCGCACAGTCTGGATGATAGGTTGGGGCCCTGAGCGGAGCGCATCCCAGAGTGGCGCGCGTAGCAGTGCGTACAAAGACTACCTCACTGGCTCCTCCTGTCATTAGAGGAATGAGGAGGTGGAGCGACGATGACGCCGTGAGGAGGGCAGCACAGCCATGGGCCCACCTGAGAAGAGGCATGAAGGTACTGATGACAACGAGGGTCCTGGAGAGGGACTGACTTGAGAGACAGCTTACCCCTTTCTATTTTCTTCCCTTTATGTATATGAGACACGTGTACATGTTTTGACTTAATGGAATGAAAACTTTTGACTTCCCTCTTGGAGAGGGGAAACCTATTCGCCCGAACGGAGAGGCCAAACGAGGTCCAACCTTACCCAACGAGGCCCAGCTCCTTGAAGTGGAAGCCCCAGGGCCCACTTAATATAAGCCTAATAACTCACTCGGATCAAGCACTTCCTAGGCGGCCTTCGGGTTGAGAAGTATGAGCATCAGATCGATGGGGAGAGCTCCTTCGGAGCCCCGTATTCTCTGCCCAAACCATGCACTCATCGCTCGGGAGGCATCTCCTGGGCCAGTGCCTCATGCTCGGGCCAACTGATGGAAGCTTATCTGTACGGCTGTTACGTGTCCCTTAAAAGTTGGGAGCTCAAGGGGATAGGGGAGACCAAGAGTCCGCATGCTATAAAGAGCCCACAAGGAGGACGTAACCCCCCCGAAACTCCTCAGCTTGCAAGGATCATTCATTCACCGAGCCACTATTTAAATAGGAAGAGCCCTACTGTGAAAAGGTAAGCCAAAACCCTGAGCATGAACCACTTCACATTCTGGTGGAGAGGGATCTCGCGCTCCCATCTTCCTCCTAGCTCCTCCCTTTGCACCAGTGCTCTATGGCATTTACTGACTTAAGCATCGGAGGGTCTTCCCCGGGGATCCATCCCTGGGCACCTCTGAATTGTTTCCCCTCTTGCAGTTCATACTTCCAGTGTACGTGGTCATCCAATTCCCCGCTCAGGAGCAGCGCGAGATCGCCCCTCCTCATCTGGCGCCATCTGTGGGAATCAAACAAAGAGCCATCATGGTGCGAAGAAGTTCTGGCAGGAGGACTGCCGGCGACAAGGGAAAGGCCCTGGTGACGGAAGATGGTGCACCTTCCCTCCCCACAGAGAATTCTCCGTCGAGCAACCACGCCAATGAAATACCTCCGTCGGTGGTGGGGGAACAGCTTCCCGGCGGGAGTACCGACGCACTCCAAAATCTCAACGTAAAACTGGATGTCCTCGTGGATCTCATGAGGGCCCAGGCGGCCAGGGAGGAGAAGTCGCATCTTCCCCGGGAGAGCCCCCCTCGCAGAGATGCCTCCCAGCAAACCGCTGGAGGCCGTTTTACCCTCTGGGGCGATGGCTCATCCACAACCAGTCAGGAGGACCATCGCAAGCCCCTCCCCCAGAGCAGGAAGCCTCCTCCACCCCGAGGAGGGAGAAATCCGGAGCACGCCGACTGTTCCCAGAAACCGAGGCCCCCGAGGAGCGCCGGGACTGCATGCAAGTGCGCCCCCCAGCCCCTCAGGCCAACGACAGCCAAAGCTATCTCTCCGACTGTGAGACTTTGAGAGGTGTTTCGCAGAGCAAGAGCCCGCCCTCCGCGCCTTACAGAAGACCTCTCCTGTGGAGGACGAGGAGCGATCCCTGTTCTCCGATTATATCTTGAAGGCCGAGATTTCCCTAGGATCTCCCTTCCAACCTTCAAATCGTATGACGGCCAGGGAGACTCGACCGATCACTACGATAGCTTTGACGCCCTGATGACCTTGCATGGGGCGTCTGACGTAATCAAGTGCCGAGCATTCGTGACCACTCTGGTTCAGGGCGCTCAGGCCTGGTTCAGAGCCCTCGCCCCCGGCAGCATCCAGAACTTCAAGCAGTTCAGGCGAGTATTCAAGGAAAGCTTCACCGGCAGCTGTCCACCCCGGTCAGTGGCGGGATTACTGGCCCTCAAGTAGGAACATGGGGAGAAGTTGCAGGCTTATATCAACTGATTCAAATCGGAAGCCATGCGCATCCCCCGCCTGGATGTTGCCTTGGCCATCACCGCGCTAACCGGGGGCACCCGTGATGAGAACCTATGGTGTGAGCTAGTGCTTCATCCTCCTACCTCCCTCGCCGAGCTAGTGACCCTGGCCCTGCACCATGCAGAGTGTGAGGAAGTCCTCAGCGCCTGCCGAGGCACGACAGGCTCAGGTTGGGAGGGGGATAAGAAGCGACCGTCCGAGCAAGGGACGGGACAAGGAAAAAGGTAGAACTAGGACGGAGACCGCAAAGAGCCGTCCCAAAAGTATGAGCGGTATACCCCCCTTACCGCTCCCATCTACGAAATCTACGAAGACATCAAAGGCTCGGGTCTCCTCCACCAGCCCCAGCCTATGAAGGCCAAGCACCGCAATCGCCGCAAGCATTGCCTATTCCACAGTGATCACGGGCATCACACCAGCGATTGCCATCAACTCCAAGACGAGATCGAGGGCCTCGTCCACCAGGGACACCTATCCCGATACGTGTCCGGGCGGAAGGAAGACCGAGACGTCCCCGAAGAAATCAACAATGCCCCCCGTGAAGTCCACATCAACGTCATCCTGGGCGGCGCGACATCAGGAGGAGATAGCAGCCGAGGAAGAAAGCGTCACGCCGAGCGGGTGAGCCAGGCCTCCGTCGAGCCCCCTAAGGCCCCGCAGGCGAGCCCTGGTATTCTCCGACCAAGACCTGGAAGGGTTAACCACCCCGCACGATGACGCTCTCGTTGTATCGGCTACAATAAACCATTGTAACGTAGATAGGATCTTAGTTGACAATGGTAGTGCCCCTGATGTATTATCCTACGAATGTTTCCTCAAGATGGGACAGAATCCATCTAAACTCCGCCCGACCCGAACCCCCCTCTGTGGGTTCAACGGCCAGGCAACTTATCCCGAGGGAGCCCTGAGCCTGCCAGTTACTATCGGCACCCCACCCAAAACCGTTACGGTTATGGTGGACTTCATCATGATTAAAGGAATGACGACCTATAACGCCATCTTCGGTCGAGGTATCCTCAGCCGAATGAAAGCGGTGCCCTCTACCTTTCACCAAAAAATGAAGTTCCCTACTAAGTATGGCGTGGGGGAGGTCCGGGGTAACTAGACATTGGCTAGACGGTGCTATATAATCTCGGTCGAAGCCACAAGGCCGGAAGGGAAAAACAAAGGAGTAAAGGGAACCGAGGAGGGACCAGAAACATCTAAGCCTGGAGGCGAGTTGCTAATGGTCTTCCTCAACGGTGACCCGACTCTAGGAGTCAAGATTGGAGCCGATCTACCACTTGAGGAACAAGAAAAACATAAGGATTTCCTTGCCCAGTACATCCAAGTCTTTGCATGGTCAGACGAGCACCTCCCCTGGATCCCAAGAGATGTGGTGATGCATAAGCTCAACCTCGACCCAACGGTGAAGCCTGTCCAGCAACGCAGGAGAAAGCACGCCCTAAGAAGCAAGCAATCATCAAAGAGCAAGTCATCAAGGGGCAAAAGACTGGCCTCTTTCGTCCAGTCCTGTACCCTACATGGCTCGCCAACGTCGTCTTGGTACCGAAGGCTTCGGGGAAATGGCGAATGTGCGTAGACTTCACCGACCTCAATAAGGCTACCCCGAAGGATTGCTACTTGCTGCCAAGCATCGATCAACTGGTCGACTCAACCTCTGGCAATGAGTTACTCAGCTTCCTGGATGCCTACTTCGGTTACCATCAGATCAAGATGGACTCGGAGGATATCGAGAAGACCGCCTTCATCACCGACTTCGGCGTACATTGCTACACCCGAATGCCGTTCGGGTTGAAGAACGCTGGAGCAACATATCAGAGATTGATCATGTAACGACCCGAGAATCCGATTACCGGGAAGGCCCGATAACCTGAGACTCGCACCGCCACCCACGAGCCCGAAGACTCGAAAGGGTTAAAAGGATGGTGTGGAGACTACACAAGTATCATAAATAATTACAGAAATTAAACAGTTATATAATTAAGCAGGAAGTAAATTAACATTTTACATGATACATGGTCCAGAAGATATAACAAAATAACAACAGTAGTCCATAACTAGTACAGAGACAAGAAAGAAAAGTACAGTTACACGGGACATACCCCGGCTCTGATCGCTGGCACTAACGCTGGGCACCTGAACCACGCTGAGCCTCAGACGCGCTCCCCTGAAGCCGCGCCTCGCTTGAAACATGGTGAAAACATGCAGGGAATGAGTCTCAGAACAAGACTCAATAGGGATCACTCGAACCCTACCTCGCAAAACGGAGAAACTGCTACGCTAGCAGTAAGCGAGTACCTCGAAAGGGAATGCCCTGCAACTACAACACCGGTCTCGCGGCATGAGAACCGACACACGCACCACGGCGAAACAACCGGAACTCATCGATCAACACGACCAAAAACCCGAAGGTCAAAGTCATAAAGACTGACTGACAGTCTGTCACTCCCGACTCGACAGGAGTACCTCCCACTAGAAGCACAGTCAGTAGCATCCCCTGACGTCTTACACCGCACCGCAGGTGTCCGCCTGGCACGATCGCCCCTGGCGGAGGCAAGGACACCGTACAAGTAACCACAAAGCAAGTGACTAGCTGGGGTCACGCCCGTCGGCGTGGGTCCAACCGCCCCCAACCACGTGTGCACACACAGACCGTGCGTCCCTAGTCTGGCCCTCTAACCAGTTTTCCCCTCAGCCGGGTCTGGCTGTTAGACGCGGGGTCCGATGAAAACCAGTCTAAAACCGTCCTCAGGGTAGCCTCTCTACCACTCCCTGGTGGAACCACTAAACATGTAAGCAGGCTACGACTAGTGGGGGGTCACTGAAGGAGTAGACTCTCAAGTCAACAAAAAATAACGTCTCAACCGGACAGGGTACCGGGACTGCCCCTCGTACCGACACCGTCTCACGGTGACACAAGCCGAGAATAACACCTCCTGGGGCTACACCGCACCACCACACCTGGCCTTGACACGATGCCCAGCATCTGTCAGACAGCGGGTCGACACGTGGATCGAGGCCCACGCCCCCGGGACTCAAATCGGCCAAGAAAGAAACACCGGTTAGACAAACTCATTAAACGGACCACCCTGGACCGCACAAGAGACACACGGCCATGAACGGGCCGCTCCAGGGGATGGACGGCCAACAAAGGACCGTTCTACCCCTGGTCCAAACGGATTACGAACGGCCACTCCCTAGCCGCTCAAAAAAAAAAGAACGGCTAACCCTTAGCCGCTCGTGGGGGATGGACGGTCCAATCTGGCCGTTCATCGTCCCAACGGTGCAAACAATGGGTGGCAAGCCCCTAGCCGCTTGAGGGAAGGGCGGCTAGAACCTTGCCGCTCAAGGGGATGAGCGGACCCACCCAGGCCGCATATCCCACCAACGGCACAAGTGACGAACGGCCAGCCCCTGGCCGCTCATGAGGACATACGGCTAGTCCCTAGCCGCTGACCCCAAGACACTATGCAATGGTCACAAGCCAACGGTCAAAAATCACGGGATGAACTGTTGGCCTTGGGCCGCTCATGGGGAAGAACGGTCACATAATTGACCGCGCATACCCCACAGTGCTCCGAGCCTAAGAGCGGTCACGCCTGGGCCGCGCATGGGGATAAACGGGCCCTGGTTCGGCCGTTTATCCCTTGCCGGCGCGAAAACGGCGAACTCGCCAGGATTCGCCATTTCCAGCCCCAAACAAGCCCCTATGAGGGGGAAACGAAAGGAAATCGACCCCCATGCCCCCTAGCATGATTCTACGCCCCTAAAACGTGAAATCGCGGGCTAAAACGATGGATCGGGCGGTCACTCCCCAAAGCATGGTCGACCCTTCCCGGCACGATAAAACCGACTCTCAACCTCACCTCGGCCTACAAATCGCGGGGAAGGAACATAAGAGGCTAGGGATCATCACCCTACCTTCGCTCCGCGTCGAGAAGCGTCGGATTGAGCTCAAACCACGAAGAATGTCGTTAGAAACCCCATTCCTTCACGCTTCCCACGAACACCACACGCCCACGAGATCGCCTCACCGCCGCCTACGTCATCGCGCCGTCGCCCCGCCACCGTCTGCAACCGGAGAGAGGCCCGCCGTGGTCACCGTCGGTCGAAGAGAGAGGGAGAGAGGCCGCAGTTCTCACAGGAGGAAGAAGAAGAGGGGAGGAAGAAGAAAGAGAAAGAAGGGGTAAAAAAGAAAAAAGAAATGGGATTTTATAGAAAATCTAGAAATTCTGGAAAATATCAAAAAATAGAAAATCACGTTTTCGCGATCCTCAGAACGCACCGATCGCAACGGTACCACTCTCGTCTAGGTGAACGACCCGGTTCACCGGCAACGGAGTTCCGTAGGATTTATCGAAACCCATACGCGGAAATCGGAAAACACGCGCGGAAAAGCCGCGGACGCACTCCGGGCCTCCGAAACAACTCCGGATCACGCCGATCCGAACATGAAAGATGTCCGAAATGAAATTTCAGACACAAAGGAGCTGGACACTCCGAGAAAGTAGATCCGAGACCCAAAAGGAAGGATATGAAAGATCTGGGATATTACAGATCAACCACATCTTTGAGGGACAACTCGGTCGGAACGTCGCGGCCTACATTGATGATATGCTCGTCAAAATGCCGAAGGCTGAAGACCATCTTGCCGACATAGCCGAGACCTTCGACACCCTCCTGAGGTGCAACATGAAGCTCAACCCTACTAAATGTGCCTTCGGAGTCAGATCCGGGAAGTTCCTAGGCTTCCTGGTAACTCAGCGTGGGATTGAGGCCAACCCCGACAAGGTTCAGGCCATCCTAAATAGGCGGCCACCCACCTACATCAAGGACGTCCAACGCCTTATGGGGCGCATTGCTACGCTCAACCGCTTCCTGTCTCGAGCGGCCGAATGATACCTACCCTTCTTCAAATTATTGAGGGGACCCAAAATGGCATCTGCTACATTCACCTGGGACGAGGAATGTTAGATGGCATTCACCGAACTCAAGGAATTCTTGGCCTCACCCTCGGTGCTGTCCAAGCCAACCCCGGGCGAAGCTCTACACCTTTACCTCTCAACGACCCCTTCAACAGTAAGCTCGGTCCTAGTGTGGAACGACGCGGGGGTTGAGAGACTGGTTTACTATACCAGCAAGGTGCTTAATGAGGCTGAAAGAAGGTACCCCGCAACTGAGAAACTCGTGCTAGAGTTGGTTACCTCAGCCAAGCGCCTCCGACCCTACTTTCAAGGGCACTCTATCGTCGTATTGACCGGCGAACCCTTGAAGAAGATTCTCTTTCACCCTGAAGCCTCGGGACGCCTCGTCAAGTAGGCCATCATGCTCGGGGCCTACGACATCTCGTATCGCCCCCGCTCGGCCATCAAGGGACAGGCCCTCGCGGACTTCATTGCCGAAAGCACCGACCCGATCGAAGAAGCACTTCCACCTGCGCCCGGTCCCACTTGGGACCTGTTCGTCGACGAGTCCTTCAACTCAGCCGGAAGCGGCATCGGTATCCTTCTCAAGTCCCCCGAAGGAGCGGAGCTACGGTACGCCTTGAAATTAAACTTCCAGGCGTCCAACAAGGCCTCCGAGTATGAAGCAGTTATCTCAGGAGCCAGGATGGCTCGACGACTGGGAGCTGAGCGAGTCAGAATCCACACCGACTCCCAATTGGTCGCTAGCCAGGTCAACGGTGATTATGAAGCTCGGGAAGGACAAATGATCAAGTACCTCCAGGTGGTCAAGAGGATGGCCTGACTTTTCGAGAGCTTTGAGGTAGTTCGGATAGCCAGGGAGGAAAACTCCCGAGCAGACGCCCTCTCTCGCCTGGCCTCCTCCCTCGACCTCGAAGGTACTCGGTCGATCTTCCTTGAAGAGCTCGAGCGACTGAGCATCGAGTCCGAGCTTATGACCGTTGACCCAACACCCCCAAGTGACTAGGATACTCCCTACATATCCTGGCTCTGGGATTCTTAAGAGCCCCCCGACCCTCGAGAGGCTTAGAGACTTAAGTACCGAGCTCAGCGTTTCGTCATTGATGTGATACAACTCCTTGGACCAGAATTTGCAAGCAACCGGACCGAACGGCGATCTCTCACAAGTGGGTTCACCTGCGTTGCGCAGCGAACACGATGAAGCATAGTTGGCGAGCAACGGGACCCTCGAAAAAATGGAGTAGTCGGTGATGTCCCCATCAGTCATGCTGGACGATGTCTTGTACCACAGATCTTTCTCCGGTCCCCTCCTCAAGTGCATCAGCACCGAAGAAGCCAGCCGAGCGGTTCAAGAAGTACACGAAGGGATCTGTGGCGCGCACCAAGGAGGAAGATCGCTCGCCAGGATCTTGCTTCGACAAGGTTACTGGTGGCCAACTCTCCAGCATGACTGCACGACCTATGTGCCAAAGTGCGACCGATGTCAGCGCTTCGACCATCTGATCCACCAGCCCGCCGCGGATCTTATCACCCTTGTCGAGCCATACCCCTTCGATCGGTGGGGGATCGATATTTTGGGACCATTCCCCACGGCCCAGGATCAGAAGAAGTATGTCATCATCGCCATCTACTTCTTCACCAAATGGATCAAAGCCGAGGCCACCACCAGGATCACCGAATCAGTCGTATGGAGTTTCGTTTGGAAGTCGATCATTTGTCGTTATGGTGTCCCCCGAGTGATCGTGAGCGATAATGGTCGGCAATTTGATTCTCATTACTTCAGAGACAGATGTGCCGACCTAAACATTCGCAACCACTTCACTTCGGTAGCCCACCCTCAGGCCAACAGACTGGTCGAGAATGCCAACAAAACTATCTTAAAAGGCATCAAAACTAGGCTCGACAAGGCCAAGGGTAGTTGGCTCGAGGAATTATCAAGCGTACTATGGCCGCACCGAACTACTCCGAGAACGGCCACCGGTGAAACACCTTTCCAGCTGGTGTATGGCACGGAAGTCGTGATTCCATTGGAGGTCGGCAATCCCTCTCTCCGAGTTGTCCAGTTCAAACCCGAGGTGAGCGAGCAGAAACTGCTAGAAAATCTTGACTTAGCGGACGAGATCCGAGAGATTGCAAACATCTGAGCAATGGAATACCAATGGTGCACCACTCGATACTACAACTCCAGAGTCCGAGATAGACACTTCCAGCCAGGGGACCTAATCTAATTAGAAAGGCCAAAGCCTCTCGACCACTAGAAGCGACGGGGAAGCTAGCCCCTAACTGGGAAGGCGCCTACCAAGTGGTCGAGACGCTCTGGAAAGGGGCGTATCGATTGTCCACCATGGAAGGAGAACCCATCCCTCGGACATGGAATGCGGCAATACTTCACAAGTTCTACTTTTGATCATCTGGCAAACACGCACATGTAAGCAAAGTAGAATAAACGCCATTCTTCTCTTTTCATTAAACTCTGGTGTACATCAAATAGGCCGCATCCAATACAATATATATACATCTCAACAAACAAAAAATTACATCCACTGGTACTATGACACGAGCAGAACGCTCGGCCAACCCGGTAGGCGCTCCTACGTTCAGCCACTGACTCTGCCTAGTGCGGAAACTGGCTCGGATAAAGGATAGCCGGCCCCGTTGGTTTGAGAAGCTCGAAGGAAAGGTGCCAGAGGGATTGTAAGAAGAAGAAGAAAAACAAGAGAAGGCCTCCTCTGCCAACTCTCTGGAAGGAGGACGGAAGCCGAACAGAAAGCAAGCACCCTCAAGTGGTGCGAGCAAGGATAAGGCATCCTCCAAAGACTGAAAGAGGAGGGAGAAAAATAAAACGGCGGAGATGGAAGAGGAGGGAGAAAAATAAAATGGCGGAGATGGAAGAGGAGGGAGAGAGCTTAAAGAGCTCCCCCTCCCCTTAAGATAGCGTCGGCGGGTCAGGGACAGGAAGGCGACATGCTCCAGCATGTCGAACCCTCTCCCAAACTGACCTCCGACTGTCGAACCCTCTTCCAAACTGAAGTAACATGAGCTTCCCTCCTACTACCGTCCGCCTCATCATCTTCTGAAGCACTTTCCATGCTCTGCCGAGATCGACAACACAACACTTCACGGAAAGGGAAGAAGGAGAAACCGTCAGGGATGACCTTAAGCGATGAAAGGAAGAGGAGACGCCCCTCGGACCTTTTATAGGCCGAAGGGGGAGTTGATCGCCTTAAATGACTCTCCCCTTAAAGACACGCTAAAGGAGCCTTCCCTGAGACGGTTACCTCATTTTCCAACATCCCCCCTAGCGGGACGCGCGAAGCGGCAAGTCATTTAGGGTGACATGGAAAAATGAAAAGGTGCCAGTGCCATGTCAATTATCTGACAGATCGGCATGCGCGATATCTGCAGAAAAAATCGACGCCTTCCCCAACAACTACAGATACATTAGTCAAATCACGCCAAAGGCGGTATGATGGGGGCATCACCTCCCATGCCCACACTCACGGATCGTCTCCTCACCCTGGAAGCATCCGACATGGTCTAGTCATTTATCTTGAGTCATATGTTGTATTTCCTCATTTTTATTTGAGTCATATCATTGTAATTTTTCTTTTATTTGAGTCATGTACCTAGGTTAATGAGTCATCTACCTAAGTTAAGTGTCATAGGGTTGATTAGTTTGGTTATTGGGCCCAATTCTATGGGCTAGGCCCAGGGGCCCCCCTACCCCTTGGTTATTTGTCATTGTAGCAAGAGTCAGAGACTTTTTGTAAAATGTGGGTTGCCTATATATAGGACCCCATTCCCCCCATTTAAGGTTAATCAATGAATGAAATTTGAGAATTTAGTCCAACCTAATTGTTCTTGTGGTGAGAAGCCATTAGAGTGGAGTGAGAAGCTCCCCTCCCCTATCTCTCTCTCTCTCCAAGAAGAGGAGGGTGCCCCCCTCTCTCTCTCCTCCCCTCCCTCTCTCTCCTCCACATCATCAACCCTCTCTCTCCCCCTCATTATTCATCCTCCCAACTACCCCCAACCCTCATTACTCCACCCCTAGTACCAAGAGACCCTCCACCAATCCATACTCCACCACCCAACCACCAACTACCCAATCCCCTTCCCTAAGCACCCTCTCATCTCCCATGGAAGAATTCCCCACTCCCCACGCACCCCTTCCCTTCCCCAACACAACCCCTCCCATCCCCAAGACAAAAAAAATTAATCCCACCCTTAAACCCATTTCCAAATATCCTTTCCCTCTTACCCACCATCCCAAATTCGCAACTCCTCTCTCACCCACTGTAAACACCTCATTCCAGCCACCATTCCCCCCTTCCCAAACCTTGGAACACCCCCTCCCAGACCCCCTCACACTTAGAGGTTGCCCCCATACACATCCACCTCATTTTCCCTCCCATATACCCCATTTCCCCCCATCATCTTCAACCTGCAGTTTTCAGTTCGGAGGAAGCAGAGAAGCTTCGAATTGCAGAGGCTGTCCCATCGTATCCTCGACGAACCTGGTGACAAGTTCTATATTGCTGGAAAGATCATCAAGTCAGCTTCGCAACCGTGGTGGTCTCATCACGTTCTGAGTTCGGGGCTGTCCGAAGCAGTCGATCTTCCCCGACTGCGCATCTCCTCCCTGAAGAGCAACCTGAAGCTGACTCCTGAAGCTACCACGACCACTCTCTTGAAGATCGGGAGGCGAGGCTTGGTCGGGAGCTTCTTCGACAAGTCTACTTCCAGAATCAAGAAGCAGAGCTCTGTTTTGGGCCCGGAATCAAGAGTTCTCATTTTCTTCCTCCGGGTGTGCGGTTCTGCTTCCTGACAGTCTGCTCCGACCCCCCCACATTGTTCAATCTCTACCGGTCTACTCCGACAACGTTTGGCATCCCCGTTGGTCTTGCTTCGAAAAGGACTCACCGACGGTTCTAACGACTCTGGCGGTGCCTGATTCTGAGCTCTGGAGCGCTTGTGGAAACCTCTTCTTCCTGCTGTTGTGAACCTGAAGTAGTCAGAACTGAAGACCTGCCACCCTATTCGAGCTTCTGCCCCGACCAGCACCTGTGACCAGAGAAATCAAAAAAACTCAGACGTCATCCCGATCTAGCTACGAAGAAATTCCAACTAGTTTCGTCATCAACAAAAATCTGGAGTGGCCGCAGCCTCAAGATAACCAACTGCCTATCTAGAAGCGCAGAGAGTGGTCAAAATCGGCATCGGCGCCCTTTCTTTGCTTCTAGCTCGATTTTTCCCCTCTTGCTTGGCCGGCTGAAGGCCCCTCCCTATGTGGAGGTAGTGTTTGGGTGTAGTCATTGGCTTCCCTTCCCCAAGATCCCCCCCCTTGCATGGGACGTAGTGCATGTAATTTAATTTAATCAGGTTGAAGCTTCATCGGTGCGGCGTGCGGGTGCATACCCACGCCTCCCCGCTCGCCATCGTCTCCGGCCGGGATCGGCGTCTTCACGCTGATCAGGTGAGCTTCTGCCCCCTCCCTTTGCTGGTTAATCTTGCTTAATTAGTATTGTTTCTTAACTCCGTCGGACGGTGAGTGAGTGCCCGTTCCGAATTTGCTTATATTTGAGTGACTACCGCGGGTGAGTTGTGAGAGTGACCCTTCAACCCATGCCTTCGGCGTGCTGACCGCCCGTGAACTTGGGCAACCCCTGGCCCTTAGGGGTCCTCCCCAAGCCAGCCATATCCTTGGAAACGTCTGGTCCATCCTCGGACCCTCACCCCATTACCGGTCCACCTACGGACCCGAGTGTGCCAAACGCGAGTGAGTCCGCTTGTGTGACATTGCCAAGTCGTTGCGTTGTTTACAATTTTAGGTCCTAGTTTGTGTCACATCATGGTAAGAAACAATCAATTCAGCACTTAATATTGTGAATTTTCAAAAAAGGTTTTCTCACGGCTACATAAGGGAAAAGAGAAAGAAAAAAAGAGCTTGTACATCAGGCCTCGGGCCCATCTCAAAGCTCGGTAGACGAGGGCCCCTCAGTACCAGGCGATCTGTCCTCGGTACTCTCGGCGACGGTCGACCTAGGCACTGACCCTACCTGCGTGGGAACTGTCTCGGTCGTGTGCCCTCCCGAGGCTACTGGAGTTGGCGATCGCTCGGACGAGACCGAGGCCCCCCGACTCCACTCTTCGCTCGACGTATAATGGGAAGAGTCGGTGGAACCCCAGTCCGAGTCATAGCGTTGCCCGGAAGGAAAAATGAGCCCAAACGCTTGGGCCTCTGCCTCTATGATGGCCCGATTGAAGCCCTGGGAGAAGCCCTTCCGAAGGCCCCGACGGTAGCCCGACTCATAATAAGGGAAGGCAGTCTTATTGAGAGCCGCGTGGTAAGCCTCTGAGCATTTTATGTCGCTCGTAAGTCCAACGAGGTATTCACCCCACTTTGGCCATAGGGGAAAATGAAGGAGAAGATAAGGGTATAAGAGTTGGAGACCAGCTGAATAGGAGCCAGCCGGTAGAACCGAAGCAAATCGGCGACAAAGGAATGGAGGGGTAGGCGGAAGCCGCTCTTCCAGGCCAAGAGAAAAGAGCAGAAGAGGCCGAAATGAGTGGCCAGACTAGACTCATGAGGTTCAGGCGCAAGGAACTGGAATCGCCAAGGCAACCCATATTGATTCTCCAGTCGCTTCACGTCAACCTCACCCAGCTCGCTGTAGAGAGGCTCCGACGGTACCAAAAAAGCTTTTGGGGCCTGTTCTTCCACCCGCCCCTCGACCCCAGGATTTTGGTCTGCCATGGAACAGACAGAAGAACTGGAAGAAGAAGGGGAAAGCTCTGGACTAGAGGACTCTGGAGGTGAAGGAAGCTGACGGATCGCCACCGCGGTAATCTTTTCCAGCTCTGCGAAAGCCGCTGCAATTCTCCGCTCCTCCGAAGTGCTCTCACGGTGCATGAGCCCGCCTCAAATATAAATGTAATAGAAGGCAAAACCCTAAACCCCAAAGATAAAGGGACGCAAACAACGCGCAATGCTTATAACCCCTAGCTGGAAGCGGCGCGACGTTCCGATCTTCCATAGAGGGGCCTTCTTGCAATAATTTTCAAAGTTATCATCATGACTGGCATATTTTCTGGACAAGCCGCATCATGTGGCCCCTGTAGAGAGAGATCTTTACCCAACTAGAGCCAAGAAAAGTCCAACCCAAATGCTACTCGTTCGAGCCTAATTTTAGCTCGGGAGTAGGAGGGGGACAAGTGGAGAGGGAAAATCTATCCGCCTGAACGGAGAGGCCAAACGAGGTCCAACCTGACCCAATGAGGCCCAGCTCCTTGAATGGAAGCCCCAGGGCCCACTTAATATAAGCCTAATAACTCACTCGGATCAAGCACTTTCTAGGCGGCCTTCGGGTTGGGAAGTCCGAGCATCAGTTCGATCGGGAGAGCTCCTTCGTAGCCCCGTATTCTCTGCCCAAACCACGCACTCATTGCTCGGGAGGCATCTCCTGGGCCAGTGCCTCATGCTCGGGCCAACTGATGGAAGCTTATCTGTACGGCCGTTACGTGTCCCTTAAAAGCTGGGAGCTCAAGGGGATAGGGGAGACCAAGAGTCTGCATGCTATAAAGAGCCCACAAGGAGGACATAACCCCCCCGAAACTCCTCAGCTTGCAGGGATCATTCATTCAACAAGCCACTATTTAAACTGGAAGATCCCTACTGTGAAAAGGTAAGCCAAAAATCCTGAGCAGGAACCACTTCACCTTCTAGTGGAGAGGGATCTCGCACTCCCATCTTCCTCCTAGCTCCTCCCTTTGCACCAATGCTCTACGGCATTTGCTGACTTAAGCATCGGAGGGTCTTCCCCGGGGATCCATCCCTGGGCACCTCTGACTTGTTTCCCCTCTTGAAGTTCATACTTCAAGTGTATGTGGTCATCCAATTCCCCGCTCAGGAGCAGCGTGAGATCGCCCCTCCTCACCTCTTATCTTATGGAATGGATGCTTAAGGGGTGGCTTGGCTGGTGAAGAGACGATCTTCAGAGACGAGGTAGTTGATGGGCAAAATCTGAGAGGTGAGAACCAAGAGATAAGAGTTGTGCTCAGGTGGGACAAAAGGTAGTCTTAACAGGGCTGTTAAAAAGGAATAACGATCTTGCGATAGACCGTCTCTGTGAGGTGAGGAATGGGCAGAAAGGAACATAAAACGGTCATGAGATGACTACTAAATGAGTAAATGGTCGTTGTAGGACCGCCTTACGACACGGACATGCCCAAAGGTGGGAACATGAAAATGGTCTTATGAGGACCGCCAACGGATTTTGGCGGTCTTGCGATAGACCGCCACCAGTCAAGACACAGAGAGTTCGACTGGGACTCTTCTCTTAAGTCTCAATCCGGGTTGGGGGTGATCCAAGGTGTGCTAGAACTTATCCTAACCCCAAATCCGACCTTTCTACTCTAATCCCAATAGAAAAGAGGGGTTTTGTGGGTTCTATAACTAGAGATCAAGCCAAAACCTGCAGGCCACACAAATCTCTTACTCTAAGCCCTGGAATCCTTTAGAGAAGACCTACCCTTTCATCATGAAGAGAGCCATTGGAGAGAGCATGGAGGGAAGCTATGATGGTCCAAGTCCTGCAAGGAAGCATCATGGGGAGCTGAAGAGATTGACTACTATCCCTCATCACTTAAGCACCAACCCCACTAGAGAGGTAAGCAATGCAATTCTTATATCAATCTAATGTCTCAATCCTTCTCACCCCTGTTTCTCTTTTATTTTTAGATTCTCCCTGGATCACGCCGTTACTCTACCTTAAAGTGGATGGCTCCCATGGTGCAGGGATTACCCATAGAAGTAGTGTCCATCTTGAGCACTTGGCACCTCCGCCCTTTGTTGGTTCTAGCCAAAGCTTATCCAAAGATTTCCTTAGATTGGCACAGCATTACCGCCTTGGTGGTGTTATGGCATCCCCAAACTCATATCTTTGTCTTCCCAACCTTTGAAGCTACGATCCTTCTAGAGGAGGTAGAGACCTACCTAGCCCTTCCTATGACTAACGTGGGTGAAGAAGAGCGAGTTTGTCATACCGTGGCTCCTATAGATTCCTTTCTTATTCTGGGGGAGTTCCTTCCTAGTGCCAAAGACATCCGGACTATGATCAGCCGGTAGTATATCCATTTGATTCCTTTATGCCAATGGATCATAGCTCATTGTAAAAATAAGTGTGGGTGGCATGAGGCCATAGCGAAAGCCGTTTCCATATGCCTTTGTGGAGCCATACTCTTTCCTACCACTGACCACCTCTTAGAGATACCCAACCTGAGCATCATTAGTGGGTTATGGCGGAGTTTGTCCATCTCCCAGGCTGTGTTATCAAACTTGTATGAGGGTCATAGCTCGGCCTCCCTTGGGGGTCCTCTTTTCGGGTCCATGATCCTTCTTGAGTGCTGGATGGGAGTGAGGTTAAAGTTCTTACCCAAGGATGATACTCCTTCAGCGAGCCGTATCTTCGGGAGCCATTCACTATCCTTTATTGGTGGCATGTTCAAGTTTCCACAACAGGTTGAGTGCTGTACCATTGATAAGAAGACTAAGGATGAGTGGCGGGTCTACCTCAACACCTTATCTTTGGAGAGATTCGTCATGCGCCCACAAATCTTCCATGGCACTGTACTCAGGCTTCCCCGGATGTTAGGATTGGACATAAGGTTGGTGGGTGATAAGTGCACAGTTTTACATGTTAATTAATGCTATAGCATGCTTTTATGAGCTTTAATATGCATCATTATGCATTTATCGCACTTAATCATAACTTAGAGTAAAATATTTAGTTTTATGGAATTAAGTAATTTTAATGAATAAATTTGCTTATTTTGTAGGCACAAAGGAAGGGCCCATGGGCTTGTTTAAAAAGAAAAAAAGAAAAAAAAAAGAAAAGCAAAACTTATACTTATATATATAGCATATACTTACATAAATATCATATATATAACATATATATATATATGGTATATTACTATATATAACATATATATGATATATATATATACCATATAGATATATATGAAGCGCCCCTCCCACGAGGTGAGCGTTGGTTTCAGCAGGAGGCCAACGTGCATGGCTTTGCCATGCACGCAGGCGGGCTTGGCAAGCTTCATATATGCAAGCAGCGCGGCTTCTCCATGCGCCTAAGTCAACCACGCGGTTGGTGGCCAAGGCTTCAACGTGTTCGTGGGCACGGTTAAGATGGCCAACACGGCCCAGCAGCAGGGCGTGGAAGAGGCTAAGCGGCCTTGGACGGTCAACGCGGGAGCACTCCACGTGTCAGTTGGCTGGCGGGCGAGCCATGTCGGCTGGGCACGGCGGACGGCTTTTCACGCAGGTGAGCGCGAGGCCCACGAGGAGGGAGCTCGCAGGCAGGGCCTCGACGGGTGAAAGTCTCCAACGGCGGCTTGGGCGATCAAAAGAAATGGCACGGAGGCGAGCTTCGCGGACGCAGAGTCAGCGGAAGCAAGCGGCCGATGCGGAAAGGAAGAAAAGAACTAGATGGGAGATTGGCAGACGCGTAATCGACGGGTGAATAAGTATGCAAGTGGCCAAAGCTTCAAGGCGTGGTCCACGCAACAGGTGAAGGAGGTCTTCACGTGGGTGGCTAAGGTGGGTGGAGAAAAGAGAAGATGCGGTGTCGGCCAAGAAAAAAAGGGAGAGAAAGAGAAGAAAATTCAAATGGTGGGCAATCCCATTCACATGAGGCAACGTGTTTGTTCTGGAGCCTATAAAAGGGGGGTTGGGGCCTCTCTGCTCCTCTCTCTCCCACTCCATAAGATGCACATATGTAGATTTCTCTTCCACTCCCTACGTAGATAGCCTCCATTATGTTTCCCTGTCATTTCTTATGTTATAATAGCTCTCTCTCTCTCTCCCTCTGAGATGCTCTTACGCAGATAGCTCTTAGCTAGTGTTAGAATAGGCTTTCCCTCTCTATATCCTCTTCTATTGTTCTAATGTTGTAATTTATTTTACTTTTGTCATAATGCACTTGTGAGTTTGTTTCATTTAAGTCTAATTTTGGTGTTTCTTCATTTTGTTTAATTCTTCATTTTATAGCACAATCTTCCCTTCTTCTCTTCCATCTATCCCTCCTCTATATTCTTCACACATCCCTATGGCAGAGGTGCTCCTCTCGATCCTCTCACGGCGGCGTTCTACACCAAAGCGGGACGACGATCAAGGGCTCGGCACGGCGTGGACGGCGTCAATCTTCCAATCCTCGGCTATATTTCTTCCATTTGTCTTTTAATTTAAAGTTGTATTTTTTTAGTTTTCATAAGATGTTGTAATCTTCATTAGTAATAAGAATAGATTTTTGTGTAATTATTTTTTCTCTTTCTATCTCATCCCAAATTCTAATCTCAACTCTCTCATATTCTTTAGTTAGATTTATTTATAGTCTTTATTTCCTACAATTTATTTTCCATTAGTTTTAACTCACTCAAAAAAATTTGCTTTCCAAAATACAAGATTTTTTCAACTTACTTAAAATGAAATCTTTTTTCCTCGTGGGATCGACCCGTGCTTACCACTTTACTTAGATTTTATATCTTTTTAGTGAGTGAGTCTGGTTAATTTTTAAAATTATGGCACGACATTTTTAACGACGAGTGTCGGAGCGCATCTACTTTTGGCGCTGTTGCCGGAGAGGAAAAATTTTTTTGTTGAGAAATTCTTGTGTTTGATATATATATGTGAATACTAATTTTTCTATTTTTATTTTGCAGATAAAATCAGAAAAAAAATCAGAAAAAAATCATAGAAATTTGGACCTGAAAATTCTTGAAAATAATCTGTCATAGAAAGCATCGCTAAAAGCCAGAACTGTAGCAGAAAGCTGGAAATCAGAAATCCAGGAAATTCAAACGTCGCTAAAGGTCAGTAAACGTAAGATAAGGTCCTATTCTGTTTATTTCTGAAAATTTTTAAAAAAATCTGAAAAATTCTTAAAAAATGTTTAAAAATAAAAAAAAATCAGAACACACAAAAACATCATTTTAGACTTAATTTTGTAATAAATTCGCATGTCTTTGTTATTTTATTATTTATAACTTCTTGCATTCATCTCTTATTAAAATTTTAAAAAAATAATAATAATCTCTAAAAATTCTAAAAAAACACAAAAAATAAAAAAAACGCAGAAATCATGATTTTAGGCTTTATTCTTCATTATTTTTTGCATGATAATTAGTATATTTAGTTGTTATTTACATTTTATCTATCTCTCTTTTTGAAAAGAAAAAAAATAACTTTTTAAAAATCCAAAAAATCAGAAATCCAGAAAAACTTCAAAAATATAATTTTATGACTTATTGTTCAGTAGATTTACATGTTGTTTGATATTTTGAGTTCATATTTTTTATTTATTCATCTCTTCTTATAAAAAAAATAAAAAAAATCAGAAATCAGAAAACGTAAATCAGAAATAAAAAAATAAAAAAAATTATCTCATGCTACAATGTCCTCATTTTAGTTCCACCAATTTCAGGCATTGTACATTTAGTTGAGCATTTTTTTTATTCGCATCATTTAAAAAAAGAAAAAAAATCACCATATCTCTTCTTCTCTATTTTCCCCTTTTAAGGGTAACATAGGCACACATCTCTTAGAATTGGAAGGACACTCCATTGAGCACTCCGTCTCTTTGGACTGAAATTTCATTTCCAAGACCTCCATAAGTCCCAGCACCCGTGGATTCCCACACGGAAGCCGGGTAGGTTATACCAAGAAGCATCCGGAGTTAGATTGCCCTTAGAAGGTTAAAAAGATGTTTTGAAATTTGTTGCTATTTTAGAAAATTGGTGTCTAAGGTTAGAGGTCAACGACAAACGTCATAAGCGGACTTGTGGTTATTTAATTATGTCCCTACGAAATTAGGGGGAGCCTCCCACAACCCCACCTCTTACCTGGCCGGTGAACCAACTTGGTAGCAGGTCCCGACTCTTTTGTAAAAAAATAAAAAATAATAAATAATAAATAAATTAAAAAATAATAAATAAAATAAAATAAGAATAAAATAAAATAAAAAAATAAATAAAAAAATAAAAAAACATCATGTTTGCATTCATATAGTTATTAATTCGTAACATTTGCATTTAGTAATTCATTCATCACCAAATTCTTAAAAATTCTTTAAAAAAATCATCATCATTGTTGCATAAACCACTCATTTAGGAATTAATTCAGTTTCAATAAAATAAAGTAAAATAAAACATAACAAAAAAAAGATTTTCATGCAAAATAAAAATAAAACAATAAAATCAAAAATAAAAAAATAAAAAAAATCACTCTTTCTTGGACTTTTTACATTGTCACATCCACTTTTATTCAGGTCCATTAATATATTCTTTCATGTTCAATCATGCGGGTTATTTGAATTCAAATCCTTCATTTTCCCATTGTCATCAAACTCCTTTACTCTTCCACAATGGGGTTCACAATTCATCTTTCACCCACGAGTCATATCAATTGTCATCGGATTTTTTCACCTCTTTTTCTCACACAAATCCAAATCTTAGGTGGGAAAACCAACAATCATCTTCTTGGTAATATTATCAAAACCCCATGCAAAGTCCTTCAAACCCACACTTTTCATATTGGGCTTCGTACTTAAATGATCCTTACAACCAAGCCCAATATGAAGGACAATCCATCTACTCCCCACTATCTCAGTAGTAGACTGACTTCTATTCTGATTGTTACTCACCACAGTCTGAGTGTCACCGAACCTATCCAGCTCCTCCAAAGTCTGATTTCGAGGACAGGTTTAATCAAATGACTCAGCTCATCTTGGCCAATCAGTAAACCATTAAAGCTCAGAGCCACATTATCCAAGCCCAACTTGACCAACTTGATAGAGAGCTTGAAATGGACCAACATGCTAGCATCCCCACGAAAAATATTGAAAATCAATTTCCTGATTATGATATCACAATGAATGATCCATCTATCAATCCTCAATTCAATAACTCTCAAATAATTTTTGATGATGAGTATAATATGGAGCAGCCATATCAGGAAAATTAGGGGGGAGCTAATGAATCTCAATTTGTAATGGTCAAGGAGAATAATGAGGAGTTTGAGTTGGGGGGAGAACGAGAGATAAATAAAAATAAAATTTGGGCCCCAAACTCTAATGACTATTATGATCCAGCCCAACATACAAATCATTCCCCTCCTTGCTATTCATCTATTCCACCCTCAGATAATAACCCAGATGATCAATTCACTCAGTTAATTCTCCAAAGTCAATCCCTCCAACAGCAAATCAATACGCTGACCGAGGAAGTCAAAAACATGGAGGGAGATCAATTCCTTGATTACTCTGGACCCAATCCTTCTCATCAAGTCCTTCGCACTGACTGTGATCAATCCTTGATTCCTCAATATCATAACACTCAAATCAATTTTGATTCTGAAGATGAAGGAATTATGAAGAGATCATGTCAACAGATTTTAAATGAGAACTCTAAGGAATTTGAGGGGATTGCGAAATTTGCTGGAAAAGAAATAGATGAAGGTGATGACTTAGTGAAAGATCAGCTTGTGCTTGATTATCTTTGTACGGAGAATGCTAGAGAGGTCGATGATCTCCAGTTAGGGGGAGAGGAAGAGTATAATGAACCTCAAATTTTTAATCACATGTCTCTCCCTGAATTTGATGAATTTCTCTTTGAAGATGAGAGAGAAGAAGAAGTGAAGATGGAACAAGAATTGAACATTTATTTGACCAATGAAGTTGGGGTTAATGAGGAATTGAATGCATTGAGTGTGCCGCATGATAATTTCAATCGGGAGGAAAGGGTAGAGCTTTTGCCAATTCATGACCACAATAATTCTTTTGACATTCTTCCAGTCGATTAGTCTGATTTTGCTCTGGCCGAGTTGGCAGATCCTATTGAATCTAACGACCATTGTGTGGAGGAGCATGTTTCTTTGGCTCTTGAGATTGATAATCTCCTTGACACTGATCAATTTATGGGAACCCAGCACCCTCCACTCTATTCTTAGCTCAGTAACATTCATGAGATTCCCAAAATTGAGGTGGAAAACAATTTTTTAGAAGAAGATAACAAGGTCTGCATCATTCCAGTCACACCTTTCACAATCCTTCAGGATGAATATTTCATAATTGATGACATGATTTTTACCAATGTTCCTCCTCTATTCTCTGATCGGGCTGTCCCTTTTGCAATACCTCCACCCCGATATATGCTTTGCCCTTATGCTCACCAGTTACAGTTGTTTCTCTCAGGGCATGAAAAAGAAAATTTTGACAAAGATAAAATGCTCTGGTGGCTCATTTTAAAATCAACTCGTTGGTTATAGAGCTTACCTGCGTCTGGCTGAAGACATTAAACTTAGCGTTTCTTGAGAGGTAACCCATAGTTTTTATGATTTTTGTGTACTAATAAATGGCTTCTTGAGAGGCAACCCAAGTGTTTCTTGTGTTTTTTTTTGCAAGTGTGAATAAAGGATAAGTTGAGGGGAGAGAAGATTGCTTGCTCTGATTGTCCAAATCTTCAAAGCCAAGTACCACCTTTCATTCCAGCAAGGATGTCCGTCGAAGTTCACTTCCGCCAGATTATCTCGTTTCATCACAAATTTTATGTCTACATTGTTCTATTATTCTATATTATTCATGTCATTGAGGACAATGTCATTTAAGTTGGGGGGACGGAAATCATGCCATTGCACATGTTGCATTCATATACAACCGCATTGCACATGTTGCATTCATATATAACCGTATTTGTCAAAATGAAAAAAAAAATAAAAAAATAAAAATAAAACCCATATTGAGTTTCATGATTCATGCTTCCGTTAAAAGTAATTCTGGAATAGAAAAGGCTGGGATAAGAATGATGAAAAATTGATTTAATCTAGCCATGAAAAACTGATCTAAGAATCTCTTTAAAACTCATGTGCACTTTAGAAAAATGAAAAATCACCTTGCACGCTAATGAAACAAGTAGGACAAGCCTTCTGCTATTTTAAATATGTTGCATGATATTCTGCACTTCTTAAAAAAGAAATCTTTTATAAGCTTTCTGTCAAGTTATCTATCAAAATTAGTGCAAAAGCATAATTGAAAAAAATTTGAGAAAAATACAACACTATGAAAAATGTTCCGAATCTGAGTAACCGGGCCTACTTCACCTAAGACGTGTTGAGGTTCGTGTCAAAAGGATAAGGGAACATTGATCTGTGAAACCGGGCCTGCTTCGAGGTTCGTGTTAAACAGTGAAGGGTAGTGCAGCATCATGTGTGTAGAAAAATAGAAAGATCCCTAAGGGACGAAGCAATAAGGCAGACAAAAAACTAATATGCTTAATGCTCTGATTGAGAGGTGCAAGGTTGAAAGTCACTTATTTGAAATAGCAAATAGGAGATGCAATTGTCTATGCCGTGGATTTAGTATTTACACATACACTAGTGCTATTGAATTTTGAGATTGAATTCTTGATCATGTATCTTAATTTCTAAATTTAAGACTAGTATGTGTTAATGTTTCTGGATTCCTAATATTTAGTTAATTCTGTGAAGGAAAAGTTTGATATGATGGTATGAACTTTACAAACTCTTGTTGGTCCTTAATTCTTAATTGTTTGCATTGCTAAGAGACTAGCAATGAGTAAGTTGGGGGGTGTGATAAGTGCACAGTTTTACATGTTAATTAATATTATAACATGCTTTTATGAGCTTTAATATGCATCACTATGCATTTATTACACTTAATCATAACTTAGAGTAAAATATTTAGTTTTATGGAATTAAGTAATTTTAAAGAATAAATTTACTTATTTTGCAGGCACAAAGGAGGGGCCAAAGTCTGTTATGGTTGAAAAAAAGAGAGAAAAAAATGAAGTGTATAAATGGGCCAAGGTCCCATGGACTTGTTTAAAAAGAAAAAAAGAAAAAAAAGAAAAAAAGAAAAGTAAAACTTATACTTATATATTTATATATATATAGCATATACTTATATATATATATCAAATATATAACATATATATATACATATATACCATATATATGATATATATATATATATACCATATATATATATATGGAGCACCCCTCCCACGAGGTGAGCGCTGGTTTCAACAGGAGGCCAACGTCCATGGCTTTGCCATGCACGCAGGCGGGCTTGGCAAGCTTCATATATTCAAGCAGCGCGGCTTCTCCAAGCGCCTAAGTCAACCACGCGGTTGGTGGCCAAGGCTTCAACATGTTCGTGGGCACGGCTAAGATGGCCAACACGGGCCAGTAGCAGGGCGTGGAAGCGGCTAAGCCGCCTTGGACGGTCAACGCGGGAGCTCTCCACACGTCAGTTGGCTGGTGGGCGAGCCATGTCGGCTGGGCACGGCGGACGGCTTTTCACGTAGGCGAGCGCGAGGCCCACGAGGAGGGAGCTCGCAGGCAGGGCTTCGACAGGTGAAAGTCTCCAATGGCGACTTGGGTGGTCAAAAGAAATGGCACGGAGGCGAGCTTCGCGGACATAGAGTCAGCGACAGCAAGCGGCCGACGCGAAAAGGAAGAAAAGAACGAGATGGGAGGTTGGCAGACGCGCAATCGACGGGCGAATAAGTATGCAAGTGGCCAAAGCTTCAAGGCGTGCTCCACGCAGCAGGTGAAGGAGGTCTTCACGTGGGTGGCTAAGGTGGGTGGAGAAAAGAGAAGATGCGGTGTCGGCCAAGAAAAAAAGGGAGAGAAAGAGAAGAAAATTAAAATGTTGGGCAATCCCATTCACATGGAGCAAAGTGTTTGTTCTGGAGCCTATAAAAGGGGGGATGGGGCCTCTCTGCTCCTCTCTCCCCCACTCCATAAGATGCACATATGTAGATTTCTCTTCCACTGCCTACGTAGATAGCCTCCATTATGTTTCCCTGTCATTTCTTATGTTATAATAGCTCTCTCTCTCTCTCCCTCTGAGATGCTCTTACGCAGATAGCTCTTAGCTAGTGTTAGAATAGGCTTCCCCTCTCTATATCCCCTTCTATTGTTCTAATGTTGTAATTTATTTTACTTTTGTCATAATGCACTTGTGAGTTTGTTTCATTTAAGTCTAATTTTGGTGTTTCTTCATTTTGTTTAATTCTTCATTTTATAGCACAATCTTCCCTTCTTCTCTTCCATCTATCCCTCCTCTATATTCTTCACACATCCCTATGGCGGAGTTGCTCCTCTTGGTCCTCTCACGACAGCGTTCTACACCAAAGTGGGGTGGCGATCAAAGGCTCGACATGGCGTGGACGGCGTCAATCTTCCAATCCTCGGCTATATTTCTTCCATTTATCTTTTAATTTCAAGTTGATTTTTTTTTTAGTTTTCATAAGATGTTGTAATCTTCATTAGTAATAAGAATAAATTTTTGTGCAATTATTTTTTCTCTTTCTATCTCATCCCAAATTCTATTCTCAACCCTCTCATATTCTTTAGTTAGATTTATTTATAGTCTTTATTTCATACAATTTATTTTCCATTAGTTTTAACTCACTCAAAAAAATTCGCTTTCCAAAATACAAGATTTTTTCAACTTACTTAAAATGAAATCTTTCTTCCTCGTGGGATCGACCCGTGCTTACCACTCTACTTAGATTTTATATCTTTTTAGTGAGTGAGTTTGGTTAATTTTTGAAATTGTGGCACGACATTTTTAACGACGAGTGTCCGAGCGCATCAGTGGGCAACACTACTCTGGAGATGTACAGTCCTCATAGGTGTTATCTTCAAGTGGGCCTACCTCGTACCATAGTTCCACCACTCTCGCAACTTCCTCTACTATAGGGTAGATGGATGGGCGCTGAGGAGGACGAGCAGGCAGTTCGCAGCGCCTTGGTGATGTGGGAGATCAGTAAGGTCTGTACCTTGCAGGAGGAGCTAGCTGAAGATCGAGAGACTTATCGAGCCTATGTGAAGCAGCTACGCGAGATTCGGCCTTGCGTGGACACGAGATTGAGTGAGATTTGAGCGCCATGATGTAGAGAAAGAATGTCTTGAATAATGATGTACTTTGAACCCTTGAATGAATAAATAAAAGATCAGTTGATATGATGGGCATGATGTGTCTTCCTTCGGGCTGGAATGTTTATTTTTCTGAGTTCTCGGGTATGAATACGGTCCCCAAAAGGCTGCCAAATGAATTTAGCGATCTCATGTAAGACCGCAATTAGGAAGGCACAAAGAACATAGATTCCGAGCTCTTGAAAATAGATGCGGTCCCTATGAGGCCACTAATCGCCTATAACAGTCGGGAGTTAGACCGCAAACAAGAAAAAAGTAGAGGATCCGTGGGCCATGAATTTGAGCATTGTAACCCTATTTCTCCGCACACTAAAACATGAAAATAAGTTAGATCCGTTCTTAGGCTTAACCCCTTGCTCAGAGCAAGTTAAACATGACCAATCATTGATATTTGGTCAAGGGATTAAGTCTTATTAAATAGGCAATAATAACAGGATAAAGGTAATGCATGCCATGAAATGCAAGGATGGTATAAAGAAATCTTTTTTTTTAGTTTTTGATTTTTGGGTTTTGAAATATCTGATTTTTTTTAAATATATTATTTTTTTAGATTTTTAAAATATCTGATTTTTTTAGATTTTTGAAATATCTGATTTTTTTAGATTTTTGAAATATCTAACTTTTTTAGATTTTTGAAATATCTGATTTTTTTCTTGGATTTTTGACATATCTGATTTTTTAGATTTTTAAAATATCTGATTTTTTAGATTTTTAAAATATCTGATTTTTTTGAAATGTTGAAATATCTGATTTTTTTGGATTTTGCTCAGCTAGCTCTGACCTGGCAGTGAGAGCCCTATCTATTTCATTAGGAACCCCCCGAGGTTGGCGTGCATTGAGGGTGACACACCCTGGCGGAGGACCAATTCGCATAACAGTGCCTCTACTGAGGCCATACCCAGGGTACGGTCTAGTCCTTTGAAAAAGTAAAGAGAAGTCAGGAGGTAAGCCTAGGATAGGTATAGAGATTTTTTGGGCTTGAGTTCTTCTCATGACAACCCCTTCAGAGATTCGGTCTGTTACGCCGGAGCTGTGTCCGTCATCGAACCTTCATCCACTCTAGGCACGCATACGACTGGGCTCATAACGTCCCGCGGGGAACTATACTACCACTCTTGCCATGCCTAGTTTCATACTTTAGAGCATTTGGATTTTGAACTTAGAGCTTTTGAATGAGCTTTTGGCTTTTGCCTTGATTTTGCCCCTTTTCTTTTTCTTTTTTGTTTCTTTGTTTACTTTTTTGTGGAATCAGTTCATAACGGATTGCCCCTATTTGAGACTTCCTTTCATCAGGGTGTCTTGATTGGTCATCGCCCCCTTATTCGCCACTCGTCCCTATGTTCAGTCGAAGAGAGAATAAACAAGGACTTTCACTTCCCCCAAGTATGGCCAGAGGAGAGATGGTGTCATATAGCAAAGGGAAGACTGACCAGAGTTGCCGTGTAGTGTGTGATTCCCGTGCTCGGGGTCTTCCTTTGTGATCAAGGAAAGGGACACCCTGCTACCGGGGCATCACTAGCTTGACTCTAAGGAAAAAAGTGCTTAAGATACAACCCATTCCACGCGTGAGACAACTCCCCACCGTCCGCGTTAACTAGACGATACGCGTTCCCCGAGTACGCTTCTTTAACAACAAACGGTCCTTCCCAGTTAGGTTACAATTTAGACCTAGGACCCCCAGACCTAATAAATTTGTGTTTCAAAACCATATCACCTACTTGGAATTTGCGTTCAACTACCTTCTTCTGAAAATAGCGTGAGATTCTCTTTTGATAAACAGACACGTGATCGACGACATTTAGCCTCTTCTCATCCAAGAGTTCCAACTGGACGAGCAACGCCTCCCGACGTTCATCGAGATTAAGTTCCTTATCGAGCTGCACCCTTAGGGAAGGGATCAAGATCTCATATGGGAGTACCGCCTCCATCCCGTAAGTGAGAGCATAGGGGGTTTGCCCCGTGGGAGTACGGATGGAGGTGCGGTAAGCCCATAGAGCTTCCACTAACCGCTCAGGCCAATCCAAAAATTGGTGAGATTCGCATGTTTTCTTTATGATTTTGAGAAGGGTTTTATTGGTGACTTCGGCTTGACCGTTGTCTTGAGGATAATATGGAGATGAATGATGCAATGCAATATTGAACTTCTTACAGAGGTCCTGGAGCTCCTGTGAGACGAACTGAGGCCCGTTGTCGGTGACGATAATGCTTGGCACTCCGAACCGCGAGATGATATTCTTCATGATGAAGCGGCACACCGTGGTAGCTTTGATCTCCGCGTACGCTTCTGCTTCAGCCCACTTGGTGAAGTACTTAGTGGCAGTGAGAATGAAAGATTTTTGCTTGGTTTGAGAGTTGGGATCACCTAGCGGGCCTACAATGTCAAAAGCCCACATGGAGAACGGCCAAGGAGCAGAGAGAGGATGGAGAGATGAAGCAGGAGCATGGATTTTATCGGCGTGGAGTTGTCACTTGAGACACCTCCGGACATAGAGGGAGCAATCTTTCTCTAGAGTGGGCTAATAATAGCCCTACCTAAAGATCTTCTTCGCTAAAATCTGGCCATTGACATGACCTCCACACTCGCTAGAATGGCCCGCTTCAGCCACCTTCCAAGCCTCATCATTATCTAGACACCTCATAAGCATTCCATTGAGAGCACGCCTGTACAATTCTCCTACGATGGTGGTATACTTCGAGGCGGCTCTTCTAATAGCCCTACGTAGCTCAGCATTTGCCCCTTTTGAGAACGATCCATCTCTACAATACAACTCAATTTCATGATACCAAGATAATTCCTCTTCTTCCAAGATCTCTTTCAATTCTGCCAAAGCAACTTCCTTCAAATCTTTCTTCTCAGCCTTTACCTCTACTGTTTTCCTAAGGTTGTCAAACCAAGGATCTTGAAGAGAGGGAACGCCTAGTCTCTGGACGACGATAGTCTCAGTACCCCGACTGAGAGGAAAAGATAAGGAGGAAGCAAGCGACGCTAGAGCATCGGCAAGGATAGTTTGAGATCGAGGGGTGTTGTAACGCCCGAGAAAATTTTGGGATTAAAATATAATTATATTAATTATTCAATGGGTAAAAAGGGCTATTAAATGAATTATGGTTAATTAAGTCTAATTATTATGGCCCTGCACTGATCCAAGAGGATTAGGCACATATAATAAACCCATTTGACCCAAAAGACTATTTTGGACCTTAGCCCATATTCTAGAAGCTCAAAATTGCTGTAATTACGGAATTAAGGAGATAAGTGGGAAAATTTTCGGATAAAGAGGTGGATAATAATACAAGAGTTTGAACTGGTTTCAAATTCGGCACCCAAGGCCGAAAACGGTCTATCGCGAGACCACATAGCAATCGAAAATGGTCTCCTAAATGACCGCTAATGCTCTGCAGATTCTTTGAGTGGAAGAAAGTGCAAAAAGATTGGATTTTTGGCGTCTAAACTCCTAGAGACCGAAGCATGTAGACTTTTAAGCATGTTTGGGACTCTCAGAGATCGATCTAATACCTAATTATGACTCTAGAATCGTTCTAATCCACGAAACCCTAGCAAAACCCTATAAATAGAACCCAGATCTCACCTACACGACCCTTACTTTTGGCTCGCATGGAACTAAGGTAAAGAGGTCAGATTAGAGGTAGGTTTCTTCTAGAAATTTGTTCATTTTAGTTAGATCTAACTTTTCTCAAAATTTTGTTCTAGGAGATCAAGCCTACAAGGAGATAGAAGTCTGCAAAGACGTTGGTTCGGTGCAAACAACCCAGGAAGCAGTGCGACCGACCCAGAAAGATCTACAAATTGGAAGCCCTAAACGAGGTAATTAGATATAGATTCTTTAGAATAAATTGTTCCTTTTAGTACCCTATTCTTACCCTCAAAATTTCACGTCCATAGGTCAAGAGAATCAGGAGTTAGGAAGGCGTGAAGTTGCTGGTTTAGCATAGGACGTGCAGAAAACTAGGGTTAACTTCCAGCCCTAAATTCAAAGTTTAAACCCCAGGACAAAGGTAGATTATCTCATGAATGGCTTAAACATGACATTAGGGATAAAAGCCCTCTGTTTTCAGTCAATTTCATGCATTGTACACTGAGAATTTTATGTTTTCATTAGGACTATGCATCTAGTATCATCTTCATGCATGAACTTGCCCTAATTGAATAAAAAAAGGAAATTCTCTTGTTATTACACAAACCCACGCATATTGACTAACGTATCCTTGTTCTATCAGGCTATAGAGTTTATATATGTTGATTTTCAGGCATGATGTGCTTTAGATGAGTATTGTATTTTACTATAATCGAGTTTTCTATTAACACAGGAAGAAACGGTCATCCTGTAGACCGCCAGAAACCCTAGCGGTCGCACGATAGACCATTAGCCACAAGAGACGGTCACTCGCTAGACCGTTTACGTTTTTTTGAATTCTGTATTTAATTTAACCCGAAACTTAATGCAGAATGGTCCAAATTAATGTATGTTAAGCCTAGTTAAGTAGGTTTTACTCCTATTTCAAGTGATATTTTAATATACCTAGTTATGTTAACAGAACATTCTAGTAGATTTTATGATTCTTTATGCACTTAGAATTATTTTTAAACTCATGTTATTTTCATGACCAAATCATATACTTTTGTAATTTACTTAAATTTATATGATTCATGGAGTAGTCATGATTTGATCACTGTTATCACTATCTCTCTCTCTTCTAGAGTCATTTTCCTAAGTACATGGCACATATCCCGGTATGTTGTCATTAGTTATGCCTTTGCACATTAAGTACATAATCTTAGACTTGATAACCTCTCTATTGGATATTCCTTCCAACGGACTAGGAAATCTTGTTTCAAGGCCTCCGTAAGACTCCGCGAGCCTGGGATTCTCACTAGGACGCCAAGCTGGTTGTACCATTAAAACCCCATTGTCTAGAGAGCACTTTGCGGCCTAATGAATGACCGCCAGTGACCCCTACCGGCCCTGACCTATACCGCATGGTTCCAGCTTCTCTTTCATCAAATCTAATTATGTTTATCCCATGGTTTTACTTTTGGGTTAAGTATCCTATGATCCTAGATGGTCCATTGATTATCTAGAACTTATCTTGATTCAAATAAGCCATTAATAAATTATGGAAATAAAGAATGTACCGTTATGCTGCCGAATTTTCTTCATAGCATAACCTAGTTATTAATGCATTTCTTGAATTCTCATGATCAATTATTGGTACGTTCTATACCTTGGTTACCTTATCATGGAATTATTGTTGAATTTGTACATTATTGGCCACATTATTGTTATAATCATGGAAGTAGCTTGATTTATACTTGAAGATGTAGTTCGAGCATTGATTGTGTTCAAGGGCTCTATGCTAGTCCCCTCCGCTGATTGTTAGAAACATATTGTAAACCATGGGGTATGATGCTACTGAAGTCGCATTACGCTGGGAGTACTTTCTTTATAAATAAGTGAAAATCCACGGACATGAATAAAGATCCACGTAAATTCACGAAGTACTTGTTATTAAGCGAAAAGTACTTTCTTGCTTGTTACATGACTTTCTAGTGCATAGCCTCCATGGTTATGAAAAGTACATTCTTGTATTCTTGTTCATGGAAAGGCCAAATTTACATTCTTGTTATATACTTGATCAATCATATTCTCGTATCTAGTCATGATCATATCTTGTTACTTTGGTTTTATTCACATGATTTACCTTATTTGCATGATTTATCTTATTCTCTAGAGTTAAAATGCTAATCACTTAAACTCGCCTTCATGTTGATACGAAGATACCTACTAGGCAAGTGTGCTCATTACCTATTTTCTCAATGTTTCAGGAAGTACAAGTGAATCAGATTCAGATTATACAAGTAACGGGTCCGAGAGTGATTGAAGGACATATGAACGAGAGAAGCCTTAGTTACCAAGTGTCTAGTCAAGTCATGATGTAATCTTTAATTTATTGAGTCTAGTAAAGAGAGTGAACGATCTTATGTATTTTTTATGGTTATTTATATGAAATAAAGATGAAGGTTTTAGTGAATTACTTGTGTAATTACTTTGTGTGATTGTCTGGCGCTCTGATTATATTGCTTGCAAGAGGCTTACCATGTCGACTGTTCACGTTTCCGGTTATTTTTGCTGCATAAATCTCGGGACGTGACAATTAAGGTGGTATCAGAGCATATTGTTGACAATTCAGAGGGGGGGGGGGGGTGAATGAATTCCCCTCTAAAAATCTTGTCCCGATTATCCTTCAGTTAATCAAATTATGCAAACTAAGACAACAGGTGCAAAGGAAAGCATGGAAGCTTTCTTCTAACAGCAACCTAGTCTCACGGATGTGCACTTCAATCGGAAAGCTGAATAGAGAGAATAGTGATTCCTTATAGCAGTCTTTGACCAATTTAAAAACTGATATAAAACTGAAAGCGGAATTAAGCTTCTGATTGAGTTCTCACAAATGAGAACCACAATGGAGTACTAAATCAAACACCCCCTGTGTATAACAATCAAACGCTAGATAATAAGAATAGTGAACGGCCTACGCATGCATCTAGCGAATCAGATATTAGACAGGTAAACCACACATTGCAAGGGAATTTTTAGGTGGTTCGGCCAGACACCCGTCTGCCTACGCCCACCCCACACTCAACCCGAGTGTGGCTTCCACTAGCCAGGTGCTAGACAAGCAGACTCAGTCTGCAACAGACGCTGCCTCACAGCTTGACTAGGGGAACAGCCTCCCCTCTTCCTCCAGGCCGGAGGGAACCCACAAATGGCACCAGCCACTTGCAACCGGAGGAATCAACCTCCCTTCCTCCAATCCCGGAGGGAAACACCTAGCAGCACCCAGCTGCTGGCAGACCAGAGGCCTAGCCTCTCTTCCTCCTCAGCCGGAGGGAACCCACTCGCAGCGCCCTGCTGCAAGTAAACCGGAGATCCCACGATCTCCCTTCTCCTGATCAACCAGGAGAGAACAAATGTCCAACTGGGTAAACGGAAGAACAATGATAAAAAAAAAATACAAATCAAACTGAACCAGATATGGAATGAAATGCAAGAACCAGACTGGCTCTGGATTTGATCCACGAGACCAGATCTTCTCTGCTGCTCAATCTCTCACAAGCTCTCTCTATTTCTTCTTCTCTGAACTTTTCTTCTTCTTCCTTCTTCTTCTTCGCTCTGCTGCTTCTCTTCTCTTCTTTTGCTCACACTCTCAGATTTCTTCGCTGGAGAGCTTCCTCTTCTTCTGTGGAGAGTTAACCCTTTTCGAGAGGATGATGGGGTGCTTTTATATCAGAAATAGAGCCTTCGAAGGTTGAGTAGAAAATGCCCTAGTGACCATTGATTGGTCCACTTGGCAGGGTAGCACCCCTTATCTAACACGTGTCAGCATCCTGCCCCTTACTCCCATCGGATCACGTGCCCCCTCATCAGTACGCTCAGCAACTGGAGTGAGGTGGCGTTAACGCACTTGCTTCAAGGGGTTGACGCAGCCTTCAAAGACATTCGACCAGCAAACCTTAAGTCTGCTGCGTTGACTCCATCAGCCTGCTGCGTTGACGCATCGACATCAACAGTCTAGTGATCAATGTATTTGGTGGATAGACATGCTGCGTTGACGCTGCTAGGCTAAAGCGTTGACGCAGTGGTGTGTTTCTGTAACTAATAGTTCGGCTTGTTTGCATGCTGCGTGGACGCTAAGAACTCCAGCGTTAACCTTCTAAACTGTCTCCGAGCTAGATGCCTATCAGGCTCAATGGCTGCGTCGACGCTGTCTAGCAATGGCGTTGACGCATGGATACGTTCCAGTGAACAAACAGCCTAGCCTTTTTAACTGCTGCGTCGACGCTGCTGTGGATAGCGTTGACGTGTTGAAGTGCGTCACATTTGCTGTGGATAGCAGGATCCTCAATCCATTTCTGCACAAAGGCAAGGCAGGTTAATAATGCAGAATCACACCAATGCGTTAACGCAGATCCTGTAGCGTTAACGCAGTGGATGGACAAACAGAGGATGACAGCTCAGAAAACACTCCATGGCGTTAACCCATTCTACCACTGCGTCAACCCACTGTAGTGGCTCATAAATGAGTGAATCCTAATATAACCAGGTCATTCAACCAGGCAAATTCCAAGCACAGTCAATGACCCGATATTGAAGTAATCATTCGAGCATAGACAAACAAAATAACCACGAGTTCCTGAAATTATGAGCAATGCAATGTATATAACCAAATAAGCAGACAAAAATAGGATCCTATTTTACCACTGCGTCAACGCAGTACATAACTGCGTCAACGCTATGCAACCAATTCATGAAGGATGCGTCAACGTAGTGGCTTGCTACGTCAACACAGTGCAACCATTTCATGAAGGCAGTAAGCAAAATTCATGCTAACAATGTGCAGAGATGAGCAAGACTTACTAAGCAGGAAATCATGAAGTCAAGCAGCCGTGCAATACTCACACACTCAAAGCAGCTAAGTAAGCCGTTCATTCAAACAGTAATACAATCAATGCAGTTGAGACAAAGGGCACATCACAATGTCACAGTGTAATGTCACATTATTACTTAAATTCATCAGTGTAATTCATAATGTCCGCTATCATCAAAATCACACAGGGGCACAACAATCTCCCCCTTTTTGATGATGGCGACATTATGAATTACACTGACTCACACTGACTCATGTCAGATTCTTCTCCCCCTTTGACTTCATCAAAAACACTGCATTCAGGCAGAGAAATGCAAGAGGTACTCTTACGAGCATTGTCCCTTCAGAAGTAGAACATCTCATCAGCAAAACATACTCACTCAAAATCATTCAAATGCAATCATTATATCATCAATCACGCAGGGCTCTCTTAAACAATGTGAGATTAAACAGATGAAGAGGTGAGTGCTCAGCACATCTTTTTGGTATTTTTCCATAATGAGATGCATTTAGCTACATGAGTGCAGATGCATGATCTAATTAAGTGTGAGATGAACCTTATGGAGAGGACTTTAACCAGATAGACATGAAATGCAATTTATGACTGACTCCCTCTTAGACCTTGACCAGCATATGAATGCAATTGAGGGCAGAACACTAAATCAGGGAGAATGAGAACCTCAGTTATACAGTGTGATACCCAAATCATATATCCATGCGTTTTTGTTTCAGAATCTGCCATTATAAAAGCTTATGACATTACTCTAGTTGATAATCATGGATTAAAAGTAATGTATACCAGATTTGACAATGAGGGCAAATTACTCATTTCTGAAGCAGTCTTTTAATAAAGGAAAACCATTTACACATACCACATTCTAGTATAATCTCCTTTCAACCTTGTCAATTAAAACCAATGGTTTCTCTAGATAAAGCAATCGAAGGTATTGAGGTTAAACAAGCTCATGCCTTGAAAAAATATGAATAACATAGGTAACAACAATCTTTTTTGATTTGAGCTTTTAACAAATATCCTAGTGAACAGGCAGGTGACATTTATGCCTTTGGCATTAAGGGCACACGTGGGTTAGACGCCAGAAGCCCCTGTTACTAAGCATAGACTACCATGTCTGTTTCAGATCAGAACAACTACACAGGGATGGTTTTCACCTTTGACGTTAAGAGTACACCTTGATCAGAGGCCCGTACCCCTAGTTACTCAGTGAAACTGTCCCTATGTTTATCCGTCCATCTGAACAGAGATTAACTGAAACACTTCATGACTTGAGATCCTCTCCATTTCATTGGTGGAGGGTTCAGTTTCTCAGTGCAATTCAGTCATTGCTCTGTCACTTTCAATTTTTTTTTTTTTAAAAATTTATTTGTTGCTACCATTAAACCATTTCAGGAAGGCATGTTTAAAGACAATACAGTTCTCATGCAATTCAACCAAAGTAAACCATGGTTTCAAATTTTTCAGTTGATGGAGAATCTTACATGAATTGCATGTAACAATCAGTTTAGGTTTATTAAAGACCTATTCAGATATTTTTAGAATCTCCATGTTCAAACTTAGGCATACAAGAGATTTAAAACAATTCATATCAAGGAGCTTTCTTAAGCCTGTATAATAGAAGATTCTTCTTTAAAGATGATTTCAGATTTGAAGAGGATACACACAATTGAAATTTCTCTACTTTTCTGAATTAGAGACTGAACAGTCTAATCAGCTCCCCCTATCTAGATGCAACTTTTCACCTATATGCATGTGAAGGAAAAAAAAATGAGGATCATGCAGGGAATTTTGAACTGATGCTTTGACACATTCCTTTTGACTACGTGCATGAATTGCATGAGATGAGACACAAGAGAAGCTTCAACTAACTCCCCCTGACTACATGCATTCTGAGACAATGATTTAAGATCTACAAACCCACACATCATGTAGTGAAGAAAATTTGAAGAATGCTCTTGAAGCACATATGCAGTAAAGGCACAGGACAGGATATTAAGGGTTATGCTCAAGGAGAGTTCATGTTTTTCAACCAAATCAAGAGACTATCATGGATATCAGATTTAACAGTGTGCTCATCCATCTTAGGCAAATAATTTCAGATTATGGAATTTAAGCATAGGAAAGGAAGCAGATGATGCCAAAGCTGAGAACTATTCAGATTTATATAGAGTAGACACAAGCAGAAATGTTCTCATAGGAGTCGACATGAGATGTCGACATTTGTTAGAGACAGAACATATTTCCATATGAAGCAAGACCCGGTCTCAACAAAAGTTCAGCATGGTAATTGAATGTCATGAGTTATCATCAGTTACTCCCTGGCAAAGTGCATATGTATAAACACAACGAAGTAACAAATTAAATACAAATGCAAATGCAAATCTACATACATGAGAATTTAAACTAACAGATCAGACATGAATGTTCAGTTTTTTAAAAAAAATAGCCCCAACAAGCTGATTAGTATTGAATAAGCGATTCAGTAACACAATTCCTAGAGCTTCAGACAAGTTGTCTGCCTTAATCAGTTCTATGTACACTTAGCAAATTGATCCATGATGATCATGCATAGCAGTGTAGCACATGCAGTTTTAGCAAATTTTTTTTTTGAGAATACAGGTTTAACAGTGCTGATATACATATATGAACATGTGTGCGTGAGCAGCTCCAAAGACAAATTTGACAGTGCAAGTGATAGTTCAGAAATATGTAAAACAGTGCAAATGTCAAAACACTTGAGAGTGTATGCATGAGAGTCCTAAATGATCAGATTAACATGATATTCAGTCATCAACAGTAGAGAGAATCATAAAATACGATTTGATCACAGTTTTTCGGAACTGACCTGAAGGTTCACAATTGGGGCTTTCTTCCTTCGGTGCCTTGGTTTGTTCAACCCCTTTATCTTCCCTTCCAATGCACACCTGCCGCAAAACAGTTATTTTGTTCTTGCAGGAACCCAAACAGTCTTGGGTCCTGTGTTAGCCTTAACAAGAGTTCTAGGCAGATTTTGTGTACGAAGGTCATCAAGTCTCATTAATTTGCAGTTGGACATAGAATGCCCATACTCACCACAGTAATAACATGATGCAGCCATTTGAGGACACTTCCTATGCACATCATTATTAACTTGGAACCTATGTGCCTGTTCATGAAATTTTCTATTTACATGCCAACAGTTTCCAACTATATGGCCATGCCTCAAGCAGTGAGAGCAAACAATCGAATTTCTCATTTTAGTATGTGAATCAACATGACATGACTGTGATATTTTCTTGTTCTTAGCACACCAACATTGTGAAGCAGTATGTCCTATTTTACCACAGTTGAAACAATGACTCTTTTTCTTCAGATGAGCATGCTTCTTATCATGAGAATTCTTAGCTTTCATATCATCTTGTTTCATTAAATCACATTCATGCATGACATGACCATTTATCTGACAATAAAAACATTTAACAGCTTTCCTTTTAACAGAAACACTTTTGGCCTGAGATTTTTCAGCATGCAAAGCTTTCAAGACATGAGCATGCAAGTGTAAATGAGAGGTATGATTGTCATGCACAATTTTAGCAGAGTTATTCATGGATGAGGGAGTTTTATCCTTTTTCGATTTTTCACCCTTTTTCAGAAGTTGACTTTGAACTTCAATTCCTTGAGCAGTGGATTTAGAAGCTGATGAAGTTGAGCATGAACCCACTGAATTCTGATTTGAGTTTTTAATTTTCCTTTTATTCAGATCTGGATTTTTGTCACTCAGGGTGTCAGTCATTTTCTCTTTCCCTTTGATTGTTTTTGATAGGGAGGCAAGTTCAGATTGCATGGAGGATATTTTCAATTCAGATTTTGTTAACTCTTCCTCACAAATGACAATCTGTCTCTGCAAGGCAACATTCATGTTTTTCAATGACTCATTCTTTTCTCTTATAGATTTGATTGAATTCTTTTGGAAGTTATCATCAAACTTAATTTCTTTAATCAAATCCTCTAAGACAGTGCGTTGCTTGCATGAATCTTCTTTTTGAACACTTTTTCCTTTTTCAATGATTAACCATTGCTTTCCCATCACAGTGTTCAAGACCATCAGTTTTTTATTTTGATCTTTTAGCCTTTCATTTTCCTTTTGAAATTCAACATTGTCATGTTTCAGGTTATCCACCATGGACTTAACCTCAGTCAAATCTTGCATGTTCTTGAGATGTACCTTATTTTTCTCATTCAGTTTATCTTCCAATTCAACAATCTTATTTAGGCATGTTTGGTTCTCAATTTTTAAAGAAACATTTTGTTCTTTAAGATTGTGAACATCTAGAGTGCAGATATCATAGGAATGTTTCAAGGCATGACAGTTCTCACACATGAATTCAGAATTATTCTGTTCAGATTTCACTTTCCTGTATTTATCTAGCAGCTCATCATACAAATCTATCAACTCATCATAAGAGATATCTTCAGATTTGGAGCTTACTTGGGATGGTGAGTTATTCGAATGATCACTTCTCCTTTCCATCTGACACTCTTCTTTTTGGTTCATATGTGCTGCAGCAATTGTGTCCAAAATTTCCGTTCCAGAACTGTAATTTGCAATATGAGGAAACATATTAGCATTTACTGAGTCTCTCAGAATATTAAGGACCCTAGCATTCTGTCTATGCTTGATCATGTCCTCTTCACGCCATCTGGCCTGATTCTTAGGTAATTTATGTGGGCCTGTCGAGACAAGATTCCATAGATTGGAGTCAATGGAACTTATGTAAACAACTAGGCCACCTATCCAATGACTGTAGTTAGAACCATCATATATCACTGAAGAAGCCATTCAATCAAACAGTTCTAAAGCAATGAATGAATCAATGAGAAATCCAAACAAACGGCAAACACTAGCAGAAAAGCACTTGATCAGAATAGCAGGATCCCCTTCAGATCGTTGAATCTGTTGAGATAGGGAACCGCTCTGATACCAATTGTTGACAATTCAGAGGGGGGGGGTGAATGAATTCCCCTCTAAAAATCTTGTCCCGATTATCCTTCAGTTAATCAAGTTATGCAAACTAAGACAACAGGTGCAAAGGAAAGCATGGAAGCTTTCTTCTAACAGCAACCTAGTCTCACGGATGTGCACTTCAATCGGAAAGCTGAATAGAGAGAATAGTGATTCCTTATAGCAGTCTTTGACCAATTTAAAAACTGATATAAAACTGAAAGCGGAATTAAGCTTCTGATTGAGTTCTCACAAATGAGAACCTCAATGGAGTACTAAATCAAACACCCCCTATGTATAACAATCAAACGCTAGATAATAAGAACAGTGAACGGCCTACGCATGCATCTAGCGAATCAGATATTAGACAGGCAAACCACACATTGCGAGGGAATTTTTAGGTGGTTCGGCCAGACACCCGTCTGCCTACGTCCACCCCACACTCAACCCGAGTGTGGCTTCCACTAGCCAGGTGCTAGACAAGCAGACTCAGTCTGCAACAGACGCTGCCTCACAGCTTGACTAGGGGAACAGCCTCCCCTCTTCCTCCAGGCCGGAGGGAACCCACAAATGGCACCAGCCACTTGCAACCGGAGGAATCAACCTCCCTTCCTCCAATCCCGGAGGGAAACACGAACCCACAAATGGCACCAGCCACTTGCAACTGGAGGAATCAACCTCCCTTCCTCCAATCCCGGAGGGAAACACCTAGCAGCACCCAGCTGCTGGCAGACCAGAGGCCTAGCCTCTCTTCCTCCTCAGTCGGAGGGAACCCACTCGCAGCGCCCTGCTGCAAGTAAACCGGAGATCCCACGATCTCCCTTCTCCTGATCAACCAGGAGAGAACAAATGTCCAACTGGGTAAACGGAAGAACAATGATAAAAAAAAAAATACAAATCAAACTGAACCGGATATGGAATGAAATGCAAGAACCAGACTGGCTCTGGATTTGATCCACGAGACCAGATCTTCTCTGCTGCTCAATCTCTCACAAGCTCTCTCTATTTCTTCTTCTCTGAACTTTTCTTCTTCTTCCTTCTTCTTCTTCGCTCTGCTGCTTCTCTTCTCTTCTTTTGCTCACACTCTCAGATTTCTTCGCTGGAGAGCTTCCTCTTCTTCTGTGGAGAGTTAACCCTTTTCGAGAGGATGATGGGGTGCTTTTATATCAGAAACAGAGCCTCCAAAGGTTGAGTAGAAAATGCCCTAGTGACCATTGATTGGTCCACTTGGCAGGGTAGCACCCCTTATCTAACACGTGTCAGCATCCTGCCCCTTACTCCCATCGGATCACGTGCCCCCTCATCAGTACGCTCAGCAACTGGAGTGAGGTGGCGTTAACGCACTTGCTTCAAGGGGTTGACGCAGCCTTCAAAGACATTCGACCAGCAAACCTTAAGTCTGCTGCGTTGACTCCATCAGCCTGCTGCGTTGACGCATCGACATCGGCAGTCTAGTGATCAATGTATTTGGTGGATAGACATGCTGCGTTGACGCTGCTAGGCTAAAGCGTTGACGCAGTGGTGTGTTTCTGCAACTAATAGTTCGGCTTGTTTGCATGCTGCGTGGATGCTAAGAACTTCAGCGTTAACCTTCTAAACTGTCTCCGAGCTAGATGCCTATCAGGCTCAATGGCTGCATCGACGCTGTCTAGCAATGGCGTTGACCCATGGATACGTTCCAGTGAACAAACAGCCTAGCCTTTTTAACTGCTGCGTCGACGCTGCTGTGGATAGCGTTGACGCGTTGAAGTGCGTCACATTTGCTGTGGATAGCAGGATCCTCAATCCATTTCTGTACAAAGTCAAGGCAGGTTAATAATGCAGAATCACACCAATGCGTTAACGCAGATCCTGTAGCGTTAACGCAGTGGATGGACAAATAGAGGATGACAGCTCAGAAAACACTCCATGGCGTTAACCCATTCTACCACTGCGTCAACCCACTGCAGTGGCTCATAAATGAGTGAATCCTAATATAACCAGGTCATTCAACCAGGCAAATTCCAAGCACAGTCAATGACCCGATATTGAAGTAATCATTCGAGCATAGACAAACAGAATAACCACGAGTTCCTGAAATTATGAGCAATGCAATGTATATAACCAAATAAGCAGACAAAAATAGGATCCTATTTTACCACTACGTCAACACAGTACATAACTGCGTCAACGCTATGCAACCAATTCATGAAGGATGCGTCAACGTAGTGGCTTGCTGCGTCAACACAGTGCAACCATTTCATGAAGGCAGTAAGCAGAATTCATGCTAACAATGTGCAGAGATGAGCAAGACTTACTAAGCAGGAAATCATGAAGTCAAGCAGCCGTGCAATACTCACACACTCAAAGCAGCTAAGCAAGCAGTTCATTCAAACAGTAATACAATCAATGCAGTTGAGACAAAGGGCACATCACAATGTCACAGTGTAATGTCACATTATTACTTAAATTCATCAGTGTAATTCATAATGTCCGCTATCATCAAAATCACACAGGGGCACAACACATATGACTAGAAGTCTTAGGGAAAAGACATGTCATAGGATGGTTTAAGGACCTAAACCTATGAAACTAGGAAAGAAACTGCCTACCTATGAGAGGAATGGGGTAGAACTTGGGATGAGATAAATAATTAGAATTGTTTCTAAGGTTAATTCCACGCATTCCATTAGAATTGACAAACTTTGTTAGCCTTCTCAGGTACCTCATTCTTACGATGGCTCACCGTGTTGATTGGGGTGGAATGCAACATACCGTTGCGGGTCTCACTCAGGCATTGCAAAACATGGCACAAGCCGACGCAAGAGCTGGTGCTGGTGATCTTCACCGCAACTTCAGGAGCCTAAATCCTCCATGATTTTCTGGTTCCTCTAATCCAGATGAAGTAGAGAATTATATTGATAAAATGAATCGCATATTTGAGATTATACAATGTGCCGATCAAGAGAAGGTTCGTCTTGCCAAGTTCCAACTCAACAAAGATGCCTGTACATGGTGGAAGTCAATCTCTGCACCGTCTCAAGATGCTGATAGGTTCGGTGCAAGTATTCAGAGGGGGGGGTGAATGAATATAGCCCGTTTCATCAACCTTCACCCAATTAAAAACCTAGAATAAAACAAGACAGATTCGACAATCTGAAACTCAATTGGAATTTCGCTCTCTTGACAGATTAAGATATTCTAAGAAAACCAATCAACACTTCTGCTCAAACAGAAGCCAAACGCTTAGAGCGCCCCTATGCAATCATCTAGCGGAAGCAAAAGCAGATAAACCAAACCACAATGCACAAGGGGTTTTTTAGGTGGTTCGGTCCTTCTGACCTACATCCACCCCACACTCAACCCGAGTGTGGCTTCCACTAGCTCACGCTAGAAACAGCAGACTCAGTCTGCAACAAATGCTGCCAAATAGCTTGACCAGGGGAACAGCCTCCCCTCTTCCTCCCAACCGGAGGGAACCACTAGTGACACCAGTCACTAGCAAACCAGAGACACACGGTCTCTCTTCCTCCAGACCTGGAGGGAACCCCTGGACTTGAATCCACAAGCCCAGAACCGGAGACAAGTCTCCCTTCCTCCAAACCGGAGGGAACCCACAAGTAGCTCCCAACTACTTGCAACTGGAGATCAGATCTCCCTTCCTCCAAACCGGAGGGAACCCACAAGTAGCACCCAGCTACTTGCAACCGGAGATGTCAATCTCCCTTCTCCTGAACTAACAGGAGGAACCCCGACCACTCTACAGAGTATCGGAAACACAGCAAACCAGAAAACAAAGGAAAGAACAATAAACGAAAAATGACTTCAGCAAAACAGAAAGCTGAAAAACGAAATGCACAATGTGGCTCTCAACAGAGCTGACTGGCCTGGATTTGATCCACGGTCCAGTAGACGGATCTTCAGGTAAGATCTTCCTTCTTCTCCACGAGCTCTCTCACTCACTCTCTATCTTTCTTTCTCTTTCTTCTGCTCTTCTCTCACTCTCTGCTTCTTCTTCTCTTCACACTCTTATCGAGCTCTCTACCTCTCTTCTTCTCCTTCTGCTCTTCTTCTTTCTCTTTTCTTTTTCTATCTGGATCGTGGCTCTCTGTATGAGCTTTTCTTCTCGCCAACTCGATCAACCTTCATCTGTGGACGAAGGCTTCCTTATATAGCATCAGCAGCAGGTGGATAGGGCACAAGACGCGTGTGCCTCCCACGCTTGATCCAGAACTTTCTTGCCACGTGCCTTCATTGCATTTTGTTCCTCTTGTCTTGGATCACGTGCAGCCCAGGTGTGTGAAATGTTCTTCCTCGGACCTGTAATGAGATTAACACCATTAGTCAATCAGAGTTCGCTGCATGCTTATTTAAAGCTAAGGCGCACGAGGTATGTAATGTCAACACAGGGTGACTACTTCACGAGGTTGGAAGTGAACGAACTGTGATACAATGAACAAGGCTAACACAACAAGGAAGATGACACGAGATGCAACTAGAGGACAGAGAGAAGCGACACAAGGTTCACACAGAAAATGACACGAGGTATGCTGTGACAGAACAGACCTAATGAAGAGAACGACACGAGATACACACTATGATAGAGATAATACTTCAAAGAGAACTATACAAAGTGTGGTCAAAGCAAGAACGATACGAGGTCTAGTGAGAAGGACCAACACGAAGACGGTAAGAACAACACGAAGTGAAGAACAATCGACACGAAGTATAGTGGTGACAAAACCACACACTACACAGAGACGACACAAGGTGGTGGCACAGAAAGCAACACGAAGTGCTGCAATGTTCTGCACGCAGTGAAACAAAAACGACACGGAGTGAAAAATGACACGAAGACGTGGAGACAACAGTAACCAACACGAGGTGAGGTTACTAAAGCGACAACGACACGCGGTGTGGAAAACACGACACGAAGACCTGAGAAGGAAAAAACGACACGAAGTGAAAAATGACACGAGGTGAAAACAACACGAAGACATGAAACAACACTTAAGACGAAGTTGACACGGAGTGAAAACGACACGGAGTACATAAAACCAACACGAAGACATATCAACACGAATACGTGGACAAACAGTGACCGACACGAAGTGTGGTTACTAAGTAGGAACGACTCGAGGTCTATAGGAAAACTACTCGAAGTTCATCAGAACTTTTAGAGCAGCTTCAGGAACACGACACGAAGACCTGAGAAGGAAAAACGACACGAAGAGCAACAGTAAATGACATGCGATGAAAACAACAATGACTGACAACGATACGAAGTCGAAACAGTATCTGACACGGGGTGACAACAACTCGAAGATGACAACAGGAATTGACACGATGTATGACCAAGGCGAGAGGGACAGAAACAGCACGAAGACTCAAACGCAGAAATAACACGAAGACGTAAACACTAAAATAACACGAAGATGAAGACACTAAAACCACACGAGGACACGAAGACAAAATCAACACGAAGATACGACAAGGAAAACGACACGAAGTCTAACCTCATACAAGTTATCCTGTCACGCATGGAAATCAACACGAAGTGTTATAACCTCAGACGACACGAAATCTTTTCGTGTTAGTGAGGGGAAACAACACGAGGTGAGACTTCACGCTGTACAGAACTTGGAAGACCAGTGTTGAATGAGTAGACGTGTAGTATATCATGAAAGAAGGCCAGTGTACAGACTTGGAGGCCTGAAGGTGATGTGAGTAACAATCCAATGTATGGACTTTGACTCTAAATGAGACTGACAGTGTATACACTTAGCCAAGGCAATGCACTGTATGGACTTCCATGAGACGCTCAATGTGCAGACTTACTGCCAATCAATATATAGACTCTGTAAATGCATATGAAAGCTTTATGCAGCAGATAATAGTCTGAAACTTCAATTACAATGATTCACAGTGTAAACAAATAAACTGACTGAGCATATGAAAGCCTGAATGAACATTTCAACAGGATGAATCACAGTGACTCACATCAAACACCAATCATCAAAACCAAATCAATCATTAAAACCACAGCAATGAATGCTTTATGCATCAGTTTAACATGTAGCATGACCTCACATCAAATATGTTAATCTAAACTGAGCAGCAGGATGACTGAACATTTGATTAACTTACATCAACAATCAACCATCAAAACCAGTCATCAAAACCAAATCAATCATCAAAAACCACAGCAATGAATGCAGCATGATTGAACATCTGATTAACTCACATCAACTAACAATCATCAAAAACCATCATCAAAACCACAGGGGCACAACAATCTCCCCCTTTTTGATGATGTCAACACTTTCAATACATTGAGTCATTCTGATGATGTGAGGCATTCTGAAGACTCAAATTATTCTCCCCCTTTGACTTCATCAAAAAGAAAATAATTTGAGAAATTAAAGCATGTATAAAAGTTCAGTCAAATTCTCCCCCTTGCAAGAACATGATTCTCCCCCTTTAATAGTGTCAGCAAAAACATGAGTTAGAAAAGAGCAAGGTAATGGGAAGGGTGAAATGCAAAAATGCAGATGCAACATTAAATGCAATACTCCCTCCCGAGTATATGAATACAAGGTCACAAATGATATGAACATAATTCAGCATGACAAGGAATGCTCCCCCTGAAGAGATGCCAATTGATATGTAAGTGATGCATGACATGGAAGCTCCCCCTCAATAAGTGGACTCTTATGAGATAAGTGAGAGGGATACCACAGGGGCAAACAGGGAGAAGTTCAGGTCATTGAGCCAAGGACATGAGCAGAAGAAATTCAGTTAACAGATTTTTCAAGGATGCTCCAAACATAAGAACTTCAGCCAGATTTTCAAAGAGATATCAATCTCATAAATCTAAAGCATAAGTTTTCAAAGTCTTCTATCATAAGTGCTTATGAATGACATTTATTGAACATCATGGTTTAAACATGATGTATGCAGAGTTTATCAATAAAATTCTGTAATGATATCTAAAACCATGGTTTAATAAAAATGAACCAAGCCATCATATTTATCTTGAATATCCTCCCTTTGTCTTACACAATCAAATCTATTGACTTCTTTCAGAATTACATGTACTAGTATTGAAATCAAGCAATTAAGAAGTCATATGATTTTGTCTAGGGTGGTAGCAAATTGATTTTAGCATCAATATTCAGATATTTCAATTTATTCAATAATTTTCCTTGCTACAAATTTTACGTGCTTTCTAGTTCAGTACACACCTTGTAACTAGAGGATATACCTTGATCAGAGGCCAATATCCCTAAGTCCTTAGTGTGACTAACTGTCATGCCTTATGTAAACAGAGTTAGCATTTACACATCATGACACACTACAGCTCAATTTTTAATGAGTGAATTGTATTTCTCAGTGTGCATGCCATTGCTCTGCCTGATTTTCAATGAATTCTCATTTTACAGAGTTAACTAAGGCACCTCATGACACAGTCCTTTGGACTTGTGTTTCTCAGTGACCAATGTCATTGCTCTGACAGATATTACCCTTTAGACATTTCAGAAACATTCATTTGCTTCAAAACAATATTAATCTCATGTACTTAACCAATTAAAGTTATGTATTCAAAAGTGCAGATTTCAGGAGTTTTCACAAGACATAGCATGAAACAGATGGTTGAGGTTTATTAAACATGCTTCAGATATTTTTAAGAGATTTTAAAGCCAAACTCATTGAATACATTAAACTTAAACCACATGAGTTATTTCAGTCATTCATAAAAACGTATAATAGAAGATTTCTAGTTCAAGATTTTCAGATTTATGATCGAGATAGCCCATTGAAATCTTCATGAAAGACTGATAGAATTCTGAAGCCAAATGATACCAATTGATAGGAGAATTACCAATTGTTAAGAGAGATTTTGAAGCATAAAGTTTTCAGAATATGATCAAGGTTTGTCAACAAAATTAATAAGAAAGGATATGCTATGAAATCTGACAAATGTATGCATTTGACAACCTATATGCAATGCATTGACTCCCCCTTACAATATGCATCCAAACTCTCTTTTTGACATTTTCAATATAAGGAGATGCAATGTACTATACGTATGCAGGGACATGCAAAGACTCAATCATTGAATGCTATGCAAGAATATGCAACTTACTCCCCCTGAAAACATGCAATGCTTGCACTGAAAACTGAACATATGATACCAAATGATATCGTGACTTGTGCACAATCAGACTGTCCTATCAGCAAAGTGACCCATGGTACTAGGCGGAGCACTTGGTCTAAAAGACCACCTCACACATAGTAAGAACCTCCAGACAAACTTCCCTACCTTTTGGTACCTTACCATTTATATATCATTGAGGTCATGCATGATAATTCAACATGCAGTCCTATATGTAATTCAGAATGCTCAGTGAGCTATTGCAACACACAAGTTTCAAGTCACACTCATAGGCAGTTCAGATTTTTTCAGAAAATTCAAAATGCAATATGTTTTCAGAGTTTATGCATTTCAACAATTATCAACCACTTACAAATGGCAGATATGCAAGAATACATCAAACCAGATATGCAATAAGTTTCAAAATGGGAAATGCAGAGAGATTACCTAAATAGTGTGGGAGTGGGGTTTTCATTCTTGAGTGCCTTGGATCATTACCCCTTTTATTCCAGCTTCCAAGGCACACCTGTAGCAGATACATCATTTTGATGTAACAGGTACCCAAGAAACCTTGGGTCCTGGTTTAGCAGTGACACTCCTAGCAGGTTTTCTCAACAGATTTTTCGCATGTTTATCATCACAACACATGATATGACAATTATACATGGAATGCTCTACCTGCCCACAATGATAACAAGAGATAACAGATTTCATGTTCTCCTTGTATACATCAGCATTGGCGTGAACATGGTGTGAGTGAACATGATTAATTCTGTTATTGACATGAAAGATTTTCTTTTCATAACCGGCCAGCCAACAGTTAACAGCTCTGTGGCCTGGCTTTCCACATTCAAAACATACAGTGTCTTTTCTTCTAGGACCAAACTTCTTTCCATCAATAATATTTTTATTAATAGGGAAATTAACAAATCCAGAGTTAGTTTTCTTTCCCTGAGCATGCCAGCAGAAGGCAGCAATGTGACCAAACTTTCCACAGCAATAGCATTGAATTTTCTTTTCCTGATCAGTAGAATGTTTCCTAAGATGATTTCTAGGATACTTTCTAACAGTATTTCTTTCATCATTCATCAATGCTACACAGTTATGCATAATGTGGCCAACTTTCCCACAATAGTGACATGTTATAGCCTTTTTATTCACATTCACTTGTTTGACAAGATTGATATTCTCATTAGAGTGTGAATGTGTGTGTGAGCAGTGAGCAGCATGCACATGAAAATCAGAGACATATTTGGACTTATCCAAATCAGCATTTTCCTTTTGTTTTTGAATCTTTTCCTGTTTCTTATCTGAATTTTCAGCCTTCTTAGCAGTGAATTGAAACATAGAAGAACTAGATTGATTAGCTTGTTCAGAGCTTTTTACGAACACAGTTGACTTCTTCTTTTCATTCACTTTCTTATTAACATGCACATACCCAAGTCCTTCTTTCTGAAAATTCACTTTAGAACCAAGCAGCTTATTCAAGTTGTCTTTTCCTTTAACGAATTTTGACAAGGAATTTTTCAGATCTTCAATCTCAAAATTCAATGAAGCAATATTCGCTTCATACTTGGATAGCTCAGATTCACAAACAATCAGCTGCTGTTGCAAAGCATCATTCAGGTTCTTCAGAGTTTCATTTTCTTGTTGAACCATTATTTCAATGTTGTTCTCATTTTCTTTCACAACAGTTTTTTCTTTTTCAATTGACAACCATCTTTCAGAGAAGACAGTATTAAGAACCATTAGCTTTTTATTTTGATCTTTTAGATGAGAATTTTCTTCAATCATCTTATTTTCAAATTCTTCTTTCAATTTCAGTTCAGATTTTAGATTTTCATTTTCAGCCTTTAGACTTGTGATTTCAGCATTTTTCTCTTTTCTTAATTTTTTCTTTTCTGACTTAACTCTTTCATATTTTTCAAGTAGATGCTCATGCATGGCAACTAAGTCATCATGACTAATATCCTCAGTCTCAGAGTTTACCTGGGATGAGGACTCATCTGATTGATCACTCCTTCTTGCCATGAGACATTCTTCTCCTTGTTCCACGTGTGTTGTAGTCACTCTATCAAACATTTCCTTTGCAGTGCTACAATCTGAGAAAGAGGAAAAATCATCAGAACCGATTGCAGCCTTCATTAAATTTAGAGCTCTCACATTATCATCATTTTTCAACTTGTGGACATGAGTCCACTTGGACTTATCCTTTGGAAGTTCATGTGGACTGTGAGAGATAACCTTCCACAATTGTGGATTAATAGAGTTAACATGCTTGTGCATACGATATAGCCAGAATTGAATATTTGAACTACTGAATAGTGGAGGATGAACCATGACGGCACAACAGTTTAATGCAACAGGAATATTGATGCACTAAAAGCAAATTAGCACCTAAGACCGCAAGATCGATCTGCAGGTCGCTGGACCTTGTATGCAGAAACCCGCTCTGATACCAATTGATAGGTTCGGTGCAAGTATTCAGAGGGGGGGGGGGTGAATGAATATAGCCCGTTTGATCAACCTTCACCCAATTAAAAACCTAGAATAAAACAAGACAGATTCGACAATCTGAAACTCAATTGGAATTTCGCTCTCTTGACAGATTAAGATATTCTAAGAAAATCAATCAACACTTCTGCTCAAACAGAAGCCAAACGCTTAGAGCGCCCCTATGCAATCATCTAGCGGAAGCAAAAGCAGATAAACCAAACCACAATGCACAAGGGGTTTTTTAGGTGGTTCGGTCCTTCAGACCTACATCCACCCCACACTCAACCCGAGTGTGGCTTCCACTAGCTCACGCTAGAAACAGCTGACTCAGTCTGCAACAAATGCTGCCAAACAGCTTGACCAGGGGAACAGCCTCCCCTCTTCCTCCCAACCAGAGGGAACCACTAGTGACACCAGTCACTAGCAAACCAGAGACACACGGTCTCTCTTCCTCCAGACCTGGAGGGAACCCCTGGACTTGAATCCACAAGCCCAGAACCGGAGACAAGTCTCCCTTCCTCCAAACCGGAGGGAACCCACAAGTAGCTCCCAACTACTTGCAACTGGAGATCAGATCTCCCTTCCTCCAAACCGGAGGGAACCCACAAGTAGCACCCAGCTACTTGCAACCGGAGATGTCAATCTCCCTTCTCCTGAACTAACAGGAGGAACCCCGACCACTCTACAGAGTATCGGAAACACAGCAAACCAGAAAACAAAGGAAAGAACAATAAACGAAAAATGACTTCAGCAAAACAGAAAGCTGAAAAATGAAATGCACAATGTGGCTCTCAACGGAGCTGACTGGCCTGGATTTGATCCACGGTCCAGTAGACGGATCTTCAGGTAAGATCTTCCTTCTTCTCCACGAACTCTCTCGCTCACTCTCTATCTTTCTTTCTCTTTCTTCTGCTCTTCTCTCACTCTCTGCTTCTTCTTCTCTTCACACTCTTCTCGAGCTCTCTACCTCTCTTCTTCTCCTTCTGCTCTTCTTCTTTCTCTTTTCTTTTTCTATCTGGATCGTGGCTCTCTGTATGAGCTTTTCTTCTCGCCAACTCGATCAACCTTCATCTGTGGACGAAGGCTTCCTTATATAGCATCAGCAGCAGGTGGATAGGGCACAAGACGCGTGTGCCTCCCACGCTTGATCCAGAACTTTCTTGCCACGTGCCTTCATTGCATTTTGTTCCTCTTGTCTTGGATCACGTGCAGCCCAGGTGTGTGAAATGTTCTTCCTCGGACCTGTAATGAGATTAACACCATTAGTCAATCAGAGTTCGCTGCATGCTTATTTAAAGCTAAGGCGCACGAGGTATGTAATGTCAACACAGGGTGACTACTTCACGAGGTTGGAAGTGAACGAACTGTGATACAATGAACAAGGCTAACACAACAAGGAAGATGACACGAGATGCAACTAGAGGACAGAGAGAAGCGACACAAGGTTCACACAGAAAACGACACGAGGTATGCTGTGACAGAACAGACCTAATGAAGAGAACGACACGAGATACACACTATGATAGAGATAATACTTCAAAGAGAACTATACAAAGTGTGGTCAAAGCAAGAACGATACGAGGTCTAGTGAGAAGGACCAACACGAAGACGGTAAGAACAGCACGAAGTGAAGAACAATCGACACGAAGTATAGTGGTGACAAAACCACACACTACACAGAGAACGACACAAGGTGGTGGCACAGAAAGCAACACGAAGTGCTGCAATATTCTGCACGCAGTGAAACAAAAACGACATGGAGTGAAAAATGACACGAAGACGTGGAGACAACAGTAACCAACACGAGGTGAGGTTACTAAAGCGACAACGACACGCGGTGTGGAAAACACGACACGAAGACCTGAGAAGGAAAAAACGACACGAAGTCAAAGTTGACACGAAGTGAAAAATGACACGAGGTGAAAACAACACGAAGACATGAAACAACACTTAAGACGAAGTTGACACGGAGTGAAAACGACACGGAGTACATAAAACCAACACGAAGACATATCAACACGAATACGTGGACAAACAGTGACCGACACGAAGTGTGGTTACTAAGTAGGAACGACTCGAGGTCTACAGGAAAACTACTTGAAGTTCATCAGAACTTTTAGAGCAGCTTCAGGAACACGACACGAAGACCTGAGAAGGAAAAACGACACGAAGAGCAACAGTAAATGACATGCGATGAAAACAACAATGACTGACAACGATACGAAGTCGAAACAGTATCTGACACGGGGTGACAACAACTCGAAGATGACAACAGGAATTGACACGGAGTATGACCAAGGCGAGAGGGACAGAAACATCACGAAGACTCAAACGCAGAAATAACACGAAGACGTAAACACTAAAATAACACGAAGATGAAGACACTAAAACCACACGAGGACACGAAGACAAAATCAACACGAAGATACGACAAGGAAAACGACACGAAGTCTAACCTCATACAAGTTATCCTGTCACGCATGGAAATCAACACGAAGTGTTATAACCTCAGACGACACGAAATCTTTTCGTGTTAGTGAGGGGAAACAACACGAGGTGAGACTTCACGCTGTACAGAACTTGGAAGACCAGTGTTGAATGAGTAGACGTGTAGTATATCATGAAAGAAGGCCAGTGTACAGACTTGGAGGCCTGAAGGCGATGTGAGTAACAATCCAATGTATGGACTTTGACTCTAAATGAGACTGACAGTGTATACACTTAGCCAAGGCAATGCACTGTATGGACTTCCATGAGACGCTCAATGTGCAGACTTACTGCCAATCAATGTATAGACTCTGTAAATGCATATGAAAGCTTTATGCAGCAGATAATAGTCTGAAACTTCAATTACAATGATTCACAGTGTAAACAAATAAACTGACTGAGCATATGAAAGCCTGAATGAACATTTCAACAGGATGAATCACAGTGACTCACATCAAACACCAATCATCAAAACCAAATCAATCATTAAAATCACAGCAATGAATGCTTTATGCATCAGTTTAACATGTAGCATGACCTCACATCAAATATGTTAATCTAAACTGAGCAGCAGGATGACTGAACATTTGATTAACTTACATCAACAATCAACCATCAAAACCAGTCATCAAAACCAAATCAATCATCAAAAACCACAACAATGAATGCAGCATGATTGAACATCTGATTAACTCACATCAACTAACAATCATCAAAAACCATCATCAAAACCACAGGGGCACAACAGATGCACCACATACTTGGGAGGGATTCCTCACCCTCTTCCGAGCAAAATACTTCTCTGAACATGTCAAGGAGAGGAAAGCTATGGAATTTGCTTTGTTACGCCAAGGCATGATGACAGTAGCGGAGTATGAACTCCAGTTTTCTGGGCTGGCACCTTATGCTCCTCATCTGGTTATTACCGACTTATTAAAAGCTAACTGATTTATGGACGGTTTAAGGCATGGCTTTATTCAACAACTAGGGTCGCAGAACATCCGTACATATGCGGAGATGGTCCAACGGGCACATCTATGCGAAAGGACCTTGGAGAAGGTCGAAAAACTTAAAGGTAAAGGAGAGGAGCCGAGCCGAAGGTCTGATCGGCATGAAAATAAGGGAAAGTTTAGTATCACGGAACCTTACAAATCTCGTGATAGCAAGAAGAGATCCAGGAACGGGAGTGGTAGTAGCTACCACAAGAATAAAAAGGTTAAAGAAGAAGAGAAGCAAGTCATGACGGCTTGTACTTTCTGCGAAAAGTTTGGCCACTCAGCCGAAGAGTGCTGGAAGCGTCTTGGCGCCTGTTTACGATGTGGCAGTCGGGAGCACCGCATGCCGGATTGCCCCCTTATGAAGGAACAATCTCCCGGTGGTGGACGTAAGCAACAATCTCGTCTTAATGCTATTATGGATGATGAGGAAGCACCCAAGGGTGATGGGTTAATGGAAGGTACCATTCAAGTCTATTCCCATCCTGCATTCGTGTTATTTGATACTGGTGCTTCTCATTCCTTTATATCTACTGCTTTTGCAAAAACCTTGCCAGTTTCATCAGTTCCTTTACCCTCGGACCTTGCTATTACTACACCCTTAGGTCCTGGAACAAAACCTATAAATTACTATCCCGATAGTGAGGTAATGGTAGAAGGTCATAATATTCCTGCAAATCTCGTATGCCTTGACATGGAGGGCTACGATGCTGTTTTAGGTGTAGATTGGCTAGTAGACCACGACGCCTATATAAATTGTCGCAACCGAATTATCTCTTTTTGGAAACCAAGTCTTCCAAGGTTTTCTTTCCTTGGTATCAAATATAGGAAGCATCCTACCATTATTTCATCTCTTCATGCTTGTAAACTTATTTCGCAAGGATGCGAATTTTTTCTTGCTTTCGTAATCATTACCGAGTCCAAGGAGATCATCTTAGAAGATATTCCCATTGTGAATGAGTTTCCCGATGTATTCCCATCAGATTTGCCCGGTTTACCGCCCGAAAGGGAAGTAAACTTCTTTATTGAACTCATTCCTTGAGCAGTACCTGTTTCAATAGCTCCCTATAGGATGTCCCCCACAGAACTCAAGGAATTGAAGAAACAACTTCAGGAATTATTAGATAAGGGTTTTATTCGACCTAGCACATCCCCTTGGGGTGCGCCAGTTCTATTTGTCAAAAAGAAGGATGGATCCTTCAGGCTATGTATCGACTACCGACGACTGAATCAACTCACAATTAAGAATAAATATCCGTTGCCGCGTATCGATGAACTCTTTGATCAGATTTTGGGAGTAGAATATTTCTTCAAGATAGACCTCAGGTCAGGTTATCATCAGCTCAAGATCAAAGATGAAGACATACACAAAACTACTTTTCGGAGCAGATATGGCCATTGTGAATTCGTGGTAATGCCGTTCGGGTTAACCAATGCCCCGACAGCATTTATGCAACTCATGAATAATGTCTTCAGACCTTATCTTGACCGATTTATGGTCATCTTCATTTATGATATTCTTATATACTCCAAAACGAAGGAGGAACATGAAGAGCACTTAAGAATAGCTTTGCAAACGCTAAGAGAACACAAACTTTATGCAAAGCTTAGTAAGTGCGAGTTCTGGCTAAAGGAGGTCTCTTTCCTTGGCCATATTATTTCAAAGGAAGGTATCGATGTTGACCCTTCTAAAATAGAAGCTGTTAAGAATTGGAGCCGACCGATGATCGTGTCTGAAGTCAGAAGTTTTCTAGGTCTGGCTGGTTATTACAGGAGATTTATCAAGGATTTCTCAAAGATTGCTATTCCTTTGACTAGACTCACAAGAAAGGAGAATCCTTTTATATGGTCGAAAGATTGCGAAGAGAGTTTTCAAACTCTTAAAGAACACCTTACCACTGCACCTATATTAACACTACCGACAGAGGGTGGTGGTTTTGAACTTTATACGGATGCATCTGGCATTGGCCTAGGATGCATTCTTATGCAAAATAGAAAGGTGATTTTCTATTCATCAAGACAGTTAAAGCGTCACGAAGAAAACTACTCTGTGCATGATCTGGAACTAGCTGCGGTTATATTCGCATTGATGATTTGGCGACATTACCTTTATGGGGAGAAATTCATCATATTTTCAGATCATAAAAGTATGAAATATCTCTTCACCCAGAAGGAATTAAATATGCGACAATGCAGATGGTTGGAGTATCTTAAAGACTTCAATTTTACTATCCAGTATCATCCGGGCAAAGGAAATGCAGTAGTTGACGCTCTTAGCAGGAAACCAATGGCAACTCTAGCAAGCCTCAGGAAAGGTATAACTTATCTTATTGAAGATTTTTCTCATTTAAATCTTGATATTGACAGAGAAGGAGAAGGAGGTATGATTGTCAATATAAGATCTCAACCTACATTGATTGAAGATATAGTCAAATTGTAAGAAAATGACCCCACATTGATGGAGATTAAAGATAATATTGATCAGAGATCGGAATTTTCTATCTCAAATGATGGAAGACTATTATTTAAGGATCGAATTTGTGTGTCGAATCATGATGACACTAAGAAATTGATCATGGAAGAGGCTCATAAGTCAAAGTATGCTATTCACCATGGTGCTACCAAGATGTATCAAGATTTGAAAAGAAGCTTCTGGTGGCCCAACATGAAAAGAGAAGTAGCCGATTTTGTGTCCCGATGTCTCACTTGTCAACAAGTAAAGGTAGGACATTTAAAACATGCTGGGAAATTACACCCCTTGAATATTCCCGAGTGAAAATGAGAAAGTATAGGGATGGATTTTATCATGGATTTACCTAAGACAAGAGGAGGACATGATGGTATATGGGTGATCATAGACCGATTGACTAAATCTGCACATTTTCTACCAATCAAAAGTCGATGGTCTGTGGATGTACTAGTAGCATTATACATGAAGGAGATTGTCAAACTACATGGTGTCCCTGTTACCATTATATCTGATCGAGACCCTCGGTTTACATCACAGTTTTGGAAAGGTTTTCAACATTCATTAGGAACCCGACTCAACTTCAGCACTGCGTTCCATCCACAAACTGATGGTCAAACTGAAAGGATAAATCAGGTGGTGGAAGATATGCTCAGGGCTTGTGCTATTGACTTTGGAGGGAGTTGGCATGACCATTTACTCTAGTGAAATTTTCATACAATAATAGCTACCAAGCTAGCATACAAATGGCACCATTCGAGGCTCTATATGGAAGAAGCTGTCGTTCACCTATTTGTTGGAGTGAAATAGGAGAAAGGTAATTTCTCGGTCCCGACATCATTAGGGATACTACCGAAAAGATAAAACTTATTCGGGAGAGACTCCAGATGGCTCAAGATAGGCAGAAATCGTATGTTGATAATCGAAGGCGCGACCTGGAATTTCAAGTAGGAGACCATGTATTCCTTAAGATTTTTCCAGGTCGAGGTATTCGAAGATTCGGTATCAAAGGTAAGCTTACTCCAAGATTCATTGGCCCCTTTGAAATTCTGGACAGGGTTGGTGAAGTCGCGTATCGAGTAGCTTTGCCCCCTCAATTATCAGGAGTTCATGATATATTTCACATCTCAATGCTCAAAAAATATGTTCCTGATCCTTTCCATGTCATAACTTACGACAATTTGAAAATTCAAAAAGACTTGACGTACGAGCAAAAGTCAATCAAGATCATTGAACGAGAAGTGCGTCAACTTCGAAATAAAGCTATTCCTATGGTCAAGGTCCAATGGACCAAGTCATGGCCACATTAAGCAACATGGGAAATTGAAGAAGCCATGCGCAAAAGATTTCCAGAGATGTTTGAATGTAAGTACACTCTCCTTAGCAAATCTTATTACACGAAATTTGGGGACCAAATTCTTTTTAAGTGGGGGAGGGTGTAACGCCTGAGAAAATTCTGGGATTAAAATATAATTATATTGATTATTCAATGGGCAAAAAGGGCTATTAAATGAATTATGGTTAATTAAGTCCAATTATTATGGCCCTGCACTGATCCAAGAGCATTAGGCACATATAATAAACCCATTTGGCCCAAAAGACTGTTTTGGACCTTAGCCCATATTCTAGAAGCTCAAAATTGGTGTAATTACGTAATTAAGGAGATAAGTGGGAAACTTTTAGGATAAAGAGGTGGATAATAATACAAGAGTTTGAACTGGTTTCAAATTCGGCACCCAAGGCCGAAAACGGTCTATCGCGAGACCGCATAGCAATCGAAAATGGTCTTCTAAACAACCGTTAAGGCTCTACAGATTCTGTGAGTGGAAGAAAGTGTAAAAAGATTAGATTTTTGACATCTAAACTCCTAGAGACCGAAGTATGTAGACTTGTAAGCATGCTTGAGACTCTCAGAGATCGATCAATGACCTAATTATGACTCTAGAATCATTCTAATCCATGAAACCCTAGCAAAACTCTATAAATAGAACCCAGATCTCACCTGCACGACCCTTACTTTTGGCTCACGTGGAACTAAGGTAAAGAGGTCAGATTAGAGGTAGGTTTCTTCTAGAAATTTGTTCATTTTAGTTAGATCTAACTTTTCTCAAAATTTTGTTCTAGGAGATCAAGCCTACAAGGAGATAGAAGTCTGCAAAGACGCTGGTTCAGTGCAAACAACCCAGGAAGCAGTGCAACCGACCCAGAAAGATCTATAAATTGGAAGCCCTAAATGAGGTAATTAGATAGAGGTTCTTCAGAATAAAATTTTCCTTTTAGTACCCTCTTCTTACCCTCAAAATTTCACGTCCATAGGTCAAGAGAATCAAAAGTTAGGAAGGTGTGAAGTCGCTGGTTTAGCACAGGACGTGCAGAAAACTAGGGTTAACTTCCAGCCCTAAATTCGAAGTTTAAAGCCCAGGACAAAGGTAGGTTATCTCATGAATGGCTTAAACATGACATTTGGGATAAAAGCCCTCTGTTTTCAGTCAATTTCATGCATTGTACACTGAGAATTTTATGTTTTCATTAGGACTATGCATCTAGTATCATCTTCATGCATGAACTTCCCCTAATTGAATAAAAAAAGGAAATTCTCTTGTTATTACACAAACCCACGCATATTGACTGACCTATCCTTGTTCTATCAGGCTATAGAGTTTATATATGTTGATTTTCATGCATGATGTGCTTTAGATGAGTATTGTATTTTACTATAATCGAGTTTTCTATTAACACAGGAAGAAACGGTCTTCCTGTAGACCGCCAGAAACCCTAGCGATCGCACGATAGACCGTTAGCCACAAGAGACGGTCACCCGCTAGACCGTTTACGTTTTTTTGAATTCTGTATTTAAGTTAACCCGAAACTTAATGCAGAATGGTCCAAATTAATGTATGTTAAGCCTAGATAAGTAGGTTTTACTCCTGTTTCAAGTGATATTTTCATATACCTAGTTATGTTAACAGAACATTCTAGTAGATTTTATGATTCTTTATGCACTTAGAATTATTTTTAAACTTATGTTATTTTCATGACCAAATCATATACTTTTGTAATTTACTTAAATTTATATGATTCATGGAGTAGTCATGATTTGATCGCTGTTATCACTACCTCTCTCTATTCTAGAGTTATTTTCTTAAGTACATAGCACATATCCCGGTATGTTGTTATTAGTTACACCTTTGCACATTAAGTACACAATCTTGGACTTGATAACCTCTCCATTGGATATTCCTTCCAACGGATTAGGAAATCTTGTTTCAAGACCTCCGTAAGACTCCGCGAGCCTGGGATTCCCACTAGGACGCCGAGCTGGTTGTACCATTAAAACCCCATTGTCTAGAGAGCACTTTGCGGCCTAATGAATGACCGCCAGTGACCCCTACCTACCCTGACCTAGACCGCATGGTTCCAGCTTCTCTTTCATCAAATCTAATTATGTTTAACACATGGTTTTACTTTTGGGTTAAGTATGCTATGATCCTAGATGGTCCATTGATTATCTAGAACTTATCTTGATTCAAATAAGCCATTAATAAATTATGGAAATAAAGAATGTACCGTTATGCTGCCAAATTTTCTTCATAGCATAACCTAGTTATTGATGCATTTCTTGAATTCTCATGATCAATTATTGGTACGTTCTATACCTAGGTTACCTTATCATGGAATTATTGTTGAATTTGTACATTATTGGTCACATTATTGTTATAATCATGGAAGTAGCTTGATTTATACTTGAAGATGCAGTTCGAGCACTGATTGTGTTCAAGGGCTCTATGCTAGTCCCCTCGGCTGATTGTCGAAAACATAATGTAAACCATGGGGTATGATGCTACTGGCGTCGCATTACGCTGGGAGTACTTTCTTTATAAATAAGTGAAAATCCACGGACATGAATAAAGATCCACATAAATTCACGAAGTACTTGCTATTAAGTGAAAATTACTTTCTTGCTTGTTACATGACTTTTTAGTGCATAGTCTCGATGGTTATCAACAATACATTCTTGTTCATGGAAATGCCAAATTTACATTCTTGTTATATACTTGATCAATCATATTCTCGTATCTCGTCATGATCATATCTTGTTACTTTGATTTTATTCACATGATTTACCGTATTTGCATGATTTATCTTATTCTCTAGAGCTAAAATGCTAATCACTTAAACTCGCCTTCATGTTGATACGAAGATACCTACTAAAAGTGTGCTCATTACCTATTTTCTCAATGTTTCAGGAAGTACAAGTGAATCGGATTCGGATTATACAAGTAACGGGCCCTAGAGTGATTGAAGGACAGATGAACAAGAGAAGCCTTAGTTACCAAGTGTCTAGTCGAGTCATGATGTAATCTTTATTTTATTGAGTCTAGTAAAGAGAGTCAAATATCTTATGTAGTTTTGATGGTTATTTATCTGAAATAAAGATGAAGGTTTTAGTGAATTACTTGTGCAATTACTTTGTGTGATTGTCTGGCGCTCTGATTATATTACTTGCAAGAGGCTTACCATGCCGGCTATTCACGTTTTCAGTTATTTCCGCTGCATAAATCTCGGGGCGTGACAGGTACAGATGTAGATTAGTTTGCGGAATTGCCTAGCCAAGAGACTGACCAAATCTCTATATGGCTTGAGCTTCGGGTCACGAGTGCGGTATGTGGATAGAACTTGGGATGGGAATCAACACCGAGCACTAATATTTTATTTTTGTATTTTTATCCTTTTTATTTGCATTTATATCCTTGGGTTAATTGGGTTGCAATTTGTAAGGCATTATAAGCCAATTTGTTAGTCTTTAGGAATATTTGGGTTTCTATGTAAAATGCCAATAGGTCCAGTAGGGTCCCCCACCCTCTTTCCCATTGGTCCACCTAGGATCCTGAGCCATGTGGGGCTGGTTCAAAGTCCAAGATTGGACTTGGACCAAGTAGACAAAAGAAGAAAATTCAAATTTCACCTCTCCCTTGGTCCAAGGGGCGCCCCTATATATTATTTTAATTTGGTCATTTTGACCACATGGGGGATTAATTATCCCATCCCTTATTTGTCCCTCCCTAACCCTAGATCTGAGGATAGTTTAGGTCTTTTTTCCATTTCTATATAACCCATGTATTTTGTGAATTCCATAGCAATTAATGAAGAAAAATGTCATTTGTTGCTCCAAGCCCAAGGGCACCCCTCTCTCCCTCTCCCCTTGCAGCTGTGAATGTTGCCTTAATCTATGGTGTGAAGCCATATTCTGGGAGTGATTTCCACCTCTACCACCTCCGCTGGATGCGACTTCCAGCCACCGCCGCCGCCACCTGCGTTCGTGCCGTTGTCGAGCCGCCACAACCATTTCTTCACCCTGCTGTCCAAGATTCTGAGATCCAGGATATAAGCTGAAAGAAAAGGTTGGTCCTCCAAATCCGTGAGCCTGATAATCTTGAAATTTTGAGAGATCATCCCCCTCTTTGATAGCCATCCCCAATTTAAATTTCGTGTCAATCCGCCACCGTTTGATATTTTTTCTAGAATTTTAGTTCCACCCCTGACAGTCTGCCAATCAGCAGATCTGCGGGACAGTGTCTTGTTATTGTATTTTTCCCTCCCTCTTAGCCATCTCCAAAAATTTCCAAAAAAATCATACATGTTCCTCACATCCCCCTCTTCCACGCATAATTTTCCCAGAGTCTAGATTCATCATTTTTATGTCGGTCAAAATTCAGTCTCAGGGAGATCCTATTCTGTCCTAATTGTTTGTAATTCAAGCCAGCAGAAATACCTGGGGAACAATCATTTTTATTTCTAATCCATCTATTGGATGGACCTGAAATAATTATATGGTGTAGCCCTTTGAGTCCTCTATCCAACGACGCCAATCTCAGCTCGATCCAACATCGGATCTGGGCACAAAAATTCTTTTCGCCGGGTCACGCAAACCTGTTCCGTGAACATGCCAGTAAAGGCAGCAGCAAGTTAATTCTTGCAAAATTACTTCAGCGTCGATTCAGCCACCGCCGATCTCAGGGAACGAAGAGGAGTCTTCCACCGACCTCCCAGCCAACTGTCGCGGCCAGAAGGTGATCGGAAGCCGCCGTCCCAGCAGCCGAGTTCGCTTGCTGTCCAGCGGGCTGAACTGAGTTGGAATAGTGCCGAGTTGGACCAGTAGCCCGTCTTCGGCCCGAAAGCCCTTTCGACTTGCTGCCCGTCAACCCGCGTTTGCTACTCCCGGGTCGCCATTGTAGCCCTTTACCTCCCTGCGTGGAGTGGGTAATTAAATTCACTACTGTAATTATTTATTTATTGTACACCGGGAGTACGAGTTTCGGCCGGGGTCGTCTTCCCCACACACGTAGCGTGGAGGTATGTTTTCGCTCCCTCGTTGATGCATTTGCTTATCTCATATATTTTTTGAATGTCACTGCATGAGCGATTGTTAGGATATTAGCCCGTTCAAATTTCATCGCCTCTGCGAGCGAGTGAGTGGAACCCGTCCCGTGACTCAATCTGAGTACACGCGAAAAAGTCGATACCCGTGACTCATTGCCGATTTCTCAACCGTGTAGATCCACGCGTTTTCCTCGCTTAGGGACACCCGCGAGCTAGAGTCTCAGGTTCGTGTCCCTTTCTGCATCAACTTGGCACAGAACAAGCTGAGAATCTCCTATACTGTTCAAATATCGCGCGCCTAAGAGATAGGCATGCTTCAATCTGGCCAGGAGAGCTTCGTACTCAGCAGTGTTATTGGTAGCAGGAAAGCAGAGCTGATATGCAAGAGGAATTGTCACCCCTTCCAGAGTGAGGAGAACGGCACCTATCCCTCGGTCTTGTGAGTTGAGCGCACCATCAAAGTGCAGAGACCAGAAGGGATGATGGGTAAGAACAGCGAGATGCTCATTAGGGAACTCATCCTGAATGGAGTTAGTGTGGGGAATAGGAAGATGGGCAAGATGCTCAGCGATGGCATATCCCTTGATTACCTTCTGAATGACGAATGTAATATCGAATTGGGAGAGGAAGCTTTGCCAGTGAGCTAACCTACTAGAAAGGATGGGCTTTTCTAAGAGATAACAGATCGGGTCCATTCTAGAGATCAACCTAGCCTGGTGGGCTAGGAAGTAGTGCTTCAACTTCTGAGCTACCCAAACTAATGTGGCACAAGTTTTCTCCATGGCAGTGTACTTGGCCTCTACTAGGTTAAACAACCTAGAGAGGTAATAAGCTGCCCGCTCTTTACCTTCATCATCCACTTGCGCCAGGACAGCTCCTAGGGAGTCCTCAATGATAGAAATGTATAGGATTAGGGGTTTCCCTAGGATAGGAGGCTGCAAAATCGGGGGATTAGACAAATAAACCTTCAAATCTTCATAGGCCTTTTGATAATCTTCATTCCATTCAAATTTAACCCCCGCCTTTAGCAGTTCATAAAACGGGCGGCACCTCCAAGAATGTTGGGATATAAATCTTCTAATAAACTACAGACGTCCAATTAATCCTCGAAGTTCCGTGATGTTCTTTGGTGGGGGCATGTCCATGACGGCCTTGGCTTTATTTGGATCAATTTGAATCCCCCGTTTGCTAACTATGAAACATAATATCTTCCCTTAAGATACTCCAAATACACACTTCTTAAGATTCATTTTCAGCTTGTACTCCCTAGCTCTCTGAAGCACCGTAGCCAAGATAGCGGGGTGTTCTTTTTTGGTCATCGACTTCACCAAAATGTCATCCATGTAGGCTTCCATATAAATATGCATCATATCATGGAATATAGCCATCATCGCCCGTTGATAATTGGCACTTGCGTTCTTCAATCCAAACAGCATTACCACATAGTAATAAGTGCCCCAGGGCGTGGTGAAGGAGGTTTTCTCTTGATCTTTCAGAGCTAGACAGATTTGGTTGTATCCTAAATAACCATCCATGAATGACAAAGCTTTGTACCCGACTGTGTTATCCACCAGCATGTTTAAGGTAGCGGGAAGTCATCATTGGGACATGCCTTATTTAAATCCCTAAAATCAATACAAATTCAAACTTTTCCATCTTTCTTCATGACAGGGACTATATTTGCCACCCACTGAGAATATAAAATGACTCGAATGAACCTGGCTTTATGCAATTTGTCCACTTCTTCTTTCATCCTTAAGGCCATGTGGGGGTGAAATCTCCTTAATTTTTGCTTCACGGGCATTGCCCCTGGCTTAAGCACAAGTCGATGCTCCACCAAAGAGGGGTCAAGACCCGTCATGTCCTCATATGACCAGGCAAAGAAATCGTTATACTCCCTCAAAACCTTAATCAACTCCTCCTCAACCTCAGGAGGGAGATTAGCAGAAGTAATGATAGGCCCGAGATCCTCATTAGTTCCTAAATTAATTTCCTTCATAGGTTCATCCACTACCAACGATGGCTTATCGAACCTCTTCAAACCTTGTGCATACAGGTCGGCGATGTCATCTACCTCGCTGTCCTCATAATCAACTGGATCCTTCTCGTCCACAATTTCATAAACACCTAATCCGTCGTCACTCCACACCCCATCTTGCTCCTCGCCCTCTTCCAACATGATCGCTGTCTCAACAAATTCTGGGCATTTGAGGAGAGCATGCCACCACTGAGCTAGATCTTGCAAGAACCTATCAGGAATGGATTTGGAATGACGCGCCAGCGAGCGCGCCTCAAACGCGGAGGAAGGGTTGGACTCACTAGAACAAGACCCTACTTCCCTAGACTCAACGGACCCTAAATCTAACCTAGGAGAGAAAAAATCTAATGGAAGGGAAGCAGGGGCCTCATGCCCCTGGGAGGAGGACGAACAGAACACATCGTAATCTTCCACTGAAATCTTCGTTTCAAAATTGGCGTTTTCTTTTTTGGAGATCAGTAGAGATCATGCAACAAGATGGAGAGGAAGGTGGAGGAGGAAGCATGAGGGGATACATGGATGGACAGAAAAAATCGAGGAAGGGATCAGATGAGGAGAAGAACAGAGTAGCCAAATCGATGGGCGGAGAATGCGCACAATCACAGACCTTGATGATGAGAAAATCTGTTAGGGTTTGAAAGAGCAAAAAATTGATTAAGATGGGAGGTAAGCGGGTTATAAAATCTAGCTTTTGTAGCAATGAGAGCAGGCGGGAAGGAGGCCAAGTGAAAACAATGGGTGAGCTCCCCTCTCCCCACGTACGGTAAGCCGACTTTCCTGGCATGTATTGCACAAGCCGCACCTTCGGGTTTCTTGGATGGTTCTCTTCATAGAACATTCTGGCAAAGGCTTCATTGAAATCAACCATATCATCCACGGGCCCCCTAGGCAGCGATGGCAGGCCAGAGACTGTATAAGTAGTATCCACTTTCTCGGTCTAGCTTGGGGGGCATTCAAAGTACTTGGCTGTAACGCGCCCCTGACAAAGTGCTGATGGTAATCCCAAGTCAATGGCAGTGAATCACTCAGGATAGATAACATCGACTCTCGATAACCAAGGCCCCTTTTGCTCATCTTCCTTCCCCCGGGGACCGGCTTGGTCTGCCCCTGCAACTGAGCACCGAGACCTCTCCCCGGCTGATAGCGTAGCTTCAATATGATCTTCCAGTCCTTATAATCTCTTATCTCGGGCTTCATCTTGACATTCACATGGGCGACGGCTGGCTTGCGAGGTGCATATGCCCAGGGAAAATTGAGGTCCAGCACCGAAATAACAGGCCGATTACTAGGCCAGAGTGTCGGTAAAATCTTTTCTGAAATGGCTTTGATTGACTGAACCGTGGAGATGCTTTTAACTTTCACCACCCGTCCTTGAAACAGGAATTTAAGGCATTGATGAGCAGTAGATGGCACAACATTAAGATTATCAATCCACGGACGACCTAGAATAGCTTTGAACATGGGGTCGATATCGAGCACATAAAACTCGACGGGCATTATCAACTGTCCGAGTTCAGCTTGGATAGTAATCACCTCATGACATGGCCTTCTCAAATTATCATATGCTGTGATAGTAGTCGGGGTAGGCCTTAATAAATCCTCTGAAATGTTGCATGCTCTCAGAGTGCTTAGGGGACAAACATTGATAGAAGCCCTAGTGTCTACCAATGCCGCATCTATGCTTACTTTGTTCAAGATGATAGAAATGCATAGTGTCATTTGACGAGCCTCGGGAGGTGCTAGCTCGGTCTCTGAGAATGTGATGGCCGGCCCCTTAGAAATTGTAGCCAGGGCAGTTAGTAGGCTATCCACTGCCATATCTTCATTACCCATGACCTTCTGCAGAAAATCCCAGAGCGCATCTTGGTGAAGCTTAGACCGCTTAATTAATTCTAGAACTGAAATCTTGGCGGGCATCCGATCTAGATGATGTAACAGATCATATTGAGTAACCGACAGTCGATCTGCCTCCTCTTGGTCAGCAGCATGCTGCAAAGACTGGGGATTGGGTGCGGATGCACCAGTGGTAGGGTAGTTCCAATGGAACAAATGCCCGCTCCGTAGGGCAAGGTTCTATGCCAGCAAAGTATTAGATGGGCTCATGGTGGGTGGCTAATGGGCCCGATGGGGTGGATGAGAGGTGTAGGGGTATGTATGGTAATGGTAGCGGGGGTAATAGTGGGTCCTGCTGGAAGGATGACAGGTGAAGGGTTAGATGGCTAGGTGGTAATGATAGGCGGAATGTGCGCTTGCGGGGGAGCGGGGATGGGTAGAATGTGTGCTTGCGGGGGAGCAAGAACTGGCAGAACAATGGGAGAGGTAGGTGGTAGGATGAGGGGTTTGTAAGGAACAACAGGCGTGGTTGGTGTGGTGGTGGTGGCCTGATGGCTTGGCGGGAGGATGACGGGTGTAGAAGGAGGAGGAGGGTTGTGGTAGGTATGATGGAGGGCCATGAGCCGCTGGACAGAAGACTCATCATCATAAGATCACCCGACGTTGAGAGCCGGGCGTTGAATAGGGTTTACTTGAGCCGGTGCCAGTGGTTGAGGCTGCAGAGCGGGCAAATGGTTTGGCATGGGGTTTTGATGGATCCTCAGATCCTGCGCAGGCTACTACTGTTGTGGCCGCTATGGCTGCGACTGCGGTGCTTGCTGCTGTGCTTGTTGTCTCGGTGCCTGCCTTCTCTTCTCTTTAATTTCGGTAATGACCTTGTGCATTTCATCCCAATCTATACGCTGCCCTTCATGAAGATCATAGATAAAATCTCAGAATTGAAAGCAAGTTTCTATCGTGTGCCCGGGCTGCCGGTGAAACATGCAATATCTGGACTGGTCCACGGCCAAATTCTAGTTAGGCCGTTCCGGAGGAAGTTGTAGTGCACCAATGGACATGAGGGCTGATAAAATGTCCGGGAGGGACTCGGGCAAAGGAGGATACTGAGCCCTCTTTGGAGCCAGGCATTTGGGTGCATAGCCGTTGGGAGGTGGAACATTATGGTATTATGGGGGTTGTTGTGGCTGTTGGGGAGTGGGAAAGAAGGTTGTGCATTTTGCGGAGCGGGAATTGAGGGTTACGGGGAGTTTGTTGGAAGCGGGGCGGAGCGAATTGGTTAGGAAAAGGGAAAGCCATGGCTTGCACTTGCTCATTAGTTGCGGACTCCTTCGGTGATGGGCCCCTGAGGTTTTCTATTGTACTTGGGCTTTTGGGCTTCAAAGAGAGTGTGAATGGGGCAGTCCTTAAATTGGGTTTGGATAAATCTAGCCTGGCTATATAACTGGTGCATGTTGGCAATATCGTTCATGACTAAAATGTTGCGGAAGGTAGGTGTGGCATTGGAAATCAACAACTTAACCTTCTCTTCCTCCGAATGTGGCCAAGCACACGGGCAGCCATCTGCCTCCATCTATCAGCATACGTAGCAAAATCTTCATTGGCCTTCATTTTCTCGGCAACCAAATCAGTAAAAGAATATTCTGGGCCAACCCGGTCTTGAAATCTCTGGATGAACTTCTCCTTAACAATATTGAAGCTGTCAGCATCTTCCAGTGGTAAAGCGTAGAACCACTCCAATGCTACTCCATCCAACGAGCGGCGGAATAAATACGCCATAAGGCGATCATCATATTGAAACTGCGCCTACTCGTACATGAAATCCCTCACATGTATATACGGATTGTCGTTCCCATCATACTTGCGGTACGTGGGGAGCTCAGATTGGGGAGGAAATCGGATGTTGTGAAAGCTAGGAATAGGAACATCAGCTAAGGATTGTGGGCCGACCCGCTTTTGGAGAAAGTTGAGTTGTTGCTGCATGGCAGCCTACTTATCAAGAAGTTCCTACTCTCGAGATGGAGTAGGTGGAACAAAAGACACGGGCTTGATGCGAGGAGCCGAAGGATAGATGGAAGGAAGGGGAAGCCCATAAGAGAAGTGTTGGGCCGAAGGATGACCCGCATTGGAATAAGTAGGGTGGGCCGCCCCATGCTGAGAGTGGGAGAAGTCGGTCGGGCACACAAGGACCCATGGCATCGGGAGAATGGACCTGTAGGGATCAATCTGGGGAGATGGGGGAAGAGCGGTCTTCCCTTTGTCAAGAACTTGAGGGGCCGAACCAGAGGACTGGCCCGCCTCTAGGTTGGAAATGCGAAGGATCTTGGGTTGGACCGGGGTGAGATCAATTGGAGCAGGTGAAGCCCCTGGCCCATCATCCCTAGACTGAGAGATAGAAGTAGCAGATGGACCCTGTGAAATAGTGGGGGGAGGGGTGCCTGACCCCTGTAAGGTCTGATAAAGGGCCTGAAGATGGGCAAGATCCAATTGGGCCATCATCTAGAGAATGTGACTTGTGGGGTTACCAGTAGGGGGATTGGAAAGAGAGGGCTGGCCGCCCTCTATAGCAGTAGAGGATGGAGGAGGGGCGGACCCTTCTCCATGCTGAAGAGGCATGACCCTGGACGGGTCCTCTAGGTGTCCTTGAGGAAGAGAGTCCTCATGGGAATGGGGGAAATCGTAGAAAGACATGGTGGAATCAAACAAGGGATTGGAGTAGAAAATGAGGGAGGAACTGCCCCTAGGATAAGAACCTATGGACTTGAAGCAACTCCACATGCAATGTGGCACCTATCAATGAAGACAACGCAAATAACAACCAATAAGCAAACCAAACAGGATGACCCAACACGAGGGATATGCAAACAAGAGGGGGTGAGAGGCAACTAAAATCGACCAAGTTATAATGATGCACAAATTTTATTTGTTTCCACCTTTAGAACCTTAGTGAATTAAATACGATGTTCTCTCCAAAATAGGTTCTTAGTGGGAATAGATATTGGGGACTTGGTTGACTCTAGGTGTACACTCTACCTCGCGTATGCAACCTAGACACGGGGTGGTAAAGGTACAACCGGCCCGACATCCGTGTGAGAATCCACGGCTCACGGAGACTTACGGAGGTCCTGGATGTGATCACCTAGTCGACCCCAAAGAATATGGAGGAGAGAGGATCACACACCAAGGTGGGAATGCAACTATGGTATGAAAGATGAATGATCCTATGTGCACCGGGGTGCATGCAATTTCTATCCTAGAAACTAACAATCAATGTGCAATCAATGATATGAATATAGCATGAATAGCACTAAGGGAGGAGAAAAATAGCACCCAAAAATCAATATGATACAGTAGGAAATGAGCACCAACAGTAAACCTCGGGGTGCATACCTGAGACAAAATGACGGTCACAGAAAGACCGCAATAAGAATATAAGCGGTCGTCGGATGACCGCAATATGATAGAGACGGTCCAGGGAAGACCGCTATCAACCAGGGGACTGAAAAAAATAGAAATAAAAGGAAAATCCAAGAAAACCACGGAGGGCAAAGAGGGGAACAAACAGAAGCAGATCAAACAATACTCAACACGATTGGCACTAGGCGTCCCACCGTGATCACCAAAAAACTGGGATGTAGATGGATGAATGTGCCACTCTCAAGATAAATGATGGAAATAGAATCTAAGCATACGGATATAATCACCTCAAGTATGAATAGCAGAGCAATATGAAACTAAACTAACACACGCCGAGGGCGTGGAGCAAAGAAGAGAAAGAAAACACACGTCGTGGGCATGGAGCAATGAAAAGGAAAAGATGATAAATAATCAACAAGAGGTGATGAATAACCAAAACCAAGATCGTTATCGCCACCAAAGTAAAAAATGCAGCAAAGACCCACACTATGTACCTTGGAAAGAAGCCCGGTGAAGACACTCACGAGCGGGAGAGAGAAACCCAGGTGCAGAAATAAAGATGTTCCTGGAAAGGTCACTAAACATGTATGACGGTCTCAGAGTGGCCGCTACCGCACACAGAGAAGAAAGCCCGATGCGTGAAGAGAAACGGTCTTCTGGACGGCCGCTAAACCCAGAAACGGTCTACGTAGGACCGCAAAAAGCACCCAGACAGTAAGTGTAAGAACTTGATCCTCCCTCCCTTCTGGCTGGCCATAGGGGAAAGGCCTCGTGTGGTGAGTACTGTAAACCTACAGAAGAGTATAGAACAGAAAAACAACAACCCAATCAGCCCTAGGCAAGTGCAATATCCACAAAATAACTATGATCAATATGCATAAAAGGAAGGGCCAATACCTGGGGGTTGGTGGTTTTTTAACCCTTGTGGGGCGTGAAAACAATAGGAGGATGTGTGTGAATGTGTAATGAATGTAAAAGAACGTGGAAGAAGAAAAGGAAGAGATGCTATGACGATGCAAAGATGAACAAAACTAAGTACAAGGAGACACAAAAACAAAATGAAAACCGGCTACTCCCTGGACCAGACGACCCTAGGATGCAGAAAACACGTTCTCCCTGGTTGAAACTCTCTCCAGAATGCCGCAGCACTTCATCATAAGCTCCAAAAATCTCCTCTCCAAGCCATGAAGTCAAGGGTTCTATTTATAGATCCCCAAAACCCTAGGTCAAGTTGGAGGGATAATAGCAAGAAAATAGGGCTGAAACCTGATAAATCTTGAAGATAATACTCCGAAGAGTCCTTAAGAATCGATCAGAAGCTTCTGAGGATCAATATCTAGAGACAAAACGTTAAATCAAGGACTCTATTCGACCACAGATGGAGAGAGAAAGATCAGGCAGAGCAGGACTCTCGGTCTGAATGGTAGTTTTGCGATAGACTGCCACCATCAAATGATGGTCTATCGTAAGACCGCCATTCGGGTGGGCGTTGGAAAACAATAAAGCGAGGATAAATATGCGTATTTATCCTAAGATCAAGCCTTATCCGGCCCATTAAGTCCAAATCACGATATGTGCAAGAACATTGGCCCAACCAGGAAGAAAAAGCCCATAAACTAAGCCTAAAATCAACCAAAAGTGACCTAATAAGCGGTGAGCAACCTGGGACATTATAAATAAGGATGGGAAATGACCCAACTCATAGGCATAAAACGTGTGTCAATAATTAGGGCATGATATGTACATATGCAATTTGATGAAAATTGATGATGATTTGTTTGCCAAGAAGTTTAAGAATTTTTTTGTATGTCTAGTGGACCCAAGCTTGCTTGGGTACCAAAATCTTCTTGAGATTTAATGTGATTTTGCAAGTCTGCTTAAAAGCGAAGGAGAATAAATGGTACTTGGACAATGGATGCTCTAGGCATATGATGGGAAATAAAGAGCTTTTTGCATACCTGGAAGAAAAATACGGAGGCGCAGTGATTTTTGGTGGACAGGATAAAGTAAGATAATCGGCATGGGAAAAATAGGTAAGAATTTTGAACACTTCATTGATAATGTCATGCTTGTTAAGGGACTAAATCACAACCTGTTCAATATTAGTCAACTGTGTGACAAAGGTCACAAAGTTGTTTTTGAATCATCACATTGTTCCATCATAGATGTAAATACAAATGAAATAAAATTCATAGGCATTAGGGATAGCAATACATACACAGTTGACTTTGATGATTTACTTAAAGAAAATCTTTGTTTAGTTGCAAATAACCATGATGATGCATGGTTATGGCATCGCCGTTTAGGGCATGCTAGTTTTAATATTCTTTCAAAGTTGTCAAGAAAAGATTTGGTCAGAGGTCTACCAAAATTGAATTTTGAAACAACAAAAATATGTGAAGCATGTAATAAAGGAAAACAAACCAAGGTTTCATTTAAGTGCAAAAACATTGTTTCAACTAACAAACCTTTACAGTTGCTGCATTTGGATTTATTTGGACCCACCAAGACCCACAGTCTTGGAGGAAACTTGTATGGATTTGTCATTGTTTATGATTACTCTTGTTTTGCATGGGTATTATTTTTGGCTAACAAAAGTTATGCTTTTCAGGAGTTCGTTGATTTCTGTCAAAGAGTTCAAAATGAAAAAGGTTACTTCATTCAGAAAATTCAAAGTGATCATGGTAAAGAGTTTGATAATCATGAATTTGATGAGTTTTGTAGGAAACATGGGTATGTTCATAATTTTTCAGCACCAAGGACCCCACAGCAGAACGACATTATTAAAGGAAGAATCAGACGGTCTTGGAGATGGCAAGGATAATGCTGTCAGAAAATGGCTTACCAAAGTATCTTTGGGCCGAGGAAGTCAACATGGCCTGCTACATCACTAATCGTGCCATGGTAAGACCTATTTTAAAGAAAACTCCTTACGAGCTATATAAAGGTAAGAAGCCAAATATTTCTCATTTCAACCCTTTTGGTTCGCTTTGTTATATCTTGAATAATGGAAAAGATAATCTTAAAAAAATTGATGCAAAAAGTGACAACAAAATCTTTCTTGGATACTCATTAACTTCTAGGGCTTACTGTGTATATAATATGAGAACTCTTATGGTAGAGGAAAGCCCTCATGTATTTGTAGATGAATTTACTCCAAGGAAGTCTAATGACAAAGAACACTTTCTTGTTACAGGTGAGGAAGAAAATGATAGAGCTGAAACAAGCAGACATGGTGAGGCACGAGAAAATCAAGAATAAGAGGATCACAATGAACAAGCGCAAGAAATGCCACATCAAGAGCTTAGCGGCGTCTTATGTGTTCTGGACCTTAGCGGCCCTATGGTTGACCGCCAGATTCTGTTAGCGGCCTTTCACTAGACCGCTAAAGGATACCAAGCGGCCATTCACTAGACCGCTAAAGCTTCAGAAAGTTTTCATGCGTCGACACTTCTTTTTCATGCGTCGACTCTATTCATTAAATGGTCTATACGTTGATCGCTTTCTGCATAAAACGGTTTAGTAAGCGACCGCAAGGTTCCTGATTTAGTCTAACCCAAGGTTTGACCTTTGGGGTTAGTTTTCTTGAGTTTCTAGATGATCTTAGGATTTTATGGAGTTCCAAACTATGTTAAAAAGGTTAACATTAAGTTATGAAATTTAATGAATGTACTGTTATGCTGTCGGATTGCCACCATAGCATAATGTCCTTTTAAATCATTCTTTGAAATCATATCAAATTTTGGTACGTTCTATACCTTGGTTACTTGATCATGAAACTTGTTATTTGAAATTGAATTATTGACCGACATTATTGTTATATCTTGTGGAAGTAGCTAGATTTATAACTTGAAGATGCAAGACCAGGCACGGATTGTGTCCAAGGGCTCCATGCTAGTCCACACGGCCGATGGTCGGAAACATGCTATAAACCATGGGGTACGATGATACTGGCGTCGCATTGCGCCGGGAGTACTTTATCTTATAAATGAGTGAAATCTACGAGGCTCGTTCTGAAATTTACATGCTTATTAATGCATAGCCTTTACAGGGTTGTGTAAAGTACTTTCTAGTTACACGCTCGTACATTCTTGTTCATGAAAGGCCAAATTTACATCTACATGATAATCTTGATTGCTCATGGTCTATACTCGTTCACATCTACTTGCTCAGTTATTTCATGATTCTTGGTTATTTTGGTCTATATCGCTTGTTTATCACATTCTTATTTTTGCCTTAATTCTAGAGCTAAGACGTTAATCACTTAAATATTACCTTCATGTTGATACGAAGATACCTACTGGGCAAGTGTGCTCATACCTATTTTCTTGTCTATTTCAAGAAGTACTAGTGAATCAGATTCGGATTATGCTAGCAGCGGTTCCGAGAGTGAATGAAGGTTTTCAAGATGAGAGAAGCCTTAGATGATCAAAGTGTCTAGTCTAGTTATATTGTATTTTTTTCTATTTTCTTGAGTCTATGATGTAAGAATGTTTAAAGTCAGGAATTTGATGTACTTTTACTAGTATGGAATAAAATTGGAAATTTGAGAAAAATTACTTATGCAATTACTTTTATGTGATTATCTTGCGCTCTAATTTTTTGCTCACGAGAGGCTTATCATGCCGGTTGTTCACGTTCCGATATTACTTCCGCTGTATTAAAAGCTCGGGGTGTGACACGCCACCTACCTGGGCTATGTGGTAGTGGCCAAGGAGATGACCGCCACCTGCCCAGAGTATTCCTTTTCGACGGTTTGACTTCTGGTTGGTTTGGCTTCGACCCTTTGGTCAACCCTTAGTTCCGCAGATGTCTTAGACGTCCTGTGAGGGCTGTGACCGCATTATTGGGTGTCCAGAATTACCGTGATATCGAGTAGTGTGCCACATTGTTTTGAGAGTCATTATGGTCTCCGGTCAACCCGGTTGTGACCCAATGGTTGACACGTGACCTCGCGAATGTCTCGGTTGTCCCGTGGAAATCGAGACTGTGTTTTGGATGCTTGGAGATATATTATTATCTCATCTTGTGGGCCAATGTAGTTTGAGGGCTCGGATGATCCCTCATGTTCCGTGTTTCTCGTTATGCGGAATTGTGAGTCTGATGAGCGGCTAAGGGGCCGAGGACTTTTGATTGTTAAATGGATCCGGCTATCATGTGCTGCTTCCATGATATTTTACCGTGGTCTTGACTTAGGGACTAGGCTGATTGGCGGCATGTTACCGCTTTATGCAGCGATCTTGACCCGAGTCTTGTGACTCAAGGTGTCACGCCCTGAGCCTTTAATTACAGCGGAAGACTCGCTCGGGGAGCGTGAACAGCCGGCATGGTAAGCCTCTTGCAAGCAAGAATCAATCAGAGCGCAAGACAATCACACAAGTAAATGCAATTGCACAAGATTTAATCAAACTTCAACTTTATTTCATAATGCTCAATATTCAAGATACAATCACTAATTTGATTTCTATTCTACTAGACTCAAGAAATAGGAAAATTACATTGACTCAATCTAGACACTTTAACTTCCTAAGTCTTCACTCTCATCTTTATAACACTTTCACTCGCTTCCGGACCCGCTACTAGTATAGCCCGAATCCGAATCCGAACTATTTCCATCTCCTGAAAAACAAAAAAATAGGTCATGAGCACACTTGCCCAGTAGGTATCTTCGCATCAACATGAAGGCACTATTTAAGTAATTATCATTTTAGCTCTAAAGAAATAAGGTAAGACCATGCGAATGCAAATCAATCATGCGATCAAATCAATAGAAACAAGATAACCATGTAAGCTAGAATGATAAAGAATGAACTAGCAAGAATATAACAAGAACATGATATTGGCCTTCCATGAACAAGAATGTAACGAGATTGTACTAGCAAACCACATATTCCTCACTTTAGCATCTTATGCTTAAGAGCAAGTGCTTCGTGAGTTTCTGTGGAATATCAAGCAAGGATGTCATGTTGTGCCGTGGATCTTCACTTATTTATAGAAATAGTACTCCCAACGCAATGCGACGCTAGTAGCATCATACCCCATGGTTTATAAAATAGTATGTTTCTGGCAATCAGTCGAGGGGACTAGCATAGATCCCTTGAACACAATCAGTGCTCGATCGCATCTTCAGTTATAAATTAAGCTACTTCCACGCACTATACCAATAACGTATGGCCAAGAATATAGCACTTCCAATAATTCCATGATAACTAAAATCAATGAATGATTGCTTCAATTTTGAATATATGAGATCAATAATGATAATTAACTAAGTTATGCTTATTGAATAAATCGACAGCATAACGGTACTTTCCTTAACTTTCATTCCTTTTAGATCCATTAATGCAATATGACAAGTTCTAGATCATCAAGGTTTATCTAGAATCAATGGAATATCAACCCTTGGTCAAACCTTGGGTTAACATAAACAAGCTATGTAACGGTCATTGGCTGGGCCGTTACATTATGTAACGCACCAATAATAGGCCGTTACAATGATCCGAGTCCAGAAGGATAAAAATAGACCCAGAGGAATGTGACGGTCTGGCACTGGGCCGTTACATGAGCCTGACGGTCCAGTTCAAGGCCGTTACATTTCAAAAATCGAAAACCACGATAGAGTGTTCTAATTAATGGGCTTTCATTGGTACAACCAACTCGGCGTCCCAGTGGGAATCCCAGGCTCGCGGAGAATTACGGAGGCCTTGAAACAATGATTTCCTAGTCCATTGGAAGGATTATCCAATAGAGAGGTCCTCATGTCCAAGATAGTGTTCCTATAGTGCAATGTATGAACTAATGACATCATACCGGAGTAAGTGCCATGTACTTATAGAATTGACTCTATTGACAGGTAGTGACATGTATAATAAATGTGAAAACCGTGATGAAAACTGCGTCAATACAATGCTAACAAGTCATGCTTTTATAATCATGCTTTAATAGTACAAAACTATAGGTTTTAGCTTCATGAAATTAGCATAGCTTAAACATAAAAGTGATACCAAAACATGCAATACCTGTTATGAACCATCAAATAACCTTAAAACATGAGATCATGTTATAACTTAGATAACTAGGCTTAAACAATGGTAATATTGGCAAGTTATAATCTGTCAAAGGTTGATAGTACACATGATATAACGGTCTGGAGATGGGGCGTCACAGTGAAAGTGACGGTCAGGACCCAGTCGTTACATGATTGTAACGCGTCTGTCCAAGCGCGTTAGAAACAACAGTGCAATTCAAATATCACAGAGTGTGTAACGGTCTGTCGTAGGGCCGTTACTTGGAAGCGACGGTCCTATGCTAATGCGTTACAGTATCTGTTAACAGATAACAATCATAGAAACTAAGAGATCAACTCACATCATGTCTTTTATCAAAACATGATGAGTTTCTAGTCATGTTAACGAAGTAAGGCCATATACATGCATAGGTAATCATGAATAGATGAATAGTCATGTTTTAATTTCTTATTTGGCTAAGAGGTGCATGATGTGCATAGAACAAATAAAACATGAAATCAATGCTCTACCATGCATGGAATTCAATCAAACCAGAGGGCTTTTAGTCCTATCCTGTTGTTTTTGCCGTTCATGAGATAACGTACCTCTTACTTAGACTGTAGTTTCTGAATTTGGTTGAGAACCGTGCCCTAGATCCCTTCCTTCTCTTGTGACTTTTTCAGCAACTTCTTTAGGCTCTAACTCCACGCCCTCTTGACCTAAAGATGTGAAATTCGGAGGGGAGTTGTTGGCACTCAAAACATGATCCTTTGGCAACCAAGCCACAAAGATGAATGATACGGCCCACTGAAGCACGGAAGCCGATAAAGATCAACTTATCAAGGGGACCCCTCAAGCTGACAAAGCCCCGAGCCACCTTGAAGGGAACGTCGGGGACTTTACCTCAGGAGAGCCGAAGTGAACCCGCAACCAACCGGCAGCGCGATCAAGCCTGCCCAATGATCCGGCATCGACCTCGTCATGCCGCTACCCCACATCCGTCGCCCGACCAAGGACGACGGTCTACCCAATGACTCTCCTAAGGAGGAAGAATGTCCTCGGCCATCCGAAACAAGGGGGCCAAAGGTTCTGTCAGCAGAAGACCCCGATTACCCGGCACGGGTTCGGCTTCTCGCCATAGTGGGCCCGTTAGTGGCCGATTGATCACCAATTCAAGGTGGAATTGTCCAGGATGTAACGTCATCCTGTAAGGAAGCTTCGAGCACGAGTCCGTCTCAGCCAGAAGCACAAATCACAGTGCCGAATACTGTGTCAGTAGGACACCCGTGTGCTCGGACCGGACACACACGAAGTCTTGTTTAAGGCCATTCGTCCTATCAAGAGCTTCGAGAACACCCCATCAAGGCCCTTCGATGGCCAGGGCGAGGGGAACAGTCGACGGGAGCTTCCGGAATCATCTCCGGGCCTACCGGACTGACACGCCAAGTGAATAGGTTAAAACGGCGCCGTCAAACCGGTGCGCAAAGAACAAAAGGGGGTGTTCCCCGGCGGCGTCAATCCGGCGCGCAAAAGCCAGATGGGGCCCTTCCCCGGCGCCGTCAACCCGGCGCGCAAAAGCCAAATGGGGCCTCTCCCCGACGTCGTTAACCCGGCGCGCCTCTTCCTGGGGCGCCGTTTTAACCCCAAGGCTATATATAGCCTGTCGACAAAAGAGATCAAGATATAGAAGATCAAGGGGGACCCGATCAAGAGAGGAAGCGGAATCAAAAAGAAAGAAAAGGGAAATAGAAAGAAAGGGGGGAGGTCCAGGGGTGCTTCTTTTCTGAAGGAGTTCCCGGCTGAAATTCCTCGGCGGCCGCCACCCTCTTCCGCTCGAGCTCCGGTGTCGGAGAGGACGATCGACTGCTTCCCTGCCTTCTAGGTGGGTCATCGTCGTGTTCCTCGTCGAATCTCCCCGCTTCTATTTTGCTGTATTCGCCCCAGGGCTGCAATGTAAATGAAGAAAAGGGGGAGGGGCGATGATACGAGCCTTCCTCCCCCTTTTTCCTCATCTTTCCTTCTGCCTTTTTTTTTATTCCGTCTGTAATCGTTTCTTCGATTAATGGAAACGGCGGCCGATCGACAACGACGACGCCGGAATCTACGTGCTCTGCATACACATAACTGTGTCTTCCATGGGATGAATAAAGAGTTGCTCTGATTGATGTTGTATCTCTTCCTCCCGCTCTCCAATCCTCCTTCGAGCGTGCATTTAATGATGCCTCCAACATATGTATATACTCTCGTATAACCGATTTCTCCAACATTGGTTATGCCTTCGGGCTACATGAATCATTCATCCCCCTCCCCGGGGTTCTCTTCCTTTCGAGTTTGATGCAACGGCTGGACTCAGCATTAAATATTTTATGGGCTTTGCGAGCAGAGATGTACTTGTGTGCATATCTCTGTCTGGTCTCCGCCTAGGGAATAAGGTTCTTCACCGTCCCCTTTATGCTCTGTTTCATAGACCAGGGGGATGGGAAGAATCCTTGGATGGCTTCCAGTCGTTCGACGGTGAGCCCCATGTGGGTTTGTTCTCGAATGTCATATATACGTATATGTATATCGGTACCCCGGGCTATGCGCCGGCTACATATTCTGCTGGTGATTGACTTGCTCGATCCGTGGGGCTCCATCATTTCAATGTATTTCTAGGCAATTTGCTTGTCTGTCTGGCATCGTCAAGCGAAGTTTCATACTGCTTCCTATTATGTCATTTGTACTTTGATGGGAGTATGCTATGTAGCATCACTCCAGCATCCGGGGAGGGGGGACATTCCCCAAATCCTGTTTTCACCAATCATTCGGTTGACAGAGGGATCGTCTCTCGATGACAAATCTCCCTGTGGACCACTGGGTGTACAATAATGGGGCTAAGCCCTACAGTTCAGAATCTGCAGTCCTTAACGGACTCGACAGTGACCGTGGGTGGTGTTCCCCTCGTAGGCTAGCCCTCGGGGATTCCTTCCCTGTATGGTCGTCCCGATTCGAGTGTTGTGGTGACTCGGGTCGCGTGCCCCTCGTAGGCTAGCCCTCGGGGTTTTCGCTCCCATATCGAGTTGCCTCACTCACTCACCGTTACCCATGGACTCGGTGCCCCTAGCAGGCTAGCCCTCGGGGTTTTCCTATCCGTTTGGGTCTGCCGGCCACCGTTGTGCCACCCGACTTTTAGGGGTTCACTCCGCCACGTGAGTACTCCCTGTGTCTCCCCGACCATCCTTTGAGATGGGGAGATGCTGCCGAAATTTCGGCTCGAACGAGTTAAACTCGGAACAATCGCCTCACGCGAGCCCGTGACTCGGCCTTTAAATGACTCGGCACCGATTCTATGAATAATCAACTTAATAAATTCTCAAAACCATCCAAAACCTCTTAATAAATCTATGAATAAACCAACGAGGCTCCTGTTTCCATGAAGTCGGGTTAATTCGGCGTGTTCATGCGCGATCACGCCTTAAAACGGCGTGCCCTTCCCGGCGCGCCCTTCCCGACGCGCCCTTCCCGGCGCGACCTTTCCGGTGCGGCCTTCCCGGCGCACCCCGGCTTCCCGCGCCGTTTTAACAGCCTGCCCCTTTTACCTACGGTTCTGACGCCGTTTTAAACCTTTTACCTACGTTCCAGTGTGCCGTTTCAAGCGTTTTAGCCCCTGTCTTTGCACGCACTGCACCGGTTTCATCCCGAATCGTGTCATCGCATCATTCTAACCCCTTTCCCACTTATGGGATGAACTCTTGTGTCAATCACAGAAGGATGCAAGTCCCTCAACTAATAATCATCATGTAGTTCCTTTTCCGGCTTCGACAGCCCGATATCTCGGCAATTAATCAAAGGTGTTCCCTCCTCGTGGGGGATGTAATTAACGCCATAACCTTTATGGTATGGCGGACTGCTGGTCCCGACCGAACCTCACATTCGCCCGACACGGGTCAGAATGAGCGCACAATAAAATCGTCACTCATGTGACTAGCACGCCCGCGTCGTTAATTGATCATTTGACTACCAGTTAGTCAGTTGGTCGATCGACCCGCGAAGGAAAGAAAAAAAAGGTCGCGAACAAGTCTGGCACGCCCGGTGGACCAGTGTCACCTTTCATCTCTTTGCCGAGATATTCAGGCTTCGAAGCCCTCTCAAAGGCTACTGATTATCGCCTTGTTTGATATTTTAGTGCAAACAATGACGACTCACGGGATAACCGGCGTCGGCTTCAGTCCTGCGATCGTCGCCAGACACGCGCAAGGGTACCTGGCGGTGCCCATGGAATTTGGTAGCTTTCCTCCTGCTGTGGGCTTCCCCAACTTCTTGGGGTTGGCCTTTGTCGACATGCTGGAAGTCGAAGCCACGGAACCCGTCAAGGAAACCGTGAAGGAAATGGAGCCTCTGAAGGCTCCCTGCTGCGATGGTTCGCTCAAGAATCCGGCCCCGGCCGCTAGCTGCCTGGTGCACCACATTGTACGTGGGATGCATCCCACTGTCATCAACAAACCCCCTGGAGGACGTCAGCGTCGCCAGGCTCGCAAGAACACTGCTGTGATCACCGGAACGGTCTCTCAGTCCGGAAAATCAATGCTGGTGGGAGGCATGCGTGTCTTCCTCAACGGGCGCACGGCACGGGTGACCCTAGACCGCGTTATCCCAAACGTTCCTGTCTACAACAACTATCAAGCTCTCGCTGGAAGGAGGGCAGAAAGAGAAGAAGCCGGCCACCATGGCCAAAGAAACCCGGCGCTCAGGCCGAGGAAATTCAAACAGGTGTGGGTTCCCAAGCGGACCCAACCTGCCTGCCATCCAACGCCCACCCGCCGTCGTCCTATGAACGACGAGGCGGGTGCGAGAAGAGAAAGGGGCTTGTCCCCGATGAATGAAGAAGAGGTGGTTGCGGACCCTCCGCGTCACAGAAGTTTCCGTGCTGTGGCCCGTCAAGCCAACGTCCCTGCCACGGGGCGAAGGTTCCAACAACCAGCCGATAGGGCTCGACTGGCCTACATTCCTCCTGCTGGAGGTCGACCACTTTCCCCCGTGCTACATCAAGAACGGGGTCGAGAAGAAATGGCCTGCCTGGTCAGAAGCTGTTTCCGAGGATTGGGTAACACCTCGCTCGGACAGCAGCGGCTGATGCAGACAGTCGCCACTGAAGAAAATTACTGCCCATCAACGGCAGATGAAGAAGAAATGGAGGATATAATGAGGATGTCGTCGGTCGATGACAATGGACACAATGACGGCTTTGAGATCGAAGCCGATGAAACCTCCCCCGAGCGGGAAGAAAGAAGAAGAATTTCTGTGTTCGAGAGGCTGACCTTTCCGCAACAAGCAAGGCGGAGGGTCCATCGACAAAGAAGGAGGATGCAGGTTTTCACTTGCAACATGGCTGGTGTATCCAGCCGATATGGGGAGCTTCCTGAAGACCCCCAAGAACTGGCTCAGTTGGCCGTACGGCCGGGACTTGACAAGGATGAAAGAGAAACAGCCCCAGTTATACCTCCACTGGGATGACAAAGCCCCCGTCTTGACCGCTAATGTGGTAACGACGGAAGAAGAAGACGACGTACTCCTCGACATCCTACCCGAGGGTACGTCCGGGGAAACAACAGAAGGTGTCTTACCACTATAGATCCATCAGTCTTGATGTTGCTGCAAAGATATCAACGGGAAATAGATTCCCTGAAGAAACAGCTGATGGAGAAAACTGAACACTCATCGGCCTCTAAACCACCCGAAGTCCAAGGTGAATCATCCCGGGGAGCGGCTCGTCGAGACGACCCTCCACCACTTTATACACTACCCCAGCCGTCAGAGCCAACTGTGACGACAGCACAACAGCGGCCACCACAGCCTCAGCCGCTGCTACCTCCGGTGCTTCCTCAGGTGCACCCAACACCCCCGCTGCTGCATCCTCCACAGGCGACCACCCTGGTCACCCCGTACCTGCAGCCAGCACACTTCTATCCGGAGCCAGTCGACCCCACGGTCGTGAACCAGATGATGGTGGAGAGGATGATCGAGCTGAAGCTCGCAGAGAAGAGCGAAGGCGACTACGTCGCATTCGATGCCTATCGGGTGCCCTACCCGCAACACCATGCGGCTAAGCGACTTCCCCCGGGAGTCAACAAGCCACCTAAATTTGACAAATTCAACGGGAAAGGTTCCCCAAAAGAACATATTGCATATTATATGACCGTTATGGGTGATCTGTCCACCGACGAGTCATATTTGCTGAAATTCTTCGGGTCCTCGCTGACGGGGCTCGCATTTGAATGGTACTGCAGCCTCTCGGCCGGGTCAATCAATGACTGGTCAGATATGCAGAGGAAGTTCAGAGAAATATTCCATGTCACGGAGAGGGATGTCACAGTGGCCGAACTCTATTCGATAAAACAAAGGGCAGATGAGACAGCCCTTGACTACATCAAGAGGTGGAGGAACCTCGGAATGAGGTGTAAGCGACCCCCGCATCAGGAGGACGCTGTGCAAATATGTAAACAAAATCTCAGGAGGGAGGTCCTGGAAAAAATGATCGGAATGGAAATACGATGGTTCGACCGGCTGAATAATGTGGTAGCCGAGGTGGAGGCTTTCCTAGCTAAACCTGTCCCGACGTCAGCTGTCAGCATAGCCCAGAAAGGCAAGGCGGCGGAGCGGCGCCCCGTACCTAAAGAAGCGAATGCGCTTGATATCAAGGCATTCGAACAACAGAAGGAGAAAGGCAAGAAAGCGGCTCCCCCGCAGCCTGCGAAAGCTCCAGATGACAAAGAAGGTCCTTCGTTGAGGGACAAAATGAAGAAGGCTTATTCCTTTCCTAAGGATAAGACCCGGATCCTGTTTGACTGGGTAACGGAATACAGTATGGTCACTCTGCCTGAGCCGAGAAGACCAGAGGACCTGAAGAGAAAAGACAGTCCAAGATTCTGCCCCTATCACCAAATGCTGGGACATTCAATCGAAGACTGTTATGTTTTCAAAGACGTCATCGAAGGGATGGTGAAGAAGAATGAGATAGAGCTGGGAGAGTACAAAGTAGACCCTCCTCAGCCACATGAAGCTCCTCCCCGAAGAACGGCAGTCAACATGGTCTCCCTCTATCAGGCACTACCCGAGGAGATCTATGAAGCAAGCACACGGAGCACCTACGAAATCCATTTCCTGGAGCCCGTGAAGGAACAGCAGGGGTGGCAGCAAATCCCTGTGAAGCACAAGAAGAAGGGGGCACCCCGCCCAAAAGAGGGGGCACATATCCGTGGCGTTACACCCCGGCCTGCTCCGCCAGTGGTAGCGCCCGTATGGGTCACTTCACCTACAGCTGTCAGAATATATACACCCAACAGGAGGAGACAAACTCCGCTGCCAATAATCAAGGAAACCAATCCTGGGGTCCTTCGACTGCAACACTTAATTGAAGGGCTAGAGGAATATGTACAGCCCGAACTGAAACCTCTGCTGGTACGGGACCACGTCCCATGGCAAGAGCTGGAGCAACTCTCACTCAAGCAAGGGGAGGAAGCTGAAGCAGCACCACCTCAAGAGAGCAACCTGTTCTGGGGGCAAGCACCTGCAGAAATCAAAAAGAAGAAAAAGCAAAAGAAAAAGAAGCGAAAGGCCGCTGGGGCCCATAAAACACAGGTCGTCTCCTGCAATACCCTGTCAGCACTCTTCAACCTACCCGGAGAAGAGGAAGAAGAAGAAATTTGCTTCACACCCCATGCTGGGGGAGGCAAGGCCGAGGCCGCAACTGCTGCACATGCCACTCGGTCAGGCCGAAAATGGGGGCTCCAGCCGCCGCCCAATCACAACATTATGTTCAGAGGGGAGCAACCCTACAAGACACCTCCGCCGGAGGTTAAGGGATTACAAATCCCTCCTCCGTCAGGTCTATACAGCAAGACTGGGGGCAAGACAGCCCCTTCATTCCTTGAATTTATGAAGATGTCAAAGGGAATGCAGCCTTGTCAGGAGGCTAACCCTACACTCGGGGTCAATCACCCTCGGCCAGTGCAATCTACTGAGGATGCAAATGCAGATGGGGCTTGCCCTACAGCAGCTAATAAAGAAGACCCGACAGTCAGTGCCAGCCTGGACGGTGCCGAATCCGAGGAAGATAAAGCAGGGCCATCTGGACCCACAAATCAAGCCCTCCCTAAGCCCAGGTGGGTTGAGGAGATGAAGCTCTCCAATGTCCGGGCTGGAAGCCGAATAATCAAGCTGCTCAAGAAGCTCCCTGCTCGATTTACGATCTGGGAAATTCTCTCTTTGAGTGAAGAGACTCGACAGGCAATCATCACTGCTCTGTAGACGCCTGCTCATTTTGAAACCTGCATAGCTGAGGCTATACCAGAAGCCAGTATGACCTTCTCTCCAGAAGACATGCTACTACCTACTGCCAGTCACAACAGGCCTCTATATATGAAAGGACATCTGAATGGAAGAGAGCTGAACCGGATTCTGGTTGACCCTGGTGCAGCAGTCAACATCTTGCCATATAGAATATACGAGAGGTACCACTTCAATGTACATCTCGAGAAAGTCGGGGATATGCGTATCGCTGGCTTCAACCAAAAATGTGAAGTATCTATGGGGGTGGCAGAGTTCACACTGACCCTGGCAGATTTCACTACAACGGTGCAGTTTCACGTCATTGATTCTCGCACCTCCTACAAAGCACTGCTCGGCCACCCATGGCTGCACGAAAATATGGTGGTGCCCTCCACGCTCCACCAGTGCATCAAATACAGCCTCCAGGGGAAGGAGGAAAGGATATTTGCTGACATCCACCCGTTCGAGGTGTTTGAATGTCACTTGGCGGACGCCAATCTGTATACGGGGTCTCCCCGGAAGGTTTCTGAAACCGAAGCCCCCATAGGGGCATCAAAGAATAGATCGGGTGACGGTTGGTATCCACCACCGCCGCGCGGATATGTCAAGCCGAAGGTGGTTTCCCACATCACGGCGTCTGGAAATGTCGGCAGGGTGACACCCCCAGCATTATACCCCAAAGCTAAGGAAGCGCATATTGATCGACAGCACGACCGCATCGGAGTCCCAGCCGGCCTCACCAAGCCAGTCTCCGGCCTCGATGGTCCCACTGTCGAACCTTTCAAAGCCTGGGAGGTGGCACAAGAAGATGGGCCCAGCAGCTTCTTCTATACGGCTGAGGAGCATCCCACTCAGGAAGACGCAGACTGCAGCCTCCCTGAGGATCTAGCCGACCCGCGGGTTCCTGTTTAGGGCCTGGCATTTACCACTGATTGAACGGCCAGGATGTTTCAAAAGCAGCACATCCCTCCCGATCAACCTCAAAAACGCAAGGAAGCTTTCCAGAAGATGTGGTATCCTGTAAATCTGGACAAAGAAATGAGACGTGTCTCTCAACATCCGGGTCTGGGCTTCACCCTGGAAGACTACTATTACAGTGGGCGGTACGAGGTGGATACCATCTCCACCTTCTATCCAACTGAAGACAGCCCTCTGGGGGCAACCTTTGATGAGTATCCGGCGGAGGCCGAACATGCTGAATTGGCCCTATCCGGGAATCAACAAATGGAGACCTTGATCTCCTGCCGATGTTGGGAGCAGGTCCGTCCTGAGGAAGCGGCCTTTCAAGCTGAATTTGATACGGCTGATAGCAGCGAAGCCGAGGACATTCAAGAAGCAGGAGTCTCTCCCTCTACAGGGGTCCTACTAACGACAACTTCAACACCCTTTCTGCCAATCAGGGAGGTCTTGGTCAACTCCAATCAAGGGGAGCCGGCTACCATGAAAGAAAGGGCCACTTCTATGGAAGATACAACTGTCCTAGAAGGCGAGACTCCCTCAACTTCTGCCACAAGTCCAATATGCTGTCCGAGTCCGGCGGCAAACAACTACCGGCCTGTCATGGCTGCAACCTCATCTACAAGCACTGAAGCTGTTCTCTCACCCTCAGGAGCTGCAACGGCAATGGATCTTCTAATAGAACAATCCACCCAGCCGCTAGCACAAGAGATCAAGAAACCTCAGGAAGCTCTGGCAGTGTCTGACGAGGAAGTAGAAGTGCTCGACCCTCAAGATGGTATTCCAGACTTCGTCGACCTCCAGCCGGCACCTCCGGAAATAGAAGACGGAGGCCAGGCCACAGTCGATGAACTAATAGAAGTCAACTTGGGAGATGAGGGGGACCCTAGGCCTACCTTCCTCAGTGCCCAACTATCCCCGGAAGAACGGGAGCTGTACATTCAACTACTACTAGAATATCGGGATTGCTTCGCCTGGACTTATAAAGAGATGCCAGGTCTAAGCCCTGCTGTCTCACAACATGAGCTGGCAATCAACCCTGAAGCCAAGCCGGTGAAGCAACCACCGCGGCGTATGAGGCCAGAGCTCATCACCCGAATCTGTGCTGAAGTTGACAAGCTCATTGATGTGGGATTTGTTGAAGAAAATCAGTACACCACATGGCTGGCGAATATCGTCCCCGTAAAAAAGAAGAATGGACAGATCTGGATTTGTGTCGACTTCCGAGATCTAAACAAAGCCTGCCCTAAAGATGACTTCCCGATGCCAATAACCGAGGTCATGATCGATGCTACAACCGGCCATGAAGCCCTGTCATTCATGGATGGGTCGTCCGGCTACAATCATATTTGGATTGCGGAGCACGACCGGGTCCATACCGCTTTCCGAACTCCCAAAGGCATTTATCATTACAAGAGAATGCCATTCGGATTGAAGAATGCTGGTGCAACCTATCAGCGCGCAATGACCAAAATCTTTGATGAATTGCTCTACCACAAGGTCGAGTGCTACATAGATGACCTGGTGGTCAAAACCAGAAGAAAAGAAGATCACCTGCAAGACCTCCGGATTGTTTTTCAGAGGCTGAGGCAGCATGAGCTAAAAATGAATCCTATGAAATGTGCGTTCGGAGTGTCGAGCAGAAAATTCTTGGGCTTTGTCGTCCGATATCGGGGGATCGAGATAGACCCCGCAAAGATCAAGGCGATTCAGGAGTTACCTCCACCAAGGAACATCTCCGAGCTGAGGTCACTACAAGGCCGCTTGGCTTACATCCGGCGTTTCATTTCCAATTTGTCAGGGCGATGCCAGCCTTTTCACAAGTTGATGATGAAAGATGTCCCCTTCTATTGGGATGAAGATTGCCAGACAGCCTTTGACAAGTTAAAAGACCATCTGAAGACTCCTCCAGTATTGGGCGCGCCGGTGAAAGGACGGCCGTTGATACTGTATATAGCAGCTACACACAATTCTCTGGGGGCAATGCTAGCCCAGAACAATGAAGAAGGGAAAGAACAAGCCCTCTATTATCTCAGTAGAAGACTGGTCAGAACCGAAGAAAAATATACTTATATTGAGAAGATCTGTCTGGCACTAGTCTTCACAGTCAAAAAGCTCCGGCACTATATGTTGTCGCATGAAATCAGCTTGGTGTCCAAGGAGGATCCCCTGAAATATATTATGTCCCAGCCGGCACTCAAAGGCCGCCTAGGCAAATGGGCGGTAATCCTCATGGAGTTTGATGTCTCCTACGTGCCGCGCAAAGCCATCAAAGGTCAAGCCATCAAAGGCAAATGGGCGCTAATCCTCATGAACATCCGATACCCGGGGAAAGCCCGTGGGAACAGGAACTTCCCGAGGATGAGACCCTAGAAGCCGCCCAAGTACAGCCTTCCTCATGGTAGCTATACTTTGATGGCGCTTCCAGAATCGACACCTCTGCTACCGGGTCATCCAGGGTCAGAGCAGGGGCAGGCATAGTCTTGAAGTCCCCGGAAGGAGAAGTGGTGCATACATCCTGCTCCATAAACAAACAATGCACAAACAATGAAGCAGAATATGAAGCCCTGATAATCGGGTTGCAGATTGCTCTGTCCATGGGAATTCAGATGCTGGAAGCATTCGGAGACTCCATGCTAGTTATAAAACAGCTGGAAGGAGAGTTCGAGGTGCGAAAGCAAGAGCTCCTCCCTTATCACTAGTTGGCAGCTCGCCTGATGTCAAAATTTTACTTCATCAGCATTAAGCACATCAATCGAGGCCGGAATGCTCAGGCAGACGCCCTCGCTAAATTGGCCAGTTCATTGGCGGTCCCGCCAGACACAAGCCTAAACATAACAGTGATCAACCGCCGACAGGTCCCCAGCATAACAGAGGTTCTGGCCGACGAAGAAGAGATGGAAGTGGCAGTCATCGAAGGGGTTCAGTAGCCCGACTGGCGAGAACATCTCCTACGTTGGTTTCAACACCAGCAACTTCCAAAAGAAAAGGAACAAAGAATGAAGCTCCTGAGGATCAAGGATTCTTACGAGATGAGAAGCGGGACCTTGTTCCGAATTATGACAGATGCCCGAAGGAAAGTCCTACTCCGTTGCCTGTCTTCAGCAGAAGCGGGATAGGTGATGCAAGAAGTTCATGCAGGATCAGCTGGGGCACACCAGGCCGGTCCGAAAATGAAGATAGAGATAAAGAAATTGGGTTACTATTGGCCCACTATATTCAATGATTGCTGCAAGTTCGCCAAGGCTTGTCAGAAATGTCAAGAACATGCTAATGTGGCGAGGAGACCCCCAGTGCCACTACATCCCACTCTACCAAGTTGGCCGTTTGCTCAGTGGGGCACGGACGTGGTAGGGCCACTTCCAGCATCTTCATCAGGATGCAGATACATCTTAGCAGCTACAGATTATTTCTCCAGATGGGCGGAGGCAGTAGCACTAAGAGATGTGACCGGAGAACTAGTTGCAAGATTCTTCCGGCAGAATGTAATATTTCGGTTCGGGATCCCCAGCCGAATCATCTCTGATAACGGCAGCCATTTCAGGAACCAGAAGGTTTATCGGCTGGCCGACAAATACAAAATTGACTGGAGGACATCCTCCCCCTATAACCCTCAAGCCAATGGATTAGCAGAGGCCTTTAACAAGACCTTGTGCACACTATTGGCGAAGACTGTCAAGTCTAACAAAAAGGATTGGGAAGAAAGGATGTACGAAGCACTTTGGGCTTATCGTACTGTCTACAAGACCCCAACTGGCTGTTCACCCTTCTCCCTTGTCTATGGGTCGGAAGCTGTAGTGCCGATTGAACTTGAAGTTCCTTCATTACGAGTTGCCATCCAGCACGGATTAGTCAGCGGTGAGCAGACCAACGCAGAAAGAAGATTGGAAGAGCTCGCTGAGCTCGAAGGAAAACGCCTCCAGGCGCAACAAAACATCCAACTCTATCAAGCTCGCATGGCCCGTGCTTTTGACAAATTAGTCAAGGGTCGAGAGTTCAAGAAAGGAGACCTGGTGATGGTCAAAAGAAGAGAAGTGATGGCCTCTAACCCCAAAGGGAAGCTGGTCGAAAACTGGGTCGGACCGTATATCGTCCGCCGAGTATATGAAGGGGGTGCCTACGTCCTTGTAGACCACAAAGGAGCCGTCCAGTTCTCTCCCCTCAACGGAAAACACATTAAGCTGTATCATGCGGCGCAGCCGACACACCCCGAGTGATCGGTCGGAACATACCCTTTACTTGGTTAGCGGCATTCCGCCCTAATCGAGCTACCTTTTCCTTGGTTAGCGGCATTCCGCCTTAATCGAGCTACTTTTCCTTGGTTAGCGGCATTCCGCCCTAATCGAGCTACCTTTTCCTTGGTTAGTGGCACTCCGCCTTAATCGAGCTACTTTTCCTTGGTTAGCGGCATTCCGTCCTAATCAAGCTACTTTTCCTTGGTTAGTAGCACTCCGCCCTAACTGAGCTACCCTTTCCTTGGTTAGTGGCACTCCGCCTTAATCGAGCTACTTTCCCTTGGTTAGCGGCATTCCGCCCTAATCGAGCTACTTATCCTTGGTTAGTGGCATTCCGCCCTAATCGAGTTACTCTTCCTTGGTTAGTGGCACTCCGCCTTAATCGAGCTACTTTTCCTTAGTTAGTGGCACTCCGCCTTAATCAAGCTACCTTTCCTTGGTTAGCAGCATTCCGCCCTGATCAAGCTACTTTTCATCGGTCAATGGCACTCTGCCCTGATCGAGCTACCCTCTCCTTGGCTAGCGGCACTCCGCCTTAATCAAGCTACCTTTCCTTGGTTAGCAGCATTCCGCCCTGATCAAGCTACTTTTCATCGGTCAATGGCACTCTGCCCTGATCGAGCTACCCTCTCCTTGGCTAGCGGCTTTCCGCCCTAATCAAGCTACCTCTCCTCGGTGAGCGGCATTTCGCCCCGATCAAGCTACCCTCTCTCGGATCGCATTCCAAATAAAAAAAAAAGAAGAAAAGAAAAAAAGAGATGGGGTTAAAAATAGAGATACCCCGCCAGACTCGCTCCCACATCGGGACAAGTGCAAAAATGGCTATAACCCGACTGTGGCGAAAACCCGAAAGGGCGTCGCAGGCAAAATCGGGTACCCCGCCACGTGAAAACCCGAAAGGGCGCGTGGGCAAAAGCAAGAGGGGGCTGGCTTCGGTGAAAACCCGAAAGGGCGCTTGAGTCAGTAAAGTGGTAATTTCCCAAATGCCTCTCCTATTCTCCACCCAATAAAACTCCGAAAGGGACAATCATCAAAGTCCCACCGGGAATACTTTAACAAACCCTTTTTGACCCTCGTCATCATCGACGAGATCGGTCGATCTCTGTCCATAACTTGGACCTTACGTCCTTGTTAATAACCTCATCTTTGCTTCGGCATGTAACCCATGTCGATGAACAAACCCTTTTCGACCCTCGTCATCATCGGCGAGATCGGTCGATCTCTACCCCCAACATTGGACCTTACGTCCCTCTTGACAACCCCATCCTTGTTTCGGCAGTGACATATGCCGACGAACAAACCCTCTTCGACTCTCGCCATCATCTGCGAGATCGGTCAACCTCTACTCTTGAACTTGGATCCTACATCCTTGTTAATAAACCACTTCCTTGCTTCGACATTTAACCAGTGTCGACGAAATAAACCTAAGACCCACCCTTGTCCTCATCAACAAGGACGGTCGGCGTTCCCGCGATCCAGTTCTTCTGAATCTCGAATTAAAAAAAAGAGAAAAGAAATTGGGGTTAAAAATAGAGATACCCCGCCAGACTTGTTCCTATATCAGGACAAGTGCAAAAACGGCTATAACCTGGCTGTGGCGAAAACCCGAAAGGGCGTCGCAGGCAAAATTGGGTACCCCGCCGCGTGAAAACCCGAAAGGGCGCGCGGGCAAAAGCAAGAGGGGGCTGGCCTCGGCGAAAACCCGAAAGGGCACTTAGGTCAGTAATGTGAATAAAAAATTTTGAATGATGAATAGTGATGAACCATCCGCCGTCCAAAAGGACACTTTCAAGGTCGTGACGAGGATCTTCATCCGATATCCCACTTATACACGTCCAGTGTCTATACCCTTTTGACCCTTGTCACCATCGGCAAGATCGGTCACTACCTATCCGGTTTTTGTCACCATCGGCAATACCGTCTACCCTTTTGACCCTTGTCACCATCGGCAAGATCGGTCACTACCTATCCGGTTTTTGTCACCATCGGCAATACCGTCTACCCTTTTGACCCTTGTCACCATCGGCAAGATCGGTCGCTACCCTTATCCGGTTTTTGTCACCATCGGCAATACCGTCTACCCTTTTGACCCTTGTCACCATCGGCAAGATCGGTCACTACCTATCCGGTTTTTGTCACCATCAGCAATACCGTCTACCCTTTGGACCCTTGTCACCATCGGCAAGATCGGTCGCTACCCTTATCCGGTTTTTGTCACCATCGGCAATACCGTCTACCCTTTTGACCCTTGTCACCATCGGCAAGATCGGTCACTACCTATCTGGTTTTTGTCACCATCGGCAATACCGTCTACCCTTTTGACCCTTGTCACCATCGGCAAGATCGGTCGCTACCCTTATCCGGTTTTTGTCACCATCAGCAATACCGTCTACCCTTTTGACCCTTGTCACCATCGACAAGATCGGTCACTACCTATCCGGTTTTTGTCACCATCGGCAATACCGTCTACCCTTTTGACCCTTGTCACCATCGGCAAGATCGGTCACTACCTATCCAGTTTTTGTCACCATCGGCAATACCATCTACCCTTTTGACCCTTGTCACCATTGGCAAGATCGGTCACTACCTATCCGGTTTTTGTCACCATCGGCAAGACCGTCTACCCTTTTGACCCTTGTCACCATCGGCAAGATCGGTCGCTACCCTTATCCAGTTTTTGCCATCATCGGCAATACCGTCTACCTTTTTGACCCTTGTCACCATCGGCAAGATCGGTCGCTACCTATCCGGTTCTTGTCACCATCGGCAAGACCGTCTACCCCTTTTCGACCCTTGTCACCATCGACAAGATCGGTTGACTACTCTCTAACCTGGGCCCTCCGCCCTCGCTGACCAACAAAACATCATGGCATCAACATTTGACCCGTGTCAAGGGTCATAACACACCTCTCATCACCAGCGGCAAGATTCGCTAGGTGCATCTGCCTACGCTACCTATGTCCTACAATTGGCAAAGGCCCCGTTCCGGGAACGGCTACATCGCGGTGGAGCGAACACCTCACCCCTTCCTTGAAGGCGTGAGCGCTCTCCTGCGCCATCGGCAAGTATCCCTAGGTTCGGGTGACCATCCAGAATAAAGAAAAGAAAGAAGGAAAAGAAGTCGCGATTGATGGCGACGAAAAGAAATATTTCCATTTAATGAGAATGGGTGGAACACATTTTTTTTGCCCGGGGCATCCCCCGGGGGTACATGAGCTCCGAAGACAAAAAGGAGCATTACAAAAAAAAGAAAGAAAAAAAAAGGGCAAGGTCACGGCAGAGGGCGCCGGAAGATATCTGCCAAGTCTAAAAGGCCCAGCGAAGGATATCGTGTCAACTCTTGCAAACGGGTCTCGGTGGCTGTCAGCTAGGATAACCTCTCGTCTAGTGAGGCAAGTTGTCCTTCAGCCAGGTCAGCCTCTTCCATTGTCTGGATCTCTAGGCACTCGCCCTCTTGCAGCTCGGCTTCGACCTTAGCAAGTTCCGAGCGCAACTCGTCCAACCGTGCCGCGAGGAGCATCCGACGTTTCGAGATATTGCTGGCAACATTTCTCAGCTGCCCCACGGTCGTCCTCAATGAACTAACGGCGGTGCGGCAATCTGCCTTCTCCAGCTTCGCGGCAGTCAGCTGATCAGAAACCTCTCGATTGAGGAACTCCCGCCTGTTGGCATGTTTTAACAACATCACAACCCGCGGGGTCCAATCATCCATTGGACAGCCAAATGCTAAAAGCGATCGGGAGAGATGATCTATCAAGCTTCTCAGCTGCAGATAAGTCAGGTTCGGAGAAGCTAGCATGGCCCGCTGGAGGTTATCCAGAGACTGCCACACCATGTCTCCAGAAAATTGTAGACCCAGTGGCGAAGTCTCGGGGAGCTGAAAGTCTACCCTGCTATCTACCTCGGCCCAGATATCGTCGATGGCATAGTCTGTACGACGCCCACATCCGGCCCGACTATTGCGGCTACATCAACTGAAGGAACCTCCACGATGGCAACTTCCTTGCCCGCCCGTTGCGGTGAGGCTACAACAACCGTGTCGGCGACGGAAGGCGCTGGCTCTTCCTGAGCAGTCTCACCGGTCGCTGAGGCAGGAGAGCCCTCTATGATCGACAGAGCTTTAATGATATCGGCCTCGCCCGCAATAATTTCCCCTGCCTCTATTTCCGGGGGATCACTCGGCTTCAGCAATGACTCGTCACCAGCAACCAGGGCTTGAGCCCCTGCAACCTCGGGCGGGCCGCTGACCTCGGCAGTCGCACCTGGTTCCTCCGAGGCCGCTGTAGCAGCATAGGTCCATGGAAGCCGTAGGGCAATAGGCCTCACAACTGGTGGGAAGGCCGACTGACCCATATCCACATCTGGAAGGGGTATGCGGATCATTATAGCCGGCGGTACCACCTCAGCCTGCATTCCATATATGTACATCAGCCAGCTGGCTTGAAAATTAAAAGAAGTGCTGCAAGTGGGAATCGGAATACTTCCTACCTCAACCGGCACTATATTTAGGCCTCCCAAAGTGGCCTCTGAAGATTCTGGCCCTTCTCCTGTAGCCGGGTATGATGGCCCGTGCTCGGCTCCCAATAGCCTCGGAGGGCTAAACGTTGGCAGGTCGCTCTCATAAGCTGATGAAGCCCCGGCGTCCTCAGCCTCGGTGTCCGCCATCGGGAACCCCTCATCATCGCCGGAGCCGCCGCTGTAATCAACCTGTTCAGAAGAGGATGACTCTTCTGCTTGTCCTCTGATCTCCAGGACCTGAGCAAGAACCGGGCCGCTGAGAGGAGGCCCTCTATCCAGAACCTCCTCGGCGATCGCCATCTCGGGAACATCTATCGGCGAAGTATCCAGGGGCTGGTCCCTTGGAAGCCCTTGCTCTCCGATGACAACCCCTGCCGAGGCACCAACCTCAGGGAGCAGTGTGGGCCGAATGTCGACTGGAGTCAAAGGACAATAAACAATCAAGACTTGACTGAAATTACAACATGCCACTGAGCTCTACGGGCAAGCTGCAAATTACCTTCTGTTTCTCGATGGGGTGTCGGTGAAGGCAAGTCGCCCTCAACAGAGGTCAAGGGGACTTCCCTCTCTCTCTCTCTAGCGGCAGCTCCGGTTGCCGCCTCCAACCCAACAACGGCAGGGATAGTGCCGGTAGCTACTGAAAAGAAAGATGGTCAGCCCAGGCGGCCGAAACAAGCAAATAAGCCATGCAAGAATAAGAAGTCACCTTCGCCTTCAGGCCCTTACGCCCGGGAGGCCTCAAATTCAGAAAATGACGGAACCCGAGGAAGGGGAACCGTAGACTCCTCTTCAGCGGCCTTCCTCCGACGTGCCCGAGTAGCACGGGATTCTGCCCTCTTGGCTTTCTTAGCCCTGCTGATGGCCTCCCTGACCTGAGACCTGGTCCGCTTTCGCGAGTCCCCAGGGGGTAATGGCGTCGTGGTGGGAGCCGGCTCTGGAATGTTAAAATATGAAGGCTTCTGCGCCTTAGATATCAGCTCCCTACAGTGTCGAGTCGCTCCCGCAGAAAGACGGGCTGCGAAAACACATGAGTAAGAAGATGCACACTGAATATAGGGGAAGCAGCTCCAGGGCTGAAGAAGAAAACAAGCATTACCTGGCATCCCCGTATATCGAGGACTGAGTGGCCAGTAAAGCAATACTGGCGCCTTATCCCGGGAAGCCGCCTCGCGGATCAGCCAGCATACATCACCAATTGTCTCACTTTTCTCCGTCAGTTGGGCCAAATCTTCATGGCCGCAGGAGGACAAGTGATGATATAAGCTCAAGTGGTCGAATCCCCAGCCATCGACATACTTGAAGGATATTTGAAGCTGATGGTTCCGAATGGCTTCTAACGGACTGTCAACTGAAAGCCCATGAGAATGAAGTAGGGCGAATATCCAGGGGGTGGTGGTGTACAAGTCAGCCCGCCTATTTTCCCTCCCGATGAAGGTCCGATAAGGATGAAAATGGTCGACTTCCGGGCGCCAGCTCGCCATACTAGGAAGGGGTTCTTCCACCGGAAGGGGGATCGTCTGGAGAGCAACCCTCTCACTACTAACCCGGCACAACCCCCAGAGAGTCTTAATATAATCATCCCTCTGGATCTCTGGCATCTTCGGGTCGGCTCGGAACGACTTGCCCTTCGTAGCTTTCCTGGCTTCTACATATGCCGCCACCTCAGTATTGGACCAAGATTTCAGCCTCTTCAAGTAGGCTGGATCAACATCCAGAATGGGCTCCCGCTGGGAGTCTAAAAAACGGCGTTCGGCAGCATGCCAGCAATCCTTCCGGAAATTCCGATAAAAGCCCGTTCGTGCATTCCACCACTTGATGAAGTCTGGAGTCACTCGGGGCAGGCGAGCCGGGGTTGGCACCCTGAATGATACATCCTCTCGGCGATGGAAGTAGTCCCACCATCCACGGGCTTCATCAGTAGCCGTCTGACCAGCCCGGTGTCTATTCGGCAGATTGAACCGGGCTGAAGAAGAAGGAATTTGCTGGTCATACCCAAAATTCTGGCTGAAACGGAAAGGATAATACGGCTCCAGCCACAGCATGCCGCTTTTCCTGAAGACTAGAACACTGGGGCGAATAGACAACGCCCATTCCACCAGTTCCGGATCCAAGATTGGCCTTGTGCTCTTCGACCCGGTCAGCTGATGAATAAATTCCTCTGTCTCAAATAATCGGCATTGCCGCATCCTGTTGACAAGAGGGCTAGAGCTGGCAGCCAAACTCCAGAAATGCAGAACGCCAGGAGAATCTGTTGGAACTGTCGTCAACTTCCCCCGAATGGCGAAAAGCTGGTCCGCCAGTGAAGACGGTTCAGCACTGGCAAATTCGATCATCCGCGGCAAAGGACGATCTGACTGCATTGACCGGGGAGCTGCTTCCGGAAATAGGGTGCAGACCCAGGCATTAAAAAAGTGGAGGGGACCAACTGTCCGCGAATTCCTGGGGATGCGCGACTTGTGCAAATCCCCCAACATTTTGTATATAAGGCATAAAGCCACATGGCACAGGGATAGCTTCGTCCCCCAAGCCATCAAACAGGCAGGGTAAATCGCCTCCGGCCTGATCACCGTCTCATCTCCTTGGGGAAGGGCGAATGAACAAAAGCCAATATGTCAAGTACGCAGCACAGTGTGTAACTGCGTCAACTCCCGTGGGATTCGGGCCGGCCTGCCGCCCTCCCCCTGAGACAGCAGGATATGTTGCTTGGCGCCGAGCCCTCTTCTTCCGCGCCACCGCTGTCGGAACCACTGTGGGGAAGTCCTCATAGTGCTGTTCCCCACCAAAGAAATATTGAAGCCACGTGCCCATCCGCACGCGCCTCTTCTCACCAGGCTTTCACGCTTCCCGCGAGTCAAGTGTCAGGCGCAGCAGGGTGCGATACGCCTTCATCAGATAATGATAGGCGAAGCCCGTGAAGTAGTTGCCTTCACCATCTGTCTGGTCCTTCAGCCAGTCTGCGAAGCAAACTTCTTCATACGGCTCTCCATCTATCGACAGGCCGCTCAGCTGAGAAAGGATCCATAAATCCAATGAAGTTTCACCTTCTGCAGTGTAGAAAGTATTGTACTCTGGGCAGAAGACTTCAATCATCCCGCAACATAGGCCTCGGGAGATCGGGTATCTATACAGGGAAGCGTATAAGCTCTGATAAATTCTGGCGTGCACCAAGATGGGGGCGTATTGCCGCAGCACGAAGTCTTTAAATTCAACCGCTCCCGATCTGATGGTGTGAGCATCGGTGGCTTTGAGCTCTCCAAACCACCCCACTGAAATTTGATGTTTGAACCGGACCGCCAAGCAGTCCAAAAGAAAAGGCTCGTCCCGGTATCCCCAATGGAGCGGTGCGAGGAACAGACCATATATGGGCTTCTCCCTATCAACGCGGCCGGCGGTTTCATTCCAGCGAGCTGGTGTGTATTGCGGCGCTCTCGTCAGCATCCCGGCCTCGGGGGATAATTCCTGTACTCCGAGCACGACCCCCCATTTCCTGGGTTCCCCGGGGATGTACATGGGCATACCATAGGTGACTGACTCAGTCAGGCTGTCCCGCTCCGCCAGTAGCGCTCCTTCAGCTCTGCGGACCAGAATTAAATCACGCTTCCCACCAAGGTTGAAGCGCTCGAGGAACACCATCAGGTGCTTGTCTTTGGGGTGGTCCCGTCTGATGTCGTCCCTTCGGTCATACCTGAATTGGTTGCCGTCGAGGATCAACAAATGGCCGGTGTCGACGGTGTCGGATTCTGAGTCCGAAGACTCAGCCACCACGGCTACACGTCGGAGCCCCCGATCAAGGGAATGGACGTTCCCCCATGTCACGGCGACCCGAGATACGGAGGAAGAAGAGCCGGAAGCCATGTTATCTGCAAAATAGCACCCGGAAAAGAACAAACGAGAGTCAGAAATTAGTGGATCAAAATAATATTTCTGACAAAATTTCGGCAGCATCTCCTCAGCTCGAGGGTTTGCCAAAAAGAAAGCGGAAGCTGTCCACAAAGGGAGCGGCCCCTAAAAGCAGCCATAGGCATTAAGCCAGGGCCAAATGGGACACCCGAGGGATCTAGCTCCGAGGACAAGTCCTACGAGAAGCCTCCCGGGGCCCGAAGAATGGGTTCAAAACCCAAAGGACAGCAACACTCAACTCACCCGCTCACAGGCGAAACCGCCCGAGCCCAAGAGCTACTCGGCGCCGAGGGAAGAGGAGAAAGCGAAATGAAGAGAGAGAAAAATCTGTTGCAAATGAGCAGTGAAGAAGAAAAAACAAAGAAGAAAGCCTTATATAGGCCCCCCCTCATTTTGTTAAAACGGCGCGCCCCGGAGCGCGCCGTTTTAAGCAAATGGCGGGCCGGGGAGGGCGCGCCGTTTTAACCCCTGAAAGGGCCAGGGCGCGCCGGGAAGGCGGCGCCGTTTTAACCCCGAAGGCCCAGGGCGCGCCGTAAAGGCCGCGCCGTTTTAACTCTCGAAGCAAAGGCCGCGCCATTTTAAGCAACGCCGTCAGGCTTCCTACCTCGCCGGATCGACATCCGACGTCAGAATTAAGTGCTGGTCGAGCCTCCGTCAGCCAAACGAAGCTCATCCGCAGGCCTTGCCGCATTCCTGCCTCACTTGCACCGCCTACGTCTGGGAGGCATTTGTTGGCACTCAAAACATGATCCTTTGGCAACCAAGCCGCAAAGATGAATGATACGGCCCACTGAAGCACGGAAGCCGATAAAGATCAACTTATCAAGGGGACCCCTCAAGCTGACAAAGCCCCGAGCCACCTTGAAGGGAACGTCGGGGACTTTACCTCAGGAGAGCCGAAGTGAACCCGCAACCAACCGGCAGCGCGATCAAGCCTGCCCAATGATCCGGCATCGACCTCGTCATGCCGCTACCCCACATCCGTCGCCCGACCAAGGACGACGGTCTACCCAATGACTCTCCTAAGGAGGAAGAATGTCCTCGGCCATCCGAAACAAGGGGGCCAAAGGTTCTGTCAGCAGAAGACCCCGATTACCCGGCACGGGTTCGGCTTCTCGCCATAGTGGGCCCGTTAGTGGCCGATTGATCACCAATTCAAGGTGGAATTGTCCAGGATGTAACATCATCCTGTAAGGAAGCTTCGAGCACGAGTCCGTCTCAGCCAGAAGCACAAATCACAGTGCCGAAGACTGTGTCAGTAGGACACCCGTGTGCTCGGACCGGACACACACGAAGTCTTGTTTAAGGCCATTCGTCCTATCAAGAGCTTCGTGAACACCCCATCGAGGCCCTTCGATGGCCAGGGCGAGGGGAACAGTCGACGGGAGCTTCCGGAATCATCTCCGGGCCTACCGGACTGACACGCCAAGTGAATAGGTTAAAACGGCGCCGTCAAACCGGCGCGCAAAGAACAAAAGGGGGTGTTCCCCGGCGCCGTCAATCCGGCGCGCAAAAGCCAGATGGGGCCCTTCCCCGGCGCCGTCAACCCGGCGCGCAAAAGCCAAATGGGGCCTCTCCCCGGCGCCGTCAACCCGGCGCGCCTCTTCCTGGGGCGCCGTTTTAACCCCAAGGCTATATATAGCCTGTCGACAGAAGAGATCAAGATATAGAAGATCAAGGGGGACCCGATCAAGAGAGGAAGCGGAATCAAAAAGAAAGAAAAGGGAAATAGAAAGAAAGGGGGGAGGTCCAGGGGTGCTTCTTTTCTGAAGGAGTTCCCGGCTGAAGTCCCTCGGCGGCCGCCACCCTCTTCCGCTCGAGCTCCCCGGTGTCGGAGAGGACGATCGACTGCTTCCCTGCCTTCTAGGTGGGTCGTCGTCGTGTTCCTCGTCGAATCTCCCCGCTTCTGTTTTGCTGTATTCGCCCCAGGGCTGCAATGTAAATGAAGAAAAGGGGGAGGGGCGATGATACGAGCCTTTCCTCCCCCTTTTTCCTCATCTTTCCTTCTGCCTTTTTTTTTATTCCGTCTGTAATCGTTTCTTCGATTAATGGAAACGGCGGCCGATCGACAACGACGGCGCTGGAATCTACGTGCTCTGCATACACATAACTGTGTCTTCCATGGGATGAATAAAGAGTTGCTCTGATTGATGTTGTATCTCTTCCTCCCGCTCTCCAATCCTCCTTCGAGCGTGCATTTAATGATGCCTCCAACATATGTATATACTCTCGTATAACCGATTTCTCTGACATTGGTTATGCCTTCGGGATACATGAATCATTCATCCCCCTCCCCGGGGTTCTCTTCCTTTCGAGTTTGATGCAACGGCTGGACTCAGCATTAAATATTTTATGGGCTTTGCGAGCAGAGATGTACTTGTGTGCATATCTCTATCTGGTCTCCGCCTAGGGAATAAGGTTCTTCACCGTCCCCTTTATGCTCTGTTTCATAGACCAGGGGGATGGGAAGAATCCTTGGATGGCTTCCAGTCGTTCGACGGTGAGCCCCATGTGGGTTTGTTCTCGAATGTCATATATACGTATATGTATATCGGTACCCCGGGCTATGCGCCGGCTACATATTCTGCTGGTGATTGACTTGCTCGATCCGTGGGGCTCCATCATTTCAATGTATTTCTAGGCAATTAGCTTGTCTGTCTGGCATCGTCAAGCGAAGTTTCATACTGCTTCCTGTTATGTCATTTGTACTTTGATGGGAGTATGCTATGTAGCATCACTCCAGCATCCGGGGAGGGGGGACATTCCCCAAATCCTGTTTTCACCAATCATTCGGTTGACAGAGGGATCGTCTCTCGATGACAAATCTCCCTGTGGACCACTGGGTGTACAATAATGAGGCTAAGCCCTACAGTTCAGAATCTGCAGTCCTTAACGGACTCGACAGTGACCGTGGGTGGTGTTCCCCTCGTAGGCTAGCCCTCGGGGATTCCTTCCCTGTATGGTCGTCCCGATTCGAGTGATGTGGTGACTCGGGTCGCGTGCCCCTCGTAGGCTAGCCCTCGGGGTTTTCGCTCCCATATCGAGTCGCCTCACTCACTCACCATTACCCACGGACTCGGTGCCCCTAGCAGGCTAGCCCTCGGGGTTTTCCTATCCGTTTGGGTCTGCCGGCCGCCGTTGTGCCACCCGGCTTTTAGGGGTTCACTCCGCCACGTGAGTACTCCCTGCGTCTCCCCGACCATCCTTTGAGATGGGAAGATGCTGCCGAAATTTTGGCTCGAACGAGTTAAACTCGGAACAATCGCCTCACGCGAGCCCGTGACTCGGCCTTTAAATGACTCGGCACCGATTCTATGAATAATCAACTTAATAAATTCTCAAAACCATCCAAAACCTCTTAATAAATCTATGAATAAACCAACGAGGCTCCTGTTTCCATGAAGTCGGGTTAATTCGGCGCGTTCATGCGCGATCACGCCTTAAAACGGCGCGCCCTTCCCGGCGTGACCTTTCCGGCGCGGCCTTCCCGGCGCACCCCGGCTTCCCGCGCCGTTTTAACAGCCTGCCCCTTTTACCTACGGTTCTGACGCCGTTTTAAACCTTTTACCTACGTTCCAGGGCGCCGTTTCAAGCGTTTTAGCCCCTGTCTTTGCACGCACTGCACCGGTTTCGTCCCGAATCGTGTCGTCGCATCATTCTAACCCCTTTCCCACTTATGGGATGAACTCTTGTGTCAATCACAGAAGGATGCAAGTCCCTCAACTAATAATCATCATGTAGTTCCTTTTCCGGCTTCGACAGCCTGATATCTCGGCAATTAATCAAAGGTGTTCCCTCCTCGTGGGGGATGTAATTAACGCCATAACCTTTATGGTATGGCGGACTGCTGGTCCCGACCGAACCTCACATTCGCCCGACACGGGTCAGAATGAGCGCACAATAAAATCGTCACTCATGTGACTGGCACGCCCGCGTCGTTAATTGATCATTTGACTACCAGTTAGTCAGTTGGTCGATCGACCCGCGAAGGAAAGAAAAAAAGGTCGCGAACAGGAATTAGTCTAAAGTATTGTAAACAAATTATTCTAAAGAACTTACCTGCAATAATGACTCCTTACCTTGCTTCCTTATGCCCAAAAAGTAAGGGTCGCACAGTTCAGAACTATGCCCTATTTATAGAGTTTAGGCTAGGTTTTGAGGATTAGATCGAGTTTAGAGTCCTTATTTCATCAAATCCTAATCTCTAAGAGTCCTTAGAGTTTTTACAATCCTTCCCAAGTCAATCCATAGTGGATAGGAACATCAAGTTCCAATCTTTTCATGAGTCCCTTCACTTACGGAACTAACAGGAATGTAACGGTCGAGTGCCCATGCGTTACATGGCTGTGGCGGTCTTACGATAGACCGTTATAGTCATCGTAGCTTAGAGTTTCAATTCATGAAAACTCTCTTGTTAATTATCCAAATCATTATCTTATAGTATTAGTATTTATCCTTAATATCCGTGGATAGACTTAATTACCTTCTAGAATGTGGGCCTAACTTAATGGGCCTGAGTTAAAAACCTTTTGGACTTTAATTAAGTGGTTTGGGTTAATTGATTAACACAATTTTGGCCTTATATTGATTATTTAGCCCAATTAATGCCAAAATATTATTTAAATAACTAGAAATTACTTTTATAAATTTTGGGGGCTCTACACCCTCCCCCACTTAGAAGAATTTGGTCCCCAAATTCAATTCATGGATTGAGGAGAGTGTACTTACAATTAAATAATTCCGAGAATCTTTTCTTCATAGCTGATTCGATTTCCCATATTGCTTCATAAGGCCATGCTTTCTTCCATTGAATCTTCACCATAGGAATGACCTTATTTCTGAGTTGACGCACTTCCCGATCCAGAATCTTTATTGGTGTTTGTTCATATGTCAAGTCCTTCTGAATCTCTAGATTGTCATAAGTGAGAATGTGATATGGATCATACACATACTTCTTCAGCATCGAGACGTGAAATACGTCATGAACTCCTGCTAACTGTGGTGGCAAAGCCAATTTATAGGCCACTTCACCGATCCTTTCGAGGATTTCAAATGGACCGATAAATCTTGGAGTTAGCTTTTCTTTAATGCCAAATCTTCGAATACCACGACCCGGAGAAACCTTTAGATATACATGTTCTCCTACTTGAAATTCCAAGTCGCGCCTTCGATTGTCAGCATAAGATTTCTGCCTATCTTGTGCCATTTTCATCTTTCCTGAATGAGCTTGATTTTCTCTGTAGAATTCCTGATTAAATCGGGGCCTAGAAATTGCCTTTCCCCTATTTCATTCCAACATATTGGTGATCGAAAACTTTTCCCATATAGAGCTTCGAAAGGTGCCATTTGTATGCTTGCTTGATAGATGTTGTTATATGCAAATTCTACTAAAGGCAAGTGATCATGCCAACTTCCTCCAAAATCAATGACACAAGCCCTGAGCATATCTTCTACCACTTGATTTGTCCTTTCTGTTTGGCCATCAGTCTGTGGATGGAAAGCGGTGCTAAAATTCAATCTAGTCCCAAGTGAATGTTGTAGGCTCTTCCAAAATTATGATGTGAATCGGGGATCTCTATCTGATACAATATTGATAGGGACTGCATGTAACTTGACAATTTCTTTTATGTATAGTGCTACTAGAATATCTATAGACCATCGACTTTTTATTGGTATAAAATGTGCAGATTTAGTCAATTGGTCTATAATTACCCATATTCCATCGTGTCCACCTCTTGTCTTAGGTAGTCCCATAATGAAATCCATTCCTATGCTCTCCCATTTCCATTCCGGGATGCTTAAGGGATGTAATTTACCTGCGGGTATGAAATGTTCCGCCTTCACTTGTTGACATGTGAGACACCGAGATACGAAGTCCGCTACTTCCTTCTTCATATTGGGCCACCAAAAGTTTCTTTTGAGATCCTGATACATTTTTGTACCTCTTGGATGAATGGTATACTTTGATTTATGTGCTTCTTCTAAGATCAATTTCTTTGTATCTTCATGATCGGGTATACACATTCGGCCCTTGAATAGCATTCTTCCATCTTCAGATATAGAAAAATCCGGTCTTTGTTCAATATTGGCCTTAATTTCCAGTAAAATTGGGTCATCCTCTTGTAACTTGGCCAAATCCTCAATCAATGTTGGTTGAGCTCGGATATTTGCCATGAAACAATTATCTTCCTTAATGTCAACATCTAGATTCAATTGAGCAAATTGAGGAACAAGGTTAGCCATACTAATCATGAGACTTGATAACATACCAATTGGTTTCCTGCTGAGTGCATCTGCTACAGCATTTGCCTTGCCAGGGTGATATTGAATAGCGAAATCGAAGTCTTTAAGATATTCCAACCATCTCCTCTGCTTCATGTTAAGCTCTTTTTGAGAAAATAAATATTTCAAACTCTTATGGTCCGAATAGACAGTGAACTTTTCTCCATAAAGATAATGACGCCAAATTTTCAAGGCGAAAATAACTGCTGCTAATTCTAAATCATGTACAGGATAATTTTCTTCGTGACGTTTCAATTGTCTTGAAGAATAGCAAATCACATTTCCATCTTGCATAAGGACACACCCTAAGCCAATTCCAGATGCATCCGTATATACTTCAAATCCAGCACCCTCTATTGGTAGTGACAAAACAGGGGCTGTTGTAAGATGATTATTAAGATTTTGAAAACTCTTTTCACAGTCCTTCGACCAGATAAAAGGATTTTCTTTTCTGGTAAGTCTAGTTAAAGGAACCGCGATCTTTGAAAAGTCCTTTATGAATCTTCTATAATAACCTGCTAGACCCAAAAAGCTTCTAACTTCAGATATAGTCGTTGGCCGGCTCCAATCTCTGACAGCTTCTAGCTTAGAAGGGTCCACAGCAATTCTTTTTCTTGAAATAATGTGGCCTAGGAATGAGACTTCCTCGAGCCAGAATTCACACTCATTGAGTTTGGCATATAGCTTGTGTTCTCTAAGTGTTTGCAAGGCTATCCTTAGATGTTCTTCATGTTCTTCTTTTGTCTTGGAGTATATCAGGATATCATCGATGAAGACGACGATGAACTGATCTAAATATGGCTGGAAGACACTGTTCATAAGTTGCATGAATGCTGCTGGGGCATTAGTTAACCCAAACGGCAATACCACGAATTCATAGTGGCCATAACGACTTCGGAAAGCCGATTTGTAGATGTCCTCTTCTTTGATTCTAAGCTGATGATAACCTGATCTTAGGTCAATCTTAGAAAAATATTCTGCTCCCGAAAGCTGATCGAAGAGCTCATCAATACGCGGCAATGGGTGTTTGTTCTTGATTGTAAGTTGATTCAATCGCCAGTAGTCAATGCATAACCTGAGAGAACCATCCTTCTTCTTGACAAATAGAACTGGCGCACCCCAAGGGGATGTGCTAGGTCTGATAAAACCCTTGTCTAGAAGTTCCTGTAATTGCTTCTTTAATTCCTTGAGCTCTGTGGGGGACATCCTATAAGGGGCTATAGAAACAGGTGCTGCACCTGGAATGAGTTCAATGGTAAAGTTTACTTCCCTCTCGGGTGGTAAACTAGGTAGTTCGGATGGGAATACGTCAGGGAATTCATTTGCAATAGGAATGTTTGCTAGGATAATTTCCTTAGATTCGGTGACAATGACTAAAGCAAGAAAAACTTCACATCCTTGGGAGATAAATTTGCAAGCGTGTAGAGAAGATATAATGGTAGGATGCTTCTTGTATTTGATGCCAAGAAAGGAAAATCTTGGAAGACCGGGCTCTACCCAATCCTCACATGGGTGTGAAATTTTTCCTTAGTTCATAGGTAGGGGTCCTTAACCTTGGATTTATCCTATGACATGACTCTTTTCCTTAAGTCCTGAGACTTAGGCTCTGATACCAACTTAACTGTCACGTCCCGAGCCTTTAATTACAACGGAAGACTCGCTCGGGGAGCGCGAACAGCCGGCATGGTAAGCCTCTTGCAAGCAAGAATCAATCAGAGCGCAAGACAATCACACAAGTAAATGCAATTACACAAGATTTAATCAAACTTCAACTTTATTTCATAATGCTCAATATTCAAGATACAATCACTAATTTGATTTCCATTCTACTAGACTCAAGAAATAGGAAAATTACATTGACTCAATCTAGACACTTTAACTTCCTAAGTCTTCACTCTCATCTTTATAACACTTTCACTCGCTTCCGGACCCGCTACTAGTATAGCCCGAATCCGAATCCGAACTATTTCCATCTCCTGAAAAATAAAAAAAATAGGTCATGAGCACACTTGCCCAGTAGGTATCTTCGCATCAACATGAAGGCACTATTTAAGTAATTATCATTTTAGCTCTAAAGAAATAAGGTAAGACCATGCGAATGCAAATCAATCATGCGATCAAATCAATAGAAACAAGATAACCATGTAAGATAGAATGATAAAGAATGAACTAGCAAGAATATAACAAGAACATGATATTGGCCTTCCATGAACAAGAATGTAATGAGATTGTACTAGCAAGCCACATATTCCTCACTTTAGCATCTTATGCTTAAGAGCAAGTGCTTCGTGAATTTCTGTGGAATATCAAGTAAGAATGTCATGTTGTGCCGTGGATCTTCACTTATTTATAGAAATAGTACTCCTAGCACAATGCGACGCTAGTAGCATCATACCCCATGGTTTATAAAATAGTATGTTTCCGGCAATCAGCCGAGGGGACTAGCATAGAGCCCTTGAACATAATCAGTGCTCGATCGCATCTTCAGTTATAAATTAAGCTACTTCCATGCAGTATAACAGTAACGTATGGCCAAGAATATAGCACTTCCAATAATTCCATGATAACTAAAATCAATGAATGAATGCTTCAATTTTGAATATATGAGATCAAGAATGATAATTAACTAAGTTATGCTTATTGAATAAATCGACAACATAACGGTACTTTCCTTAACTTCCATTCCTTTTAGATCCATTTAAGCAATATGACAAGTTCTAGATCATCAAGGTTTATCTAGAATCAATGGAATATCAACCCTTGGTCAAACCTTGGGTTAACATAAACAAGCTATGTAACGGTCATTGGCTGGGCCGTTACATTATGTAACGCGCCAGTAATAGGCCGTTACAGTGATCCGAGTCCAGAAGGATAAAAATAGACCCAGAGGAATGTGACGGTCTGGCACTGGGCCGTTACATGAGCCTGACGGTCCAGTTCAAGGCCGTTACATTTCAAAAATCGAAAACCATGATAGAGTGTTCTAATTAATGGGCTTTCATTGGTACAACCAACTCGGCGTCCCAGTGGGAATCCCAGGCTCGCGGAGAATTACGGAGGCCTTGAAATAATGATTTCCTAGTCCATTGGAAGGATTATCCAATAGAGAGGTCCTCATGTCCAAGATAGTGTTCCTATAGTGCAATGTGTGAACTAATGACATCATACCGGAGTAAGTGCCATGTACTTATAGAATTGACTCTATTGACAGGTAGTGACATGTATAATAAATGTGAAAACCGTGATGAAAACTCCGTCAATACAATGCTAACAAGTCATGCTTTTATAATCATGCTTTAATAGTATAAAACTATAGGTTTTAGCTTCATGAAATTAGCATAGCTTAAACATAAAAGTGATACCAAAACATGCAATACCTGTTATGAACGATCAAATAACCTTAAAACATGAGATCAGGTTATAACTTAGATAACTAGGCTTAAACAATGGTAATATTGGCAAGTTATAATCTGTCAAAGGTTGACAGTACACATGATATAACGGTCTGGAGATGGGGCGTCACAGTGAAAGTGACGGTCAGGACCCAGCCGTTACATGATTGTAACGCGTCTGTCCAAGCGCGTTAGAAATAACAGTGCAATTCAAATATCACAGAGTGTGTAACGGTCTGTCGTAGGGCCGTTACTTGGAAGCGACGGTCCTATGCTAATGCGTTATAGTATCTGTTAACAGATAACAATCATAGAAACTAAGAGATCAACTCACATCATGTCTTTTATCAAAACATGATGAGTTTCTAGTCATGTTAACGAAGTAAGGCCATCTACATGCATAGGTAATCATGAATAGATGAATAGTCATGTTTTAATTTCTTAATTTGGCTAAGAGGTGCATGATGTGCATAGAACAAATAAAACATGAAATCAATGCTCTACCATGCATGGAATTCAATCAAACCAGAGGGCTTTTAGTCCTATCCTGCTATTTTTGCCATTCATGAGATAACCTACCTCTTACTTAGACTGTAGTTTCTGAATTTGGTTGAGAACCGTGCCCTAGATCCCTTCCTTCTCTTGTGACTTTTTCAGCAACTTCTTTAGGCTCTAACTCCACGCCCTCTTGACCTAAAGATGTGAAATTCGGAGGGGAGTTAGTCTAAAGTATTGTAAACAAATTATTTTAAAGAACTTACTTGTAATAATGACTCCTTACCTTGCTTCCTTATGCCCAAAAAGTAAGGGTCGCACAGTTCAGAACTATGCCCTATTTATAGAGTTTAGGTTAGGTTTTGAGGATTAGATCGAGTTTAGAGTCCTTATTTCATCAAATCCTAATCTCTAAGAATCCTTAGAGTTTTTACAATCCTTCCCAAATCGATCCATAGTGGATAGGAACATCAAGTTCCAATCTTTTCATGAGTCCCTTCACTTACGGAACTAACAAGAATGTAACGGTCGAGTGCCCATGCGTTACATGGCTGTGGCGGTCTTACGATAGACCGTTACAGTCATCGTAGTTTAGAGTTTCAATTTATGAAAACTCTCTTGTTAATTATCCAAATCATTATCTTATAGTATTAGTATTTATCCTTAATATCCGTGGATAGACTTAATTGCCTTCTAGAATGTGGGCCTAACTTAATGGGCCTGAGTTAAAAACCTTTTAGACTTTAATTAAGTGGTTTGGGTTAATTGATTAACACAATTTTGGCCTTATATTGATTATTTAGCCCAATTAATGCCAGAATATTATTTAAATAACTATAAATTATTTTTATAAATTTTGGGGGCTCTACACAAGGATAATTGTTTTAGTAGGTCTAGTTGGCTGTCCTGAGTCTTGTAGTTGTGTGTTGCATTGTGTTCTGTGGTACTTGTGACAGGTATGCATTAGCCTATCTATACTTTGGTATTCCTGTTTGAGAGTCTCTGTGTCTAGTGAGCCTCCACTAGTCGTAGCCTGACGACACGTTGTGTCGGCCCACCTGGGAGTGGTGGCGGGGTAGTTCCCGGTAGAGAAGACTTTTAGGCTGGTTGCCATGGGCCCCTTTGTCTAGCCGTTAGAGTCCGACGGGAGGGGAAAACCAGCTAGAGGCCTGGCTTAAGACATTGAGCTTGTGTGTGCACACGTGGTCAAGGGCGTTGGACCAACGCCGACGGGCGTGACCCTAACTTGTCACTCGTTACTATTGTTCCTTGGTTACTTGTACGGTGTCTCAGTTACCATGAGACGCAGTGTAAGACATCAGTGGATGCATCTAGCTTTTCTTCTAGTGAGGATGTACTTCTGTCACATGACACATAGTTCTTGTGGCTCTTGTGGTTCTCGTGAATGCTGAGCCTTTGTGATTCTCTTGATACGTGGTTTTGTGTCCTTTCGACACCTAGGTCTAGGGTACTGGTAGAGGGTTACCGTGGTTCTAGCCGTAGACAATGTAAGGTGCACGACAACGGAGTCGTGACCGTGCCTTTGGCCGTGTAGGTCTTACTGGGGCCTTTATCTATTTTCATAGGCCTTCATGATAGAGTTTCGTGGTTTATCGATGGTTCGGCAACTCCCGACTTTGTGAGATCGGGGCTTGTTCTTCTGTTGTCGTTTGGAATATTTTAGAGGGCCGAGTTTCTATCAGCTGCCGTGTTTCTATGTAGTACGATTGTTCTCCTTTTTACTCTTTACGTTGCTACTCCTGCTACTGCTTTTGTTGCTTAGCACTGCTGTTACTGCGTTTGTTTTGTGGTAGGGATCCGCGGGACCCCTACTGAGCCAGTGAAACGAGGCTCACCCCTGACTTTTCAGGTGTAGCTGTTCTTCCTCATGCTTCGGAGGTGCAGTGCGGTGGTTCTTAGTTACCAGATTTGCCAGTGTCGGGCTTCCCCCGACTTGAGAGTACACTTCTCTTTCCTGTTGGACTGTACTTTTCTTCAGACTGGACTCTGTAGCTTTAATTATTTAATTGAAAATATAATTTTATTTCTGTTAATTTGATAGTCCTGATCATAGTGATTTAGTTGTTTACTGCTTTATATGGAATTTCAATGTACTCCACACGCACCTTTCTTTCCCTTCGGAGCCTTACAGCTCTTGGGAGGCCTCTCACGATCCAAGTGGTATCGGGTCTACCTAGTATCCGGATGCTGGGTCGTCACAGGTGGTATCAGAGCGAGGGGTGTAGAAAGTACATGGGAATTTGATATATTGCAGTAATCAGAGTCCATAAGGTCCAGTACAGTCCACAGCTGGCAAAGGTTTTATGCTCCTTTCCCGCTTTGCTTCTCGCGTGAGAGCTTGTTCGCGTTGTTTTGGCATTGCGTAGGAGGTTTTGCTCTCGTCAGGATGTGGTGGAGAGTCCTTCTTTCTTCGTGGTGTTGGTCTCGGTTATGCTGCGCTGTGCATAGTTTGTCGATAGGCGTGAGTCTGTGGTGCGGCGTTCGAGATTTTTGTGGCATGATCAGGTGGCTGATGGGAGTTATTGTTTGTGTAATGGCCGTGCATGTTCTCCGAGGAGATTAATGTCATTTTGGGCATCCAAGTTTGAGGTTCAGTCAGCCCCTAAGGTGCTGAGGTGTTAAGGTTGTGGTTTGAGGAGGTTGTTTGGATGCCCTATTTGAGAGAGTGCTCAGGCGAGCTAAGGATTTTCCTTCCTGGTGAGCTGCTGTTAGCCGAGCTTGACTTTCTCATTTTGCCTTGTGGCATTGTTTTGAGGTTAAGTTGTGGCTCTTGGCACGATGGTTTGCACTATGGCAACTTGTGATCGGCTATTGGCAGGATCAGCGCTCGAGGCATGGTATGTTGCAGTTTGGTGAATTACGATGGCGCCAAGAAGTGTGCTGAGATGCGGATGTCTGGATATTTGTAATGCCTACGTGCGTTGTGTTGAGTGAGTAGTGGAATAATGTGGGCTTATAACCCATTGGTCGAGGATCATAAGGTTGGAAGATTCTGACTAGCCGAGAGGATTGTTTCCTCGGTGTGAGATCGTCTTGGCTATGTGTGCCTTGATGGCGTTGGTTGCCGTGCCGTTGCTTGAGGCATTATGGTTGTTGGCACTGGCAGGTTTGAGAATTGGGGAAATATGTCGGCGAATATGCTGGATGAGTACCCTTTCTTTTCCTGCATTTCTTGAAAGTTGTGCTCTCAGGATGTGATCGTAGTCCTAGAGATGCTTTTTCCGAGAGTTGTTTGTGCGTCCTTGTTGGTAAGCTGCTAGCGGTTAGTACATTTTAGCCGTGTGGTCAGATGTGATTATGCCTTGATGTGACCCAGTCTATGGTTACGTCCCATGGTTATGTGTTGAGAATGGAGCCGGGGATAGGCAAGTTTAATGGTGTGTTAGTTTGTGCTTGTGGTCAGCTTGGGAAGAGTTCCCTGTGAGTCTAAGTTCAGATTTGTATGGACCGAGGTCTTGTCAGTTATTTTTGCTGTACTCTCCTGCTATGGTAGAGTTGGCGTGAAACTCGAATCAGATGTAATGTCTGAGTGAGGACTGACTTGATTATGTTTTTGGTCCAGTGGTGTCATCGGCATTCTACGTGCCAGATTCGATTGTTGTTGTAGCGCGAAAGCCGATGGGTGGTAGCAGTCAGCTGAGATGACTGTGTTCTTTGTGCATGCTGATGCTTGTGTTGTCTGCTGAGTATGAGATTTTGTCGGTGGCTATTTTCGTGGCATTGGTCGTGTCTCTTTGATCTGTGAGACGATAGCGATGATGCCATGTTTGGAGGTGCCAGACTTGTGTTCCTTTGTGTGGCATGCTCGTTCTGTGGATCGATGTGCCTTGAGATCCAAAGCATGATGATCTTACTTGTGATCATGGTCTGACAATGTTCCTCTGAATTATGTTTTTCGATAATCGTGTTATTATGTTTTCATGTGTTCAAGGTTCGGTTGGAGCTTTGAGAGCGTTCCCAGCTGTTGGGTTGTTCTTCCTTGTTCCCTGTTAACTGCTTAAGTTTAAAGGATGAAATTTCTTAAAGGAGGGGAGGATGTAATACCCTGGATCCTTCGGATCTGAATCAGAGAGCTTTAGGAGCGCTTTCGTGGGTCCCAGATCATGTTTTACGATCCACTCCAGTTTTTCCACTATATAGCTTGCAGAACCCCGTGGAGAGTGAACCGTTGAGTTTTGAGACTCTGGGATGCTGCAGGTGCGTTGTACTCTTTCCGAGGATCGTGGAGGCTACTTTTTTGTATTTTTCTGAATTTATGGAATTTCATGCCAAAAATTAGATTTCAGAAATATTCATAATTTCCTTTCTTTTTAACCATCACCTCACCCCCTCTCTCCTCTCACCGTCGCTCACTCTCCTCTCTTCCCCTCTCCCCCAGGCGCGCGACCGTGGAAGAGGTGGATGAGGTGGTGATGCCGTGGAGATGACCAGGAGCATGATGGCTCGAGAATCGGGGCGTGGCGTTGGCACGATCCCATTCCATGGATTCGAATTGCCGACGTGGTTCGTGTGATGGTTTTTGGAGTGGATTTGGCCTTTTCGGCGCGCGAGATCTTCAGTGGAGGTAGGGGGATGGATACTCTACTTGTTTCCTGCATTCCCTCGCGATTTCAAGCCGATTGGCGTGAGTATGAGTGGGTTTTCCATGTTTGGGCAAAAATGCATGTTCCGGGGGTGTGAGTCAAAATCGCCGTTCTAGACGATGATTTTTAGTTTAAATGGTAAAACTCAAACCCCTGGAATGTCGGGATTCGATTCCCGTCAGTTTGGCTCCATTTGCTCGCGGTTTGGGGCCAGTAGGAGGCCGGATGCCCATGTGAGCCGTTCTGGGTTGATTTAAGGAAATCACCCGTTTTGATGCCATTTTGTGGTGTTGAACCCCCTCCTTGTGGGTATACTAAATAGATTTTGATGATGACCAAACACTATATTTTTGTGTGAATTGAAATTGAGTTGTTCCAACGTGAAAAGCTTTGGAAATGCACATCCTTAATGTAGACTTGGAGCTTTTGGAGGTACAAGAGTAACTTCATCTGGTAAGACTTTTGAACGTAAATTACAATGCTAAATCTAATTCAAAATGTATGTCTTTACAGGGCAAGGAACGTGCTTAAGGAACTCGAGGACGGTTGGTCCGTTGGTGAGATCGACTTCAACATATTGACTTTTGACTCTGTGGTTTGAAGTTCATTATTTTGATCTCAAGGGTTAAATTGGTTTAGAACTTATCTAAGCTTAAATGGTTTGAGTTTCATTCCCTCTCATGTTTTAAAAACCATCTTGAAACCCCTAGACTTGTTCTTGGACTTAGTGGGTTTTTCAATCAACCTTTTGGATGTTCTGGAATAAGGGTCGACCCATTGGGTCGACCCCTAGGTCCCCTGGTTCTGTAAACTTGGGTTTTTGGTCTCCAGCTGAAAGGGTCGACCCATTAGGTCGACCCCCAGCCGCAAGGGTCGACCCCAAGGGTCGACCCCTGGTAACTTATTTTAAAACCCGGCGGGTTCCTTCACCATACCTGCAAGGGTCGACCCATTCACTCGAGGGTCGACCCCAAGGGTCGACCCCTGAACACTCATTTCCAAACCCGCACGGACAACCCCTGAGGGTCAACCCCAAGGGTCGATCCATTGGCCCAGAAACCTTAAAACCCTCACGAGGGTCGACCCCAAGGGTCGACCCTTTCAGTCTCGAACCCGAGCCGTGATTTTTGACTTGTGTGCACATGCACCAAGAGTTATACCAATCGAACCTAACCTCCCTAAATCGTTCCAGGAATTGTGGATCTAGTCTCTAGGTTGTCTTTAAACGTTTCAAAATTTATATATATACATCTTATTGGGGTATGAAACCCTAAGTAGCAAGAGGCATCTAGAGTGTGTTATTTTTCTAACCCTTGTGAGTGCAGGTTCGCAGCAGCAGCTCCAGGGGCTTCTTCCACCTTGTTCTGACCCTGAAAGTGAAGGGAGGAAGCTTGAATCAAGCCTCTACATCATCCCCAACAGCAAGCTACGTGGGATATCAAAGCTGCAACCTTGCTTGTGCGACATAGCTTCATTCTTCCTCAAGGATCGATCTTCCTCCTGCAGAAGCATTCAATTACCTTCAAAGAAGTGAAAGGGGGAGCCTCAACCACGATAAACAATTCTTCACTCTCCATTTTCTGAATCCTTTGCTTGAGCTTGTGCATGTGTTATATATCTTAAATCAGATTCTTGTGTGTGGTGTTCGTGATCGGAAACACGAACGTGTGTGTGTGTGTATGTATGTTTGGTAGCCCAGATCGGGTGCCGCGTGTGTGTGTGTTTGCTGTTCTACACAGCGTGTGTGTGTGGCTCACTTTATAGTGGAGTCTTAATCCTCACGTGTGAGGGGTGGACGTAGGGGACACGGTAGTGTACCCGAACCACCTAAAAACTCCGTGTGTTACTTGTGGTTTGTTTTTCTAGATTCATTATCGAGTGGACTTCACGGTGAGTTGAGCGTACACCATTTCATTTATCAAACACCCACCTTTATCTACAAGCATTCAAGTGAGATCATGATCGAGTAAGGTCTAGTGCTTATATGTTTACTTATCATTATTTTCCTTGGAAGAAATTTTAATTGGCCAATTAATTCACCCCTCCCCTCTTGATTGTCACCGTTTGGGACTCAACAATTGGTATCAGAGCTTTGGTCTCTGTTTCACTCGACCACACGGTTGTAGAGTAGATTCCTCCTTATGGCAAACAAGGGGATGATGCCCGAAGGGCATTCGATCCAAAGACCCCCGTTCTTTGATGGATCAAACTACCCTTATTGGAAGAACAGAATGTATGTTTTTCTACGAGCCCAAGACAATGACGTGTGGCGCGTCATAAGCAAGGGTCCGTATACTCTGTCTCAAAATGAGGATGAGTGGGATGATGAGGATATAAAGAAGTGTTCAGCAAATTTTAAAGCCATGAATATAATACAATGTGCCATTCATCCTAATGAATACTCACGTATTTCCATGTGTTCTTCTGCGCAGGAGATGTGGAACAAGCTGTGGTTGATCTATGAAGGAACATCGGAAGTAAAGGAAACCAAGGCGAATCTGCTAGTCCGGGATTATGAGTTATTTATGATGAAACCAGAAGAGTCCATTTTTGATATGTTTGCAAGATTGATAGAAATTACGAATGGATTAAAGGGTCTTGGTAAAGAGTATTTCGACAAGGAACTCGTCAGAAAGGTACTGAGATCCTTGTCATCACAATGGCACACAAAGGCCACTGTAATCGAGGACTCAAAGGATCTCAACACTTTAAAATTGGACGAGCTAATTGGCTCCTTGATGACTTACGAAATCAACATCAAGAGGAGCGAGGAGGACCATAAAAAGAAGAAGGTAGTCACACCTTTGGCTCTAAAAGTGAATCCACAAGAATCAGAGGACAGTGATAATGATTCCACCGGCAACACCGAAGATGAGGAGTTGGTTGCCATGATCACAAGAAGAGCAAGAAGATTCGTCAAAGGAACAAGAAAGTTCGACAGCCAATTCAGAAAAGGACCAAGGAAGCAAGGTCCTAATAGAGGTGAAAGTAGCAAGAAGGAAGAAGTTATTTGCTACGAATGCAAGAAACCCGGTCATATGCGGGGTGAGTGCCCCGATCTGATGAAAAAGTTCAAGAAAGGAAGGTTCAAGAAGCCAAAGGCCATGGTGGCCACATGGAGTGATGAAGATGAGGAAGAGTCGGCTAATGAAGATGAACTGGATGAGCTGGTTCAGAATTTATGTTTCATGGCAAATGAAGACGACGCCAATGAGGTAAATTCTGAAACCGAATCTCTTACATGTGAACAATGGCAGATTGCTTATGAGTCTGTGTATGAAAAATGCAAAAAATTCAGATCTGAAAATATAAATCTGAAAAAGAAAATTGATCATTTTGTGCATGTTGCAAAGTCTTGTGAAAATTGTCATGTGTTGAAATCTGAAACTGAGAAGTTGATAAATGAGAAAGAAATTCTTGTGTCCAAAAATGAATTACTTGAAGAAGAGATTTCATGCATGAGAGAGGAGCAATTCACTCTAAGTAAAATGCATGATGATTTGAAAAATAATCTGGAACAAGAAAAGCTTGAAAGCATGGCATGCAATCAAGCAAAAGAAAAGGTCAAAAATCAAGTCCATTCTCTAATACATGAAAATCATGAGTTGAAGGATGCTATTGCCATTTTTGAAAAAGGAAAAACTTTACAATCTGAAAAACATTCAACTCATATGCCTCCCAGAAGTTCATCTCCATCCACGTCAAAAACTCATGTGCATAATTCATTCCTGAATAAAGGAACGAAAAGAAACAGGGATAGAGCCATTACATGCTTTTATTGTGGAAGATTAGGCCATGACATGTATGATTGCAGAATTCTGAAATTTGATGATGAAAGCTTTGCTAGAATGAGAAATAGATCATACACATTTCATGTTTCTAACCATCATGGACCCAAGCTTACTTTGGTACCAAAATCTGCATAAGTACATTTGTTGTGATCGCAGGTCTGCTTGAGAGTTCAAAGGAATAGGTGGTATTTGGACAGTGGATGCTCGCGGCACATGACGGGAAACAAAGAATTATTTGTGGACCTGCATGAAAAGGATGGTGGAACAGTGGCATTTGGTGGTAAGGACAAAGGAAAAATTATCGGAGAAGGTAAGATAGGTAAGAATCAAAATCATGCCATTGAGAATGTCTTGCTTGTGAAAGGGTTGCATCATAATCTTTTGAGTATAAGTCAACTTTGTGATAAAGGATGCAACGTGATTTTTGATTCTAACTACTGCACCGTTGTGAATAAAAATACTCATGAGATAAAGTTCATTGGTCTTAGACATAACAATGTATATATGATTGATTTGGATGAACCCTCTCATAAAAATCTGTGTTTGGTTGCAAGGAATAATGATGATGCTTGACTTTGGCATCGCCGACTTGGGCATGCTAGTTTTAATGTTTTGCTAAAACTGTCTCGAAATGATTTGGTTGTTGGATTGCCTAAGCTGAAGGTTACTGATGAAGGAGTCTGTGGGGCGTGCAGCATGGGTAAGCAAACAAGGACATCATTCAAGTGCAAGAATGATAACCACACCAAGGCCCCTTGAGTTAATCCACATTGACCTATTTGGACCAAACAGAACACATAGCTTGGGTGGTAAATTGTATGGCTTTGTCATTGTGGATGATTACTAAAGATTTTGTTGGGTTTACTTCCTTTCACATAAAAATGATGCCCTGACAGAATTTGAAGTATTTTGCAGGGTAGTCCAAAATGAAAAGGGGTGTTGCATCAAGGCCATGCGGAGCGATCACGGTAAGGAATTTGATAACCATGAGTTCAGCAACTTTTGCAGGGCTCAAGGCTATACGCATGACTTCTCCGCACCAAGAACTCCCGAACAGAATGGTGTTGTTGAAAGGAAGAACATGACGTTAATTGAGATGGCAAGAACCATGCTAAACGAGAATAATTTGCCGAGGTACTTTTGGGCTGAAGCAGTGAACACTGCTTGCTACATTGTCAATCGCGCCATGGTAAGACCACTGTTAAAGAAAACCCCTTATGAGTTGTACCGAGGTAAGAAGCCAAACATTTCTTATCTTAGACTGTTAGGCTCAGTTTGTTACATTCACAATAATGGTAAGGTGGACCTGGCTAAATTTGACCCCAAAAGTGACAAAGGTATATTTCTTGGATACTCTCTTAGCTCAAGAGCTTATCGAGTGTATAACTTGAGAACTCTTGTAGTTGAGGAAAGCCCCCATGTCATCATTGATGAATCATCTTTTAAAAGCACTAATGAAAAATCTGTTTTACAGGACGATGAATTGAATGACAGTAATATCAAGATGATGGAAGGAAAAACTAAAAAACAAGAAGTAAAAGAACCACAAGAAGATGATCGATGCAAATCCGAAAGATCAGTTGGAACAGCAGCTTTCATTCTTCCAAGGTAATGGACTTTCGAAAAGGACCATCCACCGGAGAATGTGATCGGCAATGTTGAAGATGGAACAAGAACACGAGCCTCTTTCAGGGAATTTGAAAATCAGGACTATATTACTTTGCTTTCCCAGTTTGAACCTCACTCTATTGAAGAGGCCTTGAAGGATGAGTCTTGGATCATGGCTATGCAAGAAGAACTACACCAGTTCCAAAGGAACAAAGTATGGTTCCTCGTGCCATGTCCTAGAAACTACTCAGTGATCGGAACAAAGTAGGTTTTTCGAAACAAAACAAACGATCAAGGAGTGGTAACTAGGAATAAGGCCAGGTTAGTAGCTAAAGGCTATAGCCAAGAGCTTGGGATTGACTTTGATGAGTCTTTTGCTCCCGTAGCAAGACTCGAGGCAGTGAGAGTTTTATTAGCATTTGCATGTTGCAACAACATTAAACTATTTCAAATGGATGTTAAGAGTGCATTTTTGAATGGCTATATCAAGGAGGAAGTGTATGTGGAGCAACCATCGAGATTTGAGGACACGAAGCATCCAGACCATGTGTACAAGCTAGACAAGGCACTCTACGGTCTGAAACAAGCACCCCGGGCATGGTATGAACGGTTAAGTGATTTCCTCATTCAAAATGGATTCAAACAAGGTAATGTTGATCAAACCCTTTTCACAAAGTTGAACTGTAAGGAAATCTTAATTGTTCAAGTTTACGTGGATGATATTATTTTTGGCTCCACCAAAGATGCTCTCAGCAAAGACTTTGCCAAATTGATGTAAAGTGAGTTTGAAATGAGTCTTATGGGAGAGCTGGCATTCTTCTTGGGATTGCAGGTCATACAAATGGCTGATGGTATGTTCATACATCAGAAGAAGTATGCATTGGAGTTGTTGAAAAAGTTCAACTTGACCTCTACCAAACCACAACCAACTCCCATGTCCACCTCAATAAAAATTGATCAAGATGAATCAGGTAAATCCGTAGATCAAAAACTCTTCAGGAGCATGATAGGTTCCTTGTTGTATTTAACTGCCAGCAGGCTCGACATTCAATTTGCTGCGTGTTTGTGTGCACGATTTCAGTCCAATCCAAAAGAATCACACATGTCGGCTGTTAAACGAATTTTCAGATATATTGCTGGTTCAAGTAATTTAGGATTGTGGTTTCTGCGTAATTCGAGTCTTGATTTAATTGCTTATTCCGATGCCGATTATGCGGGTTGTAAAGTGGATCGAAAAAGTACTAGCGGATATTGCCAATTTCTTGGAGGATGCGTGGTCTCATGGGCCTCCAAGAAACAAAACTCAGTGGCTCTATCAACCGCCGAAGCCGAATATGTGGCTGTCGGGAGTTGCGTTGCCCAAGTGCTATGGATCCAACAACAGATGATTGATTATGGCATTTCCTTCAAAAACACTTCCATCTTGTGTGACAACACTTCAGCCATAAACTTGTCAAAGAACCCAGTCCATCACTCTCGCACAAAGCATATTGAGATTAGACATCATTTTCTCAGGAATCATGTGAGCAAGGGTGATGTAGAAATCAGGTTCATTGAAACAGACCAACAAATTGTCGACATTTTCACCAAACCTCTAAGTGAAGATAAATTCACAACATTTAGGAGAGAATTAGGGGTTTGTAGGATAGACGAGTCTGAGTCTTGATCAGTTGCATATCTATGTATATACGTCAAAGCATAGCATGCATTTGCATTAGTATGGTGCATAGTTGAATTTCCCCTTGTCATGCATGTGCATTATGATTGCTTGAAAAACAAAAAAATGTATATTTATGTATGAAAAATCATGATTGCATGTCTTGCATGTCTTTTATTTATAGAATACAACCATGTCATTGTAATTTCTATGGCCGATATTTCCTTGAGTTCTTTAAATGCCAGCAAGAGAGCATAATCCCTCAAAATATGAAATTTGGAGACGTTAGATTATGAACGTCAACTATGATCCTAGATCTTCTTGAAACAAGTTCTCCAATGCATTAACCTATAAAACAACTCCAATTCCTTGATTCCAACATGATATTATCATTGGGGATTCGAGCCACATCATTTTTTTCCTTCCCTTTCACTTAAATATTTTTTGGTGAAAAACAGTGGAAGGGTCAACCCCAAGGGTCGACCCACGCAGAAGGGACGACCCCAAGGGTCGACCCTCGCGATAGAGGATCCTGTCTGGGGCCGGGGTGAAAGGGGTCGACCCATTGGGTCGACCCGTTACGGTCGGGTGGCGTCCGCCGCATCCGAACCGCCCTAAAAAGGGGTGGAAACCCTATGTTTCCCCCTTCCCATCTCCTAAAACCCCCAAAGCCCCCTTCTAGCCCTAGCCACCACTCCTTTCATGCCCTCAAATCCCCTCTTGGCACCCACATGCTCAAGCCCTAGCCGCGGCTCTCTCGGTGGTGTCCCGCGCACAAATCCTTCCGAGCGATTCCAACGCATCTTCCTTGAGCTTCACTCCCACTGAGGTATGTTCTTGATGTGTGGAGGATCATAAATCTATGTGGATAGCCTTCCTCTCTCGTTGAACCATCTAGATCTACACCCTCATCAACCAGTTCCTTCAGTCTATGTTTAGATGGCCCCAAAGAGGCGTTCTTCTCGCAGCGGAGGGGAGTCTAGTGCGGCCATGGCACGTCGTGGTAGGGAGGCCGCATACGGCAGAGGATCTGCGCCTTCGAGCAAGGTCTTGGACAGAAAGGTACTCCGACCTCGAGCGGTATCATTTGCCAACCTTAACCGCCATCTTCCGAGTTTAGTGGATGTTCTTTGCAGTCAGCCAAATTTAGACTTCTTCATGTCTGAACATCGACGCATTTATCCGAATTTGGTGCATCAATTTTATAGCAACTTAACCATGTCTGGGGAGCATCTGATTACTGTGGTAAATGGCAAACGGGTTATACTCTCCACAGAATTTTTAGGAGTGGCATTTAATATCCCTCATGAAGGCTTTACATTTGGAGATATTGTGGTTCCTGAAGAAACTATTTATCAAATGATGACATCTGAAGAAAAAGGTGAAAATTCTCTTGCTGGGTTAAACGCCAATCATTTTCCTCCCCTGCAGCATATATTACACAGGATGATCACTACTATCCTGCTCCCAAGAGGAGGCGGCCTTGACAAAGTGACAGAGATCCATATGTTCTTATTTTACTATCTCTTGGGTGGTATTCCAGTTAATTTCCCAGCTATGTTTTTAGCACATATGTGTAACAACATGAAGCACAAGAATAGAACTCTTCCATATGCCGTCGCACTTTCTGCTATATTTACACACATGGACATAAACCTCTCCAAAGAATCTTCGCAAACCATTAGAGAGGCTGATATATTTACTGTTCATTCTATTTGTCATAATATGGGCTATGAACTGCGAGATGGTAACTTGGTCCGGACATTGAAAAGTGCTGTACATGAAATCAGTTCTGAGGAGGAGGATGACGATGATGCACAGGCCGGTGTGCAACAGCCACATATTCCTATTGAGGACATGCCTTCCGAGGCGGTTCAGCTGCTCATGGACCGTTTGGATACTATTGATGATCGTTTAGACAATTATGGGGAGACTATGGAGGCTATGCAACATGCTCTCGCTGATCTGAAGCTATCTCATCAAGAGCACTCTCAGTATGTTACTAATACTTTGGTTAATCAATCCCACATGCTTGAAGAAGTCTTGGAGTATATTAGGCGTCCGCCAAGCTCACCGACTCCGGATGATGATTAGACGGCTATGCTCTTGCAGAATGGCACACTTCCTTTCCCTTGTCACCCCCTCCTTTTTGATGATGTCAAAGGGGGAGAAATCTTGTACTATATGTGTGCCCAGGTAATCGGCTACTTATTTTTTATGTGTGTGTTGTGTGCTTGTATGCATGTGTGATTTCATCATATTTCTGTTCATTAGCAATGTTGCATTTAAGTTTTGTTGCATTTCAGTTTGCATTTAAGTTGTGTTCAGTTGCATCTCATGCATTGCATCTTGTAATTTGCCCTTGAACTCAGACCTTGTTTACATTTAATCTGTGTTGTCAGCAAAGTACTTTGGAACGTGTTTTTGTTCATCAATCTCACATCGTTGGCTGGTCTTGTATTTCACTATTATAATACTTCTTGAGCAATTCATGTGATGCATGAAGAGTTGAACAATGCTTCTTGTGTTTTACTCTTATATGAAGGTTTAAGGTGGAATTCAATGTAAATGCTAAATCTTTTTGAAGTCATATGTTTATGTAAGGCATGTAGTATTTTGTCATCATCAAAAAGGGGGAGATTGTTGAACCCCCTCCTTGTGGGTATACTAAATAGATTTTGATGATGACCAAACACTATATTTTTGTGTGAATTGAAATTGAGTTATTCCAACATGAAAAGCTTTGGAAATGCACATCCTTGATGTAGACTTGGAGCTTTTGGAGGTACATGAGTAACTTCATCTGGTAAGGCTTTTGAACGTAAATTACAATGCTAAATCTAATTCAGAATGTATGTCTTTACAGGGCAAGGAATGTGCTTAAGGAACTCGAGGACGGTTGGTCCGTTGGTGAGATCGACTTCAACATATTGACTTTTGACTGTGTGGTTTGAAGTTCATTATTTTGATCTCAAGGGTTAAATTGGTTTAGAACTTATCTATGTTTAAATGGTTTGAGTTTCATTCCCTCTCATGTTTTAAAAACCATCTTGAAACCCCTAGACTTGTTCTTGGACTTAGTGGGTTTTTCAATCAACCTTTTGGATGTTCTGGAACAAGGGTCGACCCATTGGGTCGACCCCTAGGTCCCCTGGTTCTGTAAACTTGGGTTTTTGGTCTCCAGCTGAAAGGGTCGACCCATTAGGTCGACCCCCAGCCGCAAGGGTCGACCCCAAGGGTCGACCCCTGATAACTTATTTTAAAACCCGGCGGGTTCCTTCACCATACCTGCAAGGGTCGACCCCAAGGGTCGACCCATTCACTCGAGGGTCGACCCCAAGGGTCGACCCCAAGGGTCGACCCCTGAAAACTCATTTCCAAACCCGCACGGACAACTCCCAAGGGTCGACCCCAAGGGTCGACCCATTGGCCCAGAAACCTTAAGACCCTCACGAGAGTCGACCCCAAGGGTCGACCCTTTCAGTCTCGAACCCGAGCCGTGATTTTTGACTTGCGTGCACATGCACCAAGAGTCATACCAATCGAACCTAACCTCCCTAAATCATTCCAAGAATTATGGATCTGGTCTCTAGGGTGTCTTTGAACGTTCCAAACTTTATATATACATCTTATTGGGGTATGAAACCCTAAGTAGCAAGAGGCATCTAGAGTGTGTTATTTTTCTAACCCTTGTGAGTGCAGGTTCGCAGCAGCAGCTCCAGGGGCTTCTTCCACCTTGTTCTGACCCTGAAAGTGAAGGGAGGAAGCTTGAATCAAGCCTCAACATCATCCCCAACAGCAAGCTGCGTGGGATATCAAAGCTGCAACCTTGCTTGTGCGACATAGCTTCATTCTTCCTCAAGGATCGATCTTCTTCCTGCAGAAGCATTCAATTACCTTCAAAGAAGTGAAAGGGGGAGCCTCAACCACGATAAACAATTCTTCACTCTCCATTTTCTGAATCCTTTGCTTGAGCTTGTGCATTTGTTGTATATCTTAAATCAGATTCTTGTGTGTGGTGTTCGTGATCGGAAACACGAACGTGCGTGTGTGTATGTATGTTTGGTAGCCCAGATCGGGTGCCGCGTGTGTGTGTGTTTGCTGTTCTACACAGCGTGTGTGTGTGGCTCACTTCATAGTGGAGTCTTAATCCTCACGTGTGAGGGGTGGACGTAGGGGACACGGCAGTGTACTCGAACCACCTAAAAACTCTGTGTGTTACTTGTGGTTTGTTTTTCTAGATTCATTATCGAGTGGGCTTCACGGTGAGTTGAGCGTACACCATTTCATTTATCAAACACCCACCTTTATCTACAAGCATTCAAGTGAGATCATGATCGAGTAAGGTCTAGTGCTTATATATTTACTTATCATTGTTTTCCTTGGAAGAAATTTTAATTGGCCAATCAATTCACCCCTTCCCTCTTGATTGCCACCGTTTGGGACTCAACATGTGGTTTTCTGCATCCCTTCCGGCTTGTGGAAGGTTGGTGTTGAGTCTGTGGATGTTTCCTCATCGTTCTGGGATGATTGGGGTGTGGAACGGTCGGGTGTTGTGAAGTTCTATGATTTTTGCACCGGAGTGAAGTAGTGATCGTACTAGAGACCGCTACTTGATAAGGCGACCCTGGGAGGACCGCCATCTGTAAGAGATGGTCCTTGGGAGACCGTCATCTGGTTCTTAGGAGTTTTTATGTCAATTTTAGGTTGCGGTCTTGCGATCGACCGCAACTTGGTAGTGGCGGCCCTTGGGAGACCGCCATTTGGCTGTTTAAGTCAGTTTAGGTCGGTTCCTAGTTGCGGCCTCGCGACTGACTGCCTCCTTGAAGTGACGGTCAGGCTAGAACCGCAACAAGGATGGATTATCATGTGTTTTTTGAGGTAGTCTAGAGATGCCAGTCTCGCCAGGACCGCCACCTTCAAGAGGTGGCCACAGGGAGATCGCCCTCTACAAGAGGCGGCCTTGGCAAGACCGCCTCCTGCCTATTCATGTCTACAAGTGGCGGGCCTTTTGAGACCGCCACCTGCCTAGGCTGTGTGGTAGCGGCTAGAAAGATGACCGCCACCTGCCCAGAGTATTCCTTTTCAACGGTTTGGCTTCCGGTTGGTTTGGCTTCGACCCTTTGGTCAGCCCTTAGTTCCGCGGATGTCTTGGACCTCCTATGAGGGCTGTGACCGCATTATTGGGTCTCCGAAATTGCCATGATATTGAGTAGTGTGCCGCGTTGTTTCGAGAGTCATTATGATCTCCGGTCAACCTGGTTGTGACCCAGTGGTTGACATGACCTCGCGAATGTCTCGGTTGTCCCGTGGAGATCGAGACTGTGTTTTGAACGCTTGGAGATATCATATTATCTCGTCTTGCGTGCCAATGTGGTTTGAGGGCTCGGGTGATCTCTCATGTTCCGTGTTTCTCGTTATGCAGAATTGTGAGTTCGATAAGCAGCAAAGGGGTCGAGGACTTTCGATTGTTAAATGGATCTGGCTATCATGTGCCGCTTTCATGATGTTTTACTGTGGTCTTGACTTAGGGACTAGGCTGATTGGCGGCATGTTACCGCTTTATGCAGCGATCTTGACCCGAGTCTTGTGACTCAAGGATCGTTGTTTTAGTAGGTCTAGTTGGCTGTCCTGAGTCTGGTAGCTGTGTACTGCTTTGTGTTCTGTGGTACTTGTGACAGGTACGCATTAGCCTGTCTGTACTTTGATATTCATGTTTGAGAGTCTCTGTGTCTAGTGAGCCTCCACTAGTCGTAGCCTGACAACAAGTTGTGTCAGCCCACCTGGGAGTGGTGGCGAGGCAGTTCCCGGTAGAGATGATTTTTAGGTTGGTTGCCGTGGGCCCCTTTGTCTAGCCGTTAGAGTCCGACGGGAGGGGAAAACCAGCTAGAGGCCTGGCTCAAGACATTGAGCTTGTGTGTGCACACGTGGTCAGGGGCGTTGGACCACCGCTGACGGGCGTGACCCTGACTAGTCACTCGTTACTGTTGTTCCTTGGTTACTTGTACGGTGTCTCAGTTACCGCGTTTGAAGTGAGTGGGAGATACCCGAGACGCAGTGTAAGACATCAATGTACACATCTGACTTTTCTTCTAGTGAGAAGGTATTTCTATCACATGACAGATAGATCTTGTGGCTCTTGTGGTTCTCGTGAACCGTGAGCCTTTGTGCTTCTCTTGATCTGTGATTTTGTGTCCTTTCGACACTGAGGTCTAGGGTACTGGTAGAGGGTTACCATGGTTCTACCCGTAGACAATGTAAGGTGCACAACAACGGAGTCATGACCGTACCTTAGGCCATGTAGGTATTAGTGGGGCCTTTATCTATTTCCATAGGCCTTCACGATAGAGTTTCGTGGTTTATCGATGGTTCGACAACTCCCGACTTTGTGAGATCGGGGCTTGTTCTTCGGTTTCCGTTGGGAATAGTTTAGAGGGCCGAGGTTCTATCGGCTGCCGTGTTTCTGTGTAGTACGGCTGTTCTCCTCTTTACTCTTTCTGTTGCTACTCCTGCTACTGCTTTTGTTGCTTAGCACTGCTGTTTCTGCGTTTATTTTGTGGTAGGGATCGGCGGGACCCCTACTGAGCCAGTGAGATGAGGCTCACCCTTGACTTTTCAGGTGTAGTTGTTCTTCCTCGTGCTTCGGAGGTGTAGTGCCGTGGTTCTTAGTTACTAGCTTTCCCAGTGTCGGGCTTCCTCCGACTTGAGAGTACGCTTCTCTTTTCTGTTAGACTGTACTTTTCTTTGGACTGGACTCTGTAACTTTAATTGTTTAATTAAAAATGTAATTTTATTTCTATTAATTTTGTTGTATAAATATTGTTTTGATGATGTCTCACTATAAGTCATTGGTCATTTAATTTTGAAACTCATGAAACACCTTTTTTTGAATGACTAGGTATCAAGTGTATAAAGAAGGTCGATTCATCAAAGCAGTGTCGACCTCAAATCCTCAGGTGGTCAACCTCAAGTCCTCACAGAAGCCGTTGTAGTAGATCGTCACTAGGGTAGTGTCGACCTTAGTCTCTCAGAGTGTCGACCTCAGACCCTCACAGCAAGCAGTTCACCTGCTGCTCTTCAGAGCTGCCCCGACCTCATCTCACACTGCTCCGACATCAGTTACAAGGTTCGAGCAGGTCATTAAGACAGGTCAACACTTCTTTCTCAGAAGGTCGACCTCAGGCCCACTCCAGAAATCGTTATGATGGGCAATCTTTTAAGACAGGTTGACACTACTTTCATAGGAGGTCAACCTCAAGCTTATTCCAGAAGCCGTTGTAATCGCACCTTTTCAAAGTAGTGTCGACCTCACCTTCTCAACAGGTTGACCTCACTAAAGGGAATACTCAAAAGTCTTCAGACAGATCTATCTCTTGGAAAATCATACAGAGGGCAAAAAGGTCCGATGTAAACCTCTGAAAACTTGGTTTTTGAGGGCTGGAAGAGATTCCTAGGAACTCCCAAATGTCCCTATCATCATAAGTGTCCAGTGGAACACTTTACTCCAGATATCTGTCAGTATAATACCTTGGAAAATTCTCTCTCACTGCCAGTTCTGTCCCCTGTGCTAGCCAGCCAGGATTGTGTCTGAAGGAAGAACATCTCTGGAAAAAGGACGTCCCCTCTGCTAACAGAAATTAACGTTCTGTTGGTTTCCTTGGTCAAATCCTTTGTTTATTTTAGCTATGCAAAACTACAAGAGAAATGGAGGGAAAATCTTCTGCTTCTTATGGCCTATAAATTGGATGGCCTTCTCTTGCTTGAAGCTGCTGATGGAGTTCTAAGTTGGCTTACAGGAAGAGCAGAACGTGGAAAAGAGAGAAAAGAGAAGAGAAAGGAGTGCCTGCTCAGACTTTCATCAGAGAGAAAGGTGAAGGATCCACAGCCATCAAGCCAGCCCTGGTTCCCTTGCTTCATTATTTGAGCACCGCCGTTTGTAGTGCTTCTTCGCTCAAGACTGCTATAGTTGTAGCTTCTTATTTTTGGTTTCTTGTGTGCCTTTGTCTTTCAACAACAAATCACCTTGTATGTAGGGTACTGTCACCGTGTAGCTGCAGTTGTAGTGTGTGTGTGTGTCTGGTTTCTTGCTATGTTTTATTTCTTTCTTGTGAGATCTCTTTCCCGTGTGCTTTGAGGACTTGTCCTCGTGTGTGTGTGTGCGTGTGTGTGTGTTGGGGGTAGTCCCCGTGTTCAGCTGGTCTTCAGCGTGTGTGTGTTTCTTTTAGCCAAAGAGTGGAACTCTCACCGTGTTGGTGAGGGGTGGACGTAGGTGTACCAGTGTGCAGCCAAATCACCTTAAAAAGCATTATGTTGTGGTTTGCTCTCCATATCTTTTATCCCCTCTTCTCAGGTGGCTTGTTGTGTCTAAGAGTTTCTCTGATCTTTTAGCTCTGTTAATCTTCCGTTTGACTTCGCTTGTGGTTACTACAGTGCTATCTTCCATAGCTTGTTTATAGATGTCAAAAATTTGGTATAAGATTTATTCACCCCCTCTAGATCCTCTCATACCGTCCAACAAATTTAACAGTCCTGATCATAGTGATTTAGTTATTTACTGCTTTATATGGAAGTTCAATGTACTCCACACACACCTTTCTTTCTCTTCGCAGCCTTACAGCTCTTGGGAGGCCTCTCAAGATCCAAGCGGTATCGGGTTTACCCGATATCCGGATGCTGGGTCGTCACACTTCGTTCCTAACCTTGTGGGATGGTTTTTAGACCATTCTAGAAGGGGAATCCATGTCTATTAGCCCCTCTCATGAGTATATAATATAGTGTTGTAAATTTGGGAGAGATGGTCTAAGGGTTTTTCTTGTTTTATGTGTACAGGAGAAGAAGGAGGCGAAATAAGAACGTAGGGATCCTTCAACCTCTTCTTCCACTGATTTCAACCCCTTAGGTCTAAGATCAAAGTGCTGGATCAACATCTACCTCAAATCTAGGAGCTGATGTGCCATCCTCTTCATCATAAAATCGAGATACAAGCGTTGGAGATTCAGATCTAAGTTTCAATCTCTTGACCTTCAACGAAGTGCAGTCTAGCGAGTTGCTCTACAAGAGAAAGAGAATTTCTACCCCCTCCTTTAATTTTTCTTGGTTGATTTTCATATGAACTTAAATTTTAGAGTGATTAGATCTTGTACATCCTTTGAATATTCCTGTCGATACACTGTGGTGTGTGTGTGAGCTACGTGTGAGCAGTTTTTTGTTGACATTGTGCTGCGATCTATGCAGTGTGTGGAGTTAAGCTACATCTTGTAGCGTGTGTGTGTTGGAGACGTAGTCTCCTTGGTTTGTAGGAGATTTTATCTCCGTTTGCTTCGTTTTGAAGTGTGTGAAGCCTCACCAAGTTTGTGAGGGGTGAACGTAGGCAGACGTGTAGGTTTGGTTGAACCACCTTAAAATTCCTTGTGTTCTGTGGTTTGCTTATTCACTCATTGTGTTATTTCATCAATATCATGTGTGACCAGTGAGTTTGAGACAACTCTTCTTATACAAGTTCATCTAATTCCATATCAAACTGAGAACTCATTTAATTTTAGTTTTGTTTGTGCGATTTGGGTTTAAACAATTCAACCCTGCTTCTTGTTTACTTTTGGTCTGGGCCAACACTGTAGGTGTCATGCATATGCTCGCCGAGTCAACCAGGTGGAGCACGATAATCTTGGCCACCACGACCCACCTACCAGGACTCCTGTCACCTCGAAGTGCCCATCGTCTTTTCAGACGAGGACTTGGCAGGTGTGACCACTCCACATTCTGATGCTCTAGTAGTTTCAACAACTATAAATCAATGTACTGTGCATCGAATTCTTGTAGATAACGGAAGTGGTCCGGACATCATTTCTTATGATTGTCATGTTCTGATGGGTGTCGATCTCTCTCGCATCACGCCACTGCACACACCCTGTTTAGTTTCACTGGCTCTACGTTTTACCCTGAGGGGCGGATCTCCCTTCCGATCACTTTTGGAACCACCCCAAAGGACGTGACCTTCATGGCCATCTTCACGGTCATGCAAGGCATGACCGGCTACAATTCCATAAAGAATTCTAGGGGTGCTGAAAGGAGTTCCCTCATTGTACCATAAGAAGTTGAAGTTCCTCACTCCCCACGGAGTGGGAGAGGTCCGTAGAGGCCAGGGGGAATCTTATCGGTGCTACTTGGTCTCCACCAAGGCGAGGAATGTGGAAAATGCCCCACCAGAGAAGAAGGCCAGGATGGATGAACCTTGACCAAGCTGGAGCACGCCAATAGAAGACTTATTCCTCATCCAAGTGGGCGAGAACTCCAACCGCTCCTTGCGAATTGGCTCGCTACTCTCTAAGAAGGAGAAGAAGACATACAAGTACTTCCTGACAGCAAACTAGGACATGTTGGCCTGGTTTGAGGATGAGCTCCCCGACATTCCTCCTAAGGTGATTACCCACCAACTCAAATTATATCCTAAATGCCGCATGGTTCAACAATGCAGACCATGATGTAACCCCGAGTGATAAGCAATTATTTGAGAGCAAGTGAGCGAGAAGCTGTGCTCAGGATTGCTCAGACCTACCTAGTATCTAGACTTGGTCCCCAAAAGCAATGGGAAATGATGAATGTGCGTCGATTATACCGATCTCAAAAAAGTCACTCCCAACGACAGCTTCTCAATGTTGCAGATCAACCAGCTGGTCGATGCGATGGTCGGACATGAGATGTTGAGTTTCCTAGACGCCTACTTAGGATACCACCAGATTAGCATGTACGGGCCCGACCAGGATAAGACCGCTTTCATCATCGACCACGGCTTATACTGCTACACCAAGATGCCCTTTGGTTTGAAGAATGCAAGAGTCATGTACCAACGTCTCGTCAACTACATGTTCGACTCCCAGATCGATCACAACATGGAGGTGTATATCGACGACATGCTTGTCATAAGCCTGTGTGCGACCAACCATCTGGAAGACTTAGCGGAGATGTTCACCACCTTGCGTTGATACAACATGAAGCTCAACCTAAACAAGTGCACATTTGGGGTGAAGTCGGGCAAGTTCCTTGGGTTCCTAGTCACTCACCGAGGCATCGAAGCCAATCTAGAGCAGATCAAAGCCATGCTAGAGATGAAGAAACCCAAGCACTGAGGGACGTGCAGAATCTTATAGGCCGCATCGCCGCACTTAGTCGGTTCCTATCCATAGCTACTAAAAGGTGACTCCCATTCTTCCGGCTAATCAAATAGGCTAATAGGTCACTAGAGAAGAGAGGGCACATCGATTGGGATCAAGAGTGCTAGCAGGCCTTTGAGGATCTTAAAAGGTACCTCTTCTCACCACCGATTATCTCTAAACCCCTTCCCGACGAGCATCTATTCCTCTATTTTTCTGTGACGTCGAGCATGCTCAGTGCTATGATCACTTGAGAGGACGAGAGGGGTATGAAGCTGATATATTATGTAAGAAAAGCTCTCCAAGGGGCAGAGTTTCAATATTCGCATATTGACAATTTCAAGTTAGCTCTGGTGACAGCCGCATGTAAGCTACGACCGTATATCCTCTCTCACGCCATTGTGGTCCCAATCGACCAGCCCCTGCGTCAAGTCCTCCAAAACCCTGATTCGTCAAGGAGACTGGTAAAATGGGCCATAGAACTAGGGGAGTTCAGCATTAGCTTCCACCCAAGGACTGCCATCAAGGCCTAGGCCTTGGGGGATTTTGTCATCAAGTGCATGCTCCCGGACGAGGAAGGAGCCGCACCCTCATCATCGTCCTCCCGAGAGTTATACATGAATGGGTCTTCTTATGCGAGTGGAAGCGGAGCGGCCTTGGTCCTCTTGTTGCCAGATGGGATCGAGTTATAATACGCTCTATGCTTTAACTTCCCGACTACAAATAATGTAGCCGAGTACGAAACTCTACTTTTAGGCATCTGCATGGCCAAGCATCTTGGAGCTCTTCATCTCTAGGCCTACAACAATTCGTTGCTAGTCACCACCCAGGTTTGCGGGGAGTACGTGGCCTGAGACCTCGCCATGGCAAGGTACCTCCAAAAGATCAAAGATGTCTTTTCAGACCTCTCACATTTTGAGGTAGTACACATACTGAGGATGGAGGACACCCGAGTAGATGCCCTCCCTCGCCTAGCCTCATCCACGACACTGTCGAGATCTCAGTCAGTCTTAAGCAAAGAACTCTAGCATCCGAGCACTGAAGAACCCGACCCTTAGGTCAACACCATCGACTATGAGACATCTTGGATGGACCTCATCCTGGACTACCTTCATCGGAAACAACTCCCTGAGGATCGCTCGGAAGCTAGGCATATATAAGGTTGAGCGGCGCACTTCACCCTGGTAGATGGATGACTTTCCAGGCGTTCGTTGTCCTTACCACTCCTCAAGTGCCTGTTCCCCACTGAAGCCGAGCAAGGTATTTCTGAAGTCCACGAAGGGCATTGTGGTAGCCATGTCGGGGGATGAGCACTCCTCAGAAGCCTACTAAGCAAGGATATTGGTGGTCTACCTTGTTGCAACATTGTCTCAAGCATGTGCAGAGCTATGGCCAGTGTCAGAAATATGCCCACCTGCATCATCAGCCTGTGAAGCAACTCCACACCCTAATGGAGCCTCGCCCGTTTGCCCGGTGGGAAGTGGACATCTTCAGTCCCTTCCTAGAAGCTCAAGGGAGGAGGAAATTCCTCATCGTCGCCGTTAACTACTTCACCAAGTGGGTCGAGGTAGAACCCCTCACTAAGATCACGGGTGAGGCATCCTGGAAGTTCATCCTACACAACATCATCTTTCGATTTGGGATCCCATGCGTTCTCACAACAGACAACGGCTGATAGTTCGACAGTGCTGTCTTCCAAGAGAAGTGCTCAGAACTGAGAATTTGGAACCACTACCACTTAGTAGAACATCCCCAAGCTAATGGTCTAGTGGAGAATGCTAACATGACTCTCCTTCACTGCATCAAGACCTGCCTGCAACAAGATGGCGAGTCTTGGGTGGACACCATACTAAGCGTCCTGTGGACACACCATACTACTACCTGGGCGGCCACCGGGGAAACCCCATTTCATCTTGCATATGGAGCTGAGACAGTCATACCAGTGAAAATATCCTATCCAACTCTTAGGGTCAGTCAGTTCGACGAGGCACGAAATAACCAAACACTGCGGGAAAACCTGGACCAACTGACGAAAGATAGGGAGCACGCCCTAACCCAACTGGTCGCTTACCCACAATGACTGTCGCAGTACTACAATGCTTGAATCAATAAGTGCCTCATCTTCCCTAGGGACCTCATGCTATGTTGTGCTAGCATCATCGTCCTGCATGCAGCCGCGGGAAAATTGGCTCCAAATTGGGAAGGCTCATATAGGATTACAAAAGTGCTCGAAAAAGGGGCCTATAGGCTGTCCTCCCTCGATGGTTGAGAAATCCCCCGCACTTGGAACTTTGTAAATCTTAAGGCCTTCTATCAATAAAATAATAGATTGAATTACAATTTTGCCCTATTTCATCCCATCTCTAGTACTCACAGGGACTCTGGTGGCTTCGCGCTTCCAAGAGGCGTGCAAGAGTGTTCTCCTCTTTAGGAGGAAGATGTGCGTTGCCCTCGAAAATACAAAGGGTGGCTCTTACGCTTCCAAGAGGCGAGCAAAAGTCTTCTCCTCTTCAGGAGGAAGATGTACGCTCCCCTCAAAAATACAGAGGGTGGCTCTTACACTTCCAAGAGGTGAGCAGGAGACTCTTCTCCTCTTCAAGAGGAAGACGTATGCTCCCCTCCAAAACACTAAGGGTGGCGTTATGCTTCCAAGAGGCGAGACGTCTCCTCCTCTTTAGGAGAGATAAATACTCCCCTCTAAAATCGAAGATAGGTCATTCATGGTCCTCTTGGTTATGAGTACGACAGTGGACCATTGACTACTCCGCGGTAGTGCCTGACTAGCACTTCCGAGAGACCGGTACGTGAGCACCCTCTTCTTCAGGAGTGGGTTGAATACGACTATGATAGATGGAAATTTTCTTTTCTTTCTTTTTAAATAAATTCTTTTTGTTTGGGGTATTTGATATTTGTTTATTATTTCATGTGCACAGACGTGCTATTCACGAGGTGACAATTTATTCAGACTCCAAAGGCCCAAAGGTTGGAAGTTGCATGTATGTGCGCCGTCTGACCAATCAGACAAAAGGGGATATTGAGTCGCGACCCAAAATCCACCGTACCGTAAAGGCTACGATGTAAATTACATCTCCCCGAAAGGAGAAAACCCTTGATTAATCGTCAGGAGAAAGGGCCCTATGGCCTGAAGTTTATATTAATGTATGTATGAATATGCAGAGACTTTAGGGCAAAAGATGGGTAGAACTGGTCGTCCTACTTTGGGGCAAAAGCCTGAAACTAAGAATCCATGGCAGGTCTTTCTTCCCCGACCTGTGCACCCTTCAGCTGCTCGACAAAATGGGACATCTAAGAATCAATTTGAAATTCTTCTTCAGGCTGTGAAAATGTAGGAATTGGCAGATCCTAGTGTGAATTACCCTCTACAGGAAGAGAGCGATCAGGTCAAAACACACTTAGAAGGGGAGAATGATACAGTTAATCCTCCTGCTGAGGTCTCGGTTTTCACTTCAGCCAATGCTAATGCTGTGAGCAACATTCAGTTGACAAAGGGAGATAATGAAACTACTATGGACAAGATCTCTTTGTATTCATCATCGTTGGACAAGGGTGATGATATGGAGAACAAGGTTCATTGTGAAATCCCCTTATCTAATACCAACATTCTGAGGTCCTCAGTTCATTCCCCTCAAGCACAAGTTCAGAGCTCCAAGGAGATTAATCTTATCAGAAATACTGCTGTTTCTGATCTTGCCGAATCAGAGAATGCTCGGGTGATGATTCAGCACAATACTGGTCATATTAAAGATTCTCTAGATAGAGAAGTTTATGAAGTTTTAGCTATACCTGGTGATTTAATTAGTGATGTTCGCATCACTAGAGCTAAAGCCAAGGTTATAGCTGCCAACTCCTCCCCCTATGTCAATGATTGATTCTGCTCTTATTTGGAATGTTAGGGGTATGGGAAATAAGGCGACTGTTAGAAGTCTTGCCCAGTTAGTTAAAGTGCATAAAATCAGTCTGGTTGCTATTTCTGAGTCTCATATTGATTTTAGTCGTGCTAATAAAGTGGCTCATTGTTTCAATCTTCCCTCTATTATTGCAAACAATGGAGATACTTCTAATATTTGGTTATTCTATAATTCTGATATCAATCTGGAGATTATTGAGTTGCACCCTCAATTCATTACTATAGCTATTAAGGAGAAAGATTCTATTATTCTTTATTTCACTGCAGTCTATGCATCATGTAGCTCTAGCATACATAGAGATATGTTTGATGCACTTATGGATTTTAATTCTGATGAAGCTGTCCCCTGGGTGATTGGTGGTGATTTTAATTGTATCACATCTCTTGATGAAAAGATGGGTGGTTTGTTGGCTTCAGCCTCTTCTATGATAGATTTCCAAAGCTTCATTTCAGCTACTGGATTAATTGATGTTGGATTCACTGGTTCTCCCTTTACTTGGTCCAATAATCAGACAGGGGCTTCTCACATTCATGCAAGACTTGATAGAGTTCTATACAACACTAGCTGGATGAACTCCTGCCCACAGTTATTGGTTCAGCATCTGACTAGGGGGCCATCTGATCATGCTTCCTTATTATTAAACATGTGCCCCAGGAAATCATTGCCAGGGAGATACATTTTTCAACAAATGTGGATTACTCACCCAGATTTTAGGGAATTCATTCAAAGGCAGTGGAGCAAGTTTGATTCTCTCTGTCACCCTTTTCATTCTTTGTAGTATAAACTCAAAAAAGTAAAAGAGGCTCTGAAGCATTGGAACAAGGAGGTTTTTGGTGACATTCATATGGCTAAAAGGGATGCTGAGCTTCAACTACAATTATCTCAAGAAGTCTTTGACAACAATCCTTCTATTGAGAATCGGCTGAATCTATCTAAAGCTAATGCCGATATGAGATTGGCCCTTCATAGAGAAGAAATCTTCTGGTATCAAAAATCCAGAATCCAATGGCTTAAATACGGTGACCGGAACACTCAATTCATTCACAATTATACTAAAATCAGAAGACAAAGGGCCTTCATTCACAAACTATAGATTAATGGGGTCTGGGTAGATGATCAGTCTTCACTAATGAATGGAGCTCTGGATTATTTTAAATCTCTATTGTCATCTGAGGAGCATTCCATCAATGAGCAGATCCTGGAGTTCATTCCCAATTTGGTTTCGGACGACCAAAATATCTCCTTATGTTCTACCCCTACAGCTGATGAGATCAAAAGCATTATTTTTTATGCCTCAGGTAACAGTTCTCCTGGCCCTGATGGGTTCACTGGCTCTTTTTTTACCTCTTGCTGGGACATAGTTGGCAAGGATGTGGTAGATGATGTACAAAGCTTTTTTCAGGGATGGGGTCTCCCGAAGGGTGTTACATCCTCCATTTTATGCTTGATTCCCAAGATTAAAAACCCTTCTACTTTTACGAATTTTAGACCAATTAGTCTATGCAACTTCATTTACAAGGTGGTCTCTAAAGTCATAAGTAATAGACTGAGGTGCATCCTACCTTTGATAATATCAGAGCAACAAAGTGGTTTTGTCCAAGGCAGAAGTATCACTGAAAATTTTTTGCTGGCTAAGGAATTATTCATGGAATTAGATAGGCCATTGAGGGGCCATAATATTCTTATCAAACTTGATATGGCCAAAGCATACGAACGTATTGAATAGGACTTTATTCTTCATGTTCTGCAAAGGTTTGGTTTCTCACACAGATTTAAGTCTCTTATTGCTCAACTTCTGATGAATTGCTGGTTTTCCATTGCATTTAATGGCCAAGTTCATGGTTATTTTAAATCTACTCGGGGCGTTAGACAGGGTGATCCCCTAGCCCCTGCTCTTTTTATTCTGGCTGAAGAGGTGTTGAGCAGGGGTCTGTCTCAGCTTTTCAACTCTGGCTGTTGTCAGTTTTATCATGTTCCTCGCCATGCTATGACTATTTCTCACATTCTATTTGCAGATGATGCCATTATTTTCATGAATGGTGGTTTATCCTCAATCAAAGCCTTGCTAGACTTTTTGAAGAATTATGAAGGCTCTTCGGGGCAGTAGGTCAATCCCAATAAGAGCTCTTTTATTACATCAAAACACATGCATAATCGGGCCATTGAGAAGATCCATCACTTAACTGGGTTCCAGCACAAATCAGACAGCATTGTCTATTTAGGCATACCTCTTTTTAAAGGTAGAAGCAAAGTGCCTCACTTCAAGTTTCTGCTGGACAAAATTAATGCTAAACTGATGGGTTGGCAGAGCAAATATCTATCTCAGGCAGGTAGAATTTCCCTGATTAAATCTGTTATTTCTGCCATTCCCATTTATACTGTTAGCTCCACATCTATCCCCTACACAATAAGTAAGCAAGTGGGATGCATCTGTGCTAATTTTTTTTGGCAAGGCCTAGACTCTGTTCATAGGAGACATTGGGTCCCCTGGGACAAGATTTGTTGTTCTCAGTCTATAGGGGGATTAGGAATTCGCAGTCTTCGGGACATCCAACTCTGCTCATATGTTAAGCAATTATGGTCCTCTTTACACAACAACTCCCTCTGGGCTAACTTTGTCAGGAAAAAGTATATCAAGGGGCAGCATATTTCGGATTGCAGAATCCCTTTCCATGCTGGTATTAAACACAGGGACTTTATAAAAGCCCTATCCATTCTATTGGCATGCATGAGGAAAATTGTTTTCAATGGTGTGAACACCAACTTTATCAAAGACAATTGGTATAAAGGAAAGCCTATTTCAGATTATCTCAGTCAACAACTTGAACTGCAATTTGACATTTGTTTGGTTCATGATGTTCTTGCCAATCACCAACACCCAGTTTGGCAAAAGATTATGGATAACAACTTGAAATCTGAAATTCAAAGTTATGCCTTTCATGAGGGGGATGACATTCCTATATGGTCCTTTTCACACTCGGGTAGATTTGAGTTTAAATCTACTTATAGCCATATTAAAGAGCATCATCCTGAGTTTCATTTAGCCAAGTTATGGAATTCTAAGTTCCCTCCCAGTGCATCTCTATTTTATTGGAAATTGTTGAATCATGCAGTCCTTGTTGATGACAGAATTCAACAGAAGGGCATACAACTGGCCTCTTGTTGCAGTTGCTGTTTTAATTCGCACCATATTGAAGACTTAGATCACCTTTTCGTCACAAGTGAAATATCATCCTTCTTATGGAATAAATTTGGCCCTCTCTTGAATGCTTCACACTTAATGATAACTTCCATTAGGAGAAGGTTACAAGTCACTATCAATGACTCAGCTATCACCAGGCCACATGGATTTATCAATTTGTTGCTGACTATGATGATTATATGGGGCATTTGGAAACAGAGGTGCTTATCCAGATTTGAGGGTAGAAAAGCAAATTTCTCGCAGATGGGCCTTCAGATCCAAGATGGGGTAGCTCACATTCTCAGGCTAACCATCTTTAACAGGGATATCAGTTTTCCATACCTTCAGACTTTACAACATATGGATCTCTCTATTCATTGTAAGGCACTGCAACTCATCACAGTGTGCTGGAAAGCCTCAACAGTGGCTTATGCTTTAAATGTTGATGGATCTAGCAAGGGTAATCCAGGAATCTCAGGAGGAGGAGGCTGTTTTAGAGATGCCCAAGGTAATTTGTTGCTGCGCTTTTCCTATTATTATGATAGAGGTACTAGCACGGTGGTCGAAGGGAGAGCACTTCTTGATGGCCTCTGTCTAGTCGATCTTCACAACATCCTCATCTCCATTATATATATATAGATTCTAAGGCATTGATTGAGCTTCTGAAAGGCATTGGCAGCCCACCGTGGTCCTTGCTCCCATGGTGGAGACAATTGATGGATTTGTTTACTACATGCAAATGCCCAATTATCCACATTTATAGGGAAGCCAATCAACTTGCAGACTCATTGGCGAAACATGCTGCAGATATGGGTCATAATTCTGAGTACTTTTCTATAAGGGAGCTTCCATTAGTGGCCAAAGCCTATGCTAAGGCCGATGCCTCATGTATTCCGAATATCCGTGTTCGGCGAGTTTAGCCCTTGTATTTTTTGCTTTCCTTCACTGCATTTCAGGAGGCTTCCTCCCTTATGTACTCCATCTCATCTTATTAATAAAATGTCCATCTAGTGGGGAGAAGGTGGAGTGAGAACATTCTTTTCCCTTGGAAAGGGGTGCACTCTCCCTTCAATCCATTAGATGAGTTGAGTTGGAAAAAAAATGTAGAGACTTTTATTATTTGTAACGAGGGATGGAAATTGTCCATAAGGAGGCCTCTTGATTAGCGAGGAAGAAACCATGCGCTACTCCTAATTATTTCATTATGATCGTTGTTATTATTTATTTTATTTATTTATATTTTTTATTCTTTATTGCTTTGATCATATTATGTTTTTTTATTGCGACTTGAGTGATGAAAAATCTTGAATTTTTTTTGCATATAATTATGTAAATTAACTCTTCTAGAGATCTTTAAACCTAGAGTTCTAACAAAATTTCGACAACATCTCCCCCTGTCCCGAAGCATGTTGGGGGGATGTAGCGGGTACTCGTCCACAGAAATCTGAGACGGTCCCTTAATTATTTAGGTGTGTGTGAAGCAGTAACACCTGAGCCCATATTGAAAGCGGCACCCCCGAGGTCTAGCCTATTAGGGGGTCCGGAACATCTGGGGCCTCAAAATAGCATTTGTGCCAGCTAATCAACCCACTATTCTTGCCGTCATTCACACATGGAGGCTCAAAGATGAACCGGCATGGCCTTGGGGCAACTAGGTCTAGAGCCGAGGAATGCCATAAACCCAGACGGTCAACGAGGGAAAACTCATCTGAATCTTTATTTGGGGACTAATTTATGCTGAGAGTGCAGCAATGGCACTGATAATCCCCTTGAACATGTATTAGCCCATGATCCGGTGTGGTTCAATATCCTTAGAATGGCGTCAAAACCTCGAAAAGGGGAGAATTCAGAGAGTGTAGATCAAATTTGGGTGTTTGTTGGTCCTAAAGTAAGTTCAGGTCCTGGCCACAATAGGGTAATCCAGGGGATCCAAACCTTACTCACAATGGGCGTTGTTTCTGTTCCCCTAATCTCATGATTTGGGGGAGCCGGATTAGGCTGAACAGTTGTAGGTTAAGCGGGGAGACATTAAGTAGGATGAGACTCGATGGCCAGCGATAAAATAGACTCTAGGAGAAATTCGTTCCCGGGGCATGGGGCTGCGATTAGACCCAAAAAACTAAATTAAAGCCCTTAATGGGCCACTAATGAATAGTAACTTGGCACTATTTGTTGTGTTCAATGTTTTGACGATGTCTAACTATGAATGATAAAATAACAGTCTGACCTTGTGCATGTAACTTAGACAAATATATCAAGGTCAGGTTATATGAAGTCTTCTGAAAATTTGACTAAGTGTCTGATTCCCAAGAAATTCAGTCGACCAGGACAGTCTCAAGTCGACAGACATCAGTAGATTGATCTAAGAAAGGCAAAGAGAATGCTGAAGAACTTGAGGATTAAGGCAAGACACAAGAACATGGAACGAGAAGCTCAAGCTGCCATGCAAATAGCGGCAATTTTTGTGACAACAAAAAATTGGAATGAAGATGGCCAGGGTGTGGAGATAGCAATTTATCCGCAATGATAGAGTCGACAAAACAAGGTAATATAAGTCGAATTAGTCTATATTCAGTCAACAGAGGTTAAGACAAGTCGACAGAGGTAATAAAAGAAACGCCAAGTTCAACACTGTGTCAACCTCAAAGATAGTTATATAAAGCCTTAGTTAGTAGAGGTTGAAGATCGACTTGGTCCCCATCAAGTTGACAGACGTCTTTAGTCTTGCACAACTCAACTAAAAGGATGGTCTTGCAAGGAACCACTGAGCCGACCTACCAGCTACCCAGGTCGACTGATATCATCTGGCAGATCACAACACGTGCAAGTTTCAAGCGGGCCCCGCGGTCACGTGGTCACTTATTCCCAATCATTGGCATACGCCTCAAGAACACGTGCCTCGCTTTCTAGAAGGGTCCTAGGTAAGAATATTCCACTTTTTGTCATGGACCAATCAAAAAATAGCTCTAAAATGGAAGATTATCTATATTTTTCTGCTATAAATATGGACCTCTCACTTACAGAAGAAGTAGCTGAGCCCTTAGCCACTCTAGCACCCTTGAGCTTCCGAAAAGCAAGAAAGAGCACGGGAAAGTGGGAGAGAGCCTCTGATTTCGATTTGAGCAATTTGTGAGTACGTTGAGAGATTTCTCCTCCCCATTTCATAGCCAGAGCAGTGAACAAGGATTAGTCGGAGGGTTTTTAGATCTGTTTCAGATCTACATTTTTATGCTTCTGGAATTCATTCTAAGCTACATTGCTGATTTTCTATTTTGATTTGTATTTTCCTTTTTCATTTCATCTCAGATTTCTGTGTGTAGTGTTGTGTTGACAGTAGACTTTCGATACTCTGTTTTAGATATCAGAATGTTCATGGCTGCTAGGCAGCCGTGTATGATCGAGGAGAGTGTTCCTTGAGTTGAAGTTGTGAATCAGTAGCTATAGCGGATTATATCTGCATATGTGTGTGTGTTACTCTTGCAAGAGTTGAAACCTCATCGGCAGATGAGGGGTGGACGTAGGTCTGCTACATAACAGCCGAACCACCTAAAAAATTTCTATGCAGTGGGTTGAATATTGTATGGCTGATCTAGCTCTTCTATCCCCCTTCACAAATTCTCTTGCTAACTTCACTCTCTGCATATTTGAGCTTAATCTGAACACATTGCTCACACCCACCCACCTAGTGTTTGGTAGACTTCTGTTCTGTGGTGCAGCAGATCCTTCTGTCTGCTAGAATTTTTTATTTGGGCAAGGTTTGATAGAACTGATCTATTCAACCCCCCTCTAGATCCGTTCTTGCCATCCATCAATTGGTATCAGCGAGAGTTCCTGAGAATGTGGTCCAACGACCAAGGGAGATTCGATGGGAGTGTTCCCAGAAGCTTTCTAGCTGAGGGCCATTCCAATAACCGACCTCCATTTTTCGATGGTACTAACTATTCCTATTGGAAGAATGGGATGGAGGTGTTCCTACGTGCGCAGGATCACGAGATTTGGTGGGTCGTAAGCCGAGGTCCACACCAGCTGCCTGAGGATGAGAATGTCTAGACGAAGGAGCAGATAAAGCTGTCAACAACAAACTAGAGCACCATGAATATCATGCAATGCGCCATCCACCCTACAAAATTTTCAAGGGTGTCATCATGTAAGTTAGCTAAAGAAATGTGGGATCGATTGCAACTGATATACGAGGGTACCTCAGAGGTAAGGGCCACCAAGGCCTATCTATTGATTTTCGATTATGAAATGTTTAGGATGAGAACTAATGAAACCATCTCAGAAATGTATGCTCGACTGACTCAATTAACAAATAATTTGAAATCTCTTGGTAAGGAGTACTATGACAGCGAGCTAGTTAGAAAAATCATCTGGTCACTTTCCCCTACGTTGCACACAAAGGCCGCAGTCATTGTGGATTCAAAGAATCTCTCTGTCATGACTATCATTGAGTTGATTGGGTCACTGATGACCTATGAACTCAACCTGAGGAGGAATGAGGAAGATCTCAAAAAGAAGAAGCCAGTCGCGCTCAAGGTTGATGAGAGTATAAGTGATTCGAGTGAGTCTAGTCGTAGTGATTTTGATGAAGAATGTGTTGATCAAGCTCTTCCCACCAAACAGTTCAAGAAACTCCTAAGGAGAAGAGGTAAAAATTAGTGGAAGAAGAAACCATCGATGGTAAATAAAGTCTCCAAGTTTAAATCTGATCAGAATAAAAAATCTGACAAATTTATTTGCTACCATTGCAGGAAGCCAGGGCATATGATTGGAGAATGCCCAGAATTGTTGAAGAAAGCCACTAAGGCCAAGGGAAAAAAGCCTAAGGCCATGGTATGTACTTGGAGTGACGATGAAGAAGAAGAGGGAAGCACTTCAGATGAAGAAGAAGAGGAGAAGATTTGCCTTATGGCAAATAAAGATGATGATGCTGTAACTTCCCCATTCGAGAATTTCTCTATTAAAGATTGGGAAGAGGCATATATTGAATTATTTAAAAGACATGAAAAGTGTAGGAAAGAGAATAAATCTCTGAAAAAGAAAATTAATGCTATTGTTCATGACAGTTCTGTTAATGAGAATCTCGAAATTCTAAAAATTAAAAATGAAAAACTCAGAATGCAATTAGATGAATTTGATTCTGTTAATTCTGAATTAGAACAACTGAGATTAGAAATTGAAAATATGAGAAAACAGATGGAGGAAATTGAAGAAAAATGTCAGGAGCATGAGAAAGAAAATAAATTAACTCTGAAAAATTTGAGGCCATTAAGGCAGTAAAAATAGAAATTCGAAAAAAATTGGAGAAGACTGAAAAAGAATTAAAGGATAAACAATCAGCTCTTGAGAACATGGTTTAGGGAAAATCCAACTTAGATGCTGTGATGGGCACCCGATTAAATTTCAATAAGGAAGGTTTAGGATTCAATCCCACAAAGAAAAAGGAATTTCAATTAAAAACCATTGCATTCAACCCGGAAAAAGCAAAAGGAAAGCTGATAATTTAGGAACCTATTCAGAAGACTGCCCCTAAACCCAAAGCCAATAAAAATCAGAACGATCAGGGTAAAGGGAAAAACATTCAAGTCAATTTTAGTCGACATGGGAGTGGTCAGTCGATTGCTCACCAGAGGCCGGCCATTGGGCCAAGTCGACAGAAGTCTACTCAGTTTGGGTACAAGGCTATGAACAAACCTAAACAATTTAGACAACACTTTAGAACTGATATGGGCAGACAGACCAGATTTGTTCCTCCCACCCAAAGGCCAAACAGAAATCAGTATAGACTTCAATGGAACAATTACTATTCTGATTTTAGCTTTTATGGAAACAGAACAAATTGGCCAAAGTCAAGGTGGAACAGAAGGAATGACTTTAATTTCCAATCAAACGAGGGTATATATCAGAATAGATTCAATCAATTCAGAAAACAATATGTGAAGCCACACATTGCCCCTTCATGCATTTTGTGAAACATGTCTGCCATGCTTGCAACAGACCAAGACATATAAGTGATCAATGCTGGTCTAGCCAAAAAACAAAATATGTCAAGTATGGATTCCCAAATGTTTGCTGCATGCTTTAAATGATGACTGTGGACCCAAATTTACTTGGGTTCTAAAATTCTCTGCTTGATTTGTCCTGTGCAGGAATGCCCAATAGCCCATTACAACATATGGTACTTGGACAGTGGCAGCTCGAGACATATGATAGGAGATAAAAAGAAATTCAATCAATTGATCAAGAGAGAAGCATGATAGGTAAGATTTGGAGGAAAGTATAAAGGTAAAATCTTTTGTTTGGGAACTGTAGGTAAGAATTCTGCCAATCTTGTTGAAAATGTCATGTTAGTAGAAGGTATGGAACATAACTTTCTGAGTATCAGTCAATTATGTGATAAAGGGTATACAGTTTTGTTTGTTGTTCATGGATGCAAGATCTTTGAAATAAATTCTGATAATGTGAAATTTGTAGGACATAGGGTAAATAATGTTTACATGGTAGATTTAGATAGCTCTTGTAATGAAAATCTATGCTTGTCTGCTAGTCAGTCCGAGGATGCTTGGTTGTGGCATAGGAGACTAGGGCATGTTTTATCATGTGTTGCATAAGCTTGTTAAGTACAACTTGGTTAAATGTTTACCGAAGTTTTTATTTAAACAAAACATCAAAATATGTGAAGCATGCTCTCTAGGTAAACATACAAGAAAATCATTCAAACTTAGGAATGAACCATTATCATCCCTGCCACTTGAATTTTTGCATATTGATCTGTTTGGACCAACTAGGACTACTAGCATAAATGGAAAAAGATTTAGATTTGTTATTGTTGATGATTTTACCAGATTGACATGGATTTTCTTCCTAGGTCATAAGAATGATGCATTTTCAGAATTTTAGAACCTTTTCATAAAAATAAAACAAAAAGGTAAATTCAAAATTTGCACTATTTTATCTGATCATGGAGGAGAGTTTGATAACTCCTCATTTATTGATTTCTACAGTCAAGAGGGTCTGACCCATAGATTTCCTTTTGACAGCCACTGGATGGGCTGTTTGAAGGTAGGAAGAAACTGCAGAAGGCAGGGTGGGCCGGTCCATGGCGCCAAGAATTTGGGCCCCTATAACCTGGCGAGATGCCGATTTTATTCTTTTCCTTTTTGGCGATGCTTGCCAATTCTCTTGCTCCCTTTCATGCTTCGGGATATAGTCTTCAAAAGTGTGCCGGTTGCAAACCTCTGGCACTTCTTCATGCGGCTATTGATATATAGATATCATGTTGATTGATGCCTCCGAAGTAGGCATCTCATGAGGGCGTGGGGAATCGACCCTATATTCACCCGTTTGCAACTCCTCCCTTTTAATTAAGCCTTGGACGATGTCCTTGAATCTTTGGCAATCTTCAATGGGGTGTCCAAGGATTTGATGATAGGGGTAGAAGTAAGGATCATCTCTTCTCTTGACATCGTCTGGCCTCTTTGGCTTCGGAAGAGTGATCTTGTTATACTTGACAGCCCACTCGAATAATGCTCGAGTCCTATCTCTAGGGAAGGCGTAGAGCTTCTTTGCTTTGTTCTACAGGGGAGGCCTCTCTCGACGTCCAGCAGGTTCATCGGGAGGAGGGTCGTGCACCCCTTTATGCCTTTTCGCCTTAATGCCAACAGCATGGACTACTTTAAGTATCAGCCGTTTATTAGCCTACCTGGCTTGATTACTTAGGTCAGCAGAGGCAGAAGGATATCTTGTGAAGAAGTCTTCAGCCTCTGTCACAATATCATTTAGTCGGTCAAAAGACTTGATTTCTATTCCGATTATTTTGTCCAGGATTTCTTTTCTTAGATTCTGTTTGCATATTTGTATCGCATCTTCTTGATGTGGAGGATGCCGACACTTTATCCTGAGATCCCTCCATCTCTTGATATATTCGGCAGATGTTTCATCATTTCTTTGTTTGGTTGCATATAGTTCGGCTAGGGTCACCTCTTCTTCGGCGATGTAGAATCTTTCATTAAACTTCCGCTGCATGTCCATCCAGTCATTGATAGACTCGGTTGGAAGGCTAGAATACCATTCAAAGGCAGGTCCTGTTAGTGAGGACCCGAAGAACTTCAGTAGGTACGACTCATCCATCGCCAAGTCGCCCATGACTGTTATGTAATATGCGATGTGTTCTTTCAGGGAGCCCCGCCCGTTGAATTTGTCAAATTTTGGTGGCTTGTTGATGCCGAGTGACAGTCTTTTGGCAGCATGGTAAGCTGGATATGGTACTTCATTTATGTTGAAAGTGGCATAATCATCACCACCCCTCTTTACCAGTCTTGCCTTGATCATTTGCTCCACCATCGCCTTGTTCACCATACCTGGCTTTGCTGGTTGAGGGTAGAGGTGAGGGGGCCGCATCAGTGGTGTGGCTAGAGCTGTAGCATGGGGTGGCAAAGCCCCTGACAGTGGAGGTTGTTGTTGTATCTGGAGAGGCATTGGCCGTGCTGGCAGGGGTTGTCGGGAATGATGCTGGGGAGTAGCCTGACTATGGTTTGCAAAGTGTGGAACAGCTGGTGAGAGAGCGTCAACGGGGTCGGAACCTCCCTGCGACGGCTCAACTTGTGCCCCCAGTTGCTTGGGTGCCAGAGCATGCTCAGCCTTTTGATTTAATTTTTCCTTCAGCAGTTCTATCCCCTGCTGGTATCTTTGCAGCAGCATCAGGACGGCAGGGTCCACGGTTGTCTTGTTAATGATGCCCTCGAGCGTATCACTCGAGGCACACTCAAATGGAGGAGGTAGGAATACTCCTTCTTAAAATGCCACTATTTTGGCAGTGGCAGTACTGATATCTTCATCAGCAACCTGCTTGCCCTTAGCGGCTTGCAACGGCTTCACGCCGTCTTGTCACTGGGTCTTCTCTTCCAGCAAGCTCGGCTAGCTCTTCTTGTTCATTTGGCGGGGTGCCGGGTACGCCCATCACCCCTGACATATTATAGGTGAGGATTTGCATTCTTCTTTTATGCTTTCTAACTCCCCTTTGGGCCTGACCGAGGGAAGTCAGCCTTTCAAATATTGCAATTCTTTTAATTCTTTTATGCTTCGGGGGTGTTTCAAAGTTTCTGGCCCTAGCTCACTTTTCATCTTCATCCACACCCATGGGTGACACTTCATATTTTTCTTCTTCTTCGGCCCTGATGACACGAAGCAATCTTTGCTGGCCCAGGGAAGGGTTCTCGAAGCTACGAAAGTATTCCTTGACCATCTTTGTCATATCTTATTGACAGCACTCTGGGGAGATAGCAGGAGGCAGCCTCTGGTCTTGGGCAGACGGCATATATGAAAGCCGTGTCAACCTGGCAATTTGATTAAAATTTCTTGAATGCTTGAATATATTAGCCTGCCTTGCACAAGCCTTGGCAGCAGGTAAAGAAGCTGCAACCACAGCTTCCTCTTCATGCATAATCTTCTTGCTCCCTCTCTTGGGGACACTAGTAGAATTGTTGAAGCTTTGCGAGGCTGGTACGGGGCCCCGGGTCCTCTTGGGAACCCAAATTTGCTTGAACTTTGGCAATTGTGGGGCTGACCTCCCTTGCTTGTTATCATTAGAATTCACCCTCTAGCTAGCCAGCACTTGGAATGTGTTGCGGGTGAGCACGGTCGGGATGACCCGATCCAGTAAAACTTCAGTGTCATGGCCATTGAAGTAGATCCTGATGCCCCCGATTGATGCGGGACGGACACGCGATCTAGGACTCTAGCTCGCGATCGTCCCTAAGCGAGGGAAGACGTGGGACCGTGCGTGGTTGAGAAACCGGTAGTGAGTCTCGGATATCGGCCTTTCCACGTTAACTCGGGTCGAGTCACGGGACGATCACTCACTCTCGCTCTCGCAGCGGTGATAAAATGATAACAAGCTAGATAGTCTATCACTGATGCAGCGGCATATACAAAAATATACGAGTAAAGTAATGCCTACGAGGAGGGTAGCGAGTGTGGGGCCCGGGAACAATGGTAAAAGTTAATTACAACAGTAACTTTTATTGCCCACTCCACCCAGGGAGTTAAAGGACTACAAGTGGGGCCAGGGAGGACTGATCCTGGGTTGACGGGCAGCAATCTGGAGATGCGTACGGCACGAACTCGGCCTGCTGGTCTGACTCGGTGCTATTCCAACTCGGTTGCTGACTCACTGGACAGTAAGCAACAGTTTCCAAAGGAACGTCGCCTTCCTGAGATCTTCCGGAGGCGCCGCTTGGCTGGGACGATGGCGGGATGTCCCTGATCGACTCTCTGAAGGGGCGGTCGCTGAAGTTGACCTTTGATATTTATTATTGAAATTTCTCCCGGATTGAGTTGTGCTGGCTGAATTCGGATCTGCTCTGCACACCTTCACGAAAAGAATTCCTACGACCAGATCCGATGTCGGATTGATGCACAAGAGGTACAAATGGATAGAGGACTCAGAGATATACAACATATATTTTTGGTGGCTCCATCCACAAAACGGATTAAAAATAAAAATGACTGTAAACTACCTTTTTTTTCTGACCCGGACTGACAGACACACAGGGCAGAGATGAATCTGCCTGAAACAGACCTTTGACAGAGGGGTCAATGATTTTTTTTTACTCAACGAAAATTATGGTGGAAGGGGGTATATGTGAGGAACACTAGGAAATTTGTGTGGATTTTCTAAAATTTTATAAGTGTGTGGAGAAATTGCAACAATGAGACTCTGTCCTGTAGATATGCAAAAGGGCAGATTACTGAGAGGACAAACAAAAATATGAGAAATCTATCAAATGGACTCCAAATGACACGAAATTTTAAATAGAGGTTAGGGGAGATGGAAAGAACAAACCCTCAAAATTAGGGCTCAATCAGATAACAAGAACTAGAGATACAATTTCGGAGAAGAGGTTCTATCCTGATGGAGATAGAACTCCGATGACGGTGGTGGCGGCGCAACGGCGGTGCGATGGCGGTGGCGGTAGAAATAGAATTCAGAGGGGTTAAGGAGAAGATAGAAGGGCATCACACCCAAGATTTAACAGAAATCCATCTGCAAGAGGGGGAGGGAGAGAGGAACAAGGGCACACCCTTCAATGGCTCAAGCTAATTTCATAAATTTTCTTCATTAATTCTCTAATGACACTATACATAGGCTTATATAGAGAATGGCAAGGGGTGGGGGGATGAGAATTTCATGGGAAAGAGGCCATTTTCTTCCCCCATGTGGTCAAAATCCTAAAATAAATAAATTACATATGGAGGGGGCACTCCTTTGACTAGGTAGGTAAGGTATGTGGCCTCCCTTTGACATTTTCAACCACTTGTCTCCCATGTGTCCAATTGACCTTCTAGATGCCACCTAGGACTTTGACTAGCCCCACATGGACCCATATGGCTTATGTGGATCAATGGGGAAGGAGTGAGGGCCCCCTTGCTGGACCTACTGACATTTTGGATAAAAACCCAAACAATCCAAGGGAATGACACATTGGCTTATAAAGCCTTACAATTGCACATATACTTTTCCAAGGATATAAAAGTAAATAAAAGGACTCAAATGTAAACTAAAAGTCAGTGCTCGGCGTCGATTCCCATCAACTCTCCCCGGGTGGGAAGAACTCAACCCCGTCGAGTAAGGGGTACGGCTGCTCGGGTAGCTCCGGCGGATCCGTCACCGAACCTGGAAGCGCGGAGTACGCTCCACTCTAGGTAAGCGACACCTGCTCATCCCGTATAGATTCGATATGCACACGCTGCTGGGAAATGAGGCTAGAGGTGGACACTCCGGGGTGGGGTCACTCTCAAAGGAGGGAAGGCAGCTCGAAGACTCACTAGGAATCACCGCTTGTCCCTTATGTGACTAAATCCGATATGTGGAGTAGAACCGATCCCAATAGTTCGACAAGTCTCATACTCGAAAGGGACTAACAATGCGAGCGTACAAAACCGACTCGACTCAACGTACGCACAGACACACAATGCACTTCGACAAACAAACCAGACGAAACAAAGACTCACACAGACCCTAAACAAACCTAATGTTAGTCCGACCCGTACGTGTGTGACGACGGACCAGGACACCCGAATATGTGCCATGCATACACTAGATGTACTCGATGGTTGACGAATGGAGGACTCCTAGATACCCTAAGATGTACCACTCATGCTTTGGTGACTTATGGGATTTGGGTGGGGAATGGCTAGGAGATCCAAAACTTCCCTCGTCATTACCCCTAGACGTAGGTATGGCTTGCCAACTAGACCGAGGGGTAGGGGTGGAATAGTGAACTCCTTTGAAGAAGTGGAGTAAATATGATAGCTCGGGAGGTTCACTAGTGAAGGGGTCAAAAGGGTCAAAGAAGGTATGACCCCATGAAGTGGGTTCCCCCATGACTCGGTCCCAAGTTAAGAATTCATAATCACCGTCATACATTGTGATCGGTGGGACGACGGTCATGTTTAGAAAATAGGATTCCTCCCTTGGGCAAAAGGGAACGAAGTCAGACTCGACCGGCATCGGAAGGAATAGAAGAATCTCCGTGGTGACACAACCCACGGTGCACGCGGAGGTAATGGACCCTATGGCCGGATGGGTGAAGCTACGACTAGCGGGTTGGTCAAAACCTCGGGCCAATATATGCGTCAACTTCCATTGCCAACCTAAACCTAAAATAAGGTCATCCAATGTATCAACATGGTGACTAGACCGAAAGGTAGTGTGGAAGGAGTTCACGGGCACTAATTGTAAGGTGGGGTCCATAGAAAGGTAAGGACGTGGGACCAAGCCATCCTTGAGCCAACTAAGAAGTGGCTCGGCTATGTATAGTGTACCCGTTAGAAACACGGGTGGCTCGGACCTTGGTGGCTCAAAATAAGATGGTTCCGAAATAAGATCGAAAGATGAGGTTGACGGTAATGGAGATCTCATGGGTGATGAAGGAATATCCTCCTCGTGGAGAAGGGGTCCTTGGTGTGGCACCGGGATGTACCCTTCCATCCGATCTACCCCGGTAGTCAACCGATCTACCCCTGTAGTCAACCGATCTAGGCGTGTACTCAACCCCTTCATTGCTCCCATAATGGCTCGGAACATTCCGGCCACTTCATCGGGACTATGGACTCGGGGTGTGGCCATGGTGGCGAAGATGGGGTTGGATCCCCTAGGAATGGATATGCAAGGCCATTTTTTTTGTTTTTATTTTATAAGCAAAATGTTATGCCAACTAATGCAAGCACCTAGACACGACTTAGAATGTGATGCAAATGCAAAGTTGAAATGCGACTCGACTACACACCTAGACACGACCAAGATTCGGTACGCGGCGGAGTTAATCGACCCAAAGATCACTCGCGCAAGTGAATCACCTCTCCGATAGGCGTAACCTAACGGTCGGGCGACACCTTTTTATATACCGAACAATGGTATGCGGATGTAACCTTAGACCGACTTAGACGATGACTAGAGACGATGACTAGACGTAAATGACACTTTTTTTTTGATTTTAGACACCCTAGACTCAACTGGCGCTCTGATACCAAATTGATGCGGGACGGACACGCGACCTGGGATTCTAGCTCGCGATCGTCCCTAAGCGAGGGAAGACGTGGGACTGTGCGCGGTTGAGAAATCGGCAGTGAGTCTCGGGTATCAGCCTTTCCGCGTTAACTCGGGTCGAGTCACGGGACGGTCACTCACTCTCACTCTCGCAGCGGTGATAAAATGGTAACAAGCTAGATAATCTATCACTCATGCAGCGGCATATACAAAAATATATAAGTAAAGCAATGCCTACGAGGAGGGTAGCGAGTGTACCTCCATGCTCCGGGTGTGGGGAAGACGTTCCCGGCCAAGTACGGTAACTCCCGGTAACAATGGTAAAAGTTAATTACAAGAGTAACTTTTATTGCCCACTCCACGCAGGGAGGTAAAAGACTACAAGTGGGGCCCAGGAGGACCGACCCTGGGTTGACGGGCAGCAATCTGGAGGTGCGTACGGCACGAAATCGGCCTGCTGGTCCGACTCGGCGCTATTCCAACTCGGTGCTGTGCCAACTCGGTTGCTGACTCACTGGATAGCAAGCAACGGTTTCCAAAGGAACGTCGCCTTCCTGAGATCTTCTGGAGGCGCCGCTTGGCTGGGACGATGGCGGGATGTCCCTGATCGACTCTCTGAAGGGGCGGTCGCTGAAGTTGACCTTTGATATTTATTACTGAATTTTCTCCCGGACTGAGTTGTGCTGGCTGAATTCGGATCTGCTCTGCACACCTTCACAAAAAGAATTCCTACGACCAGATCCAATGTCGGATTGATACACAAGAGGTACCGATGGATAGAGGACTTAGAGATCTACAACATATATATTTTTGGTGGCTCCATCCACAGAACGGATTAAAAATAAAAATGACTGCAAACTACCTTTTTTTTCTGACCCGGACTGACAGACACACAGGGCAGAGATGAATCTGCCTGAAACAGACCTTTGACCGAGGGCTCAATGATTTTTTTTGACTCAACAAAAATTATGGTGGAAGGGGCTATATGTGAGGAACACTAATAAATTTTTGTGGATTTTATAAAATTTTGTAAGTGGGTGGGGAAATTGCAACAAGGAGACTCTGTCCTGTAGATCTGCAAAAGGGCAGATTACTGAGAGGACAAACAAAAATATGAGAAATCTATCAAATGGACTCCAAATGACACGAAATTTTAACTGGAGGTTAGGGGAGATGGACAGAACAAACTCTCAAAATTAGGGATCAAGCAGACAACAAGAACTAGAGATACAATTTCGGAGAAGAGGTTCTATCCTGATGGAGACAGAACTCCGATGACGGTGGCGGCGGCGCGATGGCGGCGGCGGTAGAAATAGAATTCAGAGGGGCTAAGGAGAAGATAGAAGGGCATCACACCCAAGATTTAGCAGAAATTCATCTGCAAGAGGGGGATGGAGAGAGGAACAAGGGCACACCCTTCAATGGCTCAAGCCAATTTCACAAATTTTCTTCATTAATTCTCTAATGACACTATACATAGGCTTATATAGAGAATGGCAAGGGGTGGGGGGCTGAGAATTTCGTGGGAAAGAGGCCATTTTTTTCCCCCATGTGGTCAAAAACCCAAAATAAATAAAGTACATATGGAGGGGGCACTCCTTTGACTAGGTAGGTAAGGTAGGTGGCCTCCCTTTGACATTTTCAACCACTTGTCTCCCATGTGTCCAATTGACCTTCTAGATGCCACCTAGGACTTTGACCAGCCCCACATGGACCCATATGGCTTATGTGGACCAATGGGGAAGGAGTGAGGGCCCCCTTGCTGGACCTACTGACATTTTGCATAAAAACCCAAACAATCCAAGGGAATGACACATTGGCTTATAAAGCCTTACAATACTTTCCCAAGGATATAAAAGTAAATAAAAGGACTCAAATGCAAAATAAAAAGTCAGTGCTCGGCGTCGATTCCCATCACCGATCATCACAGACTTCTCGGATGCCGACAATCGACTTCGAAAAATAGCAAAGACTTTTCTTCTTCTAAAATTCTTCTTATTGCCCCCAGCGGGCTTCTTCTTAGGTACCCCGGTCGGGCAAGCAGTGTGGTGAACGTGGAAGCTCACGATCACTGGGCTTTTTAGCAGGGTTTTCTTGATCAACCTTCACTTCAGAGGGCCGCAACTTTGTTCTCCTTTAGCTTTGTAGGTTCCGGGCCTTCCATGTTCAAGTGACCCACAAATGCACCCCGAGGAAGTTGGGGAAGCCATCAACCGGGGGAAAATTATCGAAAGTAGTGGGCACGGCGAGGTAGCCGTATGCAGCATGGCCGTCCACCACCTGGGGGCTGAAGACAAGTCCAGATAGTCCACACGCCATTGCTTCAACCTATAAGAAGAATGACAAGATGGACCAACAGTTAGCATTTGGATGAAGGCCCTAGGGCCCTCTATTTTGGCGAAAAGATGAAGGGAGGTTCGGTCTCACCGGGCATGCCAGCTTGTGGGAATGATTTTTATTAATTATTGATTAGGATTGGGGGATTTATTTGATTCATTTATTTATTACGTATGTGTGCCAGTCACAGAGTGATGAGTTTACTGTGCGCACCGTTTGACTGATCAGACGAAGGTGGATATAATGTCAGGACCCAAAACCCGTCGTAGCGTAAAGGTTACGATGTTAATTACGCCCTTCCGAAAGAAGGAGAACCCTTGATTAATCGCCAAAAAATAGAGGGACCCTAGGGCCGAGTAGTTTGAAAGGGAAAACAAGTTGGAAGCCTTTTTATTGAATGAAATATGATTTAATCATGCAGTCAGGCAAACCATGGAATGATGTTTATTTGGGTAAATATGCTCTCGGTACGAGGCAGAGAACTTAGATACGAAGATCCCCTCACGCTTAGTGATAGCTTCCAGTCGGACCTAATCCAACCTTCTGTAAATGACCATTTTATATACCGAGAACCGAAACATGCAGGCATACATGATATGCATACTTATATGTATATAGGTATACATGTGCAAACATACATAGGTAAATTAGCACATGGAAAGTTATTTCCTTATTCCGAATTGCATGATGAGGTTAGTTTTTGATGCACGCGTATGCTGTGTACAATCGTGAATGCTTATGCATCATTTGAAAATTCAGTTTTGGTTGGTCAAAGATACATCATCGTTGTATTATAAGAATATTCGCTTATTTATTTATCCGTCAAATTCTGAGAAGATTTCGGCAGCACCTCCCCCATCCCGAAGCATGTCGAGGGAGGTATAAAGGACCTATCCACGAAGTGTCGAGGCGGTCCCATGATAGATGGTCATGCCTGAGTGGCAATCTCGTGCCTCATGATTGGTGGAGGAACAATCCTGGTCACCCATGAGGTTGTCAATTCATGCTTGCCTCTTTATTATGGAACCACCTTTATTATTGCGACACATGCACATGGGTTCATCAGAACCAGCATGACCGCGTTATAACGGGTTCACATGTGGCCGGGACAATGTATGCAGGGGAACGACACTTATTTATTCATTTATTCTCTTTATGGGGGTACCTTGCTCTCATAATTTGGCATGGATAACCGTGAAGCTGCTACCACCATAAAGGGTGAAAGCTAAGCAAAAAAGCCACGAAACACGATGCGGAGTAGGAAGCAAGATCTCTGATTTCTAAGAGAATTTTGGTAGCATCTGCCCCTGCCCCAGAATGTATTGGGGGGAATATAGAGGAGGCTCATCCACAACAAGCTGAGACGAGTTCCATAAAGATGAGCATGTCAGAACGATAGCCCGAACCCTATAACGAGTGTCAGATCTCTGAGGGCTCGCTTACTAGGAGACCCGTGTCACCCAAGGATTGTCAAACATCGTCTGCCAAGAATATTGACCCATTTCAGCACCATGACAAACGCATAAAGGCTCATGGGAGTGCTGGCATAGCCATTGGGTCGACGGGTCTACATATGTCGGGCCACTGTTCACTGATAAGGTGATTTATTATTCACTCGGGGTGTGATCGGCAAAAACCCAAATATATAATAACGAAGGAAAATAATCACTATTTATGCCCATTTCGCTGACTGGGGGTCATGCTGGCAAGCCTGTGCATATGCATACATGTAAAGCTGATCCCAGAAACCGGTGGCTGGGCATACTTGGGGGGATCTGGTGGCTGGTTTGTGCATGTATACATGATTATGCACATATATATACTTGAGTGAGCTGGCGGCTGGGTTGTGCAAATGTGTATAGTTAATATATCTGGGCAACCTGGTGGCCTGTTTTTGCACCCATATATGTTCATTCATATAAATAGTGGGATATGTGCAGTGAAGTGAGCTGGCGGCTGGACCCATGGGTAATATATATTTTTGAAAGTAAACGATATTCATTCATAACAGCTGAAGGTTACAGAACAAAGTCGAGACAACCAACCAACCATACAAAAGACAGCCACAACTGGCCCGAACCAATGACTTTCGGGAAGAGAATGGGAGAAAGAGTAGAACAGTGGTAACACACATAAACCCTCCAGGATGAGGAGGCCAGGAGACGCCGAAGAAGAGACTGCCACTTTTTAGGAGATGGGAACCCTCCACGAGGAGCACGAGGCTTCCGAACCGCACTACTTGATGGCGGTGAAGAAAAAGGTACTCGGGTGGCCAGCACCGCTGAGATGCGTGGGGGATAAGCACAATGTCTCCGAGTCCTTTTGAGATCGAAGATGGAAGCCTGAAACCTGCAGCACGAAACAGACCCGAGGTTCTCCGGGTACTCCAGAGGACGCCCATTGCCGAGGGAGAGGAGGGGATGGGGAGAGACGGGAAGGATCGATGAAATAGGGGGAAACTAGAGAGTCTGAGGGGGGCTGGCCAGCAAAGGGGCGGGGATGATATGGGAGAAAAGAACGGATTAGGGAGAGAGGAAGTCAAAGGGGGCGGGCAGAGTGGTGATGTGGTTGGGGCCAAAAGGGGAGGAGGGTGGGGGGTAGAACGACGGCCGGGGGGCGGGGGAGGCAGAGGGCAAAGGAGGAGAAAAGGACGAGGAGAGGGAGGGGGGGCTATGGAGGGGGGGAGCTGGGGGATGGGTGGGGAGGGGAGGAGCGCGGCTAGAGGGTGGAGAATGGGGCGGTGCAGGAGGAGGAGGGGAGGGAGACGAGGGACAGGGGGGAAGAGGCGGGTGAGGGGCGGATGCTGGAGGGGGGAGGACGCCCGAGGAGGGGGAGAAGGGGAGGGGCGGCGAACGGTGGTGAGAGGGAAAGAGCAGGGGGCGGGGGATGAGGGGGGGGGGGCGACTGGGAAAGAGGAGGGGGGGCGAGGGAACTGTGGAGGGGGATTGGAGGGTCGCCAGAGGACAGTGGGGCGGGGGGACAGAGGGGGGGCAGAGGAATAGCAGAGGGAGGATGGGGATTCCAGGGGAGGTCGGGGGAGCCCCGATCTCTCCTGACAATTCCAGGTGGGGTTACGAAACCCCCCTGACAAAACCCTAGGGAGACCCGGAGGGACTCACCTGGCGAAGCCTCCTGTAGAGGAGAAAGAGGGAGGTGGGGGGAGTTCCCGGCGGGTGCTCCCCCCACCACACGATCCGTCGGGGAAAACTCCCCGCGACCCGGGGAGAGGGAAGGCTCGGCGCGCAGTGACCCCGGCTCTTCACCCGACCCATGGGTAATATGATGGCTTGTGTTTATTCAATTTAAATACCCATGCATGCTTATTCACATATACGGTGGAATGAGCTGGCGGCTGGACCCATTTGAGTAATATGATGGCTTGTGTTTATTCAATTTAAATACCCATGCATGTTTATTCACCCATTTGGGTAATATGAGCTGGCGGCTGGATGGGTTTTATGCACCCATATACATGTGTTCAATCTATGCACCTATAATGATTATTCATACGTAAGGCAAAAGACACTCCATTATGCTATTCATTCATCCTCTGGGGGAAACAAACATCGGAGTGAACCAAGATATTACATCTATGGCCAAGAAAAAAAACGTCAGGAAGGGAAATTGTAGCCCAACAGGGGCCTTATTCACTAGGGACCCACCTCACTCTCCAGTAGTCGAACTGGGGTGTGTGATGAAGGCTAACTCTCCCCGATCCTCTTCTCTCCCTCTCTGCTGTTCTCTCTTTTCTTCTGTTCTTTTCTTCTCTTTTCTGGGGTGCTTGTGTTCGATCTCCTCTTTTCTTCTCCGAAGCGTGAGCTTTTAGAGGTAGGGACTCTTCTGAGACAACAACAGAAAGCATAGGGAAGTGACCCGGCGGTTGGGGCGCGCCCTTGGCCGCCGGTTCACCTGTCTGGCCGCCGGTTTAAGTGGCTCGACCACCAGTTCAAGCTCCCTTTGGCCCATTTGGTTATTCTTGGCCCATTTAGCTTCTTTTCTTCTTCTTTTTCCTTCAGCCTTTCTTCTTCTTTATTTCTGAAAATAAGAAACAACAAAAATGAGATATTTCAACATTATTATTATTATATTATTATATTATTACTATTATTTTGTGTGTGTCAACAACAGGTTGTGTTCTTGGAGGTTGTCTTCATCATCTTCCTCAGACTCGTCGGTGCTCTCAGAAACCTTGAGAGCCACTGGCTTATTTTTCTTATAATCCTCCTCGTTCCTTTTCAGATTGAGCTCGTAGGTCATGAGCGATCCCACCCGCTCATCTACTGTCATCACGGATAAAACCTTTGAATATTCAATTACGGTGGCCTTGGTGTGCCAAGTTGGTGTGAGGGATCTCAATATTTTCCTCACCAATTCGCTGTTAGAGTACTCTTTGCCTAAAGATTTCAAACAATTTGTCATTTGGGTAAGTCTGGCATACATTTCAGAGATAGACTCGTCGGGCTTCATTTTAAAAGCTTCATAGTCAGAAATCAGCATGTTGGCCTTGGTGGCCCTTACTTCAGAGGTTCCTTCATAGATTAAGTCAAGTCTATCCCACAATTCCTTTGCAAATTTATAAGTGGATACTCTGGAGTATTTAGTGGGATAGATGGCGCATTGCATCACGTTCATTGCGCTTCAGTTAATCGTGGACTTCCTGACCTGGTCAGTGGTCCAGGAATCCTCATCTTTAGGCAGTTCAAAAGGACCTCGGCTCACCGGCCAGGTCTGATGATCCTGCGCACAAAGAAAGACCTCCATTCTATTTTTCCAATACGTGTAGTTTACCCCATCAAAAAATGGGGGTCGGTTGATAGAGTGACCCTCAACTACGAAGCTGCGAGGGATGTTCCCATCAGACCTCCCCTAGTCATTGGACCAAATTTTCAGGGAACCTGCTCTGATACCAATTGATGAGTGGTATAAGAGGATCTAGAGGGGGGGAGAATAGATCCCACACTCAACTCTTGACCACTTCAAAAATTAAAATAAAAACTATAGGATAGAAGGAGCGATCTCAGGCACGGTTCCACGCTAACACATGAAATGTTTGAAGCACAAAGGCATGAAACTCATTGATCGAATTACACCATCTAGGAAGGAGGTACAAGAGATGGAGTTGTCGCAACAAACCACAACACACGAATTTTTAAGGTGGTTCGGCTGCTATCTAGCAAGCCTACGTCCACCCCTCACCAACTCGGTGAGGATTCTACACTTTGCCAAAAGGAATACACACACACACACACGCGTGGAGCTACTCCGCTACATACGTTGTCAATTAGCTTGCACGAGGAAAATGTTCCTCAACACACATGCGGCTGCGCAGTAGCCAAAATACACTCCGGTGCCTGAAACAGGGTACCGAAAAAATGCTGAGGAGACTCAGTAGTCACACACCGAAAAGTCAAGAGAGGAAACGAGAAACAACAAAGAAAAACTCAAAAAAAACTAGAAAGTGGAAACACAGCTTCTAATAGAAATCAGGAAGCAGAAGAAAAGATGTAAACTTCGGTCTGAAGCTTCAACGTCACTGTACTCACTCGAACCAGTTTCTGGCTTCTAGACTCTCTTCTTTTCTTCGTCTCAAGTTTTCTGCTAGAGGCTTCAGGCAAACTCTTTTTCCTTTTCCCTCTCTTTTTCCCGTTCAACTCTTCTCTAGGCAGTAGCTTCAGCAGCTTCATATTTATAGAGGGAAGGGGCAAAAGGTTTTTCTGTCCCATATCCTACCATCTGATTGGCTAGAATAAAAATAAGGTTCTTGTTCATAGAACTTTTTCAGATCTGCCTCCTTATGTAGGACAGAAAGGACGGTCCTCTGTCCTAGGAGCTTTTCAATGACTAAATCTGATTGGCTGGCCGCAGGAGGAAGGACACCATGAAAAGTGACCTTTCCCAAATTATCTATCTGACAGATCCTTCTCTCAAAAAGCTATTCTAACTATCTCATGATGAAAAGGACAGTTCTCTATCCTAGGAACTTCTTTTCAGACCTTGAATCATGCATTTTGGGAGCTTCCGTCATTGACTTTAGAGGACGTTACATGTTTGAACGAACGGGCTTCGAACAGACAAGAAGCTTTTTGTGCGTCGATGTAGCAAGACCCTTGCATCGACACAGCTTCCAATTGTCTTGAACTGTTGCGAGCGAGCTATAATTTGAATGAGTGTGCATCGATGTAGTGAAGAAGTTGAGTCGACGTATCCAGGTTTCAGCATGGGCTATTGCGAGCTAACCCATTGTGCGTCGAGGCAGCTGGGAGGGTACGTCGAGGCATCCTTTGAAAGATGCATCCAAAGCGGTTTTTGTGAGAAGCCCATGTGTCGACCTACTGTAAAAGTGATGTCGACTTAGCTGAGGAGTCTCGCCCGTATGACTATTGCTGGGGCTGAACCTACGTCGACGCATTGAGATGCTTGCGTCGAGGCACTCGTCGGTGCGCTTGAAGCGGCTTCTGAAAAACTGTTTGGAGTCGACGCTCTTGAGGAAATGATGAGGCTGGAGTCAACGCCGCCTTGTAAGGAGTTCCGGTGTAGATGTGAACGTGTGCGTCGATGCATCCTACAGATCGAGTCGATGCAGCCTTGAAGAATGCCTTGGCTGTTCTTCCTTTTGTGAGAAAGCGAGTCGACACATTCATGAAATTTCTTCACGTTTAGCTAATAAAGAAGATTTTTCATATTTTCCCAAAATAACTAGCCAATGACTTATGGTAAGACATCAGCAAAACACAATACATACAACATTCTCCCCCCTTTTGATGATGGCAACTATGAGTGATTGTGCTCACATTTGAAATTTGAATTCAGGACATGGTTTTTGGATAACAGTAGATTTTTAACAAGAATAGCATGAAGCACCTTGTAAGGAAGAGAGATTCATTAAAATTTTGAATTTATGAACATGCAGTAGGGAGAGACTAACTTCAGACCGATCACACTGTGATTTCCTGATTGACCAACCAGACTATGATTTCTTCCAATTGTACTAAACTCTATGGACTTTTTGGACCGCTGCAACCATTTTAGGTTCCTATATACCTCCTGTGGATGCACTTTTTAAAATCTCTTTATTGATTTCTTTACTTTGTTTATTTCATTTATTTAGTGCATGGGCGTGCCAGTCACGATGTGACAATTTATTCGAGCTCCAAACCAGGATGGTTCGGAACCACTGGTGCACGCCATCTGACTGTCAGACGATAATGAGTGTCATGTTGGTATTAGAACCCGCCACGCCGTAACGGCCACAACGTTAATTACATCTCCCCAAAGGGGAGAAAACCCTTGATTAATCGCCAAGAAAAGGAGCCCTATGGCCTAAAATTAGCATTAATGAAATGAGATAATGAAAATCTCGAACTGTGTTAAAATGCCCCGTGATAGGGTGTAAACATTCAAATCGTGTTGGTCGCTCATTGACCATTTCATGTCCGGACAGAAGTCCGAGTAGGAAGCATGACAGAGATGGAGATAAAACCCGGGCAGATGTCTGCCGAGTGCATGGCAAGTTTGATATTGGGGCTTAAAGACGCGGGATTATCTTAGTGGGCTATTGGCTCAAGACAAGGTCAGGCCATAGCCATGATGGCGATGGTCCCTAAGCTCCAAGCGTGACTTGCCGGGGCGTCATGTATGTTCCCTTGCTCAGGGCCCATGGGAGATAAGATCTCCGGAATGCACGTCAATACATGCATGTTTGCACTTCCACTTAAGTGTAGGTTTTATTCCAATTGCTTGTTTTTTTTTTATGGGGGAAATTCCCCTTGAGTACATAAAGAAAAGGGAAGAGACTATATCTGTACATTGTCAAGTGTATCAAAGAAGGAAAAGACTATATCTGTATATGTCTAGTGCGAATATTAGGGATGCAAGTAGCATCGGCTGTGATATAGCCTCTTGCCATGAGAGGGAGCTCCCTTGCCGATAAAAATTCAGAATTGTAACCCATGGAGACTGCATAGTTTGCTAAGGCATCTGCTACTTGATTAGTCTCTCTATAAGTGTGGGCAATGGGACAATGCAAAGTGCTGATAGCTTCCTGAAGTTTATTCCACCAAGGGAGAAGCGACCAAGGAGGATTCTTTCTCTCTTTGAGCAGTTCAATCTGAAGTTTATTCCAATTGCTTGTTCTTTATCATGTGTTTTCTTTTAGTTCAGATTGCATCATTGTAGCTCTTTCCTTCTTATCATTTTTTATATGTTCATGAAGGGTGATTCCCGGTACGCGGCGGAGTATTCACTCATGCATAATGATGGCTTCTAGCTGGACATAATCCGACTGTCCACGAGTCACCATTTTATATACTAAGGAATCATGGCAAGCAAGCACTCATGAAATGCAATATGCATGAGATTTTGTTTATATTCATAATGGATGCAAGACCCAATGCGCATTCCAAGGATATGCATGGAATGCTCAGATTTTTGCAAGTGTAGGAAGCTTCTGTTTGTTCTTCTTTTGGGAAACTAGCAGAGAGTTCTATGCAATCTCTTAACATGCACATGATATGCTTAGATTTTCAACAAATGCAGGAAGTTTCCTTTATTTCTGTTCATGGGAAACCAGCATAGATCTTTATACAAGTTTTGATGCATGTATGATGTTTTGATTTTTTTATAGGGTGTGTGTAGTTCTGGACAGCAGGCTGGGCCAGCAGGGGTCGACTCCTGGGGTCGACCCCTGTGTAGTCCCATGCACAGAGTGCTCCAACCTTGTTTCTTGTCTATTTCCTTTGCTTTGTTCTTCTTTTTTTGTTTTCGTTATGTCCATTATTGCATTCAACAGTCCCTGGCATGGCTCTTTGCTACAATCTTTCTTGGTTCGTTCATCACCTTTCCTTTTCTTTTTTTTATAGTTAGAATTATTCAATCATTCATTTCCTTTGTTTATTAGTTGCATCTCGTCAGAGATGTCGACAGCATCTCCCCCAGACTCGGAATGTTGGGGGGGGGGTGTAAAGAGGGTGCTCATCCACGGAGAGTCCGAGACGGTCCCGAAATTTGTATGGATGAGCACAAAAGCAGAAACATATGTAACCAAGAAGCGGGTGGGTTAAATCTGGAACCCGATTTAATCGAGAGACTCGGAGCATGCAAACCAATATGTAAGACTTGCCAATCCATGGGAAAAAGAATACAAGTCCTACTGGAAGAGGGAGTTGTTTGATCTCCCACGACAAGGAGTTAAACAGAAACATGCCAGAACCGTCGACTTTAAGAAAACTTCGGAGGTAAAATGGTCTCCAAGGATCTGGGTTCAGAGCAATACCCATGGCGCTGGGTAAGCCTTGGACCTCTACCTGGGGAGGCCCTTTCGTGGGTTTCTGCTGAGAACGCCAGAAGTCTAATTTTTATCGGGCAAAGAGGGCTAAGACATGATGAGCATAACAGAAAATAGACAAATCTATTAAGAAATAAATATGCTTACAACCGAGCAGTAGGAAATAGGGAAACACGCTTAGGATGGAAGAAGGGATAGGATGAAGCATGTATCACTGACCCAACTGTTCTGAAGTCTTCTTTTATTCTCTGTAAAAGAACAGATAACAAATGGGAGATATACATCGTAGCAGAAGAAGGGAAGAGATAAATAAACAAAGGAAAATACAATGAGGGGGGGGGGGGGAATGGAGCATTGGCTCCTCTTCCCCCCAAGCCTCACCTCTCTTCCTATCTTCTCCCCTCACTCTTTTTCTTCTTTTCTTCACTCTGCAAGCGCAAGTGCAAACGGGCTCTCAGCTCACCCTCTCTTCTCCTTTTCTTCTTCTCTTCTCTTCTGCCTACACAGCTCTTCTTCTTCGGAGTGGAGTCTTCGAACGCCCAGCAGCGCCCTCTTCTTTTTGACGTGCGATCCTCTTTTCTTTCCCTTCTCCTCCTTCTCTTACACTCCTCTCATCTCGATGCCCTGGAGACCTATACCTAGGGGGAGCAAAGGCTAGTGGGGCTTGTCCTCCGTGGATTGGCCGATGCTGGTCGATGGTGACGTTCCTACCGTTGGTAGGGGCCTGGACCTGCCCTGTAGCGGCTCTCAAGAGCTTGCGGTTTATAAGAACCTAAAGCGACTGGACAATGCCAGGCGCCTTGCTGGATAAGGGAAGATCCCGTTGACCACGCTTGTAAGTTGTCGTTCGAAGGCAGGTGTAGGAGTTGCCATTTTGGGTGCCTGAGGCCTTGTAGCATTAAATGCTCGTAGGGGCCTACCATTCGTGCTTTAGCTGCCGGTTAAGGGGAGGCCCTGCCAATTATGCTTTTTGCCACCAAATGGGTTGCAGCCAGATGGGGGTGCCCCCTTTCATTTCTTTTTTTTTCTTCTTCTCTTTCCCTGTCAGATGGGGGTGTGGCGCCGGATGAGGGGCAACGCCAGATGGGAGTTGCCCCCCTTTCATTATTTTTCCTTCCCTTCCTTTTTCTCCGCCGGATGGGGCTTTAGCCTAGGTGGGGGTGACTGTCGGATGAGTTGCCGCCGGATGGGGGTGGAGCCAGATGAGGGGCAGCGCCGGATGGGATTGGCACCGGATCACTCCTTTATTTTCTTTCTGTCACCGATTCACCCCTCTCTTCATTTCTTTTCTTATTTTTCTTGTGCCTTTTTTCTTCTACCACTGGTACACTTCATTTCCCTCTTCTCTTTCCCTGTCGGATAGGGGTGGCGTCGGATGAGAGTGGTGCCGGATCACTCCCCCGTCATTTCTTTTCTATTATTATTATTATTATCCCTTTATGTGTGCATCTTCATGCGTGCATCGACGCAGCTTGTGAGGTGCGTTGACGTAGCTTGTGAGGCGTGTCGACACACTTCTTCTTTTCTTCTTCCATTGCCCTTGTGATGCTCTTGATGACAAATTTCAGGTGTCAACACCTCCATAATCACGCTCTGATACCAACTGTAACGACTCAAGATCCGAGTATTGGAAAGGAATTGGTACAACCCAAATCCTAGTTTGTCATCCACGAGCCGAGGGGCTCGAAAGGGTTATTGGACGGTGTAGAAGTATATAAGAATCTAAAATAATTGCAGAACTAAAAGCATGATTTAATAATGTAGGAAATAAGCAATTACATAATTAAACAATTATACAATCTAGCATAACAAGTACAGTCAACTAAAAGAAAAGTAGAAGAACACGAGGCATACCCCGTCTCTGGTAAACTGGCAGTTAGACTTGACCACTAGCACCACGAGGAGCCTCGGAAGCACTACGCGTAAGCCTCTCCTCACCTTAAAAATAAAGGGGGTGAGCCTTATCCCATCAGCTCAGTAGAGGTCCCGCAGATCCCTACCTGACAACGAGAAACACAATAGTGCGATAAATAATTAACATGAATAATCAATATATAACAAAAGGAGGCAATAAATAACAATTAATGAAATCTACACAAGTATCACAACGCTAGCCTCATAAGCCGCATATCATGAATATCAAAGCTATACAAAAGTAATCTATCTCAGTCACGTATAACTGAGTACATTGAGCAGCTAGTAAACCGTGATGGAAGGAAACCTAAGTCGCTACCTCTCAAGTGACAGGAGTACTACCCACTAGAAGAAAGGCTAGCTATGCCCCCTGATGCCTTAGTCTATGCCCCACGTGTCTCCCTACTCACCCCAGACGGAAATTGAAACAGGGTAACCAAGTAACTACAGAACAAAGACTAGTTGGGGTCACACTCATCGCTCCCAGCCACGTGTGCACACATAGACTAACCACTCTAAGTGAGGTCCTCTAGCTGGTTTTCCCCCCAACCAATACTTAGGCTGCAAAGACAAGGGGCCCTATAATAACTAGCCTAAAAATCGTCTCATCGAAACTAGCTCTCCACCACTCCCAAGTGGGTCCGCACCCGCGTATGCAGAGAAGCTACGACTAGTGGGGAAGGTCACTGAAGGTGAGAACTCGCTGTAGAACCAGAAACCACCAGAGCACCACCGGTTCATACTAATCCAATTATACACATATAACGTATCATGAGGCAGTATCACAAAGACCTAAGAACCTCTGACTGGATGGCAAATCCATCGACTGACTGTCACGCCTCGAGATTATGCAGTGGAAACAATCAGGAATGTGAACAGCCAGCTAGTACGCCTCAAGCGAGCAATATAATCGGAGCGCTAGCACATTCACACATAAGAAATGAATGTACAATATTTGGACAAAATCTTTGCTTTATTTAAATAATAATCAAAAGTACATGAGGTTGACTCTTGACTCTTTGACTAACTAAACTCAATGAAAATAGAAAATTGCATAGTGACTCTTGACTATCCACTAATGACAATCTAAGACTTCGCTCCTTCTTTAATTACTCTCAGATCCATCACTTGAATAGTCTGAATCCGACCCGCTAGAATTTTCTGAAAAAGATTGAAAAAGTAGGGAATGAGCACACATGCCCAGTAGGTATCTTCGTATCAACATGAAGGCAATGTTTAAGTAATTTATATTTTAGTTCTAGAGTGTAAGATAAGTCATGAAAATACGATGAGACACATGAATAAACCAAAGTAACACAAGTAATAAGATATGATCAAGGTGAGATATGAGAATTCATGTAGACTGGAAATATGATCAAGCAAAAATATAACATGAATGTAATTTGGCCTTTTATGAACAAGAATGTAATTTTTCATAACCATAAAGGCTATGCACTAGAAAGTCATGTAACGAGAATGTACTAGCAAGCATGTAATTTCACAAGATTGCCTCGTGGATCTTCACCCGTTTATAAAAAAAGTACTCCCGACGCACTACGACGCTAGTGTTCATCATACCCCATGGTTTATAGTATGTTTCTGACTACCTATCGAGGGGACTAGAGTTGAGCCCTTGGACACTGTCCATGCCCGCTCTTGCATCTTCAAGTTATAAATCAAACTACTTCCACGAGAAATATAAATATGGCCAATAATGTAACCAGTTCAAACAATAGATTCATATTAACAATAATCAAGGTAAGAACGTACCAAATTGAAATTATGAGATCAAGGATGATTTAATAACAAGGTTATGCTATGGAAGAAATCTGGCAGCATAACGGTATATTCTTTAATTTCCATAATTCATTAATAACTTATTGAACAAGTTATTAGGTTCTAGATAATCATTTGACCATCTAGGATCATAGGAAAAATCAACCCTTGGGTCAAAGGTTTGGTTAATCAATACTTAGATATAAAATGGTCATATCGGGGCCGTTTCTGGAAATAGCGGTCGTTTACTGGACCGTTTACATGCTGTAGCAGTCAGTGCAGGACCATTTATTGATAGAGTCGATGCATGAAGAAGGAAGTGTCGAAGCAGTGAATCTCTGGAACCTTGCGGTCATGGTAGGGCCGCTAGGCGTCTTTGGCGGTCAAGTAAAGGACTGCTAATAGACTCTTGCGGTCTAATGGATGGCCGCTAAGATCCAGAACATAGAAAACACCGGTAAAGTGCTTTCTAGACAATTGGACTTTGAGGGTACAACCAGCTCGGCATCCTAGAGAGAATCCCAGGCTCGCGGAGTCTTATGGAGACATTGAAATAAGATCACCTAGTCCGGTGGAAGGAATATCCAACAGAGAGGATCACAAGTTCAAGATTGTGTGCTTAAGTGCAAAGTGTATCTAATGGCCACGCACCGGAGTACGCACCATGTACTTGAGAAAAGACTCTAGATGAGAAGGGATCGTGGCAAAACAACGATCAAATCAAAATTAGACAAGTCTATGAACCATATGAAATTTAAGATAAATACAAGAGTATATGATTTTGGCATGAAATTAACGTAAGTTTAAAATAGGTTTCTAAAACATGTAAGCCAAGAAATCTATCATGATGGATGCATAATATAACCAACAACATGAATATAAGGTCATAATTAGGAATAAGACCTAATTAACTAGGCTTAACAGAATCTGCAATTTGTTTGGAGTTAACAAGTTACAGAGTCAAGCGGTCAGGTGAGGACCGCATGAAGGCTTTTAGCGATCAATCGCATGGCCACTAAACACATCTGGCGGTCACAGCAAGACCGTTTCTTCCTGTCTGTATCATCTGTAGTTAAAACTGAAATACATGCTAATCTAGGGCAGATAGATGTATGGAAAAATATGTCAACAGGTAAATAAGGCCTGATAAAATCATATTAAAACATGGAGATTCATGGGGTGCATAATTTAAGCCAAAGTTACAACTTTTCTCTTAAGGTGTAAGGATAACCATGCAGACTTAACGTAAATACGCAGTCATGACAAAACATTAAATTCATCATGTACAATCAATGAAAACAAGAGGGAACAGAGGGCTTTTATTCCTAACACGTTAATTTATCCTTTTCATGAGATAACCTACCTTTGATTCGATCCCTAGACTTTGGATTTCTGACTGGTAGTAGACCCTAGTTCCTGCACATCCTGTGCCAAACCAGCAACTTCCCGTCTCTCTATCTTCTGATTCTCTTGACCTAAAATCGTGAAAATTAGAGAGTAGGTAGAAGATATAAAGGTGAACAGAAAGTTCTAAAGGATCAACTTGAACTAACCTCGTTTAGGGCATCTAATCTTCTGATCTTTACTGGACCGGCGCACTGCTTCCTGTGCAGCCTGCAGCGAACCAGAGACTTTCAGGTGCTCTATTTCTCCAACGGCTGGGTCTTCTAGCATGAAAATTGGAGGTGAGCTAGATAAAACTAATGAGAACACAAAGTTATAAAGAACTAACCTAAGATGATGTTTCCTTACCTTCGAAATATGCGATCCAACATTAGGGTTTGAATGAGTCGAAGTTAGGGTCTATCTATAGGGTTTTGAGTTAGGGCTAAGAGATTGATCGAATTGAGAGTCCTACTTAGGGGTAGGATTGATCCCTAAGAGTCCTGGATAGGCTTTCATGTCCACATACTTTGATCCATGGAGATTTGGATGCCAAAGATCCAACCTTTTCACGTTTTCTCCAATTCACGGAATTAGGAGGGCTTAGCGGTCATGGAGGGACTGCTAGGGTGGATCTGGCGGTCACGCGATAGACTGCCAATCGCTGTTAAATCTGAAATTTTTAGATTTTCGTATTATCTCCTATTTATCCCATAATTGATGTATATATCCCATTTTAAATCCGTAAATTACTCAATTTATGTTTCTATTAATGAGCTTGGGTCTAAAGGTCCTGGAATTGGGTCTTTGGGCCCATTTGAGTTGGGCTTAACCCTTTAGTTGATATAGGGCTTTTAAATAAATCCTTAATTCTTCTTAATAACCCGTTAAGCCTTTTTTAAAAAATTGCTTAATAATTATACTTAAATCCAGAAACCTCCTAAAATTCATGGGTGTTATACCCTCCCCCACTTAAAAGAATTTGATCCCCAAATTCATCGTAATAAGATTTGCTAAGGAGAGTGTACTTACATTCAAAATATCTCCGGAAATCTTTTACACATGGCTTCTTCTGTTTCCGATGTCACTTTGTGTGGCCAAGATTTACTTCATTGGACTTTTACCATGTGAATAGTTTTATTCTGAAGTTGACGTACTTCTCGTTCAATTATTTTGATTGACTTTTGCTCATACGTCAAATCATTTTTAATCTCTAGGTTGTCATAAGTTATGACATGGAATGGATCAGGGATGTACCTTTTGAGCATTGAGAGGTGAAATACATCATGGACTCTAGCTAATTGAGAGGGCAAAGCTATTCGATACGCGACTTCATCAACCCTTTCGAGAATTTCAAAGGGGCTAATGAATCTCGGAGTGAGCTTGCCTTTGATGCCAAATCTTCGAATACCTCGATCCGGAGAAACCTTAAGGAATACGTGGTCTCCTACTTGGAATTCTAGGTCACGCCTTCTGTTATCAGCTTATGATTTTTTGCCTGTCTTGAGCCATCTGAAGTCTCTGCTGCATAAGCTTTATCTTCTCGGTAGTATCCCTGATGATGTCAGGACCGAGAAATTGCCTTTCTCCTACTTCATTCCAACATATAGGTGAGTGACAACTTCTTCCATACAGTTCCTCAAACGGTGCCATTTGTATACTAGCTTGGTAGCTATTGTTGTAGGCGAATTCCACTAGAGGCAAGTTGTCGTGCCAACTCCCTCCAAAATCAATAGCACATGCCCTGAGCATATCTTCTACTACTTGATTGGTTCTTTCAATCTGACCATCAGTTTATGGATGGAATGCTATGCTAAAGTTAAGTCGGGTCCCTAATGAATGATGTAGACCCTTCCAGGATTTTGATGTGAACCGAGGGTCTCGGTCAGATATAATGGTGACAGGGACACCATGTTGTTTGACAATTTCCTTCATGTATAGTGCTGCTACTACATCCACAGACTATCAACTTTTGATTGGTAGAAAATGTGCAGATTTAGTCAATCGGTCTATAATCACCCATATACCATCGTGTTCACCTCTCGTCTTAGGTAAACCCATGATGAAATCCATCCCTATACTTTCCCATTTCCACTCAGGAATATCCAAGGGATGTAGCTTCCCGACGGACTTTAAATGTTCCGCGTTTACTTGCTGACAAGTGAGGCGGCGAGATACAAAGTCCACTACTTCTTTTTTCATATTGGGCCACCAGAAATTTCTTTTTAAATCTTGGTACATCTTAGTAGCACCAGGGTGAATAACATACCTTGATTTATGAGCCTATTCCATGATCAATTCTTAGTGTCGGTATGATCTGGCATACATATTCGATTTTTGAACAATAATCTTCCATCAGTTGAAATGGAGAATTCCAACCTTTGATCAATATTGGGCTTGATCTCCATCAATGTGGGGTCATTTTCTTGTAATTTGACTAGATCTTCAATCAGTGTAGGTTGTGACCTTATATTAGCAATCATACACCCTTCCTCTTCTTTATCAACATCGAGATTCAAACGAGCAAAATCCTCGATAAGATAAGTCGTACCTTTCCTGAGGCTTGCAAGTGTTGCCATTGATCTTCTGCTAAGAGCGTCAGCTACAATATTTGCTTTGCTTGGATGAAATTGGATAGTAAAGTCGAAGTCTTTGAAATACTCCAACCATCTGCGTTGCCTCATGTTCAATTCCTTTTGGGTGAAGAGGTATTTTAGACTTTTGTGATCTGAAAATATAGTGAACTTCTCCCCATAGAGGTAGTGTCGCCATATTTTCAAGGCAAATATAACCGTAACTAGTTCCAGATCATGCACGGAGTAGTTTTCTTCATGACACTTTAACTACCTTGAAGAATAGAAAATTACCTTGCCATTTTACATAAGAACACATCCTAGACCAATGCCAGATGCATCGGTATAGACTTCAAAGCCACCACCCTCAACGTGCAGTGCCAATATAGGGGCCGTAGTGAGATGATCTTTAAGAGTTAGAAAAATTTCTTCGCAATCCTTTGACCATATAAAAGGGTTCTCCTTTCTTATAAGTCTATTCAAAGGGATGGTGATTTTTTAGAAATCCTTAATGAATCGCCTATAATAAACAGCCAGACCCAGAAACTTCTAACTTTGGACACGGTCGTCGGCTGGCTCCAATTCTTAACAGCTTTTACCTTGGAAGGATCGACATCGATTCCTTCCTTTGAAATAATATGGCCGAGAAAAGACTTTAGCCAGAACTCGCACTTGCTAAGCTTTGTGTAGAGTTTATGCTCTCTTAGGATTTGCAAGGCTATTCTTAAGTGTTCTTCATGTTCCTCCTTAGTCTTGGAGTATATAAGAATATCATCAATGAAGACAACCACAAATTAGTCGAGATAAGGCCTGAAGACATTATTCATAAGTTGCATAAATGCTACCGGGGCATTAGTTAACCCGAATGGCATTACCACAATTTCATAATGCCCATATCTACTCCGGAAAGCAGTCTTGTATATATCTTCGTCTTTGATCTTGAGCTGATGATAACCCGACCTGAGGTCTATCTTGGAGAAATATTCCGCTCCCGAGATTTGATCAAAGAGCTCATCGATACGCGGCAATGGATATTTGTTCTTGATATTGAGTTGATTTAGTTGCCGGTAGTCGATACATAGCTTGAGAGATCCATCCTTCTTCTTGACAAATAAAACTGACGCACCCCAAGGGGATGTGCTAGGTCGAATGAAGTCATTGTCTAATAACTCTTGAAGTTGTTTCTTCAATTCTTTGAGTTCTGTAGGGGACATCCTGTAGGGAGATATTGAAACAGGTGCTGCTCTAGGAACGAGTTCAATGGAGAAGTTTACTTCCCTTTCGGGTGGTAAATCGGGTAAATCCGATGGGAACACATCGAGAAACTCATTCACAATGGGAATATCCTCTAAGTTGATTTCCTTGGACTCGGTAATGATTACAGAAGCAAGAAAAGCTTCACATCCTTACGAAATGAGTTTGCAAGCATGAAGAGATGAAATAATGGTAGGATACTTCCTGTACTTGATACCAAGGAAAGAAAATTACGGGAGACCTGGTTTTTGAAAAGAGATTCTCCTATTGCGACAATTTATATAGGCGTCATGATCTACAAGCCAATCTACACCTAGGATGGCATCGTAGCCTTCCATGTCAAGGCATACAAGGTTTGCAGGAAGATTATGACCTTCTACCATTACCTCACTATCGGGGTAGTGGGTTGTAAGTTTAGTTCCAGGACCTAAGGGTGTAGTGATAGCTAGGTCCGAAGGTAGAGGAACTGATGAAACTGGCAAGGTTTTTACAAAAGCAGTAGATATAAAGGAATGAGAAGCACTAGTATCAAATAACATGAATGTAGGATGGGAATAGATTTGAAGAGTACCTTCCATTAGCCCATCATCCTTGGGTGCTTCATCATCATCTAGAACAGCGTTAAGATGAGCCTGTCGCTTGCGTCCAGCGCTGGAAGATTGATCCTTCATGAGGGGGCAATCCGGCATGCGGTGCTCCCGACTGCCACATCGCAAACACGCCCGTAGGCATTTCCAGCATTCTTCAGCTGAGTGGCCAAACTTCTCGCAGAAAGAGCAAGCCGCCACGAATTGCTTATCATCTTCTTTAGCCTTATTGTTCTTGCGATCATCCTTGTTGTTCTCACTCCGGGATCTCTTCTTGTTATCCCGAGAGTTGTAAGTGATGCTGAATCTTTCCTCTCTTTTTCCTTGCCGATCAAACTTTCGGCTAGGCTACTCTCCTTTGCCTTTGAGTTTATCGACCTTCTCCAAGGTCCATTTGCACAAGTGTGCCCGTTGGACCATCTCTGCATAGGTCCGAATATTTTGTGGGTCAAGTTGCTGGATGACGATGGGCCGCAGCCCGTCCATGAAACGATTAGCTTTGAGAAGATCCGTGCTCACTAAATGTTGAGCATAGGGTGCTTGGCGAGAGAATTGTAATTCATACTCTGCCACCGTTATCATGCCTTGATGCAAAGAAGTGAACTCCGCCGCCTTCCTCTCCTTAACATGTTCGGAGAAGTATTTTGCTTGGAAGAGTGTGAGAAATCCCTCCCAAGTGTGTGGTGCGTTTTGAGACGGTGCCAGAATAGATTTCCACCAAGTACGCGCATCCTCGTTGAGTTGGAAAGTAGCGAGAGGAACCTTTTCTTAGTCGACACATTGCATGACCTCGAATATACGGTTCATTTCATCTATCCAGTTTTCAGCTTCGTCTGGGTTAGAAGAACTAGAAAATCACGGAGGGTTTAGACTCCGGAAGTTGCGGTGCAAATCGCTAGCACCAGCCCTCGCGTCGGCTTGGGCCATATTTTGCAAGGCCCGGGTGAGACCCGCATCAGTTTGTTGCATTCCACCCCAATCGACACGGTGAGCCATTGTAAGAATAAGGTACCTGAGAAAAATAATAAAATTTTCAACTCCAATGGAATTGATACGGTTAATCCTAGAGATAATTTGTAATTACTATCTCATCTCGGGTTCTACCCAATTTCTCTCATGGGTGGGGAATTTATTTCCTTGTTTCATAGGTATGGGTCCTTAAGCCTTGGACTTAGCCTATGATATTTTCCTAGGAATAAGTAAGTCTTGAGACCTACGCTCTGATACCACTTTAACTGTCATGTCCCGAGATTATATAGCGGAAACAATCGGGAACGTAAACAGCCGGCTAGTACGCCTCAAGCAAGCAATATATTCAGAGCGCTAACACATTCACATATAAGATATGAATGTACAATATTTAGACAAAATCTTTGCTTTATTTAAACAATAATCAAAAGTACATGAGGTTGACTCTTTGACTAACTAGACTCAATAAAAATGGAAAATTGCATAGCGACTCTTGACTATCCACTAATGACAATCTAAGGCTTCGCTCCTTCTTTAATCACTCACGGATCCATCACTTGAATAGTCTGAATCTGACCTGCTAGAATTTCTTGAAAAATATTGAAAAAGTAGGGAATGAGCACACATGCCCAGTAGGTATCTTCGTATCAACATGAAGGTAATGTTTAAGTAATTTATATTTTAGCTCTAGAGTGTAAGATAAGTCATGAACATACGATGAGACAAGTGAATAAACCAAAGTAACACAAGTAACAAGATATGATCAAGGTGAGATATGAGAATTCATGTAGACTGGAAATATGATCAAGCAAAAATATAACATGAATGTAATTTGGCCTTTTATGAACAAGAATGTAATTTTTCATAACCATAAAAGCTATGCACTAGAAAGTCATGTAACGAGAATGTACTAGCAAGCATGTAATTTCACAAGATTGCCTCGTGGATCTTCACCCGTTTATAAAAAAAGTACTTCCGGCGCAATGCGATGCCAGTGTTCACCATATCCCATGGTTTATAGTATGTTTCCGACTATCTATCGAGGGGACTAGAGTTGAGCCCTTGGACACTGTCCGTGCCCGCTCTTGCATCTTCAAGTTATAAATCAAGTTACCTCCACGAGAAATATAAATATGGCCAATAATGTAACTAGTTCAAACAATAGATTCATATTAACAATAATCAAGGTAAGAACGTACCAAATTGAAATTATGAGATCACAGATGATTTAATAACAAGGTTATGCTAGAGATGAAATTCGGCAGCATAATGGTATATTCTTTAATTTCCATAATTCATTAATAACATATTGAACAAAGTATTAGGTTCTAGATAATCATTTGACCATCTAGGATCATAGGAAAAATCAACCCTTGGGTCAAACCTTGGGTTAATCAATACTTAGATATAAAACGGTCATATCGGGACCATTTTTGGAAATAGGGGTCATTTATTGGACCGTTTACATGCTGTAGCGGTTAGTGCAGGACCGTTTATTGACAGAGTCGACGCATGAAGAAGGGAGTGTCGACGCACTGAATCTCTGGAACCTTGCGGTCATGGCAGGGCCGCTAGGCATCTTTGGCGGTCAAGTAAAGGGCCGCTAATATACTCTTGCGGTCTAATGGATGGCCGCTAAGATCTATAACATAGAAAATATCGGTAAAGTGCTTTCTAGACAATTGGGGTTTGAGAGTACAACCAGCTTGGCGTCCTAGAGAGAATCCCAGGCTCGCGGAGTCTTATGGAGGCCTTGAAACAAGATCACCTAGTCCGGTGGAAGGAATATCCAACAGAGAGGATCACAAGTCCAAGATTGTGTGCTTAAGTGCAAAGTGTATCTAATGGCCATGCACCGGAGTACGCACCATGTACTTAAGAAAAGACTCTAGATGAGAAGGGATCGTGGCAAAACAGCGATCAAATCAAAACTAGACAAGTCTATGAACCATATGAAATTTAAGATAAATACAAGAGTATATAGTTTTTGCATGAAATTAACGTAAGTTTAAAATAGGTTTCTAAAACATGTAAGCCAAGAAATCTATCATGATGGATGCATAGTATAACCAACAACATGAATATAAGGTCATAATCAGGAATAAGACCTAATTAACTAGGATTAACATATGTTTAATGGGGTCAATCTGCAATTTGTTTGGAGTTAACAAGTTGCAGAGTCTGGCGGTCAGGTGAGGACCGCATGAAGGCATTTAGCGTTCTATTGCATGGCCGCTAAAGACATCTGGCGATCACAACAAGACCGTTTCTTCCTGTTTGTATCAATAGTAGTAAAAACCGAAATACATGCTAATCTAGGGCAGATAGATGTATGGAAAAACATGTCAATAGGTAAATAAGGCCTGATAAAATCATATTAAAACATGGAGATACATGGGGTGCATAATTTAAGCCAAACTTATAACTTTTCTCTTAAGGTGCAAGGATAAGCATGCAGACTTAACCTAAATATGCCGTCATGACAAAACATCAAATTCGTCATGTACAATCAATGAAAATAGGAGGGAACAGAGGGCTTTTGTTCCTAACATGTTAATTTAGCTTTTTCATGTGATAACCTACCTTTAATTTGATCCCTATACTTTGGATTTCTGACTGGAAGTAGACCCTAGTTCCTGTACGTCCTGTGCCAAACATACAACTTCCCGTCCCTCTATCTTCTGATTCTCTTGACCTAAAATCGTGAAAATTGGAGGGTAGGTAGAAGATACGAAGGTGAACAAAAAGTTCTAAAGGATCAACTTGAACTAACCTTGTTTAGGGTTTCTAATCTCCTGATGTTTACTGGATCGGCGCACTGCTTCCTGTGCAGCTTGCATCGAACCATAGACTTTTATGTGCTCTATCTCTCCAACGGTTGGGTCTTCTAGCACGAAAATTGGAGATGCGTTAGATAAAACTAAGGAGAACATAAAGTTCTAAAGAACTAACCTTAGATGATGTCTCCTTACCTTCGAAATATGTGATCCAACATTAGGGTTTGCATGGGTCGAAGTTAGGGTCTATTTATAGGGTTTTGAGTTAGGGCTGAGGGATTGATCGAATTGAGAGTCCTGCTTAGGGGTAGGATTGATCGCTAAGGCCCCATTTGTTAACCGCTTGCGGTTAACTTACTCGACCCTGGAGGGTCGAGTAAGTTAACCGACCCCGATTAAGCGGGTTGTGTGTGAGGAGAGAGCGGTGGGCCCCGCTCTCTCTCTCATCCGCTGGGTTATTCTAACCCCGCGTCAAAGCGGCCCTAAGAGTCCTGGACAAGCTTTCATGTCCACATACTACGATCCATGGGGATTTGGATGCCAAAGATCCAACCTTTTCACGTTTTCTCCCATTCACGGAATCAGGAGGGCTTAGCGGTCATGGAGGGACCGCTAGGGTGGATCTAGTGGTCGCGCGATAGACCGCCAATCGCCGATAAATCTGAAATTTTTGGATTTTTGTATTATCTCTTATTTATCCTCTAATTGATGTATATATCCCATTTTAAATCCGTAAATTACCCATTTACGTTTCTATTAATGGGCTTGGGTCTAAAGGTCCTGGAATTGGGTCTTTGGGCCCATTTGAGTTGGGCTTAACCCTTTGGTCGATATGGGACTTTTAAATAAACCCATAATTCTTCTTAATAGCCCGTTAAGCCTTTTTTTAAAAATTACTTAATAATTATACTTAAATCCATAAAACTCCTAAAATTCTTGGGCGTTACACTGACAGTGCATATGACGGCAGCTGGAATCATTAATTGTGCAGAATTTTAGAAAATCTGCAGAGGGCAAACTGAGCCATGGGCGGCCACACCTGTGGCCACCACTCTATGGCCAGGGCGGCCAACCGTCTGGCCGCCTAGAAACGTAGGTGGCCAAGGGTTTGGCCGCCCATAAAAATACCCTGGGCGGCAACCCCAGTGGTCACCTAGTTCAGTGGGCTGGGCGGCCAGCCCTCTGGCCGCCCAAAAACCTGGGTGGCCAAGGCTCTGACCGCCCAACAAACGGACCCCTTGGCGGCCACCCCTGTGGCCGCCCAACCCATCTAGGCGACCAAACCCCTGGCCGCTCAGGCTGGGCAGAGGCGACATGCCTTCTGGCCACCTCCTGATTAGGCCCCCCTCCTGAACCATGTCTGAATAGTCATTCCCAAGCCCGACTTGCCCCCATTGCAAGTGGGAACCCTCGAAAAATATGGGAAACTCATCCCCGAGGAAAATGCCATCCATAAAACATGATTTAAACTAAAAATCACTACAAGGAGGGATCGATCCGCGCTCTTTGCCCCAAACATTAAAGTTTCCCAAAAATGCAATAAACCCCTCTCTCTCACCCATATCACTACCGAATCAAAGGGAAATGCGAGGGAAGAGATCATGATCCATCCCCCTACCTCAATGCCGCTTTCAAACCTCAGAATGGGCCTATTCGCCATTGAACTTTGAATCCCACAAACGAAATCGTGATCCTCTCAGGTGAACCAACTCTGCCTTGAGTCCATACCCCGCCAAGCACTCCACCGTCGCCTCGCTGGGTGTTGGGTCCCATAGTGCAAACACAATCAAGAGGGGGGTGAATTGATTTCGGCCTATTTAAAAATTAACCAGTTGAAACTCAGATTGAGCACATAGTGGAATCTTCACAATCTATAAATCTTTCTGAATTGCATTCAAGCCCAACAATTAGACAACATTCAACAAATAACCTATGAATGTAGGTAGATGAAAAGGAACAATCGCGCAGGTAAACCACACAAAGGCATAGCAATTTTTAAGGTGGTTCGGGACCACAACTTCGCTCCCTACGTCCACCCCTCACCAAAACCCAGTGAGGCTTACTACATTGCAACTACAGCTACATACACGGGGAGAAATCCCCAACCACATGCTGATACACAGCTTATACAAGCATGAACGCCCCCCCCATACACACGCGGTTTTCACAGCGCCACATGGGGACTAACCCCAAAACACACACACACTACTGAACCGTAGCCCACACATACACACGCACTGCAATTGCAGCAGACCGGACACACTCGGATGTGCACACCACACAATCCGACCACACACTTCAAATATTTCAATAGTTTGTTCTATCAAATCAAGATCAAATAACAAATGATTTTCAAATCAATCAATAGAAAATTATGCAAGAATAGTTTCCCCCTTTAGATGGCTCTGCCCGATGCTCAAATAGTCATGAGGATGACCGGATGAAGATCCTTGATGAAGATCGAGCCTCGAACATGATCCAGAATGGATGGAGATGGTTGAGATCGATGTAGATGCCCTCTTGGCAGCAAGGGGACGAGGTCTCCTCTTCTTCTTCCTCTCCAAACCTTTTTGTCACGCCCGGAGATATGCAGCATAATTAAGTCGAGAACGTGACTAGTCGACAATATGTCTCAAGGTAGCAATTTAATCAGAGCACAATAATACATCCGCATAAAAGAGGAATGCACAAGGTCATATACTCAAAAATCTTCACTTTATTGCAAAATAATGATCAAGGTTACAAAGACACTGATCTTTGACTCTCTTTGACTACTAGACTCAATAAAGAGAAAATTACATAACATGATTAACCTCACCGCCTATTACAGTGAATGTAACAAGACTCTTGACTAGACCAGCTATGGCTTCTCTGGAACCATCAATCACTCTCGGACCCGTCACTTGAGTAGTCCAAATCTCCGCTAGAGGTTCCTGAAAAGGATTGAAAAAGTAGGGAATGATCACACTTGCCCAGTAGGTATCTTTGTATCAACATGAAGGCATGTTTAAGTAATTAGCAATTTAGCTCTAGAAGGTAAAATAAAGGAAATACGATGAAACATGCGATAAAACCAAAGTAATAACAAATATCAAGATATGAATGTAAGGACAAGATAGTTTAGGATATATGATCAAGATCCAGCATGAATGTAAGTTTGGCCTTTCAAATAATGAGAATGTACTAGTATGTAACGAGAATGTACTTTTCATAACCATAAATGCTATGCATTAGAAAGTCATATAACAAGAATGTATAATTTCATGATGAGCCTCGTGGTTTTCACCAGTTTATAAAAAAAGTACTCCCAGCGCAATACGACGCCAGTGTTCATCATACCCCATGGTTTACAGTATGTTTCCTGCCATCCGCCGAGGGAGCTAGCGTGGAGCCCTTGGACACTATCCGTGCCCGCTCTTGCATCTTCACGTATAAATCAAGCTACTTCCACGAGAAATATAAATGTAGGCCAATAATGTAAAGTTTAAACAATAGTTCATGACAATAATATCAAGGTAAGAATGCACCCAATATGAATCATGAGAGTTCAAGGATGAATTAATGACAAGGTCATGCTACGGGAGGAATCCGACAACATAACGGTACATTCATTATAGTTCATTAATAACTTATTGTATATGGTTTGGGTTCTAGATAATCAAAAGACCATCTAGAAACTGAGTAGACTTAACCCTTTAGGTCAAACCACGGGTTAGACAGGAACTGGGAAAATGCGGTCAAGGGAAGACCGTTTCTTGAAAGTAGCGGTCAGGTCAAGACCGCCTTAAGGACGAGTCGACGAATGAAGAAGGAATAGGTCGACGCAGTGAAACTGCAGGCAAGACGCGATCATGCCAGAACCGCCTTCATGAAATAGCGGTCGCCTGAAGGCCGCGACTAGTCCAGAGTGCAAGAAAATGCGAGAAACTCAAGTGCTTTCTAATACATTGGATTTTTAGGGTACAACCAACTCGGCGTCCTAGTGGGAATCCCAAGCGCGCGGAGACTTACGGAGGCCTTGAAACATGATTACCTAATCCGACAGAAGGAATATCCGATGGAGAGGATCACAAGTCCAAGAAGTGTTCCTATCAAGTGCAAGTGTAACTAATAGCAACGTACCAGAATACATGCTATGTACTTAAGAAAGACTAAAGAGATGAATGGTACGTGTAAAAACAATGATCAAACATCAATGTAACAAGTTCTATAAACCATATGAAAATAACTTTAATACAAGACTATAGGATTTTGGCATGAAATTAGCATAAGATTTAAAATAGTTTCTAAAACATGAAGGTCATGAAATCTACCATGATTGATGCATAATATAACCAATATCATGAATATAAGGAGATAATTAGGAATAGGGTTTAGGCTTATTATATATTTATAAGGGCTGATCTGCATTCTATTTAGGGTTAACAGAAAGCAAAAAATAGGAAGAAGAAGGCGGTCTAGAAAGAACCACCTCTTGGAAATAGCGGTCTGTCTGGAAACACTTCTTGATAGTAGCGATCTCTGATGAACCGCCTTCTGTTTGCGACAGACATAAGATAAATATTGCGTGCAAGGCCTATTCTAGGGCATTTATTGCATGAAAATATATGATACTGAACGGTAAAACATGATAGAACCGAATTGATTCATGGAGATGTGTTATTTTGGCCAAAGTTATCATCCTTTTCCATTAGATGCAGGGATATGCATGCTATAAAACCTAGTTGCGCAGTCCGTTAAAAACATGAAATACAACGTATATAAGGCATGAAATCAAGCAAGCTTAGAGAGCTTTTGTTCCTAACTTGATATTTAAGTCATACATGAGATAACCTTGTCACGCCCTGAGCGCGGAAGGAACCCGATACGCGTGATGAGTTATATCAATCATGTCAATCAGAGCATAAGTGTATTCGACACACGGACAGAGCGCACAAAAATAGAGATAAACCAAATCCTTTATTCATAATAACCATCAAGGTATTTCTATTACATAATCTTAATAAAGGGTACTAAAGGACAACCTTGACTCAGTAAAAGAAAAATTACAATGATTGACTCAAAAAAATAGGAAATAGACACGACTGGATAGACACTTTAATAATCGGGTGGCTCTATGCTCTTCAGTCATGTCCGTTCCCTTCCGAGCGATCCTCATCATCGGAATTATCTGAAAAATATGAAAAATACTAGGGTGAGTGAACGCTTAGTAGGAATTATATCTCAAGTACAAGTTTGCTTTAAGTAATTACATGTTACATGAATACAATAAGACATGAGACATGTTCGTAAGATAAAACGAGAGTAGAGTATCAAGAAGTAATGTAGAGGAACTAGTACGATTACAAATGTTCATGTGAAGTTTATCAAGATAGTAAAGCATGTAAACATATCAAGTCGTGTCATGTGAATTGGCTATCATAATATCAAGCAAGTAAATACCCATTCCGGGCCACGCAAGTCATGTCAAGTACGAGTCATGGAATGTTAAATCTAGCTAGTCATGCACTTCGGTGCAATGCCACACCGTGATCAATATAGCGCCTATGGCCACAAGTACTTTCGGGTGCTCCTCCCAGGACCAGATCGGGCCCTATATGCACAAGCATTGAGTCATGTATATTTTAGACATCCACTATAGTTATAGCCAATATAGAGTTCGAGGGATAAACCATTGTAGGATGATAAGGTAGATTTCACGAATGAAGGAGTTCAAGGGTTGAACATTGAACAAGAATGACACATTATTAATCCTCATAAAAAACCAAGACATGGCGTAAAACTAGGTAAATGGCGTCCACTTAGTCACCACCAATTACAGAAATACGTCCACCATATGGTCGCTCATTCCTGTGAACAGTACATGCATGAAGAATTAGCGACTTCTCATTCAGTTGCTCATTCATAAATAACGTCCATATCACAATCGCTATATTAGTAAACTGTGCCCCCTGACTGGGCGGTAATTCTTTATGGCGTCCAGGTTCAGGTCGCAAATTCAGGACAGATAGCACGCTTCTCAAAAGAGGCAAGAACATCACTCTTTGAGGGCCAAATATTACGTTTCTTCAGAGTGACGTGACAAACAAAGGTTCCAGGGTTTTTAGGGTACAACTTGCTCGGCGGCCTTGAGGGAATCCAAGGCTTCGCGTAGACTTATGGAGGTCTCTATGATGAAATCACCAGTTTGAAGGAAGAAATATCCCACGGAGGGCTCAATCATCACCGAGAGTTAGGGGCTATACGGAAAACAATGTGAAACGTGGGATGGCATCTACGGACTGAGACACTATGCCATAGACCCACGATATGGGCCAGAAAAACCGACAAATCTATGAGACAGGAAAACTGCGACTGTCCAGAAGGCGCTATTTAATGAAATAGCGACCTTCTGAAAGGTCGTTCAATCAGGATTATTGCAGAATTTTCATGTAAATAACTATACTTAACGACACTATGTAAGGGCGTTAATTCTAGGATTTTTTCCAAAATTAATATTTATGATTTCAAATAGTGGCTTTATACAATGGCGTTCATTCTTTGAATGACGCCCTGACGTAGGTCGCGAATTTATAATTTTCAATATATTCTACTTTTATTATGGCGTTCATTATCTAAATAGTGACTACATGAGTGTCGTTCATTCTTTGTCTGTTGATACGTATCGGGCAGATACGTTCATAGACACATGTTACTATTCACAAGATGAAAGTATACAAAAACAAGAAAGTAAAGACATGAATAGGTAGAGGAAAATATCAGGAATCTAAAACTATGTTCATGCATTAATTTTAACATCAGGTTGTGTAGATATAAATTTTTAAGCATCCGATAATTATTAAATACCTAAAAGAATTAGCTGCTGGGCATAAGGTCATTCATTAAATGACGTCCTGTACACTGTCACGATTTCAAAAGAATTAACGACAGCGTGCATAGGCGTTCATTCAATAAGCGGCCATGACAATGTTGCTATTTAGAAGAACTCAGTAAAACTACGAAAATTGAAAACAGATACCATGGTGTGCATTATATACGACCTATATGCATGAAATTGCTGTGATTACTTGGTTGGGCTTCATAACTTGAGAACACCTACCTCTTTTGGTTGAATTGGATGACAGAACGAAGGGCTAAGAACAACTGTAATCGTAGCAACAGGAACTGTAGTAGGAGGAAGATGAAGAAAGGTGCAGCTTCTTCACGACAGTAGTTCGAACACGAAGAATATCTCTGCAGGAAAGATGATGCAGAGAATTAAAACCATAGCAGGAAGAAGCTTGCTTCTTCATGCAGCAGCAACAACAAGAGCAGTAGTCGCACCGAGAAGACGATGGAAGAAGTCGACGATAGCAGATCAAGCAGCGGCAGTAGCCTTGCCTTGTTCGACGGAGGGGTTTGTTTATAGAGATGGAGGTTTTAGAATCCTAATGATATAAATTTACACGTAAACAATCCTAATAGATCTACAGTTTCCCATGCAATCCCTATATTGCTATATCCACAGCCACCTTCCTAGTTGAATCAAAAACCCTAATGTTGCATGCAGGTTCGAACGGGATAAAGTGTTAGGTTTAGCATTTTGGAATTTATATCTATATATATCTTATTTCTCCTTTTGGTCGCAAGGTATTTAAGGCCTATTCTTTTATGTGTAAATATAAGGGTTTAAGGTGTTGAGGTTTTGGACTTTTGTTTGCTAAGGCCCATATAAGGCCTTGATTGAGTTTAAGCCAAATAGTGATGATTATGGTTTGGGTTTTTATCAATGATTTGGACTCATTGACTATTTATTATTATTTTGAAGTATTTATCTTTTTAGGAAATTTTTCCCCTATTATTTATCCAGGTTGCTACACCCTCCCCTACTTAAAAGAATTTGGTCCCCAAATTCAATAGCATATAGACATGGAGGGTGCAGTATACTTACAATTTCAAAATAAGTTGGGAAATCTTTTCTTCATAGATTCTTCAGTCTCCCATGTGGCTTCTTGTTCCGAGCACTTGCTCCATTGAACCTTGACCATGGGAATCATCTTGTTCCTTAGTGCACAAACCTCGCGATCAAGGATTTTCAAAGGCTTTTGTTCATATGTGAGATCCTTTTGTATCACCAGGTCGCCATGATCTATGACCTGGGTCGGATTGTGCACATATTTCTTCAACATAGAAATGTGTAACACATTGTGAACCTCGGACAATTGAGGAGGCAAGGCGATGCAGTAGGCAACCTCACCAACTCTTTGTAACACTTCAAAGGGACCAATATATCTAGGTGTAAGCTTTGCCTTAACACCAAACCTTCTAATACGTCGGTCAGGGGAAACCTTAAGGAAGACGTGGTCTCCAACTTGGAACTCGAGGTCTCTCCTTCTAGTATCAGCGTAAGTCTTTTATCTAGACTGAGCCATTTGGAGTCTCTCTCTAATTAGCTGAATCTTTTCTGTGGTGTCTCTCACCATGTCTAGGCCTAGTAGTTATTTTTCGCCAACTTCATCCCAGCATAAGGGTGATCAGCAACTCCTTCCGTATAATGCTTCGAAAGGTGCCATTTGAATACTTGCCTGGTAGCTGTTATTATATGCAAATTCAACAAAAGGAAAGTGATCATGCCAGCTTCCACCGAAATCAATGATGCAAGCTCTGAGCATGTCTTCTACGACTTGATTAGTTCTCTCGGTCTTACCATCCATTTGAGGATGAAAGGCAGTGCTAAAGTTGAGTCTCGTCCCCAGGGAGTGTTGTAGACCCTTCCAAAAATGGGAAGTGAAGCGCGGGTCTCGGTCAGACACGATTGATACAGGAACTCCATGTAGTCTTACCTCTTCTTTGATGTATACGGCAACAAGAATATCAACTGACCATCAGCTCTTGATTGGCAGGAAGTGAGCTGACTTGGTCAATCGATCTATGATGATCCATATTCCATCATGTCCTCCTTTAGATTTAGACAGACCCATTATAAAGTTCATACCGATATCCTCCCACTTCCACTTAGGAATATCTAGAGGATGTAGCTTACCAGCAGACTTTTGGTGTTCCGCCTTGACTTGTTGGCATGTGAGACAATGAGACACAAAGTCCGCTACCTCCCTTTTCATGTTGGGCCACCAAAAGGTCCTTTTCAAGTCTTGGTACATCTTGGTAGATCCGGGATGAATTGTGTATCTTGATCGGTGAGCTTCCTCTAAAATTTTATTCTTCAATTCCGGGCAATCTGGTACACAAGTCCTTTCCCTGAAAAATAATCTTCCATCTGACGCTACCTTGAAGTCTAGTCATTCTTCTAGCTTATCCTTGATCTCTACTAACACCGGGTCACTGTCTTGAAGTTCCATTATCTCGGTGAGCAGATCCGGTTGTATCCTCATGTGTGATAGAGTAATACACCTTTTCTCCTGGTTAGTACTTAAATCAAGTTTAGAGAATTGCTCCAGCAACTTCCACTCTTGGATCATACAGTTGGCTAATAATGCTCTCGGCTTTCGACTAAGGGCATCAGCTCTAGGATTACCCTTTCCAAGGTGATATTGTATTGTGAAGTTGAAGTCTTTGAGATATTCTAGCCAACGTCTCTATCCTATGTTCAATTCCTTATGAGAAAATAGATATTTGAGACTCTTGTGATCGGAGTACACTGTGAACTGTTCTTCATAGAGATAGTGTCTCTAGATCTTCAAAGCAAATACCACCGCGGCCAACTCTAAGTCTTGCACTGGGTAGTTCTCTTCATGCTTCTTTAACTGTCGGGATGAGTAGGTAATGACTCTCCCTTGTTGTATTATCACACATCCGAGGGCAATGCCAGACGCATCGGTATATACCTCAAATTTCTCCCCTTCAGTTGGTAATGCCAATACCGGGGCGGTTGTGAGATGATCCTTCAAGGCTTGAAAGCTCTTCTCGCACTCTTCGTCCTACTTATAAGGAATCTGCTTACGGGTCAACTTAGCAAGAGGAATGGCGATCTTGGAGAAGTCCTTGATAAATCGCCTGTAATAGCCTGCTAGACCCAAGAAACTACAGATCTAGGTAGCATTGGTCAGCCTTTCCCAACTCTTCACGGCCTCGACTTTTGACGGGTCCACTGAAATCCCATCCTTCGAGACCACATGTCCTAGGAAGGACACTTCCTAGAGCCAAAAGTCGTACTTGCTAAGTTTGGCATAGAGTTGATTTTTCCTCAATATTTGTAGTGCAATCCTCAAGTGTTCCTTATGATCTCCCTCGATCTTTGAACAAATTAATATGTCATCAATGAAGACCACTACAAATTGATCTAGATAAGGCCTGAATGTGCCATTCATCAACTGCATAAAGACTGCAGGGGAATTCTTTAGTCCAAAAGGCATAATAGCAAATTCGTAGTGCCCATACCTGCTCTGGAACGGGGTCTTATGAATGTCCTCATCTTTGATCCTCAATTAGTGATATCCTGAGCGGAGATCAATCTTTGAGAAATAATTGGATCCAGATATCTGATCAAATAACTCATCGATCCTCGGTAGTGGATACTTGTTCTTGATAGTAAGATGGTTCAACTACCGATAGTCGATGTAGAGTCTCATCGATCCATCCTTCTTCTTTACAAATAACACGGGTGCTCCCCACGGGGAAGTGCTTGGTCTGATAAATCCTTTCTTCAAAAGCTCCATCAGTTGCTCCTTTAACTCCTTGAGCTCGACAGGGGACATCCTATAAGGTGCCTTAGAAACTGGACCCGCACTAGGGACAAGGTCGATGGTGAAGGCCACTTCTCTTTATGGGGGTAATCTGGGCAAATCATCTGGAAACACATTGGGAAATTCCCGAACTACGTGGATGTCTTCTATCTTGGATTCCTTAGTCTCTCTTATGGTGACAAAAGCAAGGAAGGATACACACCCTTTCTTTATTAGCTAATTAGCTTGGAGAGCCGAAATAATGGGTGACTTGTTCCGACCCTTAGGGCTGGTGTAGACAAATTCTGGGAACTCCTTAAAAGTTACCTTGCTGTTCCGGCAATCTATAACCGCCTTGTAAGTGGATAGCCAATCGGCTCCTAGTATGACATCATAGTCCTTCATATCTAGGCATATTAAGTTGGCAGGTAGATTCTTCCCTTTTACGATGACTTCACAATTCAAATAATGGTGTGCGATGTCAGATTTGTTCCCGAGAGGAGTTGAAATAATTAAATCTATCCATTCCGGTTCCATAGGTAATGGATCAGCAAACTTCTTGGAAATAAAGGAATGTGATACGCTGGTATCAAACAAGACACGAGTAGACTTGGAACAAATTCTTAAAGTACCCTCCACCAGTCCGCCTTCATCTTGCTCTGCCTCCTGAAGAGCTTGAATACGTGCTTGCTTCTTTACCGGACGCTTCTCGTCTTCGCTTGTTCATTAAGTAAGGGGCAGTCGGGAATCCAGTGATCACGGCTCTCGAATCGGAGATAAGCTCCTAGTCTTCTCTAGCATTCCTCAGCCTTGTGGCCGGCCTTGTCACAATGTTTGCACACCTCCTTGGAGGGTGCAGTAGTGATGGAGAAGGGCTTGTTGTTCTTTTTGAATTTCTTCTCCTGGGAGAAATCTCCTCCGTCGCTTGACCTCTTCTTATTGAAGGTTGGCTTGAAAGTACCGAAGCCTATAACCTGCTCCTTCTTATCCTTTCCACGGATCCTGTCGGACAACTCCGTGGCATCTTCTAACAGCTGGGCTCTTCACACTATCTCCGAAAAGACTTGGATGTCCATCGGCGCCAGTTGGGTTATATATTACGGCCTAAGTCCATTTAGAAACCTTCGGGCCTTCATCTTCTCCGTATGCACTAGATGTGGTGCATACCTTGACAGACAGGAAAATTGGGCCTCATACTCAGCCACAGATAATGTCCTTTGCTTCAATGCGGCGAACTCTGTAGCCTTTTTCTCTTGGATACGGTTGGAAAAGTACTTATTGTTGAAATAGTCAACAAACTCACCCCACGTGACTTGTTCTTGGGGCAGGGTAGCTTCTACTAACTCCCATAAAAAATGAGCGTCCCTCTCTAGTTGGAACGTCGCTAATAAAACTTTCTCTTCATCCGTGCATTGCATGACACAAAAATTACTCTCGATCTCCCTGATCCAGTGCTCAACATCATCGGGGTCTGTCGAACCAATAAATTTTGGCGAGTTCATGTTACGAAAGCTACGGTGGAGATCTCCCGCTCCACGGTTAGCTCCGGCCTGCACTACCTGTTGTAGCGCCAGGGTAAGACCTTGAACGGTTCGCTGCATGTCACGCCACTGAGCACGTTCGGCGGCCATGATCCTACAAGATTTTTAATAACTATATTAGTATATAATAAAAAGTCTAAGTCCCTAAGTTAACTTAACCCATGGTTCTACCCAATCTCACTAGGTAAAGGTATAAACCTATCATTGGACTTGATTTTCCTAGGAATTGAATATCCTAGGCTCTGATACCACAAAAACTGTCACGTCTCGAGCGCGGAAGGAACCCGGTACGCGTGACAAGTTATATCAATCATGTCAATCAGAGCATAAGTGTATTCGACACACAGACAGAGCGCGCAAAAATAGAGATAAACCAAATCCTTTATTCATAATAACCATCAAGGTATTTCTATTACATAATCTTAATAAAGGGTACTAAAGAACAACCTTGACTCAATAAAAGAAAATTACAATGATTGACTCAAGAAAATAGGAAAAAGACACGACTGGATAGACGCTTTAATAATCGGGTGACTCTATGCTTCTCACTCATGTCTGTTCCCTTCCGAGCAATCCTCGTCATCGGAATTATCTGAAAAATATGGAAAACACTAGGGTGACCGCACGCTCAGTAGGAATTATATCTCAAGTACAAGCTTGCTTTAAGTAATTACATGTTACATGAATGCAATAAGACATGAGACATATTCGTAAGATAAAACGAGAGTAGAGTATCAAGAAGTAATGTAGAGGAACTAGTACGATTACAAATGTTCATGTGAAGTTTATCAAGATAGTCAAGCATGTAAACATACCAAGTCATGTCATGTGAATTGGCTATCATAATATCAAGCACATAAATATCCATTCTGGGCCACGCAAGTCATGTCAAGTCAAGTCAAGTACGAGTCATGGAATGTCAAATCTAGATAGTCATGCACTTCGGTGCAATGCCACACCGTGATCAATATAGCGCCCATGGGCACAAGTACTTTCTGGTGCTCCTCCCAGGACCAGATCGGGCCCTATATGCACAAGCATTGACTGATGTATATTTTAGACATCCACTATAGTTATAGCCAATATAGAGTTCCAAGGGATAAACTATTGTAGGATGATAAGGTAGATTTCACGAATGAAGGAGTTCAAGGGCTGAACTTTGAACAAGAATGACACATCATTAATCCTCACGAAAAACCAAGACATGGCGTAAAATTGGGTAAATGGCATCCACTCAATCGCCACCAATTACAGAAATAGCGTCCACCATATGGTCGCTCATTCCTGTGAACAGTATATGCACGAAGAATTAGCAACTTCTCATTCAGTCGCTCATTCATAAATAGCGTGCACGTCACGGTCGCTGTATCAGTAAACTACGCCCCCTGACTGAGTGCCAATTCCTTATGGCGTCCAGGTCCAAGTCGCAAATTCAGGACAGACAACACGCTTCTCAAAAGAGACCAGAACAGTGCTCTCTAAGGTCCAAATATCACGTTTCTTCAGAGTGACGTGACAAACAAAGGTTCTAGGGTTTTTAGGGTACAACCTGCTGGGTGGCCTTGAGGGAATCCAAGGCTTCGCGTAGACTTACGGAGGTCTCTATGATGAAATCACCAGTCCGAAGGAAGGAATATCCCGCGGAGGGCTCAATCATCACCGAGAGTTAGGGGCTCTACGGAAACCAACATGAAACGTGGGACTGCATCTACGGACTGAGACACAGTGCCATAGACCCGCAGTATGGGCCAGAAAACCAATAAATCTGTGAGATAGGAAAACTGCGCCTATACAGAAGACGCTATTTAATGAAATAGCGACCTTCTGAAAGGTCATTCAATCAGGATTATTTTAGAATTTTCAGGTAAATAACTAAAATTAACGACACTGTGTAAGGGCGTTAATTCTAGGATTTTTTCCAAAATTAATATTTATGATTTCAAATAGCGACTTTATACAGTGGCGTTCATTCTTTGAATGATGCCCTGTCGTAGGTCGCAAATTTATAATTTTCAATATATTCTACTTTTACTGGGGCGTTCATTCTCTAAATAGTGACTATAGGAGTGTCGCTCATTCTTTGTCTGCTGATACGCATCGGGCAGATACATTCATAGACACATGTTACTATTCACAGGATGAAAGTATACAAAAACAGGAAAGTAAAGACATGAATAGGTAGGGGAAAATACCAGGAATCTAAAACTATGTTCGTGCATTAATTTTAACATCAGGTTGTGTAGATATAAAAATTTAAGCATGCAGTAATTTTTAAATACCTAAAAGAATTAGCGACTGGACATAAGGTCGTTCATTAAATGACGTCATGTACACTGTCGCGATTTCAAGAGAATTAACGATAGCATGCGCAGGCGTTCATTCAATAAGCGCCCATGATAGGGTCGCTATTTAGAAGAACTCAGTAAAACTATGAAAACTGAAAACAGATACCATGGTGTGCATTCTATACGACCTATATGCATGAAATTGCTATGATTACTTGGTTGGGCTTCGTAACTTGAGAACACCTACCTCTGTTGGTTGAGTTGGATGGCAGAACGAAGGACTAAGAACAACTGCAATCGTAGCAGCATGAACTGTAATATGAGGAAGAAGACAACAGCTGGAGGAAGATGAAGAAAGGTGCAGCTCCTTCACGGCAGTAGTTCGAACACGGAGAATATCTCCGCAGGAAAGATGATGCAGAGAATTAAAATCGCAGCAAGAAGAAGCTTGCTTCTTTGTGCAGTAGTAACAACAAGAGCAGCAGCCGCATCGGGAAGATGATGGAAGAAGCCGACGACAGCAGATCAAGCAGCGGCAGTAGCCTTGGCTTGTTCGACGGAGGGGTTTATTTATAGAGATGGAGGTTTTAGAATCATAATGATATATAAATTTCCATGTAAATAATCCTAATAGATCTACAGTTTCCCATGCAATTCCTATATTGCTATATCCATAGCCACCTTCCTAGTTGAATCAAAAAGCCTAATGCTACATGCAGGTTCGAACGGGATAAAGTGTTCGGTTTAGCCTTTTGGAATTTATACCTATATATATCTTATTTCTCCTTTTGGTCGCAAGGTATTTAAAGCCCATTCTTTTATGTGTAAATATAAGGTGTTGAGGTTTTGGGCTTTTGTTTGCTAAGGCCCATATAAGGCCTTGATTGAGTTTAAGCCAAATAGTGATGATTATGGTTTGGGTTTTTATCAATGATTTGGGCTCATTGACTATTTATTATTACTTTGAAGGATTTATCTCTTTAGGAAATTTTGCCCCTATTATTTATCCGGGTTGCTACAAACCTACCTCTGGGAATGCTCCTAGAGTTTGAATTCCTGACTGGAAGAACACCCTAGTTCTTGCCCGTCCTACGTGAAACTAGCAACTTCCCGACCTTCTATCTCCTTAACCTCTTGATCTAAATTCATGAGATTTGGAGGGAAGCTAGAAGACATGAAGGGGAATAATAAACTCTAAAGGATGAACTTGGAAATACCTCTGCTAAGGTTCCCAAACCTCGGGTCTTCACCGGACAGACACGCTTGTTCCTGTGCGCTCTACAGAGAAACAGCTACTTCTGGATGCTCTAGCTCTCTAGTTGTTTGACCTCCTATCATGAAATTTGGAGGGGATTTAGACAATACTAAAGGAAATAAAAAGTTCTAAGGACTCAACCTGAGATGATGACATCTTACCTTTAAACAACACGAGCCAAAAGTAAGGTTCGCACATGTCGAATCTAGGTTCTATTTATAGAGTTGGCCTAGGGTTGAGGGATTAGATCAATTAAGGAGTCCTAATTGGGGTTAAAATCAATCCTCAAGAGTCCTAGACATATTTCCTCATTGGATAGCATCGATCCATGGGGATTGGAATGCTAAAAATCCCATTTTTCCACGTTTCTACATCACTCGTTCACAGAAGAAGAACGCGATCTTGTCTGGACCGCTTCTTGGAAGACGCGGTCGCGCGATAGACCGCGTTCTGGCATTTTATCCAAAAGTTTCAGATTTCCATATTTATCTGCTATTTATCCCCTAATTAGCTCATTTATCCAATTTAAATCTAAAAATAGCCCTAATTATGTCTCTATTAATGGGCTTGGGCCAAAAGGGCTTAGAAATTGGTCTTTGGGCCCAATTTAAGTAGGCATATTTATTTGGTTAATAATTAAGCTTTTAAATTTATTTATTTAACCCATAATTCATTAAATAGCCCATGAAGTCTTTTAAATGCTTAAATTTTATTTAACCTTTGAAAAATCCTAGAAATTTCTGGGGTGTTACACATTCCCTCCTCTTCTCTTAAATAATTTCTCCCAAATTCGTAATAGGAGATTATATGAGAGAAATGGGGGCCAAATGACCTTCATACCCCTTCTAGAACCATCCTAAAACATTCTCACATGTTAGGAAATGAGTTAGGGGCATTTTAGACATTTTACCTGGCTTAGATGAGGTTCCACGTGCGAGCCACGTCGGATTTGCAGTCACACGCGGGAAGGCCCTGTCGCCGTCGGTCGATCGATGTTGATGGTTCAGTTGACCGCCCCATCGGTCGACCGATCTTCATGCATCGGTCGATCGATCTCTGTAGAGATCATGTCTTCTAGCTTCTGGGAAATCTAGTCAATCGGACAAGTGTCGTCGGTCGACTGGCCAGCCTCTGCTACTTGATTTCAGCAAGTCTGTTGCTCCTATCCAGTCCAGGTAGACCGATGCTTCACCCAGGTCGACTGGTTCACCTGTAAAGCACATGAATAAGTGCAAGTAGGCTTTAGAACACTTAGATCAAAAGCTACATACCTTAGATTAACATCTTGATGATCTTGGATATCTTCACACCGTGTTGAGCACTAAAAAGAGATTTAAACACCTATTTTGCCACTAACAACAATATAAGCTGAAGGCTTTATACAATTGCATCCATTCTCATCAAATCACAAGAACCTAAGAGTGTAGGAATCAAAACCCAAACTATGAGGGGAATTGAAATCTTAACAAATCTAAGAGCATCGAAAACTCATCTAGAGTATGAAATCCATTACCCAAAATGTGATTGTTGTTGAGATTTAACAATGCATTTCTTTGTCATTCGGAGCAATACAATGATCCAGAACTTAAGACATCAAATGGCATCCACATTGAGCCTTAGTCCTAGAGACTAACATCCATTCCTTGTTTAGAGTGAGATTATCTTGAATATGTGACTCACTCATTCACCCCATGAGGGAAATCAAATTTACCAAATTTTCTCTTCAGAATATAACATTATTTCATAGTGAAACTGTTACTCAATGAAGCTCATCAAAATATAATCACATGCAATTCATGATCCATTTACAGATATAAAGTTTTGTCATTATCAAAAGCACACATAAAATTTTGCTATTATCAAAAGCACCCAGGGCACAACAATCTCCCCCTTTTTGATGATGGCAAAACTTTAATACAAGTTCAAACTACAGACTCAAAGCTCAAAGATGATCATCAATTGCAACCAGAATCAATTCAATCAAGCATTCACATTATCATTCACATTTTGAAATAAATCACATTTTCTCTCCCGCTTTGCCATGGTCAAAAAGCAAGTAGGGAGTAAAAATCTCAGCATTTGACCAATCATTCTGTCATTAGCAAAAAGCACAATGGAAGTGATACTAACCAACATGATAAACACACTGAATTCAATTCCGTTAAAACATCCTGAATTCACCTTAGTCAAAACAATCTGAATTCAATTTCTTTGCTAGCTCTCCCCCTTGACTGAACTATAAACTCTCCCACTAATGAACCAGCAAACAATGACTCACATAAACTCTCTTCCTTTGACATCAGTGAAACAATAGACATGAAGAAAATATGTAGAAGAGCATTTATGAAGATAGGGATTAAAGGAAGTAAATGTGCAAGGTTAGAGACAGCAAGAGCGGAAATGATCAGGTGTATAGACATCAAGCATAGGCATGGACAAGATTTAGCAATCATAATCTCTTTATTCAAGCATTTATCAGTCAATTTTTTAGATTTTTAGATTTTTAATTTTTCTCTGCAATCCATGAAATCAAACACACATAATCTAACCTAATGATGAATGTATGAGAAAGAGACCAAATGATGAAAGTTTGACACCATGTGAGCTTTATGTACAAAAACCAATTTTTGAGTTTATATCAAATGTTGAACTGATGGACACCAGTATGCACCTGTATGCAAATGAAAGACTTTATGATCAAATAAGCCTTAATGCCTAACTCTAATTGTTCAGTATGATGCATTATGGATCATGCAAGCCTGCACTCAGTCAAGTAACATCATGCATATATATATTTATATATGTAAGTGTAGCATATCTCCCCCTTTCTTATTAAGAGAATGAGATGGGTGTATGAAAAGTGTAGATGAGTCAATGCAACCATGATGCTCATATTTAACACCAAGGAGAGTGCAAATATTTAGGAAAAAAATCATGCATCAGTCTATGCATATAGCTGTGGACGCACTTTTTGTACTTAGTATCGTTTTATCTTTTATCGATTTATCAAGTGCGAGGGCGTGCCAGTCACCTAGGTGACAATGTGTTCAGGCTCCGAGAGTGGAGTGGTCCGGAGCCAGTGGTGCGTACCGTCTGACTAATCAGATGAAAGTGGGTATCGAGTCAGGACTGGAGAAACGCCACGCCATAAAGGTCATGGCGTTAATTACATCCCCTCAGAGAGGGAAAAACCTTTGATTAATCGCCAAGATAAGGGGCCTTATAGCCTAGAGATTGGATTTTTATGAAATAAGTGAAGGTGTATCGAAAGGCATTAAAAATCCCCTTCATTATGGTGCTAAAGAGTATTTGAAATTGTGTTGGTCACATATTGACCATTTCATGTTCGGACGGGCATCTGGGTTGGGAACGTCCCAAGTACACGTGCATTACTGGGACAAATGTATGCCGAAAAACCACAAATTTAATATTTAGATGATAAAGAAAAATTGGGGTAGACCCCAATGTCTACCGAGACATGGCAATTTTGATATTTGAAGAAATGGAGGAATTCGGTCAAATCTTGGTCAAACGGTTCAAAATTAGTAGGTTATTGGCCCGATACAAGGTCATACTATGAGCATAATGGGGGTGACCCTCTGGGGTCAAAGCATGACTTGTGTAGGCATCATCGATGTTCCCGACGCCAAAGGTCAATGAGGAGGTACCCCGGACAATACACCGTTGAATTCTTAAAGAGGGAATTTTCATGGATTTTATATATGATTTTTTTTAAGTGTTTTATTGGTAGAGTTCATTGTTTATCTTCTACTCTTCTTCTTCTTTTTTTATTTTTTCTTTTGGGCTTTTAAGGAATTCACGTCCACTCAGAAGGTTAAGAATCAGTGTCTCCCTAAACGGACACTAATTCCATTTTTTGAATTTTGTTATTAAACTTTAATTTGAAGAATTGGCGCCTCTTCGGAGAGGCGTTAATTAATTCATGTCTCTCTTCGTGGATGCTAATTCCTGAAATTCATGACGTCCGCAGTGGATGCCCATTCCTTCTGTGGCTTAACAGTTTCTAAGTCTATCTGGCTGAGAGTGCGTCGACGCACTTCATTCATTTTTGGGCCTATCTTTATTTCTTGTTTGATTATCTTCCTTCCTTCCTTTCTTTCTTTTTGTGCATGAGATGTATGAGAAGGGGAGAAGGAATGCAAGGACATGCATATGGCATCCAAAGATTTAATGTTAGTTTCATGCAAGGTGACCCCCCCGGTACATGACGGAGTATCAAACTTACGCATAGTGAAGTTTTTTCATTTGGACATAATCAGGACTTCCACCATTCACCATTTAATATACCCAAGGAGTCAAGGCATGCAAACACCCGGGGACGAAGTATGCATGAAATCTTTATCTAAATTCGTAAGTCAAGACATGCCAAAGGGGTGAATGAAATGCCAGGACACGCATATGGATGCAACGCATGGTATACATGAGGGTGCAAATGCTTGTGCAGAAGTTTTCTGAAACTATTAGTTCATGCAGTATAAGGTTATTTTCATGAAGGACTCAGTAAGATGTATCATGTTCATGGAGTTTGTCGAAAATTCTTGCTAATGGGGTTATCATGTAGGTATTGATGCCATGCATGACATCGTGATGCGGGACGGACAGCGAGCTTGGGACTACAGCTCACGGACGTCCCTAAGCGAGGGAAACGCGCGGATCTGCACGGTTGAGAAACCGGCAATGAGTCGAGGGTGTCGACTTTTTCGCGTGCTCGAATCGAGTCACGGGACGGGTTACACTCACTCACTCTCACAGCGGTGACTAAATTGAATCGAGCTAGTTAACCTATCACTTGCAGCGGCATACAAATATATACGAGGAAAGTAAAATGCGAAGAGAGGAGCGGACACGATACCTCCACGCTACCGGGCGTGGGGAAGATGACCCCAGCCAAGAACGGTGACTCCCAGTACAGTAAACGTTAATAATTACAGAAGTGATTTTAAGGCCCACTCTACGCAGGGAGGTAACAGGCCACAACAGCGGTCCGGGAGTGTCGATTCTGGGTTGATGGGCGGCACATTGGAGGGGTTCCGAGCGGTTGAAGACAGCAAGTCTGGATCTGTGATTTGCAGGCCGGCAGGTCAGCATACGAGGGCCTCCAAAGGGATGTCATCCTCATGGGATCTTCTGAAGGCAGCGCTTGGCTAGGACGATGGCGGGAGGTCCCTGGTTGACTCCCAGAAGTGGCGGTCGCTGAATCTGAGTAGTGATAATTTATTGGGAATTATTTCCCAACACCTTCTTTCTGGCCTGGCTCGGAGCAAGAATGTGCGACCCGGCGAAAAGAATTTCTGTGTCCAGATCCGGAGGCAGATCGAGGCGAGACCGGTGCCGTTGGAAAGAAGACTCACAGAACTACAACATAAATTAATTTCACATCCATCCAATAATCGGATTGGAAATAAATTAATTTCACATCCATCCAATAATCGGATTGGAAATGAAAATGACTGTGGCACTGTAAGTTTTCTGATTTGAAATCTAGATCTGGCAGGACAGAAAGGGAACTGCCTGAATATGAATTTTTCCCCAAAAGAAAATGGGAGATCTAGACTCTGAGAAAATTATGGGTGGAAGAGGGGGATGTGGGGAACACGTATGATTTTTTAGGAATTTTTAGAGATGGCTAAGGGTGGGAGAAAAATACGACAACCAGACTCTATCCCGCAGATCTGCTGATTGATAGACTGTTAGGGGTGGAACAAAAATTATCGAAAAAACTTCAAACAGGACCTGAATAGGGTAAAATCTATATTGCTGGAAAGCTAACAGAAAGGGGAACAATCCCTCAAAATTGCAGCTCGATCAGAGCTAGGATCTGGGAGAACCAACCTTTTCTTTAGCTTGTTGTTCTGGACCTCGAAGTTCAGGACAACAGTGTAAAGAGGTGGTGGTGGTGGCTCGTTGACGGCACGAACGGAGGCGGCGGCGGCGGTGGCTGGAAGTCGCATCCAGCGGAGGTGATAGAACTTGGAATCCACCAAGTTTATGGCTTCACACCATAGAAATTACAGCAGTCCAGCTGCAAGGGGGAGAGAGGGAGAGAGGGGCGCCCAAGGCTCCAAGAACACAAATGCAATTTTCTCTTCATTAATTCTACAAAATGGAAAATACAAAGGATATATAGAAATGTAAAAAAGACCAAACATACCCCTAGATCTAGGGTTAGGGAGGGGTAAACTAGGGATAGGATATTTATTCCCCATGTGGTCAAATGGCCAAAATAAAAAATATTACAACATGGAATAAACTATGTTAAATGGGGGCGCCCCCTTGGCCAAGGTGGTTCCAACTTTGAATTTTCCTCCTACTTGTCCCCCCTTGGTCCAAGTCCAACCTTGGACTTTGAACTAGCCCCACATGGGCCCTAGATCCTAGGTGGACCAATGGGAGAAAGGGTGGGGGCCCCTGCTGGACCTACTGGCATTTTATATAGAAACCCAAAGACTTTAAAGACTAACCCTTTGGCTTATAATGCCTTACAATTGCAAACCCAATTAGCCAAGGGTATAAATACAAACAAAAGGACACAAATGTAAAATAAAAATGTTAGTGCCCGGTGTTGATTCCCTTCAATTCTCCCCAGGTGGGAAGAACTCGACCCCGTCGAGTAAGGGGTGCGGCTGCTCGTGTGGCTCCGGTGGATCTGTCACCATCCAGGAAGCGCAGAGTACGCTCCACTCCAAGTAATCGTCACCTGCTCATCCCGTATATATTTGATATGCTCACGCTGCTGTGGGAAGGAGGCTAGTGGTGGACACTCCGAAGTGGGGTCACTCTCAAAGGAAGGAGACGGCTCAATGACTCACTAAAAATCACCGCTGGGTCCCTTTATGTGACTAGATCCGAGACATAGAATGGTAGAGCCGATCCCAAATTCTGACAAGTCTACAACGTACGCATTGGATCCGACTTGCCTCACACTCGAAAGGGATTGACATCGCGAGTTGACATAGACCGACTCGACTTGATGCATGCAGACTCTGAATAAACTGGACAATTAAAGGGAAAAGCACACCCTATATCCTAGTCTGTCCTAATGCTATGCAGACCCATGCAAAGGTGGACCAGGACATCTGAATGTGTGACTCGCATGCATTTGATGTAATCGGCGGTTGGCGGCATGGGGGACTCCTAGACATCAAAGTATGAACCAGTCCGACAATGACTTCCCATTGGACTTGGGTGTGGGAGGGACAGGAGAGAAAAAACTACCTTCTTCATCACCCCTATATGTATGTATCTCTTGCCAATGAACGGGCTCCTGGCTGAGTGTAGGTTGACTGGCCCGAGTGGGAGGGGTGTGGTAGGGGACTTCCCTAACAAGGTAGAAAGGAAGTGGTGGGTCACGAGGCTCACTAGGGAAGGGGTCGAAAGGGTCAAAGAGCGTGTGACCCCTCGAGATGGATTCCCTCATGACACAGTCCCATGTTTGGAATTCTTGAAGGTGTAGAGGGTCACCTTCATTCATTATGGTAAATGGGACGGTGGCCTCAAGTAGAAGATATGGTTCCTCCCTCGGGATAAAGGGAATGTAGTTAGGCTCGGCCGACATGGGGAGGAACAAAAGAACCTCCGTGGTGACATGACCCACGATGTACATGGAGGTAATGGACCCCAACGCGGGATGCGTGAAGCTATGACTCATGGATTGGTCGAAGCCTGGGGCCAATAGGTGTGTCAATTTCCATTGCCAGTCTAATCTCTTGATAAGATCTTCCAAGGTATCTATATGGTGACTAGACCGGAACATTGTGTGGAAGGAGTTGACGGGCACTACTTGTAGTGCAAGGTCCATGGATGGGTAGCATGGTGTCCTAGGGACCAAGTTTTTCTTGAGCCAGCTAAGTAGTGGCTCGTCTATGAGTAGCTTCCCCGTTAGAAGTACGGGTGGCTCCGGCTGAGGTGGCTTCAAATAAAGATCAGAAGGTGAGGGTAGTGGCAACGGAGCTCTCACGAGTGGGGAAAGAGGGTCCTCCCTGAGGGGAAGAGGTCCTTGGGGTGGCCCTCCTCGGCGTGAAACATCTCCCTCGGATGGGGAGAGGACGCCCTCTATGATGGGGAGAGGTCCTGGGGACTCCATAGTTGGCACCAGGTTCAGACTACCGGCTACTACCTCCGACTCGGGCAGGAGTCGTGCTAACATCCTATCCCTCCTATCCATCCGGTCCATAAACATTTGCACGAGATCGTCTAAGATGCGGTTTGAATTAGGGGCATCATGGTGGGTTTGCTCATATTCAATTGGCCTATTCTTGGGTCTAGGCTCGTCTATATGCGGGGCTCTTTGCCTCCGACTATGACCCACTTGGTTGGAGGTGATTGGGTGGGGTCGGTTGAAGGTGACTGGGCCGGATAGGTAGACTCTCCTAAGCTCTTTCTTAATGTCCCACCATGACTCAATGGGCCATTACCTCCTAATCTGCCTCAAGCATTCAATGTCTCTCCACTTCTCGACAGCCTCGTGAAGAAGCCTATCCTTGGCAAAAGAGAATTGCCTGGCCTCGGACATGATGTAATAATCAAAATCTTTATCCATGGTGGCTTCCCAATGTCGGTAGTCGCTCGGGACTTTGGAACCACAAAAGTCCGAGGCTTCGGGCCTAATGAAGGAGATAGAATGGTTTCCAAACCCATGGGTGTGCCAACGGTTATATCGCCTGGGCGACCGGGAATCCATTGGAAACTGGGGGAAGGGAGACTACATGTTGGACATGGAGACACCGGGAGACAAGACAAACTGACTCTCTAACGGACTAGATACGACCCAAAAACAACAATGCAAAGTTAGAATGAAGACTCGGCTACAAACCTAGACTCAACCAATATCCGGTACGTGGCGGAGGTGTGATCCGAAGACCGAGCTCACGCAAGTGTGCAACCTTCCCAATAGGCGTAACCTATCGTTCCGGGAACACCTTTTGATATATCGGGTAGAGGAATGCAAATGCAAACTTTGGACTGACTAACCAACTCTCTCTAGACGTAAATGACTTTTTTCTTCTTGTTTTTAATCAAAGACTACCCTAGACTCAATCTTCCACTCTGATACCAATTTGATGCGGGATGGATGACAAGACTGGGCTAAGACGTACGACCGACTAAAAGTGCGGCCAGCACTAGCACACTAAGGTAAGCCGAGCGACTGACCGCCGTGGCATTCTCTGGGTGGAGACGTCTCTCAACAGTAACTCACTCTAGCCTGACGATCGTCCCTTGTGAAGGAAACGTGGGATCGCAGCGGTTAAGGAACCACTGTCGCCTAGGGTAATGCAGTCCGAGCTCGGTGCTCGACTGGGCCTATGGAACGGGCGCTCACAACTCACAACCATGGTGATTTGAAGCTAGCTAACGGCCCTATTCTCACAAATGCAGCATGATAGAAAATATACTAAACCAGCAATGTGAGTGTGGAACGAAGCGCGTACCTCCATGACTAGTGCGTGGGAAGAAATCCCGGCCGAATCCGAACAACCCCAATACAACGAATAACCGTACAATTTTAGAACCTAATGCCCACTCCACGCAGGGAGGTAAAGAGATACAAATGCAAATTTGAGGTTGCTGGAATCCGGGTTGACGGGCCGCACTCGTAGAAGGCGAGGGAAGCGAGTCGGGGCCGATCGGGTGAGCCGATTGGAAGTTGACTTGATTCTGCTCGCGCAGGTCACTCGGTGCAGCAAACTTGCGGAGGCCGGTATGCCAAGATCCGGCGTCCGATCGGAGTGTCGTTTGTTGGAGAACATCGGCGACAAGATGAAGATTCTCTGCTCCGAAGGGCGCAATTAGATCTTACCAGATCTGGGCGCAGCAGCGACTATTCTCAGTCTCAGGTTCTGCACACACAGAACTGCACAGGAAGGCAAATAATTACTAGAAAAATGGTTCCCGGTGTTGGAACGAGGCGCCGTTTGTTGCAGATCATCGGTGACGTCTAGAGGAAGGATCTTACCAAGGGGTTTGGTCAGATTGGCAAAGATGAGGTCTGGGCAGCTTTTGGAAGTTATCTCTTCTTCTGGGTCGGATCTGCACAGGGTGGTCGGCGCAGTCCCACAAGAATCTCCGCCACGGCCAGCACCGATCTCAGAACGACACGAGCTTGGAGGCAACGCGAAGAGGACAAAAAAATACTATAACCCATCAGGATCTCAGATCCAAAGAACTTTGGAGTAGATCTGGAGAGATTCGGGATCAGGAAACTAAGGATCAGGACTGCAGGGTCTGGCAGATTTGGGAGACTTCACGAGGAGAATTGTTGCTGGCGATCTAGAGCTCCGATCGACGCGAAACAACCGCCAAATTCTTCTTGACTTGTAGACGCTTCACTGAGAATTTTCTCAGAACGAGATATGAAGAGGGTAGGGAGAATAGAGGGGCTAGTCACACGCCCAAAAGAATCTCGTCACAGGATTTGATCAAGGGCATCACACCCAAGAGGAGGAAGAGAATCACTCTCTTAACATAATCTTCTCTCATAAAAACTTCATTAGCTCTTCAAATGACACTATACACCTCATTATATAGAGGATGGCAAGGGGTAGGGGGGCTGGGAATTATGTGGGAGAGAGGGGAGGGAGAGGGGGTGCGGCCCCTTGACTAAGGGGAGAGGGGGGGGGGGACCAAGGGGGGGACAAGGGGCTACCTAACTTGGAAAATTAAGGGGAGGGGAGTCAAGAGTGGTAGGTGGCTGCCTCCCCCTTGGACCAAGGAAGAGGGCGCCCCCTTCCACTAGCCTCCTTAGCCCCCTTTCACTTAACCCCTTTCACACATAGCCACTAAACCCCTTAACTTGTTCACATTGAACCCCTTTGGCCCATTTAAGGCCCAAAACCCATTAACTCTAGCCCTTTAGCTATCCTAGCCCATTTGCCATATAATAACACAATTGTCCAACATGGACTACAATAGGGCCCAACATGCCCAAAAAAATATGAAATAAGGATGATGGCTGGGCCGATGCGTCCATGTCCTCCGCGAGCTAACCGGGCCCCGGCGTGTCCTCATCCACTGGCGTGTGTTGCGGCGTGTGTCCGCACCACATCGCTCATTCGGCAATTTTCTAAAATTAAGTCGATTATTGTATCACTTTATGCTTGTTATGCATTAGTTCACGTTGATCTTTTTTTTTTGTTCAAAGGTCTCGTTCATGATTTTCTTGAATTCAGTCCAATTGTCAAGGTCGTTTGCATCATTATCCCGGTAAAAATCTGGCAGCATCTCCCCTAGACCCGAAGTTTTGGGGGGGGGGGATTTAATTAGGTACGCGTCCACGGAGGAACTCTGAGACGGCCCCAAAATAAGAAAGGGTGCGCACGAAACGGCAACACCCAAGGATGCACATGGAAGCGGCAACATCCTAGATCCGAATTGGGCGTGTAAACCCAGAGGACTAGCCTACGAGGGACTCCGATGACCCGAGGGCAACCATAATCCCGATCCCGAGACGTGATTTTGGATTATTGCCACATTATATGGCCATCAATATTCACTCTTTCAAAAGAGATCGTTCGGGGACCACACTATAAGGGAGCGAACCCCGGAGATCCGAGAGTGATCTAGACTCCAAAAGATAAAGTTTGCAAAGAAAACGATCGATTTGGGATTGAATCCCATGTTTCTTACCCCTTTGGCATCATGGCCATAGAATTGGTCCAAATCCCAAAGCAAGGTTTTGAGAAGGAAACACGATCGTTATGAAATGAAGGCAAGGTTAAAAGAGGGGATTAAACACATCCTTGGTGCTTGGCAACCCAGAGTCATATCCGTGAACTTGGATAAACCCCGGACCAGTGGCCACCGAGCTAAAGTATATATATTGTTACATGGATAGTACATTGGGATTCGGAGAGAAAATCCACTTATCTACCGGAGGGGGGGAAATACAACGGAGCAAAGCAAACACATCACATGTATATATGTCAACAAGGAATACATGAGCTTATGAAGAGAAAAAAAAAAGGAATCAGGGTCAAGGATCCTGCTTTTCATTTCTTCTCAATTAGATGAGATTACATCGGTGGAGGCCAAACCTCGCATGATACAAAGCAAGGAAGAAATAAAATAGATGCAAAGACCCACTCTTCTATGGATGGCTCTCAGACTCTCCCACTCTCTCTCTCGCTTTGCTCTTCTGGGCTTTAGGCTCTCTTCTCCCTCTTCTCTCCTTTCTGTAGCACCTTCGGAGGACCTAGGCTTCAAAGAGATTCCCGAAAGAGCCAACTGGATTTCTGCCTCCGTAGGGGGGCTTCTTATAGGGACGCATAGGTCCCGTGTTCGGAGGGAAAACCCTCCATACTTGTTTCCTTTCTTTTCTTTTTTGTTTTCTGCTGCTGCCGCTGTTGATGTCGCATGCTACTGTCTTCGCCGTTGCGTTGATGTCGTGGCATCTACTGCTGCCACTATGGCAGAGGAGGGGAGGGGGTGTGCCGTTGGCGGGCATGGTGGCCTCTTCGGTCTAGGAGAGCTGGCGCTCGCACCGTTGGCCAGGCAGGAGGAGGATGTCCGAGCATGCCATTGACGCCATGCGAGCAATCAATGCTCGGTGAGGGAGTGGGTAGCTTCTGCTCTGCGGGTGCTAAAGTAGTCCCCACACGTGAAATTCGCATCCAGAGGGAAGGCCGCGGATTCTCGATCACGAAATTGGCGTCTAATAGGGTCGTCGCCAATTCTTGGACCCCAAGCAAAATTTGCGTCCAGGCCCATGATGCTAATTCAAAATGGCGTCTGCCTGAAGGGGCGCTAATTCATCAGATTAAAAATCTAATAATCTTCAGAAAATCCAATAATATCAGGAATTAGCGTCACTTTGGGAAGGCACTAATTAATGAATTTGCATCTTTGTGAAAGGACACTAGTTTGAATGAGTCGACCTCCAGGAGGCTGAGTCGACCTGATAAAATTGGCGTCACTTCACGTAGGCGCCAATTAAAGAATTGGCGTCTTAGTGAAGGGACGCTGATTTTTTTTTACTGCCAACAACAGCAAATTTTCAGGATACAAAGCAAATCAAATTCCCATTTGTGTATGTGGATGAGCATGAAAAAAATGAATTTTAAGCATATAGAGATATTGATTTTCAAAATTAACACAAAGGGACACTCTCCATGATTGCATTTCCTTTTCAGATTTGAGTTTATTTGTAACGCTCGGTAATTTTGAAGGCTAAAAAGGAATAAAAGAATATATTTACGATTTGAAATATATATATATAATCTATACATGATGATATTTATATATTCTTATAAATAGTTAATAATGTTGAATAAATAAGAATTGGGTATATTGTTCCTAGAATAAATAGGTGGCTAGTTAAATTCCCTTTTAAATGAAAGTAAATATTTTCCTAAGATCGAACCTACCTCTGATACCCAGGACAACGACTAATAAAGTAATTAAAGCAAATGAAACCATGAGGAATAAAATCCCCATGTGAAGTACTACCTTAAACAAACTCTCAATCGATTAACACCCTGGTATATATCATGACCCACCTACAATATAAGTTTAATACAACCCCATAGGAAAATGGCTTAGCATTCAAGGCCAACTTGTGTACACTAGAAGACCCTTAAGACCCCACGTATGGGTTAGTATCAAAACATAATGGGCTTCGAGAAATGTATATATATATATATACATGCAAACTATTAATAGATATAAGCCGCATATAGAAGGTTTAATAAATAACTAATGAGTAGTTATATATCAAGATATTTGAATATCGAATAAAATTCCTAAATAAATTAAACTTGTGTAAAAAGGCCAAATAGAAATAACTAGTTATATAGATACACCTAATGGGCCTTAACACATATATTATATTTTATTTTTCTATTAATACAATTTTATAGAAGTCTAAAATGGAATAAATGCATGATATTCAAGGGCTTCCACCCACACATATGGAGATACTCATTCACAAATTATATATATACATATATATATAGCCTTAGCCCAAAATGATACAACATATATGTATATACATGGGCCTAAACCATGTGGTTTACATACATATATTCAACCCAATTATATGCCACCCAAACCCTCTTGATAACCCAAAACACCCGCGAACAATTACCCTTGGATTTCACCTATCATATATACATATATATATAATAATAATAATAATAATAATAATAATAATAATAATAATAAGGCTTTCAAAACTCATACACAAGGACCCTTAATCTACGTACGTAAATGGGCCAATCTCATAGTGTGGGTTAGTATGACCCACGTTGAGAACTTAAACCCATTATTATATGCACAACCAACAGCAACCCAACCCACATTCAAACCATGACCTACAACCCACATATATATATACATATAAATATATATGTTTGCCAAGGGGCTTTCACTCATGAATGAATAGGAAAGCCAAAACCACATTAACCCACAACCTATTCGAAACCCACGTATCAGCCCAACCCACATGCTTGTTCAATAATGCCTTAGGGCGATTTTGATAACCGGGTAAGGGTAGGTTAATCGACCCCGAAGGGTCGATTAAGCCACCCGACCCCGGTTATGGTCTTATGTGTGAGGGGAGGTGAGAGGGAGGCGGGGCCCACCTGTCCCCCGGTTGAGATAACCGGCCGACAAGCCGGTTATCAAAGCCGCCCTTAGGGTTTTCAACACTAAAACAAAGCTAGAAGCTGTTAACAAGGAAATGGTCAACTAACGATTGGGGAAAGTTTTAAAGCCCTGCCATCCTTGGGTCATCGAACCCTCCAGAGACATCACCCCTCTATAAAACACATCCTAATCGAATGTAGCAACCATGTTGATGCTGCTGCATTCGAAGACCTACTACTGCGGTGTGCGTGAAGAACCTCCTTTGAGGCTTCTTCCTTCTGCTTCCTCCCACCTTATGCGACGTGGAGGAGTCATCGTCCTCGGCTTCCTATCTTCCTCCTGCAAGGAAGAGTGGCCATCGTCCCCATCTTACTGCAACTGTCATCATCCTGTGTTATTCCTGTGGGCTTCTGCATCTTCTGCATCTTCTACTTCATCGATCTAACCTCGTTCTTCATTAAAAGTAGGTTTTCTCTTTCCCCAGACAAAACTCTAAACCAGCGATGTTAGATTCATATTATTTGCATGGTTTACGATTTAACTTGCATTGTTTATCTTGATTAATCAATACTGCACCATGCTAAAAAAATAAATTTTATCTATGAGATCATACACATAGAAATAATTACAAACTTTATATTATTGAAATCCTAAATTTTCCCTATAGTTATTAACTAGTTACAGTAATTACTTAAGCTATATTATGTTAACGAGTTATTCGGTGAATCACCCCTGGACACTGTAGTAGTGGTTTATAAGATTTTGCTTTGTTCAACTTTTTCATGGTCGTCGGAGCGTCTTTTGATCATGAAATTTTACGAACATATTATTGGGGTGGAGACCGAGGTAGTGGGGGTGATGCCATCATTTTTCATACCCCCTATCTCAAGATCTCCCATCTCTCAACGAAAAATTATTTTGAACTCTCGGCTAGGTAGAATTTTTCGAGCCCGTCATTTCGGTATGATCATATGCGCTATTCCGACGTGGTTACGTCAAAGAACGGGAGGATTTAAGAAGTTGTCAATTTCCCTATTTAAATCGCGTACAACCCAATAGCCCCTCAATCATTTTAATATATATATATATATATATATATATATATAACTCTTGACTATATCTTCGAAAATCCATATCTATCAAACTATGTAACATAAACTTATAAAAATTATATATTTGGAATCCTTAAATTTTCCTCCTAATTATCATAGATTTTATTTACAAAATTCTTTATTAAATAGTATGTGTCCTTTTAAAGGGATGTTATCTTCTAAACTTAATAATATGAAATGACGTCTTTAAAAATAGACGTAAATGTTTGTTTAATTAAAAACATCAGAAATTAACATCCACCTATATGGACGCTATATTCTTGGAAATAAATTTAATAATTCCGGATAAAATGAAATGAACTAATGGACATCTTCCTTGATAGACGCCAATTTAAATAGCGTCTGCCAGGAAGGACGTCAATTTTTCTGACCGCTTGATTTTTCCCGAGTTTCCAACCCTTAGCCACGGGTTTTTGGCACTCCTATCCCACATCCGTAGATGGAGTCCTGGTTTTGATTTATATCTTTTACCCTTAACTCTCCGTGATGATTGAACCCTCCGATAGACATTCCGTTCCTTCGGACTGGTGATTTCATCATAGAGACCTCCGTAACTCTACGGTAGCCTTGGATTTCCTCAAGGCAGCCGAGCAGGTTGTAACCTAAAAACCCTTTACACCAATTTACTGTCATGTCCCTCTGAAGAAACATGACGATCTTACCCTTAAAGAGTGCTGTTTCTGGCATTTTTGAGAAAATAGTCACTTCCTGGAATCTACGTCCAGTGAAGTAGACGCCATTTGTGAATTGCGCCTGTGGTGGCGGACGCCAATTCTTCGTGCCTATTTATCTATTTCCAAAATAAGCGCCCATTGATACGGACGCGAATTCTGAATTGCGGCGACCATAGTGGACGCCATTTACCCAGTTTACTGTACTCCATGAGTTGATTTTTTTTATTTCCTTTGAACTGGGCCGCTAAATAACAGCTAGTAAATATTGGGCCTTCGGCCGCATGAATGTTATTGTCGAGTAGGATGGAAGTCCTAAACTAATGATAAACCCATGAGGAGGACCACTGGCTCATGAGGTAAAACGAACTAATGAATAGACCTATGAGGAAGACCACTGGCTCATGCGGTATACTGAAACAAGCTATAAATAAACCCATGAGGAAAGACCACTGGCTCATACAGTATACTGAAACAAGCTATAAACAAGCCCATGAGGGAAGACCACTGGCTCATGAGGTAAAACGAACTAATGAATAGACCCATGAGGAAAGACCACTGGCTCATGCGGTATACTGAAACAAGCTATAAATAAACCCATGAGGAAAGACCACTGGCTCATGCAGTATACTGAAACAAGCTATAAACAAGCCCATGACGGAAGACCACTGGCTCATGCGGCACGCTAAATGAATAATAAATAAACCTATGAGGAAGACCACTGGCTCATGAGGTTAAAGATATCATGAGAACCTATGAGTAAAGACCACTGGCTCGTTAGGTGATTCTAGATTGACTTGAGTGCTTGAAAATCATGAACCTCTACCCAAGAAAGGGTATTTACTTGATGATCAATTATCTAATACCTCGTGATATGATATGGAAACTTCTTGCTCGATATATCCTGCAACTTAGTTTTTGTGCTAGATATTTCATGCCTATCTCATTGCTATATTTTCTCGCATTCACTCATGCATGATCATAGTACATTGCATAAGATGTTAATTACTTTAAGCAAGTCTGGATCGTAGAGATGTAATTCCTACTGAGCGTTCGCTCATCCAGATTTATTCCAACATTTTTTAGGTAATCAGGTGGCTAGCGAGACCGAGACTCACACGGGAGGGACAAGTGTGCAAGTGAGCTCTGGAAATTAGTGAACCCGTGTCTTTTACTTCTCTTGAGTCTAGCATGGTGTCTCTTATTGAGATATCTTGTCTAAGTCTGTTAGTGCGTCATCCCCTTTTCTTTCAATGTGATGTAGTTGAGTCTTCAAGTTTTAGAATTTAAATTGTAAGAGACTTATATTTGAAATAAAAGTTTATTATTACTCCAAATTATTTGGTCTTATGCGACTGCTCTTGATTATTCATGACTGTTTAACTGCCACGTTCCGAGCAAACGACACGTTCCGCTGCTATCGGTTCAGGACGTGACATTATTGGTGCTTTACACTACCTCACTTCATTTTCTTCATTTTCTATTTTTCTAAAAGTTTTCTCAATTGAGAGTGGTTAGGTTCAAACCATATCTTTTTATGCGAGGAGACACATGGGTCACATGTCAGACTCCCCGGTTACTCAATAGGTTGACCTTTGTTGGTCCCGGAGTTGGCGAGCGGACAAGAAGGGGGGGTTGAATTGTCCCCGACACTAAATGGCAATTAAAACAACTACGCGACGGAAATAACAACTTTCAATTAGATTGATGAAATTAACTAAACAAACAAACTAGTTCACTCAATCTCTCCGTTCTCACGCGATCACACAAACATAAATATAAACCGCAAAATCAAACCAAAAGGCACACCACAATGCTCAAGGATTTTTAAGGTGGTTCGGGACCACGACGGGCTCCCTACGTCCACCCCTCTACCAAACCCGGTGAGGCTTCACTTGGGGATAAATCCCCAAAACGGAGACGACGCTCCAAACACACACGGGACGATGCCCGTACACACACACACGGAGACTCGGTCTCCAACATGATCCGATGACTGGATCACAACACACACGCACACACGATCTGATGACCGGATCACAACACACACACACACACACACACACACACACACACACACACACACACACACACACACACACACACACACACACACACACACACACACTGCAACAACCGTAGCACAACGACATACACGACCGCACGTAGACGATCAACCACGACCGTATACACAAACGGTCGCACACACGAATATCTCTATGTTCGAAAAATAAACATATACTCTCAATACAAGCCTAGACCAAAGTATAAACCATGAAGAACATCACAAAACACATGAATAATGGATGAAGAAATAATACCCCTTTGTTCTCAATGGCTGGAGAACAATATTCTTTGAAGCTTGGGTCGGAGGAAAGCCGGATGTTGGCGATATGAACGTCACCGCGATCCTCTCTTCGATCCGCTCCACTTTCTCTTCTATCACGATCACAAAAGCCTCCCGGATGTAGATGATATCCTCAGATTTCTTCATCTCTACCCCTTTCTTCCCTTTCCTTCTTCCTTGACCTACAAGATAGAAAACATTAGCACACTTAGGGTTTACAATCTCCCAAATTCGTAACTCCTATATAGGCCAACAATAGAAGCATGAAAAGACCTTTAAACCCTTCACCAAACCCATAGAAAACCCCCTAAACATATGTATATTAACCCTAGGGGCAAATGGGTAAGGTTGGAGCACAAATGGATTTGGTTTAGTGGGTTTTCGAATGCATTTCGTGAAGCCCGATTTCGTAGCCGAGAATTTCTGGTCGACCGGATTCATTGGGGCGGTCGACCGGGCCAATCACCATTCTGTTTTGAGGTAGAAGAGAAAAACCGGTCGACCGGTTACACAGGGTCAGTCGACCGGTCCAACACCGGTCGACCAGTGTTAGTTGGCCGGTCGACCGGACAGAACTGAGTTCTGTCTGGTTCTAGCCGGTAGACCGGATAAAGAGGGGCGGTCGATCGGAATTCAGAGAATTCTAGATTTTGCAAAACCAGTCCAATGAAATAAAACCCAATGAGGTACAGAAATGGTTAGATGATAAATGACTAACAACCAAGTGTTCCTTGGTATTAAAACAAAGTAAAAACATATACTAATCACTTCCATCAAGATCAAAAACTCTAAATGAAAACTTACCATTTTCTCCCAAAAACATACACATGCAAAGTGTCAAGTTCTCACCATGAATCTTGATACCTTTGCATATGGATTGGCATTCCATTTTAAACTTGCATAACAAGATAAATGAAGTTAGAACAATGCAAGTTCAATCACTTTGAATCCAAGATTCCTATTAATAGGCTTAATCATGTTCAAGCTCAAAATCCTTATATAGAAATTGCATGACAAACCCATTCACTGTAGAAGTCGACTCTTGCTTCATAAGAAGTCGACTCTTGCCAAGGTTGAAGAATATGAAGTGTATACATGAAGGTCCATTTGGACAAGGATCATTCGAGCAATATGAGAACCATTCAAACCAACATTTTGATCACCAAAAATAAGATCAATTATCCAAGTTCTTAACTCACATGAATACACAAGATGATGCCAAAATACAAACAATGTTTGTTTCAGTTAAACATGTTTTCATCAATTAGAGACCCTTCATGAAAAGTCCATGTTCAATAAGCATAAAAGCACTTTGGAAAACATGGCAACCACAACCTAATATGAAGATCATATAGCCATGACATTTTTGCACTTCGAATGAACATGATAAACCTAATTCACATGAGTGGTATACAAAAGCTTAAACAAGTATGAACCTTGAAAGACCAAACACACATGAGGCCAAGTATAATCAAGGTTTGTATTGAAATCACAAACCAATTTCAATCATATAAAACCCCTCATGAGTAAGCATGAAAATCTTATCAATGGATGAGTAACACATCTAATATCAAGAACATTTAACAATGAATATAGACAAGGTGTGTGATCCAATTTGGCCATCTTCTACCAAGCTTCTCATAGGATGAGCAAGCAACTTGCAAGCATAATGCTTCAGGAGAATTATACGTGAAAGATCATCAAGTTTTGTATCAATGAATTAAGCACATAGCAAGCAACTTGATAAACCATGCATTTTACCAAAACATGCATGAGGCTCAAAGACCATTTACATCTCAACCATATGTAAACATGGTCCATGTAAGAATTGCAATAAGTATAATCATGAATGTACACTATCATCAAAATTATATGCAAGCATAGAAACATATGCAAGCATGCATGAAGTTCTTCCACATACACACACAATATTTTGTTATCATCAAAACTAAAACCAAGAGGGAGCACAACGAACCCAACACAACAACTATTCCACGAAATTCTAAACAAAGATTATTCAGTGCAGCACTTTTCAATGTGAACCATATCACGTCTCAGGTGACATGCATCCGATCTACTTAGTGAGACTAAACATTGCTCTGCCTTCAATTTTCTTCACATTTTTCATTGCAGAACTTTTTCTTTCTTATGAGGTAGGGAGCTTATTCAACTTTCCTCTTCAAATTCCATGCAAAATGATTAGTTTCCCTATAGTGTTAAGAGGAAATTCCCATATCCTTATGTTGAACATTCATTTTCTCATTGGAGTGCAAGATAGTGTGCGGATCATGATTTAAAATGTATGCTAAAAATTTAATTGGCAACATAACTATGCAGCTCCCCCTAAATGTATACACTTATCAAAAATTATTATCCCTAAGTGTATGACATGAGACACACCGGTCATAGCTCCAATGCAACATTATTTAACAAGGGAGTATACAGTCTTAGAAATTTCAAAGAAGGGTCGATATCACATATATATCATGCAAGCACACTTGAGAGAATGCAACATACAAGGCATACCTCGAAGCATGCATACTTAAGATCATGCCATTCATGCAAATATGAGTGCATGATGCAAATTCCATTTTATGCCTAACGTGCACTATATGCATAAATGTGTTGGACACATGACTGCTAGATGCAAACCATAGTCTGTACCTAAACTGAAAAACATGCATGTGTGACATCTAATAAATGTAAATTTCAATTTATAACTGAAATACATTGTATGAGATGCAAGCTCCATTTTATGCATGAATATGCAAGATGCACCTTGTTGTGCCCAGGCGTGTGGCAATCAAGAGGGGGGGTTAATTGATTGCCTAAAGAATATTATATTTGCCTCTAAAAAAAACTTTATATACACCCCTTAAAAATTTAATCACAGAATTTGTTTGGCAAGGAAGTTAATCAATCAAGCACTTGCCCACACAAAGATGATCACACCCGAGAATGCTGATGAGAGGATATTACTTAATTTTTGTGCACAAGACAGATTCACTCAAACTTCCCGTAGAGCCCACTCGAATTAGATGTGACCAAGCAAACCACAAAGGAACACATGATTTTTAAGTGGCTCGGGTCCACAACAGTGTCCTCTACGTCCACCCCTCACCGAGTGAGGATTATGCTCCACTAAGAAAAGAGCCAACCACGCACGCTGTGAATCACAACAACCACACACGGCAGCTGAACTAGGCCGCCCACACACACACACACACACACACACACACACTCGTCTCACAATCCACGACCACCCACACAAGAAAATATTCAAATAGAGTGATGGATTTACAGAAGATATTCAAGAAAGAACCAAATGAATTTTTAGAATAAAGTTGCAGATGTATTATGAAAAGTTAGAGCTCCCCCTTTCACTTCTTCAAAATGCACTCGAGCTTTCCTCGCAGGTTTGGAGAAAATGGCTTGGAGAATCCACATGTCAAAGAACTAATTCACGAGCCGCCTTGCTTAATCCACGCAGCAACCAGCAAGATCATCCTGAGAGTGAAGAAATCTTCCCCTGATGATCACCTTTGGCTCTCAAATTGATGGGGAGAGAGTAGGGTCACATCAGCCATTCTCCTGCATAAGAAAAGGATAAAACTGGATAAAACTCAATCTCTCCTTAGAAAAGGTCACCCTAATCACTCCCATTTATACCCAAGGGATGGCCTCACACGTGTGTGAGCATTTGGAACCTCAGACCATATCATTTTAGGGCAAACAGATCAATGTTTATTGGGTTTCAAGTCGGGTTCAAAATCCCGTGTTTGAAACAGCGCAGGAGGGGAGTGGACTCTCGAAGTCGACTCCCCATTCTATCTCACCTGGACAGAACAGGGTGGAACGAGAGTCGACTCCAAGAGTCGACTGCTGTTCATCCTGCTAACAAAAAAATATAAAGACAGAAAGTCACAAAAAGGGGGTCGACTCTGAGAGTCGACTCCCCATCACTGTGAACCATATTTATGTTGACTTATTGCCAACCTCATCTGATGAAGGGAGAGCCGACTTTGAGAGTCGACTCTTCAGGAGATTTTTTCGAAAATGACCCATTTTGAAAATTTTGAAAAAATAAGGCCTCACCATGATTTTTGACAGTTTAAATGGAGTCTAATTTTTTTTTTCAAACCTACAAAAGCACACAAGCTGGTCAGTTTCCCATCAAGCATCATGAACATCAACTTACCCAATAATCATACCTTGTCTTGTGGAAATATGAAATTAAGAAAGAACTCACCAATGTTATGAAGTTTAAATGCTATTGATTTGCTCATGACCATCCATTTAAAAATCCGAAGGGGCATTTAAATGACATGAACTCGTTTAAGCATTTAACAATCAATTCAACCAACATTCAGTACTTGTATCAGTCATAGCCATTTGATATTTCATCAACCAAGCCATTGACCCATTTCTAACATACCAAAACTATTTACAATTGCATGAAACGGTTAGACATTCAATACTCAATTATTTATAAGATTTAGAATCTTAACCAGCAATCGGTCACATGGCATTTGGTCATCATCAAAACTTCTTAAGCCAAAATCATAACCTATGGGGATTAACAATCTCTTCCTTTTTGATGATGACAAAATACTATGTGCTACGGAAGAAAAAGAATAGATAAATCAAAGGTACAAGAGCCATGAGAAAATTATTTACATCATTGTTATTCAAGTTTTTCAAAAACTATTCACAAACCATCAAAGCAGATTAACTTGCTAGAGTCACCAAGAATTCCATTTCTAGAAAAAAATAATTCCAAGCACTCATAAGAAAATCATCATAGGAACGCAATCAAACCATGGGAATTGATCAAAATGGCTCATCAAGAGTTTTTCGACAGTCATATTTAGAGGATGTTTTTCATGCAAAGACACCAGAAAGACAAAAGACTAAAAGACTAAATGATGGGGACATCGCTTACCACTTCCCACTTCTCCACGGGTCTGGATGATTGCCATTATGTTCAGCTTGATTTTCTAAGTTCAGCTATGTATTTTTATATCTTTCTTGAGTCATTTTGATGTAATTTCCTCTTTGTTTTGAGTCATGTCCCTAGGTCATCATGCTATTTACCTATGTTTGTTAGGCTAGGGGGTAATATGGGCCCAATTAAATGGGCCTGGCCCATGGGCGCACTCTTCCTTCCCCACCCCCTTGCTTATTTGCTTTTAGCACTTTCTCCAGGGACTTTTTGTAAATGTTGGGATTCCTATAAATAGGACCCCAACTCCACTTGAGTTCAGTAATGAAAGTTTGAATGAATTTTGAGCATTAGTGCACCTCTCTCTCTCTCTATCTCTAGCTCTCTCTCACTCTCTACTTCTCTCTCTCTCTCTAAAGGGGGCGAACCCCATTCTCTCTCCTCCCCACCCCAAATTCGAAATTCACTCTCTCTCCTCCCTATTCACCTCTAATTAAGACCCCTACCCCTTCCCCATACCTCCCATTTAAGTCCCCTCCAACCCCTAGGTGGAATCCCTTTCTCCTAGGCACCTCTCCCTCCTCCCAAGCAACCTTTCCCCTTCCCCATACAACCTTTCATTTTCCCAAGGGAGAATCCCTTCTCCCAAGCACCCCTTCCTCTCCCCAACACAACCCTTCCCCTTCCCAAAGCAACATTAAACCCCATTAACCTCTCATTCAAACCAAAGGAGAGAGATCTCCCTCTCTCTCTCTATCCCAACCCAAATTCGCAGCTCCCCCTTCCTCCACCTGCTAGACCATCTTCCAGCCCCCATTCTGCCCCTCCCACACCTTAGATCACCCTATACCAGACCCCCACACAGCCCGGGGTCGCCCCCCACACACATCCACCCCATCTCCCACCCCATCTACCCCATTTTCTATATACTAGTGAGCAGCTGCAGTTCTGCAGAACCGCCCCCCTATTGCAGCATCGCCCACGACCTCATCCCGGATCTTCTGAGGGCGTGGCCTACATCAACGGAAAGCTCTACCAGTCTGCTTCACCACCGCATTGGTCTCGTCCTCATCCGAGGTCCGTGCTGCCCAGGAGGTCCAATCTCCCCCAACTGCGCAGAGTTCCTCATACTGAGCTCCTGAATCGGAAGAGAAGCTGTACCCCGAAGAATCACAGAAGAATCAGGCCAAGAGATCTTCAAAAAAGTTCTTCCTCGCCTAGTCCTCGTTCAGAATCAAAAAGCAGAACTGCGTTCGGCATCTGTGGGACAGAGTTACCATTTTTCTCCCTCGGCTACTCTAATCTGCGTCTCACAGTCTGCCTCAACCTGTCCTCACTATTCAGAGTCCCCCAGTCGACTCCGACCTCATTCGGCTTCCCCGTCTGTTTTTCTGCGAAGAGGGCTTGTCCACGGTTCCAGAAACTCTGGCGGTTCATGATTTGGAGTCCGGGAGCGGTCGGGGCAATCTCTGCAAGTTGCTGTCAGAAATAGGAAGCTACTGCGTCCAGATTCTATCTCCCTGATCGAACCTCATCCTGGGCCCGCAACTGCAACAGAAGAATTCCGCAAAATTCAGAGGCATCCTAGTCCCAGATACGAAGATTTCCCCTCTGGTCTCATCATCAGCAGAATTCCGGACTAGAAGTTACGATCTCAACAGTGATTGTCAGTCATTCATCGCAGAGTGCAGGCAGATTCGACATCGGCGTCTCCGCTCGAGTTTTCGGCGAATCTCCCCTCCCAGCCTGGCCGGCTCACCGCCCCTCCCTGCGTGGAGGTAGTGTTTGCATGTAATACAAATCATCCCCACCCCAAGTCCACCCTCCTGCGTGAGGCGTAGTGAATGTTATTATTAAACAGGGATCAAGCTACACCGGCGCAGTGTGCGGGGAACCCACACTTCCCCGCTCGCCCTCGTCTCCGAACGGGGTTGGTTTCTTCAAACCAACCAGGTGAGCTCTAACCTTTGCTCCATTTCCTTCTGGTGCTTGTTCATTTAATATCCGTAGAATCCGCTCCGTTGAGCAAGCGAGAGAGTGTCCGACCCCACGTGCTCCACTTACGAGCGGTCACCGTGGAGTGTGTGAGAGAGGGACCTAGTGCTCCAAGTGGCACCCGGCCAGCCCCTTAATTATGGGCTTCGTACCTTCGAGAGGGCAACCCTAGCCTTGCTGGCACTCTACCAGCAAGGGTCTTGACCCATCACCTCCCTTTAGCATCATTTAGTCACCCCGGGCTCGTGTGTGTGCGACGGCGAATTGGCCCGATCTGCCAACTGAATTGCTATATGGTTGTGATTGTGGAATAGGTCCTAAGTTTCTTTTTGCTTGCTGCATACCCCGTGGTCGTTTCACATCAGTTGGTATCAGAGCAAGTTCTAGACTTGTCTCTACTAAGTCTTGTCCTAGGGCACATTGCATTGAGGTCATCCGAGCATCCAAACCATGTACCTCACCAGGCACCCCGATGACTACTTCATTATCCGGCCGGAGTTGCCCCGCTTCGATGGGTCCCGAAACCCTCACACATATAGGAAATGGGAGACCTCCATGGATAGATACTTCCACCACTACTACATGACCGAGGAAAGAAAAGTGCGCATCGCCAAGATGACCCTTGGTCCCTTCGGCGAGACAGAATGGAGAAAGCTTGAGATTCGAAGGGGGATTGAGAGACAAGAGCCCATTCACTCATGGGAAGAGATGAAGGTAGAACTTAGGAAGATCCTCATTCCCAAACCTTCCCACTCTTCCAACTCAAGCACCCATAGCCCAATGAGCACTCCCACTCCCCCTTTCCCTCCCCGTCAACCCAAAACCTCTATTAGGACCCAAACCCCACCACCCAAAGGACCCCTAGATTTATTGGAAGAGATAAGGATTGAGATCAGGAAGATCTTCACTCCCCAACCTTCCCACTCCTACCCTGAGAACCATAACCCGAGGAGCACTCCCACTCCTCCTTTCCCCACCACCCAACCCAAAATTCTCCATCAAACCCATACCCCACAAACTTCCAAAAATCCTCCTTCCACCCCTTTCCAAAAGGAACTTAAAGAGGTAACCTAAGACTATGAGGCTCCACTAGATTGGGAAGAGGAATATGAATCACAGTGTCATGGGTTAGGCCGAGAAGTTCCCCTCCCAGGTGGAAGAAGCATCATGGCTCACTCCACCCTCACCACTCAAACCCACGTGGACCCCATGTCCACCCCTCCACCTAGGCCCGTGACAGTCACCATTCCCCAATCCAAAGTTACTCACCCAACCCACCTTCCACTTCCAACTCCTATCCTACCCAAACCTAGTCCCCCGCTACTTCCACTCCCAACCCCAACCCAAGTCCGGCCTCACTCACCACCCCGGGTACACCATGCACCAACCATCATCATCCCACCCCCAATAGACCTTCCCATTCCCTTGAGAGAGGAGACCACAACCATCCACATGGGAGTAGATGCTAGTCCGGAACCCATCCCCATCCTTGAGGAAACCCAAGTTCATATCTATGGTGAGGAAGAATCACAAATGTCCCCTTCACATAGCTTGGACCCCCAAGAGCCACAAGCCTTCACAAGTAGCACCGTAATCATAGAAGGGCCCCTAGCTAGATGGCTAAAGGAGAGACCACTTCACCCCATCGTGTCCTATGTTTACCCACCCATGGAGCAAAACCTTCCCATTATACCCTTATCCACCTATCACACCACAATCCAATCATCCTATCAAATGGAAACATTAGGGGATCTTCTTAAGGGTATAGTTTGGCAAATGGAGCTAACTGGCATGATGTCTACAATGACCGACCGACCTAGGAGCCTTGACCTCATACACCTATGTGTCGGATCAATCTCCTCCATTTACACCGTGGGTTGCTACACTAGTGACCTTCTCTTACTCCTCCCTACACCCGACGAGCCCGATGCTATTCACAAACTAGAGTTGCTTGTCTCGGGTAGAACATCTAGTCCTCCATTCATGGCCGACCATCCCACCAAAAACTTTGGCCCGATCATATTACCTGGGGAGGAGAGTCCGCCATCCAATGGTTATGAGGACCATAAGGACCTAGAGTTCCTCTCCTTAGGTGACCCTTACCATGACCCCTTCGACCCCTTCCTATGCCCCCCCACCTTACTCACCGCCAACCTTTTCCCACCCCAACCGACCTTATTAGACCAAACCCACTCCATTTTTCTTGACCCCTATGAGTGGAAACTCCCACACCAAGCCATATGCATAGGAGGAACCATTTGGATGAAAATACATGTGCCACTACATTGTGCATCATTTGGTAGGGCTACTAAGCCTAGTCATGTCATACATGTCACGCACACTTTTAGCCCAATGCATGACTGGCTCACATTTGAATGTGCTGGTCCTCCCTCATTCATCATTGATCATATGCACGTTAGGAGCATCTACGGGTGTCCAGGTCCCCCGGCATTCATCACCACCTTATGTAATAGGTTCTCCTACAGATACCAAGGCCCTCCCACCATTGTTATGAAGACTAGGTATGATAGGGCCACTAGTGGATGTCCCGGTCCTCCTAGGTTCATCAAAGTCCATGTGGCACCATTGCATGTTAGGTCCACATTTGGTTGTCCGGGCCCTCCCTTCATCGCTAAAGGATCATTCACAACTCTGCATGGTAACATCTGCAAACACACCAACAAAAGCAATAAGGTGTATAAGAAATCGGCCGATTCCCACCGACGCCACCAAGAGTTTCGCGTGGGTGACTTTGTGATGGTGAGAACTGAGAGACCTTTCCCTGGGAATGTCTCAAAACTGAGGTCGCGTGGATCAGGCCCCTTCCAGGTTCTGAGGAGGATCGGCACAAATGCTTACGTGTTGGACCTCCCCGAGGAGTACGGAGTAAGTCCCACATTCAATGTGGCTGACTTGGTGCCATACAGGGATCCCACGGTGACACCTAGTGAGAATATTGAGCCTGTTCCACTTCTTGAGAGAGTCACCACCCCTAAGAGAGTTCCACCAACCCAGAAGGGCCAACGTGAGCAATTGGAGTGGATATTGAATGAACAGGTTACGGCCATCTGGAGCAGAGGGATGGGCACTACCTCGCTTGTGGAAAGGACCGGCTACCTTTGGTGGACTTGAGAGCAACCTCGCTGTGGCTTCCTCCGCATACGATGGATCTTTACTCGATAGAGTCGAGTTCTCTGCACCCCGGGAGTATGATGGGGACATCGCTTACCACTTCCCACTTCTCCACGGGTCTGGATGATTGCCATTATGTTCAGCTTGATTTCCTAAGTTCAGCTATGTATTTTTATATCTTTCTTGAGTCATTTTGATGTAATTTCCCCTTTGTTTTGAGTCATGTCCCTAGGTCATCATGCTATTTACCTATGTTTGTTAGGTTAGGGGGTCATATGGGCCCAATTAAATGGGCCTGGCCCATGGGCGCCCTCTTCCTTCCCCACCCCCTTACTTATTTGCTTTTAGCACTTTCTCCAGGGACTTTTTGTAAATGTTGGGATTCCTATAAATAGGACCCCAACTCCACTTGAGTTCAGTAATGAAAGTTTGAATGAATTTTGAGCATTAGTGCACCTCTCTCTCTCTCTATCTCTAGCTCTCTCTCTCTCTCTACTTCTCTCTCTCTCTCTAAAGGGGGCGAACCCCATTCTCTCTCCTCCCCACCCCAAATTCGAAATTCACTCTCTCTCCTCCCTATTCACCTCTAATTGAGACCCCTCCCCCTTCCCCATACCTCCCATTTAAGTCCCCTCCAACCCCTAGGTGGAATCCCTTTCTCCTAGGCACCTCTCCCTCCTCCCAAGCAACCTTTCCCCTTCCCCATACAACCTTTCATTTTCCCAAGGGAGAATCCCTTCTCCCAAGCACCCCTTCCTCTCCCCAACACAACCCTTCCCCTTCCCAAAGCAACATTAAACCCCATTAACCTCTCATTCAAACCAAAGGAGAGAGATCTCCCTCTCTCTCTCTATCCCAACCCAAATTCACAGCTCCCCCTTCCTCCACCTGCTAGACCATCTTCCAGCCCCCATTCTGCCCCTCCCACACCTTAGATCACCCTATACCAGACCCCCACACAGCCCGGGGTCGCCCCCCACACACATCCACCCCATCTCCCACCCCATCTACCCCATTTTCTATATACTAGTGAGCAGCTGCAGTTCTGCAGAATCGTCCCCCTGTTGCAGCGTCGCCCACGACCTCATCCCGGATCTTCTGAGGGCGTGGCCTACATCAACGGAAAGCTCTGCCAGTCTGCTTTGCCACCGCGTTGGTCTCGTCCTCATCCGAGGTCCGTGCTGCCCGGGAGGTCCAATCTCCCCCAACTGCGCAGAGTTCCTTATACCGAGCTCCTGAACCGGAAGAGAATCTGTACCCCGAAGAATCGCAGAAGAATCAGGCCAAGAGCTCTTCAAAAAAGTTCTTCCTCGCCCAGTCCTCGTTCAGAATCAAACAGCGGAACTGCGTTCGGCATCCGTGGGACAGAGTTACCATTTTTCTCCCTCGGCTACTCTAATCTGTGTCTCACAGTCTGCCTCAACCTGTCCTCACTATTCAGAGTTCCCCAGTTGACTCCGACCTCATTCGGCTTCCCCGTCAGTTTTTCTGCGAAGAGGGCTTGTCCATGGTTCCAGAAACTCTGACAGTTCATGATTTGGAGTCCAGGAGCGGTCGGGGCAACCTCTGCAAGTTGCTGTCAAAAACAGGAAGCTATTGCATCAAGATTCTGTCTCCCTGATCGAACCTCATCCTGGGCCCGCAACTGCAACAGAAGAATTCCAAAAAATTCAGAGGCATCCTAGTCCCAGATACGAAGATTTCCCTCCTGGTCTCATCATCAGCAGAATTCCGGACTAGAAGTTATGACCTCAACAGTGACTGTCAGTCATTCATCGTAGAGTGCAGGCAGATTCGACATCGGCGTCTCTGCTCGAGTTTTCGGCGAATCTCCCCTCCCCGCCTGGCCGGCTCACCGCCCCTCCCTGCGTGGAGGTAGTGTTTGCATGTAATACAAATCATCCCCACCCCAAGTCCACCCTCATGCGTGAGGCGTAGTGAATGTTATTATTAAACATGGATCAAACTACACCGGCGCAGTGTGCGGGGAACCCACACTTCCCCGCTCGCCCTCGTCTCCGAACGGGGTTGGTTTCTTCAAACCAACCAGGTGAGCTCTAACCTTTGCTCCATTTTCTTCTGGTGCTTGTTCATTTAATATCCGTAGAATCCGCTCCGTTGAGCAAGCGAGAGAGTGTCCGACCCCACGTGCTCCACTTACGAGCGGTCACCGTGGAGTGTGTGAGAGAGGGACCTAGTGCTCCAAGTGGCACCCGGCCAGACCCTTAATTGTGGGCTTCGTACCTTCGGGAGGGCAACCCTAGCCTTGCTGGCACTCTACCAGCAAGGGTCTTGACCCATCACCTCCCCTTAGCATCATTTAGTCACCCCGGGCTCGTGTGTGTGCGACGGCGAATTGGCCCGATCTGCCAACTGAATTGCTATGTGGTTGTGATTGCGGAATAGGTCCTAAGTTTTTGTTTGCTTGCTGCATACCCCGTGGTCGTTTCACATCACTAAAAGACTATGCATGCCATGTAATGTCCCAGATTTTTTGGATTATTTTTCGGATTAGGATCCGTGGGTTTAAGATCAATTTTGCCGGTCCCAGATTGCGTTTTGTGATTTACGCGTGTTTTTCCTTGACGAGCCTTCGGAACCCCGTGCAGGGTGAACCGTTGCGTTCTCTAACTCCGGGACGTTACCAGCGCGATGTGCTATTTCTGAGGATCGTGGAGATAGTTTTTTCGTATTTTTTTTGAATTTTTAGAATTTTGAGCCCAAAAGTATTTTTTGCATAAATTAATAATTTTATTTTATTTTTTAAAACCCTCCCCTCACCCTCTCTCTTTCTCTCCCTCACGTCTCTCACCCTCTCCCCTCTCATGTTCTCTCTTTCTCCCCTCTCTTCTCCGGCAGCCGACAGAGCGAGGCGGGGGCGAGGCGGGGGCGAGGCGGAGGCGACGCGGGCAAGGAGCGGCCGAGCATGGGCGAGGATCGAGAGGCGGTGGCTCGCGGTGGAGCTCATGGCGAGTTCGTGAATTGGCGGAGCTTTGACGACATTTTCTCAGCTGATCGGCGTTCACGGCGTGCGGAATCTTCGGTGGAGGTAGAGGGACGGATCCTTAACCCTTGTACTTCATTTCCCGTGAGTTTGGTAGCCCGAGGCGAGCCGAGCGGGGTTATTTTCACGTTTTGGGGTAAAATGCATGTTTTGGGGTGTGAGTCGAATTTTGTGTTTTGATCGTATTTTTGAGGTTTAAATGGGTCCTTTCGGTGCTAGAGAGGTTGGGGAATGATTTCCCCATATTTTCTCCTTCACATGGGTGTGAACGGGGCATGGAATGGAGTTTTCCACCGGATTTGCCGTTTCCGTACTCGGGTTGGGGTAGCGGCCGTTCCGGAGGCCGTCTCTTCCATGAGACGGTCCGCTGAGGGACGCTATCTTGCTCCTGTAGCGTCGGCAGGTGTTGCGGTCTGGAGGAGACCGCCTGGCCTGGTTGTGGTCTCGCGACTGACCGCTACCCTATGGTAGGGGTCGGCCAATGATCGATAAATCTAACATTTTGTAGTCATTTTATGCGGGGTTGTGGTCAAGGCATGACTATTTTTATGGTTTTGCGGCCCAAGGATGGCCACCTTTTTGTTGGTTGCGGCCCAGGGATGGCCGCCTTCGTCCAGGTACCCCTGGTAGGTAGCGGCCCTGAGGAGACCGCCACTTGGTAGGTTGCGGCCAAGAGTGGACCGCTAAGCTAGATTTGCAGTCCTAAGAGGGCCACCATTTGATGTGACAGTCCAGGGAGGACCGCCACACTATTTTTTGTGCTAGTTGTGTTCCGTTTGTGTTGTGTTGGATTCCAGTCGACCTGGTTGTGACCCAATGGTCGACCTTCGGTCTCGTGGATGTCTCAAACACCCCGTGGGTTCTGTGTCCGTGTTCTGAGGTGTCTGGAGATACCGTGTTACCTTGATAAGTGTGCCTGTGGGTTTTGAGGGTCCGGGTGACCCCATGTGTTCCAGGCTTCTGTGCTTTCGCTAGATCGAGTCGCCGCGGGTCGGCGTGAGTGCGGAGGGCTATTCTCGCACGTCGTTGGTTTTCCCGAGAAGCGATTTCCATGTGGGCCAGGCGTATGGCCTCGGACTGTGAGTCTAGTCATCTAGCCTGGGGCTGGAGGTTTCCCACTTTTCCCTTAGATAGGGGATTGACTCAGCGGCTTGTGAGTTGCCTTGGGAATCATGATACCGTGGTTTCTGACCTAGGGATAGGCCAGATTGACGGCATGGAGCCGTCCCGGTACAACGGTCTTGACCCGAGTCATGTGACTCAAGGACCGTTGGGTTAGTAGGTTTAGAAGGCTGTCCCGAGTCTGGTGGCCTAGGCTAGCTGTTATTCCGCGTTACTCGCGATGGGTGCGTACATGGCTTTCCGTGTTCACGTTTAGTGACCTCCCACTGGTCGTAGCCTTCTTACAGCACGCGTGTGCTGACTCACCCGGGAGTGGTGGAGCGGCATACCCGAGAGAGACGGTTTTTAGGCTGGTTGCCATAGGGCCCCTTCGCATAGTCTGAGTCTGGGCTTTGGGGAAGAACCAACTAGAGGAGCTGACCTAGGGTGCATGGTCTGTGTGTGTACACTTGGTTGGGGGCATCGGACTCGCGCTGACGAGCGCGACCCCAGCTAGTCCTTGTTCGTGGTACTGGTTGTGTGTCTTAGTCTCTGTCTGGGGCATCATAGGGAGACATTGGGGTGCGGTGTAAGACATTAGTGGACGCATCCGGCCTTGCTTCTAGTGAGCAGTGCTCCCATCACGTGATGTAAGATACTTGTGACTCGAGTTTCCATTTCCTGTCTCCCAAAAGTGAAAGTTTTAACATGTGTGGCGTACGAACCCAGCAATAAATCTCCCATAAAAGGAAGGTGTGGAGACCAAGAACCAAGCATGAATTTGGAATTTTATGTGCAATTAGCAGATGTGTGAAATAAGTGCAAATGCTTAATTTTTATAATTTTTTGCTATATGTATGACTAATTATGCACAAGTAGTATAAAGAAACTATACTATATGCAAAATGTAAAACTAAGCTATGTACAAAGTGTATTGTGCTCAAGAGCATGTTATTCTCCCCCAATTGTCAAGGACAAAAACTAACTGACAATGGGTTATTTAACCTGTTATTTACAAGTATAACCTAAGGATGCATCTAAATGAAATGAAGTATGTCATGATGAAAACGGATCAAGCAATCAGGCACTCAAGCATGCATAGTTAAATATAGACTCATGCAAGTCCCTTCGGGACGGGTGTAAGGATAATGCAATTGATTGTTGAACATGATAAACATGAACAATACTAAGAGGGTCGTGCTTACATAAATGAAGTACTGCATTAACCATGAAAGATGACTGATTCATAAAGAACATTCACACAATCAAACTCAATGTGTATATGTGAAGATTGAGCAATGAATTCCAAATAATATGGATAGCTAGAATTTCTAAAGAACACTAAAAAGAACTTATCATCCATACACTTTCATACACAATGCTCGAATATTGGTAGCTACGTATGTCACGTCCCGAGCGCGGAAGATACTCGGATGCGTGATGCGTCTATGTAGATCGTGTCATTAGAGCGATAAATTTTTTGACATAAATACGGAGTGAGCAAAAGACTAATAAAATCTAAATGATCCCAATAGTCCAAAGTGATAATTATGTGATTAACCAAAGAAGATAGCGCTAGTCCATGACAATTCCAAATTAAAAATCCAAACACTAGGCTACATGCCTTAACAAGGTTTAGACAACTACACTGACATAACTAGAAGTACAAGGTGAGGACTCAAATAAATTCAAAAGACGCGACTAGCTGACGGTCAACGGGCGGTGATTCTAGCACTCTTCACTTAGACTCATTCCCATTTGGGTGGATGTCGCTATCCGAATTACCTGAAAATGTTAGGAAGCAACTGGATGAGCGAATCGCTCAATAGGAGTTACATCTCAAGTTTGAGCAATCTTTAAGTGATTTACAGTTTACATGTATTACCAGTATAGCTATGCATGATGTACAAGTAAGAAAATCAGGTATACATGTAAATCTATGCATGATGAATAATAAGAGATCAAGAATTGTATAAGGAAAGTATCACGTGATTTCAAGTATTTGACCAAGCAGGATATCAAGGAATGTAGATGCCACTTTTCGGGCAAGCAGGAACTCATGTACAAGTAAAAACTCATATACAAGTATAAATTTCATGTATGAGCAAGTGAAATTACGTTCAAGCAAGTAATATCAAGTACGTGTCAATAGGATTGGCTATTTCAATCAAGCAAGTATTTTGCCCTTTTTTATGGGCCACGCAATTCAAGTATCGCCCGTTCCGGGCCACACAAGTCAAGTCAAGCAAGTAAAGAGAGTAAGTATAGAGTGTCTCAAGTCAAGCAAGTACTTCGGTGTAATGCCAAACACCGTGGTCAATAAACTCCCATGGGCACAAGTACCTTCGGGTGCTCCTCCCAGGATCAGACCGGGCCCTATACGCACAGCATTTAATGTATTACTTTTGACATCCACTCTCATTTATAGCCGATATAGAATTTCAAGGGGGTGACCATCGTAAGAACATAAGGTAGATTTCATGAATGGAGTTCAAAAATATATAATGCAGGAACATGTACTAGGGTTATATTGGTATGAATTACGAGACAAATCAGGGATCAGAAGCTGCTAATACTGAATTGGCACCTGAGGTTTAGGTAGGTTTTCAGTCAATTGGCACCCTGGGGGTAGGGGGTCTTTCAGGGAATTGGCGCTTGGGGGTTGGCCCCCCTTTCATGTAATTGGCACCTAGGGGTTGGCCCCCCTTTCAGGTAAATGGCGCCTGGGGTATGGCCAATCTTTCAGAATGTTCAATTTTTAGAATATATATATATACCAAATGGAATTGGCGCCTGTCCAGAGAGTCTTCAATTAATTAAAGACTTCCTGGCTACCGCTATTCAATGAATTGCCGCCCTGGCTTGGCGCGCCAATTACATTGGTGATTTTTACCAGCCAGGTACGTTCTGTGACTCAAAATACTATTCATTTCGTAAAAGTTTCTCAAAAACAGGAAGTAAGGACATGAACAGGTTGTGAAAATTCTCGGGAGTTCAGAAACATGCTCATGTATAATTGTTGGGTTTTGGTTTCATAGATATGAATTTTCTAATGCGGTGACTGTATTTTCTCAAAAAGGTAATTGGCATGGTCAATTGGCGCCCCTCTGTAGTGTCTTCAATTAATTGAAGTCACTGCGGAGAGTCACTAATTGAGCCGTTTTCAAGTGAGTCACGCTTCGCATCAGAGAGGCACATTCTGAGATACAAGTTACTGTTCATATTTTCAGAGTTTCTCCGAATCAGGAATCAAGGACATGGACAAGTAGAGAAAAATATCAGGATCACATAACTATATTCATACAAGAATTTAATGGTTTAGTTCAATAGTTATGGATTTTTGAATGCGTTGAATTAATAATTTCTGGAAATTACTGGCAATGGAATTGACGACACTTCACAGTGTCTTCATTTAATTGGCACCCTGGCTGGGGGCGCCCCTTCAGGGAATGGCGCCCTGCGTGGGGGCGCTATTCACCTGAGGGCTGGGCTTTACAGGTTATTAAAACATCAGGTAACAGAGGTAATATTCTAAGGCTAAAACATGATTATTCAAGGCTGTAAAACTAGTGTAGTAGGATATGTTCGAAACTCATAAAAATCATTGTAACAGATTGTGTTCAAAACCATATATAACAGGTGTAACATGCTATTTAAAAATTTGTGTAACATGGTATATACTTGGTCATTTTTGATCACGATAAAGCCGGGTAATATAGCATGGAAGATGAGTTATTTTAACTCTAAGCATGCATGTTATGTTAACCTATTTAGCTACTAGTTAGGCAAGATCTTGAGAACACCTACCTTTTGACGTGATTACGAGGTACAAAATAAAGAAAGCCACTTTAGGATAGCAGCAGGACCTAGAGTGCGGGAAGAAGACGCTCCTTCAGCACTGATGATGGCAGTAGTCTCTGCCTGTGCTACGGAGGGGAATAGTTATAGAAAATATAGTTGTCCATGTAAAGCATGGGTTTATTGCCTTGCGGGTCCGGTTGGGGAACAAGATCCTAGAAATGGTGCTTTGCCAGCTAAATGAGGTTGTTCGTACCTCAACCTTCTAGAAGCACAGATGAAATGACGCCCTTGTAAGGGGATGTCCATTAATCTGGGTGGCCCTATTCAAGAGAATGACGCCCTTGCAAGAGGGCGTCCATTTTTAGACAAAACTGCAAGCTTCACGTGTTGGCCTTCATGGTGTATATATATATATATATTAGTACTATAGTGGGATGGTGGCCCCAAGGGGAATGGCGCCTCCTGTGGAGACTTCATTTTGGTGAATGGCGCCCTGGTAAAGGGGTGCCCATTCCATTTGTGTTGGAAAAGGAAACCCCACTTACGTACTACCCATGTGTTGGCATAAAGTGATGTTGGGTTATACATTTATATAGTAGTCCTCCTAAGATATGGTTCTTTATATAAGGACTTCATGTAGGATTCTTTAGGAAGAAGTTCACTACGTACTACCCATGATGGCATAAAGTGATGTTGGCTTGTACATTTATATAATAGTCCTCATAAGGTATGATTCTTTATGTAAGGTCTTCATGTAGGATTCTTTAGGAAGAACTTTTAAATTTTCTCAATTACTTAATCGGGGGTGCTACACCCTCCCCCACTTAAAAGAATTTGGTCCCCAAATTCAAGTGTATATATGGAGATAGGAAGGGTGCGAAGTACTTACAGACTAGAATAACTCCGGAAATCTTTTTTTCATAGACTCCTCAGTTTCCCATGTAGCTTCTTGTTCTAGACATCGATTCCATTGGATTTTTACCATAGGGATCGTCTTGTTCCTTAGAACTCGAACTTCTCGGTCAAGGATCTTCATTGGCTTTTGCTCATAGGTAAGGTCCTTCTGTATCACTAAGTCATTGTGGTCAATGACATGGAAAGGATCGTGCACGTATTTCTTCTGCATAGAAACATGGAATACGTTGTGCACTTCTGATAGTTGCGGAGGTAGGGTGATGCGATAAGCCACCTCGCCTACTCTTTCCAGCACTTCGAATGGACTAATAAACCTTTGTGTAAGCTTACCCTTAACTCTAAATCTTCTAATACCTCAGCCGGGAGATCCCTTGAGAAAAATAGGATCTCCGACTTGAAATTCTAGATCTCATCTTCTATTGTCAGCATATGATTTCTGCCTGGACTGTGCTATCTTTAACCTTTCTCTAATGCGGTGTATCTTCTCGGTAGAATCTCTTACCATATCTGGGCCTAGAATTTGTTTTTCACCAACTTCATCCCAGCATATTGGAGATCGGCAATTCTTGCCATATAGTGCCTCAAAAGGTGCCATTTGTATATTGACTTGATAGCTGTTATTATATGCAAACTTGGCTAATGGTAAGTGGTCATGCCAGCTTCCACCGAAGTCTTTAATGCATGTTCTCAACATATCTTCCACAACTAGATTTGCCTGTTCCATCTGTCCATCTGTCTGGGGATGGAAAGCAGTGTTGTGGTTGAGTTTCATCCCCAGAGAGTGTTGTAGACTTTTCCAGAAATGAGAGGTAAAGCGTGGGTCTCGATCGGATACAATTGACATGGCAACTCCATGCAATCTAACCATCTCCTTAATATACAGGGCATCAAGTATATCAACTGACCATTGGCTTTTGATGGGTAAGAAATGGGCCGATTTAGTTAGACGATCGATGATTACCCATATTCCATCATATCCGCCCCTAGACTTGGGCAAACCCATGATAAAGTCCATGCCAATATCTTTCCACTTCCACTTGGGAATATCTAGCGGATGTAATTTTCCAGCGGGTTTCTGATGTTCTGCCTTCACTTGTTGACATGTCAGGCAACGAGACACAAAGTCAGCTACCTCCCTTTTCATATTAGGCCACCAGAAAGTTCGTTTTAAGTCTTGGTACATCTTAGTGGTTCCAGGGTGGATCGTGTATCTCGATCGATGAGCTTCTTCAAGAATCATCTTCTTCAATTCGGGACAGTCCGGCACACATATCCGTTCGTGAAATAGTAATCTACTATCAGGTGCCAGCTTGAAATCAAGTCTCTCGTCCAGGTTGCTTTTTATCTCCACTAGTGCGGTATCTTCTTCTTGAAGTTCCTTAATTTCAGGTAGCAAATCTGGATGTAGACTCATGTGGGATAGAATAATGCACTCGTTCTTCAGATCTGTATTGATATCAAGCTTAGAGAATTTCTCTAGCAACTTTCATTCTTGTATCATACAGTTGGCCAAGATTACTCTTGGCTTTCGACTAAGGGCATCAGATATGGAATTATCCTTACCAGGATGGTATTGTATAGTGAAGTCGAAGTCCTTGAGATATTCGAGCCAACGCCTTTGCCGCATGTTTAGCTCCTTTTGGGAGAATAAATACTTGAGACTTTTATGATCGGAGTATATAGTGAATTGTTCTCCGTAGAGATAGTGTCTCCTGATCTTTAAGGCAAATACTACCGCACCCAACTCTAAGTCCTGCACCGGGTAGTTCTCTTCATGCTTCTTCAGTTGCCGGGAAGAGTATGCAATGACTCTTCCGTTTTGCATCAGTACACATCCGAGGCCAATACCAGAAGCATCGGTATATACCTCATATTTCTCTCCTTCAATTGGTAATGATAAGACTAGAGTAGTGTTCAAGAGATCCTTCAAAGCTTGGAAACACTTTTCACAGTATTCATTCCACTCATAAGGCACTTCCTTGCGGGTTAACCTGGTCAGAGGAACAACAATCTTGGAGAAGTCCTTGATAAAACGCCGGTAGTAACTAGCTGTGATTAGTGTGTATTTTTATCATTTAATTCATGAGTATATGAATTTTTATGAGCTTAATTGATATTAAATATACACTTCTCACACTTATTGTTGATTTTGTATCAAATGTTTAATTTTTTAAAATTAAATAAATTTTTATGATAATTTTTATGTATTTATGCAGGCACGCAGTTCGAGGAAAGCTCCAAGAAAAGAAAAAAAAGAATAACAATATATATGTTCAACTGGGCCAAAAGCCCGGAAACTTGTTCAAAAAGATAAGAAAAAAATTAGAAAAAAAATAAAATTATTTGATATTTTTTTAGATTTTTCTAACTATTTCTATCCTATATATATATAGATATATATCTATATATTATATAATAAAATTAAAAAAATGAAAAAAAATATTCAAAACCCACCCCCGCCCCTTCCCGCCCGCACGAATGGCGCGGGCGACGATGCGGGGGCAGGGGGGGTCGTGGCACGCGGGGGGGGTCGTGGCACGCGGGCCGCGACACGCGGCGAGGCGCGAGCGGGCGGTCGCACGCGACGCACGCGGGTGCGTGCGCCGCGTGCGACGCGTGGCGACGACGGACACGGCGGGCGCAGGCGGGCCCACGGCGCCGGCTGCCTAACCCGGTCGGTGGGCCGGCGCAACGCGCCCGCAGAGAGAGAGAAAGTGAGAGAATGAGAGAAAGAGAGAGGAAAAGGCCTAGAAAAATTCTAAAAAAATTTGGAAAAATCCGAAAAAAATGGCAAAGTGGGCAGAACCTACCTGCCTACCATTTTAGGCTAAAATTGGATACACTTGTTTGTATTGATGGAGTGTTTTTTATAACCCCTATATAAAGGGTGCATTGGAGTTAGCAAGTGGAGTTAGTTAGTGAGTGATAGAAGATGGCAAGAAGGTTGAGTAGGGGGAGAGCTAGCTATGGGTTACTTATAATGTAAGTTGTTCTTTGCATTCCTGAAGTTGTTGAGTGCATCAAGTTGTATTTTCCAAGCTTTTGAAGTCAAAGTTGTAAGTTGTTCTTATTTCAATAAAAATTTCATTTTTAAATTCAGCCTGTTCTTAACCTTATTTCGCATGATTGTGATCTTCATTTCAATTTCTGTTCTTCATAAAAGTTGTTTGTTTTCAAATGCTCTTCAACTTCTCTGTTGATCATTTCTTCAAATTCTTCCTACTTCATAGAGTTCTGGTCCGTTTTCTTAAGTGCTGTTTTAGGTGTTTATTGTTCATCCGTGGTAAGACATTCTAATTTTCTTATGTTTTGAAGCCTTTCTAGATCTCTTTTCAATCTGAGTTCTTCATCAACTTTGTTCCTCTCTTATAGATCTCCATTTCATTCTTCTACCATTTTGTCTAATTCTGTGTATTTTTAGAGTTAGAATTAATTTTTCAAGGTGCTATTTTTCTGTCAGTTACTATTCACCAGCAGGGATATATCTTGATTTTTCATTACCTTCCTCTTCTTTTTTGTGTCTGTGTTCTTCATCAAAGTTCTTCCTTTTTCAATTCTCTACAACTTTCATGTTTTACACTTCTTCTAATTCTGTCCAGATTTGAAGTTATGCTTTTTCTTCCAATCCCTATTTTTACTTGAATTCTATTATGATTTCAAACTTAAGTTGTTAAACTTGTTAAATCCAATTCTTGTCTTCATAAGTTCTTCAATCATACCCAAAGCGGTGATCATTCTTCTGCAAATCCTCTCACGGCGTCGACTTCCTAGGCGGAGCGATCTTCATCAAAGGCTCGGCATGGAAACGACGGCGTTCTTCTTCAAATTGGACAATTATTTCTTTCACTTACCTTTTGTTGTTTGAAGTTGCACTTTAATTCCATTTAGTTGTAATTCGCACTCAAAACCCAACAATTACTTTTTCAAAACACAAGAATATTTTCCAACTAAGAAAAATAACCAAATTCCTTCCCCGTGGGATCGACCCGTACTTACCATTATACTCATGTTTTCAAATCCATAAGTGAGTGAGTGCGGTTATAAATATTTAAAATTTGTGTGGCACGGCAATTTTAACAACGACTGTAGAGGCGACACCAAATTTTTGGCGCCGTTGCCGGGGAGTGAATTATGATGATAGTTGGATATTCTTGTGTTAGGTGTATATATGTGAATATTCATTTTGCTCTTTTTACTTGTGCAGGACAAAGAAAAAAATTTGAAAATCAAAGAAAGAGGAAAAGCAACCTGAAATTCCAAGGATATGAAACGTTGTTGAAAGCCTGGAAGCATTGCTAAAGGGCTGAAATCAAGAAACAGGTTCTATCTTTCCACTTTCTGCAAAATCTTTACAAAAATTTGAAAATTTCTTGAAAACTCTATAAAAATCATAAAACAATCAAAACAAAAGAAATTTTTGTGCTGGTTAGATAGGTTCATTAACTAAAAAATGAAAAAAACATACTTGCACCAAAATCTAAAAAAAAATGCATTTCAAGATTAGAAACCACACATCATGTTTTAGGACATGCATCATTTAGTATAGAAGTTTTCTTTGTTCAATTCCTGTCAATTGCATATTGAAGATTGCGAGGGACAAGGTACGTTCTACTCACCATATTCTGGCATTCATTTTGCATAAAGAACCCCTTGTTTGAAAGTGTGGTGTACATTTTCATTTCAAAATACTTTAAGTGCAACACCCCTAATAAGATAAGGTGGGGATTTCATCACCCTTCCTTAGCCCACAAACCACATTTCTCTTGCATCTTCGCATGACCTACGCCATAAATAAAAGTCAGTAAACGTTGGCCCTAGGATCACACTGTGATTCTTGTGTTATTTAGGTTTATCCTCATATGAAAACCGGTGCCTAAGGCAAGACGGTCAAACAGCAAACGCTTTAAGCGGGTTAGTGGTTTGGCATAATAAGGTCCCTACGAAAGTAGGGGGAACCTCCCACTTCCCCACCCCTTACCTGGCTGGTGGTCATATTGAGGGTAAACTTAAGTCTCACTTTAATTAATTTGGGAAACCCTATTTATAGGTCCAGGTCACATCTAGGTCATTAGGGTCATTTGTGTGCTAACTTGTTTATCTTTGCATAAAAAAAATAATAAAATCAAAACATAAAAAAAAATCATCACTCTTTCTTGGGTCTTTTTCATTTCCATATCTAATTTTGTTCAGGCCCAATAATAGATTCTTTGATGTTTAATTATGCGGGCTATGTGAATTCCAACTCTCCATTTACCCCTTATCAACAAACTCCTTCACTCTTCCACAATGGGGTTCATAATTCATCTTTCACCCAAGAGCCATATCAATGGTCATCGGATTTTTCCACCTCTGTCTCCTACACAAACCCAAATAATCAATGGGAAAATCAACAATTTTCTTCTTGGGAACCATACCAAGACCCCATTCAACGTCCTTCAAATCCACACTTTGCAGATTGGGATTCATATTCCAATGATCCTTACAATCAAGTCCATTCTTATGATCAACCCTATTATGGAGGGCAACCAATACACTCTCCTGATTTTCAGACTGAGTGCCCTTCAAATTACTATCCAACACAATCTGACTCTCAGCCCACTTATCTATCTCCTCTGTACACAGATTTACATAAGGAGGAGATGTTTGATAAATTGACACGGCTCTTCCAGACTCAACAACAAGCCTTTCAGGAACAACTGCAAAACTTTGAGGCCCAAGTGAGTAGGATTGCTGAAAACATCATAGAAACGGAAGTGGATCCAATGCCTAACAACTCCACAAGTCTTGAGGACCAACTTCTTGGATGTTATAATGATAAAAGTCTATATGCTCAACCTATGATCCCACAATCTACCACTCATATCACTGTTGATTTTGAGGGAATCATGGAAGAGTCTTATGCGGAGGACGTAACGGAAGAGCAGCCTGAAGAGCCTAAACCCCATTCCATTTGTGAAGAGGATTATGATGATCTTGAGTCGTCGGGGGGAGAAGAAGGGAATGATGAAAATCGTATTTGGGCCAAAACCTCTGATGACCATTATGACCCAGCCCAACAGACAAATCATTACTATTCATCTCTTCCACCCACACCTAATGCCTCTGATGATCAATTCATTCAGTTACTTCTCCATAGTCAATCCCTCCAACAGCAAATCAATAGGCTTACTGAGGAAGTCAAAATCATGGAGGGAAATCAATTCTTTGATTACTCTGAACCTAATCCTCATCAAGTCCTTCCCACTAACTATGATTCCCCAAGAGCATTACCCTCTGATTAATCTTAATTTAGAAGATGAAGGAATTATGGAGAGATCTTGTCCAAACGATTTGAATGAGGAACCTAGACAATTTGAGGAGATTGAAGAATTTGATGACAATGAAATTCATGACGGTGATGAACTGATGAATGATCATATTCCCCCTCCTACAAAGGAATTTGAGGAGCCAGTGCTTGCTTGTCAACATGAGGGAAATGCAAGAGAGGTGGATGATCTTCAGTTAGGGGGAGAGGATGAATATATTGAGCCTCATCACAAGTCTCTTCCCAACCATGATGAACTTCTCTTTGAAGATGGGAATGGAGAAGAAGTGGAGATGGTACACGACTTTGATGAAATTATCCTTGAAGATGGGAAGGAAGAAGAAGTGAAGATGGATCTAGAATTGAATATTTATTTGAATAATGAAGTTGGGGTAAATGAGGAATTGAATGATTTGAATGTACCGCATGATACTTTCAATCTAGAGGAGAGGATAGAGCTTATGCCAATTCTTGACCACGGTGATTCTTTTGAAGTTCTTCCAACCGACTGGTCTACTCTTGCTCTACATGATGATCCCATAGCCTCTAAGGAGGAACATTTCATAATTGATGACATGATTTTTCCCAATGTTTCTCCTCTATTCTCTGATTGGGGTGGTCCGTTTGTGATGCCTCCATCTCGATCTCTGTCTCGCCCTTGCATTCACCAACCACATTCATTTTCTTCAGGGCATGAAAAAGACAATTTTGGCAAGGATAAAATTCTTTGGTGGCTCATTTTAAAATCAACTTGTTGGTTATTGAGCTACAGTGCGTCTGGCTGAAGACGTTAAATTTAGCGCTTTTTGGAGGTAGCCCAACGTTTTCACAGTTTGGTGTGCAAATAAATGGCTTCTTGGGAGGCCACCCACGGTTTTTGTGATTTGATGATTTGTTTTAGTGTGTTTCTTTTACAGTTCTCAGGCCACAACGCAATGAAGCCCTCATCACTTCGCCCAACCCATCAGGTTGTATCCTTCCATCCCAACTATATTATCTCTTTACATGTCCTCTGATCTTTCTACTGTTTATGCCATTGAGGACAATGTCATTTAAGTTGGGGGGGGGGGAGATAAATGTCAAAAATTTCAAAAACAAAATTTTCAAAAAATAACAAAATTTTCAAAAAAAAAAATTCAAAAATTTCTACAAATTTCAACAAAATTTTTTTACTTTCTTGAATTGTCATGTTAAACAACAGTTTTCCCCGAGTTGAATTTCTTGATTCATGTCGCATGAAAAGTGATTCTGAATAGAAACAACTGGGAAAAGGATGATGGATAATTTATTTACTCTAGCCATGGAAAACTGATTTAAAGAATCTCTTTAAAGTTCAGATGCACTTTCAAAAAAATAAAATCACGATGCACGCTAATGAAACAAGAAGGACAAGCCTTCTGTTATTTTAGACAGACTGTCTGATATTCTGCATTTTCTGAAAAAAGAGATTTGTTATAAGCTTTCTGCCATAGAAAAGTATGAGAAAAAATAAAGCACCATGAAAAATGCTCCGATTCTAAGTAACCGGGCCTACTTCACCTAAGACGTGTTGAGGTTCGCGTAAAAAGGAAAAGGGAACTCTGATCTGTGGAACCGGGCCTACTTCACCTAAGACGTGTTGAGGTTCGTGTAAAACAATTAAGGGTAGTGCAGCATCATGTGTGTAAAGAAAAAAAAAGAGAGAGAAAAGTAGAAAAGAAAAAAAATATATAGTGATCCCAAAAGGGACATATCAAAAAGGCAGACAAAAAGCTAGTGTGCATTGAACGCTCTAAGTAAGAAGTGCAGAATTGAAAGGCATTTGTTCGGAATAGCAATTGGAGGATGCAATTGTCTATACTGTGAATTTAGTATTTCACTTGCACAAGTGCTACTGAATTTTGATTAGAATTCTTGATCATGTTCCTAAGGCTAGTCTGTGGTAATTATTCCAAATTCCTGATCTTTAGTTAACTCTATGAAAGATGATCTAGCAATGAGGTATGGATATCTTTTAACTCTTGTTGGTCCTGAATTTTTCATTAATTGCATTGCTAAGGGTCTAGCAATGAGTAAGTTGGGGGGTGTGATTAGTGTGTATTTTTATCATTTAATTCATGAGTATATGAATTTTTATGAGCTTAATTGATATTAAATATACACTTCTCACACTTATTGTTGATTTTGTATCAAATGTTTAATTTTTTGAAATTAAATAAATTTTTATGATAATTTTTATGTATTTATGCAGGCACGCAGTTCGAGAAAAGCTCCAAGAAAAGAAAAAAAAAGAATAACAATATATATGTTCAACTGGGCCAAAAGCCCGGAAACTTGTTCAAAAAGATAAGAAAAAAATTAGAAAAAAAATAAAATTATTTGATATTTTTTTAGATTTTTCTAACTATTTCTATCCTATATATATATAGATAGATATATATATATTATATAATAAAATTAAAAAAAAACGAAAAAAAATATTCAAAACCCACCCCCGCCCCTTCACGCCCGCGCGAATGGCGCGGGCGACGATGCGGGGGCGGGGGGGGGGGGGGGGGTCGTGGCCGGCGACGAGGCGGCAGCGGGCTTCGGCAGGGGGCTCGTGGCGGTCACGGAGCGGGGCTCGTGGCACGCGGGCCGCGACACGCGGCGAAGTGCGAGCGGGCGGTCGCACGCGACGCACGCGGGCGCGTGCGCCGCGTGCGACGCGTGGCGACGACGGACACGGCGGGCGCAGGCGGGCCCACGGCGCCGGCTGCCTAACCCGGTCGGCGGGCCGGCACAACGCGCCCGCAGAGAGAGAGAAAGTGAGAGAATGAGAGAAAGAGAGAGGAAAAGGCCTAGAAAAATTCTAAAAAAATTTAGAAAAATCCGAAAAAAATGGCAAAGTGGGCAGAACCTACCTGCCTACCATTTTAGGCTAAAATTGGATACACTTGTTTGTATTGATGGAGTGTTTTTTATAACCCCTATATAAAGGGTGCATTGGAGTTAGCAAGTGGAGTTAGTTAGTGAGTGATAGAAGATGGCAAGAAGGTTGAGTAGGGGGAGAGCTAGCTATGGGTTACTTATAATGTAAGTTGTTCTTTGCATTCCTGAAGTTGTTGAGTGCATCAAGTTGTATTTTCCAAGCTTTTGAAGTCAAAGTTGTAAGTTGTTCTTATTTCAATAAAAGTTTCATTTTTAAATTCAGCCTGTTCTTAGCCTTATTTCGCATGATTGTGATCTTCATTTCAATTTCTGTTCTTCATAAAAGTTGTTTGTTTTCAAATGCTCTTCAACTTCTCTGTTGATCATTTCTTCAAATTCTTCCTACTTCATAGAGTTCTGGTCCGTTTTCTTAAGTGCTGTTTTAGGTGTTTACTGTTCATCCGTGGTAAGACATTCTAATTTCTTATGTTTTGAAGCCTTTCTAGATCTCTTTTCAATCTGAGTTCTTCATCAACTTTGTTCCTCTCTTATAGATCTCCATTTCATTCTTCTACCATTTTGTCTAATTCTGTGTATTTTTAGAGTTAGAATTAATTTTTCAAGGTGCTATTTTTCTGTCAATTACTATTCACCAGCAGGGATATATCTTGATTTTTCATTACCTTCCTCTTCTTTTTTGTGTCTGTGTTCTTCATCAAAGTTCTTCCTTTTTCAATTCTCTACAACTTTCATGTTTTACACTTCTTCTAATTCTGTCCAGATTTGAAGTTATGCTTTTTCTTCCAATCCCTATTTTTACTTGAATTCTATTATGATTTCAAACTTAAGTTGTTAAACTTGTTAAATCCAATTCTTGTCTTCATAAGTTCTTCAATCATACCCAAAGCGGTGATCATTCTTCTGCAAATCCTCTCACGGCGTCGACTTCCTAGGCGGAGCGATCTTCATCAAAGGCTCGGCATGAAAACGACGGCGTTCTTCTTCAAATTGGACAATTATTTCTTTCACTTACCTTTTGTTGTTTGAAGTTGCACTTTAATTCCATTTAGTTGTAATTCGCACTCAAAACCCAACAATTACTTTTTCAAAACACAAGAATATTTTCCAACTAAGAAAAATAACCAAATTCCTTCCCCGTGGGATCGACCCGTACTTACCATTATACTCATGTTTTCAAATCCATAAGTGAGTGAGTGCGGTTATAAATATTTGAAATTTGTGTGGCACGGCAATTTTAACAACGACTGTCGAGGTGACACCACTAGCTAGACCCAAGAAGCTTCGAATCTATATTGCATTTGTGGGTCGTTCCCAGTTCTTCACGGCTTCAACCTTTGATGGGTCCCGTTCTTCAAAATATATGGCCTAAGAAGGATACTTCCTCGAGCCAGGACTCGCACTTGCTGAATTTGGCATATAATTTGTTTTCCCTCAATATCTGCAATGCCTTCTTGACATGTTCTTCATGGTCTTCCTTAGACTTTGAATAAATCAAAATATCATCGATAAAGACCCCAATAAATTGGTCTAACTAAGGCCTGAATATGCTATTTATTAACTGCATAAAAGTTGCGGGGGAATAACATTAAATTCATAGTGCCCATACCTGCTTTGGAATGCAGTTTTATTAATGTCTTCTTCTTTGATCTTCAATTGGTGATAACCAGAACGAAGATCAATCTTGGAGAAATATGTAGCTCCAGATAATTGATCAAACAGCTCGTCAATTCTTGGCAGTGGGTACTTGTTCTTGATTATAAGGTGATTTAGCTGTCGATAATCAATGCATAGTCTCATCGATCCGTCCTTCTTTTTGACGAATAGCACGGGTGCTCACCATGGGGAAGTACTTGGCCTGATGAAACCCCTTTTCAATAACTCCATTAGCTGCTCTTTTATCTCTTTCAGCTCAGTAGGGGACATTCTGTACGGTGCCTTGGAAACAGGACCAGCACCAGGGACAAGGTCGATTGTGAACGACACTTCCCTTTGCGGGGGTAAGCCGGGCAATTCTTATAGAAAAACGTCAGGAAAATCCCGACTTACACGGATGTCTTCAAGTTTAATCTCCTCGACTTCCGTGGCATCACGAATGCTATGAAAGCCATACATCCTTTACTCATAAGTTTACTAGCTCGGAGGGCTGATATAAGAGGTGATCTACTCTGAGGGCTAGTGTAAACTAGCTCTGAAAAATCCATGAAAGTTACCTTGCCATGCTGGTAATCTACGGTTGCTTGGTATGTGGATAACCAGTCGGCACCTAGTATGACATCATAACCCTTCATATCTAGGCATATCAGGTCAGCAAGTAAACTGTTTCCTTTAATCATCACTTCACAGTTTGGATAGTGATAAGTGATATCGGACTCATTCCCAAGAGGTGTAGATATAACCAAATCTAACAATTCACGTTTCTTAGAAAATGAAGTAGCAAATTTCTTGGAAACGAATGAATGAGTTGCTCCGGTATCAAACAAAACTTGAGCAGTTTTAGAGCAAATAGTTAGAGTACCTTTTACAATTCCACCTTCTGTGGGTTCCGTCTCGTGGAGAGCTTGCAGACGACCTTGTTTCTTCGCCGGATGCTTCTCGTCTTTAGTGGCTTGCTCCTTCATCAATGGGCAGCCCAGGATTCGATGCTCTCGGCTCCCACATCGAAGACAAGCTCCTAACTTTCTCCAGCATTCCTCGGTCTTATGACCAGCTTTATCAGAATACATGCAAATTTCCTTAGAGGGTGTGGCGGTGGAGAATGGCCTGTCATTCTTCTGCAATTTCTTTTCCCTGGAGGGCTCCCCTCCCATGAAGAACCGCTTCTTATTGAATGATTGTTTGAATTTTCCTGGGCTTGTGACATGCTTTTTCTTGTTCCTTCCTCAGATTCTCTCGGATAATTCGGTGGCGTCTTCTAGCAATTGATCACGCCGAACCATCTCCGAGTAGACTTGGATGCCCATCGGTGTAAGTTGTGTAATACAGTGGGGCCGAAGCCCATTGAGGAACCTTCTAGCCTTCATCTTTTCCGTACACACCAAGTGGGGTGCATACCTGGACAATCTTGAAAATTGGGCCTCATACTCGGCCACTTTCAAGCCTCGTTATTTTAGTGCGGCAAATTTCGCGGCCTTCTTTTCCTGGATATGGTCGTAGAAGTACTTGTTGTTGAAATGCTCCACGAATTCATCCCATGTGATGTGGTCATTGAGCAATGTGGCTTCCACGGATTCCCACCAACATCGAGCGTCTCGCTCCAATTGGAATATGGCCAGTAGAACCTTCTCCTCGTCCGTGCATTGCATCACACAGAAGATTCGTTCCATCTCTTTAACCAATTCTCATCATCCTCGGGGTCAGATGAACCCGTGAACCTTGGTGGGTTCATGTTACGGGAACTCTGGTAGAGATCACCAGCTCCACGGTTAGCACCGCCTTGTGCCACTTGCTGTAGCGCCTGTGTAAGGCCTTGCATGGTGCGCTGCATCTCGCGCCATTGTGCTCTTTCAGCGGCCATGATCCTACAAAACGGTTGAAGAATGATAAAGATCGGGTTTATTTATTAGGTTAAAAGTCATTATAGAACTTAACCCATGGCTCTATTCATCTCACCGGGTAAGGTACAAACTATCCTTGGACTCAGGTTTTACCTATCCCTGGACTCGAGTTTTACCTAGGAAACTAAAATCCTAGGCTCTGATACCACGAAGACTGTCACGTCCCGAGCGCGGAAGATACTCGGATGCGTGACGCGTCTATATAGATCGTGTCATTAGAGCGATAAAGTTTTTGACATAAATACGGAGTGCGTAAAAGAGTAATAAAATCTAAATGATCCCAATAGTCCAAAGTGATAATTATCTGATTAACCAAAGAAGATAGAGCTAGTCCATGACAATTCCAAATTAAAAATCCAAACACTAGGCTACATGCCTTAACAAGGTTTCGACAACTACACTGACATAACTGGAAGTACAAGGTGAGGACTCAAATAAATTCAAAAGACACGACTAGTTGATGGTCAACAGGCGATGATTCTAGCACTCTTCACTCGATCTCATTCCCATTCGGGTGGATGTTGCTATCCGAATTACCTGAAAATATTAGGAAGCAACTAGATGAGCGAATCGCTCAGTAGCAATTACATCTCAAGTTCGAGCAATCTTTAAGTGATTTACAGTTTACATGTATTACCCGTATATCTATGCATGATGTACAAGTAAGAAATTCAGGTATATAGGTAAATCTATGCATGATGAATAATAAGAGATCAAGAACTGTATAAGGAAAGTATCACGTAATTTCAAGTATTTGACCAAGTAGGATATCAAGGAATGTAGATGCCACTTTTCGGGCAAGCAGGAACTCATGTACAAGTAAGAACTCATATACAAGTAAAAATTTCATGTACGGGCAAGTAAAATTGTGTTCAAGCAAGTAATATCAAGTACGTGTCAATAGGATTGGCTATTTCAATCAAGCAAGTATTTTGACCTTTTTTTTTGGGCCACGCAAGTCAAGTATCGCCCGTTCCGGGCCACACAAGTCAAGTCAAGCAAGTAAAGAGAGTAAGTGTGGAGTGTTTCAAGTCAAGCAAGTCAAGCAAGTACTTCTGTGCAATGCCAAACACCGTGGTCAATAAACTTCCATGGGCACAAGTACCTTCGGGTGCTCCTCCCAGGACCAGACCGGGCCCTATACTCACAGCATTTCATGTATTACTTTTAACATCAACTCTAATTTATAGCCAATATAGAATTTCAAGGGGGTGACCATCGTAAGAACATAAGGTAGATTTCATGAATGGAGTTCAAAAATATATAATGTAGGAACATGTACTAGGGTTATATTGGTACGAATTTCGAGACAAATCAGGGATCGGAAGCTACTAATACTGAATTGGCGCTTGGGGGTTTGGCAGGTTTTCAGTCAATTGGCGCCCTGGGGGTAGGGGGTCTTTCAGGGAATTGGCGCCTCGGGGTTGGCCCCCCTTTCAGGTAATTGGCGCCTGGGGGTTGGCCCCCCTTTCAGGTAAATGGTGCTTGGGGTATGGCCACTCTTTCAAAAATTTTAGTTTTCAGAATATATATATATACAGAATGGAATTGGCGCCTGTCTAGAGAGTCTTCAATTAATTGAAGACTTCCTGGCTGCCGCTATTCAATGAATTGGCGCCCTGGCTTAGGGCGCCAATTACATTGGTGATTTTCACCAGCCAGGTACGTTCTATGACTCAAAACACTATTCATTTCGTAAAAATTTCTCGAAAACAGGTAGTAAGGACATGAACAGGTAGTGAAAATTCTCAGGAGTTCAGAAACATGCTCATATATAATTGTTGGGTTTTGATTTCAAAGATATGAATTTTCTAATGCGGTGACTGTATTTTCTCAAAAAGGTAATTGGCATGGTCAATTGGCGCTCCTCTGCAGTGTCTTCAATTAATTGAAGTCACTGCGGAGAGTCACTAATTGAGCCGTTTTCAAGTGAGTCACGCTTCGCATCAGAGAGGCACATTCTGAGATACAAGTTACTGTTCATATTTTCAGAGTTTCTCCGAACCAGGAATCAAGGACATGGACAAGTAGAGAAAAATATAAGGATCACAGAACTATATTCATACAAGAATTTAATGGTTTATTTCAATAGTTATGGATTTTTGAATGCGTTGAATTAATAATTGCTGGAAATTACTAGCAATGGAATTGACGACACTTCGCAGTGTCTTCATTTAATTGGCGCCCTGGCTGGGGGCGCCCCTTCAGGGAATCGCGCCCTGGATGGGGGTGATATTCACCTGAGGGCTGGGCTTTACGGGTTATTAAAATATGATGTAACAGAGGTTATATAATAAGGCTAAAACATGATTATTCAAGGCTGTAAAACTAGTGTAGTAGGATATGTTCAAAACTCATAAAAATCATTGTAACAGATTGTGTTCAAAATCATATATAACAGGTGTAACATGCTATTTAAAAATCTGTGTAACATGGTATATACTTGGTCATTTTTGATCATGATAAAGCCAGGTAATATAGCATGGAAGATGAGTTATTCTAACTCTAAGCATGCATGTTATGTTAACCTATTTAGCTACTAGTTAGGCAAGATCTTGAGAACACCTACCTTTTGACGTGATTACGAGGTACAAAATAAAGAAAGCCACTTCAGGAGCAGGAAGAAGACGCTCCTTCAGCACTGATGATGGCAGTAGCCTCTGCCTGTGCTATGGAGGGGAATAGTTATAGGAAATCTAGTTGCCCATGCAAAGCATGGGTTTATTGCCTTGCAGGTCCGGTTGGGGAACAAGATCATAGAAATGGTGCTTTGCCAGCTAAATGAGGTTGTTCGTGCCTCAACCTTCTAGAAGCACAGATGAAATGACGCCCTTGTAAGGGGACGTCCATTAATCTGGGTGGCCCTATTCAAGAGAATGACGCCCTTGCAAGAGGGCGTCCATTTTTAGACAAAATCGTAACCTTCACGTGTTGGCCTTCATGGTGTATATATATATTAATACTATAGTGGGATGGTGGTCCCAAGGGGAATGACGCCTCCTATGGAGACTTCATTTTGGTGAATGGCGCCCTGGTAAAGGGGCGCCCATTCCATTTGTGTTGGAAAAGGAAACCCCACTTACGTACTACCCATGTGTTGGCATAAAGTGATGTTGGGTTGTACATTTATATAGTAGTCCTCCTAAGATATGGTTCTTTATATAAGGACTTCATGTAGGATTCTTTAGGAAGAAGTTCACTACATACTACCCATGATGGTATAAAGTGATGTTGACTTGTACATTTATATAATAGTCCTCATGAGGTATGATTATTTATGTAAGGTCTTCATGTAGGATTCTTTAGGAAGAAGCTTTATATTTTCACAATTGCTTAATCGTGGGTGCTACAACGTATGACCCCAATTTTTTTTAAATTACTATAAATGGTGTGACTAACTTTGTGACACGAGTTGTATCCTTTGTCTCAGGGACACTTCCCGGTTACTCAGTTTCGTCACTTATCTTAATTGTGGATTTTGTCACTTTTCGGCGCGAGTTGTATCCTTTATCTCAGGGACACTTCCCGGATACTCGGTGGCAAATCACGCTTATTTTAAATGTGGATTAGCTTCACTTTTCGACACGAGTTTTCTCCTTTGTTTTAGGGAAGATTCCTGGCTACTCGGATCCACGTTCCACTTATACATAATGTTTGGTGGGACAAATAACTTTTTCCTCACGAGACATGTGATTTCCATGTAGAGACTCAAGAGTCCTCTAGAGTGTTTAGAGGAATAACTGAAATCCTTATTAAGTTGAATCATTTATCTCAAAAAGGTGCAATTTGAGTGGGTGGTTGTTTTGAATGTAAAAGATGAATTAGTCTAATCACAGTAATGTCTCCCCCTAAATGTATGCACGGTTATAAAAAAATCTCCCCCTTAATATATGCCATGTAACAAACATGTCTAAATCAATGTAATTTCATTTAACAAGGTGAAGAGTCATAGAAAGATATCAAGAAGTGGTTGTATAAAGTATATACTGTTAGGTGCGTATATTGAGATAGACGTAGATCCAGAGGGGGGTGAATGGATATTTTAAAACATTTAGCCCAATTTAAAGTGTATGAAATTCTAATGGATGGTTCAATGGACAATTCCTCGAACACCAGAGATGCACGCCCTGATCATTCACTATGAATCATACAAATGGAAGGGATCTAGATGATCATCAATAATCACACACAGAAGAGCAATCAATCACACGACACAAGATATTTTAGGTGGTTCGGTCTGCTGACCTACATCCACCTCACACTCCAACCAGAGTGTGGCTTCCGCTGATACACAACTTAATCAGCTGGGCCTCACAGCTTGCCTACAATCCGCTGACTAACAGCTTGCGCTGGGCCTTACAGCTTCGCCAACCGCTGATACACAGCTTATGCTGGGCCTTACAGCTTCACCAACCGCTGATACACAGCTTGGAGAGAGTATGAAAAATTAAAACAAAATACTCGGACAATCAACATCGGAAAGCTGGAAATAAAGCATAAGAATATAGCTCTCGCAGGAGCAGACTGGCTTGGACTTGATCCAAGGGCCAGTAGAACAGATCTTCAGGAACTCCTCTTTCTTCTCTCGATCTCACGATCTTTTCTGAGCTTCTTAAACTTGGCTCTCTTCTGATCTCACGATCGCCTCTTTCTCTTTCTTTCTCTATATTTCTATCTCTCTGTCTCTGATCTTCACCATTCACCTTAATTCTTCAAATTTACTTCAACTTCCCCCTTATCGTAGAGGTACGGCTGGGTCTTCTATTTACATGAAGTCCATATGAGAAGGGCGCGTGGAGAACACATTTCCCGCCTGACCTTTTCGTCCAGATCTGAACATCCAAGGCCATGTGGCAGCATCCGAACCTGACAGTTTTCCACGTGTCACGAGCATAGCTCACCCTTCAGTCTGGGATAACGTGCCTTCCTTAAATTTTACGAACGAGTGTCTTGATTCTTTGAACTTTCTTCAGTGTAGTCCCTGTCAGCAAACATAGAAAGCATCAGTTCTTTAGACGAGCAACGAAGATGCACAGACTTTATTAAGCTATGTGAAGGACATGCACAGACTCTATTAGGTGATATAAGAATCATGCACAGACATTGATTGAAGCGTAAGAAGAACGTGTGTGCATGATGCAAAGAATGCACCAACCCAATGTGCCTTAGCCTAAGATGCACATACATTATATATACAAGGAATCAAGATTGCACAGACCTACATCACTGTGCTACAGTGAACTGCACAGACCTTAGACGTTGATCGGCAAAATATGCACTGACGATATGCCTGGTAGCACAGGATGTGCACCTACTTGGTTAGCACAAGTCAAGACATGCACTGACCGTGTATGCATGAGGTGCTACGTGCACCAACTTCAACAAAGGTTGCACCGACCTTATGCCAGCCTGATGCAAGATTTACACCGACCTTGCATAGTGAAGTGCACAGACTTAAACATGTGAATTGAGCATTCCACCGACTTGGATTTGCCAAGGCAATGTGCACGGACATGAATGCACAGACCTATATGCACGCTATCTCAGGCCTCACTTCATGCTAAAGCAAACCTGACGTTTAACTCCATGAGTGTGGCAACACAGACTAATGCAGACTAAATCAGACTAACTTAGACTTAGCTTAGTCTAATGCAGACTTATAGAGTATGAACAAGCCACTAACGCAGACTTTTAGAATGAAGCCAATGCACTTACTCAGACTTAACAAAACATGAAAGATTCATCGAATTCTATACACGAACCTGATATGAGTCAGTGCAAGAGTTGCACCGACTCCATATGCTAAGAACGTAACATGCTCAGACTTTATGTGCATAGCTAGACTGAAACTTGCACCAACCTCTCCAGTGATTGCACCGAGTTAGATCGTGTGCGATGCAGAACTTGCACAGAGGTTGCATGAGTGAAACAAGTAATGCATCGACCTTGATCGAGGTACAACAACAAGTTGCACCGACTCATTTGCGTGCAACAACAGCGATTGCACCGACCGTGTGTCCCTTAGACACAAACATGCACGATCCTTGTGATGATTTATACGACATGTTTAGACCTTTAATGCAACCTAGAGGACATATGCACTGACCTGATGTAGAACAAACATGGATGTGTACTGACTATGCTGAACGAATCAAACAAGAGTGCACAGACCATCTGCTGAATGAACAAACTTGCTATAGAGAGAATGCAATATGACAATACAGAAGACTTTTATGCATTTTGATTTCAACATGATTCATAGATTGTCATTTATCAAAACCAGGGTTCCAACAATCTCTCCCTTTTTGATGATGACAACTATGAGTCATGTATTATTCGGAGAATGAAATTAACAATCAACTCACTAATTCATGTTCATTCAAAAACAACAAGATAGCTGCAATGCTAACATTTCTGTGTTCAGAAAGAAAAATGAAATTAATGTATGACTAATCATCACATGTATAGTTAGAGTTGTTTTTTTTTCTTTCCCTTCCCATACAGAGTACCGAGCCTTCATTTTTGCATTAGTTCATAATATGACTCCAAAACATTTGATACAATTCTCCCCCTTTGTCATTAGCAAAAAGATTGGGGAACACTTGAAAATTAGTGACCATATGGACCCCTGTAGCCTCCCCGGTCTCTTGGATATGGTGCAGAGCTAGAACTTGGGGCTGCAAGTCTGTTCATCACAGAGGCCTGAAAGTCTCTGATGGAATTTGACAACTTGTCAAACCTGTGATGTACCATACTCCCCAATCTGTCCACTAGAGAGGAGTTGGAGTCTTGTTTTGTGATGACATGTCTGATATTCTCTGAGAGGTTCTCTAATTATGACTGGACAGCTTTAAATTTATTAAAGATCTCCTACTGACTTGCTGCAATATTGTTCACAGTAGTCTTCATCTTTTCAAATTCTATTTTGAGATCAAAAGTGTGGTCAAGAATTTTAGTGAGCTTGCTAAATGATGTAGCTTGAGTATCTTGCATGCTACTCACCATTTCTCCAACCCTGTTGGATACTCCCATCAGAGATTCCAAAAGCTCTCGCAATGCTGCATCAGTCCTTTGTTTATCAGACATAAACCATATCCATTGAGTCTTCACAGTGTTTTCCATATGTTGCATCCTAGCATTTAATCTGTTCAGATGAAAGTTTGTGAAAAGAAATTGTGCATTCGTTCATTCTGATTCATCACTATATGTGTCAAATTAGTCAGCATTTCTGCAATGTTGGGCTCAGCACTGGTTCCAGGTGAACTAAATGAAGAGGCACTAGAGTCTGGAAATTCAGTATGATAGGCAGGTTGTTGTTCAAGAGATAGAGGGGGTGGTATACCAAGACCAATCATTCCCCCGGAATGAGGACCATACGAAGGAGCTAGAGAAAAAGACATTCTTGGATACATTCTATAATGAGGAGCAAGACCCATAACATATTCTTGTGTGTCTTCCTCAGCTACCCTTGGAGTTGGAGCTTGTGGTTGCTTCTGTGGAACTTCTTCAGCAGCTTCTTGAGCTCCCTGTGGTTCATCCTCCTGTTCATTAACCACTAAATCAGCAATTTCTTCCAAAACTTTGTCAGCTTCTTCTCTCATAATCTTGGTAACCATTTTATCCAACAATTCTTCATCTAAGGCAGTTTCTTCTTCTCTTTCCTCTTCCATACCTTGTGATTCTGCCGCTTGTTCAGCAACTTCTCTTGGCTATTCTTCCTCTTGTTCTTGCTGATCTATTTGCTGTACTTGCTCAGATTGCACCCCTAATTTATCCAATAGCTCATTGATGTTTTGATCTAGCTGTTGTACTATTTGAGCATCAGTTAAGTCTAACTCATGAATTTCTTGTTCTAATTGTAGGTCTTTGAGGTTCTTCTCAGCAGGCTCATCAACAGTTTCTTTTTCAATTTCTCTTCCAACATCTTCTTGTTGTTCAGCAATTGTTTGACCTCTTTCAGCTGACATAGAAGGGGTTTCTTCTTGAGGAACTTGAGGGTGCTGTTCTGACACTATATCAACTTGAGTTTTCCTCTTCTTCTTCAAAGGAACATACTTTTCTGATTTAACCTTTCCTTGAATTGCAGCAGAAGAACTCTCTGAGTCAGTATCTTTCAACTTCAAAAACTTATCAATGAAATCCATATTGTACACATTAACCTTTGGAATTTCTCTTGAAGCCTCATTTTCTAAAGAGATGTTTACCTTCTTAAATATAGATGTTAAATGGGCTGCAAATGGCAAATGTCTTCTAGACTCTTTACAAGTTCTCATTATCTGAATAATTGTTTCTGGCAAACAAATTCTTATTCTCTTAAGCAAACAATATAGAATGAATCATTGAGTGTTGGTCAGTCTTCTTCTTCCTCCAACTTGGGGAGTAATCATTGTAGTAAGAATGTGATGCAGCAATCTCTTTAGAGGAGAAAATTTGCTTGCGTTAAACTGACCCAATTTTGTTTGGTTTTTGTCTTGGGGATTCCTAGGTTCATCTGTGATGAGTGAATATGCATCATGAAAATCATACACAAACTCTCTTTCAGTTTCTCCTTCTTCTGGTATTCTAAATACTTTATGTAGGAGATACCTTGAGATTTCAATCCTAGTCCCCTTGACACTAGACAACACTTTTGCCTGATCCGAATCATATTTCAGATTGTGATAGAACTCAGCTACAAATATCGGATAATATACTCTATGCTTGCCCAAAAATTTCTTCCATTTTTGAACTTTAAAAATCTCAATCAACTCAGGAAATTTCGCACTCATTGTGTAATCATGAAAATCCACATACCGTGGGAAAACAATCTTCCCAGCTTCCAGAGTTATTTCGGCTTGTCTTGATGCCTCAGCGGAGACAGCTTCTTCTTTAAGTGTAGAATCTGCTACCTTTTCTTTTCCCTTCTCTTGACCTTGTGATGTCTTCAACCTCTTCTCTTTCGGTACTGGCACATCGACCTTTGCTGGCTCATGACCCTCCAGTGGCTGTACCTCCATTTCCTTCCTTTTACCTTCGACTGACTTCTTCTGAATAGATTCAGAAGTAAGTCCCTTTGCATGTGCCTCTTTTGATCTCCGCTCATAGCATTGAGTCATATCAGTCTTCTTGGCTTGAGGAGTCGTAGGCTGCTGCTCTTCCATGACCTTCCTCTTCCCCTTGCTCATGGCGGCCAGAGAGGACATGGTGGATGTAGTGAAGAAGGAAGGGCGGAGGGTGGGCTAAGGAAGAGTAGAATGCAAAATTAGAGGAATGGGAAGACTGGGGCGTTGGTTTGAATAGCTAGAGCGAAGAACTCGCGGCCGATGACGAATGCTTCGAATCGAGAGGAGAATGAAATGAATACTCTGTAAATAGGGTTTCTTTTAAAAATAATTGCCGACTTTACCCTATTTTAAAATATGGATACCTAGAATGCCCTTGCTTTAAATAAAAATGCCTTCTTTTTACCCTTATATGATATTCTGTATATTGGGATTATATTGAAGACCAAAAATCGTCTACATTTATTCTTTTGAATGAAAATCAATGGAACTAAAATAATCTAAAAGAAGGTACGATGCTCAATCATTGACCCAATAACTTTACTGATCATTTTCACTGAGCATTCTGATTAAAAAAAACTTTCTTATATTGAACTTATACCAGTCTAAGTTTATTGAAAAAGATCCCAGAGTCAACCATTTTTACCATTGATCTTTTATTTTTATGATTGAGCATTCTAGTGATACTCCACCTTTTTACGCAAGGAAACATGTTGATTAGACACCAGAATCCCTGGTTGCTTAGTCAAGTATACCGTTATGCTTCATAATTTTTGAACAGAGATAATCATTTATTGTCATGACATAACCTCTGTATTTCTTTGATATAGACGGTCAGTTTCTCAAATGAAATGCCATTACTCTGCCTGATTTTGGTTTTTCTTTTTAATGGCGTATTCTCTGGTCTTTTAACAAGTTTTTCATAGAACATGGCATAAGAACCATATGAGCATATGGTCTTTTACCAAATTGACTTATTACTGGTGATGTTCAGATTTTTGGAAAAACTTTTGAGCAAATCCAGTTTTTAGGTGATTTCAAGACCACTGATGATTGATTCAGGTATAATTGCAAACAATTTACTTTTTAATTTAATCCCTATAGACCGAGAATCACATTTATGTAAAAGTCAACAAATTTATTTTTATTTCAGAGCATTCTTTGATAACCAATCAATTGAAAATGGGTAAGGTGACACATTTTAAATTTTACTCCCCCTAAATTACAGAGTCTGAAATCTTGATGAGACGAAGGTTTTGAAGACTAGAACTGGGGTAAGAAGGAGTGTTGGAGAGAAAGCCACATTAGAGTAGGGATCAGATTAAGGAATGGTTTCCTAATAGCCAAAGACACAATTTTATTAGCTCTTCTTCAAGCCACATGCTTTCTCAACGTTTAGCACAGCACAACCTTTCAAGAACCAACACTCAGACACCAACAGCTATTCCACTTAATCAAAATCAGCATGCATGTTCCAGACAGAAGTTCAACTCACATCCAATCTGACATCTCAACCTGTGTAGCTAGTAGAACATCACAACTCATGTTCTCTCAGATGAGTACGCCTCTAGAGATCCAACTGGCTCAGTTCACCTCAACTCTCCCTCACATAGTGCAGTGATTTTCAGTCATACACTAGTTATTTTCATAGAGACACAGTGATGCAGCAAAAATATGCTTACAACAATCTTGATCTACATGCAATGTTCAAGGTCATGTAGATTTGTACAACTATTGTTGTTGACACCTGTTTTTTACCGATGAGTTGAGTCGTTCCTCTTACTCCCATTTGTTGATACCTCGAGTTGTCTATCACTCGTTGGGGCTATTTTTAGACACGTTTTGGGCCAGTTTTATGGGTAGCCTCCCTCCCTGGCTAGGTTTGTTTCAATTCTGGGCTTAATGGGCCTTGGTTTTTGTTGATTGAGCTTTTCTGAGTTTCAAGCACCCATATACATGTACGGTTCATCCCAGGCCGCCCAATCAATGTGCGGTTGCCTGTGAACCATCCATATATTTTGGAATATTTTGGTTAATTTTTTGAATTTCCACCGATAAGCATTTATGCAGTCTTTGCCATAGCCATTCAACATGATGGATGGACGGATAGTAGCCACTCATCTCTCAGAGTCCTGCGCTTGGTGGTTTTCTCAGATAATTATCCAATTAATCTATTTATCACCGACAAGGCTAGAACGGTGGGTCTTTGGCCGCTCTACCTTTGAACGGTCTCATCTGAGCCGTTCATGTATGAGAGTCCAACGGCGAACTATTCGGCCAGTTCAATGGATAATTTAGATTATTTTGTGAATTGTTGAATTTCCAACGACAGGGTTGGACGGCCGAGAATGGGCCACCCATATGGATGTGTGGTCTATCGTTAGACCGTTCATCTGCTCGATTGCTAAAGATTCAACAGATTTTCTCTCTCTCCTCGTGGATTTATCCCCAACTTTATCAGCCATTTCTCCACAAATCCTCAACCATTTCGAGTGCCGTTTCTTCCAGATGAAAGATAATTGAATTATCTTCATCTTTTGTTTGATAATCTCGACCTGAAAATGCTTCTAAACCCTAATTTCGAGCTAAGACTTTAGGTGCTCTATAAATAGACCCTAAAGGCCGGGTTTGAAAAGGGGGGGGGGGAGATTTTTGGTCGACGGCGAAGCCCTGCCGCATTCTTGAGCGACCTAGCACCAAGGAGGGAGGCGTTCCACGTCCATATAAGCCTCCGGTTGAGGGAGTAGTCTAGTTTTTAAGTCTTGTGTGTTTGATAGGTTTTGTCCATTTTTTTCATTGCATGCATCACTCTTCTACCTTTCTCCCCACGTTTTTTTTCACCTTCATTGCCATGCACACACCCACCCACGTTTGTGACACCCTAGGGGTTTAAAATCCCCCAGGTATCCCCCTTTCCACTTATTGATGTTCATTTCTTCTTATTTTGGCATTTACTACACTTTTCAGTTCTAATCTTAGGTTTCTTCTGTCTTCTTCACATCATTTTTGCAGGTCAGCAATCCCTAGCACGAGGCCCATCCCCTCTGGCCGGCCAGAGAGGGTGGAGGTTGGACCTTTTGTAACTTCTGGCGTGGTGGTCTTGCACGGTTCTATACCATCCGTTCAAGGAGACGTGCGGTGCTATCTGGACCGTCCTTCTTCTTCCTGCGGTCGTGATAGAGCCGTTCAACTGTCAGGAGTGCTTCATCCCGCGTCCTCTACAACGTTCTTAGACGGGCTGTCGTGAGACCGTTCATCTTATAGGTGATTCTCCCTGAACCGTATATCTGTCCAGCGCTGCACACCAGGCGAGTACCTCTCCCTCTTTCCAAGGTACGGCGTGTTCATCACGTTCGGCGCCTTGGTGGCAATCACAGGTTTTCATTCCTCCCCTTCCCTCTATCTTCATTCATTTCCCATGTTGGATGTGGTAGGATAGACATGGGAAGATATTTAAAGAACGGACGGGAGGAGAAATATATCTACACCCTTCTTTTGTGGCGATCACGGTGGGACACTTAGTGCCCATCGTGTTAGTGATTTGTTGACCCCTTCTTGTGTTGTGTTAGTCCTTTTCTCGAAGTGGTTGCAGGTTGGGTCATGTTCTCTATCCTCTGGGACACGAACGGCTCTCCCAGGGCCGTCCAACGTTTGTGCGGCTGAAGGTTCATCGTCTTCCTCCGTGAACATTGCCACTTATTCTCCAAGCTTGCTATCTTGAGCGGCCTCTTATCGCCCGTGCATGAGTTCTACGGCCTGCATTTGGCCATCCACCATGCTTGTACAGGTACGCCTCTGTTTTTATACTATTGGTTTGGTTGCTGTTGCACGGTTGATTCAGGTCCGTTCCAGTTATTATGCGGTTGTCGATAGACCGTTCATCCGCTTTCTATCACCTTTCATTCCAGCGTTTCCCATTTTTCTGTTACTTTGTGGTTACTCCTTGATGTGAACGGCTCAGCCAGGACCGTATATCTCCCTGAGCGGTCTCCCAGAGGCCATCCTTGTCATGATGCAGTGCACCCATGGTTCACTTTGATTGTCATGTTATATGATTGTCATGATATTTGGTGCTGATTGTTGATCTCCCCCTGCTCTCATATCATTGTTGCATACTTGTTTTCATTCCCTCATATTTGATTGATCATTGATTGCTAGTTGCTAGGCTAGACTTTGCATGCACTCCGGTGTGCATAGGATTCATGAATTTCATTCATATTTAGTCACGTTCCTACTGAGGTAGGGTTTCCTCTCGTCTCCATACTCCTTGGAGCCGACTAGGGGACCTTGTCGAGGACCTCCGTAAGCCCCCGTGAGCCATGGATTCCCACACGGACGCCGGGTAGGTTGTACCACATCATCCCCCAGTCTAGGGTCTGCATTCATGAGAGAGAGAGTCCCTTAGAGTCTGCCAGTTTCCCGTCCCCCACCCTGGTTAGGTACCTTGTGGTTGAGTGAACTCATATCTTAATTAATCCACTAAGGTCCTAAAAGGGAACTTATAAAAATTTTCGTGCATCATTTGGAATTTGATTGGGTAATTGGTTGACTCTTTTCTCATCTCTTCCTTCCATTGCATGTTGCAGTGTCATCATTTGCATCTTTTTGTCAGATTAGGCTTATTTGGTCTAGTTCATCTTTGTGTGTCTCCATTTAGTTGCATTCGTCTAGGTTCATTTTCCCTCCTTGTATTCATTTGAAGTTCACTGTGAAAAATCTCCATTTTCCCCATGGAGCACTTCTTCCCTGTACCTTATTCCTATACTTCTCCATCTTCTTACCCCCGTGTGGATTACTCTTCCCGTGCGGGCCCATCTCCTTATTCCTCCATTGGACTCTATTCTTTTAACGGGCCTTCTTATCCCGCCCGTGCTGCTGTTGGCCCAATCAATCCTCATTCCCACGTACATAATCTGTCCAGGCCCATGCATTCCTCCATTCCTGAAATGGGCTTTCCTTCTTCTCAGGCTGGATCCCCTTATCCGGCCCATCATCATTATCCTGGTCTAAATTCATCATCTCTTGCTCAGGCTGACTCATATCCTTCTCGGACTCTTCCTACCGAGGAGATGTTCGCTCAAGCCCAACACCAGCTTGATGAATTGCAACGCCGAATCAATCCCCAAACTTCTTTGGATATCCCATTTGCATTCCATGGTCTTCAGCTTCCGCCACGTTCACAGATACCGGCTTATCGTCGCTATGGTGGAATTGGTGACCCCTACGTCCATTTGAAAGATTTCCTATATGAGTCGGCCCAGTTCCAGCATGATCAATGCTTGATGGCCTATTTGTTTGGCCTATCTTTAGAGGCCTCGGCCAAGGATTTGTTCTTCACATTACCGCAAGAGTAGATGATGAATTTTGATGTCGTCCAAGCAAGATTTATTCAGCAGTACCAGGACCAGGTTGGGCCCAGATATTCTATGGTTGATCTGGCCAAAGAGAAGGTGAAGCCCGACGAGGAGTTCTCTACCTTCACCGACCGCTGGCGTCCCCTGGCCACACAAGTCCCGGGGCATATTCCGGAGGGCGAGTAGATCAAGATGGTTATTTCTAATGCAACGCCCGAGCTCAGGTGCATCTTAGCCCTAAATAATATTACATCCTGGCAACAACTTTACAGTCGAGCCCGCTTCATTAGCCAACAACTCCTAGTTTCCTTTGACCACGAGTCTCCTCCACCTTCGCCTTCCACATACCCCTTCTTTTCCCCATCCACCATGGGTCAACCCTCCACTACATATCCCTCCACGAGTCGGCCTTCCGCTCCCACACACCCCCATACCTCCACATATGCCTCCACATGTCCCTCCACTACATCTCCCTTCACGAGTCAGCCCTCCGCTATTTCATCTCCCCATGCCTCTCCACTTCCGGTCAAGGAAACACTATACCCCGAGCGGGTGGATGCCGTCCACTATATTCCCACTCCCTCTACGTCTCCATCTCATTCACTTAGTGACCCTCTGCCTTCACCTACGTAATCCCCCTTACCTACGCAACCTCCGCTGCCATCCCCATTACCTTTTCATACCCCTCGGCATCCGCCTTGCCCGAAGCAGGCTTCTCAATCTTCGTTGCCGAAATCTCTTACAGATGTTTTCATGGCTTTGATGGCCACCCATGCGTTGCAACTCGCTCCGGTTATTCCTTGCCGACCTGTGGTCGGGAATTTGCTCCATTTCTGTGAATTCCATCGTCAACAGGGGCATTTGATTGAGGACTGCTCCGAGTTCTGGGAACTTGTTTACAGTTTGGAAGATAAGAAGATGATTGATTGGGCTGTCATACGCAAAGTTATTTCAGATCTCAGCAGCAAGCAGCAGCGGCAGCAGTAAGTGCCGCCTAGGCAACCGTCTCCACTTCAAGACCAGGGGCACCCTGGTGTTTCTTCAGTTAATAAGATACCTGCTCCGTTACCCACTTCTTCCTCCATCCCATCTCCTCCACCACCTTTACCAACCTCAGCCTCAGCTCGGGCAACTTCTCTTTCACCCTCTGTTTCCACCACCACACCTGTCCCCAACGCCTCTCGACGTGTTGTAAAGATACGTCGAAGAGCGCCACTACCCGCCACTTCCCCCACTACGCCACTACCTTCCTCTCCTCCTTGTTCCCCACCCCTACCTTCACCTCTATTATCCCCATTGCCTTCACCATCTCCATCAACCACATCACCCCCTTTGCCACCCTCATCACCTTTGCCACCACCGCCACCACTTCTTTCACTCCCCCTTTTGCCATCATCCTTTGAGCCCGAGCAGGCCGAGCCTAAACCCACACCTCCACTTTTGCCTTTACTTCCACCCATACCCATCATCATCATTATTCCCCCATCACTTGCACTATCGTCGCCCACGCCCCTCAGACCTACTCCTTCTAACCTCCCTCTACCACTTCCCACTCCGCAGAGTAGGTACACGCACCCTTTGGTGCCCCTCGGGTCTAGTCCCCAGGGAGATAAAGAGCCGAATCGGGTTTTGACTACGCATTACAAGCTTCAAGATTTCATTTGCCACATGCCGGTCCGAGTCCTGGTCCCTGGCTATTCTAGGGACAATGAGCCCGCACTTGCTATGAAGACGGTTGCCAAGAAGAGTTCCTGTGCACTGGTGCTAGTTTCTTCAAAAGCGAGGCCGGTGGTAATCTCTTCACTCGTCGGAGAATTCACTGTTGATGTTGTTATCACCTCTCGCTTGATTGCTATTCAGTTCACTGGCCCAGAAGAGTTTTCCGCCTGGATGGTGCTAACTCACACGGCCGCCAAAAGTTTAATCAATTCAACATTCAAGGGGCAATTGGCCGTATCTGCTACATTTTTCAAGGACATTCTGCACATCCTATGCAGTCTCCCTCATCTTATTGGTGAGGCGGCCACGTCGATGCCGCGCATCGCCCTCCCTCAGTTCCGTCAGGCACTTCTAGCAAGGGAGCTGTACTTCATGTCGGATTATCGAGAGGAGATGCCGAATCTTATGCTGTTGACGCCAAGCGACATAGCTCCCTATTTTTCTAAAAAACAACACAAGGAGTTGACTATTCTGAAATGTCCTTCTATGGTGAGCACCGCACAGCTAGGGGCAACCGTCTCGATGAAGATGCATATTCATGACCGGGCCAGGCCGTCTGCCAGGTGGGCCCGTTATTTGAGAAAGTATTGCAAGACAAGAAGCCCGAAGGCCCGAGTCCGCGCCGGGCGGAGTTGTTTCAAGAAGATTGCTGCTAAGAAGAGGCGACGGCATAAGTTCAAGGGCCGTCAGTTGCGCACTTGGGGGTCCACTTCCTCCTCTCCTTCTTCTGTTCATTCATCTTTTCTTCTGCTCGGTTCTTATCCTTGGGTGGTGTACCTTCCACCACCTTGCCATATTTCTACCATCTTCTCCTATCCTTACCATTCTAGGCCTCGGCCTATGTCCTCCTCTTCCCCTAATCCAGGGGCATCTTCTAGCTTTCCTCCCCGGATACGTCCAGACTTCACTTCTCATCTCTTTCCCCCGACCCTGTTGGGGATTCCTTGTGCTCGTTCCCTGACCTTGTCGAGTGGTTTTTCTGATCCTTCCCCGACTTTGTCGGGTGGTTTCCATTTCTTTTCTCCGACCTTGTCGGGTGTTCATACATTTTCTTCCCCGCCTCTGGCAGGTGATCGCTATTCCTTTCCTCCGACCACGTCGGATGATCTGTCTCTTTCTCCCTTACCCTCGCAGGAATCTTTTCGTCGTCTTTCTGTTCTTTCCTCCTCACCCTTTCAGGGTCATTACCCTTTCTCTTGCTATTTTTGAGGCTTTAGTCCGCCTTGATCTCAGTTAATCTCTGTTTATTCTGTATCTGGTTCCTTGTTATCAGGGCCTCGGTGCCTTAACGAAGGAGTTCTAGCCCTCGTCTCTCTTCCTTTTTATCCCTTCATCGTTCAGTATGATGTCTGCCACTCCTCTGTGTCAAGGAATCCAATCCTTGCTCTCCTTTCATCCTTTATCCTGACAAGCAAGGAATACAAAGCTACTCGTGCTCCTCAAAGCTCGATGATTGAGATCGCTTCAGGATGCCGATTTCCACGCCATGGATTTGCAAAGGTATCTTTATTTTGTGCAAGAAACGTGCTTTCATTTCCATTATTTCTATTATTTCTGCACATGATTCCTTAACATGATTGAGTGGCTTTAGGAGTCTTTGTTTAATTAGATCTTAACTTTGTGTCAAATAAAAAGTTAGCTTCTGCAGCATCCTTAGGCTGGTGATAACTTCGTGCCGGGAGTCTAGTTTCTTTCCCCAATTGCTGAAGGTGACCTTCGAGTATGGGTTTCCACACACTACATGGCGAGCCATAGCCAATCTCTCTAGTGCAACATCGTTGCTGCTTTGGCCATACCATTGGTATGCATAAAGGCCTTTTCTCTTCTCTACTCGGCCAAGTGCAGGGGCAAGAGATTGATGGATGAGATGACCAGCCTAGGCATTCCCTAATACGAGAGAGGTTTCAAATAGGGGTAGTCTTGAAAGAAAGGAAAAGAAAAAAAAGAAATGAGTGAAAAACACCATGAAAAATGCCCCTGATCCTAGTAACCGGGCCTGCTTCTCCAAACAAGGGTTGAGATTCACGTAAAATGGTGAAGGGTAGTGCAGCATCATGCGTGTATCAAAATCAAAAGTGAGCGTTGTTTCAATATCTGGCCGATAAGGGCTATGCAAAATTATGGTTGAAGACTCAAAGCTCTGGCGCAACAGACTGTATCTTTGAGGGGTAGTGCCTTGGAAGGAATTCGAGCCTTGATATCTCCCATCCTGCATAAAGCTTGTCTCCAATTTTTTTCTTCTGCCTCTTCCTCTTAGGCTGGGTTGTATCCCGGGTATGACCTTAGTAGGGGCACTGTTCTCTAAAAGCGGTTGGTTGTGGTAAGCCACCCTCACATGCACGCCCTGCTCAAGGGAAGTCTTTAATGAGAGGGGAGGGATGGCGATCCCTGGCCAGTAGTTTGAGCCCGTCTTTAGGTGCTGCGGATTGCTACTATCGAAAATCCAAAAAACAAATGAGATAGTTTCAAAAATCCAAAAAAATCAGATATTGTCAAAATTCTAAAAAAATCAAATATTTTCAAAGTCCTGACAAAAAAATCAAATATTTTCAAAAATAAGAAAAATCAAGAAAATTACAAAATCAACAAAAAATATATATTTATCTTTTATTTCTTTCTATCTATTTATTTTGAGGACAGATATGTAATCTGTTCGCTAAGTGTGCAGGTTGCAGGTACTCAAGCTTTCCTTGCTCCGTATTGTGTTCTATTTGCCTCCTGTCCACATCTTTGATCTGTTCTTTCCTTCTTCGATCCACTCTCTCGATCTATTCTGAAGCTCATGTCCTTCTCAGCTTTTGTTTGCAATGATCATATCTTTATGAGAGGGCTTTGCCTCACGATTATGAACTTGGTGGTTTTGCTTCATTCTGATCTTGGGTTTTGATTGAAGTGCGTATTTATTCATGTCTTTTGTCCCACTGTGTCCTTGTCTCGTGTCTATGTCCCACCGTATCATCCCACACTTGTTGTTTTGTTCCTCACCACATGTTGTTAGTTGTCTTGCATATGATGATATTCGTCCCTCTATGTTTCTTGTGTTGTCCCAACCACGTGATCATCCGTCATATTGTTGTCTCAACCCACGTGATCATCCATCACGTTCTTGTCCCAACCGTGTGTTGTCCTGCAACATTGTTGTCTTGTCACATCGCGTTCATACATGATATTGTCTATTTATGCCATTGCATATTTGCTCGTTTGTGTTGTATTGCTTCCCGTTTCATTTGTTCATCATGTTATGTCATGTTATTTGTCGTTCAGTTAAGCATTGCGTTATCTTTGCTATGTTTTTACTTGTTTGTCTTATTCATAAAAATCCATAAAAATCTGAAAATAAAAATCCAAAAAGCATGCCATTTCACCTGCACAGGTAAGTCAGGTATGGCTTTCTATCCTTACATCCCTTACTGCATTATTATATGGTACTATGCTATATTATCTCGAGAACCAGTTGGTTATCTACGTGTTCCAGGATCTGATGTTCCCCTTTAACAAAAATGATGATGATCCAGGTTCACGCGTTTAATCTTCGGATAGGCCGTTGGGTTGGGAAAACTTGAGGAGGATGGTTCTATCCTGCACGCTGTGGTTGCGGATGGTATCTTGACTCGAATTCTCCCAGCCTAGCAATATTATTCTCGAGTATTTTATATTTTAATCTTTCTTCGCATTTTTTTAATGATTTCTTTTATTTTGGCCCAGCATGCATCATACGCATCTTTTGAGCTTTCATGACCCATGGTTTGCCTGTAAAATGTCCCACCAGTGATGGTTGGCTGTGCGTTCAGTGTTTGGGTAAGAGGAACTAATTCCACTATGAGTTGGAAGGTTCTCTTTGGTCAATTCGCTTGGTTTGGTTGATTAAGAGGTCCCCGTCTGGAGCTTTAGCCTGTTTCCTTTACTTTTGCTATCTGCTTCTGGCCTCCTCATTGGACCGCGGGATTGTGTCCCCCATGAGGTTGGTCTTATCGATTTGTTTCATTTCGTTTATGGAGAGGGGGATTTCTGTAGCCCAATCAAGAGCAGCCAAACTAGGCCCATCAGGACCGAACGAGGCTCAGCTCATCCGAGTGACAGCCCTCTAGGGCCCACTTCGGCAGAAAAGCCCAATAAAGATTACTCGGGATCCTATCCTTCCTCGGCGGCCCTTAGGATCGGAAGGCCCAAATGACAGAACGGAGGAAGACCCACGCCCGAGCCATCTCCCCACCGAGATAAGGGCAGGTGCTCTGCGCCCACTCCGATCTGACTACATCCGAGCTACGCCCATCGCCCGGATAGGGCTGGCACTTCTCATGCTTGGATCAACTAACAAATGCTTATCCATGCAGCCGTTGACAGTCCTTTATGAGCAGGAGTTCAGCGGGATAAGGGTGCCACGATCTCCCAAGGTCATGAAGAGCCCACGATGAGGACGTAACAATCCCATGATGAGGACGTAACTCCCGCCTAAAACTCCTCAGCTTATGGGACTCTTTGGGAGAGCTCGCTATATAAACCAAGGACTCCCTCCGGCAGCAGGTAAGGCTGATACATGCCTAACACTCCCTGAGCAGGAACCACTTCACCATCTTGGTGTTGGGGAATCTCACGCATCTCTTTCAACCTCCCTCAATATCTTCCACCATTGCTCTACTGACTTAAGCATCGGAGGGTTTTCCCCAGGGAACCATCCCTGGGCCCCCTGATTCATTTCCCTTTCTCTGCAGTTCATTATCCGGTGATCATCCTCCCAGCTCAGGACCAGCGTGAGATCACGCCCCTTCATCTGGCGCCGTCTGTGGCAAACGACCAAAGAGCCAGTATGGTGAGAAGAAGTACAGGGAGGAGGTCCGCCGGTGATAGGGGAAAGGCCACGGTGGCGGCGGGGGAAGGCCCCTCACAAGCCTCCCAAAACCCCCCCTCTGGTGCCAGCACTCCCGCCGACGGACCGCCCCCTCCGCCTGCGATCGGGCTGCCGCCCCCTCCTCCCACGACGGTAGGGCTGCCGCTCAACGGCGGCGCCGACGCCTTCCAAGCCCTCAACGTGAAACTGGACATCCTCGTGGAACTCATGAGGACCCAGGCGGCCAGGCATGGAAGGTCACGCGCCCCTCCGGAGAGCCCTCCCCGTGAGAACGTGTCCCAGCACACCACCGGAGGCCGCTTCACCCTCTGAGGACAGCAGCTCATCTGCAACAAAGTAGGAGGACCCTCACAAGCCCCCCCTCCGGAGCAAGAGGCTTCCTCCACGCCAAAGCGGGGCAGGCATGGGGCACGCCGTCCCCTCCCGGAGACCGAAGTCCCCAGCGAGCGCCAAGACAGCCTGCCTTCACGCCCCCTCAGCCCTACGGCGCAGCGGAAGCTAGAGCTATCCCTCCGACTGCGAGAATTCGAGAGGCGTTTCACAGAGCAGGAGCGCGCCCTGCGAGCCCTGCAGAAGACCTCTCCACCAGAGGATGAGGAGAGATCCCCGTTCTCCGACCATATCTTGAAGGCAAAGGTATCTCCCCAAACCTCTATCCCGACCTTCAAGCCCTACGACGGCCAGGGCGACCCAGCCGACCACTTTGACAGCTTCGACGCTCTGATGACCCTTCACGGAGCATCCGACGCCATCAAGTGCCGAGCCTTTGCGACCACCCTGGTCCAAGGCGCCCAAGCATGGTTCCGAGCCCTCACCCCCGGATCCATCCGAGACTTCAACCAGTTCGGGCGAGTATTCAAGGAGAGATTCGCCGGTAGCGGCCCCCCTAAGTCGGTAGCGGGGCTCTTGGCCCTCAAATAGGCGCAAGGGGAGAAACTTCGGGCCTACGTCCTCCGATTCAAATCGGAAGCCCTGAGGATCCCCCGCCTGGACGTCGCCTCGACCATAACCGCTCTGACCGGGGGCACCCGCGACGAGAACCTCCGCCGCGAGCTTGTCCTCCACCCTCCCTCGACCCTTACTGCGCTAGTGACTCTGGCATTACGCCACGCCGAGTGCGAAGAAGTGCTCAATGCATGCCGAGACGCAACCGGCTCGAGTCGGGAGGGGGACAAGAAGCGGGCACCCGAGCCAAGCTCGGGCCAAGGAAAAAGGCGGAACCGAGATGGGGAACGCAAGGAACCGTCGTGGAAGTATGAGCGGTACACTCCCCTAACCACTCCAGTGTATGAGATTTATGAAGACATCAAAGGCTCGGGCCTCCTCCGCCAACCCGAGCCAATGAAGTCGAAGAACCGTAGTCGCAGCAAGCATTGCATGTTCCACAGCGACCACGGGCATCATACCGGAGACTGCCTTCAGCTCTAGGACGAGATCGAGCGTCTCATTCGTCAGGGGCACCTCTCCCGGTTCGTAACCGGGCACCAGGAAGATCGACAACGCCCCCCGAGGGGTCCACATCAACGTCATCGCCGGAGGAGCTGCATCAGGAGGAGATAGTGGCCGAGGAAGGAAGCGTCATGCTGAGCGAGCGAGCCGAGCCATCGAGCCTCCCAGGGCCCCGCTGAGCGAGCCCCAGGTCATAGTCTTCTCCGACCAAGACTTGGAGGGGCTGAGCACCCCGCATGACGACGCCATAGTGATATCGGCCACAATAAACCATTGTAACGTAGATAGGATTCTGGTTGACAATGGAAGTGCCCCTGATGTATTATCCTACGAGTGTTTCCTTAAGATGGGGCAGATCCGTCTAAACTCACCCGATCCGGACCCCCCTGTGCGGGTTCAATGGCCAGGCCACCTATCCCAAGGGAGCCCTAAGCCTGCCAGTTACTCTTGGCACCCCACCCAAGACATTTACGGTCATGGTGGACTTCATAGTGATCAAAGGTATGATAGCATACAACGTAATCTTCGGTCGAGGAATCCTCAGCCGAACGAAAGCGGTGCCTTCTACCTATCACCAAAAATGAAGTTCCCCACCAAAAATGGATTGGGGGAAGTCTGAGGTAACCAGGCAATGGCCCGAAGGTGCTACAATATCTCGGTCGAAGCCACAAGGCTGGACGGGAAAAATAAGGGCCCCCGGGAGGTCGAGGAAAAACCCGCAACCGCCGAACCTGGAGGCGAATTGCTAGCGATTTTCCTAAACGATGACCCGACCCTAGGAGTAAAGATCGGAGCTGACCTAACATCTGAGGTTCAACAGCAATACAAAGAGTTCCTTTCTGCGTACACCCGAGTCTTTGCATGGTCTGATGATCAACTCCCCGGGATACCGGAAGAGACGGTGGTGCATAAGCTCAACCTCGACCCAACCATGAAGCCCGTGCAACAACGCAGAAGGAAGCATGCGCCAGAGAAGCAGATGATTATCAAGGAGCAGGTCGCCAAGGGGTAAAAGACTGGCCTTTTTAGGCCGGTCCTGTACCCGACGTGGCTAGCTAACGTCGTCTTGGTGCCGAAAGCTTCGGAAAAGTGGCGGATGTGCGTGGACTTCATCGACTTGAACAAGGCTACTCCAAAGGATTGCTATCCCTTACCAAGCATCGACCAACTGGTTGATTCAACCTCGGGTAATGAGATACTCAGCTTCCTGGATGCCTACTCAGGTTACCACCAGATCAAAATACACTTCGAAGACATCGAGAAGACTGCCTTTATCACCGACTTCGGCGTACACTGCTACACCCGGATGCCTTTCGGGTTGAAGAATGCCGGAGCCACGTACCAAAGGCTAGTCAACCATATGTTCGAGGAACAGCTCGGTCGGAACATCGAGGCCTATATCGACGACATGCTCGTGAAGACCCCCAAGGCCGAGGACCACTTCGCCGACCTAGCAGAAACTCTCAACACCCTCCTGAAGTACAACATGAAGCTCAACCCTGCCAAGTGCGCCTTCGGAGTAAAGTCTGGAAAATTCTTGGGTTTCTTGGTCACTCAGCGTGGGATTGAGGCCAACCCCGACAAGGTCCAGGCCATCCTTGACATGCGCCCACCCACCTGCATCAAAGACGTTCAACGCCTTACCGGGCGTGTTGCTGCGCTCAGCAGATTCCTGTCCCGTGCGGCTGAACGATGCCTACCCTTCTTCAAATTGCTGAGGGGGCCCAAAATGGCATCTGCTACATTCACGTGGGACGAGGAATGCCAAATAGCATTCACCGAGCTTAAGGAGTTTCTGGCTTCGCCCCTAGTGCTTTCAAAGCCCGTCCCAGGGGAAGCCTTGTATCTCTATCTCTCGGCAACTCCATCCACAGTTAGCTCGGTCCTAGTCAAAAATGACTCGGGAATCGAGAGACCGGTCTACTACACAAGCAAGGTGCTCAACGAGGCTGAGAGAAGGTACCCCACAATCGAGAAACTCGTGCTAGCGTTGGTTACATAGGCCAAGCGCCTCCGACCCTATTTCTACGGGCACTCCATCACCGTGTTGACCGGCGAACCATTGAAGAAGATCCTCGCTCACCCCGAAGCCTCGGGATGCCTCGTCAAGTGGGCCATCATGCTCGGGGCCTACGATATATCGTATCGGCCTCGCTTAGCTATCAAAGGCCAGGCACTCGCCGACTTCATCACCGAGAGCATCATCCCGACTGAAGAGAGATCTCCGTCCGCACCCGGGCCGACCTGAGAACTGTTCGTTGACGGATCTTCCAATTCAGTCGGGAGCGGTGCCGGCATCCTCCTGAAGTCCCCCGAAGGGGAAAATCTACAGTATGCCCTGAAGTTCAACTTCCAAGTATCCAACAACGCTTTCGAGTACGAGGCCCTCATATCGGGAGCCCGCATGGCCCGACGGTTAGGAGCTGAGCGAGTCAGGATTCACACCGACTCCCAACTAGTCGCTAGCCAGGTCAACGGTGATTATGAAGCTCGGGAGGCACCGATGATCAAATACCTCCAACTGGTCAAGACTATGGCACAACAGTTCGAGAGTTTTGAGGTAGTCCGGATAGCTCGGGAGGAAAACTCCCGAGCGGATGCCCTCTCTCGGCTGGCCTCCTCTCTTGACCCCGAGGTTACTAGATCGGTCCTTCTCGAAGAGATAGAGCACCCGAGCATTGATTCGGAGCTCCTAGCTGTTGGCCCAGCCTACCCAGGCGGCTGGCGTACCCCCTACCTGCCGTGGCTCCAAGACTCCGAGGAGCCTCCCGACCCTCGGGAAGCCCGAAGGTTGAAATACCAAGCTCGGCGATTCATCACCCTGGATGGCGCACTTTACCGGAGATCCTTCTCTGGCCCTCTTCTGAAGTGCCTCGGTACCGATGAAGCCAACCGAGCGATCGAAGAAGTTCACGAAGGTCTATGCGGAGCGCATTTGGGGGGAAGGTCACTCGCCAGGATCTTGCTACGGCGAGGTTACTGGTGGCCCACCCTACAGCATGACTGCTCGACCTACACACAACGTTGTGACCGTTGCCAGCGATTCGACCACTTGGTCCATTAGCCAGCAACGGAGCTTATCACCCTAGCCGAGCCTTATCCTTTCGCTCGCTGGGGAATCGACATCCTCGGGCCATTCCCCACGGCCCAGGCCCAGAAGAAGTTCATCATCGTCGCCATCGACTACTTTACTAAGTGGATCGAGGCCGAAGCCACTGCAAGGATCACCGAGACAGTCGTCTGGAATTTCATCTGGAAGTCGATCATCTGTCGCTACGGCATCCCCCGGGTGATAGTGAGCGATAATGGTCAGCAATTTGATTCTCGTTACTTCCGAGACATATGCGCCGACCTCAAAATTCGCAATCACTTCACTTCGGTCGCCCACCCTTAGGCTAACGGACTGGTCAAAAATGCCAACAAGGCTATCTTGAAAGGCATCAAGACTAGGCTCGGCAAAGCCAAGGGCAACTGGCTCGAGGAATTGCCGAACGTACTTTGGTCGCACAGAACGACTCCCAGATCGGCAACCGGTGAGAGTCCTTTTCAACTAGTGTATGGCACCGAGGCCGTGATCCCGTTGGAGATCGGCAACCCCTCCCTCAGAGTCATCCGCTTCTCGTCGAGGCAAACGACAAAAAACTGCTCGAAAATCTCGACATAGCAGATGAAATCTGGGAGATTGCCAGCATCAGAGCAACGGAGTACCAACGCCGCCTCACTCGATACCACAATGCCAAAGTCCGAGACAGACACTTCCAGCCGGGAGACTTCATCCTTAGGAAAGCTGAAGCCTCTCGACCACTTGAGGTGGCGGGTAAGTTATCCTCTAACTGGGAGGGCCCCTACCGAGTGGTCGAGACGCTTGGAAAAGGAGCATACCGCATGTCTACAATGGAAGGAGAACCCATCCCTCGGACTTGGAACGCAACTACATTACGCAAGTTCTACTTCTGAGTAATGAGTATTGTGCAAACGACATGAGATAAGACAAAAAGGCTCCTTTCTTTTTATTCAAACAACCCGTTTGTACATCAGGAAGGCCGAAGCCAATAGAATACATGTCAAAAAAGCAAAAGATTCATCTAGCGCCGTCGTATGAGCCTGTCGCTCGGCTGACTCGGATGACCTTCCTGCGTCCAGCCACTGACTCTGCCTAGTGTAGAAACTGGCTCGGATAAAGGATAGTTGACCCCGTTGGCTCGGGCAGCTCGAGACAAAGGTGACAGAGGGATTAAGAAAGAGAAGGCTACCTTCCAAGTTGAACTTGGAAGAGAAGGAGGAGAGGGAATGCATATGAAAGCATCTTCCTCGCCAAACTGCCAACTCCTTGGAAGAAAGAGAGTGCAGGCACCCTCCGAAGAGTGAAAGAAAGGAGGAGCAGAGCAAAAGAGGGAAAAAGAGGCTGCCAGAAAGAAAAAGAAACCAGCAGAGCTGGATGAGGAGGCAGGGGAAGGTCCGGAAGGGATGGAGCTTAGTTGGCTTCCTACTCCCATCCGTGAGGCGAGCAGGAAGGGACGGGCAGCAGGGATGTCTGATCCCCCCATCCGTCCTCCATCTCGCCCCCCTGCAAGCGTCGCCAGAACTGATAAAGGGAAAACGGCGTGCCTCCGCGCGTCGGCCCCTTTTCAAGTCTGTCCGCAGGCCGTCGACTCCCTTTCAAGTCCGGAGCTGCAGGAACTCCCTGCCCCCCGTCGTCGGCAACCTCCTCATCTGGAGGCTCCTCCATGCTCCGAATACCACGGCACAACGCAATGTGAAGAAGGAATGAGGAAAGACTGTCAGGGAAAACCCTAAGCGGTGGAGAGGAAGGGATGCCCTTTAGTCCTTTTTATAGGCAAAGGGAGGCTACTTGCCTTAAATGATCTCCCCCCTTGAAAACACGCCAGAAGGATTTCTCCCAACAAACGGTCACCTCAAACTTCTCGTCTTCCGCCCCAGCGGGACACACGAAGCGGCCATGCATTTAAAGCATGGGAAAATGGGAAGACACCCTGTCAGACGCCCGCCCAACCATCGTGCGAGATTCACGTAGAAAATATCGGCTCTTTCCAACAACCGCAAATACGCTGAACAGAATACGTCAACGGCGGTATGCAACAGATTAGTCTTCATCACAATACCACTGCCTTATTTATATCAACACAAAAAGAAGGAAGTTTTCTCCTTCCAAAAAGAAAAAGGTATACAAAGAAAGGAAACAAAGCGGGTACATCAGGCCTCCGGCCCACACTGAAGCTTGGAAGTGGAAGGGTCGGACAGTCTGCCCCCGGCATGCTCAACAATGGCCGATCCTGGCACTGACCCCACCGGCGTGGGAACTGCCTCGGTTGTGCGCCCTCCCGAGGCATCTGTGATGTGACACAAAATTTGAGTTCTTCACTGTTTACAAAACTTGGCTTTATGATCCAGTGATCTCAAACTTGTACTTCTATCCCAAGTAGAATCTATCAATGAGGTTGGTGAAACCCCTCAGCACTAATGTCCTTACCCCCTTGGCGCCTTGTCCCAGAGCAGAATCAATCTATTCACGTTTGTGTGGATTAAATTTTGTAGAAGGGAAGCTTTCATGTCCATTGTTCCTAGTGGGTTGCCAATGCCTCTTGATAGCCGAGGGAACTCTCGACAGCCATCTGAATGGTGTATTACATTCTTCAACCCATTATGATGGCCATGTCCTCCCTTTGGCTGAAGTCTCAAGACACCATTTGGTAAGCTCATTTCATCATAAATCAATAAGATATGGCAAAGTGGCACTTGATAGTATGCAGCAAGTGGCCCCACCGAGTCTCCATTGAAGTTCATATACGCCAGTGACTTCACCGGTAGAATCGGTACCTCTCTAACTAAGCCTATCCTGATCAATGCCCTGGACTGTATAATGTTCAAGGTCGTGACTGTTGGTGTAGTGGAGCGAACACCATGCTCAGACCCAACGACGGAGCGCTCACTGTGCTTGGATCCGATGAGGATGGTTACAGTCCGGCTTGGTCGTTGAGCTCACCCACTGGGGTGGTGAGAAGGGAGCTAAACAACGGCGAACGGACACGAAGAAGCCCAGGGTGTAAGACGGTAAGCAAGCGAAGCAACCATGGATGAGGGGATCACTCTCCGTAGGGTGGGACGGCGGGCTTGCGGTGGCACGACAGCAGCGACGTCGGGGGTAGTGTGCTCGGCTGTTGGTGTGCTCGATGAAGCCGTGGTGACGTTGGCAGGGTGGGCACTAGACGTGGGTTGCATGGCGGGGTGCCATGCTCGTCGTATGGCCCGGATGCTCGCCGCGTTCTGGGTACCGCCGTGCTCGGAGGGGACGTCGGCCGGATGACACGAAGCGTGAGCTACTTGGAGGGAGGCTGGCATCGTGGAACCGTCGCGGGTGGCAGGTGATGGCTATCTCAGCCAGCGGACGGTGAGGCTGCAGCAGACCACAAGCGGAGGGCAGATGGGAGACCCTCAGGTGAGGGGGCCGGTGCAGTGCGGACGGGGTATAGGAGCTAGAAAGGTGAAAGGGAGAGACGAGGAGAGGAGATGGGGGAAGAGAGAGAGGGAAGAAAGGAGAAGCTAGCAGTTTTAGAGAGAGAGAGGGTGAGGGGTGCTGCGATGGTTGCATTCAGCATGGCTGGGTAGCAAGTAGATGGGCAAAGCAGGTGGTTAGAGAGGGTGTGGGGGAGTGAGAAGAGGAGGGGTTGGAGGCTACAAAGGAGGGAGAGGGGAGGGGGCACCGACGGTGCCCCTGTTCCAAACAGGGGATCGCATGCGGGTTAGAGAGGGGAACAGGGAGAAGGCCAGCGCATGGGGGGAAGGTTTTATGGTGCCATGGGGGGGTGGAGATGACGTGCGTGTGGGGGTAGAGAGAGAAGGAGTGAGGCCATGGTGGGAGGAAGGGGGGATGCACGGCGGTGTGTGTGCTTGTGTGAAGAGGAGAGGGCGAGAGTTTGGCTAGGGGAGGGCTGATGCGTGTGTGGGAAGGGAGAAAGGGAGAGGGAGAGGAGGTGTGAGAGTTAGAGGGAGTTAGGGATGGTCGGAGAGTGGGAGGCCCGGTGCCGCGGTAGTCGGTGGTGGGAGCTCAGGAGAAGACCAACGTTGTAGCGGTGGCAACCGGTTGAGGGGAGGGGACTAGCTGTGGTGCGCTGAAGAGAGGGAGTAAAAGGGAAGGATGGGGATGCTGCCAGGGTGAAGGGGGTAGAAGAGAAACAGTGGGAGACTGAGGGGTGTGCCGCGGCAAGGGAAGGGGAGCAGGAGATTGGCCGTGCAGAAGAAGTTAGAGGGAGAGGGGAGGAAGAGGAGTGACTGCAATTGCAGAGAGAGAGGGGGGGATGAGGGCCGGAGGAAGGGGGGGTTGGGTAGCTTGGCCAAACTTGTGGAGGTGAGGGCGGGGAAATGGAGAATGAAAAGGAAGGGGAAGTGGAGTAGGAGGTCGGCGGCCTAAGGGAGTTTGCAGGGAGGCTGAGAGGGAGAACAGAAGGCAGATAGGGGAAGTGGGAGAGATAAGAGAGGGCTAGAGAGAGGCCGCCTACGAAGTGGGAAGTTTGGTGGGAGAGAGAGGAGGTAACGTGGGAGAGAAAGAAGGGGGAAGAGAGAAGAGAGGGGGGGAGGGGGTATGGGTCCCTCGTGGAGGCTTCACATTGTTTTTCCAAAATTTTCGATTCCATTCTATTCCTCAAAATAAAGGTTACAGGACTCTTTTTATAGACTTCACAAGGAGATTAAAAGACACTATTAAAAAAAAGACTCTTTCATGGATATAGCTTAAATCCTATAAAAAGAAAACACACATATTAGGCCTATACATGTGGCCCAATTAACATAAATATTTATTTGATAATTTTGTTGAAGCCGCTTGTCGATCCCGTCAGGTTCAACCATGAATCTTGAATCTCGAACCGACGATCCCGTCAAACCCCTCTGCTTGGAGGAGGTTCGACCTCGAACCTCGTAGCTCAGGATCTCGGTCTGATGGAACTGCCCAGTTCCCTAAGCTCTGATACCATTTTGATGTGACATAAAATTTGAGTTCTTCACTGTTTACAAAACTTGGCTTTATGATCCAGTGATCTCAAACTTGTACTTCTATCCCAAGTAGAGTCTATCAATGAGGTTGGTGAAACCCCTCAGCACTAATGTCCTTACCCCCTTGGCACCTTGTCCCAGAGCAGAATCAATCTATTCACGTTTGTGTGGATTAAATTTTGTAGAAGGGAAGCTTTCATGTCCATTGTTCCTAGTGGGTTGCCAATGCCTCTTGATAGCCGGGGGAACCCTCGGCAGCCATCTGAATGGTGTATTACATTCTTCAACCCATTATGATGGCCATGTCCTCCCTTTGGCTGAAGTCTCAAGACACCATTTGGTAAGCTCATTTCATCATAAATCAATAAGATATGGCAAAGTGGCACTTGATAGTATGCAGCAAGTGGCCCCACCGACTCTCCATTGAAGTTCATATACACCTGTGACTTCACCAGCAGAATCGGTACCTCTCTAACTGAGCCTATCCTGATCAATGCCCTGGACTGTATAATGTTCAAGGTCGTGACTGTTGGTGTGGTGGAGCGAACACCATGCTCAGACACAACGACGGAGCGCTCACCGTGCTTGGATCCGATGAGGATGGTTACAGTCCGGCTTGGTCGTTGAGCTCACCCGCTGGGGTGGTGAGAAGGGAGCTAAACAACGGCGAACGGACACGAAGAAGCCCAGGGTGTAAGACGGTAAGCAAGCGAAGCAGCCGTGGATGAGGGGATCACTCTCCGTAGGGTGGGACGGCGGGCTTGCGGTGGCACGACAGCAGCGACGTTGGGGGTAGTGTGCTTGGCCGTTGGTGTGCTCGATGAAGCCGTGGTGACGTTGGCAGGGCGGGCACTAGACGTGGGTTGCATGGCGGGGTGCCATGCTCGTCGTATGGCCCGGATGCTCGCCGCGTTCTGGGTACCGCTGTGCTTGGAGGGGACGTCGGCCGGATGACACGAAGCGTGAGCTGCTTGGAGGGAGGCTGGCGTCGTGGAACCGTCGCGGGTGGCAGGTGATGGCTATCTCAGCCAGCGGACGGTGAGGCTGCAGCGGACCACAAGCGGAGGGCAGACGGGAGACCCTCAAGTGAGGGGGCCGGTGCAGTGCGGACGGGGTACAGAAGCTAGAAAGGTGAAAGGGAGAGACGAGGAGAGGAGATGGGGGAAGAGAGAGAGGGAAGAAAGGAGAAGCTAGCAGTTTTAGAGAGAGAGAGGGTGAGGGGTGCTGCGATGGTTGCATGCAGCATGGCTGGGTAGCAAGCAGATGGGCAAAGCAGGTGGTTAGAGAGGGTGTGGGGGAGTGAGAAGAGGAGGGGTTGGAAGCTACAAAGGAGCGAGAGGGGAGGGGGAGGGGGCACCGACGGTGCCCCTGTTCCAAACAGGGGATCGCATGCGGGTTAGAGAGGGGAACAGGGAGAAGGCCAGTGCATGGGGGGAAGGTTTTATGGTGCCATGGGGGGGTGGAGATGACGTGCATGTGGGGGTAGAGAGAGAAGGAGTGAGGCCATGGTGGGAGGAAGGGGGGGATGAACCGCGGTGTGTGTGCGTGTGTGAAGAGGAGAGGGCGAGAGTTTGGCTAGGGGAGGGCTGATGCGTGTGTGGGAAGGGAGAAAGGGAGAGGGAGAGGGAGAGGGGGTGTGAGAGTTAGAGGGAGTTAGGGAGGGTCGGAGAGAGGGAGGCCCGGTGCCGCGGTAGTCGGTGGTGGGAGCTCAGGAGAAGACCAACGCTGTAGCGGTGGCAACCGGTTGAGGGGAGGGGACTAGCTGTGGTGCGCTGAAGAGAGGGAGTAAAAGGGAAGGATGGGGATGCTGCCAGGGTGAAGGGGGTAGAAGAGAAATAGTGGGAGACCGAGGGGTGTGCCGCGGCAAGGGAAGGGGAGCAGGAGATTGGCAGTGCAGAAGAAGTTAGAGGGAGAGGGGAGGAAGAGGAGTGACTACAATTGCAGAGAGAGAGAGGGGGATGAGGGCCGGAGGAAGGGGGGGTTGGGTAGCTTGGCCAAAATTGTGGAGGTGAGGGCGGGGAAATGGAGAATGAAAAGGAAGGGGAAGTGGAGTAGGAGGTCGGCGGCCTAAGGGAGTTTGCAGGGAGGCTGAGAGGGAGAACAGAAGGCAGATAGGGGAAGTGGGAGAGATAAGAGAGGGCTAGAGAGAGGCCGCCTGCGAAGTGGGAAGTTTGGTGGGAGAGAGAGGAGGTAACGTGGGAGAGAAAGAAAGGGGAAGAGAGAAGAGAGGGGGGGAGGGGGTATGGGTCCCTCGTGGAGGCTTCACATTGTTTTTTTCCAAAATTTTCGATTCCATTCTATTCCTTAAAATAAAGGTTACAGGACTCTTTTTATAGACTTCACAAGGAGACCAAAAGACAACTCATTAAAACTTCAACTAATACCTAACACTCATTATACCTCTAATTGGAAGATTAAAAGACACTATTAAAAAAAAGACTCTTTCATGGATATAGCTTAAATCCTATAAAAAGAAATCACACATATTATGCCTATACATGTGCCCAATTAACATAAATATTTATTTGATAATTTTGTTGAAGCCGCTTGTCGATCCCGTCAGGTTCAACCATGAATCTTGAATCTCGAACCGACGATCCCGTCAATCTGGAGTTGGAAATCCCTCGGGCGAAGACCCCTCCTGATCCTCTTCGTCTGGTGCCGAGATAGAGGAGCCTGAGGATGACAGATCCGAGTCGTAGCACTGTCCGGATGGGAATTCAATCCCATAATCCTGTTCCCCGCCATAAGATTTCACCCGATCGTAGCCCTACTTGAACCCCTTGCGGATGCCTCGGCGAAGCGCTAACTCGTAGTAGGGAAGGGCAGCCTCCTTAAGGTCGACCTGGTAGGCCTCTGAGCTCTTGTACTGCTCGAGAGCCTCCGCCCCGGCCGATCACACCCTACCAACGAGCTCGGCCTCCCTCCGCTCCGCCTCGGCTGACCTCTGATCGGCCTCAGTAGTCCGCTCTTCGGCCGCCGCCACCTGCTTCTCCGCCTCAGCCCGATCGGCCTCGGCCTCCCGCCGAAGGCGCTCGGCTTCCTCCGCTCGATCTACCAGCTCGGATCGCTCAGTCTCCCACTGGCCCTCCAGCTCAGCACGCACGAGGTGCTCCTCCTCGAGAAGCTTGTTCTTCCTCTCGAGCGATTCACGAGCCTTGGCTAGCTGCTCGGTTAGCGCCCGGGTCTCCACCTGGCTCGACCGCATCAGCCCCTTGACTGAGGAGAGCTCCCGTCGAAGCCTGTCACGCTCCTCGGTGACCCGAGCCAACCTCCTGTCCGACCCACCAAGGGTCCAGGCCAGTTTCGCTCGCTCCCATTCTGACCGAGCATACGCTTCCGCAAGAGCAGCCCCCATCTGGGCCAGAGCCAGACCGCCCTCCATAACCCCGGCGAGAGCCGTAGATGGGGAGTGCTGCCTACCTCCCCCCTCACCTTCGCGGCTATACTGCGGCATACCTGGTGCAGGGGACTCGAGATACAGAGCCTCTCCAAGGCCGCCGAAATGGAGAACCCCCTATCGCCTAGCGCCCCACCGTGTGGCTCGGATCGAGCCCCAGCCTCGGCCGGATTTGCTTGCGGCCCCTCAACCTGGATCGGCTCGCCACCTACGCCACCGCCCGAAGCGCCAGCCCCGACCACAGTCACAGCACCCCCAACTTCGGCCATGGCCCCCTCGGCTCCGGCCGAGGGGAGAGCCAGGTCAGCCCCGCTGTCGGTTGCAGGAGCCCCCTCGGCCCCCTCGGTCCCAGCCAAAGAAGGAACCAAGCCCGCATCACCACTGCCCGCAGGGGTAGCCCCGACCTCCTCGGCCCCCTCTGGCTCGGCTGGTGGGAGAGCACGCCCGGTAGGGTCGGACCCACTGTGCCCAGCGAAGGGGTGAGCCGCGGTAGGGTCGCCTTCGACCGTGGGTACGACCCCGGCCTTCTTGGCCCGCTTTCTGGCCCTCGCAGTGGCCCAGATCATACCCTCCACAGGGTCCTTACGCTTGGGTCCCCGCGGTCCGAAGGATTCACCCTGGGCCACTCCCTTGCCCTTATCTTTGGTTCGAGAGCGACCCACGGGAGCAGTCGATTCGTCGGCAGCCGAGTCATCTCCAAGCTCGATCACCTCTACAGCCTCCTTCAGAGGATCTCGCCTGGTGTCTGCACAAGGAAGAAGACGTGCTCAGGAAAAGAAAGATGACCCCCACGTCCGAAGGAGGATCTAAGTTGTGGCACCTGAGCCCGACGGATGCAGCCGCGTAAGAAGACACGGCTCGATATTCGCCGGCGTCACCAGCTCTTCGGTGGACTGGCGGTGCTTCAGCAAAATGGCAGCATACTCCTCCACATGAGGAGGGAACTCATCCTGTATGGAAGGGACGTTAGGGTGGAAATTGGGGATTACCGGACACCTCCATGTTTCCTCCACTGAGCAAATCCCCACCCAGAAGAATTGGGTCTTCCACCCCTTATGCGAAGAATCCTTCGCCGCCAAAGAAATACAACTCCCATTTGGCCTCGCCTGGATGAAATAGAAGCCCTTCCCCGCCGAAGGATGCACTTTCAACTCAAAGAAAAAGTGGAAGAGGTCCATGGAAGGAGGGACTCCGCACTGACGACAGAGAATACGAAAGGCAGAAAGGAGGAGATAAGAGTTGGCTACCAACTGAATGGGCGCCAACCGAAAAAAATTGAGAAGCTGCAGGACGAAAGGTTCAAAAGGAAGGCGGAATCCACCCTTCCACGACAGAAGAAACATACAGATGTGACCTGTACGAGAGTCCAGGCTCGTCTCGTATGGAGTAGCAGCGGTAAAACTATACTTGTGGGGTAGGCGATACTAGTGCTCCAGCCTCCTAACATCCGCCTCCCCCAGTTCGCTACAGTTGGGGACCGACGCCTCGCCACTGACTCATCCTCTCCCTCCTCAACATCTGGGCGCTGGCCCGCCATGGAGTCAGAAGAAGACTCTGAGGGAAGATGGTCCCGAGACCCTGAAGATTCCAGGGGAGGAGGAAGCTGTTGGACGGCCTCCACGGTTATCACCGCCAACTCCTTGAATGCCGTAGCAAGCCACTGCTCCTCCGTCGTGTCCTCACGGCGCATCGAAGAGCCCCAAAAATGAGAACGAAGGAGCGCCAAAACCCTAAGATACGGAGGGAGTCTGGAATGACATCAAGCGCCCAACACCTATAAACCCACGCGGGAGGCGGCGCGTCGTTCCGACCTCAGAGGAAAGGGGGCCCCTTCAGTTCAAATCTGTCAGGATCATCATTAACACGGGCGTAGGTGACCAAGACACGTGGCTTCCTACACACCGCCAGATTTCCACCCACCTGAGCCACGCTGGTCTGAAACCCCAAACAGCTACTCAACCGAGCTTACTAAAGCTCGGGAGTAGGAGGGGGACAAGTGGGGAGGGGGATTTCTGTAGCCCAATCAAGAGCAGCCAAACTAGGCCCATCAGGACCGAACGAGGCTCAGCTCATCCGAGTGACAGCCCTCTAGGGCCCACTTCGGTAGAAAAGCCCAATAAAGATTACTCGGGATCCCATCCTTCCTCGGTGGCCCTTAGGCTCGGAAGGCCCGAACGACAGAACGGAGGAAGACCCATGCCCGAGCCATCTCCCCACCGAGATAAGGGCAGGCGCTCCGCGCCCACTTCGATCTGACTGCATCCGAGCTACGCCCATCGCCCGGACAGGGATGGCACTTCTCATGCTTGGATCAACTGACGAATGCTTATCCATGCAGCCGTTGACAGTCCTTTATGAGCAGGAGTTCAGCGGGATAAGGGTGCCACGATCTCCCAAGGTCATGAAGAGCCCACGATGAGGACGTAACGATCCCATGATGAGGACGTAACTCCCGCCTAAAACTCCTCAGCTTATGGGACTCTTCGAGGGAGCTCGCTATATAAACCAAGGACTCCCTCCGGCAGCAGGTAAGGCTGATACAGGCCTAACACTCCCTGAGCAGGAACCACTTCACCATCTTGGTGTTGGGGAATCTCGTGCATCTCTTTCAACCTCCCTCAATATCTTCCACCATTGCTCTACTGACTTAAGCATCGGAGGGTTTTCCCCAGGGAACCATCCTGGGAGCCCTGATTCATTTTCCTTTCTCTATAGTTCACTATCCGGTGATCATCCTCCCAGCTCAGGACTAACGCGAGATCACGCCCCTTCAGTTTAGTTTAGTTCCTCCAGACTGGTGTCACTTTTGGTTTTATCATTCCTTGCATTTGGTTCAGAGTTTTCCGGAAGATTCTTGTCGCTTGTTGGTAAAAATGGGTGTCATTTTACCTTAACGCCCGCTTTCCGGTCCACTCCGCTACATTTCCGCTTCATCTCCATGTTCCATGTCACTTTCGCTTCACCTCCACTCGCTCCCCTACAAAGAGGACGTTAAAGAGGGACATCTGTTGACATCCGTTTTTTGCCGATGAGTTGAGTCGTTCCTCTTACGCCCATTTGTTGATGCCTCGAGTTGTCCATCACTCGTTGGGTCTATTTTTAGGCACGTTTTGGGCCAGTTTTATGGATAGCCTCCCTCCCTGGCTAGGTTTGTTTCAATTCTGGGCTTAATGGGCCTTGGTTTTTGTTGATTGAGCTTTTCTATGAGTTTCAAGCGCCCATATACATGTACGGTTCATCCCAGGCCACCCAATCAATGTGCGATTGCCTGTGGACCGTCCATATATTTTGGAATATTTTGGTTAATTTTTTGAATTTCCACCGACAAGTATTTATGCGGTCTTTGCCTTAGCCGTTCAACATGATGGACAGACGGATAGTAGCCGCTCATCTCTCAGAGTCCTGCGCTTGGTGGTTTTCTCAGATAATTATCCAATTAATCTATTTATCACCGACAATGCTAGAACGGTGGGTCTTTGGCCGCTCTACCTTTGAACGGTCTCATTTGAGCCGTTCATGTATGAGAGTCCAACGGCGAACTATTCGGCCGGTTCAATGGATAATTTGGATTATTTTATGAATTGTTGAATTTCCACTGACAGGGTTGGACGTCCCAGAATGGGCCGCCCATATGGATGTGTGGTCTATCGTTAGACTGTTCATCTGCTCGATTGCTAAAGATTCAACATATTTTCTCTCTCTCCTCGTGGATTTATCACCAACTTTATCCAGCCATTTCTCCACGAATCCTCAACCATTTCAAGTGCCGTTTCATCCAGATGAAAGATAATTGATTTATCTTCATCTTTTGTTTGATAATCTCGACCTGAAAATGCTTCTAAACTCTAATTTCAAGCTAGGACTTTAGGTGCTCTATAAATAGACCCTAAAGGCCGGGTTTGAAAAGGGGGGGGGGAGGTTTTTGGTCGACGGCGAAGCCCTGTCACATTCTTAAGCGACCTAGCACCAAGGAGGGAGGCATTCCACGTCCATATAAGCCTCCGGTTGAGGGAGTAGTCTAGTTTTTAAGTCTTGTGTGTTTGATAGGTTTTGTCCATTTTTTTCATTGCATGCATCACTCTTCTCACTTTCTCCCCACGTTTTTCTTCACCTTCATTGCCATGCACACACCCACCCACGTTTGTGACACCCTAGGGGTTTAAAATCCCCCAGGTATCCCCCTTTCCACTTATTGATGTTCATTTCTTCTTATTTTGGCATTTACTACACTTTTCAGTTCTAATCTTGGGTTTCTTCTGTCTTCTTCACATCATTTTTGTAGGTCAGCAATCCCTAGCACGAGGCCCATCCCCTCTGGCCGGTCGGAGAGGGTGGAGGTTGGACCCTTTGTAACTTCTAGCGTGGTGGTCTTGCGCGATTCTATACCATCCGTTCAAGGAGACGTGCGGTGCTATCTAGACCATCCTTCTTCTTCCTGCAGTCGTGATAGGTTCAACTGCCAGGAGTGCTTCATCCCGCGTCCTTTGCTGCGTTCTTAGACGGTCTTTCGTGAGACCATTCATCTTATAGGTGGTTCTCCCTAAACCGTATATCTTTCCAGCGCTGCACACCAGGCGAGTACCTCTCCCTCTTTCCAAGGTACGGCGTGTTCATCACGTTCGGCACCTTGGTGGCGATCACATGTTTTCATTCCTCCTTTTCCCTCTGTCTTCATTCATTTCCCATGTTGGATGTGGTAGGATAGACATGGGAAGGCATTAAAAGAACGGACGGGAGGAGAAATATATCTACAACTGTGAGCATGATAGATTGACATAAACATGTTCTCAGCAAGAAACTATCTATATGGGAGATAATCAGACATTCAGTGCTCATTACAAGATAACACCAATCAACAACATCATTTAAAGAAATGACATTTAATCAGCAATCAAAGACTCATTCTGATCAGACAGTCAAACTTTTAGAGAAATAGTCAAAACAAGCAATAGTAGAGAATGGGATTAACTGACCTTTATGTGCCTTGATTTTATTTACCCCTTTTATTTCTTTCTTCAAGGCACACCTGCAAGATAGAATCATTTTGCAAATCTAGTAACCCAAGAACTCTTGGGTCCTGTCAGCTGAGTAACACCTCTAGCAGGTGTACTCCAAGAATTCCAAGCATTCTTATTGTCAAATTTCATGAAGTAGCAGTTATTCATAACATGTCCTACTTTCCCACAGTAATAACAATGAATGAAAGCATTCAGATTTTTCTTTACAGGATAAGCATGGAATTTTTATGGGTAGACATGAGTTATGTTGTTTCTGCCATAAAAGTTGTTATTCCTTTTCATATGCCAACACCCAGAGGCTCGGTGGCCAACCTTCGCACATTCGAAGCATGCAAAGATTTTTCTACCAGGAACATTCTGATTTGCAGGGAAATTTACAGGTTTTGAATTACCTTTCTTTCCTTGGGCATGCCAGCAATGGGCTGCAATGCGGCCCAACTTCTCACAATGAGAGCAATGAGTTTTCTTATTCTGAAATGCATGGTATTTGTCATGAGTTTTCCCAGCATAGATTTTCTTAGTATTTAACTCATCTGATTCCATTATCCTACATTCATGCATTTTATGACCAGCTTTTCCACAATAATAACATGAATCAATTTTTGTATGTGCATGTGAATGAGTAAAAGACTTATGAACAACATGCATTAAGCTATCAGATTTCACAGAACTAGTGGAGTTAACAGCGCAAGTAGGAACAACTTTGACTTCATTTATATGTGCACTCCTTTTCAATTGTTTAGTCTTTTTCAAAACTTTTGTTTATTTTTCATTTCTCTAAGCCTTGAATTGAAAGAATGATGATGAAGGTGTTTTAGATGGCTCAGAACAACTAGAAAAATAGGTGGATAGCTTATTTTCAGGTTTCTTCTTGTTGACTAAATTGTAACCCAATCCTTCCTTCTGAACATTAACCTTAGTTTCAAGAATCTTATCAATGTTGCTTTTCCCTTCAACAAATTTTGACAGTGAATTTCTTAGATCATGGATTTCAGATTGCAAAGATGAAACATTAAGTTCATAGCCAACAATATCAGTCGCACATGAAATGACCTGCTTATGCAGTGCATCATTTAGATTTTTTAATGTTTCAATCTCATGTTTTAGCTCTTGTTCCTTGTTGACTTCAATTTTTTTCAAAACACATTTTCTTTTTTCAATTGTCAGTAATTTTTCTGATATAACAGTGTTTAAAACCATGAGTTTCTTATTTTGCTCTTTCAACTTTTTGTTTTCATCCATCAGAGTTTCTTCAGATTCTTCTACTTCCTTTTCTTTTCAAGCAATAAATGATTTTCATCTTTTAAGGATGCATTCAGATTTTTTAGCATATCAATCTCAGAATAAAGATCTTCAATCACTTCTTTTAGAAAAACGCATTCATCATTTTCTTCTTTTGAGCATGTGTTGCAAAGTGCCTCTATAGAATAAATGTTTGAAGCTTCTTCCTTGATTTCTTTTATTCTAGCTACAAGGTTTTCATTATTCTTCTGAAGTTCTGCATTCTCAAGTTTCAAGTTGTCCCCTTCAGAATTAATCTTATTCAACTCTTGTAATTTCATTAGATGTTCATCATTTTTAACATTCAGTTAATCTTCTAATTTAGAAATTTTGTTCAGACATTCTTGATTTTCATCTTTCAAAGATGAAATATGTTCCTTATTGTTATGAACATTTACCAGGCACATATCATAAGATTGTTACAACTTTGGACAGTTTTCACAAGAGAATTAAGATTTATTCTATTCAATCTTTTTCTTCAACTTTTTATTTTCAGATTTCATTTTCCTAGACAACTCTAGCAACTCTTCATACATCACTACCAAGTCATCAAATGAAAGTTCTTCTGATCCGGAGCTTACCTGAGATGAGGAATCCTCATTCACATGATTACTGCTGTGATCACTCCAGTTGGCCATCAAGCATTGATCATCATTTTTACGGCAGGCAGTCTTCAGTTTGTCCACTAAATCTCTTCCAGATCTGCAATCATGAAAGCAAGAGTGGAGTCCCCTGTTAGTAGCTGCCTTTACCATCTCAAAGGCTTTCTGGTTCTCAGCACACATAGATCTATGATTATCAGTCCACTTGGACTTATGCTTAGGTAGTCTATGTGGACCATGTGAAATTAGTTTCCACAGATCTGGATCGACAGTCTTAACAAACATATGCAATTTTTTAAACCACATATTAAAATCCGTACCGTCGAAAACCGGTGGATGAGCCATGGAGGCAAACCACAAGTAATTTAAAAACATTATGCAGAAGACAGTGATGCACCGAAAGCTATTAGGATCCTCTGCAAATCGCTGGATCTGGAAGTTCAGAGACCCGCTCTGATACCAATTGTTAGGTGCGTATATTGAGATAGATGTAAATCCAGAGCGGGGTGAATGGATCTTTTAAAACATTTAGCCCAATTTAAAGTGTATGAAATTCTAATGGCTGGTTCAATGGACAATTCCTCGAACACCAGAGATGCACGCCCTGATCAATCACTAGGAATCATACAAATGGAAGGGATCTAGATGATCATCAACAATCACACACAGAAGAGCAATCAATCACACAACACAAGATATTTTAGGTGGTTCGGTTTGCTGATCTACATCCACCCCCACACTCCAACCAGAGTGTGGCTTCCGCTGATACACAGCTTAATCAGCTGGGCCTCAGAGCTTTCCTACAATCCGCTGACTAACAGCTTGCGTTGGGCCTTACAGCTTCACCAACCACTGATACACAGCTTACGCTGGGCCTTACAGCTTCTCCAACCGCTGATACACAGCTTGGAGAGAGTATGAAAAATTAAAACAAAATACTTAGACAATCAGCATCGGAAAGCTGGAAATAAAGCATAAGAATATAGCTCTCGCAAGAGCAGACTGGCTTGGATTTGATCCAAGGGCCAGCAGAATAGATCTTCAGGAACTCCTCTTTCTTCTCTCGATCTCACGATCTTTTCTGAGCTTCTTAAACTTGGCTCTCTTTTGATCTCACGATCGCCTCTTTCTCTTTCTTTCTCTCTGTTTCTATCTCTCTATCTCTGATCTTCACCATTCACCTCAATTCTTTTAATTTACTTCAACTTCCCCCTTATCGTAGAGGTATGGCTGGGTCTTCTATTTACATGAAGCCCATATGAGAAGGGCGCGTGGAGAACACATTTCCCGCCTGACCTTTTCATCTAGATCTGAACATCCAAGGTCACGTGGCAGTATCCGAACCTGACAGCTTTTCACGTGTCACGAGCATAGCTCACCCTTCAGTCTGGGATAACGTGCCTTCGTTAAATTTTACGAACGAGTGTCTTCATTCTTTGAACTTTCTTCAGTGTAGTCCTTGTCAGCAAACATAGAAAGCATCAGTTCTTTAGACGAGCAAAGAAGATGCACAGACTTTATTAAGCTATGTGAAGGACATGCACGGACTCTATTAGGTGATATGAGAATCATGCACAGACATTGATTGAAGCGTAAGAAGAATGTTTGTGCATGATGCAAAGAATGCACCAACCCAATGTGCCTTAGCCTAAGATGCACGGACATTACATATACAAGGAATCAAGATTGCACAGACCTACATCGCTGTGCTACAGTGAACTGCACAGACCTTAGATGCTGATCGGCAAGACATGCACTGACGATATGCATGGTAGCACAGGATGTGCACCGACTTGGTTAGCACAAGTCAAGACTTGCACCGACCGTGTATGCATGAGGTGCTGCGTGCACCAACTTCAACAAAGGTTGCACCGACCTTATGCCAGCCTGATGCAAGAATTACACCGACCTTGCATAGTGAAGTGCACAGACTTAAACATGCGAACTGAGCATTGCACCGACTTGGATCTGCAAAGGCAATGTGCACTAACATGAATGCACAGACCTATATGCACGCTAGCTCAGACCTCACTTCATGCTAAAGCAGACCTGACGTTTAACTCCATGAGTGTGGCAACACAGACTAACGCAGACAAAATCAGACTAACTTAGACTTAGCTTAGTCTAATGCAAACTTACAGAGTATGAACAAGCCACTAATGCAGACTTTTAGAATGAAGCCAATGCACTAACTCAGACTTAACAAAACATGAAAGATGCATCGACTTCTATACACAAACCTGATGTGAGTCAGTGCAAGAGTTGCACTGACTCCATATGCTAAGAACATAACATGCTCAGACTTTATGTGCATAGCTAGACTGAAACTTGCACCGACCTCTCCAGTGATTACACAGAGTTAGATCGTGTGCGATGCAGAACTTGCACATAGGTTGCATGAGTGAAACAAGTAATGCATCGACCTTGATCGAGGTACAACAACAAGTTGCATCGACTCATTTCCGTGCAACAACAGCGATTGCACCGACCGTGTGTCCCTTAGACACAAACATGCACGAACCTTGTGATGATTTATACGACATGTTTAGACCTGTAATGCAACCTAGAGGACATATGCACTAACCTGATGCAGAACGAACATGGATGTGCACTGACTATGCTACACAGACCATCTGCTGAATGAACAGACTTGCTATAGAGAGAATGCAATATGACAATGCAGAAGACTTTTATGTATTTTGATTTCAACATGATTCATAGATTGTCATTTATCAAAACCAGGGTTCCAACATATACATGCAATCAACCAGGGATCTTTCAATGTTTTCAAGAAAATGATTATCGGTACTTGGCGGAGAATGTAGGTCCGAAGACCACCATCACGCATGAGGAAAGCTTCCAGTTGGACATAATCCAACCTTCCACTATCGCCATTTGATATACCGAATAACCATGGCATTCAAGCACACGAGTATGAAGTATATGCATTTATATGCATGTAAGTGGACAGATAATCAAAGACCATCTTTATTTATAAATATGCAAAGATATGTATGATATGTGCTACGTGTATCATGCAACTAAGTATGTAAACTGTGTATGCAAGAATGAACCATTATTTGCAAAAAGTGATTAAAAGTGTGAAAAACTTTATGCACAGTGTAAAGCATTTAAAAACTAAAGTTATTCACAAGATGTGTAGAGAAGAGTGTTCAACTCATCTAAACATGAAGCTCACAAGATCTCATGATTTCAGAAGTTACCAAAATCAATGACGAATAAATGTAACTTTTTAATTGCAAAAAATTTCTGCAAACTCAAATTTTACCTTTTTAGATTTTTTCAAAATAACCTAAGCAAAATGGATTTCAAATCCAAATCATTTTTGTTCCTCGCCTTGAGAGTCCTTAATTTATTGACTTTCCTTGGCCTCAAGGCGTCCCTGCAAAATAGATTTTTTATTTTGAAGTTTTGGGTACCTAAGCCATCTTGGGTCCCGAGGGGTTAGTGACAACATGAGCAAGTGGATTCCCATATTTCCTACCACAGTGATCATCATCAAATCTCATTGTGACACAGTCATCCATTAAATGGCCATTCTTAGCACAATAATGACAATAAGAGAATTTTCTTTTCATGGACCATTTTTTATCATTTTTCATTAGGGAACAATTATTCATCATGTGTCCATGTTCACCACAGTAATAACATGAAAAAATCTTTTTAATAGACCAGTCATCATCATTTTTCTTGGTAAAACAGTTTTCAAAAACATGTCCATGTAACCCACAATAAAGACAATGATCATTAGGTTTTTTCTTTATGGGTTTTTCATGATTCTTAGAACCATCAACCATTTTCATTCTTGATTTTAATGCCTCATTATCATCAAATTTCATGAAAGAGCAGTCATACATATCATGACCAAATTTTCCGCAGTAATAGCATGAAACATTCCTCCTTTTACTTGTTGCATGATTATGTTTGACAACAGGGGGTTTTGCATGCACACAAGAGCAATCAACAACATTTTTCTATTTTTCATTTTCTTTTACAGATGTGGACATGAGTTCATTCAAACTTTTTATTTGATTTTCAGAACTAGCCAATTCTTCCTCACAAGATACAATTTTCTCATTTAACAAAGAGTTAACAATCTTATGACTTTTAATTTCTTGTTCAAGAATATACAAATTGTCACAATCATCAATGATCACACATTTTCTTTTCTCAACCTTTTCAAGACTTTTCAATTTACCTTCAAGCAATGAAATCTGAATTAACAAAGCACTATTTTCATTTTGGAGTTTGTCAAATGAATTTTTGTTCATGGAAGTGTGTTCAAGTTCTTTAATTTGAAAACTCACATTTTCATCAACCATTTTATTTATGGTTTCATTGCATTCAAATTTATCATTCATATTCCTGAAGCTTTCTATTTCCTTTCTCAGTTCCTTCAACTTTTCAGACTTGTCAACATTCAGAGTAGCTTTCCCTTCTTCAAGAAGAAGCAATTTTTCAAATATGACGATATTCAACATTTTCAACTTCTCATTTTCCTTTTCTATTTGTTGAAGTTCTAAAATTTTAGTCAGTAATGATTTGTTTTCAGATTTGAGATCTGTAATTATCTCTTTGTGTTCTTCATCATCAAGCATGTGAGATTCAACTAATCTTTCAAGTTAAGTGCATTTTCCGCATGAATAATTGTCATGTTTCTTTTTCAATCTTTTGTTTTTAGATTTTATTATTTTATATCTAGCAAACAGTTCATCATAAGCATTTAGCAATTCATCATAGCTCAATTCATCATCATCATCATTAGAATCACAGTCAGGATTTACCTCAGAACTTCCGTTACTTTGCCTATCACTGTTACTTGCCACGAGGCACTCATTATTTTGACTTTCTTCTTGGGCTTCCTTTAGCCCATCCTAAATTTCTTTGGCAGATCTGCAATCAGAAATAAATAGAAATTTGTCAATACATATTGCAGCTTTAAGAACATTCAAAACATAAACATTATCAGAGTTCATTCTTTTATGCTCATCGGTCCATTTTAGCCCATTTTTGGGTAAAACATTAGGACCATGAGTGATTAATGTCATAAGCTTCGGATCAACATTATAAATCTAAACACAGAATTTTCCAAGTCATGAAGCGTAATCAAAACCATCAAAGATAGGAACAAGATGCACATTAGCCATCGAGAAAAAGAACTTTACTCCTAGACCGCAAGGTCTACTAAAAAATTAGAGACTGGGCTCTGATGCCAATTGTTGGCCCAGGGAGATGGCGAACAAGAAGGGGGTTGAATTATTCCTTTGCCGAGATGACGGATATTAAAAACTTTCTTAACTTATCACAACGAAAATAAAACTAACAACGTTAATTATCCTAAACAGATGTAAAATTAAAAGAGTTCTCTCAAGCTTTCCGATCTCACTCGAATTAACAATGCAACTAATCAAAGAAATCAAGCTCAACACAGATAGTGGATGCAGCAGGGTGTGACAGTGCAGTGAATTAAAAACCTTATAATGGACCTGTGAAGGGAGATAGAAGAAATGGATAAACACACAGGTAGTCACACGAGACACATAGATTTTTAGGTGGTTCGGGACTGTTGAGTAGTGGACAGCGGATCTAGAAGGGAGGGGTGAATAGATCTTCCCCTCTTTTCGCAATGCAACCCTCTATATAGCTAGATACAATAAATTGCAGCAGGGTGTAACTAGCTTATCGAAGAACACTATGATTCACTTAGCAAGATGATTATGTAATATAGAGATTGAACCTAAGCATGCATCTAACACAAAGCAATCGCACAAGCAAACCACAACACACGAGATTTTAAGGTGGTTCGGACTGAATCCCCAGTCCTACGTCCACCCCTCACCAAATCCGGTGAGGCTCCACTAGTGCCACGCACTGAACCGCAAATCGGAAAGACCTCCGATTGCCTTCCTACTAACCACAGGTAGGGACGCCAACACCGCAGATCGGAGAACTTTCGATTGCCTTCCTACTAACCACCGGTAGGGACGATCTTTAGTTTCAAATGTTTGAATGAAATGAAAAGAGATCAAATATCAAAACACTCAAACAAGATGTGAAATATGCTCAAAGAGAAACGATCTTGTCTGAGATTGCTGAAGCTTGAATCTGATTCTTCAATGGTATCTTCTTCCTTGTGAGATGGTCTTCCTTGGATCACCTTGAGTTGATGAAGAAGATGAAGGATGCAGATTTGATCTCCCTTGAGAATGAGCTTCTTTGGATCACCTTGAGATGAGGAAGATGATGATGGTTGCAGCTTTATCTTCACTTGGCTTAGGGTTGATCTCCTCTTGAAGTAGCTTGAATCACTTGAGGATTTGATGAAGAACTTCTTCTCGGAGTACTGTTCACCGCTACAGTACTCGAACTCCTCTCCCTTGAACACACCTTTGCAGCCTCCTTTGATCTCCCAAATGATCAACTAGGGTTTCTAACCCTCTTGCATGTGTTTTATAACCTTTGAATCGTCCTTGGACATCCCCCAGACCAGATCCACATTTTGTGGGTGATTGGGTGACTTTAGGATTAAAGAAATCCATGGAGAATGGCCCTTCTCGAAGTGGAAAACAAAGTCAACAATTGATGGCTCGGGGCTAGCGGTCGACCGGAAGGCATGGGGCGGTCGACCAGAATTTTACAGTCGGTTGATTTTTCATCTCTGGCAAAACCGGTTGACCGGACGCCTAGGGGTGGTCGACCGAAACCTGTAAAAACTGGAGTTTTTCATTTCTAGAAGAACTGGTCGACCGGCCACTACCCACTGGTCGACCAGAACCTGTAAATTCTGAAGTTCTTCGTCCCTGGAAAATCTGGTCGACCAGCCAAGGTGTGTTGGTCGATCGGAAAGACCTATACCTGTAAAAATGAAGTGTTAGCCCAAAGAAACATGTCCATAAGTCAAGATATTCATGTCCTTATCAATTTTATGTACTTTTGGGTTTGGTTTATGCATTAGACCATTTGAGCATTTCTAAATTTTGTTCTGGGGGCTCCGCCCCTGGAAACCCCCGCACCCTTGACCCCCACGACCTGACCGTGCAGGTCGATCCACGTGCGAGGGCGCAATCATTGAGCTTTCACTTTTGCCATCTCCACTCCATTCCTTGGCATATCTGTCATGAAAGAACATCAAGTAGTTTAGTCATATAAGAGTGGTAAAATATCAATGACTTATAGTGTTTATCCATTATCAAAACCAAGAATATCAAATAACTCAAATGACCCCAAGATGATGTCGAATGATCCAAGTGACCACAAGATTACTCAAATGACCACATGAGCTGTCACGTCCCGAGCACGGAAGCTTACCCGTGGCGCGACAGTCCTTTATATAGAACCAAAGCGATCTAGCTAATTAGTGGAGATCTTCCTTAGACAATTTAAAGAGTGCGCAAATGACTAAGCAAATTACTAAGCCTAGATTTGAAAATAACATAAATCGTTCGAGCTATCGATTATTACAACTAACCAAAATGTCAAATTCATAGAATCAATTAATAGTCCTCACTCCTTTATTAGTTTTGATCAAAGGAAATACAAATGACATAACTGGACAACAACTGACATACGTAGGGATTATAATAACACAATTAACATACAACTCCAATCCTACACTCATCACTCAGATTCATCCCCATCCAAATGTTGGCTGATATCCAAACTGCCTGAAACGTTAGAAAACCACTTGATGAGCGAATCGCTCAGTAGGAATTATATCTCAAGATTTAACATGCTTTAAGTGAATTACAAGTTCATTTAATGTCGGTAATCTATGCATATAGATAGATAGATATCAAGGAATCGTAAAATCGACAAGAGTAGAAAGTGAGAGCATATAGATTTCGCATTTTCAAGCAGCAGTAGCAAGTGATAGCAGATGATATCAAGCAAGTGATAACTGAGGAGTAATAAATGGAATAACAACATGTCAATCAAGCAATAGTAAGCAAAGTAATTTCAAGCATGTATAACTGGAATTGGCTATTTATCAATTCATTCAAGTAAACACTATTACCCTTCTGCGGGTCTCAAGTCAATCAATCAAGCAATATCACGAGAATAAGTGGAATGCCTTAAGTCTAGCAAGCAAGTACTCCGGTGCAATACCAAACACCGTGGTCAATAAACTCCCATGGGCACAAGTACCTTCGGGTGCTCCTCCCAGGACCAGACCAGGCCCTATATGCACAGTATTGGCCATGTTTGTCGACATCCACTCTCATTTATAGCCAATACGGAATTTCAAGGGTTGACCAGGTAGGATATATATAAGGTAGATTTTGTGGAATGGAAGCCAAGAACTCACATTATGTAGGAAAATCAATGTAAATCATGCGACAGGTTAAAGGGTAAAATCAATGCAAATTATGAGACAGGTTAAATCAGAAATTGTATTAGACCAAATTGGCGCCCTGGGGTTAAGCAGGTTTACAGGTGGGTGATTTGGTGTAATTTTCTGAAATTTCATTTTTTTTTGACGATGCCATCAGGCGTCTTAAATTCTGAAATTTGCACCCTGGTCAGGGGCGGCATTTTAGATGGGGGTTACTATTTCTCAGTATAAAATTGTAAGATTTTCATGATTTAGTTCAATAGTTATGGATTTTGAATGGGTTAAACAATTAATATGGAGATTTACTACTTGCTTAACTTTGGTAACTGACACATTCTAATAGGTCGTTAGAACACTTAAAATGGATAGTAATATGTTCTAACATGTTTCTAACATGTTGGCTAATTAGTAATATATTCTAATGTATTTTAACAGGTTGCAAGTGGTCTAACTAGTAATATGTTCTAACATTTTCTAACATATAGGTTGGCTAACTAAACAGGTTGTTAGTCGGGTCGCTAACATGGTCAAACAGGTTACAGGTTAATATGTTCTAACATATTCTAACAGTTTAACAGGTTGGCTAATTAGTAATATATTCTAACATTTTCTAACATATTTCAGGTTGGTATATATTCTAATATATACCAAGGCAGTAGGTCCGTGCATGTTACATTCTAACATTTTCTAACAGGTTGCAGGTTGGTAACTAGTCTAACAGGTTGGTATATATTCTAACACTTTTCTAATTATTAAGAGTTACAGGTTGGCTAACTATTAATAACATTTTCTAACATATTCTGATTGGTATATATTCTAATATATATTCTGGGGTTAAATTAAATTTTTATTGCTTTCAGAAATTAATTTACCAAAAATAAAAATTATTTCATACAAAAAAATAATTTTTCAATATTATAATATCTGAAATATAGAAATATACTTTTAAGTTAACTTAGAATATTTTAATATGAAGCTATACACATAACATGGCTAAACAAGTTTAATTAAGATGGCTAAACATTAAATTTGTTGTCTAAACAGTGAATAGTCTTTGACAGGTTTAAGATGTTTAAACAGTGAATGCAAATGTTGATAGATATGACATTAACAAGTTTAATACTTGTCTACATAATAGAAATGACTCAAAGTCAACTTTTGTAGCGTATTATTTGATTCAATTGTAATGTTATGTTAAACAAGTTTATGGTAGCGTATGTTATAACAGACGTGAGCTCTTGTTTGCATAACAGATGTGAGCTCTTATTTTATAAGAGACGTGCCTCAAATATACTTCTAAACATGCCTTGGATCAGACATGTCTGCCTAAAACACTTAACATGAAGATTTACTTCGATTAACTTTGGTAACTAACATGTTCTCACAAGTTGGCTATAGAGATGATTGATTATGGATTACAAAAGCATGATAGATCTCTACAAGTCAGAATAAAACGTGCTATATAGACAATAATATCTCGTGGAGATGAGCCTAATTATCTAGATTGCTTGGCTAATTAGCTACTGGTTTAGTTAAAAGATGAGAACACCTACCTCTCTGAGATGATAGCTAGGTATAGGTGGAAGAAAAAGGGCAGCTTTCTTCTGCAACGTCAGAGGAGGCTCCTCCTTCTCTGCAGCAAGTCTTCGGAAGAATGAAGGGAGTCTCAGTATAGGGAGTATTATAGTGTTTTGGGATAGTCAGGAGGGGGACAAGATCCTACATATTTCGCATCTTAGTGCGATGCCAGCTCAAACGTGTTGTTCATGTCTGAGAAGGACAGATGCCAACGCAGGTTTGCCTGAAAAAATCACAAGCCTGGAGGGGGGTCGTGTAAGCTAAATTATAGGGGCGCACCATCATATGTTAACAATGATTACAACGCTTAGAAATTTTATATCTAATTAACTATGTCAATAAAAATAGTAAATTACATATTTTTATGATCCCTAGATGTTTCTGATATTTATCAAAATTTTATTTTATTAAAATATGTCAGAATAAAATTCAACCCGAAACTCCGTATCTAACATTAAAGATTTTTATCTTTAAAAATTGATGGAATCAGTTTATGAAATTTCATGGCTAGGATCCTTATATTTTTCTCTTATTTTTCATAAAATTTATTTCTCAAAATTTTCTTTAAATAAAATTGACAATATTCATGTACCTAAGGTTGGTGCAAAACCTGTTCAAGCGTAGGTATAGGTCAATAAGGTTGGTGCAGGTTTCTGTCAAGGTTGCACACTAAGTCTATACATCCATCAGCTCAAAGTCTGTACATCATCCTGTTGCATGCACACTAAGTCTATACATCCATCAGCTCAAAGTCTGTACATCGTCCTGTCGCATGCACTCTAAGTCTATACATCCATCAGCTCAAAGTCTATACACTCTAGGACCAAGTCTGTATAGCCCGTGTGCTCCATGCATTCAAAGTCTATACATTCCTATCTTTACCTACGTTCACTGGTTTAACAAACACACAAGTCTATACATTGGTTACATAGCTTGCCAGGCATAGCTAGTGTATTCCTCATTTGCTATAAACTCAAACTCTGTACATCGTCTGCTAGCACACACGCAGAATCTGTACTTTGTCCATTTGCTGTAACTCAAGGTCTATACATTCCTATCTTTACCTACGTTCACTGGTTTAGCAAACACACAAGTCTATACATTGGTTGCATAGCTTGCCATGCATAGCCGGTGCATTCCTCATTTGCTACAAACTCAAAGTCTGTACATCGTCTGCTAGCACACACGCAGAGTCTGTACATTGTCCATTTGCTGCAACTCAAAGTCTATACATTTCTATCTTTACCTACGTTCACTGGTTTAGCAAACACACAAGTCTATACATTGGTTGCATAGCTTGCCATGCATAGCCGGTGCATTCCTCATTTGCTACAAACTCAAAGTCTGTACATCGTCTGCTAGCACACACGCAGAGTCTGTACATTGTCCATTTGCTGCAACTCCAAAGTCTATACATCGTCTGCTAGCACACACGCAGAGTCTGTACATTGTCCATTTGCTGCAACACAAAGTCTGTACATTGCCTGGTTGCATGCATACACAAAGTCTGCACATTCTCCGTTGATAAGTCGGTACATCATTACTCAAAGTCTGTACATTGTTGTCACAAGCACATTAAGTACATACATTCGTTCATGGCATGTCTGAGCATCCATTTCCAATGTACATACCTTACTATCTGCATTTGTGCAATCCTTCAGGCAAAGTCTATATATTGCTTGTTGTTGTGTTCGTGCATCAATTTACCAAGTCTGCACATTGTGTTGCATATAGGTTTCTGCCTCGGTGCAAGTTTTGCTAGTGTATAACGTATAATTAAGTGGCACAAAAGGTAAATGGTGGATGCTGAGATTTGAACCCTGGTCACTAGGTTGAAAGGCACATCACTTAACTAACTACACTAAGAAATCACTTGTTAAGTGAATAATCTTTACATATGATACCTCCGTGTTCCAACTTCTTACTTAAGCTTCCTCTAGAGTTTATCTAATATATATTTTTTTATTTGGAAAATATTATTAAAAAAATTTATCATTTTTTTATACGAGGGGGGGGGGGGCAAGATCCTACATAATTCGCATCTCAGTGCGATGCCAGCTCAAACGTGTTGTTCATGTCTGAGAAGGACAGATGTCATCACAGGTTTGTTTGGAAAAATCTCAAGCCTGGAGGGGGGTCGTGTAAGCTAAATTATAGGGGCGCACCATCATATGTTAACAATGATTACAACGCTTAGAAATTTTATATCTAATTAACTATGTTAATAAAAATAGTAAATTACATATTTTTATGATCCCTAGATTTTTTTGATATTTATCAAAATTTTATTTTATTAAAATATGCCAGAATAAAATTCAACCCGAAACTTCGTATCTAACTTTAAAGATTTTTATCTTTAAAAATTGATGGAATCAGTTTATGAAATTTCATGGCTAGGATCCTTATATTTTCTCTTATTTTTCATAAAATTTATTTCTCAAAATTTTCTTTAAATAAAATTGACACTATTCATGTACCTAAGGTTGGTGCAAAACCTGTTCAAGCGTAGGTACATGTCAATAAGGTTGGTGCAGGTTTCTGTCAAGGTTGCACACTAAGTCTATACATCCATCAGCTCAAAGTCTGTACATCGTCCTGTTGCATGCACACTAAGTCTATACATCCATCAGCTCAAAGTCTACACTTCGTCCTGTCGCATGCACACTAAGTCTATACATCCATCAGCTCAAAGTCTGTACATCGTCCTGTCGCATGCACACTAAGTCTATACATCCATCAGCTCAAAGTCTGTACATCGTCCTGTTGCATGCACACTAAGTCTATACATCCATCAGCTCAAAGTCTGTACATCGTCCTGTCACATGCACACTAAGTCTACATATCCATCAGCTCAAAGTCTGTACATCGTCATGTCGCATGCACACTAAGTCTATGCATCCATCAACTCAAAGTCTATACACTCTCGGACCAAGTCTGTACAGCCCGTGTGCTCCATGCATTCAAAGTCTATACATTCCTATCTTTACCTACATTCACTGGTTTAGCAAACACACAAGTCTATACATTGGTTGCATAGCTTGCCATGCATAGCCAGTGCATTCCTCATTTGCTACAAACTCAAAGTCTGTACATCGTTGTGGACGCGGGATTTTTATTATCCTTTATTATTATTATTTATTTATTTATTTTGTTTAGTTTGTTAGACGTGCCAGTCACATGTGTGACGATTTCATTGTGCGCTCGACTTGACTTGGTCAGTCGATTGTGAAGTCCGAGTCGGGACCAAAAGTCCGCCATACCATAAAGGCTATGACGTTAATTACGCCCTTCCTAAGAAGGACAACCCTTGATTAAACGCCAAAATAGGAGGCCACTCGGGGCGATAATAAAAGAAAAATAACAGTGCGTGATATTGAAGATATTATTATTCTGAGAAGGTAATTGAGCGAACGATAGTTTATTAAATCAGCATGACCCCCCCTGTGTAGGTCATGCCGGGTGGAGATAGGACACCGTCCACGCAGCGGCGGGGCGGAGCCTGGACAGTCATCGAGGACATATCCCCTTTCATGTTCCTCATCCAGCCAAAGGCCTCGCAGTATTCATATTCCCCGAAAAATCGAGCCAGACGGGAGGTGTATGATGGGCACTTCCCGGGACTTATCGGGGTTAAAACATCTATCGACATTTCGGCAGCATCTCCCCATAATCTGGATTATGCCCAGGGGAGAATAGGCTATCACCCACGGAGTGCCGGGATGAAAGCCGAGAAAAGGAGGGAGCAAACCCCCCACACTGTACATGTATGCCCTGGGGCAATGTTCGATTCTTCCCTTATAGGAGCCGGTGACACTCGTGCAGTGGCAGAGCTCACCTTAGCTAAAGGGGTTGCTCATAAACCCGGTACGGATCAGTGGAAAATAAGGGAGTCTGACTCCCTTTGATTTTATCCTCGGGACGGTTCTGGTGACTCATGGACATCCCAGGTGGGTTTGATAGAGACGTCGGAGGCTCATTGGGTGACAGGGCAGCCTCTCGGCACGGGTTTGAATGGGTATATGAGTTCCTGGCGTGAAGACCACCGCGCCGAGAAGGGTTCTTTGCAAGGCACTATTTGGGGCGCCGGGAAGCTGGCGTTAGTGGAGTTCTCGGCGCAGACAAGCAGGAAAGCAAAGGGGTCTTACGGCGCCAGGGCAGAAGGGTGAAGGTGTTAGGCTCCCGGCGCAGGCAAGGAGGCCAAATAATTAGGGCTCTCGGCGCCAGGAGGATGCCAGAGGGTGAGGGTTCTCGGCAGGTTCAACATGGAAGGTTCCCGACGTGACGGGGAAAAGGCCAGGAAGTAGGCTCTCGGCGCAAGGGCCAAATGGCCAAAGGGGGTTGTCGGCGTGAAGAGGAATCGCTCAAGGGGGGTTCCCGACGCGTAGGGGAGAAGTCCAGCTTCCCTGCGCGATGGCAAAGCAGCCAGGGGTGATTCTCTGCGCGGCGGGGAAGAGGCCAGGGAGTAGACTTCCCGGCGCGATGGCAAAGCAACCAGGGGGGTTTCCCGGCGCGGCCAAGATGCAGAGGTTCCTGGCGCGGAGGTCAGAAGGCCAGGACAGTTCTCGGCGCCTGAAGGATAGCGCCGAGAGCTGTTCATCTGATTTACTGTATGCGGGGCCGAGAGGTGTGAGGGCGCCGGGATGAGAAACAGAGCTTTACGGTACCCTGTTCTTGGGTCTGTTGAGGATTCAGGGATTTTCCTGGTGATTCAGGCCAAGATAGACGGGCCTTGGGAAATCAAAGAGCTCAATTCATCAGACTACAACTGACTTTGGCTTGGATTTCAAAGGGAAGGCCGGAGGCGGAGAGTGATTTGGGGGAAACACGGTTTAGGGTATCTCTGTCACCAGCGTTCCTGATGATCCGTGAGGATGATTTTGGTATACTCTTCATCATCTGGGGGCCAAGAGATGACTGTCTCTGGCCCCGGGGATGACTTCGGCAAAGCCGATGAGCATGAATGCAACATCTAAAACCGAGCGGCGGTTGCTATGTATCTATGCTTTGCTTCAGAGGCCAAGGGATAGTCTGTCCCTGGCTCGGAAGCAAGCATGAGGAGCGTTCGAGAAACGGGCGAATAAACAGGCGATCGATCGAACTGGGGGGGGGATAGCATGCTATTGAGTCTTAAGAAGAAACAGAAAACATGGGGAGATAGCAATAGGGTTTCGGAGAAATAGACAGCAGGCCTCAATGGGAGCCTGTAGTTTTCATTCATTCGAACATCACGATTACACTCGCACATCAGGGGCAATACATAAAAGAAGGTATAGGCATACTATGCCTTGCCCTAGCAGAGTAAAATCGGCTGTGATATCACAGCATACATCAAAAGGGGGAAGAGACAGAAGCAATCAAAAATTAAAATAATGAACTACAGAAAATGGGGAGGGGAGGGCGGAGCATTGACTCCTCTCCCTCCCCGTTGCCCACCTTCGATCAGGCTTCGAGACTCCTTTCTTCTTTTTCCCTTCCGCCTCTTCCTATCTCGGATCAGATTGCAGGCTCCACTCTCCTCTCCTTGTTTTTGTTTGTGGATATCTGTTCAGGCTCTCTGTTGCCTCCCTCTTTCTTTGAATGAGGGGATTTTATATCCCTCGTTGGTGTCCTCCCGACAGGCTCGTCCCGGCGCGCCTCAATTATAGGCAGAGCTCCCGGCGCGTGGGACTCAAGCTTCTCGGCGTGCTTTTGGGCTTCGACAAGGGGATCCCTGCGCCACTTTTATAGGCCCATTTAGGGCTTTTAAGACCTCACATAGACTTCGGCCTTTATTGGTCCTTCAAATGTATCAGAACCCGAGAAGGCCCTCCACTGGTGACACAGCTTCTATTGAGATCATTCATAGATTTTCATCAGTCGGTAGACTGGGGTTTCATCGGCATTGCCACCTGAATGATGACAAAGTCGGACATCATCTCATTGGTATCGTCACCGGAACGGTGACAAGACCGGACATCAGCTTTAGCCTGGAAAGACTTCAGCCAGGTGACTGCTATTTCATCATTGCCGTCGTCTGACTGACAATGGCATCGGACATCAGCTTGGCCGGCAAAAGGCTTCAGCCGGGTAGATGGTTGACGAACTTCGTCATTGATCTTTCACTATTGGTCTGATCTTCCTTTCAATTCTATCTCTGCCCTTGCTCATTTTCAAGGTGTCAACAAATGCCCCCCACCTGCAGGCGGCATAAGCGCAGAATAAGCGGCACGGGGTCTGCAGGTGCCTTTCATCATTCGAGGGTATCTTCCTCCATTTCTCTTTGACATTGTTCTTCGGCTTAATCATGTTGCTATAGCAATATTATGCACATGTATCTTTCATTTTCATGTTTTCATCTTTATATCTTCTGATTTTATTGTCAGCACTTGGAGCCTTCTTGGCCCTGCCTTGGGCTTCTCGGCGCGAGGTAGGACCCTTCTCGGCACGTATACTTCTCGGCGCGGCATGTTGTCAGTGCAGGCATCTCGGCGCGACCTTCTCGCGCGCGGCGGTCTCGGCGTGAGCTTCTCAGTGGGCTTCTCTTTTTGTCTGCTGTTCTATTTATTTTATTTCATTTATTGCTGAGATCATTCTGCTTTGTCCTCAGGATCCTGTCATTACCAGCTCAGACGCGGCCGCAGTTTCTATGGATGTTGCATCTGCAGATTTGGTCATCATCCCTGCTTTACCTTCAACTTGCATGGAAATTTCTGAGGTTATTCGCCCCGTGCCAGTAAGAATACAATCTTCAACTGACTTAACATCACTGGACTTGGGATCATCAGGAGAGATTTCCATCCCTGTCAGGGCCTCAGAGTTCAGAGCCGAAGTAGACCCAGCCAGAAGCTCCGCTTTTATACCGGCCGCCGTAATGTCGATTGCGCCCGAGTCAGCAGTCCCTGCCACAGTGGCTATAGAGACTGGATTTCTGCCTCTACAGACTAGGGACCTTTCGTCCCCATTATCAGAAAGAGTAGCTGAAGATGAAGCCCTTATTCAGGAGACTCATGAAGAGATAGCTCCATCATTTATTGGTTCTCCCTCCGCGGATGTTCAAGCCATAGCCCCCGAGACAGCGGTAGAGGAGGAATCTTCAGCTCAACCGGAGAGCACAGAGAGGGACCGGCCAATTCTTCCAGCGATTTGCCGTCTTCGTCCTCTCAGCCGGATGTTGCACTGTGGGCAGACATTGACGGCGAGGTGACTTTCGAAGTAGCTCCAGTTCCTTCTCCTGGCTTCGCTTCATCCGAGAGTTTCGTCTGGCAAAATCTGGACATGCTGCGCCAGCTGGTGGAGTCCCAGCCCGGACTGACTTATCTGCGGCTGAAGGAGATAGCCGAGCGTTTCACCGCTGGTCTACAGGCGATGGGCTGTCCCATGGAAATATGGGCCCAGCGGGTTCTATTGTTGTTAAAGTTTATACATCGCCGGGACTTCTTGGCACATATTATGTCTGACAGACTGGCAGCTTTGAAGTTGCAAAGGAAGGAGTGCAAATCTGAGCTGGAGAAGATGGACTCTGTTCTTCAGGAGCGCCAATGCCAACTGCAGTCTCTGGCGCAGCGGGAGCAGTTCGTGCGCAGCCGGATAACCATCCTGGAGGCTGAACTGTTTGACCTCCGGGCTGAACTGCCGCAGATAACAACTTCTCGGCCGCAGCTTGCGGAGGAAGTAGCTTTGTTGGAGGGGCAGGTGGCATCCTTTCAGGATGAGTCTGCTCGGCTACAGGAGGAGGAGGCTCGACTTCATGAGCTGGGGGCTGCCCCGCATGTAGGGCTTCTGGCCTTCGAGGACATATTCCGGCGCCCGTGAATATCTGTTTCCCCCTTTTTGTAATACAATTCCCCCTCAGGGGCCCTTCTTGTATTCCCTTTTTTATTCAATGGAAAGGAATCTTTATACCAGTCTCATATGTGGTTTGTTCTTAACTTATCGCACCATCAATATTTCACGGCGATTTGGCAGCGGTTTCAGCGGTCCCTATGGGAATAGCCCGTACCTAGCAGGAGAGCGTCCACCCCTTCAGAGAAAGGATGGGGAACTCGCTCCACCGCGTGACGGCCTCCGGGGGGGGTGCTTTAAACCGATTTCTGTTGGTGGTAGCAAACGTCCTTCTTGGCCATACGTGCCGCAAGGGAGACGGTTTGCAGGAATGTGAACGAAGAGGCTCAGAGCACTATCCGGAACGGGCGAATGGTCCATCCCGGGCAGGTTTCAAAGCTAGTCGGGGCAATGTGCCAATCGACCAGTACATGATTTCATCATCGATATTGGGTTTATATCGATGCAAAGGAGTTTTACAGGTTTCATCAGAGTAGACGTAAGGTCTAGACTGGGTAGAGGTTATCACAGGTGGGACATTGAAGGGTACGTGGTTTTCATCAGGACAGACGTAGGGTCTGAACTGGATAGGATTTCATCATTGATCGGGCGAGGTGCCGGTCGATCAATAGCTAGTTTCATCATCGATATTGGGTTATATCGATGCAAAGAAAGTGTTATAAGTTTCATCAGAATAGACAAAAGGTCTAAACTGGCGGGGTTTTAATTGGACATGGTTTCATCACTGATCGGGCGAGGTGCCCGTCGATCAGTGGTTGATTTCATCGTCGATATGGGGCTTATATCGACGCAAAGAGTTTCATAGGTTTCATCAGTATAGACGTAGGGTCTAAATCGGACAGAGGATTTCATCATTGATCGGGCGAGGTGCCGGTCGATCAACGGTGGGACGTATGTAGAGGTGTAGGTCTCGTCAGGACAGACGTAAGGTCTATTCCAGCGGGTTTTATGGTGGGTGGGACTTTGCCAAGAAATACGTAGGTTTCATCAGGATAGGCGTAGGGTCTATCCTGGTAGGGTTTCATCATTGACCGGGCAAGGAGCCGATCGATCAAGGGAAGGTTTAGGAGTTTGATCAGGACAGACGTAAGGTCTGAACTGGCCAGGCTTTATCAGACTGGTGACGGGTTTTATTGTTGGTGGGACATGTGAAAAGAGGGTATGTAGATTTCATCAGGGTAGACGTAAGATCTACCCCGGAAAGGCTTTATCATCGGTGGGGCATAGAGCCAGATGACCGACGGAAGGCCTCATCAGTGAAGGGGAGGTGAAGGCAACGTGCCGGTTGGCATGGAACTTCTGAATTACCACATTACCGACCCAAGCGCCCTTTCGGGTTTTCGCCGGAGCCAGCCCCTCTTGCTTTTGCCCACGCGTCCTTTCGGATTTTCACGTGGCGGGGTACCCAATTTTGCCTGCAGTGCCCTTTCGGTTTTCACCACAGCTGGGTTTTAGCCATTTTTGCCCTTGTCCAGAATGTTTGAACAAGTCTGGCGGGGTATCTCTATTTTCAACCCCATTTTTTTTTACATATATACTTTTTGTCGTTTTCTTTCTCTTTTCCTTTTTCATTGTCTTTTCTGGGACTCGAACTTTCATCCTATGGACCATGGCGCCATAAGTTTATTGTGGACACACGATCATTGATGTGGGTGTCAACATCAATGCAAAGGGAAATAGGGTTTCATGATCTATCCAGACGAAAGGTCCGAATTGATTTAGAGGATATAGATAGCAGCTCGGGCACGAGACCGTTTGCTGAAAATATGAGTTTCATCGTTAATGTGGGGTTTAACATTAACGCAAAGGAATAGAGTTTCATGATCTATCCAGACGGAGGGTCTGAATTGACTCAAAGAGCAGTGTTGTGCTATGTCAGAGCGGATGGAAGGTCCACCCTGGATGGATTTTAGCATCGATCAGGCAGCGTGCGAATCGATCGATAGCAGGTTTCATCATTGGTATTGGCTCATCCCAATGCAAGGATTTCATATGTTTCATCAGGATAGACGTAGGGTCTAAACTGGATAGGGTTTTATCATTGATACTGGGCGAGATGCCGATCGATCAATGGCGGGTTTCATCATCGGTATTGGATCTATACCAATGCAAGGAGTTCATGGATTTCATCAGGATAGACGGAAGGTCTAAACTAGATAGGTTTCATCATAGATCGGGTAGTGTGCCAATCGATCAACAGCAGGTTTCATCACGGCGGGACGTAAAGAGACCTGTAGATCTAGTCGGAATAGACGTAAGGTCTAAACCGGACAAGGTTTTATTGCTGATCGGGCAGTGTGCCGGTCGATCAGTATCAGGTTTTATCATCAGTATTGGGTTTATACCAATGCAAGGATTTCATAGGTTTCATCGGGATAGACGTAAGGTCTAAACCAGACAGGTTTCATTGTTGATCGGGCAGTGTGCCAGTCGATCAATGGCAGGTTTCATCACGGTGAGACGTAGGATAGGTTTCATCGAGATAGACGTAAGGTCTAAACCGGGCCGGTTCTACCGTGGTGGGTCTCAGACAAAAACATGTGGAAGTGTTTTATCAGAACAGACGGAAGGTCTATCCCGAGGTGGGCTTATTATCGAGGGAATTTTTCTTGAGCAATGCATGAAGGCTTCAACAGAATAGACGTAAGGTCCATTCCGGATGGGTTTAATCGTTGATCGGGCAAGGCGCCAGTCGATCGACGAGGAGTTTATGGTGGGAGGTGAGGCTTTCTTTGGAATCACCACATTACCGACCCAAGCCCCTTTCGCGTTTTCAGCCAGGAGCCAGCCCCCTCTTGCTTTTTCCCACGCGTCCTTTCAGGTTTTCACGTGGCGGGGTACCCGATTTTGCCTGCAGTGCCCTTTCGGATTTTCACCACAGCTGGGTTTTGGGCCATTTTTGCACTTGTCCCTAATATAGGAGCAAGTCTGGCGGGGTATCTCTATTTTTAACCCCATTTTTTTTTCTTTCTTCTTCCTTCCTCTTTTTTTTTAGAGGGTGACAGGTCGGAATGCCACCAGCTCAAGATGAGGGTAGCTTGGTTAGGGCGGAGTGCCACTAGACCAAGAAATGGGTGTAGCTTGGCTAGGGCGGAGTGCCGCTATACCAAGAAAAGGGTGTAGCTTGGCTAGGGCGGAGTGCCGCTAGGCCAAGAAAAGTGTGTAGCTTGGCTAGGGCGGAGTGCCGCTAGACCAAGGAAAGGGGGTAGCTTCGGTTAGGGCGGAGTGCCGCTAGAACGAAGATAGGGTAGCGGGAAAAGGGTGTAGCTTGGCTAGGGCGGAGCGCCGCTATACCAAGAAAAGGGTAGATTTGGCCCGATTACTCGGGGAATGTTGGTTGTGCTGTATGATACAGCTTTAGATGTCTTCCGTTGAGTGGCGAGAATTGGATTTCCCCTCGATGGTTAACAACCACGTAGGCCCCTCCTTCGTAGACCCTCTGTATCACATAAGGATCTTCCCAATTAGCATTCAGCTTTCCTTTTGGGTTGGACGCCATGACTTCTTTTTTCTTGACCATGACGAGGTCACCTTTCTTGAATTCTCGTCCTCTTACGAGTTTGTTGAATGCAGTGGCCATGCCGGCCTGATACATTTGGATACTCTTCTGAGCTCGGAGGCGCTTCCCTTCCAATTCAGCCAGTTCTTCTAGTCTTCTTTCTGCATTGGTCTGTTCGCCACGGGCCAGGCCATATTGGACTGCCACTCTGAGTGACGGGACTTCCAGCTCTAGCGGAACCACTGCCTCTGAGCCATATACCAGCGAGTATGGTGAGCACCCTGTAGGTGTCTTGAAGACAGTGCGGTATGCCCACAGAGCTTCGTACATTTTCTCCTCCCAGTCCTTCTTATTAGAACTGACGACCTTGGCCAGCAAGGTGCAGAGAGTCTTGTTAAAAGCTTCTGCCAATCCGTTTGCCTGTGGATTGTAAGGAGTGGAGGTCCTCCATTCGATCTTATACTTCTCAGCAAGCCGATAGACCTTCTAATTTCTGAAATGACTTCCATTGTCGGATATTATTCGGCTGGGGATCCCGAACCGGAAGATAACGTTCTGTTTGATGAATCTGGCGACCAATTCACCAGTCACTTCTCTTAATGCTATAGCCTCCGCCCATCGGGAGAAGTAATCTGTTATGGCCAGTATGTACTTATGTCCGGCCGAGGAAGTCGGCAGTGGCCCGACTACATCAGTTCCCCATTGTGCAAATGGCCAGCTGGGAACTGTAGGGTGCAGAGTCGTAGGAGGCCTTCTAGGCACAGTAGCATGCTCCTGGCATTTCTGGCATGATTTTGCAAATTTACAGCAGTCTTCAAACATGGTGGGCCAATAGTAGCCCAGCTTCTTGATTTCTATCTTCATCTTGGGACCAGCCTGGTGGGCACCTGCTGTCCCAGCATGTGTTTCTTTCATCGCTTGCCAGGCTTCCTCAGTGGACAGACAGCGGAGTAGAATCTTCTTGCGTGCATCTGCCATTATTCGGAACAAAATTCCATTCCTGAGTTCATAAGAATCTTTGATTCTTAGGAGTTTCATCTTTTCTTCTCTTTTCTGCGGCAGTTGTTGGTGTAGAAACCACTGCAGCAAGTGTTGTCTCCAATCAGACGCTTGTTCTGTGCTGATGGTGGCAACCTCGTCTCCTTTGGGGCACTCTTCTAGCATACTGGGGACTTGCCGCCGGTTCATAACGACAATGTTCAGTGTCTTATTTGGTGGGACTGCTAGTGAGCTGGCCAGCTTCGCCAGTGCATCAGCCTGGGCATTGTGTCCACGGCCCACATGCTTGAGCTCAATATGGTAGAATTTCGCCATGAGGCGCACAACTTTTTGGTGGTAGGGATTCAGTTCTGGCTTCCGTACTTCGAACTCCCCTTGGATCTATTTTATTATTAACATCAAATCACCGAATACTTGAAGCATTTGGATACCCATGTTGAGGCTGATATATAGCCCGATTATCAGAGCTTCATACTCGGCCTCATTATTGGTGCAGGGCTTGTTTATAGAACAGGAAGTATGCACGACCTCCCCTTCTGGTGATTTCAGCACAATACCGGCTCCAGCCCGTATTCTGGTCTTTCCATCGGGGTCTGTCTCTGTTCTGGATGCTCCATCAAAGAATAGTTGCCACATAACTGACTGGGTCTGGCAGGCCTCGAGTGTCTCATCATCGGGTAACTCAGTCCCTAGCATATCATTTTTCGGCACAGGATGCTCTGCGAAGAAATCAGCCACGGCCTGTCCTTTTATCGCCCGTTGGGGTGTATAGGTAATATCGAATTCCCTCAGGATCACTACCCATTTGCCCAATCGGCCCTTCAGTACTGGCTGAGTCAATATGTATTTGAGCGGATCTGCTGCAGATATCAATCTGACTTCATGTGACAACATATAGTGTCGGAGCTTTTTGACAGCAAAGACTAGTGCCAAGCAGGTCTTTTCTATGTAGCTGTAACTTTCTTCAGTTCTAATCAGCCTCCTACTTAGGTAGTACAAGGCTTGTTCTTTGCCTTCTTCATTTATCTGTGCCAGCATTGCCCCCAGGGAACAGTATGTGGCTGCGATGTATAGTATTAAGGGCATGCCCTTAACGGGTGCCCCCAGCACTGGAGGGGTCTTGAGATATTCTTTCAGCTTCTCAAAGGCTTCCTGACAGCCATCGTCCCAGAGGAACGGCACATCTTTCATCATGAGCTTGTGAAAGGGGTGGCATCTTCCCGACAGATTTGATATAAATCGTCGGATATAGGCCAGACGCCCTTGCAGAGATCTCAGCTCGGGCAGATTCCTTGGTGGAGGGAGCTCCTGGATAGCCCTAATCTTGGATGGGTCGATTTCAATGCCCCTATGCCGGACAATAAACCCGAGGAATTTTCCACTGGACACGCCGAAGGCGCATTTCATGGGATTCATCTTGAGTTCATATTTGCACAGCCTCTGGAATACTACCCTCAGGTCTTACAAATGGTCTTCTCTTCTTTTAGTTTTTACTACCAAATCATCAATGTAGCACTCTACTTTCTTGAAGTGCAAATCATCAAAGATCTTGGTCATAGCTCTTTGGTAGGTAGCGCCGGCATTCTTAAGACCAAACGGCATCCTTTTGTAGTGGAATATCCCCTTCGGAGTGCGGAACGCAGTGTGCACTCTGTCTTCTTCTGCAATCCAGATCTGGTTATATCCGGATGACCCATCCATAAATGACAGGGCTTCATGACCAGTAGTCGCATCGATCATCACTTCAGTGATTGGCACTGGGAAGTCATCTTTTGGGCAGGCCTTATTAAGGTCCCAGAAATCAACACATATTCTGATCTGCCCATTTTTCTTCTTTACGGGCACTATGTTTGCCAGCCATGTAGTATACTGATTTTCTTCAACAAAGCTTACATCAATCAGCTTGTCAACCTCTTTGTTAATCTGATTTATTAATTCAGGGCGCATTCTCCTGGAAGGCTGCTTTACAGGGCTAGCCTCTGGGCTTATTGCCAATCGGTGCTGTGCCACATCAGAACTCAGTCCCGGCATTTCATCATATGTCCATGCAAAGCACTCTCGGAATTCTTTCAAGAACTGTACATACTACTCCCTGGCAGCTGGCTCCAGCAGTGTACTGAGGAATGTCGGCCTTGGCTCATCTGCGGTCCCCAAATTTATTTCCACAAGCTCATCGACGGTGGCCTGACCTCCATCTTCGACCTCGGGCGGGGCTTCTTGCAAGTCAATGAAGCCTTCCGGGATATAATCTTCTTCAGTTTCATGACCCTCTGTTTCATCATACTGGTCATCCGCGGGTGCTGGCTCATCATATACGGCCAATATTGTTGGATTCTGTTTAGTCTGCCCCGAGGACGTGACTGGTTCAGCAGGAAACTCAACAATGGAGTCTTCCGCCCTTAGAGGCTCTTCTGGTGCAGACTCCCTTGAGAGATCATCATCCTGTAGAGCCCGGACTTCTTCCAGGATGCGCTCAAACTCCAGGCATTCCCTCAGCTCTTTGGCTATTTGGTCTTCATCCGGGGTTCCCGTATCAAACTTTGCTTCAGCATGGAACAGATCCTCTTTGCAAGGTAGGTCTTCCCAGCACCAATCTTTCTTTGCTTCATCAGACGTCCCCGTCTCCGGCTGACTGTCTGGGGCTTCATTGTTCATTATGGATTGATAAATGATTTCTTCATCTTCCGAGAGGTACTTGTCATATCCCACCTCGGGAGGGTCTTCATGCTGGTAGGAGACAGAGATGACGTCCACCTCAGCTTCATAGTACTCTTGAAGGGTATAACCCAATCCCGGGTGCTGAGTGATCTTCCTCAGTTTTTTATTATCCCGAGGCGGATCCCATAGCTCCTTGAACGCCTTCTTCTGGGCAACAGGCTGCAATGACGGCATTCGCATCTTAGAGAACATCTGCGAAACCCGTCGGGTAGTATAATCCAAGCCTGTAATTGGCACCATCCGGTTTGCAGCCTCTTCAGGGACCATGCAGTCTTGATCATCGTCTTCGACTGACTCCCCGGTGTAGAATATGATAGGAGGCTCGCAGAAGCGAGGGACTTCCATAGTCTTCAGTGGTAGCACCGTCTGGTACTCTAGGCTGGCGATGGGCTTGACTAAACCCTGCGGAACCTCCACCTGTGTGTACTTTTCTTTCATTTCTTCATCGATATCATCCGGGTGAATGCTAGGAGGGGTGATCCGAGCAAAGTCACCAGCATAAGAGATGTGAGATACCTCATGCTTCTTAATGTAGCCCCTTGGTGGCGGTGGAGACCAATTTCTTGCCTTCGTCACTGGCTTCTTCTGGTTGACCCCAGCCTCTTTCGCTTCACCCTTTTGCGACACCTCCGTGTAGTAGGATGCATCGAGCATATGGCACTCGAATACTTCGAAGGGATGTAGATCCACAAACACCCTTTCTTCTTTTCCTTTGTGGCAGTATTTAATGCATTGATGTAGCGTGGACGGCACTATCTGATATTCGTGCAGCCACGGTCTCCCCAGCAGGGCCTTATATGTGGTGTTGGAGTCGATTACATAGAATCGTACCACGGTAGTGAGATCCCCCAATGTGAGGTTAAAATCAGCCACCCCAAGGGGCGTCTCACATTTCTGGTTGAATCCCGCAATTTTCATGTCTCTAACCTCGGTAAGCTGCAGATCAAAGTAATATTTTTGGTAGATGCGGTATGGGAGAATGTTCACGGCAGCCCCGGTATCTATCAGTATCCTGCTCAGTGGCTGACAGTTCAGGGAGCCCCTCATATACAGCGGTCTGTTATGGCAGGAATTCGGAATCAGCATGTCATCCTCTGTGAATGTAACTGACGGCCCAGAATTCACTTCTGTCAAGAGTGCTTCATATTGTGCCGGCGACTGCAAGGCATTAACAATTGCTTGGCGAGCCTCTTCACTCAGAGAGAGAATCTCCTAGATGGAGAATCTGGTAGGGAGCTTCTTTAGCATTTTCATGATCCGGCTGCCCACCCTGACATTAGACAGTCTCATTTCTTCCGCCCATCGGGGTTTTGGAGGTTCATGTGGTGCCCGTGGCCTCTGCTGCCCAGTGCTGGTTTCATCCCCTGGACTGATTTCTTGGGGGGCTTCTTCTATAGCAACGGCCCCTGGTGCTTTCAGAGGGTTATCCCCTTCTTTCTCATTCTGCTTGTAGGCTACAGACGCCGATTGCTGAGGTCTCTTGCCTTTATCTGGCCCAGCCTGTATCGACTGCCCATTTTCTAGACTAGACAGAAATTCTAGAAATGTTGGAGTTTGACCTCCTTTCTTCTTTTCTTGGTACAAGCCGGCAGGGGGAGGAACCTGGACACCTCGTACCTCCGGTTCGGGAATCTGGTAGGGCTGTTCCCCTCTGAACATAATGTTATGATTAGCTGGTGGTGGGCGCCCCCACCTTCTTCCGGAGCGCGTTGCATGTGCTGAGGTTGAGGCCTCAACATGGTTGGCTTCTAGCGGGGCATTTGATGTTTCATCCTCATCATTCTCTCCGGGCGAGGTAAAGAGTGCCGACAGGGTGTTACATTGTACTGTCACGACCCTCTTTCCCTTCTTGGACTTGGGCCGTCTCTTCTTTTTCTGGGAATTTGGCTTTATTGGCCCCTGCCCCCAGAAGGGTTCAGTCTCAGCCTTTTCTTGTTCTGCCTCTGACTGCTCTTTAATTTTCAATTCTTCGAGCTGTTCCCAGAGTATACAGTCTTTCACCAGCAGGTGCCCAGGCTTTTTCTGTTCATATTCATCGAGCCCATTAATATACTGCTGTAAACGCCTGGCTCTGCAGGACTTACTTTCTTATGTGCAGGTAGGGGGACTTGTCTTCTCCGGTTATGAGTGGGGATCTGGATGACTGGCCCTATCTCAGCTGTGCGCCATACTAGCTTTACTGGAGGCGGTTCAGGTCTTGGTGTGACACCGCGGATAACTGCTCCATTGGTATTGGCTGCGGGAGTCTTCTTTCTATTCTTTATGGGTTTCATCTGCCATCCTTCTTGATCCTTCAGTGGGGTGAGGAAGCAAGCTTCATAAGTATGCCTGGTACATTCTTCAACGGCCTCCTTAGGCAGCTGCTGGTAGATTGAAATCATATTGGCGGCCATTTTTAATGTCGGAGGCTCATGTGGACGAGGTGGCTCTACCTGGTAATCTCCCAGCTGTAGCTCGCCCTTTTTGACCATGCCTTCCATGATATCTTTGAAGACGTAGCAATCTTCAATTGCGTGCCCCAGTGCACGGTGATATGGATAGAACATTGGATCACCTTTCTTTGCCGCGTCATCGGGTCTCTTTGGTTCAGGCAATGTTACCTTGTTGAACTTGTATGCCCAGTTGAATACTGCGGCTGTCTTATCTTTCAGGAAAGAGTACAGCTTTCTCATTTTGTTTCTCAGAGAGACCTTATCTTTTCTTTCTGCTGTGTCTGCTGGCGGGGGAGCTTCATCTGCCCCCTTCTTCCCTTTCTGTTGCTCGAAGGTTCTGAAATCGACGGTGTTGGCCTCAGAGTGCGACGGTCGTCGATCATTAGATTTCCCTTTCGGCACAGTGGGAGCATTGGCCGTCGGATGCTTAGACAGGAACGTCTCGACCTCCGCCACTATATTGTTCAGCCGGTCAAATGTTCTGACATCTGCACCAATCATCTTTTCCAGTACCTCTCTCCTGAGGCTCTGCTTACATATTTGCACTGCATCTTCTTGATGAGGAGGTCTTCTGCATCTCATAGCTAAGTTCCTCCACCTTTTGATGTAGTCCAGTGCTGTTTCATCTTGCTTCTGCCTGGTTGCATATAGCTCTGCTATTGTAATCTCTCTTTCCGTGACGTGAAATCTGTCACGGAACTTTCTTTGCATATCAGGCCAATCGGTCACTGACCCAGCCGGCAGGCTTGAATACCATTCAAAGGCTATCCCGGCGAGGGATGAGCCGAAGAACTTAAGCAGATAAGCTTCATCAGCTGCCAAGTCACCCATGATTATGGTTTAGTAAGCTATGTGCTCCCTGGGAGAGCCCTGGCCATTAAATTTTCAAACTTCGGCGGCCTACTGACGCCTGGAGGTAGTCTCTTAGCAGCATACTGGGGAGGATATGGTACCTTGTACCCATCGTAGGTACTAGCATCATCACCAGTCTTTTCAGACAGCTTCATCTCCACAATCTTTTCAATCATCAGCTTCTGGGCTATGGCTGGATCTATGTTCTCTGGGAAGAAGTGAGCTTGTTGCTGACTGTAAGGAGTTGTCATCACAGTTGCGCGCAAGGCCGGCGCGGCAGGCTACGTCTGAGATACAGAGGGCTGAGCTACCGTCTGCTGCAGAACGGGTTGGCTCGATGTTTTGCCCTTATCAGCCGGGAGAGGATTAGCTGGGATAGCCATTTCTGTTGAGCTGGCAGTCTGCCCCACAGGCTCGGCTTACTTGGAGACTGGTGTAACTTCATGCCTCTCATTTAGCTGTCTTCTGATAGCATTGATCTCTTGTTGATATCTTCTAAACATCATCTGGATCATTGGATCCAGGGTTGATGGGATCTGTAGATCTTCTGAAGTCCCTTCAGCATCATCGACGAAGGGATTATCTTCATCTTCCGCTGTCACCACATTAATTGTCATAGTGGTGATCTTGCAGGCTTTATCATTAGTCTTCATCTTATCTTTTGCCGCCTGGCCTCTTCTTGTGACGGGGCCTGGTCTGGTTGCTAGTCTGAGCAGTTCATCTGGCTGTGTTGGTAACATATCCTGCCCTCTGACAAGCCCGGCCATATTGCAGGCAAAGATCTGCATCTTTTCCCTCTGCCTGTAGACTTTCCTTCTCACCTGATCGGGGTATTTGAGCCGGTCAAAGACTGATATTCTTTCTCTAGCTTCTTCCCTATGCAGGTCTTCTTTCCCATACCCGGCTCTGTGGCCTTCTTCATAATCATTGGAATCGGAGGAGGAGACTCCGAGCATCACTTCTTGAAGGGTTTCTTCTTCTTCTTCATCCATGGTGCCCAAGGCACGGGATAATCTTTGCTGCCCGAGGGCGGAGTTCCCCAGGTAGTGAAAGTAGTCTTGAGCCACTTGTTTCATCTCCTCTTGATTGTGCCTTCGTGGCTTTGGTTGGAGCATCAATCTTTCCTGGCTCTTCTGCTGATAAGCCAGTCTCTCCACCTGAGCAGTCAAGTGCTCGGCTCTGCAGTATTTGAATATATCGGCCTGTCTGGCACAGGCTCTTGGTCTTCTTAGAGTGACAGCAGCGACTGGTTCGCTTATTCTCATTTCCTCTTCCTCCCTGAACCTTCTACTCCCATCCTGACAGCAGTTGGCAGCAGCAGCAGCATAATTCTTTCTTTCCCATCTTTTGCCCCCAGCCATGGGGTGGGTGACCGTTAGGCCTTCCTTCTGCTCATATCTTCTGCCCCTCATCCTGGGCAAATAGTAGTCAGATTCCTCCCTTCATTCCCTTTCTCATCTCTCCTACCCCGAGCCCTGGGGTGAACAGCAACAGCATTTCTTTTGTCTCTTCCTTCTTCTCTTCTGCTTCCTGCCCTGAAGCGGGCAACAGTGGTATCAACAATGTTTTCTTCCTCTCGAGCTGGGACCCAGCTCTGGATTTTCTTCGGCCGCCAGATCTGCCTGAACTTGGGCGGCTTCGGCGCCAGTGGCCTTCTATCCTCCTCATTCATGTCGACCCTCCTGGCGGCTAGTACCCGGAACCTGTTGGTAGTAGGCACCGTCGGGACGATCACGTCTGGCTTGACCGCCCTTGGGCAACCACTGAGGTTTACCCGGACATCTCCAATCAGCATTGTCTTTCTTGAGTTGGATATCCGACGACCCGCAGCAGTGGATCGGGATCTCCTGTCGGATCTCCTCCTTCTTCCAGCAGCAGAGGATGTGCCCCTTTCCGCCTCGTGATGGACGAAGTAGGCCACGACCTCAGGAGTATCCTGCATCACCTGGCTCATTTTGGGGCTGGTAGCTTGCGTCAATGTCTCGACAACAGTCTTTTGCTCCTGGTTGTCAATCTCGAGCAAGTCAGTGAAGATGAGGCCCAGGCAGTTGGGCATCCCGACAGCAGGCGGCATCGATCCGAACGAAAGAGGTACCGCCAGGTAGCCTTCTCGAACATGGGCATCGACCGCTTGTTGATCAAAGCAAATGGACATGATTCCAGCCATCATCGTAGCTTCCTGAAAATAGAGAAAGCACGGAATTAGAAATTTGAGGGGGGGCCCACTGGGCCTCCTACCTTGGCGTAGAGATGAAGGGAGACTAGGTCCCACCGGGCGTGCCAGACTTGTGGACGCGGGATTTTTATTATCCTTTATTATTATTATTTATTTATTTATTTTGTTTAATTCGTTAGGCGTGCCAGTCACATGTGTGACGATTTCATTGTGCGCTCGAATTGACTTGGTCAGTCGATTGTGAAGTCCGAGTCGGGACCAAAAGTCCGCCATACCATAAAGGCTATGACGTTAATTACGCCCTTTCTAACAAGGACAACCCTTGATTAAACGCCAAAATAGGAGGCCACTCGGGGCGATAATAAAAGAAAAATAACAGTGCGTGATATTGAAGATATTATTATTCTGAGAAGGTAATTGAGCGAACGATAGTTTATTAAATCAGCATGACCCCCCCCTGTGTAGGTCGTGCCGGGTGGAGATAGGACACCGTCCACGCAGCGGCGGGGCGGAGCCTGGACAGTCATCGGGGACATATCCCCTTTCATGTTCCTCATCCAGCCAAAGGCCTCGCAGTATTCATATTCCCCGAAAAATCGAGCCAGACGGGAGGTGTATGATGTGCACTTCCCGGGACACATCGGGGTTAAAACATCTATCGACATTTCGACAGCATCTCCCCATAATCTGGATTATGCCCAGGGGAGAATAGGCTATCACCCACGGAGTGCCGGGATGAAAGCTGAGAAAAGGGGGGAGCAAACCCCCCACACTGTACATGTATGCCCTGGGGCAATGTTCGATTCTTCCCTTATAGGAGCCGGTGACACTCGTGCAGTAGCAGAGCTCACCTTAGCTAAAGGGGTTGCTCATAAACCCGGTACGGATCAGTGGAAAATAAGGGAGTCTGACTCCCTTTGATTTTATCCTCGGGACGGTTCTAGTGACTCATGGACATCCCCAGGTGGGTTTGATAGAGACGTCGGAGGCTCATGGGTGACAGGGCAGCCTCTCAGCACGAGTTTGAATGGGTATATGAGTTCTTGGCGTGAAGACCACCGCGCCGAGAAGAGTTCTTTGCAAGGCACTATTTGGGGCGCCGGGAAGCTGGCGTTAGTGGAGTTCTCGGCGCAGACAAGCAAGAAAGCAAAGGGGTCTTACGGTGCCAGGGCAAAAGGGTGAAGGTGTTAGGCTCCCGACGTAGGCAAGGAGGCCAAATAGTTAGGGCTCTCGGCACCAGGAGGATGCCAGAGGGTGAGGGTTCTCGGCAGGTTCAACATGGAAGGTTCCCGGCGCGACGGGGAAAAGGCCTGGGAGTAGGCTCTCGGCGCAAGGGCCAAATGGCCAAAGGGGGTTGTCGACGTGAAGAGGAATCGCTCAAGGGGGGTTCCCGGCGCGCAGGGGAGAAGTCCAGCTTCCCGGCGCGATGGCAAAGCAGCCAGGGGTGATTCTCGGCGCGGCGGGGAAGAGGCCAGGGAGTAGACTTCCCGGCGCGATGGCAAAGCAACCAGGGGGGTTTCCCGACGCGGCCAAGATGCAGAGGTTCCCGGCGCGGAGGTCAGAAGGCCAGGACAGTTCTCGGCGCCTGAAGGATAGCGCCGAGAGCTGTTCATCTGATTTACTGTATGCGGGGCCGAGAGGTGTGAGGGCGCCAGGATGAGAAACAGAGCTTTACGGCACCCTGTTCTTGGGTCTGTTGAGGATTCAGGGATTTTTCTGGTGATTCAGGCCAAGATAGACGGGCCTTGGGAAATCAAAGAGCTCAATTCATCAGACTACAACTGACTTTGGCTTGGATTTCAAAGGGAAGGCCAGAGGTGGAGAGTGATTTGGGGGAAACACGGTTTAGGGTATCTCTGTCACCAGCGTTCCTGATGATCCGTGAGGATGATTTTGGTATACTCTTCATCATCTGGGGGCCAAGAGATGACTGTCTCTGGCCCCGGGGATGACTTCGGCAAAGCCGATGAGCATGAATGCAACATCTAAAATCGAGCGACGGTTGCTATGTATCTATGCTTTGCTTCAGAGGCCAAGGGATAGTCTATCCCCGGCTCGGAAGCAAGCATGAGGAGCGTTCGAGAAACGGGCGAATAAACAGGCAATCGATCGAACTGGGGGGGATAGCATGCTATTGAGTCTTAAGAAGAAACAGAAACATGGGGAGATAGCAATAGGGTTTCGGAGAAATAGACAGCAGGCCTCAACGGAAGCATGTAGTTTTCATTCATTCGAACATCACGATTACACTCGCACATCAGGGGCAATACATAAAAGAAGGTATAGGCAGACTTTGCCTTGCCCTAGCAGAGTAAAATCGGCTGTGATATCACAGCATACATCAAAAGGGGGAAGAGACAGAAGCAATCGAAAATTAAAATAATGAACTACAGAAAATGGGGAGGGGAGGGCAGAGCAATGACTCCTCTCCCTCCCCGTTGCCCACCTTCGATCAGGCTTCGAGACTCCTTTCTTCTTTTTCCCTTCCGCCTCTTCCTATCTTGGATCAGATTGCAGGCTCCACTCTCCTCTCCTTGTTTTTGTTTGTGGCTATCTGTTCAGGCTCTCTCTTGCCTCCCCTCTTTCTTTGAATGAGGGGATTTTATATCCCTCGTTGGTGTCCTCCCGACAGGCTCGTCCCGGCGCGCCTCAATTGTAGGCAGAGCTCCCGGCGCGTGGGACTCAAGCTTCTCGACGCCGCTTTTGGGCTTCGACAAGGGGATCCCGACGCCACTTTTATAGGCCCATTTAGGGCTTTTAAGACCTCACATAGACTTCGGCCTTTATTGGTCCTTCAAATGTATCAGAACCCGAGAAGGCCCTCCACTGGTGACACAGCTTCTATTGAGATCATTCATAGATTTTCATCAGTCGGTAGACTGGGGTTTCATCTGCATTGCCATCTGACTGACGACAAAGTCAGACATCATCTCATCGGTATCGTCACATGAATGGTGACAAGACCGGACATCAGCTTTAGCCTGAAAAGACTTCAGCCAGGTGACTGCTATTTCATCAGTGCCGTCGTCTGACTGACAATGGCATCGGACATCAGCTTGGCCGGGAAAAGGCCTCAGCCGGGTAGATGGTTGACGAACGTCGTCATTGATCTTTCACTATTGGTCTGATCTTCCTTTCAATTCTGTCTCTGCCCTTGCTCATTTTCAAGGTGTCAACAATCGTCTGCTAGCACACACGCAGAATCTGTACATTGTCCATTTGCTGCAACTCAAGGTCTATACATTCCTATCTTTACCTACGTTCACTGGTTTAGCAAACACACAAGTCTTTACATTGGTTGCATAGCTTGCCATGCATAGCCGGTGCATTCCTCATTTGCTACAAACTCAAAGTATGTACATCGTCTGCTAGCACACACGCAGAGTCGTTGCATAGCTTGCCATGCATAGCCGGTGCATTCCTCATTTGCTATAAACTCAAAGTCTGTACATCATCAGCTAGCACACACGCAGAGTCTGTACATTATCCATTTGCTGCAACTCAAAATCTATACATTCCCTGTCTTTACCTACGTTCACTGGTTTAGCAAACACACAAGTCTATACATTGGTTGCATAGCTTGCCATGCATAGCTGGTGCATTCCTCATTTGCTACAAACTCAAAGTCTGTACATCGTCTGCTAGCACACACGCAGAGTCTATACATTGTCCATTTGCTGCAACTCAAAGTCTATACATCGTCTACTAGCACACACGCAGAGTCTGTACATTGTCCATTTGCTGCAACTCAAAGTCTATATATACATTGGCTGGTTACGGCAACACAAAGTCTGTACATTCGCTGGTTGCATGCATACACAAAGTCTGCACATTCTCCGTTGATAAGTCAGTACATCATTACTCAAAGTCTGTACATTGTTGTCACAAGCACATTAAGTCCATACATTCGTTGCATCAATTTACCAAGTATGTACATTGTGTTGCATATAGGTTTCTGCCTCGGTGCAAGTTTTGCTAGCCTATAACGTATACTTAATTGGCACAAAAGGTAAATGGTGGATACTGGGATTTGAACCCTGGTCACTAGGTTGAAAGGCACATCACTTAACCAACTACACTAGGAAGTCATTTGTTAAGTGAATAATCTTTACATATGATAACTCTGTTTTCCAACTTCTTACTTAAGCTTCCTCTAGAGTTTATCTAATATATATTTTTTTTATTTGGGAAATATTATTAAAAAAAAATTATCATTTTTTTATAGGGGGGGGACAAGATCCTACATAATTCGCATCTCAGTGCGATGCCAGCTCAAACGTGTTGTTAATGTCTGAGAAGGACAGATGCCAACACAGGTTTTTCTGGAAAAATCACAAGCCTGGAGGGGGGTCGTGTAAGCTAAATTATAGGGGCGCACTATCATATGTTAACAATGATTACAACGCTTAAAAATTTTATATCTAACTAACTATGCTAATAAAAATAGTAAATTACATATTTTTATGATCCCTAGATTTTTCTGATATTTATCAAAATTTTATTTTATTAAAATATGCCAGAATAAAATTCAACCCGAAACTCCGTATCTAACTTTAAAGATTTTTATCTTTAAAAATTGATGGAATCAGTTTATGAAATTTCATGGCTAGGATCCTTATATCTTTCTCTTATTTTTTATAAAATTTATTTCTCAAAATTTTCTTTAAATAAAACTGACACTATTCATGTACCTAAGGTTGGTGTAAAACGTGTTCAAGCGTAGGTATAGGTCAATAAGGTTGGTGCAGGTTTCTGTCAAGGTTGCACACTAAGTCTATACATCCATCAGCTCAAAGTCTGTACATCGTCCTGTTGCATGCACACTAAGTCTATACATCCATCAGCTCAAAGTCTGTACATCGTCCTGTCGCATGCACACTAAGTCTATATATCCATCAACTCAAAGTCTGTACATCATCCTGTTGCATGCACACTAAGTCTATACATCCATCAGCTCAAAGTCTGTACATCATCCTGTCGCATGCACACTAAGTCTATACATCCATCAGCTCAAAGTCTGTACATCGTCATGTCGCATGCACACTAAGTCTATACATCCATCAGCTCAAAGTCTATACACTCTCGGACCCAGTCTGTACAGCCCGTGTGCTCCATGCATTCAAAGTCTATACATTCCAATCTTTACCTACGTTCACTGGTTTAGCAAACACACAAGTCTATACATTGGTTGCATAGCTTGCCATGCATAGCCAGTGCATTCCTCATTTGCTACAAACTCAAAGTATGTACATCGTCTGCTAGCACACACGTAGAATCTGTACATTGTCCATTTGCTGCAACTCAAGGTCTATACATTCCTATCTTTACCTACGTTCACTGGTTTAGCAAACATACAAGTCTATACATTGGTTGCATAGCTTGCCATGCATAGCCGGTGCATTCCTCATTTGCTACAAACTCAAAGTATGTACATCGTCTGCTAGCACACACGCAGAGTCGTTGCATAGCTTGCCATGCATAGCCGGTGCATTCCTCATTTGCTACAAACTCAAAGTCTGTACATCGTCTGCTAGCACACACGCAGAGTCTGTACATTATCCATTTGCTACAACTCAAAGTCTATACATTCCTATCTTTACCTACGTTCACTGGTTTAGCAAACACACAGGTCTATACATTGGTTGCATAGCTTGCCATGCATAGCCGGTGCATTCCTCATTTGCTACAAACTCAAAGTCTGTACATCGTCTGCTAGCACACACGCAGAGTCTGTACATTGCCCATTTGCTGCAACTCAAAGTCTATACATCGTCTGCTAGCACACACGCAGAGTCTGTACATTGTCCATTTGCTGCAACTCAAAGTCTATATATACATTGGCTGGTTGCTGCAACACAAAGTCTGTACATTGGCTGGTTGCATGCATACACAAAGTCTGCACATTCTCTGTTGATAAGTCGGTAAATCATTACTCAAAGTCTGTACATTGTTGTCACAAGCACATTAAGTCCATACATTCGTTCATGGCATGTCTGAGCATCCATTTCCAATATACATACCTTACTATCTGCATTTGTGCAATCCTTTAGGCAAAGTCTATACATTGCTTGTTGTTGTGTTCGTGCATCAATTTACCAAGTCTGTACATTGTGTTGCATATAGGTTTCTATCTCGGTGCAAGTTTTGCTAGCCTATAACGTATAATTAATTGGTACAAAAGGTAAATTGTGGATGATGGGATTTGAACCCTGGTCACTAGGTTGAAAGGCACATCACTTAACCAACTACACTAGGAAGTCACTTGTTAAATGAATAATCTTTACATATGATAACTCCGTGTTCCAACTTCTTACTTAAGCTTCCTCTAGAGTTTATCTAATATATTTTTTTTATTTGGGAAATATTATTAATAAAAATTTATCATTTTTTTTATACGGGGTGCTACAGGGGCACAACATTCTCCCCCTTTTTAAGGATGGCAACACTGTAAGTCATTATGTGGCAGTAATATCCAAGATGGCAAAGTTTATGACATATGCGATATGTGCAGCTCAAGATCCATGATAGTGAAACATGTGAATGCGGATATGTATGCATGGATGATCAAAACATGTGAATGCTATGCATAAACCCCCATCACATATGCAGACTCAAAGCTCACAAGGTTCTCTCCCCCGTGGGCTCTCTCCCGTCCACAATTCACACTCCACCTTTGACAACTCACAAAGGCCGCATAAAGGACAGACAAAGGTATTAGCTCATAAAGGACTCACAACAAGACATTTTCTCCCCCTTTGACAACAGCAAAAAGGAGGGATAAGGTATAGATGGTGGCAAAAGTTCGAGAGACCAAAGCTGAATAGGAGTTGAGAGGAAGCCATTATATGCAGACCTGAAACATGTCTTGAGCAATATACATGGTTCAAAGCTAATGAAATCCGAGATCAACAATAGAGTTCGAAAAGCAACTACATGCATGTGTTAATAGAAATGAACCACAAGTGCATATCATGGCAGTGGTTAACCTTCCCTTGTCTTATACATCCATATTCAACAACTACAAAGGGAATAGCACAAAAATTAGTATTGATGCTAAACAAGCATGACTAGAGCATGGAATTTTATGATGGCAGCATATTTAATTGTTAGTATCTTTTGTATGTGAATGCACCTGACTCATATTTTACGAACAAGCGAGTCTAGTACATGCCTCCTAGCCGTAAGAATACACGTTGTTTAGACGCCAGTATTCCTAGGTATTTGGTAAGACTGACTGTTATGCTTCAGAATGAGCAGAGATAGCAAAGTCACGTCATGACATATCCGATCTCATTTCTTTGATGAGAAGATATATTTCTCAGCAATTATGCCAGTGCTCTGCCTAGAGTCCAATATAATTAAGACAGAGATAACAGGGGCACATCATGACATATCATTTGTCACTTGATTTGATGACATGACATGTTTCTCCATGCAATAATATCATTGCTCTATCAAATTGATTTTCAGGAATTCCAGCTCATCAAGATGTTTAGAAACAATACTTAGCTCTAGAGTATCACCATGATTGTCATGAAGTTTGGAGTTTTCAGATTTCGGGATAGTCATTCAATGCACAACATGCAACCTCTAGTTAAGATCTATTAGAACCACAGAACATAGATGATTTCAAAAGATATATCAGAACTTCAAGGGAATCATTAAATCTGAACCATTTTCATTGGATGAAAAATCATCAGGACATATAATAGAAAGCTCTTACGCCGTAGTTCTGTCGGTCTCATGATCTTAAATCAGACTGTAAGCCAGTGAAGTGCAGATTGCAAGAGGTTAAAAGAATCAACAAAACTCCCCCTAAGGATATGCAATGGATGCACGAAGGAGTTATGTTTGCAAGCAAGTTGAATGACAAATGAGGTTGACCTAGTCACTCATGAAGGTGGCAGAAATGAAATGTATGACCCAACCCATGGTTGTACACTTATTAAATGCAACGGCATGAAGATGAAACAAATGCATGAATGCTGCAAAGAGACAACTCCCCCTTACTATATGGCCTATATGCGACAGTGACGCATGGTACTTGGCGGAGGTGAAACCTCACGCATATTGAGTGCTTCTAGACAAACATAGCCTGCCTTTCCATACATCAACATTTAATATATCATGTCCATGCAAGTATGATGCTACACAAACCATGCAATGCATCGTGAACATGAATTCAACTTTATTATGCATTATGACTACATGCAGTGCTACACCATATGCAAAATGACATAATTACATATAAACAATGCATGGAACACCAATCTGCAAAAATACACACTAAATTGAACAAGATCATCATTTCAATTTTTATTGGCCTGAGGTTGATCCGCGTGCGAGGGCGCAATTATTGAGCTTTCACTTTTACCATCTCCACTCCATTCCTTGGCATATCTGTCATGAAAGAACATCAAGTAGTTTAGTCATATAAGAGTGGTAAAACATCAATGACTTATAGTGTTTAGCCATTATCAAAATCAAGAATATCAAATAACTCAAATGACCACAAGATGATGTCGAATGATCCAAGTGACCACAAGATGACTCAAATGACCACAGGGGCACAATAGGGACCACGATGGCCTCCCTACGTCCACCCCTCACCGAACTCGGTGAGGCTTCACTACACGCTATGAACCGTAGCAGAACGGGGACGAACCCCAACCACACACATGCTACTTCCGCAGTAATATCCACACGGGGACAAGCCCCAAAATGCTGCCACCGCAGCACACACACACACAACGTTGGGGAACACACCCCGGACACTAAAATCACACTGAGACGGAGCTCCGTCCACACACACAGTAATATATCGAGTTTAACAAACACAAAGGATATATAATGATCACGGAGGATATTGATCTATGATCAAATAAAGAGAGTAGGAATGAATGACTAGAAAATCTTCCTCAAATCTGCCATGAAACCCATAGATAGGATAGATGGGTGCGCTGGACATTTTTGTTCACGAAGTGGAAGCCGACCGAAAGCGTAGGAGCCGCCCTGGTAGAATATATGGCAGTGGCGTTCAAGCATGTTCCGATCTACAAAAAGAGTCTTGTTGATGGCGTCCTCCTTGTCTTCCTCTTCCTTCAAGGTGCGCAGCACCTCCTCCTTGTTCACAGAGCCCCTTGCAAAAAGATGGAACGTATTAGCTCTCCTCTATTCCAAGAAATAAAAATCGCAACACTTATATGTCACCATTGTAAGACATGCAAAAGATCAAGACAAGATCTCACTGACATCCATATGTAAAATAGAACATGACAAACATCTCAGATAATCAAGGGACAGATATAGAGATTTTTCCCCTTTTTGCAAACTCCTTATATCTCCAAGTTGATGTGAACAGTTGCTTGCGATGTTGACGTCTTCAGATTTTTTGCTTCATTCCACTTGCAACTCTCTTCATCAACGAGCTCCAAATCTCGACGGAAGTAGATCAGATTTAGCGTGAAAGTCCTCTCTAGCTCCTTTCTCTCTCACCTGCACAAAGAAGAGCAGTATTAGCCGCTGGAGATATGTTCTACGAATGGAGATGGAAGCTTCTATATACTCAAGGCAAAGAAGCATAAAAGACTTAAAACCCCATGCCAAAACCCTCTCAAACCCTCACCCAAACAAGGGTAGAAACCCTAGGGGTAATGCGGTAAAAGGGCAAGCCAATCGGACCATGTAATGGGGATTTCGCAACCTGATCCGGAATCCCGATCTGGATGCACCAGAGAAAGTGTCGACTCTTGGAGTCGACACTTTTCTCATCTCGTTCTGTCCTGAGAACAAAATCAGGACCCACAGTGAAAGTGTCGACTCTTGGAGTCGACACTTTTCACAAGAGGTTCTGTTTTGCATAAAACAGAACAATCTACCTGAGAGTGTCGACTCCTAGAGTCGACACTTTCTGGTGAGTGTTCTGTCTGCGTTCAAAGCTGACCATAGGACATCAAGAGTCGACTCCAGGAGTCGACTGGAGTCGACTCTTGCAGAGTAAAACCAGAAAAACACTTAATGCAGTGAATTGAACCCCAAAAACATGATATATGAATTAAACCAAATCTCCCACATTGAAATGTATTCAAAATTGAATTCTTACCATGATCTCAAAGATTTGTGGGCATATTTACACCTGCACTATCAAGCAATTCAAATTCATGAGAATTAAGACAAATCAATTCAAGAAACCATTTGCAATGAGGTACTTAAAACCACACTTGAATTCAACGTTCAGTCTTATGATTCCAAGTTCAGTCCTAACATTAGCAGTTCAACCCAATGCAATCCAATGCATACCACTAGCATGCATGAAAGCCTATTCACTAGCTTGGAAGAACATGAACCTGCACATTTGAACCACAAAAACATGTTGTTACACATTTAGGAGTTTGAAGAGACCAGACAATAAAATTAAATGACCTACATTAAAACAAAGTATTGCCTCACTCAAAACTGCATTCCATTAAGATTGTTATGAAGACATTAACCCATTTTGAAAGCGTCAAACCAATCATGAAAACACCATGTGCACGATTGTAAAACACCCAAGACAGGGTCGGTGCACAATTGAGCAAGGTCGGTGCATATAGTGTAAAGCCTATAGTTAAGGTCGGTGAAAATATCAACCAGGTCGGTGCAGTGATCAACCAGGTTGGTGCAGTGATCAAGCATACCAAGGAGTGTCGACACTGAGTGTCAACACTTACTTCCCACTTACTGAGAACGACAAAGGTATACATGGAATTAAACCCAATGAACTTTATACATGATTCAGCTCAATTAAGCCATATTAAAATCCATTTAATCATCAATTTACCATGGAATCAAATGTAATGTGGGCAATTTGTTCCTGCACTTTCCAGAAATACAAATCCATGAGAATCTTACAGAAATGCAACTGAATACCCAATTCAATTCATCATTAAAGAATTAATCATTTAAGAAACATGCTTTATCAAGCCAGTGTAAAACCAATGAACACCAATCATTCAAGACCATTGAAAATCTCATGCAAAGATAGGTAAAAGACCATTCTCAATATCAGCGAATCATAACCTATGACCCATTACTAAAAGGCCAGCTGAACATACCTCAGTGGAAAGCACACCTAAGGAACATGATATTACCATTAAGAGACTAGCTGAACAACAAGGTGAAAACCAAGGCTCAAAGAGCCAGAGGGCCATTTGATCCTGCTCAAGGGCATTTCAACCCTGCAAGCCAGAATATCGACATGTGAGCTCATTTCCTCAAGACATTTTCCACAAGACTTACACAGATTATTTTCACTTTAAAACATACGTAAAACACACAATATACTAGAATCATCAAAACCATTGTAAAAGACAAAGAGGGGGCGCACTAAACCCAACAACCAAGATCATTATATTACTCTTTTAAAGTTTCATTCAATTACTATTTTAATACGTGCCTGTTTGATTTTACGCAATTTACAGATTTCCAGGAACTGTGAGGGTCTGGGTCGACCAATCCAGCTGATTGGGTCCACCTAGCCTACTGGGATGAGGGTCTGGGTCGACCCAACCCTCTGATAGGGTCGACCCATCCCCCTTGTATGGGGTGGATGCGTCGACCCATTCAATTGAATGAGTCAATGCAGTCCCCCGACTGGGTGTTCTGCCTTATTTTTCCATAACTCTGAAAATAAGATATTTTGGAGGACCATTTGAATTCAAAAAAATCTTTAAAAATAGGAAATGCTAGAGGATTAAGTTGGTGATCTACTGTAAAAATTTTATGGTCAGAAAAATTATGCACTCTTAGTTATGATTTATTTTTCACACAGGTGTAGTTTAAAATATAACCCTGTTTCTGAATTCCAACAACCATGAAAAAGTGGATTTTGATAGGCCATCCTAATTCAGAAAAATCTAAAAAATTAGGAAATGATAGATGACTAAGTAGGTAACTTACTGAAAATAATTTCATGGTCAGGAAAATTTTGTACTCATAGTTATGACTTGTTTTCCATGCATGTGTAGTTTAAAAATAAATATGTTTCTAAATTCCAGCAACCATGAAAAAGTGAGTTTTGAGAGGCCAATCTAATTTAGAAAAATCTAAAAAAATTGAGAAATGATAATGAACCAAGTTCGTAACTTCCTGTAAAAATTTTGTGTTCATTAAAATTCTGTGCTTACAATTATGAACTGTTTTACAAGCATATGTAGCTTAGATATAAGCCTATTTTTTATTTTCAGAAATCTGAACCTATTGTATTCCTAAAATCTTCAGAAAGGAAAAAAATTAAGTTATTTTATAGGCTATATGGACACTGCTGTCATAGAAGGGCGTGGAGCCAAACTATAGAAATATCCCTCTGGGGAGGCTCAATCTATTCTGACCCCGAGGGCACGAGGTGAAATCCTTGAGGTGGACAAGTTCTATTGGTTTAGGTGGGAAGGATTTTCCCCGGTTCTGCGCAGTTAACCAAGACTCGTCTCCATTGCCTAGGGGATTGAGTATCTATCAATATTGACCTTCTAATGGCGGTTTGGGCACTGTGTCTAAGCCATATATATCATCTGAAATTCTATCTCTGAATCTGAAACCTTTGAAGACATATGACTTCTGAAAATTCTGAAATTCTGTTCTAAAATCTATTTAATCATATGCAAATTTGGGAAATTCTATTTCTGTATCTGAAATTCTGCAAAGACATATGACTTCTGAAAGTGTGAAATTGTGAAATTCTGTTTTTGAAATATGTGCAGTCATATGCAATTCTGAGAAGTTATGTTTTCTAAAAATCTGAATGGGTATATGAGTTTTTGAAAAATTGAAGTATAGTCATATAAAGAGTTGTTTACTGCTGCAAAACCTATTTTCTCATACCCGATAACCTGATTTTAGGTTTTAGTATCTTTTGTTGATTAACCCTCGAAGTATGTTAGATGTGGATGAAAGGGAATGATTTGATTTTAGTAACTTACAGAGTCTATTCCTAGACTCATACTTGCTAACCATTTTCAGGTGATTCCCTCGGTGAGGACGAGGAGTTAATGCGTAGTGAATCCGATCGAGAAAATTTGGTGTTGTCTTTAGAGATTTTTATTTTCCATTTGAGGTGATTTGTTGTTAGACCATTTAAAAATTTGTAATAATGGACTATTATAAGTAACTTTCTGCTTATCAGTTTTGGACTATTATGATTTTGAGAATGTGATTTAACTGATCGGAATGAGATTAATCTTCCGCTGATCTTGTATTCGCTTTATTTATGTAATTCATCAACTAATTCTGTTTCTATTGGATTTTTCCCACTGTGGCATCCCTCCTAAATCCGATGAGAGTTGGAAACTGGACCGGATGTTAGGGCGGGGCGCTACAGTCACCGCCACCACGATCCCGTACCTACGGTAGGCGTCACCAACACTACTCCTGCTCAACGAGGGCAACGTCATAGCCGCAAGGGCATAAAGCCTACAGTGGCATCATCCCGCTCCGGCAAGACTATACTCGTCGGAGATCTTTACATCCGGCTCGAAGGAGGCGAGCCGATTCTACCTTAGGACCGCAACGTCTCGACTATTTCGACCTCCAACTGCTTGAGCTCCTTCGGCAAGTCTGAGAGGATAGAGCAAAAATGAAGAAGTCCACCGTATCGGCGGCAAGGCAGGGTCCAGTGCAACGACCCAATTTATATGCTCCCCAAACAAGGTCAGGGGGCAACCCAATTGAGGAGAGCCAGCTCTGACTAAAGAAAATATGGGTCACCAAGGAGGAGGCACGAATTATAAAGCGAGCAAGGGCGGAAGCGCCTTTCAGCATGTCGGATCTTCAACGGATGCGGAGTCCGACAACCACTGAAGCCTCGACCTCTTTGAGGTCCATAACCCAGCCCCTACGAGGGTTGAAGCATAGGGGAGCCGGTAAGAAGGCCCGGCCGACCTCTCCGTGGGTCAGTTCAACACACACGGATGAGGATTGCTCTGCCCAGGTCTCCACATCCCTAGAATCTATTTTTGAAAGACAGGGGATGGCACCCAAGCCTAGCAGGCAACTGCCCAGGAAAAAGCGGGTGGTTCAGGTGACCAATGACTCCGTCAAAGTGCTCACCTGCTATACTACCTCCACCGATAAGTAGCCGGAGGACACTTTGGGGGAGCTAAACCAACCCTTTAAGTATCTGAGGAGGTCAAGGCCCGTCTCCTGGGTTCCCTCACAAGTGTAGCCGATGTCGGCTACTGGAACATCTCAGCCCGAGCCGGTGCGGCAAGAAGAACACCAAGAGGATATCCATAGTGTTGATCGGGACAACAACCCCACGCACGAGGAAGATCTTGGAGAGAGGCACAGACCCTCACGTTGGAAGAGCTCTGACGTGAACCAAGAACTGAAGAGCCTCTTGTAATTGCTTTTGCGTGAAAAGGAGGTTCATGTCCGGCCTCAAGCGGCACCCACTGGGATGGAAAAACAGCCTTGTCCCGTTCCTATTCCAGCCATGGCCAATGTCTCCATTACTGCTGCAAAATTACCATTGGCGGTGGAGTTTGAAATCCCACTGCGTGAAGGCAACATACGGTCCTCCGCCACTCCTGCTGCGGAAAGCCTCATGGCACAAAGGCAGATGATCGAGCGGATCATGGAGGCAAAGTTCGCTCAACATGGTGAGGGTGTGGCCATCGTTGATTTGTACAGCGTGCCCTATCCCCTCCACCATCAATTCGAGAAACTTCAGCATGATTGCCCGAAAGCCCCAAAACTCCATAAGTTCAATGGGCAGGGTTCACAACATGAGCACCTGGCATATTACATGACGGCCATGGGTGAATTGGCGCTGGAAGAGACATACTTGTTGCGGTACTTTGCCACGTCTTTGACTGGCACCGCCTTCAAGAGGTACTCCGGGCTAAAGCCCAATTCAGTGCCTGATTGGGTTGATATGCAAAAGAAGTTCGTCGACCGTTTCCAGACGATCGAGCGCAAAGTCTAATTGGCGGAACTCTGTGCCCTCCGCCGGAAGAAATGTGAGACCGTGCTGGACTTCATCAAGTAATGGAGGGACGTCAGCATGCGCTACGATAATCCTCTGGCACCCAAAGATGCGATCACCATCCGCCGTCGGCGCTTGTCGGCATAAGTCAGTGAAAAACTTCTAGGCTCAAATATCAGAAGCTTTGACCAGCTAAATACTGTGGTGGCGGAGATTGAAATGTTCTTCGTTGATCACCCAGCACAAGCTTCTGCCAAGGGTAAATCCTCCAAAGACCGCTTGGCCAGTGGCAATGAGGTGAATGCTGTCGACTTCTCCCCGATGAATGGAGACAAGGGGGAAGGAAAATCCAAAGGCAATGGCAAAAAGTCCGACGCCAAGGCGAGTGCTTCTCTCCTAGCAGAGTGCATGAAGATGTCTTATTCCTTCAAGAAAGAGCATACCAAGATGCTCTTTGACCTGTGCATGAAGGAAAAGCTCATCACCCTATCGGATCCACGGAAGCCCTCAGAGGTGGACAAAACAGATGATCCTACCTATTTTGTGTATCACCGAAGGTTGGGTCACACCATCAGGGATTGCTATGTTTTCAAGAACATAGCAGAAGAACTCATTTAAAAGGGCTTGGTAAATATGTTGGGCCATGTAGTCGACCCACCACAGCCTCATGCTTGGAGTCGATCAAATCGGTCGGCTAATGTGGTATACATGGTGGCGATGGCGTCGAGCTCCAATGCCTCCGAGGCCGGGCCTTCAAATCAACAGCCCAACGACTGTTGCAGAGCCGCTCCCCCTTCGCTCCCAGAGTGTATGACATTGTGAAGGACTATTCGGAAGATCCGAGGGGAGATCCGGCAATTACAACTGGAACAGAGGTGTCTGCTACAGTTCTTGGAGAGCATTGATGAGAAGTTGGCCACTTTCCCCTTTGGCCCATTTGCCAGGGGGTAAGCTCCAGCCCATATACGGGAGGCAGGTGTACCACCTATTGGCCGGGCCCCACTCAGGGTTTGGCTCTCCGAGGAATCCTCAGATTCATCTGAAAGCGAGGAGGATTCACCTAAAGGCGAGCAGCTAGAGAAGTTATACTCATTCCCTAGCGAGAAGACCCTGAACATCTTCTTCGTGTGCCAGCGGGCGGGACTGATCAGCCCATCACCCATTGAGCAGGCACCAGGTGCCGTATTTCATCAGGGATATTGCCCATACCATGAGGTGATAGGCCATATCATCCATAACTACCAACCGTTCAAGGACCTCGCCGAGAACTTAATCAGGCAAGGGAAGGTCAATAAGGGTGAATTCTTGGTCGATTCACCGCAACCACATGTGCAGGAGAGCTTTCATTTCTCTGTCAATGTCATAAATGCTTCAGCGGCTTATCAACTCCCAGAGCTGCAGGAGGAGGGAGTCAGTTCCCAGGGAGTCAGTTCCCAGCCATCGAAATTCACACTGTGGTACCCAGGGTGGCGACCCTCTCATCAGTGTTCTTTCCCTAAGGAGGACACTGAGAAGATCTTTGACAAGCTTCTAGAAGATTGTCGGGTGATGACGCATGATCCGCCGTCCTACTACAATGAGACGGCCAAGAGTCATCCCCGCTACTGCAAATACCATGCCAGGGTGTCTCATCCTACCCGGCAATGCCCGAAAGTCCAAGAGTGCATTGAAGTCCTCATCCAGAGAGGGGAGATCGACCCGCAAGGGAACTCTATGGTGAGGCGACGTCTTAAAGAGGCCGCTAAGAAGATTCTCCGACAGGCACGACAAGCGCACGTCAAGCCACAAGAGGCCAAGCCCACCTCTTAGCCAGTCCAACCGGGCAAGTCTATAGGCAGCGACACATCTCAACCAAACCCCAAAGGCAAGGCTAGGTGCAAAGGGCCTAAGGTCCAGAGCCCAAGAAGCCAAGCCACGGGAGAAGGTTCCAAATCCCTCCCCAGGCCGAGCCAACCTGATATCATTATAAGGGGAAACCCTCTACCAGACGATAAAGGCAAGGCTAAGGTAAGGGAACCAGAAGCAAAGCCTCGTGTCAAGCTAATGAGGTCGTTAGTTGTAGAAAGACCTCAACAGCTCGAACCGACGAAGGCGCCAATCAAAGCAAAATCGGTGGAGTTGCAAAGCTTCTAAGGGCCCCACTATGGACTGGTAGAGTTCCAGGAGCTACCGCCTTAGATAATTACTCAGGTGATCAATGCCACCTTCTAGGTGAAGCCGAAGGTGGCCAACTGGACTAAGGTCACCCCCAGGAAGAGCCGCGACACTAAGGCTCCTAAGGAGCCGCCCCAGAGCAAAAAGTAAAATTCTAAGGGCAAACCAGTCCCACCTTCAAAGCAAAGTCCACTTTCTTCTTAAGAGGCGGCACGCCAAAAAAAGCAAGAGAAGAACCACAGGAAGAATTTGAAGAGGAGGCTGAAGAAGCAAGCTGAGCAAGTAGCGGCTATGGAGGCCCCTAAGGAGCCGACTCCTCTACAGCGGCTACAAAAGCTCATAGATGAGCTAGAGGAGTACATTCCCCGTCATCCCACCAGGGTCGTCACTCTAGAAAAATACATTCCCTGGGACAAGCTTGGGCATAAAGCCCGCCTTCTTCAGTGGCTCCGGAGATTGTTCACCATCTTGAAGAGGGTGAGGACTTTCCGATCCCGGAGGAGCTCTCCTTATTCTACAAAGATGAAGAACTCACCTTCGAGATGCTCGAGGAAATGCTGCAAGAGCTCTCCTGCAACATAGTGGCGATCCCGCCGCCCAACAACATAAATGCACCTTCGGCTGACCACACCGGAGGCAAGGCTCCCATGGCGACATCAACGTCGCTCGGCGAGAAATAGCAAGGGTCGTGGCTGGGGATGAGGACGTAGGTGTGAAGGTCCCTTAACTCTTGACCGGGTCATAATATTTAGAGGGGAGAAGTCGGGTCCAGTCTCGGAAACCCAAGTTTGGGGAATCCCTTTTATCCTCAGCCCCTTAGAGGGTTCGAGCTTCGTCTTTGTGGCTAAATCAGGTGGCGTCCCATTTATAATCGCCTCTTCTGATGAAGAAGAAGAACCAGCTAAGCTGCCGATGCACGAGGAGGCATTAGACAAGGCTGGCCCCTCTGACAGGGTCGAGCCTACAAGTGAGGCAGGTCCTTCTAATGAGGGCCAACATGATGAGCCTTTGTCACCTCCGGAGGAGTCTCTGACACTGTTGTTCCAAGAAAATACGGAGGGCCATAATGGGGAGGAGCGCCCTTTTAAACGAGAGAAGCCTCGTCAGGCACCGAAGACTCTGGCGAAAATCATCCCGCCATTTGACAAGACCCGTGCTCGGGCAGACCGTAAAATTATTCATCATATGAAGTGGTTCCCAACGAATGTCACCATTTGGGAAGCCATCGCCTGGAGCAAGGATCTCAGGGAAGCTCTTGTCAAGATACTTCAAGACCCGGAGTCCTATGAAGCCCATGTTGCAGAGCTGCAAGCCCAGACATATGAGTCGTTTGCAGCCAACATCTCCTTCACGGACAAAGACATGTTGTTGTCCTCTCCGTGCCTCAATTGTAGCACCCCGAGAAATAATTAAATAACATAAAGGGTAATAACTGAAAAAATAGTTATTTTTAATTGAAAATTCCTTTAAATAAAATTTCAACTAATTTATAAAAATCTAAAAATTCATAATCACGTAGAGGACTAAAATTTTAGAAGAATTGTGTTCTTGGTCAAACCCTAAATAAACTTTTAACCAAGCCGAATTGATGGAATTAGGGTTAAAATCGAGTTTAATTTAATCTAATCTTAGACCGTCCAATTCAAGCTTAAATCTCGATCTATTAAGCTCAGATTGGACACATTTGAACGGCCTAGATGTATTGCACGTTTCCCCTCTAGTAGCCCGTTGAAACCCTAACCCTAGGAGGCTAATTTAGAGAGTGTTAGCGGCGCGACTTGGTCAATCCACGATTCCCACGTGCGACGAATAGTGGGACTCTATCTAGCCCTCTCGTTCGCTCCCAGTTCGATTTACCACTTTAAAGCCAACCCTTACCTGACCTAGTAACCCCTTTTTGTTGTGACGGCCGGCGAGGAGTTCGCTTGAGGGAGAATTCCAACGTGTTCTTGGAGGGTTTTCTTATCACGACCGACGACCATCATCCCCTTTCTTCCTTGATTAAGGTAGGTTCTAGTAGACCCAAGCTCAAGTAAAATATACCTTTGGATTCGTCTTCGAGTCCTCGTTCTTTTGATAGAAAAAGCCCCAAATTTTATTCTGTATAGCCTTCGTATTGCTAGCTTTAGTCGGAGCATGTCAATTTGGGCATCGATCATGTTACCCCCTTTCTATCTCGATTGAATGTTAGGTTAGCAGGCTTTAAAACTTAATTAATCATGCTATATTGTGCGTTTCGTTGTCCTCTTTCTAGTGATAGCTTTTTGCCCAATTTTTATGCACCATACCGAGTGAATTTAGTGTTGCAATCGAGGTCTATCGGAGTTCGCCGGAGGCCGGACATCGCATTCCTTATGCGGTCATAACATAAACCGCTTATGACCCTAGCGGCCCCGCGATAGACCATTTTTTCCTTTGCATGTTTGAATCTCTTTAGGTCTAAACGACCCCTCGATAGACTGCAAGGTCTATGGTTACGGCCTGACCCTGACCGTTTCTAAACCCCAGCGGCCATGTAAGCGACCGTTTCTACATACTGTTTTAGTTACGTTTTCCTTATTTCATCTTGTTTAGATATCATGAGTAGGGTAGAAACTCACTAATTAAATGGTGCATATGGGTAATACTGATAATTTCAAACTATGATCATGGCTGTCTATATCCTTTTTATCCCCCTTTGCATCCAATTGCATCATCTTGATTATTCCTCGAATTCTAAATAAATGGCTTAAATTGGAAATTATTATCCTTTGATTAATTGTTAGGATTGTTTGACAGTCACTCCACCCCGGTGGTGTTGACTGACCGCTACACATTCATTTTTTGATGGTTAATTAGCCTAAATTCTTGTAATAGTTGGGACTATCCGCTGGATATTCCTTCCGTCGGACTAGGACCTCTATTATGAGACCTCCGTAAGCCCCCACGGGCCTGGGATTCCCACTAGGATGCCGGGCGGGTTGTACCCACAAAGCCTGAACCTTTCAACTCGTTCGAATCGCTTGTTTTTGCCCTAGTCCAGAGTCGGGACTGTTCGATTTATTGCGGCCCTTCTGAGACCGTTTCTGTTAGTATGCCATCCAGTCATGACCGCTAGACTGTTTAAACGGCCCTCCTGTGACCACATTCAACTGGCTGTGCGTCGACCTCCCTTGGGTGCGTCGACCTTAGTCCTCTGGACTCAGTGCTGTATGCGGTCGTTAGTAGACTGTTTACCTCTTCAAGCGCCCCCTTGGTGACCGTATTTATCTAGCTATGCCAAGACTTGTGTGTCGACCTTCTTGACATGTGCGTCGACCTTAGTTTGGAAGCGGCCTAGCTAGGACCGTCCAGTCCTGATTGCAGCCCATATTGGACCATTTCTACTCTTTCACTCTGGGCTTGGACCCTTTGGCCCAGCTAGCCTTTTGCGGTATAGCCTAGACCGTTTTCTCGTCTAGGCGGCCTGATCATGACTGCATCTATCCAGAACTTGTTTTCATGTGTTTCATGCTTGTTTTATACTCCTAAATCTCTTGACTTCTCAGTCAATCATTGAAATACCACTTGATCTTATTTGGAAAGTTACATAGCTTAACCTTAGAATTCTGGCCGATTCCAAATGAATGTCTAAGATGGTTACTTGGGATCTTGGATCCACCAAATCAATGCCAACGCATCATAAGGGCCCGGTCTGGTCCTGGGAGGAGCGCCTGAAAAGTACTAGTGCCCCGGGGAGTTGTAATGACATGGTGAGGCATTGCACCGATTGCATGACTAGTGTGATATCTATGACATTCGTTCATTCTGATATTATTGGAATTCCTACGTGGTATTAATTCTACTAGACTTGCTTGTTTACTTGCTTGATCAGCCAAGTGCATGGAAATGATATATCTCAGTTCTATTTTATTCTCATTCCATTCCTACTTATGTTAGTTGTTTATCGCCATTTATTTTATTCACATGACATTAAATTAAATTGTTAATTACTTAAAACCTGTCTGCTATTATCTACTGAGCGTTCGCTCACCCAATTTCCCCCCCATTTCAGATAGCTCCGATGAGGATACACAAACAGACGGGGATGGGCAGGAGTGAAGACCAGAGAGGACCTGATAGTCGTGAATCAAGAGTTGTCTTAGTGGTTTTGTTGAGTTTTTTAAAGTCCTTGTTTAGTCCAGTCACTGAGAGTGACCACTCAGAGTTGTAATTTTCTTGATTTTCTTCTCTTCGAGTCGTGAGGTTGGATATCAAGATGTTGTTGGATATTGATGGAGGTTGTTGGACAAATTATTTTGATTGTTGAATTAAATTGGTATTTTGGAGCTATTCGTTCCCTTGCAATTATATTCTTTTCAATTTCGCTAATTGCTCTGTTTTATTATGAATGTATAACTGCTGCGTTCCGATATTCCGCGTCGGGGCGTGACAATTTTATGGTATCGGAGCCTAAGTTTTTTAAAGTCCCTAGGTTTCTAAGTGGTGTTGTAGAACCCGTGACTTTGGTAAAGTCTCATAATCCAACCCGGTGAGATTGGGTAGAAACTTGGGTTGAGTTAATTAATAAACTCTTAAAGATGTCCGCTTGGCTGTTCTAATTAATCTTTCGACGTGTAGGAATATATTTCAATGGCAGCTGAGCGTGCGCAATGGAGGGATATGCAACGCACGGTTTAGGGCTTGACTCAAGCTCTCCAGCAAGTGGCGCAAGGTGGAGCGGCTCACCATGGAGCTGGTGATCTTCACAGAAATTTTCGTGGGTTGAATCCCCCACGTTTTGGTGGTTCAGTGGACCCCGATGAAGCCGAGAACTGGCTGAAAGAGATGGAGTGAATCTTAAGAGTGATGCAGTGCAGTGACCAGGACCAAGTCCTTTTAGTGACTTTCCAGCTAGAACGCGATGCTCGTGCATGGTGGGAAGCAGTTGAAGCTACGCGCGCTGATAGGCGTACGTCGTGGGATGAATTTAAGGAGCATTTCAACAGTAAATATTTCTCGGGTCGAGTACAAGAAAAGAAGGCGGTGGAGTTCACTTCGCTGAAACAGAGAAACTTATTCATTGCTGAGTATGATGCGTAGTTCGCCAGATTATCTCGTTATGCTGCACACTTGGTATCCACTGAGAAGATGAAGGCCAAGCGATTTCTGAATGGATTGAAGCTCCATTACATTAACTAGTTGGCACCTTTGGAGATTTAGACTTATACAGAGATGGTTAGAAAGGCTCAAGTTCTCGAAGATACCATAGAGATGACTAAGGGGATCTGAGGAAGGCACACCAAGGAAGAACAGACCACTAGTTCTGGGAGTTTCAAACCCAGCAATGGCAAGAAGAGGCCCACTGGCGGGTCTAGTTCGTGGAAAGATAAGAAGTCGAGAAGTGGTGATAAGAAGTCAGGTCCAGTTGCATCATCTAAGGCCCTTTGCAAGTATTGTGATCGTCCAGGTCACAAGATGGAGGAGTGCTGGTGCAAGCTAGGTGCCTTTTTACGTTGTGGGAGCAGGGACCACCGTATCCCTGAGTGTCCTCTTCTATCAGATCAAGCTACACCGAACAAGTCGCAAGGAGGCCAGAAGCGATAGGGCAAGCTCCAAGCCCTACAAGAGACCGAGACAGAAGCCACCGAGGAGGGTGGATTGGTTGAAGGTACACTTAGTGTTTTTGACAAGCCATCATTTGTTCTCTTTGATACCGGTGCAACACATTCTTTTATTTCTGAAAATTTTGCTAAGTCTTTATCTGTGAAACCGGTATTGATGAATTCTCAACTGGAAATATCAACCCCTATTGGTTCGGGTTCTACAATTAAGTATTATTATCCCACTAGTAAGGTCGTGATTGGTGATCAGATTATGCCAGTTGATTTGGTCTGTATGAAGATAAAGGATTACGATGTAATCCTAAGAGCAGATTAGTTAGCTAGATATGAGACTAGCGTCCATTGTAAGTCTAGCACCGTGTCTTTTTCTGGGCACCCCAAGCTTTCTTTTATCAGGGTTAGGCATTATAAGTATGTGCCACTCATATCAGCACTTCGGGCTGAGAAGTTATTAAGGAAAGGATGTCAGGCATTTTTGCCGTTGGTTTCTTTGACCAACAAGAAGGAGTTGATATTGAAGGACATTCTGATTGTCCTAAAAATTTGCCAGGACTTCCACCTGAGAGAGAGATAGTCTTCTCCATTGATCTAGTCCCTGGCGCGACTCCAGTTTCTAAAGCTCCGTATCGTATGTCTCCTGCGGAGTTAAGATAATTGAAAGAGCAATTAATGGAGTTGCTAGAGAAGGGGTTTATTCATCTGAGTACATCCCCGTGGGGAGTCCCAGTGTTGTTTGTAAAAAAGAAGGATGGCTCTCTAAGGCTGTGTATTGATTACCGCCAGCTTAACTAGTTTACTGTCAAGAATAAGTACCCGTTGTCGAGAATAGATGAGTTGTTCGATCAGATAGCGGGAGCATAATATTTTTCCAAGATTGATTTGCGATCGGTGTAATACCCTCAAATATAGCTAAGTTGTACTCTATATCACCGAGGCGCCTTTTCAAGTATCGGCTCAGTTCTTGGAAAGAACTCTAAAGTTAAGCGTGCTTAATGGGGAGTAGTACTGGGATGGGTGACCTACCCGGGAAGTCCCTCATTCTGGAGTCGATCACTGTTAAAAAGGGATAAAACCGTGAGGCCGGTAGGCCAAAGCGGACAATACCTCGACGGTATAGAGTACGGGGCGTGACAATCGGGGTATCACCAGTTGCGGATCAAGGATGAAGATATTTTTAAAACGGCATTCCGTAGCAGGTACGGGCATTTCGAGTTTGTCGTAATGCCTTTTGGTCTAACGAATGCCCCTGCAGCTTTTATGCAACTAATGAACATTATTTTTCGCCCCTACTTAGATCAGTGGGTCGTGGTTTTCATTGATGATATTTTGATATACTCCAAGAGTAAGGAGGAGCATGCAGAACACTTGAAGATGGCGTTGTAGATATTGAAGGACCATCAGCTGTACGCCAAGTTTAGTATGTGTGAATTTTGGTTGCAAGAAGTTTCTTTTCTGGGGCACATTATTTCTAAAGAAGGAATCTCTGTAGATCCCTCTAAGGTTGAGGTAGTGAGAAACTGGGATAGGCCTGCAAATGTAACTGAAGTGAGAAGCTTTCTAGGGCTAGCATGTTACTACTAGAGATTTATTAAGGATTTCTCCAAGATTGCGGTACCTTTAACTAGATTGACTCGCAAGGAGAATCGGTTTGAATGGTCGAAAGACTATGAGCGAAGTTTTCAGACCTTGAAAGAACTTCTGACCACTGCCCCTGTTTTGGCCTTGCCTTCAGGAGAAGGAGGGTTTGAAGTTTACACTGATGCCTCGGGCATTGGCCTGGGTTGTGTGCTGATATAGCAGGGAAAAGTGATAGCCTATTCTTCCAGACAGCTGAGGAAGTATGAAGAGAATTATCCTATCCATGATTTGGAACTTGCTACTGTGGTGTTTTCCTTGAAGATTTAGAGGCACTACTTGTATGGAGAGACTTTTATGATATTCTCTGATCACAAGAGCTTGAAGTATCTATTTTCTCAAAAGGAGCTTAATATGAGGCAGGGAAGGTAGCTCGAGTATTTGAAGGATTTTGACTTCTCTATAGAGTATCACCCTGGGAAAGGTAATGTAGTGGCTGATGCTTTGAGCCGCAAGCTGATAAAGAAGTTGTCTAGTCTCATGTTGCAAGAGTGAAAATTGCTGGAGCAGTTAGCCAGTTTAGACCTTAATGTTAGTAAGGATCGGGTCATGATTGCTCAGATTCAGATTCGCCCCGAGCTATTGATGGAAATTAAGACCCTGCAAAATAATGATCCAGCATTAGTAGAGATCAAGGGAACTCTAAGCGACAGACCAAATTTTATATTAGCCGATGATGGCAGATTGTTATTCAAGGGAAGGACATGCATCCTTGATATAGCCGAGATAAAGAGCAAGATCCTTGAAGAAGCCCACAGGTCCAAGTATACTATCCATCCTGGAGCCACGAAGATGTACCGAGATTTAAAGAGAACCTTTTGGTGGCCAAATATGAAACGGGACGCGGCAGAGTTTGTAAGAAGATGCCTGGTATGCCAACAAGTGAAGGCCGAGCATTTTAGACCTGTCGAGAAATTAAAATATCTCGATATACCACAGTGGAAGTGGGAGAGCATCGGCATGGATTTCATAATGGGCTTACCAAGAACCCGTGGAGGCTTCGATGCAATATGGGTAATTGTGGATCGATTGACTAAATCTACACATTTCTTATCCATTAAGTCAAACTGGACAGTGGATGCTTTAGCTACCTTGTACATAAAGGAAGTGGTAAGACTCCATGGAGTTCCTGTGAATATTGTGTCAGACAGGGATCCCAGATTTAATTCACATTTTTGGAAAGGATTGCAAGAATCCTTGGGAACCTGGTTAAACTTTAGTACTGCATTTCATCCTCAGACGGATGGCCAGACTGAGAGAACAATCAGATAGTTGAGGATATGTTAAGAGCTTGCACGATTGATTTTGGGGGTAGTTGGCATGAGCATTTGGCTTTAATAGAATTTGCCTACAATAATAGTTATCAGTCTAGTATCCAGATGGCACCGTTCGAAGCTCTTTATGGAAGGAGCTGCCGATCACCTTTGTGCTGGGATGAGGTAGGCGAGAAGCAATGGCTAGGCTCGGATCTCATTTCAGAATCATCCAAGAATATCCAGGTTATCCGGGATCATCTACAAGTTGCACAATCATGATAGAAAAGTTATGCAGATAACAGAAGGAGAGACTTGGAATTTCTAGCAGGCGAGCATGCATTTTTGAAAGTTTCGCCTATGAGAGGAGTTCGAAGGTTTGGCATTCACGGTAAGCTAAGTCCGAGATACATTGGCCCGTTTGTGATTCTGGAGAGAGTTGGGGAAGTTGCCTACAGATTGGCCTTACCACCCCAGTTATCTGGAGTGCATAATGTTTTCCACGTGTCTATGCTGCAGAAGTATGTTTATGACCCCTCGCACATCATTCAACATGTGGATCTAGAGTTGAAAGAAAATTTGACTTATGAGGAGAAACTCATCAAGATTTTGGACAGAAAACTACAGCAACTCAGGAATCGGTCTATACCAATGGTCAAGGTTCAGTGGAGCCGACGTGGGATCGAGGAAGCTACTTGGGACTCTGAAGAGACTATCCAGAAATAACATCCTGAATTATTTTGAGGTCAGTAACCTTGGTTTTTCCCATTTAGTCAGTGCAGTGAATTTGGAGGATCAAATTCCTTAAAGTGGGGGAGGGTGTAGTACCCCGAGAAATAATTAAATAACATAAAGGGTAATAACTGAGAAAATAGTTATTTTTAATTGAAAATCCTTTTAAATAAAATTTCAACTAATTTTTAAAAATCTAGAAAATTCATAATCATGTATAGAACTAAAAGTTTAGAAGAATCATCTTCTCGGTCAAACCCTAAATAAAATTTTAACCAAGCCGAATTGATGGAATTAGGGTTAAAATCGAGTTTAATTTAATCCAATCTTAGATTAGGGATAAAATCTCGATCAATTAAGCTCAGATTAGACCCATTTGAATGGCCTAGATGTATAGCACGTTTCCCCTCTAGTAGCCCATTGAAACCCTAACCCTAGGAGGCTAATTTCGAGAGTGTTGGCGGCGCGACTTGGTCAATCCACGATTCCTGCGCGCGACGAATAGTGGGACTCTATCCGCCCCCCTCGTTCGCTCCGAGTTCGATTTACCACTTTAAAGCAAACCCTTACCTAACCCAGTAACCCCTTTTTGCTGCAGCAGCCGGCGAGGAGTTCGCTTGAGGGAGAATTCTGATGTGTTCTTGGAGGGTTTTCTTATCATGACCGATGACTGTCGTCCCCTTTCTTCCTTGATTAAGGTAGGTTCTAGTAGACCCAACCTCAAGTAAAATATACCTTTGGATTCATCTTTGAGTCCTCTTTCTTTTAATAGTAAAAGCCCCAAATTTTATTCAGTATAGCCTTCGTATTGCTAGCTTTAGTCAAAGCATGTCAATTAGGGCATCGATCATGTTACCCCCTTTCTATCTCGATTGAATGTTAGGTTAGTAGGCTTTAAAACTTAATTAATCATGCTATATTATGCGTTTTGTTGCCCTCTTTCTAGTGATAGCTTTTTGCCCAATTTTTATCTACCATACCGAGTGAATTTAGTGTTGCAATCGAGGTCTATCGGAGTTCGCCGGAGGCCGGACATGGCGTTCCTTATGCGGTCGTAACATAAACCGCTTATGACCCTGGCGGCCCCGCGATAGACCATTTTTTCCATTTGCATGTTTGAATCTCTTTAGGTCTAAATGGCCCCTCGATAGACCGCAAGGTCTGGGGTTACTGCTTGACCTTGACCGTTTCTAAACCCCAGCGGCCATGTAAGCGACCGTTTCTGCATACTGTTTTAGTTACGTTTTTCCTTATTTCATCTTGCTTAGATATCATGAGTAGGGTAGAAACTCACTAATTAAATGGAGCATATGGGTAATACTGATAATTTCCAACTGTGATCATGGCTGTCTATATCCTTTTTATCCCCTGTTGCGCGGGTTTTTATGTCGATTAACCGGGGTGAAGGAAGGGATACAACGGGGAAGGAAAATACGGGAGTTTGATATATCTCGGGTATCCTCTTTGCGGTTGCATGCCTCTCAAGGCGGTACCGGGCACTCTCCTTTCACGGAAAGTCAGAAAGGGTCGAATGGCACGGAAATGTCAAGATAAGAGCTAACCGGACAGGGTGCGGGCATGCTAGTCGATTTCTCAACAATCACTCATGGAACCAAGGTTTGACCGGGGAAGCGCCACCAGGGCGCGGCACGTGGGCTCGGGCGATCGGGCGACACGTGGAGGGAAGGGGTTCCATGGGTGCGATGCGTAGGCGATTGCAGGAATCGTGTACAGGACATCTTTCCCCACCGGCCGCAAGCAACCGGTGTTTATTTACATCGGATTGAATCCGAATACCTTTGTTCCATGCTGAAGAAAAGTATGTATATGTGTCTGAATCCGTGGGTGGAGGGCTGGGGGGCAGTCAGTAGCTAGGGGTGCGTGTTGGACCGAGGGGTGTTTAGTGGGGTTAGGGCGTCAGGCACGGATGCCGAGTGGCGTAGATAGAAGGCTGAAGGCCGGGATGTGGGTGCGAGAGCACTCATCTAATCGGCGGTGTTGTGCTGAGACATATATTTATTTACAAGACAGTCGTAATGGCCAAAGTACAACTGGCGCATGCCACGGGATAATTCCGACACGTGGGTCGGTCCCCGGGTCGATGCGTTATGAATGAACACATATGTGTTTACAGAGAGCTCCTCCCGTGGCGTGGGCCATAGCCGTGGAGCCGAACGGGGGCCTATGACTGGATAACTGAGGAGATACATCGATCCGGTGTCTGGGCGAGGGTCGGTCGCGACTCGGATTGAGCCGTCGGACATGGCCTCGTAACTGCGGGTAAGCATGACATCATGGCACGCGTGTGGTTGCGACCGACGGGCGTGCGAAGGGAAATCTCGGCATGAGAGGACATCCACTCGTATCACGACGTCTCACATATGGTGGGTGTTGACTCGTGTATGACAGCTACATACGGCGTGAAGGGAGTACGAACGACATACCCCCGGCGTAGTGGACCACCGAACAAGTCACCCACACACAATTCTCCTTAGCTCGCTGCTCGGAGCTGCACTCGAAGCCTTGTGATTGCCGGGTGCCGGACGATCTTGTGTATCTCTCTGGATGCCTTGTATTCGATGCCCCACCCCTTGAGCTCCTAAGGAGTATTTATAGGGGAAGCTGGAGGGTCACAAAGGGTTTACGCGGACCAGCAATGGGGGGTGAGCTGGTCCGCGTAAACCCAAGTGAATAGTGTCATTGGGTAACACGGGACTGAGAGAGAGGGGAGAATGAGGTTTATGAGGACCAGCCAGGGGGCCATGGCTGGTCTGCCTAAACCACCAAGGGTTTAGGCGGGCTGGCACTTTTTTTTTTAAGTAAATTTTTTTTTGAATTGAATGGGGGTTTACGCGGACCAGCCAAGGGGTCCTGGCTGGTCCGCCTAAACCCCCCCAGGGGGGTTTAGGCCGGTTCGCAAGGAGAGAGAGGGGGGAGCTGGTCCCCACCCTATAAAATCCCATTTTTGGCCTTTTTCTTCTATAATTTGGCTAAGGAATAAAAGGACAAGTGGGTGAAGGATACGTGGCGGCTTGTGGAGTCTTGTGCGCGTTGACTTGAGGATGAGCCCGTAGTGCTGTCGCTTTGCGCTACTACGTCCGCGTGTCACCTTCTCAGACTGGTATGGCACATGAATCGCATCGTAGGACCGTAATTGGATGAACCGGGGCTGAGCGGGGTCGTGTGACCACCGGGCTGGAGGGAGAGAGAGGCCCCCAGGGAGTTCGCCCTCCTTGGGGTGCGCGACCATGCCCAGGGGCGAACTGGCCCCGGGCTGGCCGTAACCCCGAGGGATGACCCCTGTGGGTCTTCTCGTGTTGCCTGGGCATGTCCTTTGACGGACTTTGACCTTCGGGAGGCTGGCATGGGCCCGTGGGGCCGTTATTCTTTGAGTTGTAGTAGCCGCTCACAAGGTGTTCGGGCAAATGCCTGACATACCCCGGGTTGCCGAATGAGCCGCATAGGTGGCCGACGGGCCTTGGATTTGGGCTAGGGCCAAGGGTAGAATTCCATAGGGGCTAGGAGGAGGCATCTTGGGCCCATGGGCCTTGTCTCGTGATGCGTGTCATGATGTCTGCAGGTTGGCAGGGTAGCCTCGGGTTGGCATGAGAGCTAAGTTCAGTGGCTCGTTGCCACGTGTCTGAGGGTCGGGGGTGGCCCCGACTTGCTTGGGGGGTCGTTGTAGGACCCAATTAGTGAGCTGGAGCCACGGGGTGGCCCGTGGGTTGGTGTAGAAGGGTTGAAACGTGTGCGCCCACAAGGTGTTCGGCAGAATGCCGAACACGCGTGTGTGAGCCGTACGCGTACTATGGGCCTCCAAAGCCTGTGGTTGACTTGCTCGGATCTCCCTTTGACCTTGGAGGGTTGAATGAAGTGTCTCGGAGTAGACCCTTGGCCTTTTCACTGGGTGCCACGTGGCGTGGCCTGTAGTTGGAGTGTCCCCGGGATGGCCCGGGTGGCCAAGTCGGGTACGGGCAAGGCCCGTATGAGAGTGGCTGGGGTTGACCCCGGACAATTGCTTGTGTCACCGTGTGTCACAGCAAGTTGGTTGGGACCCCTGTGGGGACCTGTAGGGTTGTAGAAAGGGCTGGGTAGCCCGTGTCTTTAAGGTGTTTGGGGAAATGCCCGAGCCCTTATTTCTGGGTATTTTGGCTGGGGAATAGTCTGGGTACAGCAAATGCCCCCCACGGGGCGTGCGTCAGAGGCGGGGACGAGGGTGTACGGCCCGTGAGATCCTCTTTCTGAGTTGTTGTAGTTGTATTTTGATGCTTCATTTGTCTTTGTTTTGATGTGTTGCATATGTGGATTTTCTGATATGCTGACTATTTTCTTGGGTGCCTTGTCTTGCAGCTATGGCACGCTTCGACAGAGATGGGCGGGTCCCGAGGCGGATGGCTCAGGAGGAGGATGACTGGGTACATCGGAATGATCGATCGATGCGTCATCTAGATGCACCTGTGATCACCGGGGCTGGTGTAGAGCAGTTGGATCGGGGCCATCTGGTCGTGGCGGAAGGTCCGATTGGTGAGAGGACAGTTGGAGTAGGGGCCATGGAGGTGGCCAGGATTCTGGAGGCGGGTGACCTGTACAGTTACGATCGGAGTAGGGGCTATCCATTGGAGTTCCCCTTGGATCGTCTTCTACTTGAATTCATCCGTGGCTATGTCCCTCCTGGCGCGGAGGAGGGTGACTCACAGGTTCCGGGAGCCTGCCGCCGGCTCGAGCGGGCCATTTTGATCGGCAGAGACAGCTTGCTTGGTACCACTTTCTGCAGCTATCCGAGCTTTTCAGAGGACTACTGGAGGCAGTGCCAGTTCCCCAACGTTGATTGTCTGGGGTTCTTTGGCGTGGCGGAGTAGTCCGGTGTCAGAGTTGGACCGATTGGCCCTGCTACCTGGGATTTGCACGGCCACCATCGCACAGAGTATGAGGGAATTACTGGATTGGTATTGGAGCCCGCTGGTGTATAGTACGCTGGAGAGGGCTACGATGACCATAGTATGCTGAATGGAATCATGCAGTAGATCGTCATTAGCTGGTATGGTCGCTGGATAGTGATCCCGTCACATTACTACCGCCAGGGTGCCATAGAGTGGTTGATAGGGATTGTCCACCACTACCGGGTGTTGCTGGATCAAGCTGGGATCAGGTACGCGGTGACTGCCGCTCTGTACGCGTACCCATGCAACACCGGATTGCTGCAGGGCTTGTTGGAGCGTTCCAACCGTCGTTGGGACACGGTGGCAACAGTAGAGGGAGAGACCAGCCTTGACTTGTGGTCTTTGTTCAGGATTTCTGGCTTGTCGATTATCGGTGAAGGGTACGAGGAGGTAGTGCTGGATGACCTCCACCGCAGTCATACTGATGGACTGGGAAGATACCGAGTGCCTTACAGTTATCGGTATCTGATAAAGACTTGGAGAGATTTGGCTCTGGCAGGGAGAGAGAGAGCTGCTCAGACTCCCCGGGTACAAATGAATGTATGGGTCCGTCATTTGTACAACGGGCCGTTTTGCTTTTACCAAGAGTTTGCCAGGGATCAGACTCCCTGGGAGGAGTACACGGAGGTGAAGCTACGCTTCCGGACGTACTCCAGATATGTGTACGTGCCACGGGAGGGGTGGAATCCCCATGGTCTTCCAGATGTGACATATCTCGCAGCGTATCTGGCATATTGGCTGGCGACTTTTGTAGTTCCTCACAGAGAGGACGGGCTGTTGAGAGCCGAGTTGTTGTGGCCGGCTTGCTTGTTGGCTGAGGGGAGGCACTTGGCTCTAGCTCCCGCTGCACTGGCCAACATCTACCAGGGGCTTGGAGTTCTGGCGGCACACTTAGTGCCGAGGGAGAGGAGTATACTTCTGCCGACCCACTACCTTAGTGTGTGGGCCGGGTTACTATTCCCGGGACTGGCGACGCGAGGTACTGTGGCGAACCCGACAGCACCACTTTTGTTCAGCTTTATTGGGCAGCCGGATGGAGACACAGAGGAACAACTTGAGGGGGCCAGGAGGGCCCTTTGTTACCTGCCCGCCCGGGGCGAGGCGGGACTGCCCTTTGACAGTGCAGCGAGGGACTCTGGCCTCTTTCTGGGGCTTCAGGTGGAGGGGCGACAAGGGCCCACCCCAGTCAGGGGACGGCTGACACAGGACCACAGACTGAGTGGATTGTGAGCACCCGAGCAGCCGTGTTGGCGTTGCACCGGTCGACGATGAGTTTCTTGGAGCCGTACTACCCACATCGCTTTGCCAGAAACTTTAGGTACGACCAGGGGATTCTGCCGAACAGGGAGTTCCATCTGACGGGTAGACTGTACAAGGGCAAGGACACCCACCTTCTTACAGTGGCCTGTGGGATTTCTACTGCCGTCGGGAGCCGGAGCGATTCCTGATGTCGGAGCAGAGTCGTCGAGGATGATTTTCCGTGCACTACGCCCAGTGGTGGTTCGGGCATAGTCACCTCTACCGACAGAAGGCCTCCACGATTAGGAAGGCGGAAGAGAGTCGTTTGCTGAGGGAGGATCTGCCTCCCATTGCACTAGATGAGGGGTACTTGAGGACCCGTGTTGCTCGGATCCGCCGAGAGGTTGACCGGATTGTAGCACAGTGGCCCCGGAGTGGCCGGGGTTCGTCTTCTGGGAGCCGAAGCAATGGAGGGGCACTAAAGCCCCTGGGACGGGAATCGGTGATAGCGACCGGCGCAAAGGTGTCCGATAAAGGGCACCTAGGGCTTGGTGGACTCAGTTCTTGGCCGATTGTGGCCTCTGGGGCAGAGGGTTGCTGGACTGGGAGCTCCCGCACGGGAGCTTTGCCGATACAGCGATCGATGACTGGAGACGACACCTCGCCCACGCGATTGGGTCAGCTGGACCTGTGGAGTTCGTGTCCCAGGTTGAGTGCGCACAGACTCCACGGGATATTCGGGAGGCCGTCACGATGGCGGCCCGAGCTCTGGCGATAGGGATGGAGCAACTGGTGCCTCTACCATTGACCCCCTTTGGGGCTTCAGGTTCGGCTTTCCTCCCTTAGTCTGTTCTCTTTCTTCCATTCTTTAATTCTTGGATACAGAATTGAGATGTTGTATATCGCTGTGTTTGTCAGCGGGTTCTGCAGCAGAGGGGGACCAGCCCTCCATGGGAACATCCTCAGGGAATGGGGACGGAGGTCTGCGGCCTCGGAGGAAACGCCCTCGTGTGGAGGATGCAGCGGTCGAGACTGGTGGGCCGTCTGAGGGACCCGGGACTGGAGAGCGAGTGGAGGAGGAGACGGCCTTGAGTGAGTGTCACCCCAGCTCTTTTATTTTTGTTTGGTTTAGCCAATATGATTGACTAATCCCATTTTATGGGACTTGTTTGTCTGCTGCAGCTCCACAGGTGGCTGGTGTGGAGGCGACTTTCTCGCCCCCTCGAGATGTACATCCCCCGCGTGAAGAGGAAGCCAGAGGGGAGATCGACATTGAGGAGCTTATGCGTCTGCTGAGCGAAACCTTCCCCAACATGGAGGACTTTCCTGACTTTGAGTCATGGATAGCCACGGGAGGAGCCCGCGCAGGTAAGAGTTTCGAACCTTGGGCATATGCCGCAGCTTTGGTTTTCCTCTGGTTATTTGTTATGACTTTCCAGATTTTACAGGGGGGGCAGAGGCACCACGGGTCGAGGCCCCTGCTAGGACACAGGGTGAAGTGCCTGGCCAGGCCAACGAGCCAGGGTCTATGGTGGCCAGCAGTCGTTAGGGTGAGTGCCTGACCATCGTTGAGGGGATCATCTTGTTGCTGTTGAACTCTTTTTAGCAAGCCAAAATTATTGACTTGACTTTTTTTGCTGGTTTGGCAGGTGAGGACGCGGCGATGACCTTGGAGATGATCCAGGAATTGGCAGACGCCGGCCCGTCAGTGGCCCTGCCATCTTTTGGAGATGAGCCCGAATCGGAGACTTCCGTGCCCCCAGCCACTGTTGAGGACACGTTGGGTAGACCACCGCCGTTGCTGACGTGGGTGCCTTTCCCACCTTTACTGAGCGTAGTGTCACGCCCCGAGCCTTTATTACAGCGGAAGACTAGCTCGAGGAACGTGAATAGCCGTCATGGTAAGCCTCTTGCAAGCAAGACCGATCAGAGCGCAAGACAATCACACACATAGATGTAATTGCACAATATTTACTCAAACTTCAAATTATTTCATTAATAATCAAATCAAATACTCAATTACAATCACCATTTCAACTTTCTTCATCATACTCGACTCAAGAAATAAGAAAATTACATAGACTCGATCTAAACATGTAGACTTCCTAAGTCTTCACTCATTCTTCATTCACTCTCGGACTCGCTATTTGTATATTCCGAATCTGATCTTGACTCACTTCCATCTCCTGAAAAGATTGGAAATAGGTAATGAGCACACTTGCCCAGTAGGTATCTTCGCATCAACATGAAGGCACTATTAAAGTAATTAACATTTTTGCTCTAGAGGAATAAGGTAAAATCATGCGAATGCGATAAATCACAAGTAACCAAAGTAACAAGATGACCATGTAAGATAGAATGAACAAGTATGAACTAGCAAGAATGTAACAAGAATGGCCTTTCATGAACAAGAATGTACTAGCAAGTTCACATACTCATCACCCAAACATCTTTTGCTTATGAGCAAGTATTTGGTGAATTTCTGTGGAATATCATGTAACAAGCAAGAAAGTCATGTACGTGTATCTTCATGATGCCCGTGGATTTTCACTTATTTATAGAGAAAGTACTCCCAGCGCAATGCGACGCCAGTAGCATCATACCCCATGGTTTACAGTACGTTTCCGACAATCAGCCGAGGGGACTAGCATAGAGCCCTTGAACACAATCAGTGCTCGATCGCACCTTCAAGTATAAATCAAGCTATTTCCACGTTTCAAGTAATAAAATATGGCCAAGAATGCAAATAAGTTATTGATAACAATAATCAACAATGAATGCTTCAACTTAGGACATGAGATATCAAGGATGATTTAAGACGATGTCATGCTAATGGAAATAATTCGGCAACATAACGGTACATTTATTATCATTCATAATTTAAGTTAAGTATCTTTAGACGATATGACAAGTCCTAGACCATCAATACTCCATCCTGGAACTTAGAATATCAACCCTTTGGTCAACCCTCGGGTTAAAGAAATTAGAACTGTGATGGTCTAATACTGGGCCATTACATGAACATAACAGTCGAGTGTTGGACCGTTAGAAAGGTTGAATCCAGAAGAAAATAGATATGGACTCAAACAGTGTGACGGTCATATATTGGACTTTTATATGTGCCTGACGGTCGAATATAGATCCGTTACATATCCAGAATCCGAAAACATCGATAGTGCTTTCTAACAATTAGGCTCTCATGGTACAACCAACTCGGCGTCCTAGTGGGAATCCCAGGCTCGCAGAGAATTACGGAGGCCTTGAAACAAGATTTGCTAGTCCATTGGAAGGAATATCCAGTAGAGAGGTCCTCATGTTCAAGAATATGTTCCTATAGTGCAAAGTGTGAACTAGTGGCCATATATCGGAATATATGCCATGTACTTAGAGAAATTGACTCTATAAATAGAAAAGAATGTGTAACGATGTGAAACCATGATAAAAACTCCGTCATTACATCATTTAAAATCATAGTGTAAATACAAAACTATAGAGTTTAGCTTAATGAAATTAACATATACTTGAAATAACTAGAGATGCTTTTAAACATGCAATTTCTATCATAAGTTAATTTATAATCTCAAGGTCATGAAAACAGGTTAACACTTAGCTAACTAGGCTTATTTATAAGTAAATATAACTGGTTTCCATTCTGTCTCGGGTTGACAGAACACAGTGGTCTGACGATCTAACATGGGGGCGTTACCTTTCTGTGATGGTTTATCATGGGGCCGTTACAATGTTGTAACGCTCCAGTTATGGTGCGTCAGAGACAACAGAGAATTTTTAAACACAACAGAGGGTGTGACGGCTTATCGTACGGCCGTTACAATCATGTGACGGTCCTATTTTGATCCGTCAGAGCTTCTGCTGATAATAAAGATAAGGAACTATGTCCATGCAAGAAGAATCAAAATAACTAACTACTCTAGCCATGATAGTGAAGTAAAGGCCATCTAGATGCATAGGTAGTAATGAAATAACAAGAGATAGCTTTTTATCTTCAATTAGGGTTGAAGGCATGCATGAATGTATAGACTAATCCTAAAACATGAAATTCATGAAGTATAACGTATGAAATCCAAATAAACTAGAGGGCTTTTATCCTTAACAATGTGTTTTTACCGTTCATGAGATAACCTACCTCTTAACTGGCTTTAAACTTCTAATTTGAGTCTTCAAGACACGCCCTAGTTCTTCCCTTCCTGAGATTTTTCAGTAACTTCACGTCGCTCTAACTCCTCAGTCTCTTACCCTAAGGACATGAAATTTGGAGGTTAGGAAGATGAAACTAAGAGGAAAAAAAAGTTCTAAAGCATCTAACTCTAATTACCTCGTTTAGCTTCTCTAATTTCCTGATCTTCAGCACCATGTTGCACAGTTTCCAGGGTTGGCGTGATGAAACCAGTAACTTTGGAAGATCCTAACTCCTTGGATACTCGTCCTCCTAACATGAAATTTTGAGAGTTGTCAAACCTTAGTATTAGAAACAAAAAGTTCCAAAGGACTTACCCGAGATTCTATCTCCTTACCTTGTTTCTTCACGAGCCAAAAGTAAGGGTCGCTCAGTTCAGAATTGGGCTCTATTTATAAGGTTTTGGCTAGGGTTTGAGGATTAGATCGATTTTAGAGTCCTTAGTTGTCCAGAACCTGATCCCTAAGAGTCCCTAGTAACCTTACATATTCTTATAATTAGGTCTCTTGTAGATAGGATCCCAAAGATCTAATCTTTTTAATCTTTATTCCATTCACAGAACTGACAGAGTGTAACGGTCCAAGCTGGGTGCGTTACATGACTGTGGCAGTCGCACGATAGACCGCTACATCCCATGTGCGCTGAATTCAATAAAATTCAAACTCTTTTGTTTGTTATCCACATAATTATCTATATAAGGGGTATTTATCCTTATAATTCATGAATAGGCTAAATAACCTTCTAGAATATGGGTCAAACATAATGGGCTTGGTCCTTGAACCTATTGAGCTTTATTTTTTTATTAATCTATTTTGTCTTTTAGAAAAATTCTATAGAAAATATTTATATAAATTTTGGGGCACTACACCCTCCCCCACTTAGAAGAATATGGTCCCCAAATTCAATATATATATAGATTATGGAGAGTGTACTTACAGTTGAAGTTCTGGGAATCTTCTACGCATAGATTCTTCCGTCTCCCATGTTGCTTCGTGTGGCCATTGCTTTGTCCATTGGACTTGGACCATAAGAATAGTTTTATTCCTTAGTTGACGCACTTCTCGTTCCTGAATCCTGACCGGTTTCTGCTCGTATGTCAGGTCCTTTTGGATCTCCAGATTATCATAAGTAATGACATGATGAGGATCATATACATATTTCTTCAACATAGAGACGTGAAATACGTCGTGAACTCTTGCTAATTGTGGAGGTAAAGCCAGTCTATAAGCCACTTCACCGACCCTTTCGAGAATTTCAAATGGACCAATGAGTCTTGGAGTTAGTTTTCCTTTAATGCCAAATCTTCGAATACCACGGCCTGGAGAAACTTTCAGATATACATGATCTCCCACCTGAAACTCCAAGTCGCGTCTTCAATTGTCAGCATAAGATTTTTGCCTATCTTGCGCCATCTTCATTCTTTCTTGAATGAGCTTGATCTTCTCTGTAGAAGCCCAGATAAGGTCGGGGCCTAGGAATTCATTTTCCTCTATTTCGTTCCAACATATTGGTGATCTACAGCTTTTTCCATATAAAGCTTCAAAGGGCGCCATCTGTATGCTGGCTTGAAACCTTTTGTTGTATGCAAATTCTACCAGAGGCAAGTGATTATGCCAACTTCCTCCAAAATCAATAGCACAAGCCTTGAGCATATCTTCTACTACCTGATTTGTTCTTTCTGTCTGACCATCAGTTTGTGGGTGAAATGTTGTGCTAAAATTCAATCTAGTCCCTAGTGAATGTTGTAGGCCCTTCCAGAATTATTATGTGAATCGAGGATCTCTATCAGATACAATAGTGACAGGTACGCCATGTAATTTGACAATTTCTTTCATGTATAATGCTGCTAGAATATCCACAGACCATCGATTTTTTATTGGTATGAAGTGTACGGATTTAGTCAATCGGTCTATGATCACCCATATACCACCGTGTCCTCCTCTGGTCTTAGGTAAACCCATGATGAAATCTATTCCTATACTCTCCCATTTCCATTCGAGAATATTCAAGGGATGTAATTTACCTGCGGGTCTAAAATGCTCCGCCTTTACTTGTTGGCAGGTGAGACAACGGGACACGAAAGTAGCTATTTCTTTCTTCATATTGGGCCACCAGAAGTTTCTTTTGAGATCTTGATACATCTTCGTGCCTCCTGGATGAATGGTGTACTTGGAAATATATGCTTCTTCTAGGATCAGTTTCTTCGTATCCTCATGATCTGGTACACACACTCGACTCTTAAATAGCAATCTTCCATCATTGGAAACAGAGAAATTCGGCCTTTGTTCAATATTGGCTTTAATTTCCAGTAACACGGAATCATCATTTTGCAGCTTGACCAGATCCTTTATTAATGTAGGTTGGGCTCGGATATTAGCCATGAAACAATCATCTTCCTTTATGTCAATATCTAAGTTCATCTGAGCAAATTGAGGAATAAGATTAGTCATACTAATCATAAGACTTGATAGTATATCCATTGGTTTTCTACTGAGTGCATCTGCTACCGCATTAGCCTTGCCAGGATGATATTGAATAGCATAATCAAAATCCTTGAGATATTCTAACCATCCCCTCTGTCTCATATTAAGCTCCTTTTGAGAGAATAAGTATTTCAAGCTTTTGTGGTCCGAGTAGACCGTGAACTTTTCTCCATAAAGATAATAACGCCAAATTTTTAAGGCAAAAATAATGGCTGCCAATTCTAAATCATGCACGGGATAATTTTCCTCGTGACGTTTCAATTATCTTGAAGAATAATAGATTACTTTTCCATCTTGCATGAGAACGCATCCCAAGATAATGCCAGATGCATCCGTATATACTTCAAATCTACCACCTTCCGCCGGTAGTGATAAAATAGGAGCCGTAGTAAGATGGTTCTTAAGAGTTTGGAAACTCTTCTCACACTCCTTTGACCAGACAAAAGATTTTCTTTTCTTGTGAGTCTAGTTAAAGGAACATCAATCTTTGAGAAGTCTTTAATGAGCCTCCTATAATAACCAGCTAGACCCAGAAAGCTTCTTACTTCTGATACAGTCATTGGCCGGCTCCAATTTCTGACAGCTTCGACTTTCGAAGGATCCACACGATACCTTCCTTTGAAATAATGTGGCCTAGGAATGAAACTTCCTTGAGCCAGAATTCACATTTGTTAAGCTTGGCATAAAGTTTATGTTCTCTAAGTGTTTGCAAGGCTATCCTCAAATGTTCCTCATGTTCTTCTTTTGTCTTGGAATATATCAAGATATCATTAATGAAGACGACAATGAACTCGTCCAGATATGGCTAGAAAACACTGTTCATAAACTGCATAAATGTTGCTGGGGCATTTGTTAACCCAAACGGCATTACCACAAATTCATAATGGCCATAACGACTTCGAAAAGCCGATTTATAATTATCTTCTTCGTTAATTCTAAGCTGATGATAACCTGATCTGAGGTCTATTTTAGAAAAATACTCTACTCCTGAATGCTGATCGAACAGCTCATCAATACGCGGCAACAGATACTTATTTTTGATTGTAAGTTGATTTAGTCGCTGGTAGTCTATGCATAGTCTGAGAGAGCCATCCTTCTTCTTGACAAATAGCACCGACGCACCCCAAGGGGATGTGCTAGGTCTAATGAAGCCCTTATCTAGTAGTTCATGCAACTGCCTCTTTAGTTTCTTAAGTTCCGTGGGGGACATCCTGTAAGGGGCTATAGAAACAGGTGCTGCTCCCGAAACGAGTTCGATAGTGAAGTTCACTTCCCTCTCGGGTGGTAAACTAGATAATTTGGATGGGAATTCATCTGAGAACTCATTTACAATAGGAATGTTTGCTAGGATGATTTCCTTGGATTCGGTAACAATGACAGAAGCAAGAAAAGCTTCACATCCTTGCGAGATGAGTTTGCAAGCGTGAAGAGAAGATATGATAGTGGGATGTTTCCTATACTTAATGCCAAGGAAAGAGAATCTTGGAAGACCTGATTTTTGGAAGGATATAATCCTATTTCTGCAATTGATATAAGAATCATGATCTACAAGCCAATCTACCCCTAAAATGTCATCATAACCTTTCATGTCAATGCATACTAGATTTGCGGGGAGATTGTGACCTTCTACTATCATCTCACTATCAGGGTAATATCTAGTAAGTTTTGCTCCAGAACCTAGGGGTGTGGTTATAGCAAGATCTGAAGGTAGAGGAACTGATGAAATTGGTAATTTCTTGGCAAACGTAGTGGAGACAAGAATGAGAGGCACCAGTATCAAATAGCACAAATGCAGGATGGGAACAAATTTGAAGAGTACCTTCCATAAGTCCACCATCGCTGGGTGCTTCCTCTTCTTCTAGAACGGCATTGAGGCGAGCCTGCCTCCTGCGTCCACCACCAGATGGCTGGTCCTTCATAAGGGGGCAATCCAACATGCGATGCTCCCTGCTTCCATAGCGTAAACAAGCACCAAGGCGCTTCCAGCACTCTTCAGCCGAGTGGCCGAACTTTTCACAAAAAGTGCAAGCCATGGCGACTTGCTCCTCCTCCTTAATCTTCTTATTCTTTTGGGAACTTCCACCATTCCCGCTCCTGGACCGTTTCTACTATCACGGCTTTTGTGAGGCTCAGTGAGGCTGAATTTTTCATTCTTATAACACCGATCAGATCATCGGCTAGACTCTTCTCCTTTTCCTTTCAATTTCTCAACCTTTTCTAAGGTCTTTTCACATAAGTATGCCCGTTGAACCATCTCTGCATAAGTACGGATGTTTTGGGTCCCAAGCTGTTGAATGAAATTGGGTCGTAACCCGTCCATAAACCGATTAGCCTTCAATAGATCGATACTGATTAAATGCTGTGCATAAGGTGCTAGTCTGGAGAATTGAAGTTCATATTCCGCAACTGTCATCATTCCTTGTCGAAGAGAGGTGAACTCCATAGCCTTTCTTTCTTTCACGTGCTCGAAAAAGTACTTAGCACGGAACAAAGTGAGAAAACCATCCCATGTATGAGGTGCATCGGTCGGAGGTGCCGGAACCAAATTCCACCATGTACGGGCATCCTTGTTGAGTTGGAAAGTTGCAAGAAGCACCTTCTCTTGATCGGTGCCTTGGATGACGTCAAATATACGGTTCATCTCGTCAATCCAGTTCTCTGCTTCGTCCGGATTAGAAGAACCATAGAAACACGGAGTGTTTAAACTCCAGAAATTGCGATGTAAGTCACCAGCCCTTGCCCCTGTGCCTACTTGGGCCATAGTTTGTAATGCCTGAGTAAGGCCGGCAACAGTTTGTTGCATGCCATTCCAATCTACGCGATGAGCCATTTGTAAAATAAGGTATCTGAGAGAAATATAACAACTTGTTATTTCTCATGGAATTGGAAGAAAATTTATCTTAAAGCTAATTAACTATCTTATCCCGGGCTCTACCCAAATCTCACATGGGTATGGAAATTTCTTCCTTAGTTCATAGGTAGGGGTCCTTAAACCTTGGACTTATCCTATGACATGATTCTTCTCCCTAAGTCTTGAGACTTAGGCTCTGATACAAACTTAACTGTCATGCCCCGAGCTTTTATTACAGCGGAAGACTAGCTCGAGGAACGTGAACAGCCAAAATGGTAAGCCTCTTGCAAGCAAGAACGATTAGAGTGCAAGACAATCACACACATAGATGCAATTACACAATATTTACTCAAACTTCAACTTATTTCATTAATAATCAAATCAAATACTCAATTACAATCACCATTTCAACTTTCTTCATCATACTGGACTCAAGAAATAAGAAAATTACATAGACTCAATCTAAACATGTAGACTTCCTAAGTCTTCACTCATTCTTCATTCACTCTCAGACCCACTATTTGTATATTCCGAATCCGATCCTGACTCACTTCCATCTCCTGAAAAGATTGGAAATAGGTAATGAGCACACTTGCCTAGTAGGTATCTTCGCATCAGCATGAAGGCACTATTAAAGTAATTAACATTTTTGCTCTAGAGGAATAAGGTAAAATCATGCGAATGCGATAAATCACGAGTAACTAAAGTAACAAGATGACCATGTAAGATAGAATGAACCAGTATGAACTAGCAAGAATGTAACAAGAATGGCCTTTCATGAACAAGAATGTACTAGCAAGTTCACATACTCATCACCCAAACATCTTTTGCTTATGAGCAAGTATTTGGTGAATTTCTGTGGAATATCATGTAACAAGCAAGAAAGTCATGTATGTGTATCTTCATGATGCCCATGGATTTTCACTTATTTATAGAGAAAGTACTCCCAGCGCAATGCGACGCCAGTAGCATCATACCCCATGGTTTACAGTACGTTTCCGACAATCAGCCGAGGGGACTAGCATAGAGCCCTTGAACACAATCAGTGCTCGATCGCATCTTCAAGTATAAATCAAGCTATTTCCACGTTTCAAGCAATAAAATATGGCCAAGAATGCAAATAAGTTCTTGATAACAATAATCAACAATGAACGCTTCAACTTAGGACATGAGATATCAAGGATGATTTAAGACGATGTCATGCTTATGGAAATAATTCGGCAGCATAACAGTACATTTATTATCATTCATAATTTAAGTTAAGTATCTTTAGAGGATATGCCAAGTCCTAGACCATCAATACTTAATCCTAGAACTTAGAATATCAACCCTTTGGTCAACCCTCGGGTTAAAGAAATTAGAACTGTGACGGTCTAATACTGGGCCATTACATGAACATAACAGTCGAGTGTTGGGCCGTTAGAAAGGTTGAATCCAGAAGAAAATAGATATGGACTCAAACAGTGTGACGGTCATATATTGGACCGTTATATGCGCCTGACGGTCGAATATAGATCTGTTACATATCTAGAATCTGAAAACATCGATAGTGCTTTCTAACAATTGGGCTTTCATGGTACAACAAACTCGACGTCCTATTGGGAATCCCAGGCTCGCAGAGAATAACGGAGACCTTGAAACAAGATTTGCTAGTCCATTGGAAGGAATATCCAATATAGAGGTCATCATGTTCAAGAATATGTTCCTATAGTGCAAAGTGTGAACTAATGGCCATATACCGGAATATATGCCATGTACTTAGAGAAATTGACTCTATAAATAGAAAAGAATGTGTAACGATGTGAAACCATGATAAAAACTCCGTCATTATATCATTTAAAATCATAGTGTAAATACAAAATTATAGAGTTTAGCTTAATGAAATTAACATATGCTTGAAATAACTAGAGATGCTTTTAAACATGCAATTTCTATCATAAGTCAATTTATAATCTCAATGTCATGAAAACAGGTTAAAACTTAGCTAACTAGGCTTATTTATAAGTAAATCTGACTGGTTTCCATTCTGTCTCGGGTTGACAGAACACAGTGGTCTGACGGTCTAACATGGGGGCGTTACCTTTCTGTGACGGTTTATCGTGGGGCCGTTACAATGTTGTAACGCTCTAGTTATGGTGCGTCAGAGACAACAGAGAATTTCTAAACACAACAGAGGGTGTGACGGCTTATCGTACGGCCGTTACAATCATGTGACGGTCCTATTTTAATCCGTCGGAGTTTCTGTTGACAATAAAGATAAGGAACTATGTCCATGCAAGAAGAATCAAAATAACTAACTATTCTAGCCATGATAACGAAGTAAAGGCCATCTAGATGCATAGGTAGTAATGAAATAACAAGAGATAGCTTTTTATCTTCAATTAGGGTTGAAGGCATGCATGAATGTATAGACTAATCCTAAAACATGAAATTCATGAAGTATAACGCATGAAATCTAAATAAACTAGAGGGCTTTTATCCCTAACAATGTATTTTTGCCGTTCATGAGATAACCTACCTCTTAAGTGGCTTTAAACTTCTAATTTGAGTCTTCAAGACACGCCCTAGTTCTTCCCTTCCTAAGATTTTTCAGCAACTTCAAGTCGCTCTGACTCCTCAGTCTCTTGCCCTAAGGACATGAAATTTGGAGGTTAGGAATATGAAACTAAGAGGAACAAAAAGTTCTAAAGCATCTAACTCTAATTACCTCGTTTAGCTTCTCTAATTTCCTGATCTTCAGCACCCTGTTGCACAGTTTCTTGGGTTGGCGTGATGAAACCAGCAACTTTGGAAGATCCTAACTCCTTAGATACTCGTCCTCCTAACATGAAATTTTGAGAGTTGTCAGACCTTAGTATTAGAAACAAAAAGTTCCAAAGGACTTACCCGAGATTCTATCTCCTTACCTTGTTTCTTCACGAGCCAAAAGTAAGGGTCACTCAGTTCAGAACTATGCTCTTTTTATAGGGTTTTTGCTAGGGTTTGAGGATTAGATCAATTTTAGAGTCCTTAGTTGGCAAGAACCTGATCCATAAGAGTCCCTAGTAACCTTACATATTCTTCTAATTAGGTCCCTTGTAGATAGGATCCCAAAGATCAATCTTTTTATTCTTTCTTCCATTCACGGAACTGACAGAGTGTAACGGTCCAAGCTGGGCGCGTTACATGGCTGTGACTGTCGCACGATAGACCGCTACATCCCATGTGCACAGAATTCAATAAAATTTAAACTCTTTTGTTTGTTATCCACATAATTATCTATATAAGGGGTATTTATCCTTATAATTCATGAATAGGCTAAATAACCTTCTAGAGTATGGGTCAAACTTAATGGGCTTGGTCCTTGAACCTATTGGGCTTTATTTATTTATTAATCTATTTTGTCTTTTAGAAAAATTCTATAGAAATTATTTATATAAATTTTGGGGCACTGTACGTAGTGTCGGCCTGTACAGTGGGGCTGGTGGAGTCCTCTAGTGTGGGACCGTCAGGTATGTAGCTGAGCCCTTCATTGTTTTGAGGTGGATTATTTAACTTCCCCACCCGTGCTGAGCTTTGGCTGGGATGGATTGCAGGTACCTCTTCCCCTCTGGAGGAGTGAGAGCTCCCTCGGGACATAGACCGGCCATCAGGAGACGAACCTCCCGTCGCGGCTACTACTGGGGGTGACGAGGAGTTTGTCGACATTGAGGGGGTCTCTGAAGGAGACGCCCCGACTGGTGAGCTTCTTCCCTAGCATCTTTGACTAGGGAGCGATCTTTATGTGAGGCTGGACTTGATAGTGGTCTAATCTGGTTTTCTGATGTATAGGTGCCCCTGATTTGCCCGCGGCTGGGGGTTCATCAGAGGGCTCATCTGGTTCTTCAGAGGGCGATAGCGCCACGATGGAGACAGACGAGAGCTTGAGCTCGAGTTCTTCTTCTTCCTCTAAGGCCTGTTCTGCCGGGGATGCCGAGATGGAGGTGGCGCTAGAAGGTATATGCGGCTTCTCCTTGTCTTCGCACTAGCTTTGATACAAAGTTTATGACAGAGTGCTGACATTTTTATGTTATGTCCAGGACTGGAGACTGAGGAGGAGCGCGCGTCGGCTCCTGCCGAGGATGGTTAGAAGGAGCCCTCCGTCACCCCAATGGCCATTGGAGAGGACCGGGTTGCAGGGGAGTCTCTACCCTCTCCGACTCTGGCAGAGGACACTGCCGGGGTGGAGGAGAGGTTGCCCTTACCGGCCCCGAGTGGGGAAGTCACAAGCGCCGCAGGAGCTACACCAGGTGAGGGTCAGGACCTTTCTCAGGTTTCTTCACGTCGTCTTGTCATAGGGAAGTCCTGAACAGTGTTGACCCATTTCGTGTTTGATGGGGTTGTGCAGGTCCTTCCGGTGTACTGGCTAAGATGGGTCACTCATCTCTCGAGCTGGAGATTGAGTGGCCTACATCCGTTTCACCACCGGAGCTGTTGCTGGACGCCAGCGTAGGTGCGGCCTTACTTCAGCGAGCCCGGGGCTACTTAGGGGGTGACCTCCTGCCTTCCCCAGAGGAGCTTCGGCAGCGGTTGCGAGAGTGCACACGCGGTTACCACGGCCTCGGGTTCCCTCATGGGCCCTGGATGTCTGGCTTAGACGGCCTCTGGGCAGAGTACCTACGGCTTCTGGAGGCTCAGGAGCAGCGGGCACAGAGGCTGGCGGCCATCCGGGAGGTACGGGAGCAGCGCGTTCAGCTTATGGCAGTTGTGACCGAGCAGAGCAGGCTTGCCGAGGCAGCCGTGTCTCTTGCTCAGGACCGTACCAAGCAACTGAGCGAGGCGGCTAGCAGAGCGGAAGCCTTACAGAAGGCCTTGGAGGAGCAGCGGCGAGCTGTAGAGCTTGCTAGAGCTGAGTGGTGGACTACCGAAGCCGGAGTCGAGGCCAGCGTTCAACTTGCGTCAACAATGGAGGCGGAGCTCGCTGCTGTGGAGTCCCGCTTGGTAGAGCTGGAGGGGAGCAAGGCTAGGCCATGATTGTATCACTTCTCTTTCCCCTTTTTGGTTATCCGGACTATGTATTTTTTGTTACCCCAAGGGCATCTCTTGGGCTCCCTATTATAGAGTATCAACGACAAATTCCAGATTTTTGTGTTGTTGTTTGTTGAGTTGTCCTTCTCCCCAATCTGTGGAATAGGGTTGAGTACAAATGGGTGGCTACCACTTACTGTCGGTCGTGCTTGATTGTTTCAACACGTGCCGGCATAAGGGGCAGCGAACTGGGTTTTGCCCGAAACTGGAGCTGTGATGAAAAATTGGGTGGGGAGAGTAGTGTGACTGGATATTAGGTACTGGGTACTGGATGATGGTTGTTTGTATGTTGTTAGCTGGTACTGTAGCTCTTCTGGACTCGAGAAGCTAGGACTGAGCTGGCCGAATGACCTCAAAGGCATCACAACCGAAGGCCGTGAGCGGGACTGGAACTGGTTGGTCCACCCGTAGAGGGATTATGACCGAACTTGGAGTTGGAAGTTGGCGGCTGGCCTGCGAGGGCGTTGTAGCCGATGATTGGAGTTAGAAATTGGCGGCTGGCCTGTGAAGGCGTTATAGCCGAGGTACTGGGACTGGTGGTTGGCGGCTGGCCTGTGAAGGCATTATAGCCGTAGTGCTGGGAATGGTGGCTGGCGGCTGGCTTGTGAAGGCGTTGTAGCAGTAAACTGGAGTTGAAAACTGGCGGCTGGCCCGTAAAGGTGTTGTAGCCGAAGTTGGAACTGGAAACTGGCGACTGGCCTGTGAAGGCGTTGTAGCCAAAAACTGGAGTTGGGAGCTGGCGGCTGGCCTGCGAAGGCGTTGTAGCCGAAAGTTGGAGTCGAAGGCTGGCGGCTGGCCTGTGAAGGCGCTGTAGCCGAGAACTGGAATTGAAAGCTGGTGGCTGGCCTGTGGAGGTGTTGTAGCCAAAAATTGGAATTGAAAGCAGGTAGCTGGCCTGTGAGGGCGTTGTAGCCGAAAACTGGAACTGGAAGCTGGCGGCTGGCCTGTGGGGGCATTGTAACTGAAAACTGGAGCTGGGAGCTGGCGGCTAGCCTGCGAAGGCGTTGTAGCCGAAAGCTGGAGTCGAAGGCTGGCGGTTGGCCTGTAAAGGCACTGTAGCCGAGAACTGGAATTGAAAGCTGGCGGCTGGCCTGTAAAGGCGCTGTAGCTGAGAACTGGAACTGGAAGCTGGCGATGACCGACCCTCAGGGGTACAGTGGCCATCATTGTTGTAGAGTGATGTTGAGCTCGCCATCGGGGTGTGTTATAGCTGATGACTTTGTAAGTGAAGGATAGAGAGGGAGAGAGTTTTTTTCCCTTTACCAGCCCTACCGCCCTTGCGGGTTTTCGCTAGAGCTGGCCCCCTTTAGCTTTTTGCGGTGCGCCCTTGCGGGTTTTCACACCGAGGGGTTACCCGATTTTACCTAAGGCGCCTTCTCGGGTTTTCACCTTAGCTGTGTTGATGGTAATTTTTGCCCTCAGTCACCTCGTAGAGGGAGTTGACTGAGGCCGCCGGGGTATCTCTATTTTTAACCCCATTTTTTGTATATATATATATATATATATATATATATATATATATTTGGGACTACCGTCCATAGCATATTGCTGTCAGGGGACGTAACCTTAGACTGGAAGGTCTAGATGGCCGAATATTTTTCGACCATTAGGAAGGGTTTTTTTTTGGATCTCTTCAAGCCGTGGTGGCAAAGAGCCACTTTGTCATGGCAGGGTATGACTGGCGGTATGGCTAGTGGATCAGAGATTGATGGGGGGACTGGGACTATAACGAACTGGAAGGTTCTGGATTTGCAGGGTATGTAGGATGTAGGGGTAGAGAATGATGAGTGTCTGGGAATGTATCGGGATGTAAGTTTACCAGGATGGTGACAAGGAAATTGACTATCACAGGGACTGGTTAATTTGTGATGTCGAAACAGGGGCTAAAGGTTGGCCAAACTGAGTAGGAATAATGCATGGTTAACTGGGGATTGGAGGGTTTGGGCCGTAGTAGTGCGACTGGATTGGAGACTGGCTCTGGATGAGGCTAACGGCCCACCAAAGAATAAGTGGGAGGCCGTTCTGACTGGTGGGGAGAAGAATATTTTCTCATTATCGGCTCTACCACCCTTTCGGGTTTTCGCCAGAGCCGACCCCCTTTAGCTTTTTCTGACGCGCCCTTGCAGGTTTTCACGTCGAGGGGTTTCCCAATTTTGCCTGAGGTGCCCTTTCGGGTTTTCACCTCAGCCGGGTTATTGGCCTTTTTCCCCCCAGCCACCCTATTGTGGTAAGGATGATTGGGTCTGCCGGGACATCTCTATTTTTAACCCCATTATATATATATATATATATATATATATATATATATATATATATATATATATATATATATATATTTGACTTACCTGTGAGCCTGGCGGCTAGGCTGGTGCTGGTGCAGAAGTGCCCATGCCCCCTTGGTGATGGGAATGAGGGCAGGAGATCAGTCCCAGCGGATGCCTGGCGGTGATTCCGAGGAGCTGAGCTGGATGGTTGACTGGGAATTATAGACTGGAAGGACTGGCCGGTTAGATCCTTCACGGGGAAAGACCGGCCTTATTGGTGCTAGCTGAGACGCGCGCCTTAGTCTGGCTGGCGTGCAAACTCGTGCTCTGGTGCATAATACAGCTTCATGTGTTTGCCATTGAGAGGCGGGAACGGTCTGTGACCTTTGTGATCAATAGCCGTGTATCCCCCACCCTCATAGACATTCTGGATAATGTATGGACCTCGCCAGTTCATCTGAAGTTTTCCGCTGGAGCACCCTACCATGACTTCTTTTTCCTTGATCATGACAAGGTCACCTTGTTTGAAGCTCGCTGCTTGACGAGCTTATCATAGGCCTGGGCCATGCGGGCCTGGTATACTTGCAGGTGTTTGTAGGCTTCGAGTCGCTTTCCTTCTAGATCAACGAGCTCTTCTAGCCTTCTCTGGTACTCACTTACGTCGGGGCCGGCAAGGCCGGTGTGGATCGCCACGCGATAAGAAGCTAACTGGATTTCGATGGGGATAACTGCTTCCGTCCCGTAAGCAAGGGAGAATGGCGAGCACCCCGTGGGGGTTTTGTAGACCATCCGATAGGCCAATAATGCTTCGAAGACCTTTTCACCCCAATCGCATTTCCGGTGGCTAACCATCTTAGCCAGGAGCTTATAGAGGGTTTTGTTGAAGGCTTCCGCCAAACCGTTAGCCTGGGGGTAGTAGACCGAAGAGGTTCTCCAGTCGATGTGGAATTTGGCCGCTAACTGGTATACGGCCTTATTCTTGAAAGGTGTCCCGTTGTCGGACACTATGCAACTAGGAGTACCGAATCGGTATATAATGTTGTGCCGGATGAATCTAGCAACGATTTCGCTGGTGACCTCTCGCAAGGGTAGAGCCTCCACCCAACGAGAGAAGTAGTCGGTGGCGGCCAAGATGTATTTATGGCCCTTGGAAGATGGCGGGAAAGGCCCCGCAATGTCCATGCCCCACTCAGCGAATGGCCAAGTGGGGGTTGTAGGACGCAGTGGGTTAGGAGATTTTCTGGGTACTAGGCCAAAGGCTTGGCATTGATGGCATGTACGGGCATACTGGATGTAGTCTGCATACATGGTCGGCCAGTAGAAACCTTTGAGCTTCATGTTGTGCTTCATTCAATCTCCGGCCTGGTGTGCACCGCACAATCCGGAGTGGACCTCCTGCATGATGGCTCGAGCTTCCGCCAGAGAGACACATCTCAGGAGAATCGACTTGTGCTTCTCGTGGACTAGTCAATAGAGGGAGGCGCCGATCAGCTCGTAAGAGGTTGCTCGGCGGAGTAGCTGGACCCTTTGAGCTCGGTCAGGGGGAAGCCACCCTTTCTTGAATTTGATGATGGGCGCACGCCAATCATCCTCTTCTGGAGGTGTGCTCTGGTCAAGGTCGTGGACCTCGTAAATGGTAGGACCGGTATCACCTTCGAGTGAGCTCGGCATCAGCCTTCTATGCTTGATGACGATGTCGAACTCGCCCTCGGGCGGAAGCTTGATGGCCGCGGCCAACTTTGCTAAGGCATCCGCCAGAGCGTTGCTGCTTCTGGGAATGTGATCTATTTCGAAGAAATAGAACTTCCGGGTCAATCTGGTGACGGCGGCGTGGTATAGAACCATCTCTGGCTTCCGCACGTCATAGATGCCGAGGACCTTCCGGACTATCAGCTGGGAGTCCCCGTAGAGTTTGAGACATTTAATGCCCATATGGAGAGCCATCTGGAGCCCAATGAGTAGAGCTTCATACTCGGCTTCATTGTTGGTAAGGGATTTCATGAGGGCGCAAGAGTTGTACAGAACTCCGCCCTGAGGAGTCAGAAAGACAATGCCGGCACCTGCCGTGGTGGCTGGATCCTGGTTGCTCCGGGTGATCCCTCGGGAAGCACCGTCGAAGCAGAGCTCCCAGCAAGGCACGCTGGTTGTGAGAGCGTTTTGCTGTCAATAATGCAAGATATCTCCGCTCTGTTCAATGGGTTGTTATGATTGAGCAACAGTGGTGGTGAGAGTGCTTTGCTGCCAGTAATGCAAGACATCTCCGCTCTGTTCAACTAGTTGTTGTGATTGAGCAGCAAGGGACTCTTCGTCTGGGAGCTCCGAGTTGATATGTGAATTGTCTGGCACTGGATGGGCTGTCAAGAATTCAGCCATACCCTGTCCTTTGATTGCTTTTCTGGGGACATAAGTAATGTCGTATTCCATCAATAGGAGAGCCCACCTTCTCAGTCTGCCTGAGAGGACAGGTTGCCGAAGGAGATACTTCAGAGGGTCGTGCTTGGATATAAGCTCGACTTGATGGGATAGGAGGTAATGCCGCAGCTTCTTAACTGCGAAGACCAGTGCCAAGCAAACCTTCTCTATGGGGGAGTAGCGGTACTCGGCACCGATTAGCTTCCGACTGAGGTAATAGAGGGGCTGCTCTTTACCTTCCTCGTTGATTTGCACCAACAGAGCTCCCAGCGAAGCGTCCATGGCTGCAATATAAAGGATGAGGGGTTTACCCTTAATTGGTGCTCCCAGGACTGGGGAAGTAAGGAGGTACTCCTTGATTTTCTTGAAATTTGCCTGGCATTCCGAGTCCCATGTGAATGGGGCGTCTTTCTTCATCAGCTTACTGAAAGGCGCACATCGGCCGGAGAGGTTAGAGATAAAGCTCCGAATGTAGGTCAGCCTCCCTTGGAATGACCTGAGTTCGGTGATGTTGATGGGTGGTGGAAGTCCCCTGATCGCTTTGATCTTGCTGGGATCCACCTCGATTCCTCGGTACCTGACGACGAAGCTGAGAAATTTGCCACTGGATACGCCAAAGGCACATTTCATGGGGTTCATTTTGAGCCCATATTGCCGGAGACGCTCGAAGACTTGGCGAAGATCGTGCAAATGGTCTTCGCGCCTTTTAGTCTTGATGACAGGTCATCGACATAGCATTCGATGGTGTTATGCGGCATCTCGTCAAATATTTTGGTCATGGCCCTTTGGTAGGTTGCACCGGCATTCTTCAAACCGAAGGGCATGCGCTTGTAGTTGAAAATCCCCTTGGGGGATCTGAAAGCTGTATGGTTCTTATCTTTAAGGGACATCCGGATTTGATTATAACCGGACGACCCGTCCATGAAAGACAGGGCTTCATGACCGGTGGTCATGTCGACCATTGTTTCTGTGATTGGGACTGGGAAGTTATCCTTCAGACAGGCTTTGTTGAGGTCCTGGAAGTCGACGCAAATGCGGACTTGACCATTCTTCTTCTTGACTGGAACTATGTTGGCGAGCCAAATCGGGTAGATGCACGGCTCGATGAAGTCGACCTCCGCCATTTTATGGACTTCAGCTGAAACCTGGAGCTCCAGATCATGGCGCATGCACCGCTGAGGTTGCTTGACCAGAGCGATTGAGGGAGAAATAACTAGATCATGCTCCGCTACGGAGGGATCTAGCCCTGGCATCTCCTTGTATGTCCAAGCGAAGCAGTCTTTGTATTCAAGCAGGAGTTGCTTGTAATCCCGCTTCTCTGCCTCGGTAAGGAGAGCACTGACGACTGTAGGCTGAGCGGCATCATCTTCGCCCAAGTTGATCTCCACAAGATCATCGACGATTGCCTGGCCGCTGTCCTCCAGCTCGGGAGGAGCGGGTTGGAGGTCGATGAAATCGTCATCATCAGTGTCGGCTTCGTGTATTTCTTGGTTCTCGAAGCCACCGATTGATGCTAAAGGGATTGGAGAATGGTTGTCATTGGGATCCGCTAGGGATCGATCTGGGCCGCCGGATTTTGGCCAGCAATCGTCAACTGGAGCTGCTGAGGTCTCCCCGGGGTTGCCCGGTGAAGCAGACAATCTTTCGCAGCTAGGACCAACAAGATCCCCCCCCCCCTCAGGAGGGTTTATTGTACTGGGTCCCTTGACTGGCTGAGAAGCCGGAGGAGCTTCTCCTTCCCCTTTGTCTTGGCACGGAGGCGAAGAAGGTTCCCCGACGGCCTGGGTTGGGGTTCTGGCTTTGGCAGAGATCGGGATCAGAATTTCCTCTCCTTCATCCCCGGAGCTATCGAATTTAGCTTCGACTCTTGTTCTGTCGTCGGCTGATAGTGCCAAGCCTATGACGTTAACTGCGAAGTGGACGCGGAAGTCTGGGTCCTGGTCGTAACCAATCCCCCTGGTATCCTTATGGAAGGACAGGGGTTGCCCTCGACGCTGGGAAGGGTCCCACAGTCGACGGAAGTATCTTTGTTGGGCGGGAGTTTGCCATAGGGGAATGTGTTGCTTCAAATACATTTCTTGAATATGCGGCGACAGGTCGCCCCACACCTGAACTGCTTTAGGGGTATCATTGGCTTGTCTAGACCAGTTGAAGTCATCATCTGGCGGGGCTTGAGGGACCATGTCTCATTTGTAGAAGACAATGGGTTTGTCCCTGTTAGCCTTCTTCTTGTTTTGACGTTGTCGCCTGAAGGTGACAATAAATGTCGTCAGCGACTCGACACTGTGCTCCTCGGATGCACACGGGAGCTGGATGCAGTCTGGTGGCAAGCATATACTTATGCCAATAGCCCGGCTAATGAGATTAGCCTCGAAGTCAATCTGGCGCCTCTCAGGGCGGTCTAGGGTTGACTTGGAGCTGAGGCGCAGCCGGTGAAGCTTGGCCTTCTCCTCATCGACAGAGAAGAGATCATCATCGTCTTCTTCTGAGAGCCAGCCATTGCTTTTGCTCTTTATTACAGGGTAGGGACTAATCCCCTTGAAGTAGAGCGCAGCGTCGGCCAGGTTGCATTCTGTCGGTGTGAACGGCGACAGGTCTACAAAGACCTTATGTTGCTCCCCATCCTAGGCATACTTGATGCATTGGTGGAGAGTCGACGGGACGACCTAGTTTTCATGGAGCCAGGGTCTGCCCAATAGCATCTTATAAGATGTGTTGGAGTCGATGATGTAGAATATCACCTTAGAGGCAAAATCATCGAGCACCAGATCGACGTCCACCCGGTCGAGGATGTCCTCGGTGTTCTGGTTGAAGCCAGATATCTTAACCGCTTGAACCTTCTGGAGGTATGGGGTCAGATATAGAGACTTAAATGTCTTGAGCGGCATGATGTTTACTGCATGTGGACGTGCAAAATTGCACACCCATACATCCCAACTAGTCCAGCACCAATAACAACTTCAACCGAAGACGCTGTGGAAAAGCGGGGCCGTCCGGACTCCCCGAACGCACATACACTGTCGTGGAGCTATCTCCGGGGTCACGACAGTGAAGAGAACTCAACCCTCGAGAGCCCCACAATCCATGGGCCTCGAAGAAAATCAAATAAGCCATAACTCGCGCTCACAACGGGCTCATAACTGCCCATTTAGGCCTTTAGCGGCACAACCCTTGGCCCTCCAGTGGTACGCCCCTGGGCCCTTCAGCGGCACGCCCTTTGGGCCCTTCAGCGACACACCCCTTCGAGCCTTCCACGGCACACTATTCTAAGCCTTCAACGGCACACTATTTCAGGCCTTCAACGGCACACTATTTCAAGCCTTCCACGGCACACTATTTCAAGCCTTCCATGGCACACTATTTTAAGCCTTCAACGGCACACTATTTCAAGCCTTCAGCGGCACACTTCTTGGGTATTGGCCTTCAGCGGCACACCTGCGAGGCTCTCCAGCGGCACGCCTTCCTCAGCCCCCAGCGGCACAGCGTTCAGCCCATCCACGCCGGTCAACGCTCGTAGCTCTCGGTGCGCAGCGAAAGCATGGCATGCCCATGCCTGCACCTTGCTGGGCTGTCCTCGCCCCACCTACTCCCGTCCTTGGTTTTTGTCGGCCTGACCAGGGGTATAAGAACCCCTCGCTCCGACGAAAAAGAGAGGCGGAGTGAGGGAAGGATACACAAAGAGAGAAGACAGACGCAGAACCAGCGACAAGAGAAACCCGCCGCTAGAAAAGAGAAGAAAGAAGAAAAGAGAGAAGAGAAGAAGGAGGGCTCCGGCGTGGGGTTTCTCCGACGACCACCGAGCAAGAGAGAGTAAGAGAGAGAGAGAGGGAGCTCGATGTAGTAGGGGGAAGTGGGGGAAAGGGGCAATGGGTGGTCACCCTGCTCTGATCCCCAACACTTCCCCCCTTTTCTTCTTCTTCTTCCCCGTTCTTTTGTTCTTCCATTTTATTTCTTGTTCGTAGCCTTAGCTTGGGCATGATTGGTAATGTGTATGGCTGGCCACGGCCTTTTGTTCCCCCATGAATGAGTATTGTCCCCTTTGATGGGTTTTCTCGTCATCTTGATTGATTTGTGCTGCCGTGTGCTTGATCGTCCTTCCTCCCCCTCTTCCTGGTGTTTTCCTTAACTCCACCTGCCGACAGTTTCCTCCGGACACCGCACCACCTCGGGTGGTATGAGGTCGTGAGCCTTTCCAATGCATAGCTCCTCCGCGTTGTGATCTTCTGGTAGAAGCCCACCTGCAAGTCCCTTGCCTGCCCTTTGAGCCACCTCCCAAAAATCTTTTCCTCGTGGGCTTGATCAGCCCAATGCCCCTGCCCCATTAGCACGCCAGCCCCTTTTGGGGGCCTTGCCTGATGCGCCTGCACCCCCATCCAGTGGTACACCTTCTGGCTCCTTGGCCGGCACACCCTTCTGCGCCTTCAGCGGCACACCTGCACTTTCCCCCAGCGGCACACCCTTCCGGCACCTTGGCCGGCACACCCATAGTAGCCCTCCAGCGGTACACCTCCCCTTGGTGCTTCAGCGGTACGCTGGCCTCTCCCTAGTCTGGTACACCCCTCAAGCACCTGCTCGTCCTGGCCGGTACGCCTTGGCTAACCCCCAGTCCACCCTATCCAGTCTTAGAGGTCTCCCGCTCGTTGTTTTCTCCGAGGTTTTCTGAAGTTTCATTAAAGGTGCTGCCGCCTTTGGGCGCCCACCTCAGTTGACGGGTTCCGCCACTCCCTGTGGGCGCGTTCCCTTTATCTCCCTTACGCTCGGGTCAAGGGGAGATGCTGCCGAATTTTCGCTAGAAACGATAACATATTAAAAGGATAAAAGGAAGCAACCAACAAATGGAACAACAAAATATTATAAAGAATAGGCTGTGAGGAAAAGGAGGAAAGACTTGTATAAAACTACTCAAAACCCAAAGAAAAGAAGAAAAGAAAAGCCTTAAAGCAAGTAGCAGGGGAGTGGGCCTTCATCGGTACGTCTGTTCCAGCCTTCACCGGTGCACCCTATTAGCCCTTCAACGGCACACCTTCTTGGCTCCTCACCGGCACACTCCTCCTCCATTTCAACCTTCCCTCACCGGTACACTGCCATCCTCCTTCGCCGGTACACTCCCACCGTCTCTCCCTCACCGGTACACACCTCCTCACCGTCCCACTCTCTTTCTTACTCTCCCTCTCACCGGCACACTCCATTCCCCCCCTCACCGGTACACTCTCTCCCTCACCATCATACTCTCTCCCCCCACCGGTACACCCTCTGTCTCTCCCTCATCTATCTCCCTGTCTTACCTCTTCTTCCACCGTCTCCCAGAAATAGAAACCAATGTACAGACTTGGCAGGTTGAGGCACTAACGCAGCAACAAGCAATGTACAGACTTTGAGCTGCAATGTGTAGACTTCGAGCTGGCCAACGTACAGACTTTGAGTTGGCCAATGTATAGACTTTGAGCTGCAGCCAATGGCCAATGTACAGACTCTGAGCTGCAATGTACAGACTTTGAGCTGCAATGTATAGACTTCGAGTTGGCCAACGTACAGACTTCGAGCTGGCCAATGTATAGACTTTGAACTCCAGCCAATGGCTGATGTATAGACTTTGGGTTGGCTGACGTACAGACTTTGAGCTGTAATGTACAGACTTTGAACAATGTATAGACTTTGGGTTGGCCAATGTACAGACTTTGGACTGGCCAATGTATAGACTTTGAACTCCAGCCAATGGCTAATGTACAGACTTTGAGCTGCAATGTACAGACTTTCAGCTGGAATGTACAGACTTTGAGATGTAATGTATAGACTTTATGTTGGCCAATGTACAGACTTTGGGCTGACCAATGTATAGACTTTGAACTCCGGCCAATGGCCAATGTGTAGACTTTGGGTTGGCTGATGTACAGACTTTGAGCTGCAATGTACAGACTTCGAACTGCAGCCAATGGGCAACGTACAGACTCTGAGCTGCAATGTATAGACTTTAAGTTGGCCAACGTATAGACTTTGGGCTGGCCAATGTACAGACTTTGAATTGCAGCCAATGGACAATGTATAGACTTTGAGCTGCAATGTACAGACTTTGAACTGCAATGTATAGACTTTGAGCTGCAATGTACAGACTTTGAGCTGCAATGTATAGACTTTGAGCTGGCCAACGTACAGACTTTGGGTTGGCCAATGTATAGACTTTGAACTGCGGCCAATGGACAATGTATAGACTTTGAGCTGCAATGTACAGACTTTGAGCTGCAATGTATAGACTTTAAGCTGGCCAACATACAGACGTTGAGCTGGCCAATGTATAGACTTTGAACTGCAGCCAATGGACAATGTATAGACTTTGAGCTGCTGCCAATGCACAATGTATAGACTTTGGGTTGGCCAGTGTATAGACTTTGAGCTGGCCAACGTACAGACTTTGGGCTGGCCAATGTATAGACTTTGAGCTGCAATGTGCAGATTTTGAGCTGAAGGATGTACAGACTTTGTATGCAGTAACCAGACGATGTATAGACTTCGGGTCGCAGCGACCAGCCAATGTATAGACTTTGGGCTGAGGGACGTACAGACTTCGTGTGTGCTAGTAGCCAGTGTACAGACTTTGAGTTGCAGTAAATGGACGATGTACAAACTCTGCGCATGTGCTAGCAGACGATGTACAGACTTTGAGTTAGCCCGGCACGCCCGCCAACTCCCTCCCCGGCATACTCTCTTGGCAGTTCTCCGGCACCCTCTAACCTACCCGGTACACTCTCCCGGCCCCTCTCTGGTACGTCTCCCAGCCTTCGCCGGTACACCCCTTTTTGCCCCCAACGGCCCACTTTTCCTCCCAAAATAAATATGTATATAAATATGTCATGATAATGATAATGATTATAAGTTAATAAAAATCATGATAAATAAATAAACCTGAATAAATATATATATATATGAGAAATAAACAAAAAAATGAAATAATAATAATAATCGTAAAAAAGGGTAGGGAAGATATAATAGTAATAATAATAAACAAAATGGAGAAATCATCCGGAATAATTACATAAAAGGGAAATAAGCAATAAAATATATATGCACATAATTTAAAGCCCAGATAAAAAAATGGTAAAATCTATGTTGCAGCCCCGTCTCCCCCGTGACCCGATGCTGAAGGAACAACAATGTCGCCCTTCCAGGTTGGGCCCGAGTCTTGAAATTATCCCGAAATAGCCATGGCCTGACCTCGCCTCGGGCTGACATTCCAATTAAACCGGACTCGTTCCTCAGGCCGGATCCCTTCTGAGCCACTACTAAAATTGCCGCACGTTCGGCAAACATTTGAACGGGTTCACCTCGGTTTTCACCGCGTTTCTATTATGGACCTGTGTCTGAATATGAAAAGACCCGTGAGCAACCAACATGGCCGACGGCTCCTACCCCGACGTGGTCGTGACCCAGTATTGCTCCGGGCCGATAGCTCGTCATATCGGATTCACTCTATCGGGATTCGTTCCCGCCCTTTCATCGAAATTGCCGCAAACTCGGCATATATTTGTACGGGATTGTTCCTATCCACGTCGCACCTTCAATATGGACCCTTGTCCGAATATCAAGTGGTCCGCAAGTGACCGACAGAAATCTGAATAGAACGAGATGGCTCCTGTCATCCCTGGACCCTATACACGGGAATATCAATAAGGCCTTTGTGGGCTGTGCTTGGACCTCGGGTCCGTCCCGATTGTGGTCACCGTCTGACCCACACCCTCGGCCTATAGCTCGCTTCCTTCGATCATGTTTTGGTTTTGGAATCTAGTCCCGGGACTCTTCCCCGTTGCCCTACGACACCGGGAACATTAATGATGCCCACGCAAGCCCCGTTTGGACCGCGGGAGGCGCCCCCGGTATGGTCCCGACTCGATCTCGCACCGGGCCAATAAATTCGCTAGTCTCCTGCTACACTAACCGAGGTTTAACAGAATGTTTTCAGTGTCTCAGAATAATGTACTTGCCGTATCACGGCATACATATGTTCCAGGTCCTCCTGCGACGATTATGATATTCTCAAGCCGGACACCCATCTGAATATTAAACGGTCTCCCGAATGACCGACACGTTTCGAACTTCCGCTTCCCTAGACACAGGGCTTTTCAGCCGATTCAAGGGATATTCCCTCGTTGCCCCTTGGCACCGAAAATATTAATGACGCTCAAGCAAGTCTTGTTTCGACCGCGGGGGGCCCACCGCAGTATGGTCGCAGATTGCTCTTGCATCGGGCCAACAGATTTACTGGTTTGTGACCGCTTCAACCGAGGCTTAGCTGAATGTTTTCCGCTCTTCCGAATAATAAATTTGCCGCACCTCGGCATACATGCGTTCTGGTTTTCACGCGATAACCGTGATTTTCTCGAGCCGGACATTCGTCCGAACATTAAATGGTCAGTACACGACCGACATGATCGCGAATGCTTTCTTCTCACCCTCATACGGGGATTTTAATGCTCCCTAATAGGCCTTTCCATGCAATTTATTTTCTGGCCATGAGGCCCTAAATCTCGGCGATTAATCAAGGGTGTTCCCTCGTACGGGGGATGTAAATGATGTCGTGACCTTTATGGCGCGGCGGGTTTTGGTCCCGACACGAACCACACAATCGTCTAACCGAGTCAGATCGAGCGCACCATGGGCTCTTCGGAGCCCGAATAAATTGTCACTTCGTGACTGGCACGCCCACGCACTTAACAGACGAACAAACCATCCGAATAAACGAAGAACACAGTAAGCGTGTCGAAAAGTTCGTCCACAAGTCTGGCACGCCCGATGGGACCTAAACTACCCTTCATCTCTTCGCCGGGATTTAGGGCCTCATGGCCTCCTAATTAACGATGTTTGCCTGCTTTGATGAATGGCAAATGCTGTCTTCGCCAGCCCTATGGGGAGAAAATCCAGACTCGATGCAGCTGCCTTCGCGGCCTCGAGGACGCTGCTTCGAAGCATATGCAGCTTCCAGGAATCATGGGGAGCTGTTATAAAAAAAAGAGAAGAGAAAGAGAAGAGAAGGGAGGGGAAATCAAACCCCCCCTTTCGTCAAGAAGAAAGAGAGAAAAGAAGGAAAGAAAAAAAAGAGAGAAGAAAAGTAGAAAAGAAAGAAGCGAAAAAATAGAAGAGAAAGAGCCGGCGAGAAAGGGTTGTATGGCCACGTCCGCCGAGACCCGTGCTGAACAAGGATTACCACTGTGGGATTGATGCGGTGGAGCGAACCACTCATATCCTCCCTGAGGGGGTGAGCGCTCTCTTGCACCTCCACCCTGGTCAATCATACAAAAAGGGGAGAAATAAAGAAGAAAGGAAGAAAAGTTGGCCAGCATCGCCGACTGAAAGAGCAAGAAGAAACCCGGCATCCCGCCCCACTCTAGGAGGTCCCGAGTCCGCGGTGCAATGACCCCGCTCGTTCCTCCTTCCTGCTGCCTCCATCCGGCACAAAACGGCCCCCGAGTGGTTGTTAAAAGACCCAGCGAGCCACAATTGTAGCTTGGTGAATGGTTGCCCACTGTGAGAATGCTTTATAGCAATGAGGCCAAGCACGGCCACCACTCCCGAAGAGAGCATGCACATACCCCGCCATGGGGGATGAGAAGAAGATATATACCCTGCTACGGGGGCATAGGAGGCAAAAAAAGGAATACACCCCATTCCAGGGGCACATGAAGAGAATCCGCCCCGATTGAGGGGCACACAAAGCAAAAGCTACACCCCTACTTCGGGCATTTGAAGAAGAATCCGCCCCGACCTGGGGACGTAAGAAGAAATAGAGCTGCACCCCGGCTTAGGGGCATTTGAAGGGGAAATACACCCCGATATGGGGGCACCTGAAGCAAAAAACATACCCCGCCATGGGGGCATCAGAAGAAAAGAATTCACCCTGGCCTGGGGACACATGAAAAGAGAAACTCACCCTGGCTTAGGGGCATATGAAGAAGAAACCTACCTCGGCCTGGAGGCATAAGAAACAAAAGTACACCCCATGCTAGGGGCATATGGAGAGGAATGCACCTCGCCCTGAGGGGCGCAAAAAGCATAAGAACACACCCTGGCTTAGGGGCATTTGAAGGAGAAACATACCCCGCCAGGGGGGCATAGAAGTCATGAAGAATAAGCCCCGGCTTAAGGACATTTGAAGAAGTCACATCCCGCCTCGGGAGCATGAGAAGCAGCAAGAATACACCCCGGCCTAGGGGTATTTGAAGAAGATATATACCCCGCCTGGGGGCATAGAAGCCGTAAAGAACATGCCTCGGCTCAGGGGCATTTGAAGAAACTATATCCTGCCTTGAGAGTATAAGAAGAAAAGAGTCCACCCTATCTTAGGGGTATTTGAAGAAGAAACACACCCCGCTATGGGGGCATAGAAGCCATAAAGAATACACCCCGGCTTAGGGGTATTTGAAGAAGAAGGATACCCCGCCTCGGGGGGACATTGCAAGCATCGATACATCCTGCTAGGGCGCACAGGAAGCAAAGCACACCCCACTCCTGGGGACACATAAAGAGAGTACACCCCGCCATAGGGGCACATGAAGAGAATCCACCCCGACTCGAGGGTACATGAAGCAACGAAGAATACATCTCGCCTTAGGGGAGTCTGAAGAAAAAGCATACACCCCACTTCGGGGGCACAAGAAGCAAACATTCCCCAGCGTGTCGGGGCAGAAGAAGAAGAATTCCTCCCTCAAGGGCATATAAAAAAAAAAGAAAAGCAAAGATACACCCGGTGCCCGGCGCACATGAAGAGAAAGGCACCTCCCTCTGGGGGCACAACAAGCAACAAAGATACACCCCATTCCCAGGGGCACATGAAGAGAAATACACCCCTGCTCCAGGGGCATATGAGACAAAACTATACCCCGATTTAGGGGCATTTGAAGCAAAGACTTCACCCCGCCTTAAGGGGGGGCATAAGAAGCGAAAGATATACCCCACCCCGAGGGCACAAGAAGAAAACACACCCCACCTTGGGGGCGTAAGAAGCCAAGAGATATACCCCACCATGGGGCAGTAGAGGCAAAATGCACTCCCCCCGGGGGCACGTAAAGCAACATACCCCTCGCCTCGGCAGCATATGAGGCCAAGAAGCTACATCCCGGCTCGTGAGCATAAGAAACAAAAGATATACCCTACGTCTGGGGCATATGAAGCCAAGAATCACACCCCCGTCTTGAGGGTATTTGAAGAAGAAGCCACCTCGCCTCGAGGGCCTAGAAGCTGTAAAGAACACGCCCTGACTCAGGGGCATGACAAGAAGAACTCACCCCGCCTCGGGTGCACAAGAAGCCAAGCTCACCCCGCAGGGGGGGCACGCAAGACACAGCTACGCCCCGACTCAGGGGGACTCGAAGAGAAATACACTCCACCTTTGGGGTGCAAAAAGCAACTTACACCCCACCTCTGGGGGCACAAGAAGCAGAACATACCCCGCCTTGGGGGCATATGAAGCCAAGAATCACATCCCCGTCTTGGGGGTATTTGAAGAAGAAGCCCACCTCGCCTCGAGGCCTAGAAGCAACAGCCACGTCCCAGCTCAGGGGCATATGAAGAGAAGTCCACCCCGGCTTAGGGGCATTTAAAGAAGAAACAAACCCCGCCAGTGGGGACATAAAAGCCATGAACAACACGCCCCGGCTTAGGGGCATTTGAAGAAGTTACATCCCGCTTCGGGAGCATAAGAAAGAAAAGAATACACCCTGTCCTAGGGACGATTGAAGAAGAAACATACCCCGCTTGGGGGCATGGAAGCCATAAAGAATACGCCATGGCTTAGGGGCATTTGAAGAAGCTACATCCCGCCATGGGGGCATAAGAAGACAAGAATTCACCACGGCCTGGGGACACTCAAAGAAAAACAAAACACACCCTGGACTAGGGGCATACAAAGAAAGAAATTCACCCCACCTCGAGGGCACAAGAAGCAAAACACACCGCACCTTGGGGGGCATAAGGAGCCAAGGACATACCCCGCCATGGGGGCATTAGAAGCGGGATACATCCCCACCCTGGGGGCATATGAAGCAACATACACCCCGCCTGGGGGCATAGAAGCCATAGAGAAGTCCACCCCGGCTTGGGGGCATGTGAAGGAGAAACAAACCCCGCCACTGGGGGCATAGAAGCCATGAAGAACATGCCCCGCCCAGGGCACAGAAGCAAGGAGGCAGGATCCGCCCCGCCATGGGGGCACACAAAGAGAGAAACCACACCCCGCCGTGGGGGGCATGAGAAGCAAGAAATGTACCCCGCCCCGGGGAGCATAAGAAGAGAAGAATACACCCCGACTTAGGGGCCTTCGAAGAAGGAATACATCCCGGCCTCAGGGGTCCATGAAGCAACATATATCCCCCCAGGGGACATCTGAAGCAGAACATACAACATCCCCCGGCTTAGGGAAACATATGAAGAGAGGAATACACCCCGATATGGAGGCACGTAAACAAAGAAGAAGAATTCACCCCGCCTCGGGTGCATAAAAAGCAAGAACTACATCCCGCATCAAAAGCGGCAATACACTCCACTCTGGGGGCACTAGAAGCGGAATACACCCCGTGCCGGAGGCATATAAAAAAAAAGGATACCTCGCTCTGGGGCATCAGAAGCAGCAATACGCCCCACCTTGGGGGCATCAAAAGTAGCAATACGCCCCACCTTGGGAGCACAAGAAGCAAACATTCCCCCCGGTGTGTCTGGGGAGAAGAAAAGAATTCACCCCGGCCTGGGGACACTTGAAGAAAGAAGCACATCCCGCCACGGGGGCACATGAAGAGAACCCCTCCCGTCTCGGGAGTATAAGAAAGAGAAGAATACACCCTGGTCTGGGGGCTTTTGATGAAACAACACACCCCCTCCATGGGAGACAAAGCTACACCCCGGCCTGGGGACACATGCAGAGCATCCACCCCGCTCAGGGGGCACAAAGAGGTACACTCCGCCCTTGACGCATAAGAAGCAGAAGCATTTACCCCGATCCGGGGGCGTAAAAAAAAGAAAAGAGACATACATCCCGACCTGGGAGCACATGAAGAAAGAATATACCCCGACCTAGGGGCGTCGGAAGAAGAGACGTACACCCCGATCTGGGAGCATAAGAAGGAAGATATACTCCGCCTAAGCGGCACTTGAAGAAACAACATACCCTGCTTCGGGGGCATAGAAGCCGTAAAGAGATACACCCCGGCCTCAGGGGGGGCATAAGAAGCAAGAGATACACCCTCGTGCCGGGGACATATGAAGAGAAGCACTCCTCCGCCTTCAGGGGTAGAAAGAGAGCAAAATTTGCCCCCGCCAAGGGGGGGTATAAGAAATAAAAACACACCTCGGCCTGGGGGCACATGAAGAAGAAACATACCCCGCCTGGGGGCATAGAAGCCGCGAAGAGTATACCCCGGCTTGGGGGGGGGGCATTTGAAGAGAGCTACACCCCGCCTTGGGGCAAAAAATACACCCCGCCTGGGGGCACAGAAGCGAAGAGGCAAAACACACCCCCTCAGGGGGGATGCATACCAAATGAAGCTACACCCCAACCTGGGGGCATATTAAGAGGAATACACTCCAGCGTGGAACCATTAATGAGAAAAGAAGAGCAGAATAAAGAAAAAGACACGCACGAGGCAGACGTGGTCTTCAAGCCCGTCTTATCACACAAAAGAAAAGAAGGAAAGAAAGGATACACATGAGACAGACGTGGTCTTCGAGCCCACCTCATCACACGAAAGAAAAGAAGAAAAGGAAGAAAAGACACATGAGGCAGACGTGGTCCTCGAGCCCGCCTCATCACACAAAAGAAGAGAAGAAAAGGAAAAGAAGACACATGAGGCAGACGTGGTCTTCGAGCCCGCCTCATCACGCAAAATAAGGGAAGAAAAAGAAGAAGAGACACATGAGACAGACGTGGTCCCTGAACCCGCCTCTTCACATAAAAGAAGAAGAGCAGAACTAAAAGAAGACACATGAGGCAGACGTGGTCTTCGAGCCCGCCTCATCACACAAAAGAAGAGAAGGAAAGAAAGAATGAACATGAGGCGAACACGGTCTCTGCACCTACCTCTCTATAAAAGAAAAAAAAGAAGAAAGAGTCATGAGGCGAACATGGTCTCTGCACCTGCCTCTCTACAAAAGAAGAAAAAAAAAGAAAGAGTCACGAGGCGAACATGGTCTCTGCACCTGCCTCTCTACAAAAGAAGAAGAGAAGAAAAAAAAAGAGTCACGAGGCAGACACGGTCTTTGCACCCGCCTCTCCATAAAAGAAGAAGAGAAGAAGAGAAAGAACAATCACGGGGCGAACATGGTCCTTGCACCTGCCTCTCCATAAAAGAAGAAGAGAAGAAGAGAAATAACAATCACGGGGCGAACATGGTCTCTGCACCTACCTCTCTACAAAAGAAGAAGAGAAAACAAAAAGAGAGAATCACGAGGCAGACGCGGTCTTTGCACCTGCATGTTCATAAAAGAAGAAGAGAAGAAGAGAATGAACAGCCATTGGGGCGTTAAACAAAAAAATATTTAGCCATCGGGGCTTCAAGCCGACAGATACTCGGCCATCGGGGCTTCAATCCGACAAATATTCCGCCGACGGGGCGTTAAACCGACCAACTTTCAGCCATCGGGGCTTCAAGCCGACAGCTACCTCATTATCGGCCTTCGGGCCGACAGCTACCTCATCATCAGCTCGCAGCCGACAGCTACCTCATCATCGGCTCCTAGCCGACAGCTACCTCATCATCGGCTCTTGGCTGACAGCTACCTCATCATCAGCTCCTAGCCGACAGCTACCTCATTATCGGCCTTCAGGCCGACAGCTACCTCATCATCGGCTCCTAGCCCATAGCTACCTCGACATTGGCTCCTAACCGACAGCTACCTCATCATTGGCACCCCAGCCGACAGCTTCCCAGTTAAAAAAAATAATAGACCTCTCACTTTGGTTCGAATCCTTCCCCGGCCAGAGAATCAAAGAATAAACCTTCCGTTTTGGTCCGGACCCTTCCCCGACCAGAGAACAAAAGAGACACTTCTTTTCGACTCTCACATCCCGCTACCCAACGCCCCTCGACATGGCCATTTCGGCCGGGGCCCACTATTAGGAGTAATCCATCCGTCCCTCCTCTCTTCTCAATTCTGGCTCCCACAGCCTGCTTCCCAGCATCCTTTACCCCTTATGGCGCACTCCCCTAATGTCCCTTGGGTTCTATAGCCCGCTTTTCTAATACCTTTTCAGCCGTTCGTGGTCTGCTTCCCTAATACCTTTAATACCACTACACTTATACGTAACAATAATATTTTCATATGTAAAAAAAAAATAAAAAAACACGACAAAAAAAACAACAAAAAAATAATAAAAAATAATAAAAATAAACAAACAAACAAAAAAAACAAAACAAACAACAAAACAAAAAAAAAAGAGAAGAAAGAAGAGAATGCTTGATTGCCCTGCTTGCATGCTTGCTTAATATAGAATAATACACCTCCTTGAAATTTTCTAGGACCGTGTTTCCTTGCTAAATAATATCGCCCTGATTCCGGATGCACGTGCGTCGCGGCGTATGCTCGAAGGGAACCCAACTATGGCGGGTGCACACGTCAAGGGGAAGAGTCATGGCTGAATCGCTAAGCCCAACTCACAAAATAAACCTGAGACAACGCCCCCACACTTTGCACTTAATGTGTTCAATAGCCTTCGACTATAGGGATTGCCCGAATTTCTTCTTGGCACTCTACGGAGACTTGAATTCCTGCACTCGCGTGAAAGGTAATCGTGAGGAAAAAGCTGCCTACCCCCGCTGTAAAAAAAGAAGAAGAAGAAAAAAAAATAAAAAAAAGAGAGAAAAAAAAGAAAAGAAAAGAGAGAGAAACGCGGAGCCGAGTATCCGGGAATCCCCACTGAAACAAATGAGGAGACTCGCGCGAAATGGTGAAGCGAATAACAATAAGGACGAATCTTAGTAGCCAGGAATCCCCATTGAGACACATGAGGAGACTCGTGCCGAACGGTGAAATCCGCTACCAAAATAAACAGATGGGGGCTGTGTGAAGCTACCGAAAGTCGAAAGCCTGGAACTAATGTGTAGGCGCTAGAGTGATCCTCGAGTGTCACCAGGAAAACCTGCATATCCCTATGGTTAGGGCTCTTTGTTCACACATTTGCACTGCCACGCCACAGAGAATTGCCTCGGGTGAAATGAGTGAATTTAGGCTATGCATGCAAGACATGCGATATCCTCTTGACGGGTGCACCACCCCTCAATTGTGCCTCGTGGCCCGCACCGTGTCTACAAATTATGGGTGATGTCCCTATCCTATCCCCTATAGAGGGAGCTGCCTTACTTATATTTATGTTATGCCTGCTAATGAATGCTTGCATGCTTGAATAAAAGGAAATATAATAAAATAATAATAAATAATATAATGTGTGCATACAATAAACTCAATTTCGGCCATCGAAGCCTACGTTCTCAGCTACGGCTCGTAGAGCCCAACCTTAGCCCCCATGGCCTACCTCTTGCCCTCGCGGCTTGTTAATCCCCAACTTCGGCTCTTCAAGCCCGCTCCCAACCTTGGTTGTTTTGACCTCCCTTATCGGCTCCTGAGCCGACGGCTTTCTAATCATCGGCCTTCGGGTCAACAGCTTTCAATCATCGGCCCCTGAGTCGACAGCCTTTTAATCATTAGCCTTCGAGTCGACAGCTTTTCAATTATTGGCTCCCATGCCAACAGCTTTTCAATTATTGGCTCCCATGCCAACAGCTTTCAATTATCGGCCCCTGAGCCGACAGCTTTTAGATCATTGGCTCTCATGCCAACAGCTTTCAATTATCGGCCCCTGAGCCGACAGCTTTTTGATCATCGGCCCCTGAGTCGACAGCTTTTCAATCATCGGCCCTTGAGCCGACAGCTTTCTAATCATCGGCCTTCGAGTCGACAGCTTTTCAATCATTGGCTCCCATGCCAACAGCTTTCAATTATCGGCCCCTGAGCCGACAGCTTTCAATCATCGGCCTTCGGGTCGACAGCTTTTCAATTATTGGCTCCCATGTCAACAGCTTCCAATTATCGGCCGCTGTGCCGACAACTCTTATATCATTGGCATCCACGCCAGTAGCCACCCGGAGTTCTTAAAAAAAAAAGAAAGGAAAAAAGGGAAGAAGAGAAGAAGAGGGAAAGAGATAAGAAAAAAAAATAAACAACAAAAAAGAGAGAAGACAAAAAAGAGACGACAAAGAAGAGAAGAAAAAAAAAGAAGAAGTAAAGAAGAGAAAAGAGAGAAGAAAAGAAAGAAAAGAGACAAAGAGATCAACCAACCAGGTCAGCTCCCGACACCCCGTCGGCACTGACGAAGAGACAAAGAGATCAACAAACCAGGTCAGCTCCCGGCACCCTGTCGGCGCTGACGAAGAGACAAGAGATCAACAAACCAGGTCAGCGCCCCGACACCCCGTCGGCACTGACGAAGAGAAGAAGAGACCAACAAACCAGGTCAGCTCCCGACACCCCGTCGGCGCTGACGAAGAGACAAAGAGACCAACAATCCATGTCACCTCCCGACACCCCGTCGGCACCGAAGAAGAGAAGAAGAGACCAACAAACCAGGTCAGCGCCCGACACCCCGTCGGCACTGACGAAGAGGAGAAGAGACCAACATACCATGTCAGCTCCTGACACCTCGTCGGCACTGACGAAGAGAAAAAGGGACCAGCATACCATGTCAGCGCCCGACACTCTATCGGCACTGACAAAGAGAAGAAAAGACAAATAAACCATGGCAGCTCCCGACACCCTGTCGGTACTGATGCAAAAGAGAAGAAGAGACCAACATGCTATGGCAGCTCCCGGCACCCTGTCGGCACTAATGAAGAAGAGAAGAAAGAAGCATGCAACGCCAACGCCCAACACCCCGTCGACACCAACAAAGAGAAGAAGAGACCAGTACACCCACGGGCACCGCCCGGCTCATCCTTCGCCTGTGCTACCCGTGGGTGGGGGGCATTTGTGGACGTGCAAAATTGCACACCCATACATCCCAACTAGTCCAGCACCAATAACAACTTCAACCGAAGACGCTGTGGAAAAGCGGGGCCGTCCGGACTCCCCGAACGCACATACACTGTCGTGGAGCTATCTCCGAGGTCACGACAGTGAAGAGAACTCAACCCTCGAGAGCCCCACAATCCATGGGCCTCGAAGAAAATCAAATAAGCCATAACTCGCGCTCACAACGGGCTCATAATTGCCCATTTAGGCCTTTAGCGGCACGCCCTTTGGGCCCTTCAGCGGCACACCCCTTCAAGCCTTCCACAGCACACTATTCTAAGCCTTCAACGGCACACTATTTCAGGCCTTCAACGGCACATAATTTCAAGCCTTCCACGACACACTATTTCAAGCCTTCCACGGCGCACTATTTTAAGCCTTCAACGGCACACTATTTCAAGCCTTCAGCGGCACACTTCTTGGGTATTGGCCTTCAGCGGCACACCTGTGAGGCTCTCCAGCGGCACGCCTTCCTCAGCCCCCAGCGGCACAGCATTCAGCCCATCCACGCCGGTCAACGCTCGTAGCTCTCGGCGCGCAGCGAAAGCATGGCATGCCCATGCCTGCACCTTGCTGGGCTGTCCTCGCCCCACCTACTCTCGTCATCGGTTTTTGTCGGCCTGACCAGGGGTATAAGAACCCCTCGCTCCGACGAAAAAGAGAGGCGGAGAGAGGGAAGGATACACAAAGAGAGAAGACAGACGTAGAACCGGCGACAAGAGAAAGCCGCCGCCAGAAAAGAGAAGAAAGAAGAAAAAGAGAGAAGAGAAGAAGGAGGGCTCCGACGTGGGGTTTCTCCGACGACCACCGAGCAAGAGAGAGTAAGAGAGAGAGAGAGAGGGAGCTCGATGTAGTAGGGGGAAGTGGGGGAAAGGGGCAATGGGTGGTCACCCTGCTCCGATCCCCAACACTTCCCCCCTTTTCTTCTTCTTCTTCCCGTTCTTTTGTTCTTCCGTTTTATTTCTTGTTCGTAGCCTTAGCTTGGGCATGATTGGTAATGTGTATGGCTGGCCACGGCCTTTTGTTCCCCCATGAATGAGTATTGTCCCCTTTGATGGGTTTTCTCGTCATCTTGATTGATTTGTGCCGCCGTGTGCTTAATCATCCTTCCTCCCCCTCTTCCCGGTGTTTTCCTTAACTCCTCCTGCCGACAGTTTCCTCCGGACACCGAACCACCTCGGGTGGTATGAGGTCGTGAGCCTTTCCAATGCACAGCTCCTCCGCGTTGTGATCTTCTGGTAGAAGCCCACCTGCAAGTCCCTTGCCTGCCCTTTGAGCCACCTCCCAAAAATCTTTTCCTCGTGGGCTTGATCAGCCCAATGCCCCTGCCCCATTAGCACGCCAGCCCCTTTTGGGGGCCTTGCCCGGTGCTCCTACACCCCCGTCCAGCGGTACACCTTCTGGCTCCATGGCCGGCACACCCTTCTGTGCCTTCAGCGGCACACCTGCACTTTCCCCTAGCGGCACACCCTTCCGGCACCTTGGCCGGCACACCCATAGTAGCCCTCCAGCGGTACACCTCCCCTTGGTGCTTCAGCGGTACGCCTGGCCTCTCCCTAGTCCGGTACACCCCTCAAGCACCCTGTGCTCATCCTTGGCCGGTACGCCTTGGCTAACCCCCAGTCCACCCTATCCAGTCTTAGAGGTCTCCCGCTCGTTATTTTCTCCGAGGTTTTCTGAAGTTTCATTAAAGGTGCTGTCGCCTTTGGGCGCCCACCTCCAGTTGACGGGTTCCGCCACTCCCTGTGGGCACGTTCCCTTTATCTCCCTTACGCTCGGGTCAAGGCGAGATGCTGCCGAATTTTCGCTAGAAACGATAACATATTAAAAGGATAAAAGGAAGCAACCAACAAATGGAACAACAAAATATTATAAAGAATAGGCTGTGAGAAAAAGGAGGAAAGACTTGTATAAAACTACTCAAAACCCAAAGAAAAGAAGAAAAGAAAAGCCATAAAGCAAGTAGCAGGGGAGTGGGCCTTCATCGGTACGTCTGTTCCAGCCTTCACCGGTGCACCCTATTAGCCCTTCAACGGCACACCTTCTTGGCTCCTCACCGGCACACTCCTCCTCCCTTTCAACCTTCCCCTCACCGGTACACTCCCATCCTCCTTCCCCAGTACACTCCCACCGTCTCTCCCTCACCGGTACACACCTCCTCATCGTCCCACTCTCTTTCTTACTCTCCCTCTCACCGGCACACTCCATTCCCCCCCTCACCGGTACACTCTCTCCCTCACCATCATACTCTCTCCCCCCACCGGTACACCCTCTGTCTCTCCCTCATCTATCTCCCTGTCTTACCTCTTCTTCCACCGTCTCCCAGAAATAGAAACCAATGTACAGACTTGGCAGGTTGAGGCACGAACGCAGCAACAAGCAATGTACAGACTTTGAGCTGCAATGTGTAGTCTTCGAGCTGGCCAACGTACAGACTTTGAGTTGGCCAATGTATAGACTTTGAGCTGCAGCCAATGGCCAATGTACAGACTCTGAGCTGCAATGTACAGACTTTGAGCTGCAATGTATAGACTTCGAATTGGCCAACGTACAGACTTCGAGCTGGCCAATGTATAGAGTTTGAACTCCAGCCAATGGCTGATGTATAGACTTTGGGTTGGCTGACGTACAGACTTTGAGCTGTAATGTACAGACTTTGAACAATGTATAGACTTTGGGTTGGCCAATGTACAGACTTTGGACTGGCCAATGTATAGACTTTGAACTCCAGCCAATGGCTAATGTACAGACTTTGAGCTGCAATGTACAGACTTTCAGTTGGAATGTATAGACTTTGAGATGTAATGTATAGACTTTATGTTGGCCAATGTACAGACTTTGGGCTGGCCAATGTATAGACTTTGAACTCCGGCCAATGGCCAATGTGTAGATTTTGGGTTGGCTGATGTACAGACTTTGAGCTGCAATGTACAGACTTCGAACTGCAGCCAATGGGCAACGTACAGACTCTGAGCTGCAATGTATAGACTTTAAGTTGGCCAACGTATAGACTTTGGGCGGGCCCTGTACATTGAATTGCAGCCAATGGACAATGTATAGACTTTGAGCTGCAATGTACAGACTTTGAGCTGCAATGTATAGACTTTGAGCTGGCCAATGTATAGACTTTGAACTACAGCCAATGGACAATGTATAGACTTTGAGCTGCTGCCAATGCACAATGTATAGACTTTGGGTTGGCCAGTGTATAGACTTTGAGCTGGCCAACGTACAGACTTTGGGCTGGCCAATGTATAGACTTGGAGCTGCAATGTGCAGACTTTGAGCTGAAGGATGTACAGACTTTGTATGCAGCAACCAGACGATGTACAGACTTCGGGTCGCAGCGACCAGCCAATGTATAGACTTTGGGCTGAGGGACGTACAGACTTCGTGTGTGCTAGTAGCCAGTGTACAGACTTTGAGTTGCAGTAAATAGACGATGTACAGACTCTGCGCGTGTGCTAGCAGACGATGTACAGACTTCGAGTTAGCCCGGCACGCCCGCCAACTCCCTCCCCGGCATACTCTCTTGGCGCTTCTCCGGCACCCTCTAACCTACCCGGTACACTCTCCCAGCCCCTCTCCGCTACTCTCTCCCAGCCTTCGCCGGTACACCCCTTTCTGCCCCCAACGGCCCACTTTTCCTCCCAAAATAAATATGTATATAAATATGTCATGATAATGATAATGATAATAAATTAATAAAAATCATGATAAACAAATAAACCTGAATATATATATATATATATGAGAAATAAATAAAAAAAGTGAAATAATAATAATAATAGTAAAAAAGGGTAGGGAAGATATAATAGTAATAATAATAAACAAAATGGAGAAATCATCCAGAATAAATACATGAAAGGGAAATAAGCAATAAAATATATATGCACATAATTTAAAGCCCAGATAAAAAAATGGTAAAATCTATGATGCAGCCCCGTCTCTCCCGTGACCCGATGCTGAAGGAACAACAATGTCGCCCTTCCAGGTTGGGCCCGAGTCTTGGAAATTATCCCGAAATAGCCATGGCCTGACCTCGCCTCGGGCTGACATTCCAATTAAACCGGACTCGTTCCTCAGGCCGGATCCCTTCCGAGCCACTACTAAAATTGCCGCACGTTCGGCAAACATTTGAACGGGTTCACCTCGATTTTCGCCGCGTTTCTATTATGGACCTGTGTCTGAATATGAAAAGACCCGTGAGCAACCAACATGGCCGACGGCTCCTACCCCGACGTGGTCGTGACCCAGTATTGCTCCGGGCCGATAGCTCGTCATATCGGATTCACTCTATCGGGATTCGTTCCCGCCCTTTTATCGAAATTGCCACAAACTCGGCATATATTTGTACGGGATTGTTCCTATCTATGTCGCACCTTCAATATGGACCCTTGTCCGAATATCAAGTGGTCCGCAAGTGACCTACAGAAATCTGAATAGAACGAGATGGCTCCTGTCATCCCTGGACCCTATACACGGGAATATCAATAAGGCCTTTGTGGGCTGTGCTTGGACCTCGGGTCCGTCCCGATTGTGGTCACCGTCTGACCCACACCCTCGGCCTATAGCTCGCTTCCTTCGATCATGTTTTCGTTTTGGAATCTAGTCCCAGGACTCTTCCCCGTTGCCCTACGGCACCGAGAACATTAATGATGCCCACGCAAGCCCCGTTTGGACCGCGGGAGGCGCCCCCGGTATGGTCCCGACTCGATCTCACACCGGGCCAATAAATTCGCTAGTCTCCTGCTACACTAACCGAGGTTTAACAAAATGTTTTCAGTGTCTCGAAATAATGTACTTGCCGTATCACGGCATACATATGTTCCAGGTCCTCCTGCGACGATTATGATATTCTCAAGCCGGACACCCGTCCGAATATTAAATGGTCTCCCGAATGACCGACACGTTTCGAACTTCCGCTTCCCTAGACACTGGGCTTTTCAGCCGATTCAAGGGATATTCCCTCGTTGCCCCTTGGCATCGAAAATATTAATGACGCTCATGCAAGTCTTGTTTCGACCGCGGGGGGCCCACCGCAGTATGGTCGCAGATTGATCTTGCATCGGGCCAACATATTTACTGGTTTGTGACCGCTTCAACCGAGGCTTAGCCGAATATTTTCCGCTCTTCTGAACAATAAATTTGCTGCACCTCGGCATACTTGCGTTCCGATTTTCACGCGATCACTGTGATTTTCTCGAGCCGGACATTCGTCCGAACATTAAATGGTCAGTACACGACCGACATGACCGCGAATGCTTTCTTCTCACCCTCATACGGGGATTTCAATGCTCCCTAATAGGCCTTTCCATGCAATTAATTTTCTGGCCATGAGGCCCTAAATCCCGGTGATTAATCAAGGGTGTTCTCTCGTACGGGGGATGTAAATGACGTCGTGACCTTTATGGCGCGGCGGGTTTTGGTCCCGACACGAACCATACAATCGTCTAACCGAGTCAGATCGAGCGCACCATGGGCTCTTCGGAGCCCAAATAAATTGTCACTTCGTGACTGGCACGCCCACGCACTTAACAGATGAATAAACCATCCGAATAAACGAAGAACACAGTAAGCGTGTCGAAAAGTACGTCCACACTGCAGCACCAGCGTCTACTAGGATCCGGTTCACATCATGCCCATTGATCTTCCCCTTCATGTAGAGAGGACGGTTGTGGCACGGAGGGGAAATCAGCATGTCTTTCTCCGTGAAGGTGATAGTGGCTGCGAAGGCTCCATAGGCAGCCGCCTTCATTTCCGCGGCATGCGCTTCATAGACTTTCGGCTCTTGGAGTATTTTGATAAGGGTTTCCCTTAGATCCTTACTCCAAGTGATGGCTTCCCAAATTGAAATGCTGGTAGGGAAGCGCTTCATTTGGTGGAGGACCTTCCGGTCAGCTCGAGCTCGAGCATCCTCCAGAGAGGGTAGTATGTCAGGTTGAACCCTCTGTGAGGTGCCGTGCTGTTCCCCATCGGGGAGTTGCACTGCCTTGCCCTTACCACCGGGATCAGACTGATTTTGATCGCCAACGGACTCCTGGAACAGGGAAGCCAACAACGGTTCTTCTGGGGGTAATTGGCTGGCTGGCTCATCCTTGCCGGACGGTCTCGCTTGCTCTACCACAGAAGCCGGTACTGGTGCAGGGACTGGGAGGCCGGTAGTAGCCTTTTCATTACCGGAAGGGTCGAAGACACTGGGTTCGCCCCAAATTTCTACTTCCGAAATGGGAGCCGGTTCCTCTCCTCGAAAGAGGGTGATTCGCTCCGGGTCGAAGGTGGATGGGTGAGGAGGTAGCTCAGGGGTTCTCCCACAACCTCTACCGCGTCCCCGACCATGACCTCGGCCGCGACCGATGTGTTCTGGAGCTGGCTGTAGCCCAAGAGGGGTAGTGGTTCTTTGTCTGGTTCGGGAGGCCACTGGCTCGCCTCGCCGAGAAGCGTTGATATTATCGGGAGGTGGGATGGCCACCATGTTGCTGGTACAACCCCGGAGCATTTCTTCCAGCTGCTCTGTAGTGATCTCCTTGTCTTTATAGCATAAGGAGAGCTCATCTGGGATCACGAGTCTTTCGCCGTCCTTGAGCTTTTGGATCATCTCTTGGACCCAATTTCTGAGGCGGGCTCGTTTCTGCATTTCTTCCCACGGGATATAGCTGTCGAGTGGGAGATCCCCGGTAGGAAGAGGAGGAACGTATTCCTCCAGGTCATCAATGAGCCGCTAGAGCCTTTGGAGAGGCGTTGGCTCGACCAGAGATTGCAGGGTGGCTTCTTGTTCAGCTTGTTTCATGAGCCGCCTTCAGAGGTTCTTCCTCCTATTTCTCTCTTGTTTCTTTGCGATAGTCATCTCCAAGGGAGTAGGAGGGAGAGGTGCTGGAGCCGGAGTTGACGAATCTTGATGAGGATATCTCTGAGCTGATGCCTTTGCAGGGCGAGGTCGATGACTCTTCCTAGCCCAAATTTTGATCCAGGCGCCTTCCGCTTGTTGTATCTGGAAGGTGGCATTAATTGCATGCTCGATCACCTCGAGCGACAATTCCTGGTATGCCGGAATGCTGGGACTGGCGTTCGAAGACGTATGCGTGGTTTGGTGCCTTACCCGCGGTGGCGATAGGAGCCTACATGGAGTCGATAGGCTGGTGCTGGTGTCCGAAGACGTGTGCGCGGTATGATGCCTTAACCGCAGTGGCAGTAACTCTTGAGAAACTGGTAGGCTGGTGCCGGCGTCTAAAGACGTGTGCGTGGTTTGATGCCTTAACCGCGGTGGCGGTGAAGATGCCTTCTGTTGAGCCGATACGTTGGGACCGGTGTTGGAGGACATATGCGTGGTTTGATGCCTTACCCGCGATGGCGGTGGCTTCTGTTGAGAAGCGGGCAGAGAGGTGCACTGGTCGTCCTGCTCCTTAGCCTTGCCTTTACAACCAGGCTGAGAGCTGGGCCTAGCGACAACTGACAGCGTTGCAAGACATTGTCATTCTACACAATCATCCTGACTCTGCGGAATGGCGGAGCCTTGTGGCGGCGAGCCCGCCACTTGAATCGAAGCCGCTGAAGACTCCGAAGATGTCTTCTTTGTACTTAGGATTGTGTCAATAGGTAGGTGGAGAGGACCAGACGGCCCCTCCACTGAGGAGGTGTGACGAGGCTGAGGCAAGGCCTCACCCTGCTTTTGCTTTCCCTTCCTATCCGCGACCGTCGGCGATAAAGATAGGACGGGGAGAGGATGAGGGAGAGCTGAAGAGCCCATGATCGGCTCGCCCACCAAAACGTCCTCTTGGCCGAGAAGGACTCAGAGGAGCTTAGCGGTGTCTTCTTCAGGGAAAGGGAGAGACTTTAGCTCCCGCCAGGACCACCATTGCACAGCCGAAGTGGCTGGGGTTGGCTGGCTAGGTGCTGATGTTTGGGAGCCCTAGGGGACTGGAGGGTCAAGAGGATGGATGACGTTGACCGAGAAGTTGGTCGGCTCTGTCTCTTGACCGGTGTTATGCTCCCTACGCCTCCGTAATTGCTCGAGCGCCTCTCGGTTGTCAGTCCGGAACTCGAGCCATTCTGGAAAATGTTGGTAAGGCAGCCCGTGCCCATTTTCTTGAGGGGAGTTTGGCCGCTCTGGTGCACTCCTGGCGATGCTCAGGGTCTCTTCGACAGCTTGCCGAAGCCTGACGAGCGACATGGAGTTTCCTTCCGCATCGATCTGCTCCCATCGGATCTGTTCCTGGATGAGGTGTTGAACTTCCTCACATGACTCGATCGGGTGGTAGATTCTGGCGTGGAAGGGGCAGTACTGGGGGTGACTACGATCCCAATGGGTGTAGTCGACAGGCGAGTCACGGGGCATGATTTGCCCGTTCTCGACGAGGATATCAAAGAGTCATCGGGTTCTCTCCTTGGGAAAGGAGAGAGGTCTCTGATCATGCCAAGGCCTCCACTCTGGATACCAGATCGAACGTTCCCTCCGATTGGTGCCGGGATCCTCTGACTCGTCATCAAAAATAGAGAATGCGACCATCATGTGGATGACATTGGCTGAGGGGTGAGCCACGCATGCTACCTTAGCTGGCCTGGCCCACGTATGTGGTTGCGGAGGAATGACGAGACCACTCTTCATTTTGACAAGACCGTCTCGGATCAGCTTCTGTGCCTGAGTCTTGAAGACATAGCAATATTCAATTGAATGACCCAGCATGGGATGGTACATGCAGTAACTGGGATCGTCGGTCTTCAGGGCCTCATCCGGCTTGCAGATTTCTGGCAGTTCGATGATCTTCTGGGCCATGCAGAGGTCAAAGAGCATCTTCGTATGTTCCTTCTTGAAGGAGAAGGGCATCTTCATACGCTCCAAAAAGGAAGGAGCATCCGGCTTATCTGCTAGCCTTTTGTCGAAGCCACTGGATTCGGCCCCTTTACTGGCCTTGGCGGTAGGGCTGAACTCTATGATATTCACCTCCTTACCAGGCTGGCGTTCTCGCGCTTGTTTACCCTTTGCTACAGTATAGCTCGGGTTGTCGGCGAAGAACATCTCTATCTCGACGACTGCCGAATTGAGTTGATCGAAGCCTTTGATGTTGGTGCCTAGAAGCTTTTCGCTGACCTCGGCCGCCCGACCTCGATGACATATAGTGATGGCGTCCTCTTGAACGGGTGGATTGGCACACCTCATATTGAGGTCTCGCCATTTTTTGATGAAGTCGAGGGTGCCCTCACACTTTTTCTATCGGAGAGAACAGAGTTCGGCTAGGGAGACCTTTCGCTCGGCCGTTTGGAAGTGGTCGAGGAATTTCTTCTGGAGATCGGCCCAATCGATGACTGAGTTGGGCTTCAGGCGAAAATACCATTGGAAGGCCGTTCCCGTGAGTGACGTGGCGAAGTAGCGGAGGAGATATGATTCATCCAACGCTAACTCGCCCATGGCCGTAACATAGTAGGCCAAGTGTTCGTGTGGTGACCCCTACCCGTCGAACTTTTGCAGCTTCGGGGGCTTGGAGTACTCTGGAGGAAGCTTCTTCAACTAGTGGTGGAGCGGGTAGGGTACACTATAGAGATGCACGGTGACTGCCCCTTTGCCATATTGGGCGAGCTTTGTCTCGATGATGCGCTCGATCATCTGGCGTTGCGCCAAGAGATTCTCTGGCACTGGCATGTTGGAGGCTCGTGGTTAAGTCTCAACCGAGGGCGTGCCGAACCCAGTTGCCAGCGGGGTTCGGGCAATCGCCGTTGAGGTGTTGGCAGTATCGCGGGCCGCCGAGGGTACCGGTGCCTCAGCCTGAGGTCTGTCAGGTTACTATGGATGAGGGTCTCGTTCCTGAAAGAGGTCTTGCAGGAGAGCCTTTAGGTGCTGGTTCTCCTTCATAAGAGTGTTGAGGGTCACTTCCTGAGCCTCGTTTGTAGGACGGTCGTTGTTGACCGGCTCTGCGTTGATAGGAGGGTCACGGTCTTCCAACGTGACCTCTTCCGCGCGTTCCGACGCCTGCGGCCTGGCAGAAGTGCCGATGTGACCTGTTGGAGGAGGCGGCGGAGCATGGTGGCGTGGCCTCCTGAAGTGGGACAGAGGCAGGTTCAAGTCGTCAGACTGGGTGTCTGGCTGGTGTCTGGTGGTGTAGCACGTGAACACTCGAACCACATCATCGATGAATCGGGCCGTCCGTTTCCCGCACGTGTGCCGCTCGGGGTGGACATGCGTCCCTAGTCTGTCAAAGACCGAGATGCGTTGCGGAGGGGTCTCACTCCCGATGTCAGTTAGAGGAGAACCCTAGACAGGTTGCTGGAGGGCCCGAGGACGGGCTCGCCTTTGCCTCTGCTTGCTTGTGCGGGGGACATTGGACGACTAGGCGTCGTCAGACGATGCTACTGTGAGGCCAATCGCATCCCGTCTGATGCCGGGTCTGAGTGCTCGGAGGGGGTTTGTGACACGCACCCTTCGAACGGCTTGAGCTTCTTCTGGGGTAACCCAGATTCTTCTCAGGTCAGGTTGCTGATCTCCCTTGTCGCCACTTTTCCGACGAGTTGTCTTGGGAGGCCGTATGCCTGGCTACTATGGGTGACCCCGAGCTATTGCCGAGGAACCTGCTCCTTTAAGCTTTGCCCCGTCCTCTCATGTTTGACGCAAGAGGTCAAAGCGATTGGAGGTGGGTATGGTGGGAATGGTCCATTCCTGGGGTATGATTGGTTCACCCCTGTCGAGACGGATCCGTAAATCACCGACAAGAACCGTCTTGCCGGAGTTGCTGGTTGCAGCAGTGAGTCGTCTGCTCCTGCGGCCATGGCAACACTTCTTTTGATGAGCTGAGGAAGACTCCAGCCCAAGATGGTCGACCGAGAAGACATGGCCTGGGGCTACCGGTGGCATGAGGTCGTCGATCTGAAGTGCTGGGATCGGCCCCTAGGGTAAGTAACCCGCGCCGGGAGTCGATGGCTGGGCGACTCGGGTGTAGGCCTTCGCCCGCGCCGATAGGAGTCTTGCCGATGCTCGGGATGACACTCTTGCACCGAAAAGTGACGCCGTTGGAAGTGCTGGGATGTCGATGCTCCTGGGTTGAGGACCCGCGGTAGGTGCCGGCGTAGTCTGGGCTCGGGTTGGGATGCCCGAGGAAGGTGCTGAGGAACGTCGCCCCCTGGGTGGAAGGCCCACAGGGAGAGCCGGTTCAACTGAAGCTCGGGACCGAGGTCCCGGGTGTGATACTGGGGAGCCGCGAACTTGAGGCTGTAAGCCCGTGTCGAGTGTCGGCCTTGTCGGGATTCGGGGTCGAAAACCTGATGCAGATGCTGAGGAGCCGTAGACCCGCGGCTGAAAGCCCGTGTAGGGTGCTGGCTTGGCTGGAGCTCGGGGTTGAGAAACCGAGGAAGTGGCTGGAAAGCCGTGGACCCGGGGCAGGGAGCCAGTGTTGAGTGCCGGCTTGGCTGCGGCTCGGGGTTGAGGACCCGAGGAAGGTGCTGGGAAGCGCAGACCCGGGACAGGGAGCCCATGTTGGGTGTCGGCTTGGCTGCGGCTCGGGGTTGAGGACCCGAGGAAGGTGCTGGGAAGCCGTGGACCTGGGGCAGGGAGCCCGTGTTGGGTGCCAGCTTGGCTGCGGCTCGGGGTTGAGGCCCCGAGGAAGGTGCTGGGAAGCCGTGGACCCGGGGCAGGGAGCCCGTGTTGGGTGCAGGCTTGGCTGCAGCTCGGGGTTGAGGCCCCGAGGATGGTGCTGGGATGGTGACCGAAGTCTGGGGCCCGTGTTGGAGATCGAACGAGGCTGGCCTCGGGAAGTGATGTTCACTGGGGTCGGCGTTGATTTGGGGGCCCTGTAGGGGCCTGCAGTGATAGTCCGGTGCCTGACGCTCAGGCGGGACACCGGCACTGGGAGTGCGCATGGCGCGTTGGCCGCAGGGGCCACTGGAGAAACTAGAGTCGGCTGAGAAGCAGCCACAGGGATCACCCCCAAAAAGTAGGGCAATCCGATGACCGGGGCCAAGCTGCCGAAAGCGATCGGCGTCGCCAGGTAGCCCACCCGGGCATGGGTGGCGATAACATTGGGGGCGTAAGTGACGGTCGCCATAGTTGCTGGAATCCTAAGTGCTGCGGAGGCGACAGTCGCTAACAGTCACCGAGAGCGGCCCGACGACCAGAACGCGAACCAAGAGCTGCTGGAGAATGCGCGCACGAGTACCCTCCTCTGCCTCTCCTGTAAGGACAGGGAAAGGGCACCGGGCTTCAGGGCTGGCGTAGACTTTTCTTCAGCAAAAAGAAGGAAGGCGGGAGACATCCCACCGGGCGTGCCATCCTCTCTGTTGTGCGGGTTTTTATGCCGATTAACCGGGGTGAAGGAAGGGATACAGCGGGGAAGGAAAATACGGGAGTTTGATATATCTCGGGTATCCTCCTTATGGTTGCATGCCTCTCACGGCGGTACCGGGCACTCTCCTTTCACAGAAAGTCGGAAAGGGTCGAATGGCACAGAAATGTCAGGATAAGAGCTAATCGGACAGGGTGCGGGCGTGCCAGTCGATTTCTCGACAATCACTCATGGAACCAAGGTTTGACCGGGGAAGCACCACCAGGGCGCAGCACGTGGGCTCAGGTGATCGGGCGACACGTGGAGAGAAGGGGTTGCATGGGTGCGAGTGCATAGGTGATTGCGGGAATCGTGTACAGGACGTCTTTCCCAACCGGCCGCAAGCAACCGATGTTTATTTACATCGGATTGAATCTGAATACCTTCATTCCATGCTGAAGAAAAGTCTGTATATGTGTCTGAAGCCGTGGGTGGAGGGCTGGGGGGCATTCAGTAGCTAGGGTTGCGTGTTGGACCGAGGGGTGTTTACTGGGTTAGGGCGTCAGGCACGGATGCCAAGTGGCATAGATAGAAGGCTGAAGGCCAGGATGTGGGTGCGAGAGCACTCGTCTAATCGGCGGTGTTGTGCTGAGACGTATATTTCTTTACAAGACAGCCGTAATGGCCAAAGTACAACTGGCGCATGCCACGGGACAATTTCGACACGTGGGTCGGTCCCCGGGTCGATGCGTGATGAATGAACACATCTGCATTTATAGAGAGCTCCTCCCGTGGCATGGGCCATAGCCGTTGTGCCGAACGGGGGCCTATGACTGGATAACTGAGGAGATACATCGATCCGGTGTCTGGGCGAGGGTCGGTCACGACTCGGATTGAGCGGTCGGACATGGCCTCGTAACTGCGGGTAAGTATGACATCATGGCACGCGTGTGGTTGTGACCGACGGGCGTGCGAAGGGAAATCCCGGCATGAGGGGACGTCCGCTTGTATCACGACGTCTCACATATGGTGGGTGTTGACTCGTGTGTGAAGGCTACATACGGCATGAGGGGAGTGCGAACGACATACCCCCGGCGTAGTAGACCGCCGAACAAGTCACCCATACACCGGTTAATCGGCATAGCGCGCTGCTCGGAGCCACGCTCGAAGCCTTTTGATTGTCGGATGTCGGGTGATCTTGTGTATCTCTCTGGATGCCTTGTATTCGATGCCCCACCCCTTGAGCTCCTAAGGGGTATTTATAGGGGAAGTTGGAGGGTCACAAAGTGATGGGGGCATCTCTCGCCCCTTATATTTTCAAAACCCCGGTTGCCCGCATTACGTCCGTCACATTTTTCTGAGTCGATTCATGTAATTTTCATATTTTCTTTGAGTCATAATTATGTAATTTTCATTTTACTTGAGTCATGTCCCTAGGTCTTGTGTTTATTTCTCTAAGTTTGAGTGTCATTAGGTTGTTTAGTTAGCTATTGGGCCCAATTCATTGGACTTGGCCCAAGGGCGTCCCCCTACCCCCTCGGTTATTTGTCATTGAGTCAATTGTCAGGGTCTTATTGTAAAATGTGGGTTGCCTATATATAGGGCCCCATTCCCTTCATTTTGAACTAATGAATGAATGAATGAATATAGAATTGCCTTTGAGAGTTCAAATACTTAGTCTTAGTGGAGTGAATCCAATTGGGTGAGAAACCCTAGGGGAGAGAATCCCCACCCACCTCCTCTCTCTCTCCCTCACTAGTGGGGTTCGCCCCCCTCTCTCTCTCCTCCCCTCCCATCCACCACCCTCCCACCTACCCCCATTAAAGGCCACTCCCCTTCCCCACACATCCCATTACTCCACCCCCCTAGTCCTAAGAGAGAATCCCCAATCACTAAGCCACCCTCCAACCCCCAACTACCCTACCCACTTTCCCAAGCACCCTTCCCTCTCCCCCATGCAACCCTCCACCTCCCAAGACCATTTGAATTTGAAAATTTCCTTCCCTCCATAGCCCTTGGTCTCCCAAACCCCCTCTCCCCTAGGTCAGGTCGCCCTCCCCTTCCCTCCACCTCATTCCACCACCATTTGCCACTACAAGGTAGCAACTTCATTTGTAGGTCACAGGCAGCAAGTTTGGTCCTAGAAGCTGCATCATCTCCGGCATTTCCTTAACTCTTCTGGTGGCAAGGCATATATCTCTGGAAAAATCGTCCAGAGAGCTTTCCAAGCGAGGTGGTTTCGTCCTCATCCGAGCACCGTGCTGATCGGGAGGCCCTTTCTTCCTCGACTGCGCAAAGCCTCCCTGGCAGGAGACCAGAGCCGGAGTGGAAGCTTGATTACGACGAACCTGTTAGGAATCTGATCACGAGTTCTTCTACAAAACGCTTCTACTACGAGTCTTCTTTCTTCTCCAAAAAGAAGAGCTCAATTTGGCATCCGAACCAGGAGTTATCAATTCTCTCCTCCGGGTGCGCGGTCTGCTTCCCCAAAGTCTGCACCGACCTCTCATCAGAGTTCAGAGCCCACTGGTCTTCTCCGACAACGTTTGGCTTCCCCGCCAGTTTTTCCTCGAATAGGACTCATCAGCGGTTCCAACGGCTCTGACGGCACCTGATTCTGAGTTCGGGAGCGGTCGTGGCATCCTCTTCTTCCTGCTATTGGAAACCTGAAGCAGCCAGTTCCGAGAAGCTATCACCCTGTTCGAGCCTCCACCTAGACCAGCGTTGGAGCCAGAAGAAATCAAAAAAATTCAGACGTTTTCCCGTTCCAGTTACGAAGAATTCACCACTGGTCCCGTCATCAGAAAAATTCCAGATCAGGTTCTGTGGCCAAAACTCTGCCAGTCTGTCCCATATCGCAGAGAGCAGGCAGAACCGGCTTCGACATCTATCTTTGCTTTTAGTCCAAGTTCCCCTCCCCGCTTGGCCGGCTGAAGGCCCCTCCCTGTGTGGAGGTAGTTTTGGTTGTAATGTCAACTAACCCCCACCCCAAGGTCCCCCTCCTGCGAGAGGTGTAGTGTTGTAATCGTTTGAACAGGTCAAGCTACCCCGACGCGGCGTGTGGGGATCCACTCGCCTCCCCGCTCGCCCTCGTCTCCGAGCGGGACCGGTTTCTTCAAACCGGTCGAGTAAGTGCTCAAACCTAGCTCCAATTTAGTGCTTGCCTTTCAATATTAGTTCATAGTTTCGCTGTCCATGAGAGTGAGAGCTCGATCCTCAAGCCCCGTTGCTTTGAGAGATCACCGTGGGGAAGAGTGAAGCCGGTGCCCTCGGCACTTTGTCGGCCCCATTGAATTGGGCCTCCGCACCTTTGGGGAACAAACTTTGGCCTTGCTGGCCCTCTACCAGTAAGGGCCCAACCCTCACATCCTCCACTTGGCATCGCCAAGTCACCCCGGGCTTGGGTGAGCGACAGGAGAGCGGTGGCCCATATCGGTCCATTTGAATGCGAATGTGCTTGTTTGTTAAGTCCTAGGTTGTGTCACATCAAATTCGTATCAGAGCAAGTCATTGACTTGTCTCTACAAGTCAAGTCCTAGGGCATGCTTGCATTGGAGTCATCATCAATCCGACCCTTGCATTGATCCCCCCCGATCATCATGGCCATCTCCTACTTAGCCTACTCACCACCCATGGACTTCATCCTAGATAGCGATATTACCTTTGACGGATCACGTTCTAGTGACTATCTTAGGTGGGAGGCTACCATAGAAAAGTACGTTGAAAAGACTTGGGTATATGGATCCGCGAGAGTCCGAAAGGCCAAGGGACGACTTCAGGGTCAAGCCAAAAGTAAGTGGGAACACATAGAGGGCTTAAGGAGGGTTGGAAGACAAGAACCTATTCACTCATGGGAAGAGATGAAGGTATAACTTAGAAAGATCTACATCCCCAAATATTCCCACCCCTCCTACTCAAGCACCCCTAACCCGAGGAGCACTACCACTCCTCCATCCCCACCCGGCCAACTTGAGACCGACCTTTGGTCTCCACCCCCACCACCCCCAACAAATCACCTCTCAACCATCATAACTACACTTCGCAACCAAGTCCTCTCCCTTAAGACCCAAATAAACCAAGCATCCACCTCTCCACCAAATCCCCTAAGGGTCCCCACAATTCAACCAAAACCCCCTTCCGTAAACCTCACTATCCCCACTTCCCCCCCTCCACAACCGGCCGATCCCAAGGGGAAGAGACCCCTAACCGACCCGGTTTCCCCAATAAGGACCACCACTCACCCTATTCTCACCATTCAAACCCAAGTGGACCCCGTGTCCATCCCTCCACCTAGACCCATGACGGCCACCACCACCCAACCCACAATCCCTCACCAAACCCATACCCCACAATTCCCCTTGGTCCCCACCACTACCCCTCCATCGTCCCCTAAAAAGGGTACACCCCCCCAATCAACCCAAACTGAACCAACCCACCTTCCACTTCCAACCCCAACCCTACCCCAACCTAGGCCACCACTACTTCCACTCCCAACCCAAGTTCGACCTCACTCACCACCCCGGGTGCACCAACCACCCCGGGTGCACCATGCCCAAACCATCATCACCCCATCTCCAAAAGACCTTCCCATTCCCTTGAGAAAAGAGGCCACACCCACTCACATAGGAATAGTTTCTAACCCAGACCCTCTCCCCGCCCATAAGGAAGCCCGAGTTCACACCAATGGTGAGGAAGAGCCTCAACCCTTCACCACTTCAAATAATCGGGATCTTCAAGAGCCACAAACCTTCACAAAAGGCACTATAATCATAGATGGGCCCCTAGCTAGATGGCTAAAGGAGAGACCAATTCACCCCATCATGTCCTATGTTTGCCCTCCCATAGAGCAAAACCTTCCCATTATACCCTTCTCATCCTATCACATCATAATCCAAACATCCTACCAAGTGAAAACCTTAGAGGACCTTCTCAAGGGCTTAGCATGGCAATTAGAGTTGACTGGCATGTTGACTCCCATGACCCAACAACCTAGGAGCCTAGACCTCTTACACCTATGTATTGGGTCCATCACCTCAATGTGCACCATGGGTTGCTACACTAGTGACCTCCTATTATTCCTCCCTATACCCGATGAGCCCGATGCTATCCACGAATTAGAGTTGCTTATCTTGGGTAGAACGTCGAGCCCTCCACTCATGGCCGACCCACTCACAAAGAACTTCGGCCCAATGGTCTCATTAGAGGAGGATGACCCACCATCACTTGAGGATCTTGAGGACATAGGGCCCCTCCCCCTCGATAACCCTTTTTATGATCCCTTTGATCCCTTCCAATGGGGGTCAAAGAACCCATGGGACCCAACCACCTTATCCACCATCCACATTTCCCTATCCCAACCCACCATGTTTGATCCAATCCACCCCATCCTAGACCCGGGTTACACCTTGGGAGCCACGACCTTGGGCCACATATCCCTAGGTAATAAGGTTGTGCCCCACCCCATGATGACCACCTTCTTAGATCCATTCGATCCTTTCCAATGGGAGTTCAAATGTTATCCCACACCTATACACATGGAAGTCACTTTTGGAAAAAGTATGCATGTGTCTAGGCTTTCCACACCCCTTGGCATGAACACTATGTTGGGTCCATTCATTCATATCACCCACATGTCAAGTAGAAAGTATGAGTGGTCCAAATTCGAATGTAGTGGTCCACCTTCACTCATCATGAGTCATAGGCATGATAGGAGTATTCATGGATGTCCGGGTCCCCCAGCATTTGTCACCCCCATGCATGACCGGATCACCTATGGATGCCCCGGTCCTCCCCATTCCATCAAAGTCTTCTTGGCGTCAAAGCACGATTGGTCTACTTTTGGTTGCCCAGGTCCACCCATCACCCCTAGAATGTCAACATTCACAAAATTGCATGAAAGCCTTTGCAAGCACATAAGCAAGGAAAATGAGATCTATAAGAGGCAGGCTGACTCCCTTCGGCGTCACCAAGAATTTCACGTGGGTGACTTTGTGATGGTGAGGAAGGAGAGGCTCTCCCCGAGAGTCATCTCCAAATTGAGGCTATGTGGGGCTGGTCCCTTCCAGGTCCTGAGGCGCACTGGCGCTAATGCCTATGAGTTAGATCTCCCCGAGGAATATGGGGTAAGTCCTACATTCAATGTCGCTGACCTAGTGCCATATAAGGGACCCACGGTGGTACCCAGTGAGGATATTGAGCCTATTCCTTCCCTTGAGAGAGCACCCACCTGTGAGGAGAGACCACCAGCCAAGAGAACCCAGTGTGAGCAAATTGAGCAAATATTGGATGAACATGTCACTGCCATCAGGAGCAAGGTGTATGAGCGTTATCTCGTCGGGTGGACGGATCGGTCTCCTTCGGATGACTTATGAGCGATATCACTTCTACACCCTCCAAGGAGGGAATGACTCTTACTCGACGGAGTCGAGTTCTCTGCACCCCGCGAGTATGATGGGGGAATCTCTCGCCCCTTATATTTTCAAAACCCCGGTTGCCCACCAGCATGGTTCCATTACGTCCGTCACATTTTTCTGAGTCAATTCATGTAATTTTCATATTTTCTTTGAGTCATAATTATGTAATTTTTATTTTACTTGAGTCATGTCCCTAGGTCTTGTGTTTATTTCCCTAAGTTTGAGTGTCATTAGGTTGTTTAGTTAGCTATTGGGCCCAATTCATTGGGCTTGGCCTAAGGGCGTCCCCCTACACCCTCAGTTATTTGTCATTGAGTCAATTGTCAGGGTCTTATTGTAAAATGTGGGTTGCCTATATATAGGGCCCCATTCCCTTCATTTTGAACTAATGAATGAATGAATGAATAGATAATTACCTTTGAGAGTTAAAATACTTAGTCTTAGTGGAGTGAATCCAATTGGGTGAGAAATCCTAGGGGAGAGAATCCCCACCCATCTCCTCTCTCTCTCTATTTCTCTCTCTCTCTCCCTTACTAGTGGGGTTCGCCCCCCTCTCTCTCTCCTCCCCTCCCATCCACCACCCTGCCACCTACCGCCATTAAAGGCCACTCCCCTTCCCGACACATCCCATTACTCCACCCCCCTAGTCCCAAGAGAGCATCCCCAATCACTAAGCCACCCTCCAACCCCCAACTACCCTACCCACTTTCCCAAGCACCCTTCCCTCTCCCCCATGCAACCCTCCACCTCCCAAGACCATTTGAATTTGAAAATTTTCTTCCCTCCATAGCCCTTGGTCGCCCAAACCCCCTCTCTCCTAGGTCAGGTCGCCCTCCCCTTCCCTCCACCTCATTCCACCACCATTTGCCACTACAAGGTAGCAACTTCATTTGCAGGTCGCAGGCAGCAAGTTTGGTCCTAGAAGCTGCATCATCTCCGGCATTTCCTTGACTCTTTTGGTGTCAAGGCATATATCTCTGGAAAGGTCGTCCAGAGATATTTCCAAGCGAGGTGGTTTCGTCTTCATCCGAGCACCGTACTGATCGGGAGGCCCTTTCTTCCTCGACTGCGCAAAGCCTCCCTGGCAGGAGACTAGAGCCGGAGTGGAAGCTCGATTACGACAAACCTGTTAGAAATCTGATCAAAAGTTAGTCTACAAAAAGCTTCTACTATTAGTATTCTTTCTTATCCAAAAAGCAGAGCTCAATTTGGCATCCGGAACCAGGAGTTATCAATTCTCTCCCCCGGGTGCGCGGTTCTGCTTCCCCACAGTCTGCACCGACCTCTCATCAGAGTTCAGAGCCCACTGGTCTTCTCCGACAACGTTTGGCTTCCCCGCCAGTTTTTCCTTGAAGAGAACTCGTCAACGGTTCCAATGGCTCTGACGGCACCTGATTCTAAGTTCGGGAGCGGTCGTGGCATCCTCTTCTTTCTGCTGTTGGAAACCTAAAGCAGCCAGTTCCAAGAAGCTACCACCCTATTCGAGCCTCCACCCAGACCAGCGTTGGCGCCAGAAGAAATCGGAAAAATTCAGACATTTTCCCGTTCCAGTCACGAAGAATTCCCCACTGGTCCCGTCATCATAAAAATTACAGATCAGGTTCTGTGGCCAAAACTCTGTCAGTCTGTCCCATATCACAGAGAGCAGGCAGAACCGGCTTCGACATCTATCTTTACTTTTAGTCCAAGTTCCCCTCCCCACTTGGCCGGCTGAAGGCCCCTCCATGTGTGGAGGTAGTTTTGGTTGTAATGTCAACTAACCCCCACCCTAAGGTCCCCCTCCAGCGAGAGGTGTAGTGTTGTAATCGTTTGAACAGGTCAAGCTGCCCCGACGCGGCGTGTGGGGATCCACTCGCCTCCCCGCTCGCCCTCGTCTCCGAGCGGGACCGGTTTCTTCAAACCGGTCGAGTAAGTGCTCAAACCTAGCTCCAATTTAGTTCTTGCCTTTCAATATTAGTTCATAGTTCCGCTGGCCGTGAGAGTGAGAGCTCGATCCTCAAGCCCCGTTGCTTTGAGAGATCACCGTGGGGAAGAGTGAAGCCGGTGCCCTCGGCACTTTGTCGGCCCCATTGAATTGGGCCTCCGCACCTTTGGGGAACAAACTTTGGCCTTGCTGGCCCTCTACCAGCAAGGGCCCAACCCTCACATCCTCCACTTGGCATCGCCAAGTCACCCCAGGCTTGGGTGAGCGACGGGAGAGCGGTGGCTCATATCGTTCCATTTGAATGCGAATGTGCTTGTTTGTTAAGTCCTAGGTTGTGTCACATCACAAACGGTTTACGCGGACCAGCTAAGGGGGGTGAGCTGGTCCGCGTAAACCCAAGTGAATAGTGTCACTGGGAAACACGGGACTGAGAGAGAGGGGGGAATGAGGCTTACGTGGACCAGCCAGGGGGGACTTCGCTGGTCCGCCTAAACCCCCAAGGGTTTAGGCGGGCTGGCTCTTTTTTCTTTTTTAAAAAAGTAAATTTTTTTTGAATTGAATGGGGGTTTACACGAACCAGCGAGGGGGCCCTGGCAGGTCCGCCTAAACCCCCCCTGGGGGGTTTAGGCGAGTTCTCAAGGAGAGAGAGGGGGGGCTGGTCCCCACCCTATAAAATCCCATTTTTGGCCTTTTTCTTCTTTAATTTGGCTAAGGAATAAAAGGACAAGTGGGTGAAGGATACGTGGCGGCTTGTGGAGACTTGTGCGCGTTGACTTGAGGATGAGCCCGTTGCGCTGTCGCTTTGCGCTTCCACGTCCGCGTGTCACCTACTCGAATTGGTATGGCACACAAATCGCATCGTAGGACCATAATTGGATGAACCGGGGCTGAGCGGGGTCGTGGGACCACCGGGCTGGAGGGAGGGCGCGGCCCCCAGGGAGTTCACCCTCCCTGGGGCGCGCGGCCATGCCCCGGGACGAACTAGCCCCGGGCTGGCCGTAACCTCAAGGGATGACCCCCGAGGGTCTTCTCGTGTTGCCTGGGGATGTCCTTTGATGGACTTTGACCTTCGAGAGGCTGGCATGGGCCCGTGGGGACGTTGTTCTTTGAGTTGTAGTAGCCGCTCGCAAGGTTTTCGGGCAAATGCCCGACACACCCTGGTTGCCGAATGAGCCGCATAGGTGGTCGACGGGCCTTGTATTTGGCCTAGGGCCAAGGGTAGAAGTCCATAAGGGCTGGGAGGAGGCATCTTGGGCCCATGGGCCTTGCCTCGTGCTGTGTGCCATGATGTCCGACGGGTTGGCAGGGTAGCCTCGAGTTGGCCCGAGAGCTAAGTTAAGTGGCTCGTTGCCACGTGTCTGATGGTCGGGGGTGGCCCCGACTTGCTGGGGGGTCGTTGTAGGACCCAATTAGTGAGCTGGAGCCACGGGGTGGCCCGTGGGTTGGTGTAGAAGGGTTGAAACGTGTGCACCCACAAGGTGTTCGACAGAATGCCGAACACTCATGTGTGAGCCGTACACACGTACTACGAGCCTCCAAAGCCTGTGGTTGACTTGCTCAGGTCTACCTTTGACCTTAGAGGGTTGAATGAAGTGTCTCGGAGTAAGCCCTTGGCCTTTTCACTGGGTGCCACGTGGCATGGCCTGTAGTCGGAGTGTCCCCGGGATGGCTCGGGTGGCCATGTCGGGTACGAGCAAGGCCCGTATGAGAGTGGCCGGGGTTGACCCCGGACAATTGCTTGTGTCACCGTGTGTCACGGCAAGTTGGTTGGGACCCTTGTGGGGACCTGCAGGGTTGTAGAAAGGGCTGGGTAGCCCGTGTCTTGAAGGTGTTCGGGGAAATGCCCGAGCCCTTATTTCTGGGTATTTTGGCTGGGAAATAGTCTGGGTACAACATCCCCCTTTGCATCCAATTGCATCATCTTGATTATTCCTTGAATTCTAAATAAATGGCTTAAATTGGAAATTACTATCCTCTGATTAATTGTTAGGATTGCTTGACAGTCACTCCACCCCGGTGGTGCTGACTGACTGCTACACATTCATTTTCCGATGGTTAATTAGCCTAAATTCTTGTAATAGTTGGGACTCTCCGCCGGATATTCCTTCCGTCGGACTAGGACCTCTATTATGAGACCTCTGTAAGTCCCCGCGAGCTTGCGATTCCCACTAGGACGTCGGGCGGGCTGTACCCACAAAGCCTGAACCTTTCAACTCGTTCGAATCGCTTATTTTTGCCAGAGCCCAGAGTCGAGACTGTACTATTTATTACGGCCCTTCTGAGACCATTTCTGTCAATATGCGGTCCAGTCATGACTGCCAGACTGTTTAAACGGCCCTCTTGTGACCACATTCCACCGGCTGTGCGTGAACCTCCCTTGGGTGCGTTGACCTTAGTCCTTTGGACTCAGTGCTGTATGCGGTTGTTAGTAGACCGTTTACCTCTTCAAGTGGCCCCTTGGTGACCGCATTTATCTAGCTATGCCAAGACTTGCACGTCGACCTTCTTGACATGTGCGTCGACCTTAGTTTGGAAGCGGCCCAGCTAGGATCGTCTAGTCCTGATTGCGGCCCATATTGGACCGTTTCTACTCTTTCACTCTGGGCTTGGAACCTTTGGCCCAGCTAGCCTTTTGTGGTCCAGCCTAGACCGTTTTCTCATCTAGGCGGCCTGATCATGACCGCATCTATCCAGAACTTGTTTTCATGCTTGTTTTATACTTCTAAATCTCTTGACTTCTCAGTCAATAATTGAAATACCACTTGATCTTAGTTGGTAAGTTACATAGCTTAACCTTAGAATTCTGGTCAATTCCAAATGAATGTCTAAGATGGTTACTTGGGATCTTGGATCCACCAAATCAATACCAACGCATCATAAGGGCCCGGTCTGGTCCTGGGAGGAGCACCCAAAAAGTACTAGTGTCCCGAAGAGTTGTAATGACATGGTGAGGCATTGCACCGAGTGCATGACTAACGTGATATCTATGACATTCGTTCATTCTGATATTCTTCGAATTCCTACATGGAATTAATTCTACATGACTTGCTTGTTTACTTGCTTGATCGGCTAAGTACATTGAAATGATATATCTCAGTTCTATTTTATTCTCATTCCATTCCTGCTTATGTTAGTTGTTTATCACCGTTTATTTTATTCACATGACATTAAATTAAATTGTTAATTACTTAAACCCTGCCTGCTATTACCTACTGAGCGTTCACTCACCTAGTTTTTCCCCCATTTCAGGTAGCTCCGATGAGGATATGTAACAGATGGGGATGGGCAGGAGTGAAGACCAGAGTGGACCTGATAGTCGTGAACCGAGAGTTGTCTTAGTGGCTTTGTTGAGTTTTGTTAAGTCCTTGTTTAGTCCAGTCACTGAGAGTGACCACTCAGAGTTGTAATTTTCTTGATTTTCTTCTCTTCGAGTCGTGAGGTTGGATATGAAGATGTTGTTGGATATTGATGGAGGTTGTTGGACAAGTTATTTTGATTGTTGAATTAAATTGGAATTTTGGAGCTATTCGTTCCCTTGCAATTATATTCTTTTAAATTTTGCTAATTGCTCTATTTTATCATGAATGTATAACTACTGAGTTTCGATATTTCGCGTCGGGACGTGACAACAATCACCCCTTATATATGCGAGGGATGATTAATGGGCATGATGTGACTCAGATCCTGGTTGACGTTGGAGCAGCCATCAACATCATGCCTTTGAAGACTTTTAAGTCTCTATACTTGGCACCTTATTTACAAAAGGTGAGCGCGGTCAAGATCTTGGGGTTCAACCAGGATTTCAAGGAGGCGCTTGGTCGGGTTGAAGTCAAGCTAGCCTTGGGTGATTTTGTCACCCAAGTGACATTTTATATCATCAATGCTGACACATTGTATAAGGTGCTGCTTGGGAGGCCTTGGCTTCACAAAAATTGGGTTGTCCCATCAACTCTACACTAATGCATTAAATATGCTTAGGGAGGGGAGCAACATACTGTCTTCGTAGATCATGCCCCATTCCACCCAAATGAGTGCCACCTGGCCGATGCTTCCCTATATTTTGGGGAGCCTACTCTAGCAATCCCCGAGCCTGCAAAAGACAAAGTGAAGCAAAAAGTGGACTTCAAAGCCAAGGAAGGATAATTGTTCACTGTCAACCAAGACTTAGTGAGACTGCACAGGTTAAGCCTCAAGGCTACCTCCAAGCCAACTCAGCCGGAGAGGCGAAGTGTTGACTTTGAAGCCAACCTCATCAACTGGGTCATTGACCGAAGCATCTCCTTAACACCCAAATGCTTTCAACTCTCGTCCCAACAGGAAGAGTATGAAGTGGAGCAACTGAAGACCTTCACGGTCTCCTATTAGCGGAGAAGAAGAAACAACAAAGGCAAGGGAGACAAGCCGATCATCTTTTACAAAGGTGACTTAGTCCCACTGGGCCCTCCTAAGGATGATTTCGGCTGGGATACTCCCACCGACATTGCACCAGAGCTAGTCCAGGAGATGGATGATATGCCAAAACACATCAGGGAAATGTGCAGAAAACAGCATATCCCGCAAGCTCAGGACCCTACACGAGCGGCCTATTTTCACTAGCTATGGAACCCTCCGCAAGTTTGTGGGTAACCTCCCTTCTCCTTCAAATATACGCGGGGACTCAGCTATGACCAGGAGAGAGACTTCGGGGTCCACTACGCAGTCAATACAATAGCACTGCTACCTCCTCCTCACGGGCAAGCAGAAGTTAAGCTTGAGATCGGCGACTCTGTAAGGGAGTCCAGCGAGATATCAATGACATTATCACCAGAAGCCAACGTTGATCACCCCCACGAGGGAAGAACAGCTCAGCCTATTGATCATCAACAAGACGAAGCATGTCCTTCGACCTCAAGCTGGGAGCAAGAGTGCTTCGAAGAGTTTGAAGTCTATGAAGCAAACACTGATGATGAGGGAGACTTCATCGACCGCCGACTAGCTTCACCGGAGCTTGAAGACGGCGACCAAGCAACTATGGATGAGTTGATCGAGATCAATCTCGGAAGCAAAGAAGATTATCGACCGACCTTTGTAAGCGCCCTCCTCAGTGAGAAAGAAAGATAGTCATATCGACAACTTCTAGAAGAGTTCAGAGATTGTTTCGCCTGGACTTATAAAGAAATGCCTGGGCTCGACCCTTCTGTGGCTGAACACGAGCTGGCAATACTTCCAACAGTTAAGCCAGTCAAGCAAGCCCAAAGGCATATGCGCCATGAGCTGGAGTTGAAAGTCAATGCTGAGGTTGACAAGATGCTAGATGTGGACTTCATAGAACCTTGATTGTACCCTGTATGGCTCGCCAATATAGTCCCTGTCAAGAAGAAGAACATCCAAGTCTGAGTCTGCATCGACTTCAAGGATTTGAACAAGGCATGCCTGAAGGATGACTTCCCTGTCCCAATCACTGAGACAATGGTTGATATGACCACTGGTCACGAAGCTTTGTCCTTCATGGAGGGGTCGTCGGGCTATAATCAAATCCGCATGGCCACCAAAGGCAAAGACCATACGGCTTTTCGATCTCCTAAGGGGATCTTTAATTATAAAAGGATGTCGTTTGGCCTGAAGAATGCCGGTGCAACCTACCAAAGAGCAATGACCAAGATTTTTGATGAGATGCTACATGACCTCATTGAATGCTATGTCGATGATCTGGTTGTCAAGATAAAAAGGCGAGAGGATCATTTATCTGACCTGCGTCGAGTCTTTAAAAGGCTTCGACAATATCAGCTCAAGATGAACCCAATGAAGTGTGCTTTTGGCGTCTCTAGCGACAAGTTCCTTGGCTTTATCATCAAGTATCGAGGCATAGAGATCGACCCTGACAAAATCAAGGCCATAAGAGGACTTCCTCCGCCTAGAAACTCGACAGAGCTTAGATCTCTGCAAGGAAGATAGGCCTATATTAGGTGATTCATTTCTAATCTCTCTAAGAGATGCCTACCTTTCGGCAAATTGATGAAGAAAGGAGCACCCTTCATATGGGACGAAGGTTGTCAGAGGGCCTTCGAGCAAATGAAGGAGTACCTATTGAGTCCCCCAGTCTTAGGGGCACCCGTCAGAGGGAAGCCCCTTATTCTCTACATTGCTGCCATGGATGTCTCCTTGGGGGCACTTTTAGCCTAGATCAATGAAGAGGGCATGGACCAGCCATTGTAGTACCTCAACCAAAAACTGGTCGAGCCTGAGCACCGATATGCTCATATGGAAAAGGTGTGCTTGGCCATCGTATTTGCTGCCAAGAAGCTAAGGCACTACCTTCTAGCCCACAAAGTGGAGCTCATCTCTAAATGTGGATCCACTCAAATTTTTGCTCAGTCAGCCCGTCCTCTCTAGTAGGTTCGGCAAGTGGGCGCTTATCATCATGGAATTTTACATCACCTTTGTCCCGCGTAAGGCGATCAAGGGGCAAGGAATGGCGGAGTTCTTAGCGGCGCACCCTGTGCCAGAAGATTCACCACTCAACTTCGAGTTGCCCAATGAAGAGGTGTTAGTGCCTTCTCAAGCAACTGGGGGGCATTCTGACAACGTCCCACCACGCAGATGGAACCGGGCATCCTCACAATATACCTCCCACATTGGGAGTTGTATTTTGATGGGGCTTCTTGGACAATCAAGAGGGCCGACGGCCTCACAGACTTCGTCTTGGGGGCGGGGACAATCTTTGTATCTCCGCAAGGTGACATTCTTTAAAACTCTTGTACTCTCATGAAGTCACTGACTAATAATGAGGTAGAGTATGAAGTGTTGATTATTTGGCTTCAACTGGCACTAGAGATGGACATCAAGTGCATCAAAGTGTACGGGGATTGTCAGATCGTCATCCTACAAGTATTGGGCATCTATGACGTCCGAAAAAAGGAGCTCATCCCCTATCATGCAGCCGTCATGAGGCTAAAGGAGAAATTCTACCTCTTTAAAATAGGCCATGTCCCAAGAGGCAGTAACTCTCAAGCAGATGCCTTGGCAAAGTTGGCAGCGGCCCTAAAGGTCCCGCCAGAGGGAGAGTTAAATATCACCGTCAGACACCGAAGGCTCATGCCAAGTGTGCTCGACGAAGAATCTAGCTTCACTGTCTATGAGGTCAATGACATTCAAGAGGAGAATGCTCCAGAAGAAGAAGATTGGCGTGAGACAATTATAATGATAAAGAATGGATGGCTTCTTCCTGATCGGGCTCAGAGGGTACAACTGCTACGCTGGGCGACGTCCTACTAGCTAACTGACAGCCTGCTCTTCACGGTCGTCCATGAAAAGGACCAATCGGTTCTCCTACGCTGCCTTTCCTCCAAAGAAGCAAAGACCGTGATGCACGAAGTCCACTCCGGGTTGTGCGGAGCTCATCAAGCAGGAGCTAAAATGAAAAATAGCATCAAGCTCAAGGGGTTTCATTGGCCCACCATGTACGAAGACTGTAACCAATATGCCCATACATGCCTCCAATGCCAAGCATTCGGGCCAATGCCTCGGAGGCCACCCAATCCACTCCATCCAACCGCGCCTAATTGGCTGTTTGTAGAGTGGCGTATGGACATTGTGGGACCATTCCCACCATCATCTCAAGGCCACAAGTTCATACTGGCTGCCATTGATTACTTCTCCAGATGGGCAGAAGCCGTTCCGCTACGAGAAGTTACAAGGGAAATAGTTGCCCGCTTCGTGAGGCACTACATCATATACAGATTCGGCACCCCCAGTCGGATCATCTCAGATAATGGCATGCCATTCAGGAATAAGACTATCTATGCGTTGGCGTCCAAGTTCTATATTGACTGGAGGACATCGTCTGTCTACAATCCCCAAGCCAACGGGTTGGCCGAGGCCTTCAACAAAACCCTATGTAAGCTACTGTCCAAGATAGTAGGTGCCCGCAAACGGGATTGGGGAGAAAAGGTCCACGAGCCCTATGGGCCTATCGGAGTATTTACAAAACCTTTACAGGTTGTTCCCCGTTCTCCATGGTATATGGAGCCGAGGCGGTGGTCCCTGTGGAAATCGAGCTGGCGTCTTACTGCGTTGCTGTGCACGCTGGATTGCCAGGCTAGGACTAATCTGAAATAGAAAGAAGGCTTGAGGAGCTGTCCAACCTTGAAGGTGAAAGACTCAAAGCCTATAAACACTTACAAGTGTACCAAGCCTGCATGACACGTGCCTATGATAAGCTGGTCAAGCAAAGGGCATTCAAGAAAGGTGACCTCGTCATGATCAAAGAAAAGGAGGTTCTAGTGGAAATATCCAATGGCAAACTCCAACCTAATTGGCTTGGGCCTTACGTCTTACAGAAGGTCTATGAAAGAGGGGCCTATACGGTCGTCGACCATAAGAGAAACAATCTCTTCCCTCCTCTCAACGGTAAGCACATGAAGCTCTATCATAGGCCACCGCAAGAGTTTCTCCAACAGTCCTCACAAGACATACCTATTCCCAGGAACGGTTCCAGTTTACAAAAAATGGGGTTAAAAATATTGATACCTCGACAGAGTCAGTTGACCTGCAAGGGTTGGCTGAGGGCAACAAGGCCACAGACTCGGCTGATGTGAAAACCCGAAAGGGCGCCTCAGACAAAAATGGGCAACCCCTCGGTGTGAAAACTCGTAAGGGTGCATCGGAAAAAGCTAAAGGGGGCCAGTCTCGACGAAAACCTGAAAGGGCAGTGAGATTGGTAATGTGAAAAAAATCCTCTCTCAGCTTGCTCTCTGGGTGGCTCTATGTCAATGACTCCACCCCATCACGGCAAAAACATCATATTGATGCCATGGCTATGCCTCTAATGTGATTCTGTGACACCATGTCCCACTCGGACGTCCCAACATTGTTATACTATGTCCTACCGGGACCACCAACACTGCCATTTTTAATGGATTTGACTCCTATGTCCCTGCGGGCTGTCAAGTCTACCTATTCCTTTTCAAGAGTTGACTCATACGCCACTCAACATGTCAGCTCCACCCATGCTTTTGGGACTTCCCTGGGTTTGGATCCTGTGTCTCTCCGGGCTATCCAATCTACCCTTCTGTCCCACGGGGTCTGGCTTATGCATGTCCCTTTCGGGCTGCTAACCCATCTTACTTTTTTTAGCCTTCGGGTTCGACTCTCACGTCCCACTAGGGCTGTCAAATCCATCCTTTTTTTCTATTGGGTATGGCCTACGTACGTCCCTCTCGGGCTACCAACCCATCCCTTGCTTATCGACTTTCGGGTTTGACTCTGGCGTCCCACTAAGGCTGTCAAGTCCATCTCTTTTCTCCCTTTGGGTCTGGCCTATGCATATCCCTTTCAGGCTGTCAACCCATCTTACATTTTTTAGCCTTTGGGTTCGACTATCACGCCCCACTAGGGCTGTCAAATCCATCCTTTCTTTCTGTTGGGTCTGGCCTATGCATGCCCCTTCCAGGCTGTCAACCCATCTCACCCCTTGGCTTCTGACTTGACTCACATATCCCATCTGGATTGTCAAGTTCATTCTTCTGTACCCATGGGCTTGCCCTATGCATGTCCTTCTCAGATTTAATTCATATGTCCCACTCGGGCTTTCAAATCCCCTCTTTCATCCTACTGGGATTGGCCTATGCATGCCCCTTCCGGGTTGCCAACTCGTCTCGCCTATCAACTTCCAGGTTTAACCCACATGTTCCTCTCGGACAGTTAAGCCTACTTATTTGCTGTCTCAACCGGACTTGGCCTTTGCATGCCCTCCTCGGGCTGCCGGCCCATTCAACCTATCGACTTTTGGATTTGACTAAGCACGTCCCGCTGGGGCTGTCAAATCAACCCACTTGTCCCACTGGTGCAACACACAGGTCCCTCTAGGAGTGCCATACCCTCTCCGCCATTTTGGCCCCATAGGTATTCAAAAAAAATGGGGTTAAAAATATTGATGCTCCAGCGGACTTGGTTGTTTCCATTAGGGGAGCAATCAAGGGCAAAAAGGCTTTAACCCGACTAAGGTGAAAACCCGCAAGGGCGCCTTAGGTAAAAATAGGCAACCCTTCGGTGTGAAAACCCACAAGGGTGCATCAGAAAAAGCTAAAGGGGACCAATCTTGACGAAAACCCGAAAGGGCGATAGGGCTGGTAAAGTGATAAAAAAAAGGGAGCATAGATGCAAGAGGATAGAAGCAAAAAATTGCTAAGTTCTATCCTTTATTAACCAATATTATCGATGGAGCCCGAGACAAGCCCTCGGGGGTAACTCAGACAAAAATGGGGCGCGAGGGCCCTATGTACAAGAAAGTGCTAAAGCTCGTCAAGCACTAGACTCGCTCCACCTCAGGTCAGCAAGGCGAGTCTCCCTCTGAAGGGCCTCCTCCTAGAGTCTCTCTAGTCTGCGGCAGAGGGCCTGTACCTCGGCCTACGTACTACTGCACGCCAACTCAGCCTCCTGAAGCTCCCTCTATAGCTCTTTGACTCAGAGAGAGGCTCTCCTTCTACACTTGCAAGCAGCCTTGACCTCGACACTGAGCTCGGCCTTGGTCGCTAGAAGTCCGCGGAGCTCCTCCTCTTGTTGCTAGATCTGCAACTGGGTCCTCTGTCTCCGCTCCTACGCGATATGAAAGCGGGCGAACTCTCTCCACAATGCTGTCAGCTTCGCCGCCCATGCACCTCTGGGGAGACTTAACATGTGGTAACTCCTGGTGAAGGCTTCCAGGTTACCCCTCAAAGCTTCTACAGACGGCAAGGGGTCAACCTGGATCAACTGATCAAGACCCTAGAGAAGCTGGTCAGCCATGGCGGCATTCAATGCCATCCCAAGCGCAGGGGTGTCAGGCCACTCGACCCCAAGAGCAGGGAAGTCCGCGGGCACCTCTGGAGCCTCTCTCAAGTGAGCTATAGTCAAAGAAAAGTAGAACAAGTGCTTGTTCACAATCAAGAGGATATGCATGAAGAGCCCTGAGAGGCACAACATGGTGAGATACCTAAAGCTATCTCCTGTATGCAAATCGCTACAGAGGTATCTCCATCCCCTCTTTTAGCTATGCTAGGAGGGGCGGACTCCATATCGGAGACCTCTTGGGAGCAAGATTGCTCACCCACAAAAGTTGGCCTAGCCTCGCCTAGAAACTCCCCCGTCACAGGGACCTCAACTGTCGGCTCTATGGAAAGAGCATCTGCAAGGCAGATATGAAGAAATGGTTAATACCATAAAGAAAATGCAGGCATAAACTGAGCTCTCCATTGGCAGATACCTGTAAGCTGGGCATCCACGGGTGGGGCGTTATGCCCGAAATTGCACTGGCCCTCTGGTGAACCCCGGGGAACTCCCTCTCCTAGGGCATCCTCATCGAATTGCGGTATGCAGTCCTCTGCAGCCCGGCCTGCTGCTATTTATATATAGCCAATGCGACAGGTGTTAGTCAACTCAACAATGAAGCAATAGGGAGAGGCAACACAAGTTTGTAGATTTCTTACCAGAAGGATAAGCCATGCTATCCTCGCCAATGCCAACATGAGGGGAATGCCCCAGCGGAAGTGGTGGCAGTGCGATGGGGAAATTCCTCGGTGCCGCGGTTTCAACACCCGCCACCTCCACACCCTTTGCAGCATCGCTGCCATTCAAGAGATTCATGAATGAGCCAGACTCCATAAGCTGTGAGAACTCCTCCACTGAGCCGGCCAGGTCAACTCCTGTTCAATAATGAACTATATGAGCCAAAGAAATTTTTATAAGAAGAGGTCGGGCGAGAAAGGCAAAAATGCATTTGCACACATTGCCAGCATCCTCCAACTCTCCCTCTTCCCGGGAGCCACTCTCGCTGGAAGAAGAGCTTGAGGTCTTAGCAACTGAAGTAGAGCTTGAGCACCTTTTAGAAAGATGGTCAGAAGCCGTAGAGCTCCCACTCCCAGAAGTGGACCCACTCCTAGAAGTGGACCCGTCCCCTGAAGAGGAACCGACATTATCTCCCATTGTCAAGACGGGAGGAACAACATCGGAAACTCCTGCACAGCCAAAGCATAACACTAAAGAATTAGTGATCTCCATAGCTTCATGCATCAATGAAGAGACAAGGCTGGGTATATTACTTGAGGGCTGACCACCCATGGTCCCCGCGGCAATGGGTGAGGGAGAGTTAGCCGTCACCGACGCATAATCATCTGTGGGTGAGACCAGCTCTTCAAAATTGAAAATAACATTCGGCGCAGACTTGTCCAGAGGCGTATCTGCTCCCACAGAAGTGTTCGCTTGAGGAGGAGAGAAGCTCGCGTCAGCCTTGGCTTCCGGGGGAGCCGCATTTAGCAAGACAAAATATGTTCATGACATTGCATCTAAAGCCTAAAAGCAGCAAGTATTAAAATATGCTACTCATTGGAGACAGCCTTGATCGCGGGAGATTCTTCCTCAAGCCGAAGGCGGGACGAAGACCCCACGTCCTCCTCTCCAAGACCCTCAGTGCGAGGTCTTTTTGAGGCAATAGTACCCCTCTCAATCTCAGTATCAGGAGGACAGTCCAATGGCCCGGCACCGACTACTCTAGCAATCCCACCTGTAGTTATCAAAGGAATGTGTAAAATACAGGTTCCAAAAGATGAAAGCATATATGCACACTAAAAGGCCAGCAAAGGAGATAATTACCTGTAGCCTCTATTGGCTTAACGGGTTTCAAAATTATTTGCTCCGACTTCACTCGGGGGACATGTGCAACCGCCTTTACAATTTCAAAAAGGGCAATAGGAGTCATCGCCATTTCAAGGTAGGAAATATACTCCAGCGGACCTGCGTAGCCCACATCGTTAATCACGTGGGTCCTCCACTCTGTAAAAGTGCTGCCCCCGAGCGCTCCATCAGGTATCGGGTGGGACAGCTGGGATTTCCTACTCACCCCGCAAGATGCCTACAAATCTGCCCACCAAGAATAGGCCTTTGAAGGGCCTGGGGCTGCCCCCGAGGCAGAGGAAGAAGGAGCTTGTTGGATCCCCTAGTTGATTTTGGGTAGTTAAGATTCAATGATGACAAATCTAGTGTGTTTGTGCCATTGTGTGGTTTTTTGAAATATGCTTGATAACCAAGGTGCTAAGTTAGTGACCATCTGGCCATGCAGGATAAATACCCTTGGTGGACTTTTGGAACTCAAATGCATGAGTGAAGGAGTCATTTTCAATCTTGGATTCAAAACATGTGGTAAACAATGCTCACATTCTTTAAGAGAGTATGGTGAGGCCTTACAACTCTCAAAAGCACAAATTGATTGAGTTGTGGTTCATGCTCCTTCTACTTGGAGTCTTGGGGTGAAATTTTGCTTGATCTACTCATTGAAACATTGATAGGAATTAGTTGATTCTACTCTCACACTAATGGCATTTAGGTCCATGTTACTCTAATATTGAACAAATGAATAGAAATGTGAAATTGGGTTCATGATGCTCACTTTTATGCACAAATGCATAGCCATAGGTTTTTGGTGCTTAGTTATAGTACTTGAACTTGCAAAGGACCTATATGCATATCTTTCATGTGTTTCTAATGGTTTTTCATGTTCATACATCATGGAATTCATAATTGGGTTGTTAGTGTTTAATCTCTCACACTTAAACATTATTTTTCATTTCTGCACTGTGTTCGGTCGACCAATATAGGGGTTTCGGTCGACCAGAATTCACAGCGCTCACCAGTCTGAAATTTTCTCAGGCTTCAGTCGACCGACCATGGGACTTCGGTCGACCAAAATCCCCCGACTGCACCAGTCTAGACGCTGTGAAATTCCGGTCGATCGACCCTTAATTCGGTTGACCGAATACGGCGGGCGGCCCATTTTCAGAGTGTTCGAAACCCATTATTCTAGATCCATTTTGGCTCATATTTGACACTCTTACCCCTAGGGCATTCATACACATGTTAAATACATATTGAAGGGGTTTTAGCATGGGTTTTGATGTCTTTTCCTCTTTCTATTGTGGGTGTACAAATAAGCTACGAATTTGGGAGAAATGTTCTAAGTGTTAATGTTCTATCTTTCTTGTAGGAGAAGAAAAGGGGAAAGGAGAGGAGCTGAAGAAATCTGCGGATATCATTTACATCCGGGAGGATTTTGTGATCGTGATAGAAGATAAAGAGGAGCGGTTCAAAGAGAGGATCATGGTGATGTTCAAATCGACAGCATTCGACAACCCTCCAACCTGCTCTTCAACAAATATCTCCTTCGGCCATTTCACCTCTTGAGGATCTATTTCTTCACCCTTTTTACATCTATTCCAGTCATTTCCATTTAGTTCATGTGCATGTATTGAACATATCTTTTATTTCCAAACTCAGACTCTGTGAGTGTGTCGAACCGTCTGCGAACGGTTGTGGTATATTGTGCTGCGGCTATAGCAGCGAGTGTGTGTGTTTTGATCCGTGGTCAGATCGTGTAGGAGTCGACGTCTCCGTGTCTTTGGAGAGGAAGCTCCGTGCGCTTCATTTCGAAGTGAGTGGATCCTCGCCGGGTTTGGTTTGGGGTGGACGTAGGGAGCCCGTCATGGTCCCGAACAACCTAAAAATTTGTCTCACATCTTGTTTGATTGTGGTTTGCTTGTCTATATTTTTCATGTTGATCGTGTGAGAGCGGCAAGCTTGAGAGAACCGAATTCTTCATAATATATATTTCGTTTGACCGTATCTCATATTGGTAGTTAGTTTCATTCCGCGGCATAATCTTAAAAACTACCATTGCGTTTGGTGGGGATAATTCAACCCCCTTCTTGTCCATACGATGATCTAGGGACAACAATCTGGTATCAGAGCGTGTCTCTGATTTTTAGGACAACCTCACGGTTGTAGAGAAAAGATCATTTGTTATGGCCAACAAGGGAATGCTCCCTGAGGGACATTCAATCCATCGACCACCCTTCTTTGATGGTATGAATTATCCCTATTGGAAAAATAGAATGACTGTGTTCATGCGAGAACATGATTATGATACCTGGAAAGTCATAAGTAAAGGTCCTTATGTTTTGCCTCTGAATGAAGATGAATGGGAAGAAGAACATATCAAAAAATCTTGTGCTAATTATAAGGCTATGAACATTATTCAGTGCGCGATACACCCTAACGAGTACTCACGTGTCTCTATGTGTTCATCTGCGTAGGAGATGTGGAACAAATTGAAGTGATTTATGAAGGCACTTCAGAAGTACGGGAGACAAAGGTAAATCTACTGGTTTGGGAATATGAGCTATTTATAATGAAGCCCGAGGAGAACATAAGTGAAATGTATCCAAGGCTAAGCGAGATCACGAACATCTTAAAAGCCTTGGGAAAAGAGTATTCAAATCAAGATTTGGTAAGGAAGGTGCTGCGGTCGCTCACATCACCGTGGCACACAAAAGTGACCATTATCGAGGATTCGAAGGATCTCACCACACTCACGGTGGATCAATTAATGGGGTCGCTGATGACTTACGAAATCAACATCATGAAGTCAACTGAGGAGGAAAGCAAGAAGAAGAAATCGATTGCACTGAAAGCTAATCTAGGATCATCCGAAGAGAGTGATGGAAACTCATCTATGGACAATGATGAAGAAGAACTAATGGCTCTTTTTACAAGGAAAGTTAGAAAATATTTCAGAAGAGCAAGAAGAGATGGAAATTTTTCGAGAAGATTCATGAGGAGAAATGCTAACAAGAAAGGTGACCCGAGCAAGAGAGAAGAAATCATATGCTATGAGTGTAAGAAAGCCGGCCATATGAGGGGTCAAAGCCCTGAGCTCCAGAAGAAGCTGAACAAGAACAAGCCAAAGAAAGGGAAAGCGATGAAGGCAATGTAGAGCGACGAGGATTCAGATAGCTCAAAATTCGAAGGTGAGAAGAATGGACTAGACAAGCTGGTCCAGAACTTATGCTTGATGGCGGATGAAGAAGATTCTGAGATAAATTCTGATTCCGAAAACCTTACTAATGAGCATTGGCAGTTAGCATACGTTGACATTTATCAAAAGTATAAAAGGTCTAAAAATGATGTCAAAAAGTTGAAAAAGAAGTTTCATGATTTGATTAGTTCAACAAATCCATGTGATAGATATAGCTTCTTTGAAATGCAAGTTAAAAATTTTAAAGAAGAAAAAGAAGATTTTCAATCTAAAATGACCTTGTATGAAGATGGATTGGCATGTTAGGAAGCTGAAAAACAGAGTGTTTATGAAAACATTGAAAACTTGAAAAATGAGACTGAAAACATGGTAATGGAGTTGGATGAGCTTAAAGCAAGATTGAGTGAATGTGAAAAATCCAAGAAGGATATTGAAACCAACTTCAACACCATGAATGATGAGCTAAAACAATTGAAAGATGGTGTTCACAAAGAATTGAAAGGAAAAGAGAAAACATTTGAAATTTGTGAAACTAGCAATGAAAATGTTAGGAATGAGAAGAGAGGTGTGGGACACTCACCCACAAAGAAAAACTCATTTGCGAGAAATGAATTTCAAAAATCATTTAATTCATATCGTTATTCTCTTGTTGACTCATGCATAAACCCATGTGTTGATAGATCTTATAAGCAAAGGAGTCATTTTAGAAAATCAAATGTTACATATTTTTATTGTGGAATGTTTGGCCACTCGATGTATGTATGTGATTTGATGAGGGCCGATGATGAGTATTTTGAAAAGAAAAACAGAAGATATTTTGTTCAAGGTAGAACTAACACTTCGGGACCTAAGCTTACTTGGGTACCTAAATCAACTTGAGATGAGTTTTGATTGTGCAGGTCTGTCTAAGAGCCAAGTGGAACAAATGATACCTAGACAGTGGATGCTCCAGACATATGACAGGTAATAAGGAACTCTTCTCAGACCTAAAGGAAAAGGATGGTGGACTGGTCACCTTTGGCGGCAACGGCAAAGGTAAAATTGTGGGAATTAGACGGATAGGTAAGGATTCCAACTAGTCAATTGAAGATGTTTTGCTTGTAGATGGTTTAAATCATAGTCTGCTTAGCATTAGTCAACTCTGTGACAAAGGTCACAAAGTTATTTTTGAAAACACACATTGCTCAATTGTAGATAGAGATACACATAAAATAAAATTTATTGGGCTTAGAGATGGAAACATTTACTCAATTGATTTTGAAAGTTCTCCAAATGAAAATCTTTATTTAGTTGCTAATAAGTCGGATGATGTATGGTTATGGCATCGACGACTTGGTCATGCTAGCTTTAGTATTCTTTCTAAACTGTATAGAAAAGATTTGGTTAGATGTTTACCAAAGTTGAATTTCATGTAAATAAAATTTGTGATGCATGTGCTATGGGCAAATAAACTAGGGTTTCTTTTAAATCTAAAAATATTGTCACCACCACTAGACCCCTTGAACTCCTTCATTTGGATTTATTTGGTCTAACTAGGACACACAGTCTTGGAGGGAAACTTAATGGGTTTGTGATTGTAGATGATTACTCAAGATTTACTTGGGTGTTATTCTTAACTCATAAGAATGATGCATTGCAGGAGTTCACAGATCTTTGCAGGAATTTACAAAATGATAAGGGGTATCAAATCAAGGCTATTCGGAGTGATCATGGAAGAGAATTCGATAACCATGACTTTGCTGATGTTTGCAGGAAATAGGGGTTTTCACACAACTTCTCAGCACCTAGAACCTCACAACAAAACAGAGTCGTGGAAAGAAAGAACAGGATGCTCGTGGAGATGGCGAGAATGATGCTTGCTGAAAATGGCTTACCAAGGTATTTTTAGGCCGAGGCGGTGAGCACGGCCTGCCACATCATCAATCGAGCCATGGTAAGACCAATCCTCAAGAAAACTCCATATGAGCTGTATAAAGGTAAGAAATCGAACATCGCATATTTAAAACCTTTTGGTTCTTCATGTTTCATTTTGAACAATTCTAAAGAAAATATGGAGATGTTTGCCGCAAAGAGTGATAGAGGTATATTTCTTGGATATTCTTCATCATCTAGAGCATATCGAGTATATAACCTACGTACTCTTGCGGTAGAAGAAAACCCACATATTATCATTGATGAATACACTTTAAGGTTATCTAATAGAGATAATCATTTTCTTGATGTAGGGCATGAGGATGTAGAAGAAAAGAAAGATAAAGGAAAATAAGATGTGGATCAAGTGGAGTCAAGTAACAAAAATGATGAAGCTCTGGCCCAAGATGAAGACCTCCCCAGATAATGGATGTTCCACAAAGATCACCCACAAGACAACATCATAGGAGACGTGGAACAAGGCATAAGAATAAGGGCTTCAATCAGGGAAGTTGAACAATTCGATAATCTTGCATTACTTTCTGATATTGAGCCCAAATCTGTAGATGCGACATTACATGATAATTTTTGGATCTTGGCTATGCAGGAGGAATTACACCAATTCCAAAGGAATGGGGTGTGGTTTTTTGTGCCTAGACCTAAGAATCACCCAGTGATTGGAACTAAGTGGGTTTTTCGGAACAAGCTTAGTGATCAAGGGGTGGTAATTAGGAATAATGCCCGGCTTGTAGCCAAAGGCTATAGTCAAGAATTAGGAATTGATTTTGATGAATCATTTGCACCTGTGGCAAGGCTTGAAGCGGTTAGAATATTACTTGCCTTTGCATGCTCTAGGAATATAAAACTCTTTCAAATGGACGTTAAAAGTGCATTTTTGAATGGTGTAGTGAAAGAAGACGTCTATGTTGAGCAGCCACCGGGATTTGAAGATGAGAAGCACCCAGACCATATGTAGAAACTTGACAAAGCTTTGTATGGTCTGAAGCAAGCCCCCCGTGCGTGGTATGAAAGGTTAAGTACGCTCCTTTCAGAAAATGGCTTCAAAAGAGGTAACATCGATCAAACCCTCTTCATTAAGAGCGACAATGAACATATGCTTATTATTCAGGTATACGTTGATGACATTATCTTTGGAGCCACTTCTGATTCATGGAATGACGATTTTGTTAAATTGATACAGGGGGAGTTTGAGATGAGTTTGATGGGAGAGTTAACCTTTTTCTTGAGTTTGCAGGTGAAGCAGCAAAAAGATGGAATTTTCATCAATCAAAGGAAGTATACAAAGGAGCTTATCAAGAAATTCAAATTCGATAATGTAAAGTCACAAAAGACACCGATGTCAACAAATGTCAAATTGACGAAGGATGAACAAGATAAGTCGGTCGATCAGAAACTCTTTCGTGGAATGATTGGTTATTTGTTGTACTTGACTGCTAGTAGGCCTGATACCATGTTTAGTGTTTGCATGTGTGCTAGATTTCAATCAGATCCGAAAGATTCACACATGTTAGCAGTCAAAAGGATTTTCAGATATTTGCTTGGTACACTGGATCTTGGTCTTTGGTTTCCTCATAGTTGTAATTTTGATTTAGTAGCTGACACTGATTCTGATTATGCTGGGTGTTTAGTGGATCATAAGAGCACGAGTGGGTATTGTCAATTTCTTGGAGGTTGCATGGTTTCATGGGCCTCTAGGAAACAAAACACAATGGCATTGTCAACTGCCGAAGCCGAATACATGGTGGCAGGTAGTTGTGCAGCCCAAGTGCTATGGATCCAACAATAGTTAGTTGATTTTGGTATTACCTTGAATAACACACACATTCTTTGTGATAACACCTCTGTCATTAACATCTCTAAAAATCTAGTTTTGCATTCTCACACAAAGCACATAGAGATTCGACACCACTTATTGCGAGATCATGTGAGTAAGGGTCATTTTGAGCTTATACATGTAAATACTGAAAACCAACTTACAGATATTTTTACAAAACCCTTATCTCCTAAAAATTTCAAAAGAATAAGAAGAGAACTAGGAATTTGCTGTTTGAATGAGTAATTTCACATATTTGGCTTAAATAAACACTTTTACTTATTTTGCAAATAACATTTCAGATTTGCATATATTTGACTTCATGGTTAAGATTGCATATATTTTTACATACTTGTGAATAAGACTAATTTTTCATCATCTTTTCATTCACTTGAATATGTCTGTATATACTTGACATACTTACTTGGTTGAATGCCATGATTCTTCGGTATCTCAAATCTTGAGTTGTGGAAGGGTGGATTACGTCTATCTCGGAACACTCTCGATGCGTGAGTTGGGTCTTTGGACCTTCACCACCACCATGTATCGAAAATCATATTGCATGAATTTACTTTCAAATCCTTGCATGACTGCATGTATATATTCTGGAAAATCTTCTCTTGAAAATTTTCTAAGACCTCACCTCCTTGCTAGATAAAATACAGTGATTTTGATCATTTATGAATAGTGACATATACAAAGGAGGAGGCTTTATTTCCAACTGTGCATACATTTAGGGAGAGTCATAACTATATTTTGACAAATTCATTTTCAACATCCAAAGCAGTTACCTACACACCTTGCACAAAATGATGCATATGACTTTAATCGATAAGGATTTCAGACATTCTTCTCAACACTTTAAAGGGACCAAAATTTCTACATGGAAATCTAGAGTAATCGTGAGGAAAAAGTTACCTACCCCACAAAAATTCAATAAGTGGAATGTCAAACTAAGTAGCCGGGAATCCCCATTGAAATAAATGAGGAAACTCGCGTCGAAAGGTGAAACAGAAATCCACAATGCGTGATGAATCCTAGTAGCCGGGAATTCCCATTGAGACACACGAGGTAACTCGTGCCGAACGGTGAAATCTAATAAAAGAAACAAAAAGGGGTTGTGCGTAGTTACCAAAAGTCGAGGATCGAAATAGAATTGTAGAAAGGAAATAACCCTCTAGTGTTCTTTAGAAATTCTGATTAAATTCATATAGTTTTGAAGTTCATTGCTCATTGCCGCACATTTCACTCATGGGTATTAATGTGATGAATGTGTATCTTGAATTTGTTCTTAACATGATTTATGCAGTGCCTCTAGCACATGCATGCACTACCTTTTTTGATTATGCTTCATGTGACACAATTTAATTTTAAATATACTGTTCACTTGCTATCCTTTTACCCCATTGAGGGGGAGTTATAAATATTTACATGCTTGCTTGTCTTTCATGCTTGCCTGCTTGCTTGCATGAATAATTTGGAGAATTTCATACTCAATCATACATGTTCATATCAGATTTTAATAACCCAATTGTCAATCGATTTTTTGTTGATGATAAAGGGGGAGAAAAAGTGCATATCATGTTCATATCAGTTTGGAAGTTTTTGTGTGAAAGTGCATAGTTTGGTTCATATGCATATACTCTAGAAACTTCATAGTTTTGTCACATGTCCATAATTTCATACATGTTCATGGTTTTAATTCACACACTACAAGAAAAAGAGGTATTAGCGACATAAATTTCAGATGAACTAATTTTCGTCTCAAATCCGTCTGTAAATTCAGGCGGATGATTTCATCGCAAATTCTATATGTATTTCAGACAGAATATTACCTGTCTAAATATCCGTCTCAATTTGTGACGGCATTTGAGACGGATATTCAGACGAACAATACTACGTCGGAAATTTGAGACGGAAATACATTCCGTCCGAAGTTCCGTCGCAAAATTTCATCCTCCTGCCTCGATCCACACCCCCATTTCCCCCCCACCTTCCCTCTCACTCTCACTCTTTCTCCTCTCCGTCGTCGCCGTCGGATCTGCCGTCGTCCTCCCTCCCTCTCGTCGTCGCCGCACGACGCTGCCGCCGTCTGCTCCGTCGCCGCCGGCCTCCGTCCCTCTTGTCATCGTCGCCGCCTCCGACCTCCTCCCTCCCGCCCTCCTGGTCACGGGAGAAGCGCCGGTGCCACGATCGGTTGTCGCCGGACTGCGCCGTCACCGTCCTCGGCTGCCATTCGCTCCGGTAAGTCCCCTCCCCCTCCCTCGCCAGCGCCAGTGCCGTTGTTCTTTTTCTTTTTTTTTTAGGTTGGGGATCATCGGAGGGGTTCCGGTGGGGGGGTTCAGGGAGGGTGGGGAGAAGGGGGAGGTTGTCGGTGGGAGGGGAGGGTGGGGGGGGGGGGGAGGGGGAGCTCGGAGGGGGAGGGAGAGCTCGTCAATGGGAGGGGGTTCAGGGAGGGTGGGGGGAGGGGGAGGTCACCGGTGGGAGGGGAGGGGGGTTTCAGGGAGGGTGGGGGGAGGGGTACCTCGGAGGGGGAGGGGGAGCTCGCTGGTGGGAGGGGAGGGGGGGTTCAGGGATGTCGTCGGAGGGGGAGGGGGGTTTAAGGAGGGTGGGGGGGGAGGGGGAGCTTGTGGGAGGGGGAGGGGGGGTTCAGGGAGGGTGGGGGGGAGGGGGTGTTCGCCGGTGGGAGGGGGGGGGAGGGGGAGCTCGTGGGAGGGGGAGGGGGGTTCAGGGAGGGTGGGGGGGTGGAGCTCGGTGGGGAGGGGGGGTTCAGGGAGGGTGCGGTGGGATCGGCGTGGCGTCTGTGGAGCCGGCCGAACGAAGGGCGGCTGGGGCGAACAAGCCAAGCCTAGACGGGGCCAAGGGTGATGGGCGGTCGGGGATGGTGGCTGTAGTGAGGGCCTATTTTTTACAAGAGATTTCCAACTTGTATTCAACTTAATCGGACAGTTTATTAATATTGGTGCTCTTTAAGTTATACCATTGATTTCTTTTGTTGAGACTTTCACAGTGAGAATAGTTTTTCTATCCACCTATATTTGTTAGGCATTTTAATTAAGAAATATATTTCACCGAGCAATATATATATATATATATATATATATATAAGGCTAGATGAAGGCAATGGCCGAAGGAGAAGATTTCTTAGAGTGGTCTCTAGGAGGATTTGAGAATTAAATCTTTATTTTATTATTAAAATGTTAGATAATATTTTTATTAGAGCTCCACTATCAATAAGAGTGTCTATTAGGGATTTTTTAAAAGAAATTTTAGAAATGTTCTATGTGGAGATGACTACAATCGGATGGCAACATAACTCTGCACATTAAATGGTGTGCATGATCCACCCTAACCCCATATATAATCATGTGCAAACTGAAGTGTGGAGGGCTGAGAAAAACCCAAAAGGTTAAAGGATTTTTTAACATATGTACCCTTATAAACTTATATATTTAAATCCCGCATTTAGACGTTTTACTATAGGTATCCCTGATATATCTAAAATGTCTGAGATTATACCCCTGTGGTTCTCATGCTGTTAACGATGGAAGAATATGTTCGTGTGAATATGTCGTAGAAATTATTAGGCCACCAACCTCATCCTCTCCTTGGTGGTGGCATCGGTTCGGTGAGAGATGCCCCCTCTCATGCCCAAGGTTCTCTGCCGCGACCCCCTTTTAGATTTATCGCCTCTTTCCCTATCGTGAAGGGGGAGGACAAGGGAACACATGCGAGGCTGAGGCCCGTGGTGGGCGCCATAGAGGGACAGCGTATGCGATAGTTGATGTTCCTCTGGCTGGAAGTCCTAAGCACACCCATGTGGCTCTCATGAGTGGCAACCACAGCACTGCCAAGTTGTGTATCTGCTAACTCCACATCCCTACCACCGATGCTATTTGTGTAGGGGTACACTGCACAAGGGTCGACCCTTGCAGACCGGGGGGTCGACCCTTCCATGGCTATTGCCTTCAGCCTGTCTCCCCTTTTGGGCTTCGCATGCATAAGGCCAAGAAAAAAATAAAATTCACCTATTGCTGGGAAGGAGTCGACTCCCTCCCGGCTCCCTGCTGCCGCTTGGGCCGCTGCCTGGGGGGGTGTTGACTCTGGAAGTTGACACCTTCCCAGCCCCCCCCTCCGTTGTCTAGCCCGCTGACTGGGGGTGTCGACTCTGGGAGTCGACACCTCCCCAGCCGATCCTACTGTTCTTTGTAACGTGTCCCCTGCTGTTCTTTGCAGCATGTCCATCCTTTAAAAAAAAGGAAAGGGGGGGAATAGAAAGAGAAATAAAGAAACACAAGGGAAAAAAATGAACCAAGCCATGGCACATCCAAATTAGTCCATTTTTGGGTTCCCCTTTTTCTGCAGTTTGAACCCCCCCCAAGAAAAGAAACAGAAATGTCAAAAAAAAAAGAAGGAAGGGGAAGAAGACTCGGAGGTTCCTCTGGGTTTGCACAGGTAGCAGAGAAGGGTGGAGGGCCCACCGGCCTCTCCCCCTTTCTCTCTGCGATGCGGTGGTCTTAATAGAAAAAGAAAAGAGAGCAGAACAAAAGAGAAAAATAAAAGAAAAGGGGAAGGAGAAGCCTTGAAGGTCCCACCTCGGGGTTCTGTGCTGTGCAACCTGAACAGGAACAAAAGGGGACATCAACAAAATGGGGAAGAAGAAGACCCGGAGGTCCCACCTCCGGGTTGTGCAATTAGCCTCTCCCATTGGCCTCCCCTCTCTGCTTTGTGTAAAGCGAAAAAGAAAGAGAGAAGCGAAAGAGAGAAAGAAGAAAAAAAGAGGGAATCATAGCGGCACATCTCTAGGTCACGGGACCCTCTAGGCTGCCCCTTCCCTAGGTCGGCAGACTCGAACTCATTTAAATGAGATCATTCACCTCAAAAAAAGGGACCCTCTGGGCTGCCCTCGCACTAAACAAACGAATCAACCAGATAAATAGATGAATAAAATTATTTTTTAAAATTTAGTGCATCCACAGCAACAGTCGACTTATAGCAATAGGTAAATACTCCAAAAATTTTGCTTGTGATTTCAAACTTTGTGGATTTTAATTACATATAAATGTGTTTTTAAATCTGATTTTAACAGAAATTTGATGTTGATCTGACTCAAAAATGTGGATTGTTTAGCTTTGATGTTCTTCATTTGAATATTTTTTTAAATTAGATATTATTTAGACGGATGTATGCAGAATGATAAGTGCGATGTTATTTAATTTTATGTTATATAAACATATGGGGTATTCCATGTGAGCTGAGGTGCGCGGGTGCGACCTAACATTACACGCACCTCAAGAGAGCGTGTTAAACCCGTGTCAATGAACCTTCCCGTTCAAGACTTTGGGATTAATGAGTATGTTCTCATTTTTTTTTATGAGAATGTATCTATCTACCTCAAAGTCTTGAATTGTCCCGTTTGGACAGTCTGTGAATGTTTGATCGCACTTAGGCAGTCATTTACTATATGTGTTTGTATGGTTTGCTGAAAATGTCGGTTGCGTCTCCTCACTCTTCTTCGATATACCTTTATTGATTTTGAGTGTTTTCTTAACCACTTACTTATAAGTGTTTAAGAAAACTTTAAAATCAATAAATATTTTTGGTATATCAGAGAAGTGTGGGCAGATGCTGCCAAAATTTTCAGTAAATTGTACAACACATATAGTAAGTGATTGTGCGATCAAACCTTCATGGATGGGTTAAAAAGTGATAATCTAAATAATAGTCCTCATCCAACTACAAATGGTCTGCGACCAACGATGTGAGGAATGGGTCGGGTTTATTTTCAAGAGTAATGATTTAAAAGTTACTTGTGTATTAACATTTATTGGGTGTAGGCAAAATGTTGACAGATCGTTCATGGATGTATCGTAGAATAGTTGACCGGGTGGTGTCGAATGATTTTAAGCATGGAGTTGAGAGTTTCATTCAGTTTGCATTGGGGAATCCAAACGCATCAATAGACTGCGACGGTCACATTCGTTGCCCTTGTTCAAGTTGTAGAAACTTGAGGTGGCGTTCACCATGGGATGTGCAACATCATTTGTACAAGAAAGGGTTTGCAGATGGTTATACGAATTGGACGTGTCATGGTGAGGAATTCTGGAGGTTTGAGCCTGACAATATTGCAACCAGAAGTTCTTACGTTGATATGGTTGTGGATGCAGCTGGTCCTAGTTTTAATGTTAATGGCGAACATGCATATATGGAAGAAGTGCCGAATAAGAGAGCCGGAATATTTTATCAACTACTTAGTGATGCTGATGAGCCGCTATGGGATGGTTGTAAAAAGCACACTCGGTTGTCTGCAGTGTCACAGTTGTTGAACTTAAAATCTGAATTTCACATCAGTGAGACTTGTTTTGACCGTCTCCTCCTCTTGATCAATAGTATGTTGCCTCGAGATGAGAAGTTGCCAGAAACTTATTATCGTGCAAAAAAGATGGTCAATGAGCTAGGACTTGGATATGTGAAAATAGATCCATGCCCGAATCATTGTATATTATATTACAAAGATGATGCAGATAAGATATCATGTTTTATTTGCGGCCATGACAGATTCTAACCTAAGGGAGGTGTCAATTCAAAGCGAAAAGATGTACCTTACAAGGCATTGCGATACTTCCCTCTTGTGCCTAGGCTGCAGCGACTGTATATGTCCTCAAAGACAGCTCTATATATGACATGGCACAGTGAAAGAGTACGCCGTGCCGATGATATAATAAGTCATCCTGCCGATGGTGAAGCGTGGACCCACTTCAATCGTACTCATCTTGCTTTCTCAAAGGAGCCACGTAATGTTAGGTTGGGTTTATGCACAGATGGTTTTAATCCATTCGGTGGTTCAGTGGCATCTTATTCTTGTTGGCCAGTGTTCATGACACCGTACAACCTTCCGCCTGACATGTGCATGAAGTGAGAAAATCTATTTTTATCTTTAGTAATTCCTGGTCCAAAAAGTCCCGGAAAAAATTTGGACATATATCTCAGGCCGTTGATTGATGAGCTCAATTTTTTATGGACTGATGGAGTTGTTACTTATGATGCACGTAGGAAGCAAAGTTTTATTATGAAGGTTGCACTGATGTGGACAATAAGTGACTTCCCTGCATATGGAATGCTATCTGGTTGAGCACACATGGGAGGTTAGCATGTCCCTACTGTATGGAAGATACCAAATCATTTGTATTGAAACATGGTGGAAAAGCATGCTTGTTTGATTGCCATCGGCAGTTGCTACCAAGTGACCATCCTTTTCGAAGGCAAAAAGACTCGTTTAAAAAAAATACTGTTGAAGTAGATGAAGCAGATTTGCAACGGGTGTCGGGTCAACATATGGCGACACGGGTGCAAAATTTACCAGATGTAGTACAATTGTCTGGTAGCACACGACAACTGAATAGTTTTGAAAAGGATCACAACTGGAACAAGAAAATCATTTTTTGGGAATTACCTTATTGGTCAACTCTTCTTGTACGACACAATCTAGATGTCATGCATATCAAGAAGAATTTTTTTGATAATGTGTTCAACACGGCCATGAATGTTAAAGGCAAAACAAAGGACAACACCAAAGTGCGCATGGACTTAAAGATGCTTTGTAAACGTCCAGAACTGGAACTACAAAACATAAATGGAAGGGTTGTACAGCCAAAAGCAACTTACGTGCTTAATGATACACAGATCAAGGAAGTGTGCTAGTGGTTGAAACAATTGAGATTTCCAGATGGATATGCATCCAACATAGCCCGTTGTGTGAATGTTAATGATGGAAAAATATATGGTCTGAAAAGTCACGACTGTCATGTGTTCATGGAGAGGCTAGTGCCCATTGCATTTCGTGATTTGTTACCGAAGCCTATATGGGGAGCACTGATCGAGCTGAGTCAGTTTTTCAAGATTTTATGTGCATCAGAACTCAGACTTCGGGACGTACAAACTCTTGAAGAAAATATGGTCAAAACTATTTGTAAGTTAGAGAAGATATTTCCTCCGGCATTCTTTGATTCGATGGAGCACCAGGTCGTCCATCTGCCATACGAGGCTATTGTCGGAGGGCCATTACAATTCCGATGGATGTATCCATTTGAGAGGTATGTGAGAATTTTCATGAAGACATACATGTTGTCCATGGTCGCTACATGTCATTGCCATCTGAATTGTTGTTGTAGGTGCATGCATGAATTGAAAATGAAAGTTCGCAACAAGGCAAAGGTGGAAGGTTCGATTGCTGAGGTATATGTTATTGAAGAAATTTGAACTTCTGTTCCATGTACTTTGAGCCAGATATTCAAACTCGTCATGCTCGACCTCCACGTAATGATGATGGGGGAGTTGATGATTTGTCAGATCGGCTCTCTATATTTAAGCATCCTGGACGTGCTTTCGGACATTACTCGACCCGCACGCTCGAAGATAGAGAGTTGTACGCTGCTGAGATATATATTCTTCTAAATTGTAATGAGATTGAACCTTATGTTGAGTAAGTTCTTAACTCACATTTCCAGCAATGCCATAACTTTCTCATCCTTCTTCTGTAGTTCATTTAAAGTAGTAGTGCATTTATATTGCAGACAATTTGATTCAGAATTAGCACAAAAATGTCCAAATATCCAGGACGTAGAGATTGAAAAAGAACGCGAGAAGTTTTTTGCCAAATGGTTGAGATATCAAGTTAGTGTCGATCGTTCAATATATATGTTTGCATTTACTAATATTGACGTAATTGTTCAAAAATATTTAACTACTCTACTTTACATATAGGTTGAACAAGGTCTCATTAATGATCAGAGAGTACAAGAGATAAGTTATGGCCCTTCCAACGTTGCACGTGCCTATCCAGGATATATTATGAATGGATACAGATTTCATACGAGGGATTATGGATGAAGTAAGTCTACGATGAACATCGACGTATCTGTTAAGGGAAGTGTATACAATGAAGTGGAATTAGACTACTATGGTATTCTTGAGGAAGTCATAGAACTTTAATATTTGGGACGAGACAATCATGTATACCTATTTAAAACTCATTGGTTTGATCCTAATTCAGTTCGACATGACACGTCTACTGGGATTGTCGATGTCAAACATAGGTACAAACTTAATACCTATGAACCGTTCATTTTAGCCGCACAAGCCCACCAAGTGTATTATTCAAGGTATCCATCGTCCAAGAATAAAGATTGGTGGGCAGTTTGCAGGGTTAAAGCAAAATATTTTCCCACTTATGAGTTAAATATGAGTGAAAATGTCTCAGAGCTTGGCAGCGCCAAATATTTTCAATCAGATGAAGTTGGCCTTATCGGCTCCACACATGTTAATCTGGATGAATCTGATGAGCCACTGTCATTACGTAAGGAAGATGAAGTGGAAGAAATCGATCCGACGGAGTTAAATGTTCATGTTAGAGGGGAGGAGGAGTCAGATGAAGAGGAAGAGTTCGAATCTGATGAGACTACGATGGATGACGAAGATGATGATGATGAGCTAGATATATCAACATGAGGGAGGCATGTTTTGATAATTTAGTAAGCTGATTCTTACTTTTTAAGCATAATTTTAAATAACATTTGTCTAGACTTATATAATTGTGGATTAATATATATTAATTGTTTTGTTATTAATAAGAAAATGGTGCAAGGAGGCCGTACTAGGAGTGGGAGGAGACAAGGCAGTGAGAGGGGCGCTACTCCCTCCTCGTTAGCATCTTCTTCAGACACAGGTATATTTGATCAATACGTTAGCTATATGAATATTTTAATTATTTACTAACTTAAAAGAATTTTTTTATAGGTCCAAGTGTCGGCTCACCACCACTTGTACAGATGCCATCACCACTTCCCGCTAGTGCCCTCCCACGACCTCCCACTACAGGTACATCTATTTTAATTTTCAGTAACATGTTGCATTTACTTATGCAAATTAATGCTTTCCCACCTATGTATTTCTTTGAATTTCTAGAAAAATATTCATTTATCTAATGTGAATTAATTCATACAGGTCCTAGTGCCCTCCCACCACCTCCCGCTACAGGTATATCTATTTTAATTTTCAGTAACATGTTGCATTTACTTATGAAAATTAATGCTTTCCCACCTATGTATTTCTTTGAATTTCTAGCAAAATATTCATTTATCTAATGTGAATTAATTCTTACAGGTCCTAGTGCCCTCCCACCACCTCCCGCTACAGGTATATCTATTTTAATTTTCAGTAACATGTTGCATTTACTTATGAAAATTAATGCTTTCCCACCTATGTATTTCTTTGAATTTCTAACAAAATATTCATTTATCTAATGTGAATTAATTCTTACAGGTCCTAGTGCCCTCCCACCACCTCCCGCTACAGGTATATCTATTTTAATTTTCAGTAACATGTTGCATTTACTTATGAAAATTAATGCTTTCCCACCTATGTATTTCTTTGAATTTCTAGCAAAATATTCATTTATCTAATGTGAATTAATTCTTACAGGTCCTAGTGCCCTCCCACCACCTGTACAGACGCCACCCCCACCACCTCCCGCTACAGGTATATCTATTTTAATTTTCAGTAACATGTTGCATTTGCTTATGAAAATTAATACTTACAGCCCTCCCACCACCTCTGACTTCTACAGGCCCCCCCCACCACTCAGCAGCCAGTTGACGATGCCAGCAGTCATCACGAGAGAGGCACTGTCCATGATGGACGTCGCCCCTGCTGGATCTCCGGGTATATTTATAAGGCTATTTTACATTCATTAATTATTAGCGGTAAGTTTCTAATATGAATACTTTGACATTTGCAATTGCAGGAAAAAATTAGAACCTTCCAATGCTGTCCATCATGCTATTAGCCTAGTAATGGCACATGTGCCCGGGCCACATTTGTCTTTCAAAGAATTTCCGATGGGCGTCCGCGATTCATTGTTCGACATGTTCTTAGTAAGTAACTATGTCATTTAATTCAAGTCTTTTCCAAACTCAATTCACAACAGTATATTAATTATGAAGCTTAATTTATTTACAGCGGACTTATCGATTCACGGGTGGGCATGATGCGGCACGATGTCGTTCTGCCTGGGAGTCTATTGTGAAGATAAATTATCGAAAGAGAGTATATGCGGCTCAGAGGAAGGCTAAAAAAAAATGCTGGTGGGAGTGAAGACCGACAGCTGTGGAAGGAGCACCGTCCTCTATGGATGAGGAAGGAGGATTGGGACATACCATGTGACAAATTTGCCGACCCCAAGTGGATAGAAAAGTCCCAAAAAGCCAAATCAAATAGGGCGTCACAACCGGAGGCAAATTTGCATACATGTGGGTACGTCTCTTTCGCGACTCATAAAAATAAAATGGTAAGTGATGTTTCAATTTATCTTCTTACATTTTATTAATATATATGACAATTTTCTACTATGAATTATATAACAGGCTGTGGAGCTTAATCGAGCTCCGACGTTCCTCGAGGTGTTCGACAGAACACACAAAAAGAAGGCGACAGGGCAATTTGTGAGTGCGAGAGCTCGTTCAGTAGCGGTAAGTTTATCTACGTGTGCAACTTCTACCGTTCATTTAAATCAAATTAATTCATATAAAATTGACTAAATATTTTATTTTATTTGTAGGAAACATATAGCAGAGCTGTGATAGAGAAGTACGGGGAGGGAGAGGGGCAGCAGCCAGAGTTGGATCCGGCAGAATGGGTGGCCGCAACTGGTGTACCGAAGAAGGGCCGGATATATGATTTTGGGGAGAGCATGGACTTTAGCGCGGTGATATCATCGTGTGCGAGTTCAAACTCTGCCCAAACCAATACTTCTGCCTTCAGTATACCTCAACCTGCCCCAGTACTTCTGCCAGCGACGTCAGAGACATCGTCCGATCGGAGATGTCTAGCCATATTTCTGATTTGTAGTTGCAGATGCAGCGGCAGTTCCGAGAGGAGATGTCTACCCAGTAGGCAACCATGTTGCAGGCACTCGCTGGCCTGCTCTCCCAAGCGGGAATTCTCTCTCATGCATCCACCACCACGGCACAAGCGGCACATGTGATTCTTTTCCATGAGTCTTTTCCATGAGCTTAGTTTGGCAGAATTATTTAAAATTAAAGACGACCTGGGTAATTTCGATCGTTCCAACACGACCTGGGAGGTAGACGTGACTTGTCAGAGCAGACGGATTCCAAGTCGGACATCCGGTTTGAGCCCGACGCTAAAAAGTGCATTTTGTAAATGAACTTGGTTTAAAATTAAAGCAGTCGGGTCCGGGGGTCCAGAATGTGAAATACTGATCCGATCGGCATTCCGATCATTCCAACACGACCTGGGAGGTAGACGTGACTTGTCAGAGCTGACGGATTCTAAATCGGACATCTGGTCTGAGCCCGACGCTAAAAAGTGCATTTTGTAAATGCACTTGGTTTAAAATTAAAGCAGTCGGGTCCGGGGGTCCAGAATGTGAAATACTGATCCGATCGGCATTCCGATCGTTCCAACACGACCTGGGAGGTAGACGTGACTTGTCAGAGCTGACGGATTCCAAATCGGACATCCGGTTTGAGCCCGATGCTAAAATTGTTGGAGTTTGATGAAAGGCTCTTTCACCACATAATGTGGATCTAGAGGGGGGGGTGAATAGATCATCAGGCTAATTTAAAAATTATGCCTAGATTCAAATGAGGAATTAAAAGAACACTGGACAACCACAGTCAAAGCACCGAATGATGGAAACAATATCTGCTAAATAGACAAGCAAACACACGAGAGGCACAAAGACTTTTAGGTGGTTCGGTCAATCCGACCTACGTCCACCCCACATTCAACTAGAATGTGAATTACTGCTGATACACAGCTTCAATCTACTGGGCACTATAGCTTGCCAACAACGACTGGGGCTTACAGCTTATCCCGACCAGAGGAACACCCTCTACAACAGCTGAGCTTCACAACTTGCTCTGCTGGGCACTACAGCTTAGCCGACCAGAGGTAACACCTCTGCACACCGTTGCCTCACAGCTTGACACCGCTGACTAACAGCTTGATCGAACAAGAGTTTTCAAAGGAAAAATAACAAGATTGAAAAGCAAGAAAAACACAATCAAATGGAAGAAAGTCAAAATGACTGTAGCTCAAAGTGAGCAATATCAGCTCTGGTATCTGGACCAAGATGCTGATTCACAAGCTCTCATATCACTCTCTCAACTCATTTCTTCTCACTTTCTTCTTCTCTCCTTTTCTTCTCTTTGGATCTCGATGGCTCTCTACTGTCTCAGGTTTTTCTCACTGTATAGACTTACCACACTTCGATCAGCCTTCAACAGAAGATGAAGACTTGTATATATACAGCAGCAGATTGGATAAGGGCGCGTGGCTTCCACGTTTTCCCGCCCAAGAAATTCGCCAAATCCGAGGTGCTTTCATCCACGTGGCAGCATCTGATCACCTCGTCCTCCTGGGATCATGAGCCATGTCAGCAATCTCAGTAGCAGATCCCTGTCAGACAGAGTATCGGATTATCAGGTTAAGTGAAGAACTCTGTACAGACTTATAAGATGAACTGCATTGTATAGACTTCACTGTATGAACTTGTGAACTTGAATGCAGTGTACAGACTCTGCCCAATGTATAGACTTCATCTATGTGAAGCTATGCGATGTACATACTTCATATGTGAAGCAGCCGCTATACAGACTTAAGCAATATGAAGACTTGACAAACAACTGACGATGTATGGACTTCAAGTGTGAAGACGTTGTGAATGCAAATGCAATGTACAGACTTCACATATGCATGAGACTCTAAGAGAAATGGGCGTTGTATAAACTTCACCAGACTTCACTCGATGTACAGACTCCACGAACGATGCATGTAATGCATTGAAGGATGTACAGACTTCCTGAAGTGTGAAGGAGTTGAGTGTATATACTTCATCATGTGAAGACTTGAACAAGGCATGTATAGACTTCACGTCGTGAAGCAATGTATATACTTAGCTGAAGAAACTCTGTACAGGCTTGACCAAGGCAAGGCAATCGAGTGTATTGACATTCAATGTATGGACTTGCCAAAACAAATGAACGATGTACAGACCTAAACAAGGCAAAGTCTGTACAGGCTTTGACGTTCACAATGTATGGACTTTGGCAACCCAACGGCTGTATAGACTTCCACTAAACAACATTGTATAGACTTGGAAATCTGAACGGGAGGATGTATAGACTTTACGAGCACAGTCCAATGTATGGACTTTGCGAAGCACAGTCCAATGTATGGACTTCAAAGGCTTGAAGGCCCAATGTGCAGACTTGGAAGCTTGAACCAATGTATAGACTTTCCAAGTGAAAGGCTGTACAGACTTGAGCACAGAAGCTCTGTATAGACTTGATCAAGACAAGGCAGTCGAGAGTATAGACTTCAAGTGAAACGACGGTAAAGCCATCAGTGTATAGACTTCAAGGGAAACGATGGTAAAACTACCGATGTATAGACTTGAAGGGAAACGTAGGTGAAACTTCCAATGTACAGACTTGGAAGAACACTGATGAATGTACAGACTTCGAAGTTGACCAGTTGGATGTACAGACTTCACCCTGATGTATAGAACGCTAACTGAGACGGACAATGTACAGACTTGCTGTAACAGTCCGATGTATGGACTTTGCCCAATGCCTGAGACGCTAACAGAGACAGACGATGTTCAGACTTGCTGAAAGACCGTTGTACAGACTTCACCAATGAGACGCTCGCTGTACAGACTTGGCATTGACCAATGTGTAGACTTGACAATGCTGAATGAACGAATGAGTAATGTATAGACATTGGGTGCCACACTGTGCAGACTTCACGATGTATGGACTTGAGTGTTCGTGCGAGCTGCACTGTATAGACTTTACCAAAACGCCTAGGACGCTGCATGAGACACACGATAGACAGACAGTGTATAGACTTCACTCTGGGGGCGTCGACCCATCAGAGAGGAGGGTCGACCCACTGCTGTCCAGACTAAACAAAGAAAGGTATAGACTCTATGTTGATGCTGCAATGCACTGTGTAGACCTGTGAGTATGTGCATAACAATATATATACACAGACAACCTGATAAAAATAGTTTCATCAAAATAATAATAGTTGCCAATCAATTAAAACAAGCTGTTGCCAATGAATTAAAACTTATTGTCAACATCATCAACACAGAGGAGTCACAACAATATCCCCCTTTTTGATGATGGCAACACCCTATAATATAGAATAGCAACATCCTGTTGTGCAGATGCATTTTTGATGAAGGACATGTTTTATTTTTCAGATTTGTCATGCAGATGCTATGTATGACATGCTGAGACATGAACACAACTCTCTGCTCACTAGATCTCCCCCTTTGCCATAGACATGATGCATACACTTCCCTGGAATGAATTCATCAAATAGACAATATATTCTCCCCCTTTGCCATCAACAAAGAGGAGGGAAATAAGATGCAAGGGAAGGAACAAGAAGAATCAGCTGACTGGCATTCTTAGGAGGTAGTTCAGAAATTAAGCAGCTAAAGCACAGAACCTTCAGTCATATGAATTGAGAAACTGCTTAGAAAGTGAAGTTCTGGTTTAAAGGTTATATAAATGAGAGTTCATGCACTACATTCATTGGATAAGGTAGCTGTGCATGACAAAACAATAAACCAGAATCACATTTGCATGAGAGAGTCAGTTTCAAAAACATCTTACTGTCATATACTCAACAAAAATAATTGAGAGATACCAAGTCATGTATTGAAACTAAACAAATTGACATTCATAAAATTACTTTTGAAGGAACAACATTTATCAATATGAGTTCATTTTGGGCAGTCAGGTACCATTTGTCTTTTTGCTGAAGGGTATACGTTTATCAGATGCCAATACCCCTAGATACTCAACATGATGGACCATTCTGCTATGATCAAACTCAATATAAGTGATTTACATCTTTTTGTGTGGGGGTACACATTTATCAGACGTTAGTTACCCCCAGGTACTCAATGAAACCACCCTACTGTTTTGATCATTTTATACAGAGATAGCTGATACACCTTATGACATGAGTGTTGTCCACTTCTTTGATGGATCACTCAGTTTCTCAGTGATTTACCAGTCATTGCTCTGCCAATGCTATTTTTCAATTTATTTTTCAATATCTTTCTTAGCTGTCCTTTATTTGTTTCAGAGTGACTTGTTTAAGGACAATACACATACTTAGTTTCTCTAACATGATTTCAGATGAGTTTTCAGATTTCAGATACAATTAACTTTGTCTGACATGAAATAAGATGAGGGTTGAGTGCTTTATCAATTTTCAGCATCCTTATTTACTGATTGTAGTCTTTCAACTCTAAAGATTATAAAATTTAAACCATTAAGTTAGTCTTTAAGCAATTAAAGTTCTTATGAGGGAAGAAGTCTGTTTCTATTGCTTAATATTAGAACTGACTAAAAGATTGCCATACAATCAGACTCAATCATCCAGAGTCAAAGGATGAATGAATAGGGTCGACACTGGGAGTTCAAGGAGTCCACGCATCAGTTGAAGAGGCAACAATATAAAACACTGATATAATGTTAGTGCGTCGACTCCACGCTATTGCAGCGTCAACTCATCAGAATAAGAAGCAGAGACATTCACAGATTTAGATCACTGCGTCAACGCCATAGTATAGCAGCGTCGACGCAGCAGTTCACCCTGAATATCTGACAAGACTCCCCCTGTCTATATGCATGCAGTTTTACAAATGATGACTGAACAAATTGTTGGGTTCGTGGCACTCCCTCTTTATCTTTGATAATGGTTTTGATGATTACAATATATTGTGTGGTTTGCACTATTAGTGTGCTTGACACTTTGATGCCTTCATGTGAAAATTGTGTTCTTCATGTGGACTGTTGATGGCTATACACGTATGTTGATCGTGTGGTTTCTACTCATGCTGATAATGATGAAATCTTGATATATGGGTTACTTATATTGCTTGGTTGAGTGGGTTGTTCAACTAGCTCTCAATTTGATGGAATCGGTTTTTCCATGCTGAATCAAAGTTGATATGTGAAGCTTGTGTAGAAATCGGGATAGTGATTATGCACTTCAAACACATTGGTTTAATAATGTAAGAGCTTAATTGGATCTATAGTGATTTTCTTCAAATCTTAAGTTGAAAATTATGGGTTTTCAAAGTGAGTTCATGCATATCTTTCATTGGTTTTTGAGGTGGCTTTTTGCTCAACATGCTTGCTGAGAATCTTGGTTAAACAAGGTTCAATGTAGTTTCTAAATCCTTCTAATGCATGCCCCTTGATTGTATTGGAATGGGTTTGAAAAGCCCTGAAACACTCACATGTGTTATTGCATTTCAATACTTGAACTTGCAAGTTGAACAAACTATGCTAGTACATTTGAGTAATCATATGCAATTCTTTAAGATCATCTTGAGTGTTCTGCTAACTCCAAATGCAGGTTCACATTGGTGTCATTCAGTTGCAATCAAAGGTAAGAGTTTATGGTTAAAGGAATTTCATGTCTATGAGTCCCCTTGAATGGGAATTTATGCATAAACTTCATGAAGTTCTAATATTGAATTCTCATGCACATCACTTGTTCTCATGCATATCACTCATATATGATTTAAGGTTGGCATTCATGAATGGTTTTTTCTTGGATTGGATTATTGAAGGGTTCTTCCATTGGCTCTCATGTTGAAGTGATTTAAGCTATGGGTAATTGTGTGGGTTGTTTTCATGAACACCTTCTATGAGGTGTTATTGGATTAAATGTGTTTCATGCATCATTAAGATGAGGTTTTTGAGTTTTTCAAGTTATGCTCTTAAGATCATGAAAGACAAGGTGAGAACTTATTTTTTAATGTAATTCATGTTTGATTACATTGGGGTGCATGTTAGATCATTAGAACATCATTAGGAACTCTTTTTTAATGACACAAGGTCAATGGGTCGACCGCCCCACTCAATGGGTCGTCCCCTGGGCTGAAAACGGGGTAAACAGCACCCTGTCTGAAAGTGGGTCGACCCCCCTGTGAAAAATCTGCTGAAAACAGTTCTGTCTGCCAAGTGGGTCGACCCCCCTATGAAAGTGGGTCGACCCCCCCTATTTCGCAGCTCCGTGCGGGATTTTCGTGGGCCACCGTAACCCTATCAAATGGACTCCGATTGGGCTGAAAATTTACCCACATGCCCTTGGCTTAGTAATGAACATGTTAGGGTGGTTTTGCTAGGGTTTTGCAAGAGCAATATGGTCTTTTGATCAACCTAACATGATAGTATATATATGTTGCGAATTTGGAAGAAAAATAAGTGGAGCTCTAATCTCTCTATCTGTTTTGTAGGAGAACGAAGGGAAGAAGGAGGAAGGCTGGGGAAAAGCTCAAGATTCATCTACTTCCCTCCATTTCTAGAGCTCGTGATTGAAGAAAGAAAGGAGCGGATCGAGAAGAGGAACGCGTGGACGTCCTCAACATTGGCATTCGACTATCCTCCGACCCGAGCATCAGAGATTATCATCTACACCTCATTTCTTCTCATGGGGAACTACTTCTATATCTTGTTTACATCTATTAATGCCATTTGCTTTTGAGTTGTGGGGTTTGCATTGATCATATCTTGTATTTCTGAATTCTAGATATATTCTTGTGTGGACCGTCTGTGGACGGGTGTTTGTGTGAAGGCGGAGCTGCATCTCCGTGTGTTGGGTTTTATTGTGGGGAAAGTTTCCTTGTGGTTGGTTATGTATTGTCGGAGCTGTGACTCCGTGTGGATTTAGTGTCCGGGGTGTGTTCCCCGATTCTGTGTGTGGGTGTGTGCTGCGGTGGCAGCGTGTTGGGGATTTTCCCCGTGTGTGGACATTGCTGCGGAAGCAGCGTGTGTGTGTGTGGTTGGGGTTCGTCCCCGTGTTGCTACGAAAGTAGCGTGTAGTGAAGCCTCACCCGGTTGGGTGAGGGGTGGACGTAGGGAGCCCTTCGTGGTCCCGAACCACCTAAAAATCTTCGTGTCCTTTGTGAATGCCTGTGCGATTGTCCATTTCTCCTATCTCCATTCACAGGTAGATTTATAGATTTTTATTCACTACTCCACTACACACTGCTATCTCTGCTATTTGTATTTGAGCACAGTTAACTCATTCTCTGCATTTCATATCCGTGTGAGATCATAAAGATTGAGAGCATTCTTCTAATCTCACTTGAGTTTATGCTAATTAACGTAGTTAATTTTAATTCCACCGTGATCAGTTTAGATTGTTTTTAAAATCCGTCATCTAAGTCAAGGGGACAATTCAACCCCCCTTCTTGTCCGCCATCTAGTCTGGGCCAACAACTGGTATCAGAGCCCAGTCTTTGATTTTTATTCAGCGGACCTCACGGTCTAGGAGAAAAGATCATTTTCATGATGGCTAGCTTAGATTCTATTCCTGTTTTCAATGGTTTTGATTTTACATCATGGCTTGGAAAATTATGTGTTTAGATTTCTGGGATTGATCCTAAGCTTATGAAATTAATAACTCATGGTCCTCATGTTTTACCAAAAAATGAGTCAAGATGGACCGATGAACATAGGAAGATGAACTCTGATAATCTTTTTGTTCTGAATGCTCTTAAAGCTACAGTATGCATTGACAAATTTTCATTTGGTTCTGATTGTAGAGCTGCCAAAGATATCTTGGATGGGCTAAGCAAAGCCCAAGAAGAAAGTTGGAAGGATGAGTGCCTCATGGCAAACAAAGAAGATGAAAGCCAAAGCGAGGAAAACTCTAAGGTAAACTCTGATTCCGAGGAAGAAGATGAACTGAGCTATGATGAGTTAATGAATGCCTATGATGAATTGTTTGAAAGATACAAAAAGATTAAATCTGAAAATAGAAAATTGAGAAAGAAAATTGAAAACATTCATGTTAATGATCTCACTTGTGAAAAATGCATTGAATTTGAAAAATCAATTGAATCTCACATGCTTGTTGAAAAAGAACTCAAAGAATTGATTGCAAATCTGAAATCTGAAAACAAATCTTTACAAGATAAAATTTCAGAATTTCAACTCATTGAGAAAGATAATGAGAAGCTGAAAATATTGAACAACTCTTTGTCTGAAAAAGTTCTCCTTTTGGAAAAAGGAAAAGTAAATCTGAATGTTGACTAGACAAATGAACTGGAGGAAGTTAGGAAGGAAATAGAAAGTTTCAAGAATTTGAATGACAAATTTGAAAACAATGAAACAATGGGTAGAATGGTTGGTCAAAATGTGAGTCTTCAAATGAATGAAGTTGAACACACTTCTATAAACAAAGATTCATTTGAAAAACTCCAAAATGAAAATAGTGCTTTGTTGATTCAAATTTCATTACTTGAGAGCAGATTGAAAAATCTTGAAAATGTTGAAAAAGGAAAAAGTTTGATTGTTGATGATCATGATAAATTATTTTCTCTTGAACAAGAAATTGAAAGTTACAAAAGCGTCAATTTTTTGTTGAATGAAAAAATTGCTTCATGTGAAGAAGAGCTTGCTAATTGTGAATTGCATATTTCATCTTTGCAAAATGAAATCGAAATTTTCAATGAATCATTGTTTGTGGATGATAAAGGAAATCAAAATCAGAAAAATGTTGATCATCACTCTTGTATGCATGAAAAACCCTCAACTGTTGAACATACTCATGCATCAAGAAGAAGAAGAAATGTTTCATGTTATTACTGTGAAATATTTGGTCATGATATGTACAATTATTTTTTGATGAAGTTTGATGATGATGAAGCTTTAAAATCAAGAATGAAACTGAATGTTGATTCTAAAAACCATGAGAAACCCATGAAGAAAACTCAGAACACTCACTGCTTTTATTGTGGGATGCATGGTCATGTTTTTGAAAAGTGTTTAAAAAAGAGAAATGATGATGAGTGGTCCTTCATGAAAAATATTTCTTATCATTACTGTGGTGGCCTTGGACACAAGATGAACAATTGTTTTTTAATGGAAAATGATGAAAAGATGTCCATGAAAAGAAAATCATCTCATTGTTTTTATTATGGCCTGAATGGACATTCTATGGACGATTGTACCATGATGAGGGCCGATGATGAATGGTTTGCTAGGAAAAATAGGAGCTCATTTGTTCGTGTAAGAACTAACCCCTCGGGACCCAAGATGACTTGGGTACCCAAATTGCCAAAAGGAGAACTTATCTTGCAGGGGCGCCTTGAGGTCAAGAAACATCAACAAATAAAGGACCCTCAAGGTGAGAAACAAAATGGCTTGATTTGAAGTTTGTTTCACCTAGGTTTTCTTTGACAAATCTGAAAAGGTAAAATTTTCATTTGAAGAAAAAGGTTGTAATTATGAAGTTACATTTCTGTTTCACTGACTCTTGTCAAGTTCTAAAATATTGAGATCCTTCAATTTTGATGAGTAGTTGACTTGAATGATTTTTGGTTGAACATCTTGTAAATAATCATAACTCTTGAATGCTTAACCTTGGACATATATGGCTCTTAGTACACACCTTCTCTTTTAATTTTAAAATAAATTTGGCTTTGTATGCTTTACACTGTGCATAGAGTCCTTCAGACTCTTACTTACTATTTACAAATAACAACTCACATGTGCATACATAGAATACATACTTAGCTTCATGATACTCATTGCACATATCATACACATCTTTGCATACTGTTGAATAGGAATAATTTTTCAATCATCCTTTTAGGTTACATGCATACATTTGCATGTCATTGCATACTCGTGTGCTTGAATGTCATGATTATTTGGTATATCAATGGCGATAGCGGAAGGTTGGATTATGTCCAACTGGAAGCTTTTCTCATGCGTGATGGTGGTCTTCGGACCAATGTACTCCGTCAAGTACCAATAATCATTTGCTTGAAAACATTGAAAGATCCCTGGTTGAATGCATGTATATACTTTATACCCATCTTTTTGACTTCTTCTATGACTCATCCATTGCTAAATGAAATTGCATTGAATTAGACATGTTTGTTACATGGCACATATTAAGGGGGAGAATTTTTATAACCGTGCATACATTTAGGGGGAGACATTACTGTGATAAGGCTAATTCATCTTCTTCATTCAATACAACCACCCACACAAAATGCACCTTTTTGAGACAATGATTCAATTTAATAAGGATTACTATTTTCTACTCTACACTTTAGAGGACTATTGATTCTATACATGGAAATCACATATCTCGTGAGGAAAAAGCTGTTTACCCCACCAAAAAGTCGTATAAGTGGAACGTGGATCCGAGTAGCCGGGAATCCCCCCTGAAACAAAGGAGGAAACTCACGTCGAAAGGAGAAACTAATCCACACTAAAATAAGTGTGATTTGCCACTGAGTAGCGGGGAAGTGTCCCTGGGACAAAGGATACAACTCGCGCCAAAAAGTGTCTCGTCCACATCATAAAAGGTGACGAAACTGAGTAACCGGGAATTGCCCCTGAAACAAAGGGGATGACTTGTGTCAAAAGGTTAGTCACACCATTTATAGTACTTAAAAAAAAAAATTGGGATCATACGTAGCTACCAATAGTCGAGCATTGTGTTGAAAGTGTATGGATGATAAGTACTTTGTAGTGTTCTTTAGAAGATTTGATTTTCCATATTACCTTGAAATTCATTGCTCAATCATCACATTTGCACCTTGGGTTTGATTGTTTGAATGTTCCTTATGAATCTGTCGCTTATCATGGTTTATGCAGTACTTATTTATGTAAGCACGACCTTCTTAGTATTGTTCATGCACATCATGTTCAACAATCAATTGTATTATCCTTACACCCGTCCCGAAGGGACTTGCATGAGTCTATATCTTATTATGCATGTTTGAATGCTTGAATGCTTGATTCAGTTTGTTCATATCACACTTCATCTTGATGCATCTTTAGCTTATACTTGCAAATAACATGTTAAATAACCCATTGTCAGCTGGTTTTTGCTCTTGACAATTGGGGAGAATAATGTGCTTTCAGCAAAACTTGTGCATAGTTTGGTCATCTTGCATATAATCTTGAACAAAATTCAAAAGATGAACATTTGCATATAATTTTGTCATCTTACATACTGCACATCAAATGTCATTTCTTGCATGGTCTTCATGGTTCACATCAAATTTTATTCTCTACCATTCATGTTGGAATTTCACATTTGTCATTTTAACCCCCACTTTTTGATAATGCCAAAGGGGGAGAGAGATTTGGATGTGGCCACAATATATTGTCATCATCAAAAAGGGGGAGATTGTTGGGTTCGTGGCACTCCCTCTTTATCTTTGATAATGGTTTTGATGATTACAATATATTGTGTGGTTTGCACTCTTAGTGTGCTTGACACTTTGATGCCTTCATGTGAAAATTGTGTTCTTCATGTGGACTGTTGATGGCTATACACGTATGTTGATCGTGTGGTTTCTACTCATGCTGATAATGATGAAATCTTGATATATGGGTTACTTATATTGCTTGGTTGAGTGGGTTGTTCAACTAGCTCTCAATTTGATGGAATCGGTTTTTCCATGCTGAATCAAAGTTGATATGTGAAGCTTGTGTAGAAATCGGGATAGTGATTATGCACTTCAAACACATTGGTTTAATAATGTAAGAGCTTAATTGGATCTATAGTGATTTTCTTCAAATCTTAAGTTGAAAATTATGGGTTTTCAAAGTGAGTTCATGCATATCTTTCATTGGTTTTTGAGGTGGCTTTTTGCTCAACATGCTTGCTGAGAATCTTGGTTAAACAAGGTTCAATGTAGTTTCTAAATCCTTCTAATGCATGCCCCTTGATTGTATTGGAATGGGTTTGAAAAGCCCTGAAACACTCACATGTGTTATTGCATTTCAATACTTGAACTTGCAAGTTGAACAAACTATGCTAGTGCATTTGAGTAATCATATGCAATTCTTTAAGATCATCTTGAGTGTTCTGCTAACTCCAAATGTAGGTTCACATTGGTGTCATTCAGTTGCAATCAAAGGTAAGAGTTTATGGTTAAAGGAATTTCATGTCTATGAGTCCCCTTGAATGGGAATTTATGCATAAACTTCATGAAGTTCTAATATTGAATTCTCATGCACATCACTTGTTCTCATGCATATAACTCATATATGATTTAAGGTTGGCATTCATGAATGGTTTTTTCTTGGATTGGATTATTGAAGGGTTCTTCCATTGGCTCTCATGTTGAAGTGATTTAAGCTATGGGTAATTGTGTGGGTTGTTTTCATGAACACCTTCTATGAGGTGTTATTGGATTAAATGTGTTTCATGCATCATTAAGATGAGGTTTTTGAGTTTTTCAAGTTATGCTCTTAAAATCATGAAAGACAAGGTGAGAACTTATTTTTTAATGTAATTCATGTTTGATTACATTGGGGTGCATGTTGGATCATTAGAACATCATTAGGAACTCTTTCTTAATGACACAAGGTCAATGGGTCGACCGCCCCACTCAATGGGTCGTCCCCTGGGCTGAAAACGGGGTAAACAGCACCCTGTCTGAAAGTGGGTCGACCCCCCTCACAAAGTGGGTCGACCCCCCTGTGAAAAATCTGCTGAAAACAGTTCTGTCTGCCAAGTGGGTCGACCTCCCTATGAAAGTGGGTCGACCCCCCCTGTTTCGCAGCTCCGTGCGGGATTTTCGTGGGCCACCGTAACCCTATCAAATGGACTCCGATTGGGCTGAAAATTTACCCACATGCCCTTGGCTTAGTAATGAACATGTTAGGGTGGTTTTGCTAGGGTTTTGCAAGAGCAATATGGTCTTTTGATCAACCTAACATGATAGTATATATATGTTACGAATTTGGAAGAAAAACAAGTGGAGCTCTAATCTCTCTATCTGTTTTGTAGGAGAACGAAGGGAAGAATGAGGAAGTCTGAGGAAGAGCTCAAGATTCATCTACTTCCATCCATTTCTAGAGCTTGTGATTGAAGAAAGAAAGGAGCGGATCGAGAAGAGGAACGCGTGGACGTCCTCAACATTGGCATTCGGCTATCCTCCGACCCGAGCATCAGAGATTATCATCTACACCTCGTTTCTTCTCATGGGAAACTACTTCTATATCTTGTTTACATCTATTAATGCCATTTGCTTTTGAGTTGTGGGGTTTGCATTGATCATATCTTGTATTTCTGAATTCTAGATATATTCTTGTGTGGACTGTCTGTGGACGGGTGTTTGTGTGAAGGCGGAGCTGCATCTCCGTGTGTTGGGTTTTATTGTGGGGAAAGTTTCCCTGTGGTTGGTTATGTATTATCGGAGCTGTGACTCCGTGTGGATTTAGTGTCCGAGGTGTGTTCCCCGATTCTGTGTGGGGGTGTGTGCTACGGTGGCAGCGTGTTGGGGATTTTCCCCGTGTGTGGACATTGCTGCGGAAGTAGCGTGTGTGTGTGTGTGGTTGGGGTTCGTCCCCGTGTTGCTACGAAAGTAGCGTGTAGTGAAGCCTCACCCGGTTGGGTGAGGGGTGGACGTAGGGAGCCCTTCGTGGTCCCGAACCACCTAAAAATCTTCGTGTCCTTTGTGAATGCCTGTGCGATTCTCCATTTCTCCTATCTCCATTCACAGGTAGATTTATAGATTTTTATTCACTACTCCACTACACACTGCTACCTCTGCTATTTGTATTTGAGCACAGTTAACTCATTCTCTGCATTGCATATCCGTGTGAGATCGTAAAGATTGAGAGCATTCTTCTAATCTCACTTGAGTTTATGCTAATTAACGTAGTTAATTTTAATTCCACCATGATCAGTTTAGATTGTTTTTGAAATCCGTCATCTAAGTCAAGGGGACAATTCAACCCCCCTTCTTGTCCGCCATCTAGTCTGGGCCAACACAAATGATTTTGAAGTTCATACTTATTCAGACTGCACTATCATGCAATATGACCACCAGGGTTATGAAGAGTAATGTAGTGCAAAATAGTTCTATTATGCATGTGATTTTAGACACATTCATGACTAAATGATATGCAGTGATGATAATGAGAAAACAATATGAGTGTCATGCATGATCATGAGTCTGTTGCACCAATCAACCTTCACAGAGTTTTATACAAGCTATCAGATGCAAGTCCAAATCAGAAATTTTATTCAAAACAGCTGAAAATTTTATTCATCATGCTGAAACTTACACAAGCCAAGTTCTCTTCTAAGAAATTTAAAGTTTTCATTTCCAAGTGGCTTAGTAAAGATATCAGCAATTTGTTTGTCTGTTTCAATGAAATTCAGTTCGATTTCCTTTTTATTCACAACATCTCTAAGAAAATGGTGTTTTATCTCTATGTGTTTAGTCCTAGAATGATGAACAGGATTTTTAGCAAGGCATATGGCATTAGTATTATCACATAAAATTGGAATGCAATCCAGTTTTATCTGATAATCATCTAGTTGGTGCTTGATCTATAGTACTTGGGCAGCACAATTACCAGCTGCAACATATTCAGCCTCAGCTGTAGACAAGGCTACAGTGTGTTGCTTCTTAGATACCCAAGATGCTAGACAGCCACCAGGGAATTGACAATAGCCACTAGTGCTTTTTCTATCTACTCGACACCCAGCATAATCAGCATCAGTGTAAGCTAGAAGCTCTAACTCACACCTAGCAGGATACCATAATCCTAGCTCATGGGTGCCTAGCAGATATCTAAAAATCCTTTTTACTGCTTTAAGATGAGTTTCTTTAGGACTGGCCTGAAACCTAGCACATAATCCTACAGCAAATTGAATATCAGGCCTAGATGCTGTTAAGTAGAGAAGGGATCCGATCATACCTCTGTATAGCTTTTGATCAATAGGTTTACCTTTAGTGTCTTCATCCAAGCTTGTAGAGGTACCCATTGGAGCAGCTATCTCATTGAGGTTGTCCATCTTGTATTTCTTGAGTAGATCCCTTGTGTACTTGGATTGAGTGATAAACATTCCATCCTTTGTTTGTGTAACCTGCAGTCCAAGAAACAATTTGAGCTCACCCATTGAGCTCATTTCAAACTCATTAGTCATTGTTTTAGAAAATTCCTCACATAATTTGGGGTTAGTTTACCCAAAAATAATGTCATCCACATAAATTTGTACAATAAGAATGTCAGAATGACTCACCTTTGTAAACAAGGTCTGATCAACTACTCCTCTAGTGAAATTTTGATCAGTAAGGAACCTGCTCAACCTGTCATACCAAGCTCTGGGAGCTTGCTTAAGACCATAGAGAGCTTTATTTAATTTTTAAACATGATTAGGGAAATCTAGACATTCAAACCCAGGGGGCTGTCTTACATAGACCTCCTCACTAATTTCCCCATTCAAGAATGCCATCCATCTGTTGGAGGATTATTCCTAGGGAGCATGCATAAGCTAATAAAATCCTAACAGCTTCTAATCTGGCTACAGGGGCAAATGACTCTTCAAAGTCAATACCAAACTCCTGGTTATACCCCTGAGCAACAAGTCTGGCTTTATTTTTAACAATATTCCCTAATTCATCAGATTTATTCCTGAATACCCACTTAGTCCCTATGACTGTTCCATGATCAGGAGGTGGGACCAAGTGCCACACCTTGTTCCTGTCGAACTGATTAAGCTCCTCATGCATGGCATTAGTCCAATGCACATCCTTGAGGGCACAGTCAATGGACTTGGGTTCAATTTGAGAAATAAGAGCATATGTATTTAATTCATCCTGAATTCTAAAGTGACCTCTAGTCCTAGGGGGATCATTCAGATTGCCAATGACATTATTCACAGGGTGATCTTTAAGATATCTGATATTAACAATCTGAGTTTCAAGAATTTCACTTACCTCCCCCTGAACTTCATATTCTTCTTCATTCTGCTCTTCTTTTTCTTCCTCACCATCAGACTGGTCTGCAGAGTTATCATCTTTTAAAATGTTCCCATCTTCATTCCTGCAATGACCATGGTTAGTTTTCATCAAGGTTTCATCAAAGATAATGTGTGGAGATTCTTCAACAATTTTTGAGTTTAAATTGAACACTCTATAAGCCCGGGTGTTTTCAGAATAACCGAGGAAGATTCCTGGTTCACCTTTTGGCTCAAATTTATCAAGGTCCCTCTTGTCATTTATATGTATAAAACATTTACAACCAAAGACCTTGAAGTGGGCGATTGAAGGTTTCTTACCTCTCAAAATCTCATAAGGGGTTTTCTGGGTGGAAGGTCTTACCATTGCCCTGTTAATTACATAATAGGCTGTGTTGACTGCTTCAGCCCAGAATTTTCTTGGCAGTTGACCTTCAACTAAGAGAGTTCGGCCCATCTCCACTAGAGTTATGTTCCTTCTCTCAACAACACCATTCTGCTCAGGTGTCCTGGGTGAGGAGAACTTATGATGAATTCCACTTGACCTGCAAAATTCTTCAAAGTGTGAGTTTTCAAACTCACCTCCATGATCAGTCAAAATATTTTCAATTTTCTGATTTATTCTTATACAGAACTCCTGAAATTCTGAGAATACATCATTCTTATGTGACAGAAAAAATACCCAAGTATACCTAGAGAAATCATCTACTAAGACAAACCCATACCTCTTCCCTGATAAACTGACAGACCTGGTTGGCCCAAATAGGTCCATGTGTATCAGTTCATAAGGTTTAGTGGATAGGTTTTCTGTCCTAGATTTGAATGATTTTCTAGTCAACTTGGACTGAATACATGCATTACAAAATTTATTTTCATTTTTAAAAGAGACTTCAGGGAGTCCTCTAACCATGCTATGCTTGTTTAGTTTATGCAAAACAGTATAACTCGCATGGCCTAACCTACGATGCCATAAAAATGCTAAATCTTCTCTACTGGCAGTAAGACATAGGTTAGAATGCTGAATATCATCTAAATCTATCATGTATGTGTTATTTATTCTTTTTCCAAAACATTTGACAATATCAGAATCAGGTTCAAAAACCTTACAGCATTGAGAATCAAATAAAAGTTTATGTTCCTTATCATACAACTGGCTAATACTGAGTAAATTATAAGCTAACCCTTCAACCAGCATAACATCATCAATGCAGTAGGTAGAACACTTACCTACCTTACCTGATCCAATTATCCTACCCTTTGTGTTGCTTCCAAAGGTGACAAGGCCTCCTAGCTTTTCAGTCAGCATGCAGAACTTGGCCTTATCTCCTGTCATATGCCTGGAGCAGCCACTGTCCAAGTACCACAAGTTGCTCTTGGCTGCCAGGCATACCTGCACACACAATTAGGGCAAAGAGTTTGGAACCCAAGACTGATTGGGCTCCAATGCAGATGAAGTACAAGTAAAGAAAGAAAGCATGGCTTTGGGAATCCACATTTATTTAAAAGAACTTTGTTCAGTGGATTTTGCAGATTTCCTTCTGTCATTTCTTCTCTTATTTTTGTTGTTCTTCCTTTTATTTGCACCAACAGAGTTATTCACGGAATTGTTGTTATTGTGCCAATGCTTCGGCCAAATAGCATTCATAAAGTTTTGATCAGGGTAATATTTGGGTTGGCTGTAAGATTGGAAGTTCCTGGTTGTTCGACTACCATACCCATTACCCTAACTTCTGACATAGGGTCTGTAAAATTGTGTAGGTTGTTGAACATACCCTGTATGCATCTCTTGAGTTCTAGTCCACCCAAACCCATTAGGATAGATTGACTATGTGGTGTAGTAGGACTGGACTCTAGGTGGATTGAATTTGTTGGGATGACTCCTGAAAGCATTTTGTCTTCCCTGCACTCTTGACCATGCTGACCTGTTCATAGGTTTTTGTTGGGTCTTTTTCTGTGATGGTGGTGGTGAAGACTTTTTGGCATTGACATGGGGTTTATTTACCTGAGCAGGTTGACCCCTAGCCTTGGGTTGAGCACTAGAGCTAGGTTTGGAAGTGCCAATTCTACTAGGCTCACCAACTTTCTGTTTGCCCTTCTCCTCTGCATTGGGCTTTTTCAGATTCACATTAGTGTTCACAGCATTATTAGAATTCATGTTAATCAGAGGTCCTCTCTCCTTTTGTGCAACGAAGGAAATAGTTTTCATTCCAAAGCTCTTAGTTGCACTAGAGTTAAATCATAGGCCCTCTCTCCTGAAATTAACCTTCGACCCCAATAGAGCATTTAAATTTTCAGATCCTTGGGTCATTTTCTCAATGGTTTTTAGCTTATCCTCATTGTCTTTCTGAATTTCATCAATAGACTTTTTCAATTCATTATTTACATTGAGGACAGCTTCATATTTTTCAGAGGTAATTTTTATCTCACTTTCATAATTCTGAATTTTCAATTTCCATGCATCAATTTCATTGTCTAATCTCACATTTTCTTCCTTAGAGATTTTCAGTTCTTTCTTGATTTCTTCAAATTCAGAACATGTGAGTTTCAGCTTACTGTTCTCATTCTCTAAGCATGCAATTTTATCAGACAATGAAGTATCATTTTGCATGATGTTAATTTTTCTTCGTAGATGCCTATTTTCTTTTCTGACATCATCTACTCTATCAGCAAGTTCATTATAAGCATCCATCCAATCAGCAATAGTAAAGTTTTCAAAACGAGAGGATACCTCATCAGATTCTTCCTCTCTATCTTCTGAGCTGGTTGCCATGAGACAGATTGGCTTCTCAGCTTCAACTTCACTATCCGAAGTGTTGCTCAAGGATCCCTCGTCCTCATCACTCCAGGTACTCACCATAGCTTTCCCTCTTGTGTTCTTTTTCTTGGGCTTGTCCTTGAGGTTCTGATTTGTCGGACATTCAGCTTTAAAGTGACCAGCCTTCCTGCATTGATAGCAAACATTAGTCTCAGCTTTCTTTACAGGGTTTGATTTGTACCTTGTGTCTCGGCGGCCACCACTAGGATTTCTTCGGCTGAATCTTCTTCCTTCTTTCTTGAGAAAACGCCAGAATTCCATAGTAATCATAGCCATATCATCATTTGTCATTTCTTCTTCAGACAAGCTCTCTTCAGTTGATGATCCACTGGGGCTGGATCGACTGGATTTGCTAGCACCAGTCTTCAGAGCTATTGGCTTCCTCTTTCTATCAGCCTCCTCTATCTTCGGCAGATTCATCTCATATGCCATTAGAGATCCGATAAGCTCATCTGCCCTTGTATTGTGCAGATCTCTTGACTCTTCCATAACGGTGGCCTTTGTGTGCCAAATTGGAGTCAAGGATCGCAAAATCTTCCTGACTATATCATACTCAAAATACTTCTTCCCGAAACCTCTGAGACCATTTGTGATAAAAGTCAACCGAGCATACATTTCTTTTATTATCTCATTAGGCTTCATCTTGAAAGCCTCGTATTCTGAAACCAGTAGATTAGTCTTGGTCTCTCTGACTTGTGAAGTCCCCTCGTAGATGACTTCAAGTGCATCCCACATTTCCTTCGCTGAGGAGCAGGCAGATATTCGTGAGAACCCGGTGGGATGCAGAGAACACTGGATTGCATTGATTGCACTCCAGTTGAGCGTGGACCTTCTAATTTCCTCCTTGGTCCATACATCTTCATTAGGGGACAGCTCGAAAGGTCCCTTGCTAACCACCTTCCAGATTTCATAGTCTTTAGCTCTCAAGAATACCTGCATACGGTGCTTCCAGTATGCGTAGTTGGTTCCATCAAAGTACGGGGGCTTGGATGTGGAGTGTCCTTCAGCTATCATCCCTCTTCCGTCCATCTGTGCTTATCCTCTTCGGGCGGTAAGTCCCTGTAGAAGAGTCTAGCTCTGATACCAATTGTTGGACTTAGATGGAAGGCTCTTTCACCACAAAATGTGGATCTAGAGGGGGGGTGAATAGATCAACATGCTAATTTAAAAATTATGCCTAGATTCAAATGCGGAATTAAAAGAACATTGGACAACCACAGTCAAAGCACCGAATGATGGAAACAATATCCGCTAAACAGACAAGCAAACACACGAGAGGCACAAAGACTTTTAGGTGGTTCGGTCAATCCGACCTACGTCCACCCCACATTCAACTCGAATGTGGATTACTGCTGATACACAGCTTCAATCTGCTGGGCACTACAGCTTGCCAACAACGGCTGGGGCTTACAGCTTATCCCGACCAGAGGAACACCCTCTGCAATAGCTGAGCTTCACAGCTTGCTCTGCTGGGCACTACAGCTTAGCCGACCAGAGGTAACACCTCTGCACACCGCTGCCTCACAGCTTGACACCGCTGACTAACAGCTTGATCGAACAAGAGTTTTCAAAGGAAAAATAACAAGACTGAAAAGCAAGAAAAACACAATCAAATGGAAGAAAGTCAAAACGACTGTAGCTCAAAGTGAGCAATATCAGCTCTGGTATCTGGACCAAGACGCTGATTCACAAGCTCTCATATCACTCTCTCAACTCATTTCTTCTCACTTTCTTCTTCTCTCCTTTTCTTCTCTTTGGATCTCGATGGCTCTCTGCTGTCTCAGGTTTTTCTCATTATATAGACTTGCCACACTTCAATCAGCCTTCAACAGAAGATGAAGACTTCTATATATACAGTAGCAGATTGGATAAGGGCACGTGGCTTCCACGTTTTCCCACCCAAGGAATTCACCAGATCCGAGGTGCTTTCATCCACGTGGCAGCATCTGATCACCTCGTCCTCCTGGGATCACAAGCCATGTCAGCAATCTCAGTAGCAGATCCCTGTCAGACAGAGTATCGGATTATCAGGTTAAGTGAAGAACTCTATACAGACTTATAAGATGAACTGCATTGTATAGACTTCATTGTATGAACTTGTGAACTCGAATGCAGTGTACAGACTCTGCCCAATGTATAGACTTCATCTATGTGAAGCTATGCGATGTATAGACTTCATATGTGAAGCAGCCGCTGTACAGACTTAAGCAATATGAAGACTTGACAGACAACTGACGATGTATGGACTTCAAGTGTGAAGACGTTGTGAATGCAAATGGAATGTACAGACTTCACATATGCATGAGACTCTATGAGAAATGGGCGCTGTATAAACTTCACCAGACTTCACTCGATGTACAGACTCCACGAACGATGCATGCAATGCATTGAAGGATGTACAGACTTCCTGAAGTGTGAAGGAGTTGAGTGTATAGACTTCATCATGTGAAGACTTGAACAAGGCATGTATAGACTTCACGTCGTGAAGTAATGTATATAATTAGCTGAAGAAACTCTGTACAGGCTTGACCAAGGCAAGGCAATCGACTGTATAGACATTCAATGTATGGACTTGCCAAAACAAATGAACGATGTACAGACCTAAACAAGGCAAAGTCTGTATAGGCTTTGACGTTCACAATGTATGGACTTTGGCAACCCAACGGCTGTACAGACTTCCACTAAACAACGTTGTATAGACTTGGAAATCTGAACGGGATGATGTATAGACTTTACGAGCACAGTCCAATGTATGGACTTTGCGAAGCACAGTCCAATGTATGGACTTCAAAGGCTTGAAGGCCCAATGTGCAGACTTGGAAGCTTGAACCAATGTATAGACTTTCCAAGTGAAAGGCTGTACAGACTTGAGCACAGAAGCTCTGTATAGACTTGATCAAGACAAGGCAGTCGAGAGTATAGACTTCAAGTGAAACGACGGTAAAGCCATCAGTGTATAGACTTCAAGGGAAACGATGGTAAAACTACCGATGTATAGACTTGAAGGGAAACGTTGGTGAAACTTCCAATGAACAAACTTGGAAGAACACTGATGAATGTACAGACTTCGAAGTTGAACAGGTGGATGTACAGACTTCACCCCGATGTATAGAACGCTAACTGAGACGGACAATGTACAGACTTGCTGTAACAGTCCGATGTATGGACTTTGCCCAATGCCTGAGACGCTAACAGAGACAGACGATGTTCAGACTTGCTGAAAGACCATTGTACAGACTTCACCAATGAGACGCTCGTTGTACAGACTTGGCATCGACCAATGTGTAGACTTGACAATGCTGAATGAACGAATGAGCAATGTATAGACATTGGGTGCCACACTGTGCAGACTTCACGATGTATGGACTTGAGTGTTCGTGCGAGCTGCAATGTATAGACTTTACCAAAATGCCTAAGACGCTGCATGAGACACACGACAGACAAACAGTGTATAGACTTCACTCTGGGGGCGTCGACCCATCAGAGAGGAGGGTCGACCCACTGCTGTCCAGACTAAACAAAGAAAGGTATAGACTCTATGTTCATGCTGCAATGCACTGTGTAGACCTGTGAGTATGTGCATAACAATATATATACATAGACAACCTGATAAAAATAGTTTCATCAAAATAATAACAGTTGCCAATCAATCAAAACAAGCTGTTGCCAATGAATTAAAACTTATTGTCAACATCATCAACACAGAGGAGTCACAAAAAAAATAACTCAATTTAAAACTAAGTTAGTTTTCAAAACTAACTTAGTTTAGAATAATTCAAAAAAGTAGGGGTTCGGGGGTCCAGAATGTGAAATACTGATCCGATCGGCATTCCGATCGTTCCAACAAGACCTGGGAGGTAGACGTGACTTATCAGAGCTGACGGATTCTAAATCGAACATTCAGTTTGAGCCCGACGCTAAAATAACTCAATTCAAAACTAAGTTAGTTTTCAAAACTAACTTAGTTTATAATAATTCAAAAAAGTAGGGGTTCGGGGGTCTAGAATGTGAAATACTGATCCGATCGGCATTCCGGTCATTCCAACATGACCTGGGAGGTAGACGTGACTTGTCAGAGCTGACAGATTCCAAATCAGACATCCGGTTTTAGCCCGACGCTAAAATAACTCAATTCAAAACTAAGTTAGTTTTCAACACTAACTTAGTTTAGAATAATTCAAAAAAGTAAGGGTTCGGGGGTCCAGAATGTGAAATACTGATCCAATCGGCATTCCGATCGTTCCAACACGACCTGGGAGGTAGACGTGACTTGTCAGAGCTGACGGATTCCAAATCGGACATCCGGTTTGAGCCCGACGCTCAAAAGTGCATTTTGTAAATGCACTTGGTTTAAAATTAAAGCAATCGGGTCCGGGGGTCCAGAATGTGAAATACTGATCCGATCGGCATTCTGATCATTCCAACACGACCTAGGAGGTAGACGTGACTTGTCAGAGCTGACGGATTCTAAATCGGACATCCGGTTTGAGCCCGACGCTAAAAAGTGCATTTTGTAAATGCACTTGGTTTAAAATTAAAGCAGTCGGGTCCGGGGGTCCAGAATGTGAAATACTGATTCGATCGGCATTCCGATCGTTCCAACACGACCTGGGAGGTAGAGGTGACTTGTCAGAGCTGACGGATTCCAAATCAGACATCCGGTTTGAGTCTGACGCTAAAATAACTCAATTTAAAACTAAGTTAGTTTTTAAAACTAACTTAGTTTAGAATAATTCAAAAAAGTAGGGGTTCGGGGGTCCAGAATGTGAAATACTGATCCGATCGGCATTCCGATCGCTCCAACATGACCTGGGAGGTAGACGTGACTTGTCAGAGCTGACGGATTCCAAATCGGACATCCGGTTTGAGCCCGACGCTAAAATAACTCAATTCAAAACTAAGTTAGTTTTCAAAACTAACGTAGTTTAGAATAATTCAAAAAAGTAGGGGTTCGGGGGTCCAGAATGTGAAATACTGATGCGATCGGCATTCCTATCATTCCAACACGACCTGGGAGGTAGACGTGACTTGTTAGAGCTGACGGATTCCAAATTGGACATCCGGTTTGAGCCCGACGCTCAAAAGTGCATTTTGTAAATGCACTTGGTTTAAAATTAAAGCAGTCGGGTCCGGGGGTCCAGAATGTGAAATACTGATCCAATCGGCATTCCGATCGTTCCAACACGACCTGGGAGGTAGACGTGACTTGTCAGAGCTGACGGATTCCAAATCGGACATCCGGTTTGAGCCTGACGCTCAAAAGTGCATTTTGTAAATGCACTTGGTTTAAAATTAAAGTAGTCGGGTCCGGGGGTCCAGAATGTGAAATACTGATTCGATCGGTATTCCGATCATTCCAACACGACCTGGGAGGTAGACGTGAGTTGTCAGAGCTGACGGATTCCAAATCGGACATCCGGTTTGAGCCCGACGCTAAAAAGTGCATTTTGTAAATGCACTTGGTTTAAAATTAAAGCAGTCGGGTCCGGGGGTCCAGAATGTGAAATACTGATCCGATCGGCATTCCGATTGTTCCAACACGACTTGGGAGGTAGACGTGACTTGTCAGAGCTGACGGATTCCAAATCGGACATCCGGTTTGAGCCCGACGCTAAAATAACTCAATTTAAAACTAAGTTAGTTTTCAAAACTAACTTAGTTTAGAATAATTCAAAAAAGTAGGGGTTCGGGGGTCCAGAATGTGAAATACTGATCCGATCGGCATTCCGATCGTTCCAACATGACCTGGAAGGTAGACGTGACTTGTCAGAGCTGACGGATTCCAAATCGGACATCCGGTTTGAGCCCAACGCTAAAATAACTCAATTCAAAACTAAGTTAGTTTTCAAAACTAACTTAGTTTAGAATAATTCAAAAAAGTAAGGGTTCGGGGGTCCAGAATGTGAAATACTAATCCGATCGGCATTCTGATCGTTCCAACACGACCTGGGAGGTAGACGTGACTTGTCAGAGCAGACGGATTACAAATCGGACATCCGGTTTGAGCCCGACGCTCAAAAGTGCATTTTGAAAATGCACTTATTTTAAAATTAAAGCAGTCGGGTCCGGGGGTCCAGAATGTGAAATACTGATCCGATCGGCATTCCGATCGTTCCAACACGACCTGGGAGATAGACGTGACTTGTCAGAGTTGACGGATTCCAAATCGGACATCCGGTTTGAGCCCGACGCTCAAAAGTGCATTTTATAAATGCACTTGGTTTAAAATTAAAGCAGTGGGGTCCGGGGGTCCAGAATGTGAAATACTGATCCGATCGGCATTCCGATCATTCCAACACGACCTGGGAGGTAGACGTGACTTGTCAGAGCTGACGGATTCCAAATCGGACATCCGGTTTGAGCCCGACGCTAAAAAGTGCATTTTGTAAATGCACTTAGTTTAAAATTAAAGCAGTCGGGTCCGGGGGTCCAGAATGTGAAATACTGATCCGATCGGCATTCCGATCGTTCCAACACGACCTGGGAGGTAGACGTGACTTGTCAGAGCTGACGGATTCTAAATCGGACATCCGGTTTGAGCCCGACGCTAAAATAACTCAATTCAAAACTAAGTTAGCTTTCAAAACTAACTTAGTTTAGAATAATTCAAAAAAGTAGGGGTTCGGGGGTCCAGAATGTGAAATACTGATGCGATCGGCATTCCGATCATTCCAACACGACCTGGGAGGTAGACGTGACTTGTCAGAGCTGACGGATTCCAAATCAGACATCCAGTTTGAGCCCGACGCTCAAAAGTTTATTTTGTAAATGCACTTGATTTAAAATTAAAGCAGTCGGGTCCGGGGGTCCAGAATGTGAAATACTGATCCGATCGGCATTCCGATCGTTCCAACACGACCTGGGAGATAGACGTGACTTGTCAGAGCTGACGGATTCCAAATCGGACATCCGGTTTGAGCCCGACGCTCAAAAGTGCATTTTGTAAATGCACTTGGTTTAAAATTAAAGCAGTCGGGTCCGGGGGACCAGAATGTGAAATACTGATCCGATCGGCATTCTGATCATTCCAACCCGACCTGGGAGATAGACGTGACTTGTCAGAGCTGACGGATTCCAAATCGAACATCCGATTTGAGCCCGACGCTAAAAAGTGTATTTTGTAAATGCACTTGGTTTAAAATTAAAGCAGTCGGGTCCGGGGGTCCAGAATGTGAAATACTGATCCGATCGGCATTTCGATCGTTCCAACACGAGCTGGGAGGTAGACGTGACTTGTCAGAGCTGACGGGGGTCTACAATTTGATATCTTTACAGTCATCGATTTGATATTATGTTTGATTTAAATTCATGTAATCTAATAAAATTTTTAATTTATCTTCTATGTATGTTTTTTTTAATATAGGAGGATTCTTCTGCGAGCGGCAGCACAGGAGATGAGCAGGGCGGGGGGGATGAAGATATGGATGATCTGAGGATATTTGTTGATTTTTTTGTATATTTTCTATTTAACGCTGATGAGTTTATTGTGATATTTGATGTAATTTTAATTAAACAGATTTTTTATTTTTGTTCGTGTGTATTTTTTATTTTCGATGATTTTGTAAACAGGTTTTTAATACAAATTCTTTGTTTTAAAAAAAAAGAGAAAAAATATTTCGGACGGATTTTGAGACGGATCCGTCTGAAATTTTCGACGGATATAAGGACAGAAATAAATCTGTTTGAAATGCAAGATGGATTTCAGACGACTAAGTGCGAAAGTACAGACGGATATTTAGACGGAATTTTTCCGTCGCAAACATCAGACGGATTTTGAGACGGATCCGTCTGGAATTTGCGACGGATATCACGATGGAAATTAATTTACATCGGAAAATTTGAGATGGATAGTTAGACGGAATTATTCCGTCACAAAATTCAGACGGATTGTAAGACAGAACATTCCGTCCGAAGTACCGACGAAATTTGCGACGGATTTTTATTCCGTCTGAAATTTAGGACGAAATTTAGGACAGAATCAAATCCGTCGGTTATTTGTGACTAATTTTTTTAGACGGCCTTATTCCGTCGCAATTCCGTCTATTAGCGACGGATTTTGCGATGGAATTGCGAAGGAATATGGCCGTCGCAAAAGCCACTTTTTCTTGTAGTGACAGTTTCATACATGTTGATGGTTTTAAGTTTGTTCAATAAATTGTTCTTGGTATTAATGCACACACATGCACATGTCGTTTTGTCATCATCAAAAAGGGAGAGATTGTTGGACCCCCTAGTTGATTTTACGTTGTTAAGTTTCAATGATGAAAAATCTAGTGTGTTTGTGCCATTGTGTGGTTTATTGAAATATGCTTGATAACCAAGGTGCTAAGTTAGTGATCATCTGGCCATGCAGGACAAATACCCTTGGTGGACTCTTGGAGCTCAAATGCATGAGTGAAGGAGTCATTTTCAGTCTCGGATTCAAAATAGGTGGTAAACAATGCTCACATTCTTTAAGAGAATATGGTGAGGCCTTACAACTCTCAAAAGCATAAATTGGTTGAGTTGTGGTTCATGCTCCATCTACTTGGAGTCTTGGGGTGAAAATTTGCTTGATCTACTCATTCAAACATTGATAGGAATTAGTTGATTCTATTCTCAGACTTATGGCATTTATGTCCATGTTACTCTAATATTGCACAAATGAATAGAAATGTGAAATTGGGTTCATGATGCTCACTTTTGTGCACAAATGCATAGCCATAGGTTTTTGGTGCTTAGTTATAGTACTTGAGCTTGCAAAGGACCTATATGCATATCTTTCATGTGTTTCTAATGGTTTTTCATGTTCATACCTCATGGAATTCATAATTAGGTTTTTGGTGTTTAATCTCTCACACTTAAACATTGTTTTTCATTTCTGCACTATGTTCAGTCGACCAAGATAGGGGTTTCGGTCGACCGGAATTAATAGCACTCACCAGTCTGAAATTTTCTCAAGGTTCGGCCAACCGACCAAGGGACTTTGGTCGACCGAAATCCCCAGACTGCACCAGTCCAGACCCTGTGAAATTCTGGTCAACCGACCCTCAATTCGGTCGACCGAATACGGCGGGCGGCCCATTTTCAGAGTGTTCGAAACCCATTATTCTAGATCCGTTTTGGCTCATATTTGACACTCTTACCCCTAGGGCATTCATACACATGTTAGATACATATTGAAGGGGTTTTATCATGGGTTTTGATGTCTTTTCCTCTTTCTATTGTTGGTGTATAAATAAGCTACGAATTTGGGAGAAATGTTCTAAGTGTTAATGTTCTATCTTTCTTGTAGGAGAAGAAAAAGGGAAAGGAGAGGAGCTGAAGAAATCTGTGGATATCATCTACATCCGGGAGGATTTTGTGATCGTGATAGAAGATAAAGAGGTGCGGTTCGAAGAGAGGATCGCAGTGATGTTCAAATCAACAACATTCGATAACCCTCCAACATGTTCTTCAAGAAATATCTCCTCCGGCCCTTTCACCTCTTGAGGATCTATTTCTTCACCCTTTTACATCTATTCCAGTCATTTCCATTTAGTTCATGTGCATGTATTGAACATATCTTTTATTTCTAAACTCAGACTCTGTGTGTGTGCCAAACTATCTGCGAACAGTTGTGGTATATTGTGTTGCGGCTGTAGCAGCGAGTGTGTGTGTTTTGATCCGTGGTCGGATCGTGTAGGAGACGGCATCTCCGTGTCTTTGGAGCGAAAGCTCCATGGTCTTCATTTCGGAGCAAGTGGATCCTCATCGTGTTTGGTGAGGGGTGGACGTTGGGAGCCCGTCGTGGTCCCGAACCACCTAAAAATCTGTCTCACATCTTGTTTGATTGTGGTTTACTTGTCTATATTTTTCATATTGATCGTGTGGGAGCGGCAAGCTTGAGAGAACCAAATTCTTCATAACGTATATTTCGTTTGACCTTATCTCGTGTTAGTAGTTAGTTTCATTCCGCTGCATAATCTTAAAAACAACCATTGCATTTGGTGGGGATAATTCAACCCCCCTTCTTGTCCAAACGATGATCTAGGGACAACAATCTGGTATCAGAACTGGTCTCTTATTTTTAGGACAACCTCACGGTTGTAGACAAAAGATCATCTGTTATGGCCAACAAGGGAATGCTCCTCGAGGAACATTCAATCCATCGACCACCCTTCTTTGATGGTACGAATTATCCCTATTGGAAAAATAGAATGATTGTGTTCATGTGAGCACATGATTATGACACCTGGAAAGTCATAAGTAAAGGTCCTTATGTTTTGCCTCCGAATGAAGATGAATGGGAAGAAGAACATATTAAAAAGTCTTGTGCTAATTATAAGGCTAGAAACATTATTCAGTGTGCGATACACCCTAACGAGTACTCACGTGTCTCTATGTGTTCATTTGCGCAGGAGATGTGGAACAAATTGAAGACGATTTATGAAGGCACTTCAGAAGTATGGGAGACAAAGGCAAATCTGCTAGTTCGGGAATATGAGCTATTTGCAATGAAGCCCGAGGAGAACATAAGTGAAATGTATGCAAGGCTAAGCGAGATCACGAACAACTTAAAAGCCTTGGGAAAAGACTATTCAAATCAAGATTTGGTAAGGAAGGTGCTGCGGTCACTCACATCACCGTGGCACACAAAAGCGACCGTTATCGAGGATTCAAAGGATCTCACCACACTCACGGTGGATCAATTAATCGGGTCACTGATGACTTAAGAAATCAACATCAGGAAGCCAGCTAAGGAGGAAAGCAGGAAGAAGAAATTGATTGCGCTGAAAGCTAATCCAGGATCGTCCGAAGAGCGTGATGGAAACTCATCTACGGATAGTGATGAAGAAGAACTAATGGCTCTTGTTACAAGGAAAGTTAGAAAATATTTCAGAAGAGCTAGAAGAGATGGAAATTTTCCGATAAGATTCACGAGGAGAAATGCTAACAAGAAAGGAGAGCCGAGCAAGAGAGAAGAAATTAAATGCTATGAGTGTAAGAAAGCCGGCCATATGAGGGGTCAATATCCCGAGCTCTTGAAGAAGCTGAACAAGAACAAGCCAAAGAAAGGGAAAGCGATGAAGGCAACGTGGAGCGACGAGGATTCGGATAGCTCAAAATCCGAAGGTGAGAAGAATGGACTGGACGAGCTGGTCTAGAACTTATGCTTGATGGCAGATGAACATATAGAGACACATGAAAATATTTTTTACATATAATAAAGCATTCAAATATTATTTATAAATCGAATAAATTGAATTTTTTATTTATATATTTTTATTCATATTATATAATATAAATATATTAAAAATATTAAAATTTTAATTATATACATATAAAAGTATACAAAATATAACTATGTTTATTTTTATTTTTATTTTTATTTTATATACATATAAGTCATTAAATTTATATTTATTATAATAAAAAATGAAAAGTCGATTTGAAACCGAAAAAAATAAAATTTATCGGTTTGGTTCGGTTTGGTTTGGTGAGCAAATTCAGTTTGGTTCGGTTTGAAAAAAATGGTCCCAAACCGAACCATGTTTACCCCTACCCAAGGGTTCGGACTCAGCATAGTGAGTCCACGCGAAGGAGCATCTAGCACTTGGACTTTGTTTTGTCTATCTTGGCCTGTGGGGGGTAAGTCCCCGGGTCTTGTACTTATACCCCTACGAGGTATTTTAATAATTATGCCCCTCTACGGGTGGTGTTTGTGAGTGTCTATGTCCCGAGGCGGTAAAATTATGTAGTTCCACCTCTATGATGGAGGAATTATGTAGATGTCTCCCCCCGGGGTCGTGGGAAACAAATGTCCTACCATTTGCAGTTCTACCTTGCAACTTTTGCAATTGGAACTACGTCCCTACTTCCCGTGTTAGCGTGGATCTTTGTACAGTCGACAACTCGCCGACAACCCTTATACCCATTTGGGCTATAAATGTATCCAGTGTGCTCTACAAATTTCCTTTGTACGACAATTAAGGAAAATTGTAAGAAACTCTCCCGACTTATGGGAATTGCACATATACCCCTCTTTTGGCAAAATTGACAGATGTGTGTCTTCTATGAAGCCCCTTGTCATTCCCTCGACTCAAGAACATTGTCCGCTCAGTCAGACACTTGAGTGTTACCTCGAACTCAGGTTCATATGGGGTCTGATAAAATTACCTAAATACCCTTATGACCTAGAAATGACCTCAGAGCCCTCAGAACCCTCCAGAAAACTGTCTCAGTGCCCTCGAGAGTCAGAAATCATATTCTGCTCTCCTTCCAACCTGAAAATTTTGGGAATACCCCTGGCCTGGTAAAATTACCATAATACCCCTAGGAAGGTAAAATTATCAAAATACCCTCAGGGTCTAGAAAACTTCCCTCCACTTCAAAAATGCCTATGGCTTTCGCACATTTGCATTCATACTCTAAAATTTTAGGGTTTTGCCTAAATATAAGAGACCTCAGTTGAAACCCTAACTCAGTCATTCTGTTGGTCGGTGGTAAGTGAATGGACACTGTGAGCCCTCCAAATGAGCTTGCCCTCAGCATCAGAACCCCTATAGAAGGCCTTGGGATTTCTTTGACAGTCAAACAAATGTGTTCGAAAGTTAGGCCGATGTAAATCAACACTGACTACGGTCAGTGGGGAGAGTTCCAGCACCCGAACCCAAATCGTCTGATACTATGGGCACCCATGGAATAAACCCTCTACACATAGTGGGGAATGTTTCTTTTCAAAAAGGACATATTAATCTTTATCTACGATAAAAATTCCGTGGCCAACAAATGTCCATTTGAAATAGTTTAATATTATTGTAACATGCAAATGCTAATAAAATCCTCACTGCCTCTAGTCTTGCCACTGGGGCAAAGGACTCATCAAAATCAATTCCTAGTTCCTGGCTATAGCCTTTGGCTACCAGCCTGACTTTATTCCTAGTTACCACTCCTTGATCGTTTGCTTTGTTTCGAAAAACCCATTTTGTTCCTATCACTGAGTGGTCTCTAGGGCGAGGCACGAGGAATCACACTTTGTTCCTTTGGAACTGGTGTAGTTCTTCCAGCATAGCCATGATCCAAGAATCACCTTTTAGTGCATCTTCTGCCGAGTGAGGTTCAAATTGAGAAAGTAAGGCTATATAGTCCAGATTTTCAACTTCCCTGAAGGAGGATCGCATTCTTATTCCTTCTTCTACATTATCGATGACATTTTCAGGTGGATGGTTCCTTGCAAACGTCCATTGCCTTGGTAGATGCTGCTCAATTTGATTTTTCTAAACTCCATCTCCTTGTCCCTCTTCTTCATTTCTTCGATTCCCAGAACTCTCGGGTGCATCATCCTTATCTTGATCTTCCATTATTCCTCCCTGCAAAATAGATTTTTCATCAGTAGCTTTGGAAGAGGGTTCATCAACAATAATATGGGGGCTTTCTTCAACTACAAGAGTCCTCAAGTTGTACACTCGATAAGCTCTTGAGTTAAGAGAATATCCAAGAAATATTCCTTTATCACTCTTAGGATCATATTTTTCCAAATCCATTTTACCATTGTTAAGAATATAACAAATGGAACCAAATGGCTTAAAATAAGAAATTTTTGCTTGATCTACTCATTCAAACATTGATAAGAATTAGTTGATTCTACTCTCACACTTATGGCATTTTTGTCCATGTTACTCTAATATTGCACAAATGAATAGAAATGTGAAATTGGGTTCATGATGCTCACTTTTGTGCACAAATGCATAGCCATAGGTTTTTGGTGCTTAGTTATACTACTTGAGCTTGCAAAGGACCTATATGCATATCTTTCATGTGTTTCTATTAGTTTTTCATGTTCATACATCATGGAATTTATAATTGGGTTGTTGGTGTTTAATCTCTCACACTTAAACATTGTTTTTCATTTCTGTGCTATGTTCGGTCGACCAAGATAGGGGTTTCAGTTCACCAGAAATAACAGTGCTCACTAGTCTAAAATTTTCTCATGGTTTGATCGACCGACCAAGGGACTTCGGTCGACCGAAATCCCCAGACTACACCAGTCCAGACCCTGTGAAATTCCAGTCGACCGACCCTCAATTCGGTCGACCGAATATGGCGGGCAACCCATTTTCAGAGTGCTCGAAACCCATTATTCTAGATCCGTTTTGGCTCATATTTGACACTCTTACCCCTAGGGCATTCATACACATGTTAGATACATATTGAAGGATCTCACCACACTCACAGTGGATCAATTAATTGGGTCGCTGATGACTTACGAAATCAACGTCATGAAGCCAGCTGAGGAGGAAAGCAAGAAGAAGAAATCGATTGCACTGAAAGCTAATCCAGGATCGTCCGAAGAGAGTGATGGAAACTCATCTATGGACAGTGATGGAGAAGAACTAATGACTCTTGTTACAAGGAAAGTTAGAAAATATTTCAGAAGAGCTAGAAGAGATGGAAATTTTTCGATAAGATTCACGAGGAGAAATGCTAACAAGAAAGGCAAGCCGAGCAAGAGAGAAGAAATCATATGCTATGAGTGTAAGAAAGTCAGCCATATGAGGGGGTCAATGTCCCGAGCTCTAGAAGAAGCTGAACAAGAACAAGCCAAAGAAAGGGAAAGCGATGAAGGCAACGTGGAGCGACGAGGATTCGTGTAGTTCAAAATCCGAAGGTGAGAAGAATGGACTGGACGAGCTGGTCCAGAACTTATGCTTGAGGGCGGATGAACACATAGAGACACATGAAAATATTTTTTACATATAATAAAGCGTACAAATATTATTTATAAATCGAATAAATTAAATTTATTATTTATATATATTTAGTCATATTATAAAATATAAAAATATTAAAAATATTAAAAATTTAATTATATACATATAAAAGCATACAAAATATAACTATATTTATTTTTATTTTTATTTTATATACATATAAGTCATTAAATTTATATATATTATAATAAAATACGAAAATTCAATTTGAAACCGATCCAAATCGAATTTTTTCGATTTGGTTCAGTTTGGTTTGCTGAACAAATTCCGTTTGGTTCGATTTGAAAAAAAATGGTCCCAAACCGAACCATGTTCACCCCTACCCATGGGTCCGGACTCAGCACAGTGAATCCACGCGGAAGGGGCATCAAGCACTTGGACGTTGTTTTGTCTGTCTTAGCCGGTGGGGTGTAAGTCCCCGGGTCTTGTATTTATGCCCTACGGGGTATTTTTGTAATTATTCCTCTCAGCGGGCCGTGTTTGTTAGTGTCTACGTCCGGGGTGGCAAAATTATGTAGTTCCACCAATACAATGGAGGAATTATGTAGATGTCTCCACCCAGGGTCATGGGAAATAAATGTCCTATCATTTGCAGTTCTACCTTGCAACTTTTGTAATTGGGACTACATCCCTACTTCCCGCGTTAGCGCGGAACTTTGTACAGTCGACAACTAGCCGACAACCCTTGTACCCATTTGGGCTATAAATGTATCTAGTGTGCTCTACAAATTTTCTTTGTACGGCAAGTAGGGAAAATTATAAGAAACTCTCTCGACTTGTGGGAATTGCACATATACCCCTCTTTTGGCAAAATTGACAGATGTGTGCCTTCTATGAAGCCCATTGTCATTCCCTCGACTCAAGAACATTGTCCGCTCAGTCAGACACTTGAGTGTCACCTCGAACTCAGGTCCACATGGGGTCCGATAAAATTACCTAAATACCCTTATGACCCAGAAATGACCTCAGAGCCCTCAGAACCCTCCAGAAAACTGCCTCAGTGCCCTCGGGAGTAAGAAATCTTATTCTGCTCTCCTTCCAACTTGAAAATTTTGGGAATACCTCTAGCCTGGTAAAATTACCATAATACCCCTAGGAAGGTAAAATTATCAAAATATCCTCAGGGTCTAGAAAACTTCCCTCCACTTCAAAAATGCCTATGGCTTTCGCACATTTGCATTCATACTCTAAAATTTTAGGATTTTGCCTAAATATAAGAGACCTCAGTTGAAATCCTAAGTCAGTCATTCTGTTGGTCGGTGGTAAGTGAATGGACACTGTGAGCCCTCCAAATGAGCTTGCCCTCAACATCAGAACCCCTATAGAAGGCCTTGGGATTTCTTTGACAGTCAAACAAATGTGTTCGAAAGTTAGGCTGATGTAAATCAACACTGACTACGGTCAGTGGGGAGAGTTCCAGCACCCGAACCCAAATCGTCTGATACTATGGGCACCAATGGAATAAACCCTCTACACATAGTGGGGAATGTTTCTTTTCAAAAAGGACATATTAATCTTTATCTACGATAAAAATTTCGTGGCCGACAAACGTCCATTTGAAATAGTTTAATATTATTGTAACAAGCAAATGCCAATAAAATCCTCACTGCCTCTAGTCTTGCCACTGGGGCAAAGGACTCATCAAAATCAATTCCTAGTTCCTGGCTATAGCCTTTGGCTACCAGCCTGACTTTATTCCTAGTTACCACTCCTTGATCGTTTGCTTTGTTTCGGAAAACCCATTTTGTTCCTATCATTGAGTGGTATCTAGGGCGAGGCACGAGGATCCACACTTTGTTCCTTTGGAACTGGTGTAGTTCTTCCAGCATTGCCATGATCCAAGAATCACCTTTTAGTGCATCTTCTACCGAGTGAGGTTCAAATTGAGAAAGTAAGGCTATATAGTCCAGATTTTCAACTTCCCTGAAGGAGGATCACGTTCTTATTCCTTCTTCTACATTGCCGATGACATTTTCAGGTGGATGGTTCCTTGCAAATATCCATTGCCTTGGTAGTTGCTGCTCAATTTTATTTTCCTAAACTCCATCTCCTTGTCCCTCTTCTTCATTTCTTCGATTCCCAGAACTCTCGGGTGCATCATCCTTATCTTGATCTTCCATTGTTCCTCCCTGCAAAACATATTTTTCATCAATACCTTTGGAAGAGGATTCATCAACAATAATATGGGGGCTTTCTTCAACTACAAGAGTCCTCAAGTTGTACACTCGATAAGCTCTTGAGTTAAGAGAATATTCAAAAAATATTCCTTTATCACTCTTGGGATCAAAATTTTCCAAATCCGTTTTACCATTGTTAAGAATATAACAAATAGAACCAAATGGGTTAAAATAAGAAATATTTGGTTTCTTACCTCATAAGGTGTTTTCTTTAGAAAGGGCCTTACCATAGCTCGGTTGGTTATGTAGCAAGCAGTATTTACGGCTTCAACCCAGAAGTACCTCGGTAATTTATTTTCTTTCAACATTGTCCGTGCCCAGGGTCTTGTTCTTTCTTTCAGCAACCCCATTTTACTCGGGAGTTCTTGGTGTAGAGAAGTTATGCATATATCCTTGTTTTCTACAAAAATTACTGAAATTATGATTATCAAACTCCTTACCGTGATCGCTCTGCATAGCCTTGATATAGTATCCTTTGTCATTCTGTACTAACCTGCAAAATGCTTCAAACTCTATCAAGGCTTCACTTTTATGCGACAAGAAATATACTCAATAAAATCTAGAAAAATCATCCATAATCACAAACCCATACAATTTTCCACCTAAACTGTGTGTCCTACTTGGTCCAAACAAGTCAATGTGAATCAATTCAAGGGGCCTGGTGGTGGTTACAACATTTTTGCATTTGAAAGATATTCTTGTTTGCTTACCTCTACTGCATTCCCCACAACATTTTTAGTATCAAATTTTAACTTTGGCAAACCAACAACCAAATTGTTTCTGGACAATTTTGTTAGAACATTAAAACTGGCATGCCCAAGATGACGATGCCAAAGCCAAACATCATCAGAATTATTTACAACTAAATAGAGATTGTCTTTTGAAGTATCATCTAGATCTATCATATATACGTTGTTGTGTCTAAAACCTATGAATTTTATTTCATGTGTATTTCTATCTACAATGGTGCAGTGTGTGAAGTCAAAAATCACATTACACCTCTTGTCACAAAGTTGACTTATGTTGAGGAGGTTATGATGTAAACCTTTCACAAGCAAAACATCTTCAATAGTATGAGTCAGATTCCTACCTATCTTACCTTCTCCGACAATCTTCTCATTGTCTTTTCTACCGAAAGCAACTACTCCACCATCTTTTTCTTGCAGGTCTGCGAACATTTCATTGTTTCCCATCATATGTTGAGAACACCCACTGTCTAAATACCATTTGTTTCTTTGTGCTCTCAAACAGACCTACAAAATCAATAAAAATACTTATCCAGTTTTTGGTACCCAAGCAAGCTTGGGTCCACGATGGTTAGGAGCATAAGGCCTATATGTCCTTCTTGTCATTCTTGCAAAGTTTTCATCATCAAATTTCATGGTTCTGCATATATACATGTCATGGTCTAACCTTCCACAGTAAAAGCATGTAATAACTCTCCTATCAATGTTCCTTCCTCTATTTACATTCATGAATGAATTATGTACATGTGTGTTAGATGAAGAGGGGGATGACCTTCTTGCATGCCAAAATGTTGTGTAAGTTTTAGTTTGAGATGATTTTTTATTTTCAAAAGTGTATCCTGAGTTTTCTTTGTGAGAATCCAAACTATTATTCATGAATTGTTTTCCTTTGACAGAAGTTGCAAGGACATTTTTCAACTCATTTATTTCATGCACTAATGACTCGACTTTGTTTTCAGCGACTTCATTTGCTTGATTACACTTGATCCTTTCCAACTTTTCTTGTTCCACTTCCTTTTTCAAATCTTCATGCAATTTAACAAATGCACTATGATCTTCACGCATGCATGAAGTTTCTTCTTCAAATAAAGCAATCTTGGATACAAGAATTTCATTTTTCATGTTTCAATTTTTCAATTTCAGAATTCAAGAGAACACAATTTTCACATGAACTTTTGGTCTATGCAAAATGCTCTACTTTTTTTTCAAAAGTTTGTTTTCTAATTTAAACTTTTACATTTCTCATATAGTGATTCATAAGTAATCTGCCATTGTTCGCATGTAAGAGATTCAGATTCAGAGTCTGCATCATTTGAGTCATCTTCATTTGCCATGAAGCATAGATTCTGAACCAATTCTTCCAATTCATCTTCTATTTCAGTATCTTCCTCGTCCTCATCACTCCACGTGGCGACCATTGCTTTGGGCTTCTTAAATTTTCCTTTCTTGAGTCATTTCAGCAGCTCGGGGCACTCTCCCCGCATGTGACCAGGTTTTTTGCATTCGTAGCAAATCACATCTTCTTTCTTACTGCTTTCACCTTTCTTGAATACTTGTTTTCTTGGAGCTTTTTTGAGCTGACCACCTGCCCTTCTAGTTTTCTTTACAAACTTCCTTGCCCTTCTAGTAATCATTGCCACTAGTTCTTCATCTTCACTGTTGGTCATGGAACTTGCCCCACTCTCTTCTGACCCTGGAGAATTTGTCTTCAACGTTAAGGTTATGGGTACTTTCTTCTTCTTCCGATCTTCCTCGCTCCTCTTAAAATTGATCTCATAGGTCATCAAGGAGCCGATCAATTCATCTAGCATTCAGGTGCTGAGATCCTTAGAGTCTTCAATTACTGTAGCTTTTGTATGCCAATGTGATGACAAAGATCTTAGCACTTTCCTGACGAGCTCTTGGTTTGCGTACTCTTTGCCAAGGGCCTTCAATCCATTAGTGATTTCCATCAGCCTCGCAAACATATCCGAGATCGATTCATCTGGCTTCATCATAAATAGCTCGTAATCTCAAACCAGCATGTTTGCTTTGGTTTCCTTCACTTTAGAAGTTCCTTCATAAATCAGACGAAGCTTGTTCCACATTTCTTACGCAGAGGCACATATGGAAATTCGTGAATACTCGTTAGGATGTATGGCACACTGAATTATATTCATTGCTTTAAAATTCGCAGTAGACTTCTTGATTTCTTCTTCAGTCCATGCATCCTCATTTTCAAGTAAATCATATGGACCTCTATTAATTACTCGCCATACATCATATTCTTGAGCACACAGAAAAACATACATTCGATTCTTCCAGTAAGAATAGTTGGTCCAATCAAAGAACGGAGGCCTGTGAATCAAATGCCCTTCGAGCAACATCCCCTTGTTTGCCATTCGCTCGGACCTTACTCTATGACCGTGAGGTCGATATAAGTAGAGACCAGAGCTCTGATACCAATTATTGTGCCCAGGCGAGTGGCAATCAAGAGGGGATGGGTGAATTGATTGCCTAAAAAATATTATATTTGTCTCTAAAAAAACTTTATATACACCCATTAAAAAGTTAATCACAAAATTTTTTTTGGCAAGGAAGTTAATCAATCAAGCACTTGCCCGCACAAAGATCATCCCACCCGAGAATGCTGATGAGAGGATATTACTTAATTTTTGTGCATAAGATAGAGTCACTCAAACATCTCGCAGAGCCCACTCGAATCAGATGCGATCAAGCAAACCACAAAGGAACACATGATTTTTAGGTGGTTCGGGTCCACAAGAGTGTCCCCTACGTCCACCCCCCACCAAGTGAGCATTCTGCTCCACTAAGAAAAGAGCCAACCGCACACACTTTGAATCACAACAACCACACACAACAGCCGAACTAGGCCGCCCACACACACACACACTCATCTCACAATCCACGACCACGCACACAAGAAAATATTCAAATAGAGTGATGGATTTACAGAAGATATTCAAGAAAGAACCAAATGAACTTTTAGAATCAAGTTACAGATGTATTCTGAAAAGTTAGAGCTCCCCCTTTCACTTCTTCAAAATGCACTCGAGCTTTCCTCGCAGGTTCGGAGAAAATGGCTTGGAGAATCCATAGGTCAAAGAACCAGTTCATGAGCGGCCTTTCTTAATCCACACAGCAACCAACAAGATCATCCTGAGAGTGAAGACATCTGCCCCTGATGATCACCTTTGGTGCTCGAATTGATGAGGAGAGAGTAGGGTCGCAGTAGCTATTCTCCTGCACAAGAAAATGATAAAACTGGATAAAACTCAATCTCTCCTTAGAGAAGGTCACCCTAATCACTCCCATTTATACCCAAGGCATGGCCTCACATGTGTGTGAGCATTTGGAACCTCAGACCATATCATTTTAGGGCAAATGGATCGAGGTTTATTGGGTTTCGAGTCGGGTTCCAAATCCCGTGTTTGACACGGCGCTGGAGGGGAGTCGACTCTCGAAGTCGACTCCCCATTCTGTCTCACCTAGACAGAATAGGATGGAACGGGAGTCGACTCCAAGAGTTGACTCCTGTTTATCCTGCTAACAAAAAAATAGAAAGACAGAAAGTCACAAAAGGGGGTTGACTCTGAGAGTCGCCTCCCCATCCCTGTGAACCATATTTAAGTCGACTTATTGCCAGCCTCATCTGATGGAGGGAGAGCCGACTTTGAGAGTCAACTCTTCAACAGATTTTTCTGAAAATGACCCATTTTGAAAATATTTAAAACATAAGGCCTCACCATGATTTATGAAAGTTTAAATGTAGTCTGAAATTGTTTTCAAACCTGCAAAAGTACACAAGCTGGTCAGCTTCCCATCAAGCATCATGAACATCAACTTACCCAATAATCATACCTTGTCTTGTGGAAATATGAAATTAAGGAAGAAGTCACCAATGTTATGAAGTTTAAATGTGATTGATTTGCTCATGACCATCCATTTAAAAATACGAAGGGGCATGTAAATGACAGGAACTCGTTTAAGCATTTAACCATCAATTCAACCAGCATTCAGTACTTGTATCAGTCATAGCCATTTGATATTTCATCAACCAACCCATTGAGCCATTTCTAGCATACCAAAACTATTTACAATTGCATGAAATGGTTAGACATTCAATACTCAATTATTTAGAAGATTTAGAATCTTAACCAACAATCGATCACATGGCATTTGGTCATCATCAAAACTTCTTAAGCCAAAATCATAACCTACGGGGATCAACACACCTAAATGTGTATGATCAAATATCTAATAGATTTATTAGAACAAAAAAATTAAAGCAAGGAAATTTATTGCAACCCCCTCCTTAACAAAATGCTCAGCTTCGTCATTAAAAATGTGTGGCCGAATGACTAAGGAAAATTTAATATAAATGAGGTCAAGGGATCATTGAACAATAAAAACTGAACCATTATCAAAACCAACCAACAAATCATTCATCTAATTTCTCTGATTCCTGGTACTTGGCAAAGCATATTCTTACGTATAGTGACAATTTTCAGACAGACCTAATCTGTCCTTCCATAGATCACCATTTGATATACCACAAAAAATAGATACTCTCAACATCAAGATCAACCAATCTATTTTGGACATAGAGCAAACATGCTATGTTGACAATTCAAGCACATAGATAATCTCAAGCATGCACATGCACTAATCTCCCTCTCTCAATTGAAATAAAGTCATGGAGATCAATCAAGCAATCAAACCGCCATAGCATCATCAAAAGCACACTCAAATATGTGTCCATTCATTTTCAAGCATTGCATTCATATTTGGCATGAAGATATAATCATTAGATTGTTAAAAGAGAGGTTCATCAAAATATTTTCATGAAAGCAAGTAGGAAAGTTGAGTATGCATAGCTAAATCAGCATGCCAACAATGAAAAGAGCACACATCAATTTTTGTAATTCATTAAGTGAAAGTTTATTACCAAACTATGCCTTGAGCTGCCCTTATTTACTAAGTGATTACTTTGACCTGCTTATTTCCAAGGCACACATGCAAGGCAAATTTCACATTTGATATTTTTAGGTACCCAAACTTTCTTGGGTCTTAGATGATTAGTATGACCTTTATTAAACATTTTCTATTTTTTCATCACATTTAAATCATCATTTTTCATTAAGAAATAATCATGCATCTCATTCCCATACTCACCACAATAATAACAACACACGGGGAATTTCACATTCTTGTTCTGCATGAAATTGGTGAATTTTTATCTTTGAATAGAAAATTTCACATGTTTAACATTAGATTTGTTTTCTCTTTTTACTGATCTACAATTTGATATAGTATGACCAAATTTTCCACAAGAATAACAACAATGGGAATGTTTTCTTTTAACTGAATTGTTACTAACTGAATGAAAATTTTTAGATGTGTTCTGTTATTTGCAAATCTTTTTGATTTATTAAAAATAGTTTTGCGCTTATATGCACTCAAGTTATCATTTCTTATTACACTACAATCATCCATAACATGACCATGCAGTCCACAATAGAAGCAACAAGAATGGGTGGTCTTTGCAAAAGAATTTTTGTTATGCGTATAAGTTTTTCCAAACACGTTTCTCTTGTGAGATGAAACTCCCTTTCTATGCATGACATGCTGAGCATTGAATTTATTTTGATAAGAAGATTTCACACTCATAGCATACAAGTCATCATGTTTCTTTGTAAAATAATTCTGCATGACATGACCGATTCTACCATAATAAAAACACTCAACCCTAGATTTCATTTTCTATCCACTTTGACCCTTTTTAGCTTTGTTTTGCATTTTGGGTTTTGTGTACACATCTTTCCTTTTCTCAAAGTTATTTTTTGTAGTTTTTACTTGTTGAATAGAATGGGATGACTTGGAAGTACTAGGTAGATCAGAAGTATGAACAAATGAAGTTTTCAATTTATTTTCAAATGACTTTTTTTTCATAGGGGTGTATCCAAGACCTTCCTTTTGAAAATTTACTTTGACACCCAATATTTTATCTAAATTCTCATTTCCTTCGACAAATCATCTTTCAATCTTTTCATTTCTTCTTCTAAAACAGAAATATGCAATTCAACATTTATGATTTTTTCTTCACATGCACAAACTTTATCACTTAACAAACAATTCATTGTTTTGAATTTTTCATTTTCTTCGATGACTTTTTTATTTTCTGTGTTGATGTAATGAAGTTTTTCAGTTAGTTTCTCAAGAACTTTCTTAGTTCTATCACACAAGGAAATCTTTGTAAGTAACTTTTTATTCTCACATTTCAATAATGAGTTTTCTTTTTCAATTTTGTCAACATTCTTCAAATTACTCTCAAGTAAAGAAATTTGAATTAACAATGCACTTTGTTTCCTTTTAAGCTCCTCAATTTCAGCCATAATGTTCTTATTTTCAATTTTAGTGTCAAGAAGTTTTTCAAACATTTTCTCATCATATGTCAGAAAATCTAATTTGTTTCTTAAATGTTCTTCAGTTTTCTCAAGTAAAGAAATCTGAATTAACAATACACTTTCTTTCCTTTTAAGCTTCTCAATTTCAGCCACAATGTTCTTATTTTCAATTTCAGTGTCAAGAAGTTTTTAAAACATTTTCTCATCATATGTCAGAGAATCCAATTTGTTTCTTAAATGTTCTTCAATTTTCTCGAGCAAAGAAATTTTAAACAACAAAGATTTATTTTGCTTACGCAATTCATGACATTCTTTTTCTAATTCAAGTGACTTATCAAATTTTTCAAGTGATGCATATTCTTCACGCATATCAAAAATATCATCTTCTAACACATTTGCTTTGGATTCAAGAAATTCATTCTTGCTTTCTAGAATTTCAATTTGTGACTCCAATGCCTTACAATTTTCACATGAAATAGATGTATGCACAATATCTCCAATTTTCTTTTTCAGTTTCTTATTTTTAAATTTCATTTTCTTGTACTTGTCTAACAATTCTTCATAAGCATTCATTAATTCTTCAATTGATACTTCATCAGAGTCAGAGTTTACGGCTTCGAATTCCTCACTCACCATAAGATAGTTGTGCTCCATCTTCTTCTCATGGATCTTGACCAAGCCATCCTATATCTCCTTGGTTGTGCTGCAAGTAGAGCCAAAAGGGAATGAGTTAGAATCAACTACACCTTTCAATAAGTTCAACGCTTTGAGATTTTCATCATTCTTCAAACTATGGTCAGCAGACCATTTGGATTTCTCCTTAGGTAATATGTGAGGGCCATCAGAGATAAGTTTCTAAAGTTTCTGATCAACAGAATTAATAAGCCTACACATTCTACCTATCCAAATAGCATCATTAGAACCATCGAAAAATGGTGGAGAATTCATTGAAAACTGTTCGGCAGACGGACACATGGCTAGAATTGCACTAGGATCTCCTCTGTGATCATTAGATCAAGGTGAAACAGAGCCAAGCTCTGATACCACTTGTTGGGTCCCTTAGTGCAAACATAATTAAGAGGGGGGTGAATTGATTTCATCCTATTTAAATATTAACCAGTTGAAACTCAGATTGAGCACACAACAGAATCTTCACAATCTATAAATCTTTATAAATTGCATTTAAGTTCAACAATTAGACAGCATTGAACAAATAACCTGTGAATGGAGGTAGACGAAAAGGAACAATCGCACAGGCAAACCATACAAAGGCCGAGTGATTTTTAAGGTGGTTCGTGTCTACAACTGGGCTCCCTACGTCCACCCCTCACCAAAACTCGGTGAGGCTTACTATAATGCAATTGCAGCAACACACATGGGGACAAGTCCCCAATCACACGTTGATACACAGCTTAAATGAGGATGAATCCCACACACACATGTGCACGGCTTTCACAACACCACACGGGGACTAACCCCAAAACACACACACACACTGCTGAACCGTAGCCCAAACACACACACACTGCAATTGCAGAAGACCGGACACACTCGGATGTGCACACCACACAATCCGACCACACACTTCAAATATTTCAGTTAATACAAGTTTGTTCTATAAAATCAAGATCAAATAACACATGATTTTCAGATCAATCAATAGAAAATTCTGCAAGAATAGTTTCCCCCTTTAGATGGCTCTGCCCGATGCTCAAATAGTTGCGAGGATGACCAGATGAAGATCCTTGATGAAGATCAAACCTCGAACATGATCCAAAATGGATGGAGACGCTTGAGATCGATGTAGATGTCCTCTTGGCAGCAAGGGGCTGAGCTCTCCTCTTTCTTCTTCTTCTCCTTCTTCCTCTCCAAGCCTTTTCTTCCTCTTCTCTTGGATAATTTCTCCCAAATTCGTAATATGAGATTATATGAGAGAAATGGGGGCCAAATGACCTTCATACCCCTCTAGAACCATCCTAAAACATTCTCACATGTTAGGGAATGAGTTAGGGGAATTTTAGATATTTTACCTGGCCTAGATGAGGTTCCACGTGCGAGCCACGTCAGATTTGCAGTCACACGCGCGAAGGCCCTGCCGACGTCGGTCGATCAGTCTTGATGGTTCAGTAGACCGCTGATAGCCACAAACCCGTCGTTGAAAAGCTATGCCACAATTTAAAATTTAACCGAACTCACTCACTTAAAAAGATTTAAAATTAAGGTAAAGTGGTGAATACGGGTCGATCCCACGAGGAAGAAATGTTTTCAAAATAGCATAGAGGAGAATTCTTATATTTGAGAGAATCCGAACTCTAAGTGAGATTAAACTAATGAAAAAGAAAATTACATGGAAGTAATCTAAGTAAAGAATATGAGAGGGTTAAGGAGAGAAATTAAAAAGAGAGGGAGAAAACTAAGAAGATAGAATTGCACAAAGTCTGAATTTTATTGCTATGAAAGGTGACAAGTACAATCCTATGAAAATAAAAATTACAACTTGACTGAAAATAAAAGAGAAAGAGGAAGAGTAAGAGCCGAGATGATGAAGAATAGTCACCGTCTCCTTGCCGTGCCGAGCCTTGGAATTTCATCCCTCCGTGGAAGTAGACGTCGTCGAGAGGACCAGAGGAAGAAGATCCGCCAAAGGATGTGGGAAGAAATATGGAAGAGGGAGATAGATATGTGGTAGAAGAAGAGAGAATTAAAAAAAAAAAGAGATGTGTGTGTGCGTAGTGTGCTCGCTGTGAACAGAGAGAGGGAAAAGAGAGGTTACGGTGGAAATAATAAAAACACAGTAAAAAATAGTTTTGAAAATAGAGGGAGATTGGAAGAAGAATATCTTAAAATATAGAGAGCTTTAGAAGAAGTGGAAGAAATGAAAGTTGTAGATCTGAAAGAGACTAAGAAAGTTGATGAAGAGTGCGGAGACAGAAGATGATAGGAAAAGGGTGAAAATATGAAAAACCACGAGGTGGTGCGCGAATGAACAGTGAAAAATCTAAAAAACTGAACTTTGGAAAATAGTGAATAACTTTAAAACTAGGAAGATTTAGAGGAATAGATAGAATAAGAAGTTTAAGAACACCTAAAAATGAATAACTTTTGTGAAGACAGTAAGAGGGGAAGAAGATCGGAAGGGGGAGAAAAATGAGAAAGAACAAAGTTTATAAAATCGGATGAACAGTAAAATCGCAGACATAGCTTTGAAAAAGGAGGAATAACTTAAAAAGGGGGAAGAATCAGGGGAATATGAAGAAGAAGAAATTGTAGAAGACTTAAAAACGTACAACTTGGAAGAAGAAAGCATATTAAAACGAGGACTATAGAAGTATGAAAATAGGCTAGAAAACTAGGCAGCTAACTTCTTTCCATGGTCGCTCACAGTGGCTTTTTATAGTGTATAGAGAAAACCCACGATCGTGGCATTGAGATAAACTTCAAATCTGGCTTTCCAGCAGCAGAGATTGATCCAAAGAGGTAGCTTGCCATGATTAAAGTCCTCCTTTCCTCAAATAAGAGAAGATAGGCTCAAATAGTAGAAGATAACAACGATCGGGGTGACCCATTTCCGTTTCAAACTCTTTTGAAAATGGTGACTGGGGCTACGGGCTCAAATTAAAATAGCAGCTGCTCATGCGGTCGCACATTCTTTTTTTTTCCTTTTTTTACCATTTTTATTTTTTTCATAAATCCAGGAAATGGCAACTTTATGAACGGGCGCTAATTCCCTTTTCTTTTTTTCTTTGATTTTTTGCATAAATGAATGAGCGCCCGCCCAAACGGTCGTTTATGTTGTGCCTCTTAGGCACAAGCATGTGCTATGTTGCTTTGATGATAGCAATGCTATTTGGTTTTGATGATAGCAAGACAATGAGTGCATTTGAGTGCATTTGATATTGTATTTTGATGATAGCAATGCTATTGTGTTTTGATGATTGCAATAAACAAAGTGCATTTCTGTGCATTCTTATTCTTGAGCATTCTGCATATGATAGCAACATGAATGATGATGTTTAGCATTGATGGCATTTGTTATTTATATATATGCATTGCATTCTGTCAGATATCATGTCTCTGCATGTATCTACAATCTGAACAGTAGTGGGTCGACCCACCCTTGCTGATGCGTCGACCCATCAGAACGTTGATTGTTTGGGTAGCAAAGTCTATACACTGTAGGGTAAAGCCCAATGTCTAGGCATTGCTGCATCGCTTGCATTTCAGAGTCTATACATTGGTTTTGTCATGCACATAGACTTCCAAGTCTATACATTCCTACATTAGTGTGCTTCACGCTTTGTTCATGGCTGAGAGTCTATACACTGGGCTTGAAGTGTATACATTGAGCGTCTCAATGAGCATCTCATGTAAGTCCATACATTCATAGTGCATTGCATTGGCTAAGTATATACAACGTCAGTTCATGCATGTCTTAGGCTAAGTTTATACAGCGTCTTAGGCTAAGTGTGTACAGTGTCAGTCGCTTACATTGTCTTAGGCCAAGTGTGTACAGCGTCTTAGGCAAAGTCTGTACAGCGTCAACGCATCTCACTGGCTCATGTTACAGCGTCAACGCACTTCATTGGATGTGTATACAGCGTCAACTCGCTAAGTGTGTATAGCGTCAACTCATGAAGTCTGTACATCAGTCTTAATATTCCAAGTCTGTACAGCCGTTGGCTTTGAACCTCAGAGTATGTACATTCGACTCGCCTTTGAATTGGTCAAGTGTGTACACTCCTTCATTGTAACTTTCACATTTCCAAGTCTACACATCGTGAAAGTCTATACACTGGGCTCTTTCCCTACGTTTCTTAGGCAAAGTCTGAACATTCGGTTCTGAAGCCTGAAGTCTATACACTCCAGCCTAGTCCTACGTTCAAGGCTTCAGCTACACATCAAGTCTATACATTGGGATTCACTCATTCAAGTCTGTACATCCACAGTGGAACTTTGAAGTCTGTACACCGCTTGAGCCTCAACAAGTGTGTACATCCATCAGTGAACACATCAAGTCTATACACCGCATGTGTTCATCTGATCTTCATGAAGTCTATACATCGCATGTGTTCATCTGATCTTCATGAAGTCTATACACCGCGTGTGTTCAGCTGTGTTTCATGAAGTCTATACATCGCTTGCCTTCATCCGATCATCATGAAGTCTACACAACGCCTGCCTTCATCTGAGGCTTATGAAGCCATTGTATTCATTAAGTCTATACACTGCATTGTGCATACTTTACATTACTTTCGCCTTCACAGCAAAGTCTATACAATGCAATGCATAAACTTAGAACTTATGACTTCGTTCCATCTGTCTGACAGGGACTGAAGAGGCTAATGAACCCCTTAAAGCAAGAGGGCTGAAGCCATCCAATTTCCGCTGCTGGAACACACCAATGCGTCAACGCCTTGATCAAGTGGCGTGAACGCAGTAGTTCAAACAATCAAGAAAGAAGCTTGTGGATTACTCTGGTGCGTCAACGCATTGATCAAGTAGCGTGGACGCAGCAGTTCAAGTATCCCTTATTGCAGCCTCTGGAGTACATTGGCAGCATCGACGCTGCAGCTCCATGCGTCAACGTAGCATGCTGAGAGCGTCAACGCAGCACGTCTATCTGCTGAAGACCTGCTCACTGGAACGCATCAACGCGTCAACGCCACGGGTTGGAAGCGTCGACGTAGCAGTTAAAAAGTGTTGAAGATCTCTGAAGGCTGTGTCAACTCCTTGGAGCAAGTGGGTTGACGCCATCTAACTCCAGTTGCTGAGCGTACTGATGAATGGGCACGTGACCTGAAGCTGGCACCTGACACGTGATCCGAGGTGGTGCTGAGCACGTGATCCGAGGAGGAATCTTCTGGACGGAAGGCGTGGGAAGCACATGCCCTATCTCCCTACTGTTGCTGGTATATATTGGAGCCTTCATCTTCAGATGGAGGCTGATCGTGATCGAAGCCTAGGAGCAGAAGAAGAGAAGAAAAAGCAGAGAGCAGAAGCTGAGAGAAGAAAAAGGGAAAAAGAAGAGAGAGCTTCCACGATCCAGACAGAGAGAGAAGAAAAGAAGAGAAGAGTAGAGAGTGAAAGAAGAGCAGAAGAAGAAGAGAAAGAAGAAGGAGAAAGAGATAGAGAGCTCGAGCAGAGGGTGAAGAAGAAGAAGAGAGAGAGAGAGGAAGAGAAGGAGTTCGTTCCTCAGATCTTTGGTTCAAAACCAGATCTGAGGTTGCTCATTGTTAGAGCTATATTTCGTGCTTCATTGTTCAGCCTTTAGTTGCTGTGTTTCCATCTTTTCTTGTTTTCTTTTTATACTTTCTTATCAAGTTGTTTGTCAGCGGATGCAGTGGAGGTCTCCACTGGACAGGTAAAGCTGTAATCCTCAACTGGCGAGACTTGGTCTCGAACGGGTTAAGCTATAATCCCCAGTGGGTTCAAGCTATGAGTCAGCGATGGCTAAGCTGTATTGCCCAGCGGAGGCAAGCTGTGATGCCCAGCTGTTCAAGCTGTGAGTCAGCAGGAAGCCACACTCGGGTTGAGTGTGGGGTGGATGTATGTCTGCAGGACCGAACCACCTAAAAACCCCTCTTGCATTGTGGTTTGATTGCTTATGGTTTGCTTCCGCTAGATGTTTGCATAGGGGCGCTCCAAGTGTTTGATCACAGGTTCATTAGATGATTTGATCAGATTTTATTCTAAGTGTTTAATCTATTGAGTGAGCTAAACTCTAATTGAGCAAAATTTTATATTGGGTGAAAGTTTTTATAGGCTATATTCATTCACCCCCCCTCTGAATACTTGCACCGAACCCAACAATTGGTATCAGAGCGGTCTCTGACTTAACAGATCTAACAATCTGCAGAGGATCCTGCTAGATTTTTGGTGTGTTTTCAAAGTGGGTGTATTGTGCTCGTTGTTTTGTTTCACCGGTTTAGTGCTTTACCTTGCCCATCTGGTTTTGTTGCATTTCCTATCCTTTGTTTTAGTGAGTTGAATCTGTTTGCCATCTGTCCAAATGGATCGTCCTCCAATTTATGATGGTTCTAACTTTGAAAGTTGGCTAGGAGGCCTAGCTGTGTATGTAGATTCCATTGATCCCAAACTATGGAGTTTGCTATCCAAAGGCCCACATCGATTACCCAAAGATCAGACCAAGTGGTCTAGTGAGGACACCTTTAAGAACCGTGATAATGTCATAATTCTTAATATCTTGAGAGCTGCTGTTAATACTGATGTATATTCTTTTGCTCTCAGGTGCAATTCTGGAAAAGAGATATATGACAAAGTAATCTCTGCGCATAACCAACAGAGTGATAGTTGTTTGATGGCCAACCGGGATAATGAAGATTCCTCATCCAAGGTAAATTCTGAATCTGGATCCGAAGAGATTTCAATTGATGAATTATGGGATATGTATGAGGAACGTTCTGAGAAATGTAAATATTTGAAATCTGAAAATAGAAAGCTGAAAAAGAAATGTGATCAGATTAATTCGAATGCTCATTGTGAAAAATGTCAAGATCTGAGAAAATCTCATGAAATATGCTTAGCTAATCTGAATGTGAGTAAGGAACAAATTTCTGTTTTGGAAAATAAAAATCAGGAACTCACGGACAAGATTTCTGAACTTGAAGATAAGCTGAATTCATTAGGAAATGATCAAATCTTAACTAATGAATTAGTTCAGAATGAACAAACTAGAAAGGAGAATGAAGAACTGAAGCTGCTTAATTTTGCTATGTCTGAGAGACTCTTAATGCTTGAAAGAGGGAAAAGTTCAATTGAAAATGAACGTGAGAGAGTGACTGCATTAATAGAAGAGATTGATAGCTACAAAGTCATTAATGTCTTACTTAATGAAAAGATCACAAATTCTGAAAGTCTCATTTCCTCTCTCAAAAATGAAATCACTGAATTGAACAATTCTCTGTCTGAGTCATTTAAAAACAAAGAAAATTCAAAGGCTGCTTCTAAGAAGAAAGTCTCTGATGGAGGCAGTAAATAGGAAGAGAGAAAAAGAATGTATACAACCTTTGTGCGTAGCTCTGAGTTAGCTAGCACTTCAGCTTCTCCTTCATGTCTGCCTGCGAATCAGATAGAAAAACAAAAGAAAACAAAACAGAATAAAAATTTGTATGCTGAAATTTCTCAAGCCAAACTGTCTCATGTTAAAAGAAAGAATGTGAAATGTTTCTACTGTGGTAAATCTGGCCATGAGATGAATGTTTGCTTTGTCATGAGAGAGGATGAACTGAAATCAGATAGAATTCATGCTAGGAATTCTAAATCGAAGAAACCTTCTCATAATCAAAATAAGAGAATTCAATGCTTTTATTGTCATAGAATTGGCCACTTTATGCATGATTGTAGATTAAAGAAGCAAGATGATTTGAATGCTAAAGAGCTTCATGATAGGAATCATGCATATCTGAAAAAGAAACTTCATTGCTTTCATTGTAACAAATTGGGCCATATTGCTGCAAATTGTTGGCATGCTAAGGGAAGAACAATTAACTCCAAAACTGCTATAATCCCTGTAAAAAGACATGCATTCTATAAGAATCTTGACAGAATGAATTCTTCATGTTTTGAATGTGGAAAACATGGCCACACAGTCAAGGACTGTTGGCATGTTCAGAAGAATCATATTAACCCCCATGCTGTCAAATTCCATGCAAAATAATTTGTGAAATTTTCTTGTCTTAATTGTGGAAAACTTGGCCACAAAGCCTCTGAGTGCTGGGTGGCAGAGTTCAGAAAACAAAATGCCCATGCACACAACAGAAATTTTGACGTTCATGCACATGAATTTAATACTTACAATAAGGTGCATAAAAGGAACTTAAATTCTGTTAGTTATCATGGTAAGTCTGGTCAATTTGGCTATTCCGTGTCCAGCTATAAGTTGATGGGCTATGATGATAATTCTGTTAAGAGACCAGTCAGAACACCTGTTAGGGCTCATACAGGACCCAAGGCAGCTTGGGTTCCTGCAAGATCATATTGATTGATATGTTGCAGGTGTGCCTTGGAAGCTGATGAATAAAGGGGTTAATGATCCAAGGCACTCAACAGAAAACCCCAAGATCCTACCTATCAGGTCAGTTCTGAACTTTGTTTTAAATTTCATCATCTAAAAATGTTGTTTGTCTGCTTTAACTTCATCACCGGAAATTGTTGATTTTGCTTGATTGATTTGTGATGATCTCTTCTTGTCCAGCTGATCAGTCTGCATTCCAGACTCAGCTATTGAGTTTTACCTTGCATATATCTGATGCTGTTGCTATATGTTGAACTGAATTTGAATGTTTCTTTAGTGTATACAGTTGATGCACTATATAGACTTTATGTCAATGCATTGCATGCTTGTTGTTAGATGCATAAACTTAAATTAATTGCATAATTGCCTCATGTTTCATTATTGCATAGTCTGCATGTAGAACAGCCTAGTGCACAACATAATCTTTGCATCATGATGTCAGGGGGAGCTGAGAGTTTTTCTGTTCACTTCATTGAATCCTTGCTGCTTCTCACTGTCCCCATCTAGTTCTTTCATATCTTTTGACATCAGATGCTCCAGGAACTCAATGCCTATTGCTATCATTTCCCTAACCTTCACTGAACAACAGTTCTGTTTCTGGTTTAGTACATTGAGTTGTGATTATTTCAATTGTTCTTTTATAAGAATCACTCTCACAAATTGAAAAGAACTAAAGGTTTAACCTTTATAAATTGAAGAGTCAAATGTCTGCCTTCAGAATCTGAGATAAAAAGAAAACTTTTATAGCTCTTAATCCTTGTCTCATGGTAAGATTAGAAAAAGTTTTTGTAATGCCTAATGTGTTGATCTGGAAATTTCTAGAAATGGTGAATAAGAGTGTGTACTGTTTTTCAAACAATCACTCTAAAAGAGATAAGGGCAGCAGTAAATAAGATCATAAATGCTATGAACTGAACATAGTGACAGAGCAATGGCTGAATTGCACTGAAAAATTGTGATCTCCTCCAATGAAGCAGGAGAACTCATAGTCGTGAAGTGCTTCAGAATATCTCTGTTCAAAGGGTCAAATCTATAGGGGGAGTTCTCACCAAGTAACTGGGGGTACTGGCCTCTAATCAAGGTGTACCCTTAATGTCAAAAGTGAAGACTATTCTTTGTGGGTTTTGATCTGAAATAGGTCTAGTAGTTTATGCCTAGTAACTGGGGGTACTTGCCTCTGATCAAGGTGTACACCTAATGTCAACAGCATAAATGCCACTGATCTATTTACTTAGTTCAGGTTCTGAAAAATTCAAAAGTGAAAATCAAACTGCTGTAACCTTTCGAAAAATCAAAAGTCAATGAGTGAAAATTATTTTTATCAATACATGTTCAAGTTGCCTCTCTTGAATTTCTTTGTTTAATCACAAAAGGGTATTATTTCTGACTTATCTATTAATACCATGTGCCCTAGATTCATTGCTATAATTGGAGTCTATAAACTCTTTTTCAGGGGTCAGGTGTTTTACTCTAGATTTATCACTGTTAAACCTAAATTTTTAAAAATTGTATGTTGCTGATTCTTATACTTTAACAGTTGTTTATGATCATGCTTCCTTTCTGAACCTATGATTCAGCTGTTTTCAAGTGACCCTCCTACCTTCTCTTCCTTGTTTATCTGTTCATATTCCTTCTCAAAGGGGGAGCTATTATTTAGGGGGAGAAATAATTCAGGGGAGTTTTACATTCAGGGGGAGAATGTTCTAGAGGAATTTGCATGCATAATGCACTTTGCACTCTTGTTTTTACTGTTTTTCTCTTTTTGATCATGTCAAAGGGGGAGAAAATCTTGTGTGTGACTCACTGTCACATTGTGTTGCCATCATCAAAAAGGGGGAGAATGTTGTGCCTCTTAGGCACAAGCATGTGCTATGTTGCTTTGATGATAGCAATGCTATTTGGTTTTGATGATAGTAAGACAGTGAGTGCATTTGAGTGCATTTGATATTGTATTTTGATGATAGCAATGCTATTGTGTTTTGATGATTGCAATAAACAAAGTGCATTTCTGTACATTCTTATTCTTGAGCATTCTGCATATGATAGCAACATGAATGATGCTGTTTAGCATTGATGGCATTTGTTCTTTATATATATGCATTGCATTCTGTCAGATATCATGTCTCTGCATGTATCTACAGTCTAAACAGTAGTGGGTCGACCCACCCTTGCTGATGCGTCGACCCATCAGAACATTGATTGTTTGGGTAGAAAAGTCTATACACTGCAGGGTAAAGCCCAATGTCTAGGCATTGCTGCATCGCTTGCATTTCAGAGTCTATACATTGGTTTTGTCATGCACATAGACTTCCAAGTCTATACATTCCTACATTAGTGTGCTTCACGCTTTGTTCATGGCTGAGAGTCTATACACTGGGCTTGAAGTGTATACATTGAGCGTCTCAATGAGCATCTCATGTAAGTCCATACATTCATAGTGCATTGCATTGGCTAAGTATATACAACGTCAGTTCATGCATGTCTTAGGCTAAGTCTATACAGCGTCTTAGGCTAAGTGTGTACAGTGTCAGTCGCTTACATTGTCTTAGGCCAAGTGTGTACAGCGTCTTAGGCAAAGTCTGTACAGCGTCAACGCATCTCACTGGCTCATGTTACAGCGTCAACGCACTTCATTGGATGTGTATACAGCGTCAACTCGCTAAGTGTGTACAGCGTCAACTCATGAAGTCTGTACATTAGTCTTAATATTCTAAGTCTGTACAGCCGTTGGCTTTGAACCTCAGAGTCTGTACATTCGACTCGCCTTTGAATTGGTCAAGTGTGTACACTCCTTCACTGTAGCTTTCACGTTTCCAAGTCTACACATCGTGAAAGTCTATACAGTGGGCTCTTTCCCTACGTTTCTTAGGCAAAGTCTGAACATTCAGTTCTGAAGCCTGAAGTCTATACACTCCAGCCTAGTCCTACGTTCAAGGCTTCAGCTACACATCAAGTCTATACATTGGGATTCACTCATTCAAGTTTGTACATCCACAGTGGAACTTCGAAGTCTGTACACCGCTTGAGCCTCAACAAGTGTGTACATCCATCAGTGAACACATCAAGTCTATACACCGCATGTGTTCATCTGATCTTCATGAAGTCTATACACCGCATGTGTTCATCTGATCTTCATGAAGTCTATACACCGCGTGTGTTCAGCTGTGTTTCATGAAGTCTATACATCGCTTGCCTTCATCCGATCATCATGAAGTCTACACAACGCCTACCTTCATCTGAGGCTTATGAAGCCTTTGTATTCATTAAGTCTATACACTGCGTTGTGCATACTTTACATTGCTTTCGCCTTCACAGCAAAGTCTATACAATGCAATGCATAAACTTAGAACTGATGACTTCGTTCCATTTGTCTAACAGGGACTGAAGAGGCTAATGAACCCCTTAAAGCAAGAGGGCTGAAGCCATCCAATTTCCACTGCTGGAACACACCAATGCGTCAACGCCTTGATCAAGTGGCGTGAACGCAGTAGTTCAAACAATCAAGAAAGAAGCTTGTTGATTACTCTGGTGCGTCAACGCATTGATCAAGTAGCGTGGACGCAGCAGTTCAAGTATCCCTTATTGCAGCCTCTGGAGTACATTGGCAGCATCGACGCTGCAGCTCCATGCGTCAACGCAACATGCTGAGAGCGTCAACGCAGTACGCCTATCTGCTGAAGACCTGCTCACTGGAACGCATCAACGCCACGGGTTGGAAGCGTCGACGCAGCAGTTAAAAAGGGTTGAAGATCTCTGAAGGCTGCGTCAACTCCTTGGAGCAAGTGGGTTGACGCCATCTAACTCCAGTTGCTGAGCGTACTGATGAATGGGCACGTGACCTAAAGCTGGCACCTGACACGTGATCCGAGGTGGTGTTGAGCACGTGATCCGAGGAGGAATCTTCTGGACAGAAGGCGTGGGAAGTACACGCCCTATCTCCCTACTGCTGCTGGTATATATTGGAGCCTTTGTCTTCAGATGGAGGCTGATCGTGATCGAAGCCTGGGAGCAGAAGAAGAGAAGAAAAAGTAGAGAGTAGAAGCTGAGAGAAGAAAAAGGGAAAAAGAAGAGAGAGCTTCCACGATCCAGACAGAGAGAGAAGAAAAGAAGAGAAGAGTAGAGAGTGAAAGAAGAGCAGAAGAAGAAGAGAAAGAAGAAGGAGAAAGAGATAGAGAGCTCGAGCAGAGGGTGAAGAAGAAGAAGAGAGAGAGAGAGGAAGAGAAGGAGTTCGTTCCTCAGATCTTTGGTTCAAAACCAGATCTGAGGTTGCTCATTGTTAGAGTTATATTTCGTGCTTCATTGTTCAGCCTTTAGTTGCTGTGTTTCCATCTTTTCTTGTTTTCTTTTTATACTTTCTTATCAAGCTGTTTGTCAGCGGATGCAGTGGAGGTCTCCACTGGACAGGTAAAGCTGTAATCCTCAGCTGGCGAGACTTGGTCTCGGACGGGTTAAGTTGTAATCCCCAGCGGGTTCAAGCTGTGAGTCAGCGATGGCTAAGCTGTATTGCCCAGCGGAGGCAAGCTGTGATGCCCAGCTGTTCAAGCTGTGAGTCAGCAGGAAGCCACACTCGGGTTGAGTGTGGGGTGGATGTAGGTCTGCAGGACCGAACCACCTAAAAACCCCTCTTGCATTGTGATTTGATTGCTTATGGTTTGCTTCCGCTAGATGTTTGCATAGGGGCACTCCAAGTGTTTGATCACAGGTTCATTAGATGATTTGATCAGATTTTGTTCTAAGTGTTTAATCTGTTGAGTGAGCGAAAGTCTAATTGAGCGAAATTTTATATTGGGTGAAAGTTTTTATAGGCTATATTCATTCACCCCCCCCTCTGAATACTTGCACCGAACCCAACAGTTTATTCTTCTCTATTTTCCAGCTTTTCTTTTTTCTATTTTCATAAATAAATGTGCGCCCCTATATGTAGTCATGAATTCCTTTTTTTTCTTATTTTCTTTTTCCAGTAAAATAAATTGGCACCCTTTCAGTTAGTCGCTATTTCCTATTTTTCAGAAATATTTTCTAAATTGGCGTCTGACACTTTGGTCGCTATTTCCTGAAAATTTAAAAAATTCAAATATCAACATAATTCATCTCAGAATGACTCTCAAATAATTGTGCAAATTCTTGGATATTGCTCACTTGGTCTTTTTCACTCAAAAAGATGATGAAATACATGTAGACTCAAATAATAGTGAGAATGAGATCTATTCATATTAATGCACAACTTTATTCATTTTAATGCTCAAAGATGATAAATGTGATGCAACTTATGATATAAAATATAGCACTTATCAACTGCCCCATCGGTCGACCGATCTTCATGTGTAGGTCGACCGATCTCTATAGAGATCTCTTCTGGCTTCTGGGAAATCCGGTCGACCGGACCAGTGCCGTTGATCGACCGGCCAACCCTTGCTACTTGATTTCAGCAAGTCTGTTGCTCCGGTCTAGTCCAGGTCGACCGGCGCTTCACCCAAGTCGACCGGTTCACCTGTAAAATACATAAATGAGTGCAATAAGGCTTTCGAACACTTAGATCAAAAGCTTCATACCTTAGATTAACATATTGATGATCTTGGACATCTTTACACCCTGTTGAGCACTAAAAAGAAATTTAAACACCTAGTTTGCCACTAACAACAATATAACCAAGAAGGCTTTATACAATTACATCCATTCTCATCAAATCACAAGAATCTAAGAGCGTATGAATCAAAACTCAAACCATGAGGGGAATTCAAATCTTAACAAATCTAAGAGGTATCGAGAACTCTGTTGCATTTTGTGTTTTGATGATGTCAGATCAATATAGTTTATTCCTTTTAAGTCAACGCATTTCTATGCACATGACTTTTTACTGAATAACATGAGATAATAGCACTTTTTCCAACTCTCTGTGTGCAAGCAATTTCAATGTGCATGGCATTTCATCGAACAACATAAGGTCTTGGCTAACTGAGGTCCGTGCATAGTTCACTTCATATATAGGGTCGGTGCAGGTTTGCTGCTAGCATACTCAAGTCGGTGCATACACTGTAGCAGTCCATGCACATATGGCATTTTACACACTGAAGTCCGTGCACATTCCCGTAGCCCGCGTCTCATGCACACCCAGGGTCAGTGAACATCTGTGTTTCATATATGCGTCTCATTCTGCATCTCTAGCGCATGCCTTGTGTCTCATACATATTTCTATTTACGTCTCATGCATTTGTGTCTTAGCATAACCTCGGTGCATAGTTTGCGTCTCACATTGCGTCTCATGCACATACTAGGGTAATCTTATCTTGCGTCACACATAGCCTAGTCGGTGCATGTCTAAGTCGTTGCATCTGCGTCTCATGCATTGTTTGTCTTGCATATTCAACCTCGATGCAGGTTTTGGCTCGCACAAGTCGGTGCATATTAACATCAGTGCATACTTTGCCTCATGCAGGTCGATGAACGTTTCTGTTGATAAAGCATACAAGGTCGCTGCAATGATAAAGACGGTGCAGGCTTTCAATACTGAAAACACAAATGAGGTCGGTGCAAGTTTTCAGTCGGTGCATACTTCAAAGCACAAGCGTAGTCAGTGCAAGGTGTTAGTCGGTGCAATCTCTTCGCCAAGCAACGTCAGTGCTATGTTCTCCTTGACGACGTCTGCAGCAAGGTCGGTGCAAGGTTTTCCCAAACAAGGACTAAGGCAGCAGGTGAGCACGAATTGAAGCAAGCAGGTGTTTCCAGAAGGTTGGAGGCTGGAACGTGATCCTAGGTAGATAATGAGTGGGCACGTGATCCAAGGACTATGAACAGAGGAACATTCTCGTTCCTACTACGTGGACCAATGGGGTTTCAGTAGGGTTCTTCTGCCTCATCCATACAGAGCCCCTGCTCCTATATAAGGATACCCAACCTTTCGAAGAAGGGTGCTGGAGCTGCTAAGGGCTGAAAGCTAAAAGCTGCCATCTGTCTCCATCTGAAAAGAGAGTTTCCAGGAGCAAGAAAGAGAGTGTGAAACCCAGTTCGAGTGAAGATAAAAAGAGAGAGAAGTTCCTGAGAGTAGCCAGCCGTTTGAATCTGTTTATGCTTCTTTGAAGCTACATTCTCCAGTGTTTTCTCGTTTATTGTTTTTCATCTTTGATCCGAGTATTATCGCTGTGTTTCTAGGTTCCCTATGGTGTAGAGGAAGGGAGACAGTGTCTCCAGTTTGCAAGTGACAGGGGTGTCACTTGTGGGTTCCCTTCGGTCTGGAGGAAGGGAGACTGAGTCTCCGGCTGCTAGTAACGGGGTGTTGCTAGTGTTTTTCCCTCCGGGTTGGAGGAAGAGAGGAGCATATTCCTCTGGTAAAGCTGTGAGACAGCCGTTGTTGCAGACTGAGTCTGCTTTTCTAGCCTGTGCTAGTGGTATCCTCGTCCGGTGTGGACGAGGGGTCGACGTAGATTGCAGTGGGCAATCGAACCACCTAAAAACTCGTTTGTCTCCTCGTTTGATTGTTGCTTTGTCTTCTAGAGATTTTTGATTGCTGGTTGGTCGAGGTTGCCATCTACGTTGGCTTCTTTGACCCCTCATGTGCTTGATAAATTAGCTGTGTATTATCGACTGCTATCTGGGCGTTCATTTCGTGATGAGCATATGTTCCTATCGAGTGTGAAGTGCTTTGCATCTTATCTCTCGAGTCATATAGCGTGATTTTTTGATCTGAGATTAAAATTGGGGTGATCTATTCATCCCTGTTGAACCCCCTGTGTAAATATTCTATTTGTTGGATTTTGATGATGACCAAACACTATATTAGACTAGAACTTTTGTTGGTTGAATATATTTAGTCAAACTCATTTTGAACTGCTTTACTATATTTCACCTTTTTCTTCTTAGTTCATGAACTACTAAGGTTGCCAGAGGAGATATACTTGCAGGATCAAGATCATCTATCTTGAGTAAGTGTTTTGAATCATGTTTGTCAAAGTTTCAATCTAACTCCAATTTTGTGTTTTTACAGAAATATGGAATGAAGCTAACTTCCTCAATCATTGAAGGATGATTGGTGAGATCCAAACAAAACCTTACCCCTTAATAAGTTGAATTCTTTTGTAGTTGTCATGGGTTGACCCAAAGGGTTGATCCTAGTTTATAACCAGCTCATAGATTTGAATAATATGTTAGTTTTGATGGGGTGGACCCTAAGGGTCGACCCCTTGATGGCTGTTAGCTCATTTCCTTCTTTTTGTTGAGAAGTAGTTCGTGGGTCGACCCCATGGGTCGACCCCTAGGTGCTCCAGAACCCACAGCTTTTCAGTTGTCTGCATAATGTGTGTGGGTCGACCCAATGGGTCGACCCTTTTTGTCACCCGAAGCCCTCGGGTTTAGCAGGTTTTAGCAGATTGGCGCAATGGGCCGACCCCATGGGTCGACCCCTGGAAATTTCACTTGTCAGGCTTCATGACCCATGTTTCATGGGTCGACCCAATGGGTCGACCCCTGGAGTTACGGACCGCCAGTCCGGTTCGAGATCCGTTTCGAGGCCGCCGTTTTTATTCCTCATTTTGCCCTAATGTTGGGAGATCCGAGGTCCCATCTTGTCACACGTGTCCCCTCTCCTTGGGACTATAAATATCAATGATTAGGGCGTCCCAAAAAGAGAGGAAAAAAGGGGAACATTCGATCTTATCTTGTTTTTGTCTTGTAGGAGAAGAAAGCTCGTGGGAGCCCTTCCATGCGCGAATAGAAGCCATCTACATCGGAATATGGTCGATCCCCTTGCTGATTAGATGCCTCCAGAGCACGGATGGAAGCCTTACTTCCTCATTTGAAGCTGGTCAACCTGGATCTCGAGCTGCACATCAACATCCGGGCTTCATCTTGAAGATCTGTCCACATCTTGCTTCATTGACCAGGCTATGAAGAACCTCAGCTGGGATATCTATTGAAAGGGGGATTTCTGGCGACCTCAAGATCTTTATTGCATATACCCTGTTCATTCTATTTCAGTTTTGAAGGATCATTGTATATCTGATTACTCTTCTATTGAACGAAATACTTTGTGTGTGTGTGTGCGTTTGCTGGTCGCAGCGCTTGTGTGTGTGTGTGGCTGTGTGTTTCACAGCGTGTGTGTGTGTGGGTTTTCACTCTATAGTGGAAGTAATCCTCACTCTGTGAGGGGTGGACGTAGGGGTCACTGTTGTGAACCCGAACCACCTAAAATCCTCTTGTTCATTGTGGTTTGCTTCTACGTTCCTTCTCGAGTGGGCTTCTTGTCGAGCGGAGTGTATTTCAAATCTCGTCTATTCAGATTTTCATATATTTCCGCTGTTCGTGTGTTATCATCAACGGGTGAGAAGAGTGTGCTTCATATATTACCCTTCCATTACATCTATTGCAAAAGATTGTTGTTAAAATTTTTATTGCCAATCAATTCACCCCTCCCCTCTTGATTGCCATCTACCGGGGACAACAATTGGTATCAGAGCCCGGTCTCTGATTTTTACTGATCTCACGATCTTAGAGTAAGATCCAGTAAATGGCAAACAAGGGGCAGATGCCCGAAGGGCACTCTATACATAGACCTCCGTTCTTCGATGGGTCGAATTATTCATATTGGAAGAATCGATGTATGTATTCCTGAGGGCTCAGGAATTTGAAATTTGGCATGTAATCAGTAATGGTCCATATAAATTGCCTCCCAAAGAGGAAGAGTGGGGAGAAGATAATATCAAGAAGTGCATAGCTAATTTCAAAGCCATGAATATAATTCAATGTGCAATTCATCCAAACGAGTACTCACGAATTTCGATGTGTGCTTCCGCGCAGGAGATGTGGAACAAACTTCGTTTAATGTATGAAGGAACATCAGAAGTGAAGGAGACTAAAGCGAATTTGCTCGTCCGGGACTACGAATTATTCATGATGAAGCCGGATGAAAACATTTCAGAAATGTTTGCTAGATTGTTGGAGATCACCAACGGGCTGAAGGCACTTGGGAAGGAATACTCCAACCAAGATCTTGTGAGGAAGGTATTAAGGTCCCTCTCATCACAGTGGCATACTAAGGCCACGGTCATTGAAGACTCAAAGAACCTTACTACTCTGACGCTTGATGAGCTAATTGGGTCATTAATGACCTATGAGCTGAACATAAAAAGGAATGAGGAAGATGTCAAGAAAAAGAAGCCGATCTCAAGCATGGCCTTGAAGACCAATCTCCAAAGATCGGATGACAGTGAAGATGGATCTGGTTCAAACAGTGAGGATGAAGAGCTGGTGGCCATGATAACACAAAGGGCCAGAAAATTCATTAGAAGGTCCAGAAGAGCAGGAGCTCCATTCAGAAGAGGGCCAAGGAAAATGATTCCAAGGAAGGGAGAAAGCAGCAAGAAAGAAGAGATTATCTGCTATGAATGTAAAAAACCAGGGCACATGCGTGGAGAGTGTCCCGAACTTCAGAAAAAACTCAAGAAAGGGAAGTTCAAGAAGCCTAAGGCAATGGTGGCAACGTGGAGCGATGAGGATGACACCGAAGACAAATCGGAAGATGAATTGGACGAGCTTGTCCAAACATTGTGTCTAATGGCGGATGATGAAGACTCCAATGAGGTACATTCTGAAACTGATGATCTCTCATGTGAGCAATGGGAAATTGCTTATGAAGCCTTGTATGACAAATGCAAAAAGTTAAAGTCTGAAAATAGAATGTTAAAGAAAAAGATTGACCAAAGCATGTCAAATGAATCTCCATGTCTGAAATGTGCTGAATTATCATCCAAGCTTGAAACACTATCTTACGACAATGAAATGCTCATTTCCAAAGTCATTTTGTTTGAAGAAGAACTAACATGTTTAAAAGAAGAACAACATAATGATGAAAAATCCATGAATGCCATTGAAGAAGTGAATGCTAAAGTCCAAGCCTTGGAAAAGGATAAAATGGAACTTGAAGAAGAAAAAGGGGTTTTAATGGATGAGGTGAAAGATCTGAAAGATTCACTAGCCAGATTTGTCAAAGGGAAGCAAAATCTAGACACCATGCTAGGAATGAGAGTGAATTTTAGAAAGGAAGGACTAGGCTATGAGCCATGCAACCAGAAAGCTTTTGTAAACAAAACTCAAACTTCCTTTGTGAATGCTAATGCATCATCTTCATCATGTTCTTCACATAAAAAGAGTGAGAAATACATTCCGGCTCACAAACCATTCGTGAATGATTACAAGAAAAGAAATCATAACAAAAAGGTTGTTTCATGTTTCTACTGTGGAATGTATGGTCACACCATGTATACATGTAGGTTAATGTTGGCTGATGAGAAACAATTTGCAAGAAAATCAATGTGGTTGAATAGATCAAGAGCTTCTAACCGATATGGACCCAAGCAAGCTTGGGTACCAAAATCATAGAAGTCTTCTTGTTTTGATGATATGTAGGTCTGCATGAAGGCTCAAAGAAACAAATGGTACCTCGATAGCGGATGCTCGCGACACATGTCCGGAAACAAAGAAATCTTTGCAGACCTCAAGGAAAAGGATGGTGGACTTGTTGCCTTCGGGGGCAAGGACAAAGGAAAAATCGTTGGAGAAGGTAAGATTGGTAAGAGATCTCCTCATAGTGTGGAAAATGTTTTGTTGGTTAAAGGTCTCAATCATAACTTACTTAGTATTAGTCAACTTTGCGATAAAGGGTGCAATGTGACTTTTGACTCCACGCACTGCACTGTTGTAAATAAAACCACACAGAAAATAATGTTCATAGGCGTTAGACAAAATAATGTATATATGATAGACTTAGATGACACATCACACAATAATCTTTGCTTAGTTGCAAATAACTCTGACAATGCTTGGTTGTGGCACCGCCGTCTTGGGCATGCCAGTTTTAACGTTCTTTCAAAGTTGTCTAGAAATGATTTAGTTGTTGGGATGCCAAAGCTGAAGTTTGAACCTGACAAAGTGTGTGAGGCATGCAGCAAAGGTAAGCAAACAAGAGCCTCTTTCAAAAGCAAGAATGATGTGACTACCACTAGGCCTCTTGAAGTTCTTCATATTGATTTGTTTGGTCCTAGTAGAACTCACAGTCTAGGTGGTAAGTTATATGGCTTTGTCATTGTAGATGACTTCTCACGATTTTGTTGGGTATACTTTTTGTCACATAAAAATGATGCTTTGAAGGAGTTTGAAGGTTTTTGCAGGAAAGTGGAGATTGAGAAGGGATGTTCCATCAAGAGAATTCAAAGTGATCATGGTAAGGAGTTCGAGAACACTGATTTTGATGAATTTTGTAGGGAGCACGGATACTCGCATACATTTTCAGCACCAAGAACTCCAGAACAAAATGGCATCGTGGAGAGAAAGAACAGAACCCTTATTGAGATGGCTCGGACAATGCTAAGCGAGAACAACCTTCCTAGGTACTTTTGGGCAGAAGCCGTTAGCACGGCATGCTACATCATAAACCGAGCTATGGTAAGACCAATCTTGAGAAAAACCCCATATGAACTCTTTAAAGGTAAGAAGCCCAATATCTCTCACTTGAAACCATTTGGATCAATTTTCTATATTCTTAATAATGGAAAATCTGATTTGGGCAAATTCGATGCACAAAGCGATCACGGAATCTTTCTTGGGTACTCTCTTACTTCTAGAGCATATCGGGTTTATAACCTGAGAACTCTTGTTGTAGAGGAGAGCCCTCATGTTATTATAGATGAATCATGGAATGAGAATGTTGATAAAAGCTCAAAATTACAGGATGAAGAAGAAGAAACCAGTGAAGAGATTCCACCAAAGGCAGCACAAGGTCAAGCAACTCTAGGAGAAGGATCGGAAAGCAAGGATGATGAAAATCAACAAGGACAGCAGCTTCCTCGACAATGGATTTTCCACAAAAGCCATCCTCCCGAGAATGTGATTGGTAATGTAGAAGATAGAGTGAAAACTCGATCTTCATCAAGGGAAGTTGACAATTTGGATTATCTAGCATTGTTCTCTCAATTTGAACCACACTCTCTTGATGAAGCCTCAAAGGATAATTCCTGGATCTTAGCCATGCAGGATGAACTACACTAGTTCCAAAGGAATAAAGTGTGGTTCCTTGTGCCACGTCCTAAAAGCCACTCCGTGATCGGAACCAAATGGATTTTCCGAAACAAGTTAAATGATCGAGGAGTGGTAATTAGGAATAAGGCCAGGCTTGTAGCCAAAGGCTATAGCCAAGAGATAGGAATTGACTTTGATGAGTCTTTTGCCCCTGTGGCAAGACTTGAGGCTGTAAGAATTCTTTTAGCATTTGCATGCCATCATGATATTAAACTTTTTCAAATGGATGTGAAAAGTGCATTTTTGAATGGCTTCATACAGGAGGATGTGTATGTAGAGCAGCCTCCAGGATTTGAAGATCACGCATATCCAGATTATGTTTACAAATTGGACAAGGCGCTTTACGGGTTGAAACAAGCTCCCCGCGCTTGGTACGAGAGGCTAAGTTCTTTCCTTGTCGACAATGGGTTCAAACGTGGTAACATTGATCAAACCTTGTTTACCAAAGTAAATGGTAAGAAAGTTTTAATTGTTCAAGTATATGTCGATGACATAATTTTTGGTTCTACTGACGTCACCTTGAGTGAAAATTTTGCCAAACTTATGCAAGGTGAGTTTGAAATGAGTATGATGGGAGAATTGACCTTCTTCTTGGGCTTGCAGGTCAAACAAATGGTGGATGGTATCTTCATATGCCAAAGGAAGTATGCTCGAGACTTACTCACAAAGTACAATTTCAGCAAGGTGAAACCTCAACCCACACCCATGTCAACCTCAATCAAACTCGGTCAAGATGAGAAAGGTAAATCCGTGGATCAAAAGCTCTTTAGAAGCATGATAGGATCGCTGTTGTATTTAACTGCCAGCCGGCCCGACATTCAGTTTGCAGTTTGCTTGTGTGCGAGATTTCAGTCCGATCCGAAAGAAACACACATGTCGGCCGTGAAACGTATTTTTAGATATATTGTTGGTTCAGTACATTTGGGCTTATGGTTTCCGCGTAATTCAAGCTTTGAACTGATTGCTTATTCTGACGCCGATTATGCGGGTTGTAAAGTGGATCAAAAAAGCACCAGCGGGTATTGCCAGTTTCTTGGGGGATGCATGGTCTCATGGGCCTCCAAGAAACAAAATTCAGTGGCCTTGTCAACCGCCGAAGCCGAATATGTGGCTCTTGGTAGTTGTATTGCCCAGGTGCTTTGGATCCAACAACAATTGATTGACTACAGCATCTCCTTCAAAAACACCTTAATTTTGTGCGATAACACCTCTGCTATAAACTTGTCAAAAAATCCGGTTCATCACTCTAGAACGAAGCATATCGAAATTAGGCATCATTTCATTCGTGATCATGTTAGTAAGGGTGATGTTGAAATAAACTTCATTGAAACAAATAATCAAATTGCCGACATATTTACCAAACCACTAAATGAAGAAAAATTTACATCTTTCAGGAGAGAGTTAGTGGTTTGTAGAATAGAGGAGTCGGATTCTTGAGGTTCTGCATTTTGCATCATACTTAGTGTTGCTAGCATGCATATCATGCATTTGTGTCTTTCATATAGTTGCATTCGATGGGTCTCCTTCTTCATGCATATGCACCATTTTGCTTGAATTGCAAATAAATTGAATTGTGTGAAATCTCCACCTTTGTATGAATTGCATTTCTTCTATTAAATATGTATGAACCCTTTCTTTGCACTCTTCTATGGCCACACTATTTTTTTTGGTTCAATAAGTGCATCTCTGTGGAGCTGATCAATCGAAATCTGAACTATGGAGAGTTTGGTAAATAAACTTCTAAGGGAATCTATCATTTCCTTGAAACATCCTCCCCAAATGATTCAAACCTCAAATATATCTTATTTCCTTGACCTTCATATGTTTTAATCATTGGGGAATTGAGCCTATCCTCCTTGGTACTCCAAGTCTTCATTTTAAAGGAAATCTCCATCAAAATAGGGGATGGGTCGACCCATGGGGTCGACCCCTGTCAGTTCGCTCAAAACCGGGGCTCGGTCTACCCGTGGGTCGACCCATCGGGTCTACCCGTGGGTCGACCCATCGGGTCAACCCATTACGGACGATCGCGGTAAAACGCGAACCGTTCCGTTTCGGAAAGGGCGTGAACGCCCTAATCTTCAACCCTAACGCTATTTTAAAGCCCCAGCCCCCTAGATCGACCAGCCACCACCTCTTGAAAGCCTTGAAACCCTCTCTTGCAACCCAAAACCGCTCCAGCCCTAAAGGCGAGATCTAACTGGTGGCTACTCGCGGGTTCTCTCTTGGCTGCGTCCGTAAGCATCCATCTTCCTCCCAGATCTTCTGAGGTAAGGCCATGGTGTTTGGAGAGTCGTTATTTCTACGTGAGGGGCTCCCCTTCTCGAACCAACACGATCTAGGAAGCCTCTATTGCTTCTGATTTGTCCGGTGGTTCAGATGGCACCCAAACGGCGGTCTTCTCGTCAGGGGGAGGAATCCAGCCGCTCTGCTCGTCTGCGAGAGAGTTCCAGCCGCGCAAGAGAGATACGATCCAAAGACAGAGCGAGAAGCAATGAAATCACAAGCCATGGCCTCCGGTAACAAAGCTGCTCACAGAAATATTCTCCGCTCTCGTGCAGTAGATTTTATGAATCTGGTTGAATTCTTGCCAGGCTTAGTGGATATAATCTGTAGTCAACCTAATCTTGATCATTTCATGTCTGCACACCGTCAGGTTTATTACAAATTGGTGATTCAGTTCTATGGCAATATGACAATCAAAGCAAACAAGCAGTTTACTGTTGTAAATGGTGAAGTGATCACCTTGACACCTGAATTTGTGGGTAATGATCTTAGTTTACCATATCATGAAGGTTACACATTTGGTGATCTTGATTTTGATGAAGAAGAGGTCTATCAAGTGATGACCTCTGAGGAAATGGGAGAAAGGTCCGTCGCCAGCCTGAATGCAAACAGGTTTCCCTCCATGCAGCGCATTCTACACCACATGATGACGACCATTATAATACCAAAGGGTGGTGGAAGAGACAACGTAACTGAATTCCATATGTTCCTATTTTTCTGTCTAATGAAGGGTCTCCCAATCAATTTCCCTGCCACTATATTGCTTCACATATCGGCATGCATGCAGCATTCAAACCGCACTCTACCATATGCAGCAGCTTTGACAGCAATCTTTGAAGCAGCTGGTATCGATTTGTCCAAAGAACGATATCACATAGTACGTGAGAACGACATTTACTCCATCTCCACAATTTGCAAGAACATGCACTATGAGCTAATAAATGGTGTTATGGTTCGTAAGATCAAATCTGGTCAAGTACAAGTCAATTCAGAGGACGAAGAGGATAGTGAAGAAGATGAAGAAGATCAACCTCTACAACTAGAAGTTCCTGATGAAGCACTGCCTGATGGGTTTTCTAAGATGATCACTGATAGATTGGATTCAATAGATAGCCGACTAGACAAGTATGGGGAGAGAATGGATGCCCTTATCAATGAAGTAACTGACTTGAGGATTTCCCATGTTGCCCACACTCAGTCTTTCCAAAGGGTCACCTCCTTTCTTGATGCAAACACTGCTGCTCTGGACGCCCAAACCAGGATGTTTGAAGAAATGATGAATTTACTTAGAGGGTCACATGCTCCACACCCTCCACCCTCAGACTAGATTATGAAGCTCATATGATATAGCACTATTATTAACCTGTTCTCCCTCTTCTTTTTGATGATGCCAAAGGGGGAGAAATTTAGATATGTGTGTGCCTGGTTAACTATTATATTATAGTATGTGTGGTGTGTGCTTGCTTGCATGTTTGCTTTCATTAGTCAGTCAGTTAGTCTGTCAGTTAGAAATGTTGCATCTCCGGGCATTGCTAACCAATGCATTTTTTGTAACTCATGAACTCAGATTTTGTAAGTCTTAAAACTCTGTTGTCGGCTAAAATAATGGATGATGCCTTTGGCTGGTCAATCTCACACTGCTTGGATGAGGCCCTGTGTTTTACGGTATGATGCTTCTTAAATGTTTCAGCTTGGTGCATGGAAAGAATGTGTATTCAACAGTGTGATTGTGGTTTGATGTAATGTTGGGGTTCTCCTACATTTGGTCTATGGCCTTGATTTCATTCAGCTTGGTAACTCCTTTTGAGCTCATATGGTTATACATATGGAGGTTTCAGTGTTAAATTTTTGTTGAGGTGCTGATTCAGAAATTTTGTAAATAAAAGTTTTCTTGTCAATCCTAAACTCTAGCATAGTATTTTGTCATCATCAAAAAGGGGGAGACTGTTGAACTCCCTGTGTAAATATTCTATTTGTTGGATTTTGATGATGGCCAAACACTATATTAGACTAGAACTTTTGTTGGTTGAATATATTTAGTCAAACTCATTTTGAACTGCTTTACTATATTTCACCTTTTTCTTCTTAGTTCATGAACTACTAAGGTTGCCAGAGGAGATATACTTGCAGGATCAAGATCATCTATCTTGAGTAAGTGTTTTGAATCATGTTTGTCAAAGTTTCAATCTAACTCCAATTTTGTGTTTTTACAGAAATATGGAATGAAGCTAACTTCCTCAATCATTGAAGGATGATTGGTGAGATCCAAACAAAACCTTACCCCTTAATAAGTTGAATTCTTTTGTAGTTGTCATGGGTTGACCCAAAGGGTTGATCCTAGTTTATAACCAGCTCATAGATTTGAATAATATGTTAGTTTTGATGGGGTGGACCCTAAGGGTCGACCCCTTGATGGCTGTTAGCTCATTTCCTTCTTTTTGTTGAGAAGTAGTTCGTGGGTCAACCCCATGGGTCGACTCTTAGGTGCTCCAGAACCCACAGCTTTTCAGTTGTCTGCATAATGTGTGTGGGTCGACCCTTTTTGTCACCCGAAGCCCTCGGGTTTAGCAGGTTTTAGCAGATTGGCGCAATGGGTCGACCCCATGGGTCGACCCCTGGAAATTTCACTTGTCAGGCTTCATGACCCGTGTTTCATGGGTCGACCCAATGGGTCGACCCCTGGAGTTACGGACCGCCAGTCCGGTTCGAGATCCGTTTCGAGGCCGCCATTTTTATTCCTCGTTTTGCCCTAATGTTGGGAGATCCGAGGTCCCATCTTGTCACACGTGTCCCCTCTCCTTGGGACTATAAATATCAATGATTAGGGCGTCCCAAAAACGAGAGGAAAAAGGGGAACATTTGATCTTATCTTGTTTTTGTCTTGTAGGAGAAGAAAGCTCATGGGAGCCCTTCAATGCGCGAATAGAAGCCATCTACATCAGAATATGGTCGATCCCCTTGCTGATTAGATGCCTCCTGAGCACGGATGGAAGCCTTACTTCCTCATTTGAAGCTGGTCAACCTGGATCTCGAGCTGCACATCAACATCCGGGCTTCATCTTGAAGATCTGTCCACATCTTGCTTCATTGACCAGGCTATGAAGAACCTCAGCTGGGATATCTATTGAAAGGGGGATTTCTGGCGACCTCAAGATCTTTATTGCATATACCCTGTTCATTCTATTTCAGTTTTGAAGCATCATTGTATATCTGATTACTCTTCTATTGAACGAAATACTTTGTGTGTGTGTGTGCGTTTGCTGGTCGCAGCGCTTGTGTGTGTGTGTGGCTGTGTGTTTCACAGCGTGTGTGTGTGTGGGTTTTCACTCTATAGTGGAAGTAATCCTCACTCTGTGAGGGGTGGACGTAGGGGTCACTGTTGTGAACCCGAACCACCTAAAATCCTCTTGTTCATTGTGGTTTGCTTCTACGTTCCTTCTCGAGTGGGCTTCTTGTCGAGCGGAGTGCATTTCAAATCTCGTCTATTCAGATTTTCATATATTTCCGCTGTTCGTGTGTTATCATCAACGGGTGAGAAGAGTGTGCTTCATATATTACCCTTCCATTACATCTATTGCAAAAGATTGTTGTTAAAATTTTTATTGCCAATCAATTCACCCCTCCCCTCTTGATTGCCATCTACCGGGGACAACAATCCCCCCCATTCTAGATCACTTCATACTAATTCTATCAATTGGTATCAGAGCAGGTTACCCAACATGTGGTCCAACGACCAGGGTAATTCTAGATCTGGTAATCCTCACAATTTTATAGCTGAGGGACAGTCTATTAGCCGCCCCCCTTTCTTTGATGGTAATAATTATTTTTATTGGAAAAACAGGATGGAAGTCTTTCTGAGGGTGCAGAGCCACGAACTCTGGAGAGTGATCACCACAGCACCATACGATCTTCCACCTAATGAAGATGCATGGACAAAGGATCACATCAGGCTTTCATCAGTCAACTGGTCGGCTCTAAAAGTAATCCAATACGTAGTTCATCCAGACGAGTATGCTAGGGTATCAACCTGCAACACAGGCAAGAAAATGTGGGATGAACGTGAGCTCATGTATGAAGGTACATCCCAGGTCAAAGGTACGAATGTAAACATGCTAACTTTTAAGTATGAATTGTTTAAAATGAATTCTTAGGAGACTATTACCAAAATGTATGCTAGGCTGTCATTGATCACAAATCGCCTCAAGGGTCTAGGGAAACATATCCCAGAAGCGAATCTCATTAGAAAAATCCTCAGGTCCTTGACTCCCTTATGGCACACTAAGGCCACTATCATAGAAGAGTCCAGGGATTTGACTAAGATGACTATCACCGAATTAATCGGATCCCTGTTGACTTATGAAATCAACCTAAAAGGGAATGTTGAAGAAACAAGTAAGAAGAGCAAGAACATTGCTCTCAAGGTGTCTCGAAGTGGGAGTGGTAGTAGCAGTAGCAGTAGTGGTAAGGAGTTTGAAAACTTCTCAGATCTAGATCAAGAGGAGCATGCCTTACTAACTCGCAGACTTCAACAGTTCTTGAGATCCAAGGGCAAGAAGTTTAGGAAAAGAATTCCTCAATCATCTGGTAGGAATTCTACCTCTAAAACATGCAAATACAAGTCTACTGACGAGCTGACTTGCTTTCATTGTCACAGGCCTGGTCACATGAAAAGTGACTGCCCAAACCTTCAGAAGAAGAACATCAAGGTGCATAAGAAAAAGTCCAAAGCTATGGTATGCACCTGGAGTGATGAGGAGGAGGATGCCGAAGGAAATTCATCTGAAGAAGAAGAGGAAAAACTGTGTCTGATGGCCGACTCAGACACTGAGGTAAGCAACCCTTTTGAACACTACACTATAGATGACTAGGAGGACGCTTATGCTGATTTACTTATTAAATTTAACTATCAAACAAAAGACTACAAAATGATAAAGAAAAAATTAAATAGTGCAGTCGAGGAGGGAACTTGTCTGAAAGAAGAAAATGAGGTTCTGAAGAAAAAATTGGAAGAGTTAAGCTCCTTGGAAATTGAGAATAAAAATCTCTAAGATCATCTTGAACAAGCTAACAAGAGTCTGAATGAATTCAAGATAAGATGTCAAGAAGTGCAAAAAGAAAATGACCTTGCCTCTGAGAAATATGAAGCTGTGAAAATAGCCAACATAGAGATACAAAAAATGAGTGAAACACTGAAAAAGAATCTTGAAGATAAGCAAGATACCCTGGAAAAATTTGTGCAAGGAAAGACTAATCTGGACACACTACTAGGTATGAGGGTTAATTTCAACAGGGAAGGATTGGGATATAATCCCACCAATAAACGGCCATTTGAGTTTAAAGCTATAACATTCTGTTCAGAAAAGGAAAAGGATAAGCTGGACACCTCATCCAGCTCAAACAACAAATCCAAAGAATCTGTAAAAACAAATTTCACTCCACCAAGAAATATCAATAGAAATTTTCATGCTAAGGATGCAAAGCATCAGAGTAGCAAGACTACTCCTTCAAGGAACCCGGGTGTCTACAGAGCAAACCCTACTCATTTCAGGAAAGTGAATCATGGCAACAATTGGAATGCTCCAACACAGTGGAGTCATTATAGGGCACCCATTCAAAAATGGAATCACAACATGAAAAATTGGCCTCACACTAAACCCTCACAAAGGTTCCCCGATCAGAAAAGGTTCTGGAATAACCCTCAGAGAAAAACCTATAATTGGAACAACTCACATGCAGCTAAGAATAAAATTCATAAAAAACCAAGAACCAGAGTTAATGAAACTCTACAAGCTGAAAATAAAAATTATGTTCACAGGAAGGGAACCAGATAGCTCTGGATTCCTAAGATTGTCTTGGAAGGAATGAGTAACTTCTTTGGACCCAACTTTTCTTGGGTTCCAAAATTTTCTTTTGTCTGATTTGATTGCAGGTTGGTCTGGCAGCCGAACACAATAGATGGTACCTGGATAGCAGCTGTTCCAGGCACATGATAGGTGACAGGTCCAAGTTCAGTCAATTGGAAATGAAGATGGGAGGTATGGTTAAATTTGGAGGTAAGAATAAAGGTAAGACCATTGGAATAGGGACAGTTGGTAAGTCTCCTTCTATTGTGATTGAAAAAGTTTTGCTGGTAGATGGTCTACAACATAACCTGATTAGCATCAGTCAGCTTTGTGACAAACGTCACAGAGTAGTTTTTGACAATAATGCATGCAAAATCTTTGAAATGAATTCTGACAAAATCATGTTTTTAGGACACAGGGTGAATAATGTCTACATGGTAGACCTTAATAAGAATACTAAAACAAATCTCTGTCTTTCTGCTGATTCAGACATTAATGCTTTTAACTGGCATAGGCATTTAGAAGATGCTAGTTATAGCACGTTAAATAAATTGGTGAAATTTGATCTGGTTAGAGGTCTGCCAAAAATTAAATTCAACTCAATTTCAAAAATATGTGATGCCTATGCTCTAGACAAACAAACCCGTAAGTCATTTAAACTGAGATCTGAGCCATTATCTTCTAGACTAATGGAACTGCTTCATATGGACCTTTTCGGTCCTACTAGAACTCAGAGTCCAAATGGTAGCAGGTTTGGTTATGTGACCATTGATGATCATTCTAGATTTTCATGGATCTTTTTCTTAGCAAATAAAAATGATGCTTTTCAAAAGTTCAAATAGTTTTTCAATAAGAACAAACAAGAAGGAAAACATAATATCTGCTCAATTCAATCTGACCATGGAGGTGAATTTGAAAACTCTATGTTTTCTGATTTTTGTGAAAATGAAGGACTGACACACAAATTTTCTTCTCCCAGAACACCTGAGCAGAATGGAATTGTGGAGAGAAGAAACCGAACCATTGTGGAGATGCCCCGAACTATGCTGATTGAAAGCCAATTACCAAGAAAGTTCTGGGCAGAGGCGGCCAACGCTGCATGCTACACTATCAACAGGGCCATGGTAAGACCAGTGCATAAGAAAACCCCTTATGAGCTTCTGAAAGGTAAGAGACCAAACTTAGCCCACTTCAGAATCTTTGGTTCCAAATGTTTTATCCATAATAACGACAAGAAGGACCTAGATAAATTTGATGCTAAACGTTGTCGTGGAATATTTTTAGGATAGTGGTGAGGACACGCGCCGCATCACTCGACAGAGCACACGGAGCACGTCGGCATCTCTTTGGCTAGGCGACTACGGCATCGACTAGAGGATCTTTTTCTCATTTGAGGCCATGTTGGGCCTTGGTTTAGTCCCTGCGTGGACACTTTTATTAGTTGTGTGGACCTTTGTAGGCCAATTGGGGCCAATTAGGCTTTACTTGAGTCTTTTATGCTTATTAGGTAGTAGTTGGGGTTATTGGGCCACTTCCTTGGTTCAAGCCTTGGCCCATTGGGCATGGCTGCCCAACCTGGGCTTGGCCCACCTGGAGATGTGCGCCCCCATCCTTAGGGTTAGGGTTTGGGCGCCCCCTCCCCTCTTTCCCTCCTCTTGGAAGGTGGCAGCCGCCCCTCTCCTAGATTTTAGGAAGAGGGGTGCGGCCCCCCCTTTCCTTCCCCATTCGGTCACCCCCCTCCCTCCTTTGGCCGCCCCCCATCCCCCAATCCACTCCTAGATTCTAGGAGTGGTGCGCAACCCTTTCCCCCCCTAGCCCATTGCGCATTCCCCCTTTCCCCTGTGGCTAGGGTTTCAAACCTAGCATTTCCCCTCCCCATATAAAAGATCTCTTGTATTTCCTTTAGATTATTATTGAAGAGAATTGAGAAGCTTTTGCTGAAGGTGGCTGCGCCCCATCCTTTATTCCTCCTTGCTCCTGCGACGGGAGCAAGCTCGGGGTGTGACTCCCCAACCCTCGGTGCGACGCCGAGGGCCCCTTTCTTCCCTATCCCTTCTCAAGTTCTAGTTCGGTGCGCCCAGATTTCTCCTCCAAGAGCAGCGACGACCACCCCCTGTTCGTGAGGATCTTGGGCGACCAGCCCATTTTTGTGTGGTTCTGCTACGAGTCGTCGACGCGTGCGAGGTGGTCTCGCCTCATTCAGAGATCGGCACCGCCCGTGGCAATTTTTCTCGTGAGCGCGCGCAGGACCCCCTCTCCCTGCGGGCCTGGTTCTGTTCGCCCCATTACAAAAATCCCACAGGACGGACGTCTGAGAGTTTGGGCGCGGGATCTTCAGCGATCGTACCTCTCCCCGTCCTCTGTCTAACGCCACCGACCTCGCATCGTTCCGACGTCCGAGCTGCTCGTGGCATCCGTTCCCGTGAAGTCACGCAGGTCTGCCCTGCCCAACCGGCGCCAGAACCACCAGCGGATTTCAGAGCCTGTTGCTCTCAACCACGATCAGATCTGATCGAGCCCTTCGGGCGGGACCTGCTGCTCTGCGTCCCCGACGTCCTCCCACAAGCGGGGCCTCGTTCTCCTACCGGAGCAGCGAGTTACCATTTTCCCCGCTCGACAGCGCAGTTCTGGGTGCAGATTCCTTGTCCCCACTTGCAGGTGCGGCCACGGCTTCCACGGACAGAATCTGAGCACGCCTTTTGGCCGAGGCTTCCTCCTGCGACCTAACTACGCGCCCTCGCTGACGGCGCCCCAATCGGACTCCGGATCCATTCGTGGGAACGTTTACCACCGAGTCGCGCGTTGCTGCGATTCTGCCGATCGTCATCCGGACCCTCCTCGTGGCCAACCCTTCACCGAGTGCTGCCCGTCAGCCCGTGTATCGGCCGCCCCGAATGGAATTGTTGTAGCCTGTTATCTCCCTGCGAGGAGTGGGCGCCATTGCTGGCTTGTACCTATTCTTTCATTGTGTGTATCGGGGTTGTCGGTCTCGGCCGGGGTTCCTTCCCCACGCCTAGGCGTGGAGGTACGTGCGACGCTCCCCCCCCTTGGCATTTTGCTTTACTAGTATGTGATCTTATATGCCGCGTGAGAGCGTAGGGATCCTAGCTAGCATTAAACACTGCGAGATCGTGAGCGAGAGTATTCCCATTCCGTGGCCCCAGTCGAGCACCGAGCTCGGACTGGACTCCTGTAGTTGCGCGTCGGCTCCTTTGCCGCTTTGATCCACTCGCTTCCCTCATAGGGACGGCCGTGGACTTGGGTTTCTTGTTGAGAGACGCCTCTCCCCGGAGGAATAGTACGGAAGTCGTTCACTCGGCTTGCCTTGTCACGTGTGAGTGCTGGCCGCACTTGGTCTTCATAGTAGGTCCAGTCCCTTTTTAGTCCCGTTCTGCGTCAAATTTGGTATCAGAGCATGGTCGTCCAGTTTGTCCCTACAGATTGAGGTCCTAGGCCATGTCGAGTCATTAGATTTGCTAGAGTTCATTTGAGTCCATAGGTCTTCTACTTTCATTGGAGTCCATTGTTGCGTTAGGAGTTTTCTGTCTAGGTTCGTGTCTAGTACCCTTTTCATCCTTGTCCCTTAGAGTCTTGCATGCCCACCCGGCGTGGTACATCCTACCATCGCCCTATCCAGATGGCTGACCCTAGGACTCCCGTCCCAGATGACCTATCCCTGCGGGAGATGATCGAGACCCTGAGTCTCCACTTTAGGGACCACGCCGATCGGATGGAGGGCCGGATGAAGGCCATGGAGGATCGGCTGGGAGATGTGGAGGGTCGGGTTGAGGCCTCTAACCGGACCATCCAAGGTCTGGTTGATCGCCCCCAGGGTAGAGCCCCACCGGTAGATGTTCCCGAGCAGGCCCATGGCCAACGTGACCCTGCTCCTCGACCCGACCAGCCTAGGGGAGGCAATAGGAGACCCCACGTGCATGAGGTAGATGATTTTGGGTCCGATAATGAGAGTGAGGGCTATGGCCGTGATCGCCACGGCCATCGGTATTATAGGGATGAGGAAGATGAGCGTCTCCTTAGATCCGTGCGGGTGGACCCTCCTACCTTTGATGGGTCATTGGACCCCGATGTTTTTAGTGATTGGGCTGCTAGTATGGATCGTTATTTTGAGTGGGTCGACATGGCAGAACATCGGAAAGTCCGATATGCCAAGATGAAGTTGATTGGAAGGGCCCAAACCTACTGGGCCAATGTGGAGAGCCTAGTGAGACGTCAGGGCACACCCCCGATTGAGACGTGGGTAGATATGAAAGAGAAGCTCCGGCAGAAGTACGTCCCTCGTTCCTACCGCCACCAGTTAGTTGATCGGTGGCAGACCCTTAGTCAGGGGAACCGGCCTGTGGCAGAATACATCGCCGAATTTGATGATTGTCTCCTGCGATGTGGAGTCTCGGAGGAAGCCATCATGACTATAGCCCGCTTCCGTCGAGGTCTGCGACGGAACCTCCAGATTGAGTTACTCCGCCGCCACGTGGCTACCTTAGATGAGGCGTACCAGGTCGCTCGTGATATGGAGCTGTTTGAGTTTGAGTTTGTGCCCGATCAGCGCCCCGCTCCCACATACCCTCGTGGGACGGACTCTCGCACTAGCACAGGACAGTATGCGAGGGGACCCGTGGCCCGACCACAGGACCCCACTCGTCCGGATTTTGCTCCTAGGCCCCGGCCTCCACCTCCCCAGAGGGACTATCCACCTCGCCCCCAGGCCCCAGCTCCCGCACCCCCTCGGCCCCAGCAGCCCACTATTCCTACCCGACCTCAGCTTCCACCACCCCCGGCCCGTCGTGATGACAAGGGAAAGGGGCCGATGATTGGTGGAGCACCGCAGGGCTCTAGGCCTCGTGGAGATTGTTATCGATGCGGGGGGGTCGGTCATTATGCTGCTCTGTGCCCTTCTCGGCAGCAGACCGTGGCCTTTGGAGATACCTCAGCAGGTGAGGCCGCACCCGAGGTTGAGCCTGTCAGTTATGAGGCAGACCCAGAGCTCGCCGAGGAGTTCTTTGATGAGTTGTTAGAGGGAGAGTCGTCAGGTGTCCAGGGCACGCAGTGCCAGGATGGTGTTCAGCTAGGTGTTGTCAGGTGCGTCTTGACCCAGCCTTTGGTGAGTGATGACTGGCGTCGCACCACCATTTTTCACACCTTTTGCAGGCTGGGTGGGAAGGTCTGTAAGGTGATTATTGATAGTGGGAGTTGCATTAATGCCATTTCCACGGGTACAGTGAAACGCTTGGGGTTAACCCCCGTGGACCATCCCTCCCCTTATCGTGTGTCATGGGTAGACACCACCTCTATTCCAGTCAGGCAGCGATGTCTGGTGCCTTTGCAGTTCCACGCCTACCAGGAGGAGATTTGGTGTGACGTGTTGCCTATGGAGGTAGGCAGCATTATCTTAGGGAGACCCTGGCTTTTCGATAGAGATGCTACCCTCCATGGCCGGTCGAACACATGCACCTTCGATCACAAAGGCCAGAGGATCACCCTTCATCCATCCCAGCCGACACGCCCTCCCGTTCGGGGTCCCACTGGGCCTAGTACCCCCAGCACTGATATTTCTGGGCCCAGTACCCCATCTTTGGCTCCGACCACGACACCCCCTCCTGTTGCTCCCACCCCGATTGATCCTCCGACTAGGAGGCTGATGCTTATTAGTCCCCGGGAGATGGAGCGCGAATTCATGAGAGGGGACCCCATCTACGCTGTCGTTGTTCGGGAGAGGGTTAGTGAGGCGGAGGGTGAGCTCCCTTCTGATGTTGCTGTTATCCTTCAGGAGTTTTCTGATGTTTTCCCTGCTGAGTTGCCTGAGGGTCTTCCCCCCATGCGGGATATATAGCACGCTATTGATTTGATCCCGGGGTCATCCCTACCCAACTTACCCCATTTTAGGATGAGCCCCGCTGATCATGCTGAGCTCCTGCGTCAGATTGAGGAGTTACTGGCTAGGGGATACATTCGTGAGAGCATGAGCCCTTGTGCCGTCCCTGCATTACTTGCCCCAAAGAAAGACGGTACTTGGAGGATGTGTGTAGACAGCCGTGCAATCAATAAGATCACGGTGAAGTACAGATTTTCCATTCCCCGCTTGGATGATATGTTGGATATGATGGCGGGAGCCACTGTGTTTTCCAAGATATATTTAAAGAGTGGCTATCACCAGGTGAGAGTCAGGCCTGGTGATGAATGGAAGACGGCCTTTAAGACCAAGGATGGTCTTTATGAGTGGCTGGTCATGCCCTTTGGGCTGACCAATGCTCCCAGCACCTTTATGCGGCTGATGACCCAGGTTCTACGGCCATTGATTGGGGTCTTCGTGGTTGTTTATTTCGATGATATTCTCATTTATAGCCGCACCCGGGAGGACCACCTAGAACACCTTAGGCAGGTCTGTCTTATTCTGAGGAGAGAGAGCCTTTATGCTAACCCGAAGAAGTGTGCTTTCATGACTACACAGGTCACTTTCTTGGGGTTCATTGTATCTAGTGATGGAGTCTCCGCCGACCCGGAGAAGGTCAGGGCTATAGTGGAGTGGCCCGAACCTCGCACCCTGCACGATGTCCGTAGTTTTCACGGGCTGGCGACCTTCTATCGCCGATTCATTCGAGGTTTCAGTTCCATCACCGCCCCCATCACTGATTGCATTCGAAAAGGGGCGTTTGAGTGGACCAGGGCCGCTTCGGCTGCGTTTGCGCTCCTGAAGGAGCGCATGACCCAGGCACCTATCCTTCGTCTACCGGATTTCACGAAGGTGTTTGAGGTCTCTTGCGATGCCTCTGGGGTTGGTATTGGAGGAGTTCTGAGTCAGGAGGCTCACCCCGTTGCCTTTTTTAGCGAGAAGTTGTGCGATGCCCGACTGCGTTATTCTACATACGACAAGGAGTTCTACGCAGTCGTGCAGGCTCTGCGGCATTGGAGACACTATCTTCTACACCAGGAGTTCGTCCTATTTTCTGATCATGAGGCACTCTGATATCTCCATGCCCAGAAGAAACTCAACTCTCGTCATAGTCGTTGGGTTGAGTTCCTCCAGGAGTATACTTTTGTGCTGAGGCACAAGGCCGGTGTGGAGAACCGGGTAGCTGATGCTTTGAGCCGCCGTGCTCACCTTTTGACCACCATGAGTGTAGAGGTGGTGGGGATGGATAGGATGAGGGAGTTGTACGCTGATTGTCCGGACTTCGGTCCGATCTACACCACCCTCCAGGCAGGCCCGTCCCGAGAGTATTCGGATTACATGCTGCATGACGATTATCTTTTCCATGGGAGTCGCTTATGTGTTCCGCGGACCTCGGTTCGCGATTTTCTTGCTTGGGAGATGCATGCTGGCGGTCTAGCCGGCCACTTCGGCCGGAATAAGACCATCGAGGCAGTTGAGCATCGCTTCTATTGGCCTAGCCTGAAGCGTGATGTTGCCCGGATCGTGGCCCAGTGCCGCATTTGCGCTATGGCCAAGCAGAGGAAGCAGAATACTGGCCTATATACTCCCCTCCCCGTGCCGGACAGTCCATGGCAGGACATCAGCATGGACTTTGTGTTAGGTCTGCCCCGTACCTCGCGTCGTCATGATTCCATTTTCGTGGTGGTAGACAGGTTCTCTAAGATGGCTTTGTTTATTCCCTGTTCCAAGACATCTGACGCCTCTAGAGTTGCCCGTCTGTTCTTCACTCATTGTGTCTCCCGATTTGGGCTTCCACGTACCATAGTGTCTGATAGGGATGTGCGTTTCACGAGCTACTTTTGGAAAACCCTTTGGCATATGATGGGCACCCAGCTGAAATTCTCCACCGCCTACCACCCCCAGACCGATGGTCAAACAGAGGTAGTCAATAGGAGTTTGGGGGATCTTCTTAGGTGCCTAGTACGTGATCGTGTCGGGGACTGGGACTTGGTTCTGCCTTTAGCAGAGTTTGCTTATAATGACTCGGTCAATAGGTCTACAGGTCTGAGCCCTTTTGAGATTGTTACTGGTCGTAGACCTAGGAAACCGATAGATTTGGTCCCCTTACCCATCCAGGCCCGTGTCTCTGAGTCAGCTGAGTCCTTTGCAGAGCATATTAGGCAGTTGCATGAGCATATACGTCGTCACATAGAGGCCAGCAACGCACGTTATAAGGAATTAGCTGACGCGCATCGACGCACCCGTGAGTTCCAAGTGGGAGAGTACGTCATGATCAGGGTTAGACCTGAACGGTTCCCTTCGGGGGCCGTGAAGAAACTCCAGGACCGCGGTGCCGGACCCTTTCGAGTCTTGAAGCGAATTGGGTCGAATGCGTATGAGATTGAGCTGCCAGACGACTATGGGATCTGTTCGACGTTCAATGTTTCAGATCTGGTGGCATATCGGGATCCCGCGGTGATTCCCAGTGAGCTTTTTGGGCCTACCCCTCCTGTTGAGAGCATTACACCTTCTGAGCGTCCACCTCCTCCAGCCCCATTACAGACACGCGAGCATATAGATTGCATACTGGATGAGCAGGTGACCACGACCAGGAGCGGAGCCTACCAGCGCTTCCTAGTGCGCTGGAGAGGGCGCCCTGCGACAGACGACACCTGGATCACACGTGGAGAGCTGGAGAGGATCGACCCGGACCTGCTGGAGCGCTACTTGAGCGACCGTGACCCTTACTCGACGGGGTCGAGTTCTTCCCACCCGGGGAGAATTGGTGAGGACACGCGCCGCATCACTCGACAGAGCACACGGAGCACGTCGGCATCTCTTTGGCTAGGCGACTACGGCATCGACTAGAGGATCTTTTTCTCATTTGAGGCCATGTTGGGCCTTGGTTTAGTCCCTGCGTGGACACTTTTATTAGTTGTGTGGACCTTTGTAGGCCAATTGGGGCCAATTAGGCTTTACTTGAGTCTTTTATGCTTATTAGGTAGTAGTTGGGGTTATTGGGCCACTTCCTTGGTTCAAGCCTTGGCCCATTGGGCATGGCTGCCCAACCTGGGCTTGGCCCACCTGGAGATGTGCGCCCCCATCCTTAGGGTTAGGGTTTGGGCGCCCCCTCCCCTCTTTCCCTCCTCTTGGAAGGTGGCAGCCGCCCCTCTCCTAGATTTTAGGAAGAGGGGTGCGGCCCCCCCTTTCCTTCCCCATTCGGTCACCCCCCCCTCCCTCCTTTGGCCGCCCCCCATCCCCCAATCCACTCCTAGATTCTAGGAGTGGTGCGCAACCCTTTCCCCCCCTAGCCCATTGCGCATTCCCCCTTTCCCCTGTGGCTAGGGTTTCAAACCTAGCATTTCCCCTCCCCATATAAAAGATCTCTTGTATTTTCTTTAGATTATTATTGAAGAGAATTGAGAAGCTTTTGCTGAAGGTGGCTGCGCCCCATCCTTTGTTCCTCCTTGCTCCTGCGACGGGAGCAAGCTCGGGGTGTGACTCCCCAACCCTCGGTGCGACGCCGAGGGCCCCTTTCTTCCCTATCCCTTCTCAAGTTCTAGTTCGGTGCGCCCAGATTTCTCCTCCAAGAGCAGCGACGACCACCCCCTGTTCGTGAGGATCTTGGGCGACCAGCCCATTTTTGTGTGGTTCTGCTACGAGTCGTCGACGCGTCCGAGGTGGTCTCGCCTCATTCAGAGATCGGCACCGCCCGTGGCAATTTTTCTCGTGAGCGCGCGCAGGACCCCCTCTCCCTGCGGGCCTGGTTCTGTTCGCCCCATTACAAAAATCCCACAGGACGGACGTCTGCTAGTTTGGGCGCGGGATCTTCAGCGATCGTACCTCTCCCCGTCCTCTGTCTAACGCCGCCGACCTCGCATCGTTCCGACGTCCGAGCTGCTCGTGGCATCCGTTCCCGTGAAGTCACGCAGGTCTGCCCTGCCCAACCGGCGCCAGAACCACCAGCGGATTTCAGAGCCTGCTGCTCTCAGCCACGATCAGATCTGATCGAGCCCTTCGGGCGGGACCTGCTGCTCTGCGTCCCCGACGTCCTCCCACAAGCGGGGCCTCGTTCGCCTACCGGAGCAGCGAGTTACCATTTTCCCCGCTCGACAGCGCAGTTCTGGGTGCAGATTCCTTGTCCCCACTTGCAGGTGCGGCCACGGCTTCCACGGACAGAATCTGAGCACGCCTTTTGGCCGAGGCTTCCTCCTGCGACCTAACTACGCGCCCTCGCTGACGGCGCCCCAATCGGACTCCGGATCCATTCGTGGGAACGTTTACCACCGAGTCGCGCGTTGCTGCGATTCTGCCGATCGTCATCCGGACCCTCCTCGTGGCCAACCCTTCACCGAGTGCTGCCCGTCAGCCCGTGTATCGGCCGCCCCGAATGGAATTGTTGTAGCCTGTTATCTCCCTGCGAGGAGTGGGCGCCATTGCTGGCTTGTACCTATTCTTTCATTGTGTGTATCGGGGTTGTCGGTCTCGGCCGGGGTTCCTTCCCCACGCCTAGGCGTGGAGGTACGTGCGACGCTCCCCCCCCTTGGCATTTTGCTTTACTAGTATGTGATCTTATATGCCGCGTGAGAGCGTAGGGATCCTAGCTAGCATTAAACACTGCGAGATCGTGAGCGAGAGTATTCCCATTCCGTGGCCCCAGTCGAGCACCGAGCTCGGACTGGACTCCTGTAGTTGCGCGTCGGCTCCTTTGCCGCTTTGATCCACTCGCTTCCCTCATAGGGACGGCCGTGGACTTGGGTTTCTTGTTGAGAGACGCCTCTCCCCGGAGGAATAGTACGGAAGTCGTTCACTCGGCTTGCCTTGTCACGTGTGAGTGCTGGCCGCACTTGGTCTTCATAGTAGGTCCAGTCCCTTTTTAGTCCCGTTCCGCGTCAGATAGTCTAAAGTGTCTAGAGCATATAGGTTTTTTAACATCTCTGAACAAAAGATTGAAGAGTCTCCACATGTCATTTTTGATGAAACAAAATGTGCCACTAACCTTGAAGATGATGACAGGGACTCTAAGCATAATGGAGAATTCCTAGGGGATAAACAAGAAGAGGAGATTCAGCCAAGTGAAGCGCCAAATGCGCCAAACCAGGTAAGGCCAGCTGAAGCAGGTGAGCCTTCAATAAATGTTAGATTTCTGAAAGACCACCCTGTTCAAAACATTATAGGAAATTTGAATGAACCCACTAGGATAAGGTCCTATTTTAGAGATGTAAATACCCATGACTTAGTTGCATTGTTATCTCAAATTGAACCCAAATCTATAGAGGAAGCCTTAAACGATGAATCTTGGGTTAATGCAATGAATGAAAAATTAGGACAGTTTGAAAGAAACAATGTATGGGAACTAGTTCCTAGACCAAAAAATGCAACTGTCATTGGAACAAAATGGGTCTTCAAAAATAAATTGAATGAATATGGAATAGTTTCTAGGAATAAAGCTAGACTAGTGGCTAAAGGCTACTGCCAGGAGTTTGGAGTAGACTTTGAAGAATCATATGCTCCTGTTGCTAGGTTAGAAGCTATAAGAATCTTGCTAGCTTTTGCATGCTCTAAAAACATGAAACTTCATCAAATGGATGTCAAAAGCGCATTTTTGAATGGTCTTATTAAAGAAGAAGTTTTTGTAGATAAACCACTTGGATTTCAACTGTCTTCACATCCTAACAAAGTTTTCAGGTTGAACAAAGCCTTGTATGGACTGAAACAGGCCGCTCGGGCTTGGTATGAAAGGTTGACAAAATTTCTGCTCAGCAAGGGCTACAGAAGAGGTAAGGTGGATCAGACCTTGTTTACAAAGGCACTAAATAAGAACCTCATCATAGTTCAGGTATATGTAGACGACATAGTTTTTGGTTCAACATGTACTGAACTGTGTAGAGAATTTGCTGAAATGATGTCAAATGAATTTGAGATGAGCATGGTAGGTGAATTAAAACATTTCCTTGGATTGCAAGTGCAGCAATTGGAAGATGGGTGCTTCATCAGTCAGAGCAAGTATTCAATGGAAATTCTCAAGAGATTTGGGATGGACAACTTGAAGCGCATTTCAACTCCAATGGGTACCAACACTTCTCTAGATGCAGATGAATCAGGTTAGGAAATTGATGCAAAGCTATACCGAGGTATGATAGGATCTCTACTCTATTTGACTTCCTCGAGACCTGATATCCAATTCAGTGTAGGTATGTGTGCTAGATATCAATCTAGGCCTACTGAATTGCATTTAGCCGCTGTGAAAAGAATCTTTAGATACATTTCTGGAAGTCATAACTTAGGACTGTGGTACCTTGCATCAAATGCTTTAGATCTTATTTCATATACTGATGCTGATTACGCTGGCTGCAAACTAGATAGGAAGAGCACTAGTGGACACTGTCAGTTCTTAGGTGGGTGTCTAGTTTCTTGGGGTTCCAAGAATCATCACTCTGTGGCCCTCTCCACAGCAGAAGCTGAATACTTAGCTGTAGGGAGGTGTGGTACACAGGTGATCTGGATTAAAAATCAGCTTCGGGACTACCAAGTAGACTTAGGTTGCACACCCATTTTCTGTGATAATACTAGTGCCATTAATCTTGCAAAGAATCCTATCTTGCATTCTCGAACCAAACACATAGAAATCAGACATCATTTTATTAGAGATGAGGTTTCCAAAGGTTCTTTTCAATTGTTCCATGTTGGCACTGCACATCAAATAGCTGACATTTTCACTAAGCCACTGGATAATGACAAATTCACAACATTGAGGAGAGAATTATGCATTTTTAAATCTTCTTGAATTCTGAACTCCTTGAATAAAATGCCTCCATGTTTCTGTGTCAGCATTTGCACACATCTGCATTTAACTTTTATCATACTTTAATAACATTGCATTAGCATGCATAACCGGTTGGTATATCAAATGATAGTTGGGAAAATGTCAGATTTCTTCTGACTGGAAACCCATCTCATGCGTAGAGGCTAGTCCTCCGCCTAGTACCATCGGTCATTTTGCATTTAGATGAGTCTCTATTTTGCATATTAGCTCATTCAGCATGAGATATGTCTGCATGTTACTTCATGTTGTAAGGGGGAGTTATCTAACTGATACCCGTTTCTGAAGGAATTCATGCATCACATTGTTGACACCCGTTTTAGCCCACAAGTCACGTTATTTCTCTTATTCATCATTTTTGATGTCCCGAATTAGCCATTGTTTTGGAGCCTTCTTGGATGATTTCGAGCCAATTTTTATTGTTCCATTCCCTTTGAGCCCTAGAGATAATGATTTCTTAGAGTCCCTAGAGCTTATCTTATCAACTTACGGCTTCTAAGTTGACTTACGGCCCATTTAGGTCGGCTTCCATCAAGCAATCGGCTCTCTCTCACTGCACAGTCCTGAAAGTGGTTCTTTTTTACCCTTTTCCGTTCCTCTATTCAAAATGTTCCCTTCACTAAAGTTATTCTAGTTTTAAAGATCTACATTTTCTTCTTCTACGCCATTGGCCAGTTCTGCCCCGATTGTGAGCTATTTGTATTTTTCCAGCGGGCTACGCTGTTCATCTACGTCCCAGAATTTTCTCTCTATGTTCTAGCCCTATTTTCTCCTTCTTCTGATCATTTTCTCAACTTTCTCTCTTTATAAAAGTTGTTCCCCATTTAGTTATCTACAATTTCTTCTTCTACCACATTCGCTAGTTCTACCCCGTTTGAGAGATACGCTTCAATTTCTAAAGTCACGCATAGTCTACCCAGAATGTTCCTTCATCGCTGTGAAGGTCTATTAGTAGACCGTCAGACCATGTGAAGGTCTACCGTAAGACTGTCACAGCCCAAGTGACGGTCTATTAATAAATCGTTACACCCCAACTTGCCCGAAATCATCCCGTTCGACCCCCGGAGCCTGACGGAGCTACCCTAGGCCGTTACATGACTCTGACGGTCTTACGCTAGACTGTTACACACACCGAGAGTCCAATTCATGCTGGACTCTACTCCGTTTCTATGTGCCGTGGCCCTCTTGCAGAGCCCATAACTTCTTGAATTCTACTATGAATTGAGCGCCGTTTGTTCCTATGGTTTCTCCTTTATATTATCTTTAATTTGGTCTATAGATCTCAGATTTTCATTGGCTATCTTGCTCAGAAACGCAGATGAAAGTAGGGGGTTTATGCATCCTAGTTCAACACAAACTCTGCAGATTAAGCTCTGGGGCTCCCTTTTAGAAGCCATATCTTCCAGATCCTTCCACCAAATTGAGTCCCACTTGTTCCTACCTCTTATCCTTTGTATTATCTTGAGATTGATCCATAGAACACGAATTTTGGTGGACTCTATCCTCTAAAATCTTGGGAGACCTTTCTGGGTTTTCTACAACCTCTATAAAAACTGCCCAGTTCGCTGTTGCAAAGGAGGGCTTTTTCCGGACGTGGGGCGAAGCCATGCTGCAACTCCAACTCACAACTTCGACCCCAGCTTGAAGAGGGAAGTATTAGCTTTCAATTCCAACCTTCTGGGCTTAATTTGGTTGTCTATACTCTTAGTTCTAGTCTCCTCAAAATCACAAATTATCATAGTTTTCTGCATTTTCTACTACACATGTATTTTTGGACGTTTTGCATCAACGTTTTCTCTCTATTCTCTCCATCAAATTTCGTGATTTCAAATCCTATGCATGCACAACACACACACCTATTATTTCCACCCTTCCACAGGGGTTAAAAACCCTCCCACGGTACGTTCTCCCCCTTTTATTCATGCTATTTTATCACTTTGGGATTGATGCTACACTTCATGTTTCTAATAGGTTTTTGCCTTTGTGTTTTGATCTTTGTTTTGCAGGAGAGCATGATATGGACGTGAGGCCCTCTTCTTCTAGTTGGCTGGAAGACGAGGAGGTTTGATCCCACAAAGTTCCCTACACCCCGTTTCGAGCGTGCTCAAGTCTTTAAGTTCCAAGGTACACGGTGCCGTTCCTCTCCTTTCTTCATCCTTTGGCGTTGTTGGAACCTTGGTGGCGATCACGGTTAGTATTTCTCATCCTTTCATCCCCCTTGTCTTTGATTCACATGTTTATGCATGTATTAATTTAAAGGGGGCGGGATAGGAATCTAATTAAAATAAATATACAGTTTTTTGGCGATCACGGTGGGACACCAATGCCCATCACGTTTGTTTTAATGCTCTTTTGTAAGTTGGGTGTGTGCATGTGCATATTTAGGTGATATTTTATCAATTCTTCCACTGTTTGGGACGTTTTAAGGGCTCTGGTAGTGTGACGGTCCTATAGTAGACCGCCAGAGGAATGTAACGGTCATTTGGTAGACCATTACAGATTCTAGCAGTCCTGCGTGCATACTCATAGGGCCATATTCGTCGATGTATAACTTTTGATCCCGGAGTACGATTGAGCTGATTTTTATTCCGTTGGATAGCCCTTTGTATTGTCTTTCCATCCATATCACATTTGCATCATTTTCTTAACATTTGCATAATCTAACATTGTCCAACTTTTTGAGTTTTGTGCATAAGTTCTGTCGGCAGGCTCAGGGACAGGTTAACAGGTACATCTTTACTCAGTGATTTGACTGCCTTCCCGACATCTGATTACACTGATTTTTGTTCCATTGGATAGTCCTTTGCATTATCTTTCCATCCATAGCTTATTTGCATCATTTGGGTCACGTTTGCGTAGTTAAAAATTGTCATCATTTTAGCATTTTGTCCATAAAATCTGTATGTGGTCTGCGCACAGGTTCACGGGGGTAACTTTGCTCAGTGATTTGATTGACCTCCCGAGGTCAGATTGATCTATTCTTGGGCTCGTTGTGCAGACCTTTGTATTATCTTTCCATCAATATACTATTTATCTTATTTGGATCATATTTGCATAGTTTAATTTTGTCTTGATTTTCTAGTTTTAGGCTAGAAATTGCATGCACTCCGGTGCACATAGGGTCATACATTGCATATCATAGTTACATTTCCTACCTTGGTAAGTGATCCTCTCACCTCCATATTCCTTGGGGTCGACTAGGTGATCTTATCCGAGACCTCCATAAGTCCCCGCGAGCCGTGGATTCCCACACGGACGCCGGGCTGGTTGTACCTTTTTCACCCCTTAGGCTTACATTTGCATACGTGTGAGGGAGTTAACCTTAGTCAACCCAAAATTTGGACCTTATTCCCATAGGATTTTTATCTTGAGGGAATTGTGTTTAATTCAAATCATTAAAAGGTTTATTAAAACTTCTAAAATATTTCCCATCATATCAACTTGTGTGACTTGGGTGAAAACTCTCACATTGTATTTGTTTGTGTTGTTTTGGGCATGTCCAGACCCATTAGTGGTGTTTTGTGTTACATTTTAATCATCATCCACATATTTTATCGTTGTTAGGTCCACTTAAGTTAGTCCATTTTGTGTGTCCATTGTCTAGTCTATTCTCTCTTGGTCCTTGCATTAGTGGGTCAGTTCTCTTCTTGTTCTCAAGCCCAATAAGCCCATTACCTCCCTCCTTGTATTAAGTCTCAATTTGCGCTCATGGAGCATCATTCCAACCCCTTGTATCATCCTTTCCCCCAATTTTATTCCTATTCCCGCGTGGAATCCTCTTCCCATGCGGGCCCATCTTCTCGTGGTCCCTCTGACCCATCTGAGGAACATGCTAATATCATGGCCCATCTATCATGTCTAGTTCGCCAAATGGACCCGGCCTAGGCCCAACGTCTTATTGCATCTCATCTTCACAGGCCTCCTTCTCTTAATGGGCCTTCTTCTCTCATTAATGAGCCTCATCATGTTAATGGGCCCCATTCTCCTAATGGGCCTTATTTTTCTAATGGGCCTCCTCCTCCTTCATATGTTGCTGGCCCATTTGCTAATGGGCCTTATTCTCTTAATGGACCTCATTCTTTTAACGGGCCTCCTCAGTCTTCTCCTCCTTATGCTGCTGGCCCAATGGATCCTTACGCTCATGTTTCTTCTAGGCCTATACATCCTTCCACTCCTGGAATGGGCCCTTCTTCTTCTCAGCCTAGATCCTCTCATCCGGCCCAATATCATCCTGGTCCAAATTCACTTGCTCAAGTTGGCCCATATTCTTCTCGATCTCTCCCTACCCAGGAGATGATTGCTCAAGTCCAATGCCAGCTTGATGAACTTCAACGTCGGATTGATCCTAAGTCCTCCTTAAGTATTCCATTCGCATTTCAAGGTCTTTGGCTTCCGCCATCTTCACAAATTCCCGCATATCGCCGTTATGGTGGAGTTGGTGACCCGTATGTGCACTTAAAAGAGTTTCTTTATGAGTCGGCCCAGGTTCAGCATGACCAATGCTTGATGGCTTACTTGTTCGGTCTGTCATTGGAAGGCCCGGCTCGGGATTGGTTCTTTTCGTTGCCGCAAGAGAAGATTGTAAATTTTCAAGCCGTTCAAGAGAAATTTCTTCAGCAGTTTGAAGACCAGGTTAGGCCTAGGTATTCTATGGTGGATCTGGCCCATGAGAAGATGAAGCCCGAAGAGGATTTCTGCACCTTTACCGACCACTGGCGTCGCCTTGCCGCGCCAGTCCCGGGACACATTCCGGAGGGAGAGCAAATCAAGATGCTAATTTGTAATGCGACGCCCGAATATCGGTTCATCTTAGCCCTCAACGACATTACCTCCTGGCAACAATTATACACCCGAGCCCGCTTCATTCGCCAACAAATCCAAGATTCCCTTGACCCCGAGTCTTCACCATCCACCTCCACATATCAACCTTCACCCTCCACGTGCCAACCCTACGCTCCCATGAGTCAGCCTTCCATGAGTCAGCCTTCCGCCACATATCCCTCCACGAGCCAACCTCTCGCCTCTACATACCCATACGCCTCCGCATATCAACCTTCCATGAGTCAGCCTCCCGCGTCCACATACCCATCTACGTCTCCACTTCCGGTCAAGGGAACACCACACCCCTAGCAGGTGGATGCCGTCTACATACCGCCTCATCTCGTTCCACATATGCCATCACCAAAGCCCTCCACCACTAGCCACGCACTCTTGCCTACGCAACCTCAACTTCCATCTCCACAACCTTCCTCTCGGTATCCCCCTAACCCGAAGCAGGCTCATCACCCTCCGTTGCCAGAGTCTTTTACAAATATTTTTAGGGCTTTGATGGCCACTCACGCGTTGCCGCTCCCTCTAGTTGTGCCTTGCCAACTCGCGGCCGGGAATATGCTTCAGTTCTGTGATTTCCATCGCCAGTAGGGGCATTTGGTCGAAGATTACCCTGAATTTTGGGAGTTTATTTATGGCTTGGAAGCCAAGAAGAAGATTGATTGGGCCATTATTCATGAAGTTATTCTACATCTCCGCAGCAAGCAACAACAACAAGAAGCACCGCAGCCGTCTCCATCCCTACAAGGCCAGGGGCACCTCTATGGTTCTTTATCTAGCGATGCACCCACTCCATTGCCTGCTCCGTTATCTACCACATCTTTGCCACCTCCTACATCGTATCCGTCACCTCCACCAACCCAGGCTCTTGCTCAGGTTAGTGCCTCCACTGCCTCCGCTTCCTCCATTGCCATCACCGCTTCCACTCCCAACACCACTCGGCGTGTTGTATCGATACGTCGATGGTGGACACCACGACCTTCCCCTTTGCCTACATCACCTTCTCCACCTCCATCTCCATCACCATATCTATTGCCTATTCCATCACTTCCACCATCTCCGCCGCCTTTGCCATCCCCTTCATCATCGTCACCTGAGTCTGAGTGAGCTCCACCCCCGTCTTCACCTTCAACCCCTAAACACACCATCCCCATTAAACCTTCCATGCCTTCTAAGCCTTTTACATCCATTTCTTCATCTACTTCCACCCCACGGAGCGTGTGTGTGCTCTCTTTGGTGCCCCTCGGGTCTGGTCCCCAGGGAGACACTGATCCGAGTCAGGGTAGTTCGGTGTCGGTTGTTCCATTCATGATTCAAGATTTCATCTACCGCATGCCGATCCGGGTCCTGGTCTCGGGCTACTTTGGGACTGATGAGCCTATGCTTCCGAAGATGGTTGTCAAGAAGAGTTCCCTCGCACTAGTGCCAGTTTCTTCACAAGCAAGGTCGGTGACAATCTCCTTGCTCGCCGGTGGGTTTATCGTTGATGCTGTTATTTCTTCTCGCTCGATTGCTGTTCAGTTCGTTGGTCAAGAAGGGTTCTCTATCCGCATTGTGCTAATGCGTACGACTATCAGAAGATTGATGGGTTCTATATTCAAGGGGCAGTTTGCCGTATCTTCTATACTTTCTAAGGACATTCTGCACATCTTATGCAATCTCTCTCGATTTATCAGTACGCCGGCCATGTCAACGCCGTGTATTACTCTCCCTCAGCTTCACCCGTCTCTTCTATCAAGGGAGTTGTGCTTCAAGGTTGAGTTCCGAGTGGAGTTGTCGAATCTCATGCTTCTAGTGCTGAGAGACAAAACCCCGTGGGTTTGTGATATTCATCACTCTGAAGGGTTACTTGTCCAAGAATGCCCACTTACTTTTGTTAGCACGGGGTGTCTAGGGGTAATTGCCCCAGCAAAGTTGTATGTTCATAGTCGGGCCAGGCCATCTGCCAGATGGGCTTGCTATTTGAGAAGATATTGCAAGGCAAGGTGCCTAAGGATTCGAGCCCGCGCCAGACGGGTCCATTTCAAGCCAATTTTAGCTAAGAAGAGGCGGCGGTGCAGGTTCAAGAGCCATCAATTGTGCATTTATGGGTCCACCTCTTCCTCCCCTTCTTTTCATTCATCCTTCCTTCTACTCAGTTCCCACCCTTGGGTGGTGTATCTTCCCACTTCAGATCCTGCTACCATCATCTTCTCCTCTCTTCCCAGGTGCGCAAACCCCCATTCCTCTTCTTCCCATCCAAAGTCTATGGATTTTCCCTCCTCTCACAATTCTAGGCCTCAGCCTATGCCCTCTTATCATCCCAATTTAGGGATTTCTTCTTCTGATACTTCTCCTCCGGTATCTCCGAGTTCTCCTTCTTATTCCTCGACCTTGTCGGGTGTCTCCCATTCTCCTTCTCTGGCCCTATCGGATGATTCTCGTCCCTCTTCTCCGACCACGTCGGATGATTCTTCTTATCATTTTTATACTCATTCTTCCTCACCCTTTCGGGGGCGTTGCCCTTTTTCTTGCTATTTTCGAGGCTTTAGCCCGCCTTGATCTCGGCTAACCTGGTTTCTTCTGTATTTGGTTCTTTGTTATCAGGGCCTCGACACCTTAACGAGGGAGTTCTAGCCCTTGCCTCTCTTCCTTTTTATCCTTCTTCGTCCAGTGTCGTGTCTGTCGGTTCTCTGTGTAGGGGAATCTTTGATCATTTGCTATCCTCTCCCTTTCATCCTGTCAAACAAGGAATACAAAGCTCGTGCTGCTCAAGAGCTCGATGGTCAAGATCGCGTCAGGATGCGGTTACCACACTATGGATTTGCAAGGTATCGTTATTTTGTGCAAGAAAATGTTATCATCGCTATTATCTCTCTTACTCCTGCACACGCTTATAATAATGCTATTCCCCAACATGGTTAAGTGGCTTTTAGAAATTTGCTTAGTTAAGCTTAGTCAAATGAGTTCGCTTCTGCAGCACACCTTAGGCTGGTAATAACTCCATGCTGGGAGTGCAGTTCTTTCCCCGATCGTTGAGGGTGACCTTTTGAATATGAGTTTTTCACACACTTCACGGCAAGCCATAGCCGATTCCTCTTAGGCACACCGTTCCTGCTTTGGCCATACCATCGGTATACACTGAGGCCTTTTCTCTTCTCTACTCGGCCAAGTGTAGGGGCAAGAGATTGATGGATGAGAAGACCAACCTACGCGCTCCCTAATACGAGAGAGGTCTCAAATAGAGGCAGTCTTGACCCTCAAAAGTGAACTTTCATACTTTATCTAGCCAATAAGGGCTCTCAAAATCAATGATGAATCAAAAAGAAGATTATGAAATCGAAGGCATGGCAAGAGTGGCGAAGCCCCGCGGGACGTCATGTGCCTGGTCACATGCATGCTTGATAAATATGGGTCTAAGAATCAAAGACACAAAGCCCCGGCGCAACAGACCTACTCTTTGAGGGGTAGTGCCCTAGAAGGAATTCAAGTCCTGAGTCTCCCATCCTGCATAAAGCTTGTCTCTAATGTTTCTTCTACTTCTCCCTCTTAGGCTGGGTTGTATCCCGGGTATGACCTTAGTAGGGGCACCGTTCTTTAGAGGCGGTTGGTTATGGTAAGCTACCCTCACGTACACGCCCTGCTTAAGGGAAGCCTTTAATGAGAGGGGTAGGAGCGACGATCCCTGACTAGTAGTTCAAGCCAATCTTTGGGTGCTACAGATTGCTTTGTCAAAATCTAAAAAAAAAGAAATATTATTTAAAATCAAAAAATGAGATATTGTCAAAATCTAAAAAATGAGATATTGTCAAAATCCAAAAAAATGAAATATTGTTCAAAACAAAAAAAACACAAAAAAATCAAATATTGTTGAGAATCCAAAAAAATCAGGAAAATTAAAAAATCTAAAAATATTTGTCTTTTACATTTTATTTTGAGAACAGATACGTAATCTGTTTGCTAGGTGTGCAAGTTACAGTTAGTCAAGCCTTCCTTGCTCCATATTTTGTTCTATCTGCCCCCTATTCAGATCATTGAACTGTTCTCTCCTCTTCAATCTATATCTCTCGATATGTTCTGAAGCTCATGTCCTTCTCAGTTCTTGCCTCGCATGATCATATCTCCATGAGTGGGCTTTACCTCACGATTATGAACCTGGTGGTTCTGCTTCATTCTGATCTTGAGTTTTGATTGAAGGGCGTATTTATTATGTCTGTTGTCCCGCCGTGTCCTTCTCATGTGTTATGCCCCTCTGTGTCATCCCACGCATGTTGTTTTGTCCCTCACCACGTGGTGTTAGTTGTCTTGCATATGTTGTCAGTTGTCCATCTATGTCCCGTGTGTTGTCCCAACCGTGTGGTCATCCCTCATATTCTTGTCCCAACCATGTGTTATCCCACCGCATTGTTATCTTGTCCCACCATATTCATCGTCCATACATGCGGCTTGTTCATGCCATTGCATATGTGTGCTTGTTTGTCTTTGTTAAGTTATGTTGGATTATTTTCCATTTCATTCGATCGTTATGTTATGTCGTGTTGTCTGTCGTTCAGTTAATGGTTATATTGTCTTCATTATGTTTATACTTACTTATTTGTCATGCCTATCTTGTTGAAAATCCATAAAAATTAGAAAAAATCAAAAAATCCAAAAGATGCCGTTTCGCTTGGCAGGTAAGTCAGGTATGGCTCTCTATCCCTTCTTATCGTTGCATTACTATATGGTATCTACATTATTATAGCCTCTCAAGGACCGGCTGGTTGGCCGTATGTTCTAGGATCTGATATTCCCCTTTAACAAAAACGATGATGATCTAGGAGCATACGGTTAATCGTTGGATAGGCCGCTCGGTTGAGTTGGGTGGGGGACGATGGACTCTGTCTAGCACATCGTGGTTATAAGAAGACTCTTGACCCCATCTTGGCTTGGTCTAGCAATATTATCCTTGAGTACTTTAAACTTTATGCTTTCTTTGCATTCATTTTGATGATTTCTTTATTTTAGCCCAGCATGCATCATGTCATTTTGAGCATTCACATCTCGAAATTCTCTCAATGATTTCTCCTCAGCAATGGTTGATTGCACTTCATCTCTCTTGGATAAGAGATTCCTCATTCCATTCTGAATTTGAACGATTTCTCTGATCTGCCCGCTCGGTCTGGTTGGCCAGCGTAATTCCTGTCTAGATTTTATCTCAGTCTTATTCTCCTTTCCAGCTCTTATGCTGTGTTTCCTACCGACCTACTCATTGTTCGTGGATTGTGTCCCCGGTGAGGTTGGTCGTGTTTCCTTTTCCTTTCTTAGTTTAGTTGTCACGTCTCGAATCGATAGCAGCGGAACGTGTTTGTTTGCTCAGAACGTGACAGTTAAACAGTCGTGTCAATCAGAACATAGTCAAGAAAAGATGTAATTTGAACAAAAATAGAATTTTATTTCAAACAAAAGTTTATTACAAATTGGACCCAATAAAAGAAAAGACTCAGTAAAGGAAAATTTATAATAAGACACTCAACTAGACTTAATCATAAGACGCAAGATAATCAGACTAGACGGTTCATCTAGATGTCAAAGTTCTCTTCACTCTTGCCCTTTCCCCTCATATTCGGTCTCGTCGTCACTAAGGTCATTACCTGAAAAAAAAACGTTGGAAATAAACTGGTGAGCGAACGCTCAGTAGGAATTATATCTCAAGTGTCAAGCTAGCTTTAAGTCAATTACAATTTAACATGCTCATGCAGGTCATGCAAGATATAGAAATCAAGAACTATAATGACACGAGATAAATTTAAGAACTATAAAAAAATGAGTAATTAAGATGCTAGATACACTCATGAAGAGTTAGGACAATAACAATCAAGAGAGTATAGCAAGATCTTAACAAGTACTTTCTCAAGCTAAGTCAAGAGCATTCATGAGGAAATATAACATTCATCTCTCTACGACGAACACTATCACAAGACCTTCAATGTATCCATTATTATGAAGGATCTTCGTGACAAGATAACGTGTACTATCATTGGGGGTAATTCAAGAACTTTTATGATGATCGATATAGAAGTAGAACAATTACTTCTACAAGCATTCTATAGCATTTGCCAAGACACTAAGGGAATATCACGACGATATGATAACCCCTCCAATAAGGCAATTCAAGATCTTTTCATGACGAACAATTAGTTGTAGAAAGGTGTACTATGATGGCAATTACTCCCGATCATCACTATCACGAGAGCGTTTGCACACCTAGCACTATATAAGATTGTGTACTATGATGGCAATTACTCCCGATCATCACTATCATGAGAGCGTTTGCACATCTAGCACTACATAGGATTGGCCAATGCACTAAGGGAAAAATCACGACGATATGACCACCCCTCATGGAAATAAGTTATAGACGACTATAAGTGGTGAATGCCAGCACCCGATCATCGTATACCGGTAACGTTTGGACTTTGTCTCGCCCAATAGGGTCAGATCAGGACCCGTAGCATTTAAATATGTCATTTTTGTGGGACCCATAGCCCCTGACATTTTGTCAAGACTAATTCCATATTAATGGCCAAGAATTTTAAGGATCAAGCATGTAAGACATTAAGATAGATTTCATGGAACATAGAGTTCAAGGATAGAACTTGTAATAATCATAATAATCAGAAAATCTAAGTAATGAGGTACAACCAGTTCAATCGGACTTGAGGGAATCCAAGGCTACGAGGAGACTTACGGAGGTCTCTATGATCAGATCACCAGTCCGAAGGAAGGAATATCCCGCGCAGGGTTCATCTATCACCGAGAAATGTGGGCTATACTCACGGACTGGAATATAGTGTCAGAAGTTAACCCACTGTGATGGGTTTACAGTAAAATTAGGAAAAACGGTAAGCAAGGAATTGGCGCCTGCTATATAGCCATGATATCTCAAAACCCATTCAACTTTTAGTGTAAATAAAACTTGGAATTCTATTCAGTTACATAGTCAGGGAAAATGGCGCCCTGGGTTAAGCCACGATTCAAGAAATAGCGTCTAGTCTCAAGTCTTGATTTAACTAAATAAGGTATTTATGCTAAGTCGTGTTATCATATTCCATGTGTTATATATTCATTTACGTAACAAGTCCTGGGCATTTCTAATATGGGTTAAATAGCGCCCATGGCAAAGCCATGGTTCAAGAATTAGCGCCCATGTCAGGGGCGCCCTATTCAAAAGGGTGGCATGACATCAGGTGTTGTTCAATCCAGTAAAATAAGGCATGAATAATGTCACTTTTTGATTAAAAATAATTTTTCAGAAACAAGTATATGGATAGATAGAGAAAAATATCAAGAATCCAATAGTAAGACCATGCATTAGTTTAGAGGTAATGGTTCATCGTTATTAAATTCTAAACATGATGATTTATCTAATTAAATGGAATTAACGACTGCTTAACAGTCGTATGATGATGAATAGCGCCCCATAGAAGGGCGCACTATTCAAAAACTCAGAAAAACCCATGTCAAACCAACGAAATCCATCCCTAAAACACTATATGCATGCTCGTGGTAGGAATTTAATTGTCTTAATTAGGCTTAATACTTGAGAACACCTACCTTGTGGATTGATTTGGTTGACAGAACGTGAAGAGTTTTGAAGAGAAACTAAGAACTGCAATAACACTGTCTGTAACTGTAGCTTCACGAAACCGAGGAAAAGATACAACAACTGCAGCCCTTCAACAATTAGAGGATGATAGTAGCAGATCGAAGAGGAAGAAGCAGTAGTCCGTCAACTGAGACGAACGAGAAGTCGGGAAGGAGAAATTTGATGCTATAGTAGCAGACTTCTCAGGCTTCTTATACGTCGGGGAAGAAGCAATCAGAACAACCCGCCAGTTAATGGGGTATGGCAACAGAGAAACAATAGTTGGGTTTGGTCGATGGGGCATGGTATTTATAGTGTAGAGAGACTACTAGAGAGTTAGAGTTCCAATAGGTTTAAAATTCATACGTAAGAGTCCTATTAGTATTGAAACTTCCCCATATATTAATCCTACTAAATTAATACTTTCCCAGAAGGCATCTAATTCCCAGTTCGAGTGAAATACGGCCACGGGGTTTCCTTATTTTAGCTTTAAGGAATTGGCGTCCATATCAAAGTCTCCTTTTAAGAATTAATGTCTATTTAACAGTCGCTTTTTAAGAATTAACGCCCTTCGTGCGGGCGTTATTCACTGTATTATTAGGTTAACATTTAGCATTATCTTCAATGATTTTTATCTTTAAAATTTGATGGGATATTGTTATGAAATTTTATGGTCAAGATCCTTCCATTTTTCTCTAATTTTTCATATAATTTATTTTACAAAATTCTTTTAAAATAAAAAATGACACTATTCATCACACTATTTACTCTTAATAAAATAACGTCCATAGCTTGATCGTGTGATGCACGTGATGCGCCCATGGGATGGGCGCTATTTAGCATTTCCTTAAACCCTTTTAAAGATCGATATTGCTTATATGTCCATTCCTTTATCTTTCAATTTTCTTTAATACATTTAATTCTTGTTAATATATACTTCTTCCTTCTAATAAAATTACAATGTAATGAACGTGGAATATTAAAAATTTTAAATTATGAATAAAATAGAAGTTGATATTTTATTTAAGATTTATTGATTATCAATTCAGATAAAATTATATTGTGCATTAAATGACAACTTAAAAATGTCCTTCTATTTTTAATCCATTATAATACAAGGGTAGGGTCTATAAGATCCTTTTGTAAGGCCCATTAAGGAATCACATGGTTGCACAAAAGGTTCGGGTCTTAACTAATTAATAAAAGTAGAATATGAATTAAGTACCTTCTGAAAAGTAACTCTCTATTCTGTATTAACATCTGTTTTAATCACGGTCTTGGGTATCAGAAACAGGTTCGATCCTAGCAACATTTTTACTTCCATCCCCTAAAGGGATACCACTTAGCCTTTTATTTATTTGAAGACAATATTTCAACATTTTATTTATTTAACTTTATAAAGTTATTTATAGGGATATGTAATTATCATTTTTTTCTTCCTTTCAAAAAAACCAAAATATATTTCTTCATATTTCAAAATTACCAGGTGTTACATTAGTTCTCCAGACATGTCTCATCCACGTCAATCATTTCTTATGGTTAGTTCGGTGATTTCGGGAGAATTCATGTCGCTTGTTGGTTGTGACGGGTGTCTTTTTACCTTGATGCCCGCTTATCAGTTCTCTCCGCTTTATCTCCGCGTCATCTCCATTTCACATCGCTGTCGCTTACGCTCCATCTTCTTTCCATTCTGCCTCCGCGTCGCTTTCGCTCATTCCCTTGCAAAGCGGACATCAAGGAGGGGCATCTGTTGACACCCGTTTTAACCCACAAGTCGCGTTATTTCTCTTATTCATCATTTTTGATGTCCCGAATTAGCCATTATTTTGGAACCTTCTTGGATGGATTTCGAGCAAATTTTTATTGTTCGATTCCCTTTGAGCCCTAGAGATCATGATTTCTTAGAGTCCCTGGAGCTTATCTTATCAACTTCCGGCTTCTAAGTCGACTTACGGCCCATTTAGGTCGGCTTCCATCAAGCAATCGGCTCTCTCTCACTGCGCAGTCTTGAAAGTGGTTCTTTTTCACCCTCTTCCATTCCTCAATTCAAAATGTTCCCTTCACTAAAGTTGTTCGATGTTTAAAGATCTACAATTTCTTCTTCTATGCCATTGGCCAGTTCTGCCCCGATTGTGAGCTATTTGCATTTTTCCAGTGGGCTATGCTGTTCACCTATGTCCCAGAATTTTCTCTCTCTGTTCTAGCCCTACTTTCTCCTTCTTAAGATCATTTTCTCAACTTTCTCTCTTCATGAAAGTTGTTCCTCTCTCAGTTATCTACAATTTCATTTTCTACCACTTTCGCTAGCTCTGCCCCGTTTGAGAGATACGCTTCAATTTATAAAGTCGCTCGCAGTCTATCCAGAATGTTCCTTCATCGGTGTGAAGGTCTATTAGTACACCCTCAGAGACCATGTGAAGGTCTATCGTAAGACCGTCACAGCCCAAGTGACGGTCTATTAATAGACTGTTACACCCCAACTTGCCCGAAATCATCCCGTTCGACCCCCGGAGCCTGACGGAGCTACCCTAGGCCGTTACATGACTCTGACGGTCTTACGATAGACCGTTATACACATCGAGAGTCCAATTCGTGCTAGACTCTGCTCTGTTTCTGTGTGTCGTGGCCCTCTTGAAGAGCCCATAACTTCTTGAATTCTACTCCGAATTGAGCGCCGTTTGTTCCTATGGTTTCTCCTTTATATTATCTTTAATTTGGTCTATAGATCTTAGATTTTCATTGGCTATCTTGCTCAGAAACGCAGATGAAAGTTGGGGGTTTATGCATCCTAGTTCAACACAAACTCTGCAGATTAAGCTCTATGGCTCCCTTCTAGAAGCCATATCTTCCAGATCCTTCCAACAAATTGAGTCCCACTTGTTCCTACCTCTTATCCTTTGTATTATCTTGAGATTGATCCATAGAACACGAATTTTGGTGGACTCTATCCTCTAAAATCTTGGGAGAACTTTCTGGGTTTTCTACAACCTCTATAAAAATTGCCCAGTTCGCAGTTGCAAAGGAGGGCTTTTTCCGGACGTGGGGCGAAGCCATGCTGCAACTCCAACTCATAACTTTGACCCCAACTTGAAGAGAGAAGTATTAGCTTTCAATTCCATCCTTCTGGGCTTAATTTGGTTGTCTATACTCTTAGTTCTAGTCTCCTCAAAATCACAAATCATCATAGTTTTCTGCATTTTCTGCTACACATGCATTTTTGCACGTTTTGCATCAACATTTTCTCTCTATTCTCTCCATCAAATTTCGTGATTTCAAATCCTATGCATGCACAGGACACACACCTATTATTTCCACCCTTCCACCGGGGTTAAAAACCCTCCCCTGGTGCGTTCTCCCCCTTTTATTCATGCTATTTTATCACTTTGGGATTGATGCTACACTTCATGTTTCTAAAGGGTTTTTGCCTTTGTGTTTTGATCTTTATTTTGCTGGAGAGAATGATATGGACGTGATGCCCTCTTCTTCTAGCCGGTTGGAAGACGAGGAGGTTTGATCCCATAAAGTTCCCCGCACCCCGTTTCGAGCGCGATCAAGTCTTTAAGTTCCAAGGTACACGGCGTCGTTCCTCTCCTTTCTTTATCCTTTGGCGTTGTTGGAACCTTGGTGGCGATCACGGTTAGTATTTCTCATCCTTTCACCCCCCTTATCTTTGATTCACATGTTTATGCATGTATTAATTTAAAGGGGGCGGGATAGGAATCTAATTAAAATAAATCTACACACATGTCCTTGGATAGAGAGCATGACGGGTAGAGCATCTCTAGCTGGTCAGTTTGTGAAGGTTGACTGAGTCAAAAGATCTTAAGAGATTTTTGTGGTTGCTGCTTCTATTGAAGGAACTTATACAGTCCATTCACAGAAAGTAAAATATCATTCATATCTTAAACCTTTAAGTCTGAGCAACAGATGTACTCCTAGAATCTTCTATCTAATAAATTAATTGAGACTTAGATAAAGGGTCAGAAGTATATCTTCTTACATATTTCATGATCATGGAACAAGCTAAACTCGTTTGTCATGAAACCTGCTAAAACTTGAAACATAGACTTTAGGGAATTAATTCCATCAGAATCAAGTGCTTCTTGTATTGTCTTCAAACATTCCATGTCAAAAATTTGAAGGGATAAAAAAGTATCCAGAGCAATGGTCTGATTACTGAGAAACTAGGTAATTCATCAAAGAAATGAATATCTTCCTATGTCATGAAGTATCAGATTAACTCTGTTTAAATATTACAAAAATATTTTCTATCTGATCATGACAGAGCAATGGTAGCAAGGTGGTAAGTAACTGGGAAGTCTGGCCTCTGATCAAGGTGTCTCCTCACGTAAAACAACATCTCATTCACTAACTCTGTTCTCTAAAAGGAGAAGTAATGCGGTTTTCACATTGAGTAGCTGGGGATTCTGACCTCTAATCAAGGTATCTCCTCATGTCAAAAGATGTGAACTACCAAATTACTTATTGATTTCTATGCTACTCATTAAAGAAAAAGCAGTCAAATCCCTTGTCTTTACTCAATTCTGTGGACTGTTTGTCCTCATTACTTGAAGAACCATTTCTGTGGATCAGTCTCTTGCAGTCTACTTAATATAGTTTTGGACAGATCCCTCGTGACATACCTGTTCCTCCTTGTTCTCCATCATATCTTCTGTACGAGGATAAACTTCAATCTTACTCTAGCTCTCTCTTGTGTGCTATATTTGAAGAATCTACGCGTACCTTTGTTTTCCTACTTAATCTTTTAAGATATGATTATGGGTCATTCTACACTGTGACGATACTGTATTTTTCCCTCATTCCTCCAGCAGCTTCATATATCTTTCATTATCTTTTGATGATGTCAAAGGGGGAGAGAATGAAAGGGAGATATTGTCTTGTCTGTCAGTGAAAGGGAGAGTTGTCCTCACTCTCTTGTGTTCATGTTGTCAGGGGGAGTCATTGTGAAGGAGGGTCAGCATTTGCATATCATGGATATTGTGCATATTTCAGACATCAAATAACAAATTAGTTTTTCAAAACTGATATTGTTGCCATCATCAAAAAGGGGGAGAATGTTACATTTTGTGTTTTGATGATGTCAGATCAATATAGTTTATTCCTTTTAAGTCAATGCATTTCTATGCATGTTAACAGCCCATGGGGGCACATTTGCCAAGCTTGGCGCCCACCGTCCTATAAGCCAGTGCCAACAATGCACATGACTTTTTTGCTGAATAACCTGAGATAATAGCACTTTGTCCAACTCTCTGTGTGCAAGCCATTTCAATGTGCATGACATTTCATCGAACAGCATAAGGTCTTGGCTAACTAAGGTCCGTGCATAGTTCACTTCATATATAGGGTCGGTGCAGGTTTGCTGCAAGCATACTCAAGTCGGTGCATACACTGTAGCAGTCCATGCACATATGGCATTTTACACATTGAAGTCCGTGCACATTCCTGTAGCATGCATCTCATGTTGCGTCGCATGCACACCCAGGGTCAGTGCACGTCTGTGTTTCATATCTGCGTCTCATTCTGCGTCTCTAGCACATGCCTTGTGTCTCATACATATTTCTATTTACATCTCATGCATTTGTGTCTTAGCATAACCTCGGTGCATAGTTTGCGTCTCATGCACATACTAGGGTCGTCTTATCTTGCGTCTCACATAGCCTAGTCGGTGCATGTCTAAGTCGTTGCATCTGCATCTCATGCATTGTTTGTCTTGCATATTCAACCTTGGTGCAGGTTTTGGCTCGCACAAGTCAGTGCATATTAACATTGGTGCATACTTTGCCTCATGCAGGTCGATGAACATTTCTGTTGATAAAGCATACAAGGTCGCTGCAATGATAAAGACGGTGCAAGCTTTCAATACTAAAAACACAAATGAGGTCGGTGCAAGTTTTCAGTCGGTGCATACTTCAACGCACAAGCGTAGTCGGTGCAAGGTGTTAGTCGGTGCAATCTCTTCGCCAAGCAACGTCGGTGCTATGTTCTCCTTGACAATGTCTGTAGCAAGGTCGGTGCAAGGTTTTCCCAAACAAGGACTAAGGCAGCACGTGAGCACGAATTGAAGCAGGCACGTGTTTCCAGAAGGTTGGAGGCTGGCACGTGATCCCAAGTAGCTAATGAGTGGGCACGTGATCCAAGGACTATTAACAGAGGAACATTCTCATTCCTGCTGCGTGGACCAATGGGGTTTCAGTAGGGTTCTTCTGCCACATCCATACGGAGCCCCTGCTCCTATATAAGGATACCCAACCCTTCGAAGAATGGTGCTGGAGCTACTAAGGGCTGAAAGCTAAAAGCTGCCGTCTGTCTCCATCTGAAAAGAGAGTTTCCAGGAGCAAGAAAGAGAGTGAGAAACCCAGTTCGAGTGAAGATAAAAAGAGAGAGAAGTTCCTGAGAGTAGCCAGCCGTTTGAATCTGTTTATGCTTCTTTGAAGCTACATTCTCCAGTGTTTTCTCGTTTATTATTTTTCATCTTTGATCCGAGTATTATCGCTGTGTTTCTAGGTTCCCTCTGGTGTAGAGGAAGGGAGATAGTGTCTCCGGTTTGCAAGTGATAGGGGTGTCACTTGTGGGTTCCCTCTGGTCTGGAAGAAGGGAGACTGAGTCTCCGGCTGCTAGTAACGGGGTGTTGCTAGTGTTTTTCCCTCCGGGTTGGAGGAAGAGAGGAGCCTGTTCCTCTGGTCAAACTGTGAGGCAGCCGTTGTCGCAGACTGAGTCTGCTTTTCTAGCCTGTGCTAGTGGTATCCTCGTCCGGTGTGGACGAGGGGTGGACGTAGATTGCAGTGGGCAATCGAACCACCTAAAAACTTGCTTGTCTCCTCGTGTCATTGTTGCTTTGGAGATTTCTGATTGTTGGTTGGTGGAGGTTGCCATCTACGTTGGCTTCTTTGACCCCTCATCTGCTCGATCAATTAGCTGTGTATTACCGATTACTATCTGGGCATTCATTTCGTGATGAGCATATGTTCCTATCGAGTGTGAAGTGCTTTGCATCTTATCTCTCGAGTCATATAGCGTGATTTCTGATCTGAGATTAAAATTGGGGTGATCTATTCATCTCCCCCTTCTAGATCACTTCATACTAATTCTATCAAACTCATCAAGAGTATGAAATCCATCACCCAAAATGTGATTGTTGTTAAGATTTAACAATGCATGTCTTTCTCATTCAGAGTAATACAATGATCCAAAACTTAAGACATCAATTGGCATCCACATTGAGCCCATTTAGTCCAAGAGACTAACATCCATTCCTTGTTTAGAGTGAGATTGTCGTGAATATGTGACTCACTCATTCACACCATGACGGGAATCAAATTTGCCAAATTTTCTGTTCAGAATATAACATGATTTCACAGTGAAACTGTTACTCAATGAAGCTCATCAAAATATAATCATATGTAATTCATGATCCATTTACAGATATAAAATTTTGTCATTATCAAAAGCACACATATAAAGTTTTGTCATTATAAAAAGCACTCGGGGCACAACACCGGGCCTTATCGCACGCACCATCTGCAGTCGGAACGGAGAGGAGAGGATTGGGGAGATCGAAAGAGGAGGGAGGAGAGAATGGGGAAGAGGGAGGCAAATGCGGCGTTTAACCGGAGAAAGGTTTTGGGTTTCCCCAAAACCTTACAAAAATCAAAATTATAAACATGCCCTTTCCTCTAATATTTTAAGCTAAACACTTGTGTAAAATTCCCGAAAAGTCACAATTTCAACGGAGTACGAAATTAAAAGTTTAAAATTTAATTTATTCACAAAAATAAATCTGAAACTCATGGAAAATAGGATCTGAAACCCAGAGGCATTACACCTCCAGTTTCGAGTCTGAAAACGCAGTGCAGGCAAGGCGAAGATTGCCAGAAAGATGGGCTTGAGCAAACCCCAACATTCTTTCATTACCTGTGCAGTAAGTTTGACGTTGCCGGCTCATGGGATTTCGTTCTGGTCACCGATGTGGCTAGTTTAAGGTGCTTGATGTGGATCCACTGTAGAGGGCATAAGCATGCTTTAATAGCCCGCTATCTTGGCTGCGAACAGAGCTTGTCTGAGCCTATAATAGACGTCAGTTTGGTCTCTCCCCCTTACCTTTTTTTCTAGGAACAAATAGGCCACTGTTACCCTATTTTGGCGCTGCAGTCGGGTAGATTTTGACGCAGCCAGTTCCTATTCTCCTTAGGCAAAGAGCAAGCTCTGAAGTGCCAGCCTCATGGCCACATTCAGAGTCCATGATAGCCTGATACTTGGCCAAATTGGGGGCTCCCATCTCCCTGAACTCCCTTGAGCAAATCCCTCTGGCGAAGGCCCCGTTATGGCACCCTATTTTTCCCCCTTTAGCAAGTGATCTGGCAACATGTTTTTCCTCAATCCAGCATGCCGTAACATCTTTTTCCCCTTTTACAAATGATCTGGTAACTTCGTTAAAAGTCATTTTGTATTGTTTTAGTCATTGTTTCACCGGTCCTGTTCACCCTGGGCCTTGAGCTAGTGATCCCCGTCGCCCTATCATGGGGTGAAGCTCCCCTCATTGCCGAACGACCGTTTATCCATGAAAAAATGAGCGTTAATGAATAGTGACTTTTAACTATTCATTTTGAGCCCAATAATCTGATCACACCCCCTTGCCTCTTAGCTCCACTTATGGCATCCGGGCAATTTCGATCACTTAGTAGGCTAGCCCTCAGAGATACGGTGCTATGGATGACTCCAGATGTTGCCGCTCTGCGCGCGTTCGATCAATTAAGGGACTATCTCAGACTCTCCGTGGATGAGCACCCATTTTTTTAACCCAAAATGCCTCGGGTCTAGGGGAGATGCTATTGGAATTTTATCAAAACCATGGACCGATAAATAGAAGAAATAAACAATAATAATAACAATAAGTTAAAGAAAGAAAGAAGAAGAAGAAATGACAAAAAAGGAGGTCATAAAAAGGAAATGAACAACAAAGAAATACAACAAAGCAAAACAAAAAATGTAATAAAATCAAAATGATAAAACTATATAAATAAAAATAAAAAATATATATAACTAATTGAAACAATAAAAAATAGTAAAATCAAAACAACAAAAAAATAAATTATATAATCAGATCGATGCATACCCTTTTATAACAAGAAAAGAAAGAAAGAAGGATAAGAGAAAAAAATAATAAAATAATAATAACAATAATAAATTTTAAAAAATAATAATCACAAATAAAAAGGAAGAACAACAAAAAGGAGGGTCATAAGAACAAATGCATATGTTTCAAAATCAAACCAAAAAAGGGGATATAACAAATCAAAACAACAACAAAAATTAACAAATCCAAACAACAAAAAATATAATAAAATCAAAACAATAAAAAAATATATAGCAAATCAAAACAACAAAGGAATATGTATGATTAGATCGAAACAAAAATCAAAATGATAACAAATAATATAAAATAAATAATAATAATAATAATAATAAGGGTTTTTTACATAAACACCCCTCTAAATATCAGTTATGCCAAATATACCTCTCATTTGAGTATATTATCAAAAATATCCTCTATTTAATCTTAAATGTTGCAACTATGCCCCTGTAGTTTACTAACGTCGACGGGAGGTGAATATTCAATGGAATATCCTATCTATCGTCATTAATTACAGTGAAATGAGGAATATATTTGGCATAACCGATATTTAGAGGGGTATTTATGTAAAAAATTCAAATAATTTTACTGCTTAACTCATGTTTAACTCAAGTTAAATCAACGAAGGTTACAGTAGGGGCATAGTTGTAACATTTAAGATTAAATAGAGGATATTTTTGATAATATGCTCAAATGAGGGGTATATTTGGCATAACCGATATTTAGAGGGATATTTATGTAAAAAACCCTAATGATAAATCTCTGATCCGACGCCCTTAAACGGTGAGTGTGGGGAATAGAAAAGATGCCTATGACGAGTCAGGTTTGGAGCCTCGGGTCTACCCCGCTATAACTAGGGCCTGACCTCGCTTCGGGGCTGATAACCATTTGGATTTAATCCATATTTACCGAATTTTGTCCCTTTTCCTACCATTAAACATTGGATCATGTCAAATCATAGGCAAACATATGTCCAGGAGATTACCCATGGCATTACTATACTCTCAACACAAATTAGTCTTCAAATGAATGGTCATATGAGTTTTCCCTCTTCGACCATCTAGGTTTACGGTGCTCCTCGGTCCTCTGCCCGATTGCTATGAAGTCACGTCGGTTCATCTCCAAACCTTTATGTGTGAGTGACGACAACAATAGCGGGTCGCATAATTTGCACAGATACGATTTGAAAGCCCTGATAATCTGGACCCCTTAATAAGCTAGCCCTCGAGGGTACCGCGCCTGATATGGGCTCGGGTGTCGCTGCTACGGGCCCACCTGAATGATCAAGGGATCATCTCAGACTTCTGTGGATGAACACCCACTACATCTCCCCGACATACTCCGGGATAGGGGAAGGTGCTGCCAAAATTTCATCTCGTGTATGTGCTATCGCTCTTGTAGGAAAGATAGTAATAAGTAAATAATGAAATATAAATAAGTGAGGTAGTTCGAATGTCTCTTTTGTTGGCACAGAGTGCCCTGTCGCATTTGATTTTTACTTATTTTATTTCTCTTAATAGTGTAGACTTCAGGTCGTAAGTCCCTTCTTCCTGATGATTAATCAAAGGTCTTCTCCCTTCGGGGAGATGTAATTAATGTCGCAACGTATATGGTGCAATGGGTCTCAGGTTCTGACTCGGTATCCCCTATCGTCTGGTCTGTCAGACGGTGCACATGCAGCTTCAGGCCCCATAGACTTGAAGTCTGAACAATTTGTCACCTTGTGGTTGGCATGCCTGTGCATATAAATAAAATAATAATAATAATAAATAAATAAATTATAAATAATAAAAAATGTCCCACATGTGTTAGATATTCTAGACATTTGTCTCTCATTTCTACCCTCTGAGCTAATAGATTAATGAAAAAGAGATGTCCGACATTCTTAGCTTTTATTACCTTGGTTGAGCAGAAAGCATCTAAGTTGGAAGATATTCTTATTGTTAAAGATTAATCTGATGTATTTCTAGATGAGTTGCCTGGTATTCCTCCGGAGAGAGAGAGATTGTGTTTTTTATTGATTTGATTCCAAGAGCTACACCTATTTCTAAAGCTCCTTATCGGATGTCCCCTATTGAATTGAAGGAGTTAAAGGAGCAATTATTGGAGTTATTAGAAAAAGGATTTATCTGGCCTAGTACTTCATCTTGGGGAGCACTTGTTCCATTTGTTATGAAGAAGGACAGATCTATGAGGCTGTGTATTGATTACTAGCAACTGAACCAACTAACAATTAAGAATAAATACCCAATGCCAAGGATTGATGAATTATTTGATTAGATTTAAGGAGCTCAATATTTTCTAACATTGATCTCAAGTCAAGTTACCATCAATTGAGGATCAAGGAAGAGGATATTTACAAGATGGCATTTAGGAGAAGGTATGGGCATTATGAGTTTATTGTTATGCCTTTTAGACTAACAAATGCCCCTGTAACATTTATGTAGTTAATGAACAGCGTATTCAGGCCATACCTTGATCAATTCATGGTGTTCTTTATCGATGATATTATGATCTATTCTAAATCTAAAGAGGATCATGAGGAACATTTGAGGAAGGCCTTGCAATTATTAAGAGACCACAAGTTATATGCCAAGTTTAGTAAGTGTGATTTATGGCTACAAGAAGTTTCTTTTCTGGGCCACATAATTGTAAGGAAAGTATTTCAGTTGATCCTTCTAAGGTTAAGGCTGTAAGGAATTGAGAGAGACTTGCTGGCATGGCTGAGATTTAAAGTTTCTTGGGATTGATAGGATATTATAGAAGGTTTGTTAAGGATTTCTCTAAAATTACTATACCTTTGACTAGATTAACAAGGAAGGAGAATTATTATGTATGGACTGAGGATTGTGAGAAGAATTTTTAGACTCTGAAAGATTGTCTAATGCATCCTCTATGCTTACCTTGCCTTCTGAAGGAGGAGGATTTGAAATGTATACTGATCCATCCGGAGTTGGCCTAGGTTGTGTATTGATGTAGCATGGCAAAGTGATTGCTTATTCATGGAGGTAGTTGGAGAAGCATGAGGTGAATTATCCTGTACATGATTTGGAACTGGTTGCTAAAGTTTTTACTTGGAAGATCTAGAGACATTATCTCTATGGTGATCATTCATTGTGTATTTGAATCACAAGAGCTTAAAGTAATTATTCTCTCAAAAGGAACTCAATATGAGGCAAAGAAGGTGGCTTGAATATTTAAAAGATTTCGACTTCTCTATACAATACCATTTGGGAAAAGGTAATGCAATAGCTGATGCTCTTAGCAAGAAAGCGATAGCATTATTATCAAGTCTGATGCTTCATGAATGATGATTGTTGGAGCAATTGGCAAGTTTAGATTTCAATATGCAGGAGAATGAAGAGTGAGTCTTGATTGTTAATGTTAGACTTCAATCTAAGCTGCTCTCAGAGATCAAGGAACTCCAACACGATGGTCCTTTGATTGTTGAGATTAAAGAGAAATTGAATCAACGGCCAGATTTCTTATTGTCCGATGATAGTGGGCTGCTATTCTGAGGAAGAACTTGTGTGTCCGATTCTGTTGAAATCAAGAACAAGATCTTGGAGGAGGTGCATCGATCCAAATATACCATTCACCCTGGTGCTACGAAGATATATCAAGACCTAAGGAGGACCTTCTAGTGGCCGAATATGAAGAGGGAAGTGGCCAAGTTTGTTAGCCGGTGCTTGGTATGTCAACAAGTTAAAGCTGAACATTTCAGGCTTGTTAGGAAGCTGAAATCTCTAGAGATATCAAAATGAAAATGGGAAAGTATTGGCATAGATTTTAGTGTGGGTTTGCAAAGGACTCAAAGTGATTTTAATGCCATTTGGGTAATTGTGGACAAATTGACAAAGTCTGCTCATCTCCTGCCTGTCAAGACTAAGTGGACGATAGATATTCTGGCTACACTTTATATAAAGGAAATAGTAAGGTTGCATGTCATTCCGACTACTATAGTTTCTGATAGAGATCGAAGGTTTACTTCTCATTTTTGAAAAGGTTTGCAATCCTCCTTGGGGACTCGGTTAAATTTTAGTTTAACTTTTTACCCTCAGACTAATGGGCAAACTGAAAGAACTAACCAGGTCATTGAGGATATGATGAGAGCTTGTATGACAGATTTTAGAGGTAGTTGGCATAAGCATTTATCTCTGATCGAGTTCACTTACAACAATACCTATCAATCAAATATTCAGATGGCCCCTTTCGAGATGTTGTATGGTAGAAGCTGCAGATCACCTTTATGCTAGAATAAGATTGGAGAGAAGTAATTATTAGGCCCTGATCTTGTTCATGAGAATATTTAGATTATCAAGGATCATCTGAAGGTTGCTAAATCCCAACAGAAGAGCTATGTTGACAATAGAAGAAGAGATTTAGAATTTCAAGTTGGGGAGCATGTCTTTTTGAAAGTTTCACCCACTTGAGGGATACAAAGGTTTTGTGTCAAAGGAAAATTAAGTCCAAGATTCATTGGTCCCTTTGAGATTTTAGAAAGAGTTGGAGACGTGGCTTAGAAATTCATGTTACCTCCACAATTGGCTAGTGTTCATGATGTCTTCTATGTATCGATGCTAAGAAAGTATGTGTATGATCATTCGCATGTGATCTAGTATGATGATTTGGTGCTGTAAAAGGATTTATCTTATGAAGAAAGACCCATCAAGCACTACAAGAAAATGCGGTATTAGCGACAGAATTTTCTGACGGATTATTTTCGTCGGAATATCCGTCCGAAATTACGACAAATCATATTACGTCAAAAATTTCATTGATACTTTCAACAGATAAATATCCATCGGAATATATGTTGGAGTTTCCGACGGATATTCGGACGAACAATAATCTGTCGGAACATTCTCCAAAATTGGCGCCACAAATTAGAAAGTCAAACGACTTTTCCGATGGAACTTATTTTCGTCGGAACTCCGTTCGAAGTTCTTTCCCTTCCCCGTGACGGAACCCTCTTCCTCCCACAGTCACACTCACACTCTCTGCTCACTCTCTCTTTCCACAGTCATCCTGCTGACAAGAGCCCGCCATCGTCATGCTCGCCGTCCCCTCGACAGCCACCCACCGCCATTCGTGGTAGCTCAGTCGTGCCTGCCATCCTCGTCGTCCCCGCCGGAGTCGTCGTCGCCGGAGCTCAGTCGATCACCGACGGTATATCCCCCCTCATCCTCTGTCTTTTATTTTAACCTTTGTTTGTTGTCGCTGGGGGGTGGGAGGGGGTTTGGGAAGGGGAGGGGGGTTCCTGCGACGGCCGGCGGCAAGGGGACGGGGGTTTGGGAAGGGGAGGGGAGGCCAAATGTTGATATGCTTCACCAATATTCTCGGGCGACGCCCACCGCCTCTTTCTCTTTCCTATCCTTATGCGTGTAACCCCGCACGTGTTGCACTCCTACGGTTTTGATGATATCATACACTATAAGTCAATCATGATGGTTCATCTTAACACATTTCTTTTACACACTCTTACATACTGCAATCTCTAGTTCTACTCAGAAAGTTTGTGCATACATAGTTATTTTTTTTTACATTGAGTCCATGCTGTTGTTGCATATTAACTGAATAGGGTCTATGCATGCAACAAGTCAGTGCAACCTTAGTTGCTGCACGTGACTAAGTCATCGCAATATCTGTATACGCATATTGAGTCCGTGTAGTTTATCTCATGGCCATTCATTAAGTCGGTGCATATGTTCACTAGACCGCAATGCAAGTCTGTGCGTATGCCGCATCTCCAGTGAACTAGGTCTGTGCATCGATGTCTGGCAGTAAAGCTAAGTCTGTGCATACTTCTTTGCTATGTCCGTGCATAAGAGGTTATAGGTCAAATCTCGGTGCAGGTTTTGGGACGTACTAGTCTGTGCATGTTTAGAGTGTTGTGCATGTAGGGTCAGTGCAATCTTAGCCTGTGCACATTCTAAGTCCGTGCATGTTTTGCATTGCTTGACCCAAGTCTGTGCATATCACTGTAAAGGTTGGTGCATATCTATCTCAGCCGTGTTAAAGTCAGTGCATGTTCTGTTCTAGCCGCACCATGATCGGTGCACATGTGTTAGAAGATAAGTAAAAGTCAGTGCACATCCTTCTTTGTGATAAACAGGGTCAGTGCATGTCAATTAGAGTCTGTGCTAGACTTGTTATACGATACGTAAAGTCTGTGCTTGACCTTGGTTAATGTTGCCTCCACTAAAATCCTCTCCTGCTTGGCAGGTTTGTCACCTGATCGAGCATGTGTTCGGCGAACCCAAAACCAGTGAAGTTACTCCACATGGAAATCAATGTACCAGGTTTAAGGGCTCGTGATCCGAGGCAAGGAACAGATAGGATGATCCTGACACGTGGAACAAAAAAGGGATCAGATCTGTGAGAAGAAATGGGCGAGAATCGTGTTAGCCACACGCTATCATCTGACTATAAAACGTGGTTGAAGTCTGCAAGAGAAAGCTGCTGAAGATTGAAAAGAAAAAAACTAGAGCATCTGAAGCCACTGCGAGTGCTGAAACCTCCCTATTCGGGAGAAGAGCCTGTCTAGAAATGGGAGAGTCTGAGTGATCATTTCTTTGTTTTGAGCTTGAAAGACTGCTTCTCTGGAAGCTACATTTTCGCTATGTTTTGAGTGATTATTTCCTTTTCTTTTTTTCATTTTCGAGTTGTTTCATCCATTTCTTCTATATTGCCTTGTTACCCTCTAAGTGTTCTTAGAGGAAGGGAGATTGGTTCTCCGGTTGCGAGTGTAGGGAATTCACTCATGTGTACCCTCTGGTTTAGAGGAAGGGAGGTTGGTCCTCCGGTTCTGATCTTGCTGGGGCAAGCTCAGGTTCAGATCCTGTAGGTCGTAGGATCAGTGTTGAGGGATTTGTTCCCTTGTGGCAAGCTGTAAGGCAGTAGATGTCAGTAGACTGAGTCTGCGGTGCTTTTATTGCTTAGTGCAAGGAAGCCTTACTCCAGTGGAGTAAGGGGTGGACGTAGATTGCAGACCGCAATCGAACCACCTTAAAAATCTTCTGTCCCTTGGTATGGTTTGATCTTGTCTGCTACTGTTTTCAGCTCGCCAGGTGTTTGATCTCTGCACTACTTATGTCTTTGTTCCATTAAGCTTTTGTCTCTCTTGTTGTTTCGTGGCTAATCTTGAGAAGGATCCTTACTGCGTTTTTGAATTATTTTGTCGATCTTCGAATTAGATTGAATTTGGGGGTAATCTATTCAGCCCCCCCTTCTAGCTCACCCATCGTGTGAACTAACATTTGGTATCAGAGCAGGTTACCCATCATGTGGTCCAATGGCCAGGGTAATTTTGGATCTAGTGGTCCTAGAAGCTTCATGGCTGAGGGACAGTCTATAAGCCGCCCTCCCTTCTTCCATGGTAATAACTATTTCTACTTGAAAAATAGGATGGAGGTGTTTATGAGAGCACAGAGCCACAAGCTCTGGAGAGTGATCACCGTAGGACCTTATGATCTTCCACCGAATGAAGATGCGTGGACGTAGGATCACGTCAAACTTTCAACCATCAACTGGTCGGCCCTGAACATCATTCAGTGTGCGGTTCACCCTGATGAGTACGCCCGGATCTCAGCCTGTAAAACTGCCAAGAAGATGTGGGATGAATTGGAGCTAATCTACTAAGGTACATCCCAAGTGAAGGCCACTAAGGTAAATATGCTGACCTCTGAATATGAATTGTTCAAAATGAAATTTGAGGAGACGATCACTGAAATGTATGCCAGGTTGTCATTAATTACTAACAGTCTGAATGGGCTTGGGAAACAAGTTTCAGAAGGGGACATTGTCAGGAAAATTCTTAGGTCGCTATCCCCCGCTTGGCACACTAAGGCCATAGTGATAGAAGAGTCTAGGGATCTGTCGAAAATGACAGTCACTGAACTGATAGGATCCCTAATGACCTACAAAATGAACTTCAAAAGGAATGGTGAAGGAAGTGAGAAGAAGGGCAAGAACATTGCCCTCAAGGTGTCCAACAGTAAGGGTAGCAGCAGCAGCGGTAGTAGCAGTGGGGAGTCTAACGGTTTGTCAGACCTTGATCAAGAGGAGCAAGCTATGCTCACTCAATAGTTTCGGAAGTTTCTGAGAACGAAGGGAAAAACTTTTAGAAGGAAAGGGTCGTATCCCTCTGGTAAGAAGTTTGATTTTAACAATGATAAAAATAGGAGCACTAAGAAGATTACATGTTATCACTGCAGGAAGACAGGACATATAAAAGGTGAATGTCCTGATCTCCAGAAGAAGGCCTCCAAGGTGCAGAAGAAGAAACCTCAAGCTATGGTCTACACGTGGAGTGATGAGGAGGAAGACCTAGAGGCTAGCTCTTTAGAGGAAGATGAAGAAGGAATATGCCTCATGGCCAAAAGCGATGAAGAGGTAACCAATATTTTTGAGAACTTTACAATTGATGATTGGGAAGATTCATATGCTGAACTGCTAGATAAATTTAATGCTTTGAGCAAAGAGCATAGGATGGTAAAGAGAAAATTGAATATTGCTACTGAAGAGCAGGCCCAAACTAACAAAGAGAATCTGAAGTTTAAGGAAGAATTAGAAGAGATGAACTCTCTTAGAAAAGAAAATTAAGACCTTAAGTCTGAAAGTCAGGAAATACAAAAATAACTTGATGAACTTAAGTCAAAACTTCAAGAGAGTCGGAGTGAAAACAACTTAATGATTGAGAAAAATGAAGCTGTTAAAAAGGTGAATTCTGAACTCCTGAAAAACTGTGAAACATTACAAAAGGAGCTAGAAGATAAACAGAGAACTCTTGAAAAATTTGTCCAAGGAAAGACGAACTTAGACACCATGTTAGGTACAAGGGTTAATTTTAACAGAGAGGGTTTGGGTTTCAATCCAACACACAAAAGACCCTTTGAATTCAAAACTACCACATTCTGTCCAGAAAAGGGAAAAGAGAAAATGGACACACCATCAAGTTCTAGTCATGATCAGAATGTCCAGCAAACTAAAAATAATTCAACAAACCATGCCCAACAACACTCTAAAACTGTTAAGAAATCAACCCGACAAGCTTTCATGACCATCAACCAGAACAAGATTGTTAACAGAACCAAGCAAATGACCCACAACCAAAATTCAAACTTCAATAAGAACATATGTCAGTACAGAAGATACTGGAAAAATCATGCTCATCCTCAGAGATTTTTTAATGAGTATACTTTTCCTAGACAGTCTAGGTACAGTAGATACCCGAGGAATGAACAGTCCACCAACAGGAACAGGTTTAATATCAATAAATCAAGTGGACAGAACTTGAGTCATAACTTCAACAAAACTGTAAATAGAGTGCAAACAAAAAATACCTTGAGATAGGTCTGGATTCCAAAGTGTTTGCTTAGAGAGTTGAATAATGTTTTTGGACCCAATCTATCTTGGGTTCCAAACCACTTTGCTTAATTTACTCTATGCAGGTTAGCCTAGCAGTCGAGAACAACAAGTGGCATCTAGATAGCGGCTGCTCCAGGCACATGACAGGTGACCGATCCAAATTCAACAAGCTGAAAATGAAGTTAGGGGGTCTGGTCAAATTCGGAGGAAAGAACAGAGGTAAAATTGTTGGCATTGGAATAGTTGGTAAGTCCTCCACAAACTCCATTGAAAAAGTTCTTCTTGTGGAAGGTCTTCAACACAACCTGCTCAGTATTAGTCAGCTATGTGACAAGGGTCACATAATTTTGTTTGATAACAATGCATGTAAAATTCTTGAAATAAATTCTGACAAAGTCATGTTTGAAGCTCATAGAGTCAATAATGTATACATTGTTGATCTAAATGAAAAACCTGAAACTAATCTCTGTCTATCTGCTGATCTTGAGAATAATGCTTTCATGTGGCACAGACGTTTAGGTCATGCTAGCTTCTCCTCTTTGAATAAATTGGTTAAACATGATTTAGTTAGAGGATTGCCAAAAATCAAATTTTGTTCTATTTCAAAACCATGTGATGCATGTGCTCTAGGCAAATAGACCCGAAAATCATTCAAACTCAGATCTGATTCTCTGTCATCCAGACCAATGGAGCTTTTGCATATGGACCTCTTTGGTCCAACCAGGACTCAGAGCCTGAATGGCAAAAGATTCAGATTTGTTATTGTAGATGATTTTACTAGATATTCTTGGTTATTTTTCTTGGCAAAAAAAATGATGCTTTTCAGAAGTTTGAACATCTTTTCAATAAAGTCAGACAAGAAGGAATTCACAGAATTTCCATGATTCAGTCTGACCATGGAGGAGAATTTGAAAATGCTACATTCTCTGAATTTTGTAATAAAGAGGGACTGACTCACCGATTTTCTTCTCCTAGGACTCCAGAGCAGAACGGTATAGTGGAGAGAAGAAACCGCACAATCATTGAGATGGCCAGAACCATGCTGATGGAGAGTCAGCTACCTAGAAGATTTTGGGCAGAGGCAGCCAACACCGCTTGCTACACCATTAATAGAGCCTTGGTAAGACCCATCCATAAGAAAACACCTTATGAACTCCTGAAAGGTAAGAAGCCTGATGTTTCATACTTCAAAATCTTTGGTTCAAAATGTTTCTTCCACAACAACAATAAAAAAGACCTAGACAAATTTGATGCAAGGAGTACTCTTGGAATCTTTCTCGGATACTCTGAAACAACTAGGGCATATAGGGTTTTCAACTGCACAGATAAGACTGTAGAAGAAACACCTCACGTCATATTTGATGAAACAAACAATCTCACTAACTTAGATAATGATGATAGGTGCTCAAAAGAAGATGGAGAATTCTTAGAGGACAAAGAGAATGAAGAAGCTAAACCACCTGTAGTATCAAGTACCTCCAACCAAGTAAGCTCAGCTGAAGCAGGTGAGTCTTCAACAAATTTGAAAATTTTGAAAGATCACTCAGTAGATAACATCATAGGCAACCTTAAAGATCCACTTAGAACAAGGTCTCACTTTAGAAATATTCATAATCATGACCTAGTTGCTTTGGTCTCACAGATTGAACCCAAATTAGTAGAAGAAGCTTTAAATGATCAATCATGGGTTAATGCTATGTGTGAGGAGTTAGGTCAATTTGAAAGAAATAATGTCTTGGAGCTAGTTCCAAGACCAGAAAATACAAATGTCATAGGAACTAAATGGGTCTTTAAGAATAAAATGAATGAGGATGGAATCATTTCAAGAAATAAAGCCAGACTAGTAGCTAAGGGCAACTGTCAGGAATTTGGAGTTGATTTTGATTAGTCATATGCACCTGTTGCTAGGATGGAAGCAATTAGGATTTTATTAGCTTTCGCTTGTTCTAAAAACATAAAACTTCAACAAATGGATGTTAAAAGTACATTTTTTAATGGAGTTATTAAAGAAGAAGTTTTTGTTGAACAACCTCCCGGATTTCAATTTTCTCCTCAACCTAACCAAGTTTTTAGGCTGAATAAAGCCCTATATGGTCTAAAGCAGCCTCCTCGAGCCTGGTACGAAAGGCTGACAAAATTTTTGATCAGCAAGGGCTACCACAGAGGTAAGGTGGATCAAACCTTATTTACCAAGAGTTCGAATAAAGACCTCATCATAGTTCAGGTATATGTAGATGACATTGTCTTCGGTTCAACAAATACTGAACTATGCAATGAGTTTTCTCAATTGATGTCTGCTGAGTTTGAGATGAGTTTGGTAGGTGAATTAAAGTATTTCCTTGGCTTGCAGGTACAATAGCTGGAGGATGGATGCTTCATCAACCAGACCAAATACACATTGGACATCCTCAAGAGGTTTGGCATGATTAATCTGAAGCACATCATAACACCAATGGGCACCAACACATCTTTGGATGCAGACGAATCAGGTAAAAAAGTTGGTGGAAAGATATACCGAGGTATGATTGGATCTTTGCTCTACTTAACTGCCTCGAGACCTGATGTACAGTTCAGTGTAGGAATGTGTGCTAGGTACCAATCTAGACCCACTGAATTACACTTAGCAGCTGTAAAAAGAATTTTCAGATACTTATCTACTACACACACCCTAGGTTTATGGTTTCCTGCATCACACATATTAGATCTTGTTGCATATACGGATGCTGATTATGCTGGGTGTAAGCTAGATAGAAAAAGCACTAGTGGACATTGTGAATTTCTAGGTCGGTGTTTAGTCTCTTGGGGTTCCAAGAAGCAACACTCTGTGGCACTCTCTACTGTAGAGGCTGAGTATGTAGCTACAGGGAGTTGTGGTACACAAGTCATTTAGATCAAACACCAACTTCAGGACTATCAAGTAGACCTGGGATGCACACCTATATATTGTGACAATACTAGTGCCATCAATCTAGCCAAGAATCATGTTTTGTATTCTCAAATCAAACACATAGAAATAAGACATCATTTTATTAGAGATGAGGTTTCCCAAGGAACATTTGAATTAATCCATGTAGGCACTACAAACCAAATAGCTGACATCTTCACTAAGCCACTGGATAATGAAAAATTCACATCATTGAGGAGAAAATTAGGTATTTTTAAATCTTAGCTCCATGAATAAAATGCCCTCATGATTTTGTTTTCAGTATTTACATTTACACTTACTTGAACAAAATGTTTTGCTTCCATTAATAACATGTCCTTCCTCTGTGTCCTTAACCACTCAGCATGAGCATGTCTTCATATCTTGTCATAGTGTGAGGGGGTCTATGTCTATATGCGAGCCGTTAAGCTGAGGGGTCTATGCATTTGCATATACTGCGTGAGTCATATATGACTAACATATCATTATGTGAGGGGGAGCTGGTTAGTTTGTGAACATTGACTGATTCAGAAGCATTTGAGAGATGTATGTTGCTGTTGTTTCTTATGAAAGATTTAATACATGTCATTCACAGCAAGTAGAATCCCATACTTGTCTTAAATCCTTAAGTCTGAACAACTAAAGCTCAGCCAGAATCTTTTATCTAGTAATTTAGCAAAGACTTGGATAAGATGTTCGAAGTATATCTCCTTACATATTTCATGATCATGGAACAAGCTAAACTTATATGTCATGATATCTGCTAAAAACTTGAAACCTAGACTTCAAGGAACACATTCTTTAAGAATCAGTGCTTTTGGTAGGTATTGTTTTCAAACACTCATGTTAAAAAAATAAGGGGAATAAAAACAAAAATTTACATGCTCAGAGCAATGGTCTGATTACTGAGAAACTGAGTGTTTTATCAAAAAGAAATGAAAACTTTCCTCAGTCATGAGGTGTCAGATTATCTCTGTTAAGAAGTGCAAAATTTTCTATCATGGCAGAGCAATGGTAATTAAGTGGTGAGTAACTGGGGAGTCTGGCCTCTGATCAAGGTGTCTCCTCACGTAAAAAGTCACAGTTACTAACTCTATTCTCTAAAAGGAGAGGTAATACGGTTCTCACATTGAGTAATTGGGGAGTCTGGCCTCTGATCAAGGTGTCTCCTTAATGTCAAAGATGTAATCTACCAAGTTACCTATTGATCTCTATTCTGCTCGTTAAAGAAAAATATGGTTCAGTCAAAACCCTAGTTCTTGTTACTTGTTCATGGGCTGTTTGTCCTCAATACTTCAAGAACCTTGTTCTGAGAAATAGTCTCTTGCAGTCTAACTAGTATAGTTTTGATCAGCTCTCTCTTGACATATCTGTTCACCCTTGTTTCCTCATCATATTCTTTGTACGCAGATAAACTTCACTTCCTCTTCTAGGTCTTTATAGATTACTTGCTTTGAAGAATCAACACTTGTTTTAGTGCCTTACTTAATCTTTTAAGATATGCCCATGGGTCATTCTCTCTGTGAAAATACTGCATTTTATTCTCACTTATCCAACAGCTACATGTCTCTTTCATCTCCTTTTGATGATGTTAAAGGGGGAGAGTTTAAGGGGGAGAGTCTATTGAGGGGGAGGAGAGTGAAGGAGAGTCAAGGGGAGGAGAGTCAATTGATGGGAAGAGTGTTTTGCATTGACAGCTTTTTAGTGCCTCATGGATGCCTGCTTGATTGCTGCTTGTTCACTCCTCTATTTTGATTCCATTGACATAAATTGTTTCATAGTGTTGACTCATAGTGTTACCATCATCAAAAAGGGGGAGGTTGTTGCACTCCTACGGTTTTGATGATGTCATACACTATAAGTCAATCATGATGGTTCATCTTAACACATTTCTTTTACACACTCTTACATACTGCAATCTCTAGTTCTACTCAAAAAGTCTGTGCATACGTAGTTAATTTTTTTTTACATTGAGTCCATGCTGTTGTTGCATATTAACTGAATAGGGTCTGTGCATGCAAGCAACAAGTCGGTGCAACCTTAGTTGCTGCACGCGACTAAGTCGTCACAATATCTGTATACGCATATTGAGTCCGTGCAGTTTATCTCCTGGCCATTCATTAAGTCGGTGCATATGTTCACTAGACCGCAAAGCAAGTCTGTGCGTATGCCGCATCTCCAACGAACCAGGTCTGTGCATTGATGTCTGGCAGTAAAGCTAAGTCTGGGCATACTTCTTTGCTAAGTCCGTGCATAAGAGGTTATAGGTCAAATCTCGGTGCAGGTTTTGGAACGCACTAGTCTGTGCATGTTTAGAGTGTTGTGCATGTAGGGTCAGCGCAATCTTAGCATGTGCACATTCTAAGTCCGTGCATGTTTTGCATCGCTTGACCCAAGTCTGTGCATATCACTGTAAAGGTCGGTGCATATCTATCTCAACCGTGTTAAAGTCAGTGCATGTTCTGTTCTAGCCGCACCATGATCGGTGCACATGTGTTAAAAGATAAGTAAAAGTCAGTGCACATCCTTCTTTGTGATAAACAAGGTCAGTGCATGTCAGTTAGAGTCTGTGCTAGACTTGCTATTCGATACGTAAAGTCTGTGCATGACCTTGGTCAATGTTACCTCCACTAAAATCCTCTCTTGTTTGGCAGGTTTGTCACCTGATCGAGCATGTGTTCGGTGAACCCAAAACCAGTGAACTTACTCCACGTGGAAATCAATGTACTAGGTTTAAGGGCTCGTGATCCGAGGCAAGGAACAGATAGGATGATCCTGACACGTGGAACAAAAAAGGGATCAGATCTGTGAGAAGAAATGGGCGGGAATCGTGTTAGCCACACGCTATCATCTGACTATAAAACGTGGTTGAAGTCTGCAAGAGAAAGCTGCTGAAGATTGAAAAGAAAAAAACTAGAGCATCTGAAGCCACTGCGAGTGCTGAAACCTCCCTATTCGGGAGAAGAGCCTGTCTAGAAATGGGAGAGTCTGAGTGATCATTTCTTTGTTTTGAGCTTGAAAGACTGCTTCTCTGGAAGCTACATTTTTGCTGTGTTTTGATTGATTATTTCCTTTTCTTTCGTTCGTTTTCGAGTTGTTTCATCCATTTCTTCTATATTGCCTTGTTACCCTCTAAGTGTTCTTAGAGGAAGGGAGATTGGTTCTCCAGTTGCGAGTGTAGGGAATTCACTCGTGTGTACCCTCTGGTTTAGAGGAAGGGAGGTTGGTCCTCCGGTTCTGATCTTGCTGGGGCAAGCTCAGGTTCAGATCCTGTAGGTCGTACGATTAGTGTTGAGGGATTTGTTCCCTTGTGGCAAGCTGTAAGGCAGCAGATGTCAGTAGACTGAGTCTGCGGTGCTTTTATTGCTTTGTGCAAGGAAGCCTTACTCCAGTGGAGTAAGGGGTGGACGTAGATTGCAGACCGCAATTGAACCACCTTAAAAATCTTCTGTCCCTTGGTGTGGTTTGATCTTGTCTGCTACTGTTTTCAGCTCGCCAGGTGTTTGATCTCTGCACTACTTATGTCTTTGTTCCATTGAGCTTTTGTCTCTCTTGTTGTTTCGTGGCTAATCTTGAGAAGGATCCTTACTGCGTTTTTGAATTATTTCGTCGATCTTCGAATTAGATTGAATTTCGGGGTGATCTATTCATCCCCCCCCTTCTAGCTCACCCATCGTGTGAACTAACAGCACGCACACCAAGTAGAACCCGAAGTTGAGCAGTCTGACCGCCGCCAGCACCCAGAACACTGTGTCTACCTTGGAGGCATTCACGTCGTTCGGCAACCAGTCCATTATCTTCCTCACCAGGTCGACCACAGCCGCGCTTGGGTAGAATCCAAGCGCCATGATCAATGAGATCATCCCCATTGCGGCGCTCTTGAGCGCCACCGGGAACTCTTGGTAGTACAGGGCCACCTGCCCGGGGAAGTGCATACATAGCCTCCCCTACACCTACAAGCATGAGAGGCAGCAAGATCCAGAGGAGTACTGGAGGATATCTTTTCAGCAATTTTCTTAGACTTAATTTGTTAATCTTAATTAATTATTCTCTCCAATTCGTCGGTAAACCCCGTCCTTCTCCCTCTCCCTCTCTCTATAATGCTCTCCCTCTCCCTCTCCCTCTCCCTCTCCCTCTCTTAGTCTCCCTCACTCCCTCTCCCTCTCCCGCTCCCTTACTCTGTAATAGGTAAAGTATGACTCAGGCGGGTTCAAAGACCCCAACCATGGCAGACCGATAGTTAATTCTGTTATCAAATGAGTTAGGAAATTATTAGCATTTTTTTTCCTTGTTAAAACTCTTATAAAGACAAGTGGAGGACTCGCCAAGGGTGATGTGGATCAGCCTCATTCACTGATCTAATTCTCTGAATTTCAAGGTAGTATAAAACAAGGATTGGCTGGCATTTTGGGCCATCATCCTGAAATACCAAACTGAATTGTCCTTAGCTATTCTTAGAATTTGATGTAGAGTTTCCTAGTGTTCTTTCCGTCTCCTTCCTTCGTTCCCAGATCTGCCAGGAAAAATCCAGAGCTGAGCACCGGAGCTCCGAGCTAGGAGGTGAACCACTGGATGCAGGAAGATCTTCCTCTGCCTCATTGGAAGAAGTGTTCCAAAATGGTTTCTGAGCTTCCTCCTGGCGGCTCCAGCTCCCACACCGCAACTTATTCATCCATGGATGTAGTAATCTCTCTCCTTCTTGAACTTCAAACTAAGATCTCTTCAACTCATGTCCGGTGATTTCTCGCCCTAAGTTTCATGAATTCCCTAAGTTTGATGGTCGATCTGATCCGGTTGAATGGAAATTTAAAGCTAATCGGTCTTTTTTGCATAATCAAACACCAGATTATCATAAGGTTTCCTTTGCTTCCTTTTATCTTGAGGGGGAGGCCTTACAGTGGTTCTGGCACTACACTAGCAACAAGGATTCGGTTTCCTGGATGGAATTTCTGAAAGGTTTGGAATTCTGATTTGGCTCTCTTTCTCCAGTGGAATCCCATGGCTAGTTGAGTAAGCTTAAACAAACTGGTTCCGTGGCAAATTATCAGCATTCATTTGAGACATTATGTAATAGAGGTACTAGAGTTTTTGAAGATCATTTACTAGGCATATTCCTTAGTGGACTCCGAGAAGAACTGGCTTGCGAGGTCCGATCTTTTATGCCCCAGTCCCTCTCCCATGCCATGGAATTAGATAGAATTCAAGAACATAAGTTTTCTTTCAGACGCAGAACTTCTCCCAATTTTACTTTCTCTACTGTACAACCTTCTAGGCCAGCTTCCAATAATTTTGCACCCTCAGTTTCTCAGATTAAAAACCCTTCTTCTATTCGCCAACTGTCTACACAATAGCTACAGTAGCGTAGAGTTAAAGGCCTTTGTTATAACTGTGATGACAGGTGGGTTCCAAGCCATTCCTGTCAATCTCAGAAACTATTCTTACTACAGCTGGTCCCTGATGCTACTAAGTATGATTTAGCACAAGTAGAAGATTCAGAGATAGTTTCTGATAATAATTCTAAACCAGAACCATCCTTATCATCTCATACAGTACCTCACTTAGCATCTCCAAGCACCTTTCATTTGCAAGGGTACATCGGTTCACTATCATTAATTGTTCTCATAGATAATGGTAGCACTCACAATTTTATTGACCCTCTGGTGATTCAGAAATTAGGATTATCTATAACATCCTGGGATGTTCATCCGGTTAAGATTGTTGTGGGTTTGCATCTTCCTTCTCAAGGTTTCTATCTAGGGGTCACTCTTAAGCTACCAGGAATTTCCTTTACACTGGATTTCTTAGTACTGCCTCTGGGCTATGTGGATGTGGTTCTGGGCAATACCTGGTTACAATTGCTGGGTGATATTACTATGAACATCTCTTAAATGGTGATGAAATTTTCTCTAGAGGGCCAAAGATTTATATTACATGGATTACCTCCACCTTCCCTTGAAACAGTTTCAGGAACACAAATCTCTCATGATTTGAACAAAGCCAAGTCAATGTACACTCTACACTTATACTCAATTGATGCTTCTGGCTCTCCATCTTCCAGCACCACTTTACCACCTTCTTCATACCCTCCTTCTTTGGCATCCATACTACAACAATATTCCTCAATATTTTCAGAACCTCAAGGACTACCACCAAGCAGGCCACATGACCATCGCATACCATTCATAGATGAAACTAAAGCAATAGCATTGCCATCATACAGACATTCTCCTCTACAAAAAAACATTATTGAATCAAAACTCAAGGAGCTTTTCCTTCGCTCACACATATAGTCAGCAACAGTCCCTTTTCTACATGCACCAATTCTTCTTGTACAAAAGAGGGATGGTTCGTGGAGAATGTGCATTGACAACAGAGCTTTAAATCAGAATACAATCAAGGACAAATTTCCTATCCCACTTGTGGATGATTTGTTGGATGAACTGTATGGGGCCTGGTTCTTTTTGGTCATGCCATTTGGGCTCTCCAATGCCCCTTCTACCTTTCAAAATCTTATGAATGGCATTTTCAAGCCTTTCCTTCAGAAGTTTGTATTGGTCTTTTTTGATGATATCCTGGTCTACAGTGCTTCCTGGGAATTACATTTGCAACATGTTCAGCACGTCCTACAAGTTTTGCTTGATAACAATCTGTATGCTAAATTCTGCAAGTGTGTTTTTGGAGTATCCCAAATTGAATATCTTGGTCATATAATTTTTGAGGATGGCGTTTCTATGGTACATAACAAGTTAGAAGCTATCGTAGCCTGGCCAACCCCCAAATCAGTGAGAGCTTTGCGGGGCTTCTGGGGTCTCACTGGCTATTATCGAAAGTTCATTAAGGACTATGGTACCATTGCAGCTCCTCTCACCCAATTTCTTAAAAAGGAAGCATTTTCTTGGTCATCTGTTGCTGACTATGCTTTCCAAGCTCTAAAAACTACTATGTCAAAGTCCCCAATTTTAGCTCTTCTTGATTTTAATACTCAGTTTATTATTGAATGTGATGCATCTAGGTCTATAATGGGAGCTGTCCTTATGCAGAATGGTCACCCAATTGCATACCTCAGTAAAGCATTTTCCTCCCAGCAGCTAGGGAAATCAGCTTATGAGAAAGAAATGGAGGCAATCATATTCGCAGTACAAAGATGGAGACATTATCTGATGGGTAGGCCTTTCATTATTAAAACTGATCACCAGAGCCTCAGATATCTCTTGAATCAACAAGTGCACACACCAGCTCAGCAATGTTGGCTAGTTTAATTACTAGGATATGATTTCAGTCTAGAGTATAAAGCGGGCCACCATAACCGTGCAGCAGATGCATTATCCAGACTTCATGAGGCCCCATCTACATCTGCTTCTTTTTCCATTTCAGTCTTGGTGCCTGTCTGGTTTCAAGAAATTTAAACAACATACTCCACTGATGATACATTCAAGGCTTTAATAAACAAATGGAACTCTGGGAATTTAAATCCTCGCAAGTATTCTGTGAAAGGAGGTGTACTCTATTACAAGGACTGAATCTATCTGTACAAATCCCATCAGTTAATACCTACTTTACTTCAGGCACATCATTCATCACCTGAAGAGGGACATTCAGGCTACCATAAGACTCTATCTAGGTTGAGAAGAACTTTTTACTGGCCTGGCATGCAAAAGACTATGAAAACCTTTGTCAAAGAATGTGACATATGCCAACAGAACAAATCTGTCCAACAGTATCCAGCAGGTCTTCTCCAACCCTTGCCCATTCCAGAAAAAATATGGACTCACATCCACATGGATTCTATAGATGGTCTAACACCTTCCCAACAGAAATCTACTATTTTGGTAGTTATTGACCACCGGTCCAAATATGCTCATTTTATTACCCTCAAGCATCCTTATACTGCAGTATCTATGGCACATGAATTTGTCCAAGGAGTGGTCCGGTTACATGGGTTACCACAAGTTATTATCTCTGACAAAGATGCTATTTTCACCAGCCGTTTTTGGTATGAACTATTCAAACTATAAGGGGTGAACTTGAGAATGAGTAGTGCCTACCATAGGCTGTTGTAAATTATTAATTTCATCCGTTAAGTAAAATATAATGCATTATATGTTGTATGGTTTTTTAAGATAGAGGGATAAATACAGGATCATGCCAAATTGAGTATTTTGCATATTCTTGTGGTAAGACCCGCGAAGTTTGGATTCTTATCGGGTTTGGAAATTGGAAATTTTCATGAATTTGGCTGATTTTTGTGGGCTTTTTGGTGAGATATATGCTAATTATCCTCTTATGTAAAGATTATATAGAAATTATGAGGGCATTATACTAATATCGATTTCATTAAGGCCTTTTTATAATAAAAAGTTTTCTTAACAAAACAAAAAACCTAATATTACCCACGGTGGGGAGAAACCCCCACGGTTTCTGTAATATCCCGGAACTTTCGGATCCTTCTTCGTGGGTCTCGGATCTGGTTTATCGGAGTGTCCAGCTCCGTTGTGTCCGAAATTTCATTTCGGACATCTTTCGTCTTCGAATCGGCGCGATCCGGAGTTGTTTCGGAGGCCCGGAAGAGTTCCGCGGCTTTTCCGCGTGTGTTTTCTGATTTTCGGTGTGTGTTTCGGTAATTCCTTCGGAACCTCGCTGCGGGTGAACCGGGTCGTTCACCTGGGCACGAGTGGTACCGTTGCGATCGGTGCGTTCCGAGGATCCCGGTATTATAATTTTTAATTTTTCGGTATTTTCCAGAAGTTTTGGATTTTCTATAAATTCCTAATTCTTTTCTTTTCTTTTTCCTTCTTCTTCTTCCTTTCTTCTTCTTCCTCCTTCACGACCGTGGCCGCCCTCTCACTCTCTCTCTCTCCCGTTCGAGCGCGGCGACCTCCGTTCCGGTTGCAGACGGCGGTGGTGCGACGGCGCGAGGACGTGGGTGACGACGAGGCGATCGTGCGGGCGTGCAGCGAGCGTGGGAAGCGTGGGAAGGCGAGGTTTTAACGACGTTCTTCGTGGATTCGGGATTGGATCGGTGCGTCTCGCCGCGAACCGGAGGTAGGGTGACGTTCCTTGGCCTCTTGTCTTCCTTCCCCCCGAGTTTTAGCTCGAGACGAGGTCGAGAGGGGTTAATTTCACGTCGGGAAGGGTCGTCCATGCTTTGGGGAGTGACCGCCCGATCCATCATTTTAAGCCACGATTCCGCGTTTCGGGAGCATAAGAGCATGCTAGGGGGCTTGGGGGTTCTTCTCTCACCGTTTCCCCCTTCGTGGGGCTTGTTTGGGGTTGGAATGGGCAATTCCGGTGAGGTTCGCCATTTTTACGCCGGTGAGCAGTGTGCGGTCGAACCAGTGGCCGCACAACCCTTGTGCGGCGCTATTCTGACCGTTCATCGGCTCGGCGCACTGTGGCTGGGCTCGGCGCGTAGTGGGCTTGTACAGTCTATCGTGGGACCGCATATCCTGAAGTGCGGCCCCATAATGACCGCCCAACCCTGGATTTTCGACCGTTGATTATTACCGCGCACCGGGGTGTGCAGCTATGAGCTGGCCGCTTAACCCTTCGTGCGGCCAGGGGCTGGCCGTACGTCGTCTGGTGTCGTTGCCTGGGTGTGCGGCCATATTTGGACCGCACAACCCTTGAACGGTTAAACCATAGCCGCTCTTCCCTAGTGCGACTACGGCCTAACCATTCAGGTTTATTATTTTGGGGAGACGAACGGCCAGAAGTGGACCGTTCATCACCCATGTGCGGCCAGGAGCTGGCCGCACATCAGTTGAACGGACCCGTGGTGGCCGTTCATCTGCCCGTTTGGGCTTGGGGTAGAACGGTCACATCCTGACCGTTTAAACCTGGTGCGGCCTTGGTATGACCGCACATCCCTGAGCGGCCCAAGATGGACCGATCAAGGGGACGGGTCGTGTCGGCTTGTCTCTCGTCGTACCGAGCGGTGTCGGGAGGTGTTGTTGTCGGCTTGTGTCGTCGTGCGACGGTGATTTATACGAGGGGCGTTCCTTGTACCATCCGGTTGTGACGTTGCTTTTCGTTGACTTGAGAGTCTACTCCTTTAGTGACACTCCACTAGTTTTAGCCTGCTTACACGCATGTGGTCCCACCAGGGAGTGGTGGAGAGGCTACCCTGAGGACGGTTTTGGACTGGTTTCCATCGGGCCCCTCGTCGTTAGCCAGAGTCAGGCTACGGGGGAAAACCGGTCAGAGGGCCAGACCTAGGACGCATGGTCTGTGTGTGCACACATAGTTGGGGGTGGTTGGACCCACGCCGAGGGGCGTGACCCAAGCTAGTCACTCGTTGTGGTTCTTGTTCGGTGTTCATGCCTCTGGTAGGTGCTACCACGCTAGGCAGTTCACCTGCGGTGCGGTGTAAGTCGTCAGGGGATGCTACCGACTGTGCTTCTAGTGGGAGGTACTCCTGTCGAGTCGGGAGTGGCAGACTGTCAGTCTTGTGACTTCGACCTTCGGGTTTTGTCATGCTAGCCGTGGCGTTTCTGTCGCTTCGCCGTGGCACGTGTGTCGGTTCGTACCGTGGGAGCGGTGTTTTGTAGATTGCAGGGCTTTCTCTTTCTGAGGTACTCACTTACTGCTAGCGTAGCGGTTTCTCCGTGTGCGAGGTAGGGTCCGAGTGATCCCTACTGAGTCTTGTTCTGAGACTCATTCCCTGCGTATTTTCACCGTGTTTCAGGCAAGGCGCGACTTCAGGGGAGCGCGTCTGAGGCTCAGCGTGGTTCGGGTGCCCAGCGTTAGTGCCAGAGGTCAGAGCCGGGGTATGCCCCGTGTAGCTGTACTTTTCTTTCTTATCTCTGTACTAGTTGTGGACTACTGTTGTTATTTTATTGTTATCTTGTAGACCATGTATTAATTAAAATGTTGTTTATTCTCCCGCTTAATTATATAAACTATTTAAATTCTGTAATTACTTGTGATACTTGTGTAGTCTCCGCACCATCCTTCTAACCCTTCCGAGTCTTCAGACTCGTGGGTGGCGGTACGAGTCTCGGGTTATCGGACCTTCCCGGTGATCGGATTCTCGGGTCGTTACAGCTGGTATCAGAGCAGCGGTTGTGGGATTATACGAAAATCATAAGTAATTGTAGTGGTCCACTAGTCCACAACAATGATGTACGGTTGACACTGGGATCGGGTATCGTGCATTTTTCTTGACCTTGCTGTTTCCGTGTTTTCTGTCTTTTGCTTCAGGAGCGAGCATGGCGCCGAGGCGGAGCACTCGCTCTCAGCAGGGGCAGTCGGCTGGAGGTCAGGAGATCCAGCAGGAGGTTCAGTAGGAGCAGGAGGAGCAGAGTAGAGTGCCACTTACGGCCACCGAGGCAGTGGATACTACGAGGCTTCCGGGGGCCAAGGATTTCTTTCGTGGCATGTACCAGGTTATGTCGCAGCAGTTTGGCGGAGAAGTTGGTGAGGGCTCGTCGACCAGAGGTGGGCCAGGCCAAGCAGTGAGGGATTTCTTGCAGTTTCATCCACCTTACTATGGCGGTCAGCCAGACCCTGATGCGGCTCGAGATTGGCTCGATGAGATGGAGTGGGTGTTCAGTTCCGCGCGATGTACTGCAGAGGACAGGGTGATGTTGGCCTATAGCCAGTTGCAGGGTATGGCTCGAGCGTGGTGGTCTTCTGAGTGAAAGACGTCTTTTCAGTCACGTCCCCTTGAGCAGATTCTGTGGAGCGACTTTGTCAGTGCTTTCGAGCGTACCTACTATCCAGAGTTTATTGCTACGCAGCGGATGCGTGAGTTTCTGGAGCTGGTCCAGGGTGACATGTCAGTGTTGCAGTACAGGGCTCGATTTGTTGACCTGGGCCGGTATGCACCCCATATCATGGAGTATGAGAGGGTGAAGACTGCACAGTTCGTTCAGGGCTTGAGGCAGGAGTTGAGACACCATTTGATTGCGAACGCTGCCACTGATCTGGAGACATCGTCTCATGTAGCGGCTTCTTTGGAAATGGATATGCAGAGGACTCGGGGACCGATTAGCCAGGGGCAGTCTTTGTTAGGTCGCAGCCAGCCGTCGGCTACCCAGCAGCAGGGTTCCTTCCGGCATGCGTCGGGTGGTTCAGGAGCGCCGGCGCCGGTAACGTCAGTGACAGGATTGGTGTCTTTTGGCATGAAGATCAAGAAGTTTTTCGAAAAGAATTTTCGAAAGAAGAAGAAGGGAGGCCGTGAGCAGCAGGCTTCATCGGGCAGTGTACAGCAGCCGGTCCCGTTTCAGCGTCAGGGATCAGTGGGTGGATCGCGAGGACTGTGCCCACGGTGTAGCGAGTTTCATCCAGGCAGGCAGTGCACGGCACCGATAGTTTGTTTCCGGTGTGACCAGCCAGGGCATATGGCGCGTGACTGTCCTCAGAGGCAGCAACAGCAGTTTCCTCAGCAGCAGTAGAGGCCACAGCAGCAGCAGCAGGGACAGTATCCGCCGCTACCCAGGTCAGCAAGTGTGGGAGGCAGGTAGAGAGCTCGAGGCCAGATTACACATATGACCAAAGCAGAGGCAGTGGCGTCGTAGCTCGTGGAAGGTACCGTTCAGATTTTGGGTTGTGCGGCTCGTGTTTTGTTTGATTCTGGTGCGTCTCATTTGTTTATTTCGGAGGATTTCGTGTTGAGTATCGAGGAGCCGGTGACCCAGTTGTCCTGCGATTTGGCAGTGGAGTTACCCTCGTGTGATTTTATGATCACTCCGTATTGTTTCGATGAGTTTCCGGTGTGGGTGGAAGGGCGGAGTTTACCGGCTAGGCTCTATGCGTTGCCGCTTCAGGACTTTGATGTGATTTTGGATATGGATTGGCTCGAGACATATCATGCGTTGGTGGATTGCGGCTCGAAGAGGGTTTATTTTCGGCGACTTCGTGGACCCACCTTCCATTTCCAAGGTATCAGGTCTTCCTCTTCCCGTTTCCTTATTTCGGTGATTCGAGCTCGTCGTTTGCTTGATGCGGGTTGTCAGGGTTTTCTCGCTTCTGTGGTCTTGGTAGAACAGCCGTGTCCAGATGTCGAGGACATTCCGGTGGTGTGCGAGTTTCCCGATATTTTTCCGGAGGACTTACCTGGGTTACCTCCCCAGCGAAAGATCGATTTCGTTATCGAGGTGGTGCCGGGTACGGGACCTTTGGCGAAGGCTCCCTACCGTATGGCCCCCGCTGAGTTGAGGGAATTGCGGACGCAGTTGCAGGAGCTGCTGGCCAAGGGGTACATTCGTCCTAGCTTTTTCCCTTGGGGTGCGCCCGTATTGTTCGTGAAGAAGAAGGACGGTAGCTTGCGGTTGTGCATTGACTACCGCAGCTGAATGAGGTAACAATTAAGAACAAGTATCTGTTGCCGGGGATTGATGATTTGTTCGACCAGCTTCAGTCTGCCCGAGTGTTCTCACGGATTGATTTGTGGTCCAGTTACTATCAGCTGAGGATTCGCGAGTCTGATGTGGAGAAGACTGCGTTCAGTACAAGGTACGTGCATTATGAGTTTCTGGTGATGCCGTTCGGGCTCACCAATACCCCCGCAGCCTTCATGGACTTGATGTAGAGGGTGTTTCATCCGTACTTGGACCAGTTCGTGGTCGTATTTGTAGACGACATCCTTGTTTATTCGCGGTCTGCCGAGGAGCACGCGTACCATTTGGGTGTGGTGCTGCAAACGTTGCGAGATCACCGGTTGTATGCGAAACTGAGTAAGTGCGAGTTCTGGCTTCGCGAGGTGCACTTTTTAGGGCACGTGATTTCTGGTGATGGCATTTTCGTGGACCCCGCCAAGGTCGAGACAGTAATGCAGTGGCTGAGGCCGAGGTCGGTGACGGAGATCCGAAGTTTCTTGGGGCTTGCGGGCTATTATCACTAGTTTATCTAGGACTTTTCTCGCATTGCTGCCCCGATGACCAGAGTTACGCGGAAGGATGTGCCTTTCGTCTGGACTGATCAGTGTGAGCAGAGTTTCAGGGAACTGAAGAGATTGCTCACCTCGGCTCCGGTGTTGGTTCTGCCTTCAAGATCGGGAGGTTTTGTGGTGTGTACAGATGCTTCCGGGGTCGGATGGGGTGCTGTGTTGATGCAGCATGGTAGAGTGGTGGCCTATGCATCTCGGCAGCTGAAGCGCCACGAGGAGAACTACCCTACCCATGACTTGGAGTTGGCAGCTGTGATCTTCGCGCTGAAGATCTGGAGGCATTATCTGTACGGCGAGAGGTTCGAGGTGTTCACTGACCATCAGAGTTTGAGGTATGTGGTCACACAGAGGGACCTTAACCTTAGGCAGAGGCGTTGGATGAGTTTATGAAGGATTATGACTTCACCATGTCTTATCAGCCGGGCAGGATGAATGTCATCGCCGATGCTTTGAGTCGGAAGGTCGCTGTCAGTGCCTTGATGTTGAGGAAGTTGAGGCTCTGGGAACAAGTGCCCGAAGTTTCGTTCAGGCTCAAGATTCCCCAGGAGCCAGGGTTAGCAGTGCTCGCGAGTCTGACTGTCATGCCTGCTATCCGCCGTCAGGTGACAGAGGCCCAGCTTGCAGACCCCGAGTTGCCCCGGATTTTAGCCTTGGCTGATGTGGAACTCAGCAAGGACGGTGCTGCAGGATTTCATGGTAGGCTGTACGTTCCAACCGATGAGAAGGTTCATCGTGCGGTGTTGCGGGAGGCTCATGGGAGCAGGTACACCATACACCCAGGTGCGACGAAGATGTATTGGAACTTGCGGAGACAGTTCTGGTGGCCTGGCATGAAGAGAGATGTTGCCGAATTTCTGGCCAGGTGCCTGACCTGTCAGCAGGTGAAGGCGGAGCATCAGCGACCGGGAGGTACTCTTCAACCCTTGGATGTTCCCACGTGGAAATGGGACCACGTGACCACGGATTTCATGGTGGGATTGCCGAGGACTCTGAGCGGTCAGGACAGTATTTGGTTGCTGGTGGATAGGCTGATGAAGGTGACTCGGTTGTTACCGGTCAAAGTCAGCTGGAGTGTGCCCAAGTTAGCTCGTCTTTATGTGGAGCGGATCGTTCCGTTGCATGGGATTCCCATCTCCATTGTGTCAGATCGGGATCCGCGCTTCACTTCTGGATTCTAGAGGAGTTTCAGCGAGCTCTTGGCACGGAGTTGGCTTTTAGCTCGGCGTATCATCCTCAGTCAGATGGTTAGTCAGAGAGGACCATTTAGACTTTGGAGGATATGTTGAGATCCTGCTGCCTGGAGTGGCAGGGGAGTTGGATTCACCACCTGCCGTTGGTGGAGTTTGCCTCTAACAACAGCTATCATTCGAGCATCGGCATGGCTCCTTATGAGGCGTTGTATGGGCGTCCGTGTCGGACTCCACTCGATTGGTTCGAGGTTGGTGAGTGTGTTTTGACGGGACCGGAGTTGGTGCAGTAGTGTGTGGATGTTGTGCACCTGGTTCATCAGAACATGTTGGCGGTCCAGTGTCGGCAGAAGAGCTATGCTGACCGTAGGCGGCAGCCTCTCGCGTTTGCCGTTGGTGATCGCGTGTTTTTGAGAGTTTCTCCGATGATGGGGGTGATGCGTTTTGGATGGCGTGGGAAGCTGAGTCCCTGCTATGTCGGTCATTTCCTTATTATGGAGCGCATCGGTGAGGTAGCCTATCGGCTGCAGTTACCTCCTGAGTTGGCATCGATGCATGACTTGTTTCACGTCTCGATGTCGCGGAAGTATATGCCCGATGACTCTCATGTGCTTGAGGATTCTGTTTGGCCAGAGGTGACTCCAGATCTTTCTCTCCCAGTGTTTCCCATCCGCGTTGAGGATAGGCGAGAGCAGCGCCTGCGGAACAAGGTCATCCCCTTGGTCAAGGTGGTGTGGCAGCGGCACTCTGATGGTGAGGCTTCTTGGGAGCGTGAGGACGAGATGCGTCAGCAGTTCCCTTACCTGTTTGAGTGAGTCTTCCTCTTTTTTTCCCCTTGGGTTGTTCTTAATTTTGAGGATGAAATTTCTTAAGGGGGGAGGGCTGTAATATCCCTGACCTTTCGGATCATTCTTATTGGGTCCCAGATCTAGTTTCTCAGAGTGTCCGGCTCCGTTGTGTCTGAAATTTCATTTCGGACATCTTTCGTGTACGAATCGGCGCGATCCGGAGTTGTTTCGGAGGCCCAGAAGCGTTCCGTGGCTTTTTCGCGTGTGTTTTTCGATTTCCGGTGTGTGTTTCGGTAATTCCTTCGGAACCTCGCTGCGGGTGAACCGGGTCGTTCACCTAGGCACGAGTGGTACCGTTGTGATCGGTGCGTTCCGAGGATCCCGGAAATGTAATTTTTGATTTTTTGGTATTTTCCAGAATTTCTGGATTTTCTATAAATTCCTAATTCTTTTCTTTTCTTTTTCCTTTTTCTTCCTTTCTTCTTCTTCCTCCTTCACGACCGTGGCCGCCCTCTCACTCTCTCTCTCTCCCATTCGAGCGCGGCGACCTCCGTTCTGGCTGCAGATGGCGACGGTGCGATGGCGCGAGGACGTGGGTGACGACGAGGCGATCGTGCGGGCGTGCGGCAAGGGTGGGAAGCGTGGGAAGCGTGGGAAGGTGAGGTTTTAACAGCATTCTTCATGGATTCGGGCTTGGATCGACGCATCTCGTCGCGAACCGGAGGTAGGGTGACGTTCCTTGGCCTCTTGTCCTCCTTCCCCGTGAGTTTTAGCTTGAGACGAGGTCGAGAGGGGTTAATTTCGCACCGGGAAGGGTCATCCATGCTTTGGGGAGTGACCGCCTGATCCATCGTTTTAAGCCACGATTCCACGTTTCGGGAGCATAGGAGCATGCTAGGGGGCTTGGGGGCTCTTCTCTCACCGTTTCCCCCTTCGTGGGACTTGTTTGGGGTTGGAATGGGCGATTCCGGCGAGGTTCGCCGTTTTCGCGCTGGTGAGCGATGTGCGGTCGAACCAGTGGCCGCACAACCCTTGTGCGGCGCTGTTCTGACCGTTCATCGGCTCGGCGTGCTGTGGCTGGGCTCGGTGCGCAGTGGGCTTGTGCGGTCTATCGTGGGACCACATATCCTGAAGTGCGGCCCCATAACGACCGCCCAACCCTGGATTTTTGACCGTTGATTATTACCGTTATACAGCGCACCGGGGTGTGCGGCTATGAGCTGGCCGCTTAACCCTTCGTGCGGCCAGGGGCTGGCCGTACGTCGTCTGGTGCCATTGCCTGGGTGTGCGGCCAGATTTGGACCGCACAACCCTTGAATGGTTAAACCATAGCCGCTCTTCCCTAGTGCGGCCACGGCCTAACCGTTCAGGTTTATTACCGTTGGGAGACGAACGGCCAGAAGCAGACCGTTCATCACCCACGTGCGGCCAGGAGCTGGCCGCACATCAGTTGAACGGGCCCGTGGTGGCCGTTCATTTGCCCGCTTGGACCTGGGGTAGAACGGTCACGTCCTGACCATTTAAACCTGGTGCGGCCTCAGTATGACCGCACATCCCTGAGCGGCCCAAGATGGACCGATCAAGGGGACGGGTCGTGTCGGCTTGTCTCTCGTCGTATCGAGCGGTGCCGGGTGTAGACACGCCAAAATTGACGTTACTGTGAACACATCTCATATTACCTTGTAATGCCCCAATTTGACCCTCAAATTAGCTCTGTTTGAGTGGTTTTTCTCACTTTTCTTGGATTTCTCCATTTTTTCTCTCTTTTCCTATTTTTCCCTATTTTTCTGGATTTTTCTGGATTTTCTGGGCATTTTTCTCTATTTTTATGAATTTTTTGGAATTAACGACTTGAAGAGGGGCGTCATTTCTTTTTAATAAAATTAAAAGAAAATAAAAGAAAATTAACGACATATAGTGAGGGCGTCCATTTCCCATTTTTCTAGAATTTTCTGAAGTTTTTTCGGAATTTTTTGGAATTAACGACCAAGAAACGTTACCTTTATTTTAAATAAAATAAAAATCAAAAAAATTGAATTAACGACATATGGCACGGGAGTCACTTTTCAATTGATTATTTTAATATTATTTTTAACCTCATTCCAGAGGTGATTTGGTGGCCTTCCGAGTGTCAGAAAAATACGTAAAAATAGTCGTTGGAATCAGCACATCGAGATGCACCTTCACCTAAAAAATGGAAAAATAATATTGAGAAATGAAAAATAGCCCTATTTTGAATATTTTGAATTAACGTCCTGATCTAAGTCGTGTTTTTAATAACGCCTTCTGGTAGGTCGTCAATTCTTGAATTGACGCCCTTGTTCAAGTCGTGTTTCACCTTTCGGGTTCTAAACGAACGCAGCCCTTTCCCAGAGAGTCCCTGCTTCGTTTGGTCACCCTTGCCCATTCTAATCCTTTCCTCCTTGGGCTCTTGCCCGTTCTTATCTCTTTTTTTGGATCTCTCCCCTTTAATAGAGCTTCTGCAGCTCTGTTTAGGGGGGATTCGATCTCTTCTTCCTCCCTCCGATTTTCTTCTTCTGCTTCTTTCTTCTTCTGTTTTTTCTTTCTTCTGTTTTTTTTTTCTTTCTTTCCTTCTTCGCAGGTTGCTGTTGCTGTGGCTGAAGGAGGGGCTTCTCCACGGTTCACTGCATCATCCTTTTGAAGTCTTCTCCCCATCGAGCATCAAAGCCACAAGCAACAGGCTCCTCTTTTATTTTATTCTTCTTTTTACTATCATTATTCATATGCATGCATGTTCATATTCATGTTTAGTTTTTTTTAACTCAACCACGTTGAGTATCTCCCATAAGTACAACTCTTGCACTCTTTCCCTTATTCATATATTTGCATCTTCATACACCATATTTTTCACACCCTTTTTGCATAGGGGTTTAAGGGCAACCACCCTTAAGGTGTGTTCTTCATCATATTTTCATGCTCATATTTTTATTAAGAATTGATGCTACACTCACCATGTTCTAATTCCATATTCTTTATTGGTGTTTGATTATTTTGCAAGGGTAATCAAGAAAGAGAAACTCTCTTCATCGGCCGGCCGATCTAGAAGAGAAAGGAGCACTCACAATCCCCGCATTCAAGGTATTTTTCGCGATCCCTCCATGTTTATTATTTGTTATATCTTTTGAGGCCTCGTGTCTCTGGCGATCACAAACTCCATCTTAGCACCTCGTGCTTATTCGTGCTATTTCATGCTTATTTATTCATTATTTCTATTTGTTTAAGTGGATTTCTAATTAGAATCTACAAATTGGCGATCACGGTGGGACCTCCACTGTTTTCTTTTTGATTACCATCTCCATTGGCACCCTCGCGTGCCCTCTCCCCTTGGCACCCTCGTGTGCCCTTTCCCCTTTGGCACCCACGCGTGCCCTCTCCCCCTTGGTACCCTCGGTACCCTTCCCTTTGTGCCCCTCGGGCACCCTCCACTGTGCACACTGCACACTCCCGGATCAGCCAGCTTGCGTTTGCATATTTCCCTGAATTAACGCCTTCCACGAGGGCGCTTTTGTTTTAACGCCCTTCATAGGGGCGTATTTTAGTTATTAACGCCTCTTTCCAGGGCGTCTCTTAGCATATCTGCTACTTTGTTTCCGTTCATTATACTGTCTGAGAATTAACGCCCCCCTCCAAGGCGTGTTACTATTTTTTTAGCGCCTTCCATCAAGGGCGTCTTATTTTTATGTTACGTCTGCCGTCGAGACGTCTTTACATCATCTTACTGTTTTAATCATTCTGCCTGTGAATTCACGCCCTGCCCCAGGGCGTTCTTTATTACATAGCGCCTCACCTTAAGGCGCTTCCTCAGATTTGACGCCCTCACTCAGAGGCGTCCCTTTCAGATTTCGCGCCTCTACCAGAGGCGTGTTTCTGTTTCCCGCTGCTGACTCGCAGTGATTCACGACAGTGACCCTGTCGTTGCTTTGGTTGATAGCGACCTGCCCCAGGTCGTCTCTTTCCTGCGTTTTACAGAACCTTGCTTCCTGCTGCTGTCTGTGATGGTTTGTTTGATTGTCATATTGCTTGCCTATATTGCTTCGATTTGATCATATTACTTTGCATATTGTGGCATTTGGTTGAGAGACCTCCTCTCTCTACACTAGGATTCCACACACCTCTCTTGGAATCGGGACAACCCTCCATTGAGCACTCCGTCTCTTTGGACCGAAAATCCCTTTTCCAAGACCTCCATAAGTCCCCGCACCCGTGGATTCCCTCACGGACGCCGGGCTGGTTGTACCCTCGAAGTACTCGGAGTTTAGAGAACCTATCGTTGGTGAGGAGAGAGAAAGAATTTAGTTGACCCAGAGGTTACACTTGGATCAACTAGGTTTCACATTGCAAACATAAGTGAACTATTCAACAATTCAATCTACTCTAATCTCAAGCGGAACACTAAAACCTTGCGTTCATCTCAACTTGGTTGCATACACTTGCTTGGGTGATTTGGCTTGTTTGGATCGAGTGGTTGTTTGTTTGATAGTGTCTTTATAAAATTATTTCTCCTCTTAAAGCATGAAACTCCGTTCAGGTAAGATCATCAACATGGCAGGCTATGGGTATTCGTATGATGATGAGGACGAGAATGTCTTTGGTCAATATGAGACCCCTCCCCAGGATTCCATCTATTATGAGGGAAATTACTCTCACCCTCAGTCTCATCATCCTCAAATCCATGTGATTGATGCCACTCCTCAAGAGGTTGTGCCCTCTTCTCAGACTTTGCCCTCCAACACTTCGGGGAACCCTTCCCCATCCTTCAATGTCACGGACTTAATTAATGCACTATCTCAGTTGGATGATTCCCAGCGGCAGGCTGTCCAGGCCGCCTTGAAAGGGAAGTCTGTTCCCTCTTCGTCTTCCAACCCCCCTCCGGCCGAGAGTGGCCATCACCCCGTTAACGACCAGGCGGTCTTGCATAAACCCCCCTCTCGTCCACCAACGCCTGTCACGGCCATACCGGCCCAGCAGGCGAGTTATTCTGCGGTTAGGCACCAATTCACCCAACCTCCTCAGATTCTTCGGTCGCCTATACCACCTTCTTTTGCTCAGGCCCCAGTTGAGTCCGACTCTAATGCTTTGCTACTTCAGAAGATGGCCCACATGGAAGAACAGCTTAAGAAAGTCACTGCGGCCAAGAATGCACCAGAAATCTCGCTCCCCACTCTGCCAATTTTCCATCTTCCTCCATCTGAGATGCCGAACTTTCGGCGATACAATGGAACTGGCAATCCGATCATTCATTTGAAGGATTTTATGTACGAAACCTCCTTCTGGCAAGGCAACAAGGCTTCTCTGGCCTATTTATTCAGAAGATCTCTGGAGGGGCCAGCCCTCGAATGGTTTTATTCCTTGGAGCCAGCTGATGCCGGTGACTTCGATGTTGTCCAAAGGAAATTCTTGCAAAAGTATAGAGACCGTGTTGGGCCCTCTCTGTCCGTTACAGATTTAGTTGCGGAGAAAATGAAATCTGAGGAGGACTTCATCATATTTGCTGACAGATGGCGGTCGATGGCCGAGAAGCTGAAAGACACTTTGTCGGAACAGGAGCAAGTAAAGATGGTTATTTCTAATGCAACTCCTCAATTCCGCCATATTTTGGCCATGAACCGGCTGACTACTATGGAAGAGCTCTATGAAAGGGCTCGTTACATCCAGACACAGATGAAGGATTCGCCCATTATGGGTATGTTTGAGCCGAAGCCTCGGTTGTTTAAGAAAACCACCAATGTTAACAGCGGGCCCACAACTGAGGGCACCGTCACAAATGAGCAAGTCGGCGCAGTTGGCAACCCCCACCATCAAGCTAACCCACGTCCACCACCGCCTCCACGACAGAACTCTCATTTTAACCCTCCTCCACAACCCCAATTCGCACCACAACGCTCTTTCGCTCCACCGCAAAACCAAGCCCCCCGCATAGACCCTCCAGCTCCACCACAATATCATCAAGTGCCCCCACCTGCCAACTACGGCCAACAACAACAACGGAGACCACCACTTGGCCCCAAAAGGGACCACTATCCCCCACTTCCCGAAAATCTCCCCGATATTTTTAATGCTCTGATGGCCGCCAACTTGCTCGCCTTGCCAAGGGAAAGAACCGTGTGGCCCGCTAATGTTGACACATCCCGTTATTGTGCTTTTCATCGCAGCCCTGGTCACAACCTCGATCGTTGCTTCCACTTCAGAGATTACATTTACGATCTAAATGACCAGGGTGACATCAATTGGGATGAGATGAGGCAATTCATAGCTGCTATGAAAGAAAGAAGGGCTTTTCGGCAACAGCAAAATCAACAACCTCAGCAATCCGCTCAACAACAAGTTCAACCACAGCAAGCTCCAGCATCCCAGCAGGATATGGGGATTGTCCATAATCCATTGCCGGAGCACGCCCCTAATCAGCATGTGAACCCTGTCACGTCCCTCTACGAAGTGCAGAGAGGACAGGGATGGCACGAAGAAAACGCCTCTGTCGGGGCATTTCATCATAATCCGAATCAAAATCAACCTCCGCGCCTTTTGCGCACCCTTCCGTCTTCTCCTGCTCTCCAATCGGGACGTCCTCTTCTACGTCCCGTCAACCCATCTACCTTCACCAGTTCTACGGCCTTGCCGGCCCGCTCTCTTCTTACCCATTTGCCACCTCCACAACCTACCGCACGACAAACCCCACCTTCCACCACCAACTCTATACCTCCGCCGTCCAGGCCACTCCTACTTCGCTCACCGCTAGCACCCGCTACACCCCCTACCACTCCTACACCGGCAAGGGTTCCTCCGCCATCAGTTCCCCCACCTCTCATACCCAGATCTCTTCTTGTTAGACCACCCGCCAATGCTCCTCGCATTCGGGTATCCCTTTCTAATCCCTCGCCCCATGAGGGGGCATCTCCGTCAAATCACTCTCCTGCGCCGCCCACGGGGGCATCTTTGCTAAACATTACTCCCACGCCTCCTACGGGGACACCCCTGTTGTTGAACACCGCCGCCGGCATTCCCTCTTCTTCTTCTTCTAATTCTCCTCCCACATTTGCCCCGACAGAGGCTCTACAAGGCGTGGCGCCGCTCCGCAGCGGATGAATTTTCCACCGTATTTTTCCACAAAGAGAGCTAGAGCCCGTGCAGGGGCCGCAAGAGCAAGAACAAGAACAAGGGTCTATACCGGGCACTGAATATGATTTGTTAAAGCATTTGGACCGGACTCTGGCAAGAATTTCGATCCTGGAATTGATCAAACGATCCACCACTCATCAGCTGGCTCTAAAGGAATATCTGCAGAAGGTAATGGTTAATGAAGACATTCCAGTTGAGCAGATAGTCACGGTGTTAACACCTGCTAGCAGTCAGCCGGCAATTACTTTTCATGAGCACGAACTAGCACCAATCTCAGCAAGGAAGTATGCCTTATGCATCACAGTCGACATCAATAAGGTAGCTGTTAAGCAATGTCTGGTGGACACCGGGGCATCCATCAATGTTTTGCCACCGAGCACCTTGAAGTTATGTGGCATACCAGAAAGCCAGATTCGACCGTCCACCATAACGGTCACTGCATATGACAACACAAAGAAGCCTCCTCTAGGCATGATCACATTGAAAGTTAGCTTGGGTCCTGCCACCATCACAGCAGATTTTCACATCTTGGACATGGATCCAACATTTAATGGCATTCTTGGCTGCCCGTACATCCAGCAACTTGATGCGGTGCCCTCTACAAATCACCAGTGTCTCAAATTCCCACACAAGGGCCGTATTATCAAGGTGACCAGCATGCCGATTCTGCCAGAGGAAGATATTCATGCGGCTTCATCAGTCCCTTCTATTTGGCCTGCCAATAAGCCACTGTTATCTGTGCTGGACGTTCCCCGTCCACGGCCAATGCCATCTGAAACTGTTACCACGGTTGCTATGACACCCCTGCCTTCTAAGGGAAAGAAGAAAAAAAGCATGATTAATACCCCCGGCTGGAACATTCTGTTAAAAATGGGGTATCAAGATGGCAAAGGCCTGGGTGCCAACTGTCAGGGCAGGATTAGGCCCATTAAGCTACAAAAATTGCTTGTACGAGGCGGTTTAGGCTATAAAGGGCCAAGCAAAAATAAAGAAGAGCCATGGGCATTTATGACTTCTACTTTGAAGACTGATCGCCAGCCACTCTCCTGGACACTGAAGACACATTTTGTTACTAGCGGCATTCAGAATAATGAGCAGACTACCATAATTACTTCACTACTTGACTATCAAGATGTTCACGCCAGACAGTTTGCTCGCCACATTGCCCCACTGGTTACCTACAAAGCCCTGGAGTCTTTAAGGCCGGACAAGAGAAGGAAAATGGGTGATCCAGAATGTGACTGGTACAGGTGGTTCGACATGAATGACATTACTATTTCTTTGAGCCGTCTCTTCATGCCGACTGATCCGGAATGGCCTCCATTAATACAGGAATTGATTGAAATGCCAGCAGTGATCATAGACAAGAGGCAGCTGCTAAGTGACTATACAGATACTGGGGAGCCAGATGTCCCCTTTGAAGAAGGTTTTACTGTGGATAGGCTGTGGGCCGGCCTCTTCTCTCTCACTTCTCTACATCCATCCGTGCTTGCTTCTCTACATTCTCATTGGTTTGGTCGTGTGCCGAGACCGCCTCCAATTACAATCAGCTTTGCTCCAAGTTCAATCCAAGTTTCCCTCCCGATTCTTCCTTCGCTCTTCGAGCAATTTTTTAAAATCTCCATCTCGCCCCCCCATGGGCCATCATTGATTAAATCTTTCTCTAATCTTGCGATTTCCACTCCTCCTACTATTCTCCCATCACACTGCTTTCTCCTTGAAAAAGAAAATAAAAATGAAGTAAAAGATAAAAACAAAAAAAAAACGTCAATTTTCCAACTTGCCAATCCTCCATCTCTGTTGAGGAGACCTCCTATTTCTCTCCCGAGTGCGTCCCGACCCAGGGGCCGCTCTTTCAAGATTCCTTGATAGATCTCTTTTCCCCCTCTAGCGAGGGGTCTTCTTCTGTATCACCTTTTGTATCCACTTTTTAACCCCCTTCTTTTCTTTCTAATCAGGCTAGTTGCTCCTCCTCCTCTTCTTCTTCTTCTAATAAAATTCATGAGGTAGATTCACATAAGAAATCCAAGGGTAAGAAGAATTTGGCCACTACCGTGCTGTTCAAGATGCCAGAATTTATTTACCGGATGCCGATCCGGGCTATTGTGCCAAACATGGTCGAAGGGGCCAGGTCACCGCCATTGCTCAGAGAAGAATGCCAAGTGTCGATGCCATCCAAGGGCCGGGCATGGCACCCCTTGCTCCAGTTTGCAAATCTTAAATCCATTCTTCCATACAAGGGGCAAATTCCTATTCCGTTCAAATCAATGGGCATGGCAATGCTTCCTGTATCAACTTTCCAACTCCCTTACATTATTGATCTTTGCCTTCCAAGGGGGTTGTCATTTATTATTGAAGCTTCTTCCATTGGGCCGTTTGATTATACACCTTCACTGCCGTGGAGGGGCAGTTATCTTGGCGCTAAGGGGCCGTCCCTTATTTGTTCCACCTTCTATGCATCCATTTCTATCACTTTTTCTTCATGGGCCATCCCCGGGGTTAGGAGGAGGATCTCGTCCTCTCACCCTTCACATTCTCCATCTTCTTTGCATCTCACGCATTTTGTTGCATTCGCGCATTCACTGCATTCATCGCATCCATCTTTTTGCATACACCTCCTGATTCCTGGGTTTCCAAACCCGTATCTTCCCCGCCTTCCGGCACCTCCGGATATTCCGAATTTCCCATCTTATTCATCTTCATCCTCGGGATCTTTAGGTCCCCTTACATTGCTTGGGCGTTGCCCCCTCCCCAATCTCTTCTCAGGGCATCGCGTCCCTTTTCAGCTCTTGTATCCGGACTCTCTCCCAGGGCATCGCGCCCCTTTCCACTTTATTATTCCGGATTTCTCTCACTTTCTCCCAGGGCATCGCGCCCCTTTCCACTTTATTCTTCCGGAACCTCCGGGCTTTCCCCTCGGGCATCGCGCCCCTTTCCACCTTATTCTTCCGGACCCTCCGGATTTCTCTCACTTTCTCCCAGGGCATCGCGCCCCTTTCCACCTTATTCCTCCGGATTTCTCTCACTTTCTCCCAGGGCATCGCGTCCCTTTCCACCTTATTCCTCCGGATTTCTCTCACTTTCTCCCAGGGCATCGCGCCCCTTTCCACCTTATTCCTCCGGATTTCTCTCACTCTCTCCCAGGGCATCGCGCCCCTTTCCACCTTATCCTTCCGGAACCTCCGGACTTTCTCCCAGGGCATCGCGCCCCTTTCCACCTTATTCTTCCGGAACCTCCGGACTCTCTCCCAGGGCATCGCGCCCCTTTCCACTTTATTCTTCCGGATTTCTCTCACTTTCTCCCAGGGCATCGCGCCCCTTTCCACCTTATTCCTCCGGATTTCTCTCACTTTCTCCCAGGGCATCGCACCCCTTTCCACCTTATTCTTCCTGATTTCTCTCACTTTCTCCCAGGGCATCGCGCCCCTTTCCACCTTATTCTTCCAGAACCTCCAGACTTTCCCCTCAGACATCGCGTCCCTTCCCTTCTCATTCCTCCGGAACCTTCGGATCCTTCATGCTTTCCCCTCGGGTATCGCGCCCCTTTCCATCTTAATCCTCCGGAACCTCCGGATTCTATTTCCCTCTTCTTTGGGCATCGCGTCCCTTCCCTTCTCATTCCTCCGGAACCTCCGGATCCTTCATACCTTTCCTTCGGGCACGACGCCCCTTTCCATTTTCTTCCTCCGGAACCTCCGGACCCTCCATCTTTCTTCCAATTCATCTTTCTGATCTTCCAGAATATCACATCATTCATTTTCTTCTTCCTTACCCATCATTTTTTCCCTATTTCTTCCCAGGGCACCGTGTCCCTCGATATTTTATCCCTCCGGAGCCTCCGGATGATTCCTCCTATCACGATTCTCCTCCTTTACTTCCGGACCCTCCGGATCCGCCTCTTTCCATCTATCAATTTCTTCCTCTGATTTCCCCTAATCTTGGGTCCGACCCAACTTCTTCCACATCCACTGCCTTGGGCATCTGCCCATTCATTCACTGCTTTCGAGGCTTTAGTCCTCACTCCTCCTTCTAATTCTCCGCTTCTTCTGTAGACTGTTCCATGTGATCAAGGTCTCCGCGCTTTAGCGAGGGAGTTCTAGCCCTCGCCTCTCTTCCTTTTTTTCCTTATTCGTCTGAGTCTGGTCTTGGCACCACTCCTTCTTGTTAAGCCACTTTCAAACCCTTTGCTTCCAATCCTTTTGACTACGAAAGAGGACTACCCCACGATGATCAACCTCGCCTCTGACAGCTGCTTCTACAAAGGTTGCAAGGTAACATATTGGCGTAAGTATGCATTTTTATGATATCATTATCTCATTGCTTCACGCATGATTTTCAAAATGAAGTGCTTCTTAACAAGATTAAGAGTGGTAGTTAAGACCTTTATCCTAGGTCATATCTTTATCTTTACTAAATCATTCTCAAAAGAGTCTTTAGGCTTGCTTCTGCAGCACCATTGGTTAAAAAGAAACCCGTGCTGGGAATTCAACATTCTTTCCCCGCTTGTTAAGAGTAACCCTTAGCTGGGCATTCCACACACTTCACGGCGTCCTTAGCCGGCTCCTTTGGATAAAACACCGTTGCTATTTTGGCCATGCCATGAGTATATCTGAAAATCTTTTTCTCTTCTTTACTCGGTCGCGTGCAGGGGCAAGAGGTTGACGGATGAGATGACCAACTTCGGTAATCCCCAATACGAGAGGAGTCTCAAATAGGGGCAGTCTTGACCCAAAATCGATTTGAGTTTTCATATGAGTTTTCATGATATACATCTAGCCAAGAAGGGCTATTCTAAAAATCAAGTCAAAAATGATAAAAGCAAAATTGTGAATTATGGCATGACAAGAGTGGCAAAGTCCCCGCAGGGAAAACCCTGGTCGTATGCATGTCAAGGGTCTAAAATCAAAGGCACAAAGCCCCGGCGCAACAGATTACCTCTTTGAGGGGAAACACCTTGGAAGGAATTCAAGTCCCGACATCTCCCATCCTGCATAAAGCTTATCCTCAATTATTCTTCCCTTCTCCCTCTAAGACCGAACGTTTCTCAGGTATGGCCTTGGTAGGGGCACCGTTGATCAAAGACGGTCGGTTATAGGATGCCACTCTCAATGCACGCCCGACTTTGGGAAATTTTAGCAAAAAAGGAAGGAACGAGGACCCCCAATTAATGGTTTAAACACCCTTTGATGCTGCACTAGCTATGTCTAAACCAAAATCCAAAAAATTGAATATTGCAAAATCAAACAAAAAAATTTGAATATTTCCTGAGCAAAATCAAACAAAAATCAGATATTTCTTCCAAGATTCATAAAAATCAAAATATTTTCTAAAATTCATAAAAATTTGAATATCTTTTCCAAAACTCATAAAAATTTACATATTTCAAAAAAAAACTCCATAAAGATTGCATTGTATTGTCTGATGGTGTTTTGCAGGAACAACTTTGCAAGGACCAAGAGCACGGGATGAGTCTTATCTCCACTCATTGTTATCAATCTATTGATTCCTCCCGATATTCTCATGACATGCCACCCTGGGCATTTTTGGTTATCATCTCCTCATATCTTTTTTGGTTATATCTCCTGATTATCATTCTGATTATTCATCTCCAGATCTTTCAATCAACTCCTGCTAATTTCTCTTGATCAATTCTGCCACTGGGCATTATATCATTCTGATCATTCAACTCTACATCTTGATTAGCCAAGATTGTCATCCTCATGACGAAATAACAAATAATGATGCTTTGTAATATCATGATTCAACTCATAATGGTTGATTGATGCTTTGATTCATGCTTTGATGACTATGCTTAAATGCCTTATTCATTGCTTGTTATCTTCATTATATCTTGGCTGATGAATCTTTGAGCGCAGGAAGAAGCTCTTAGTCCCACTGACTGGGCATCATCAACATCCAAGTCCCACGGTGTTTGCACATTATTTCATCTCAGTTTCCCATGCTTATTGCTATCACCATCCTCCCTGTATGCATTCTACTATATGTTACATACGCTACTAGATTATATCAAGGACCTTGTGACTTTGGTAAATCTGGAATTTGAGTTCCCCTTCATCAAAAATAATGATGATTCCAGAGGAGTCTTAGTCATACGGATAGGCCGTTGAGCCGTCCAAGACTGGGGACGATGGTTCCCTTTTGTGAGTTGGTGCGTGGATAAACGGGCTTCGGCTTAGTATCGGCTCGCAGAATGGGTTTCTTGACCCAATCTTGGCAGTTTAACAATATTATCCTTGATTATCTTATATTTTCATTTATTTTACTTTTTCCTTTTAAACCCAGCATGCATTCATGTAGGACTTTGAATTAACGTTGGAAAATCATTCTGATAAGCTGATTTGGAGAGTCAAATTGATCTTAATCTTTCCAGATATGAGATATTCATTGCCGAATTGTGTCTTCAGTTCGTTTTGTCGCTGTTTTGGGTCATTCTCTCGAAAGCACTTGTTTGGATTTCTATCATCTTATTTCAATCATTTCCCCTTGATCCACCTTGGCTGCAGCACGTCCACATTGGCTGGTAACCGCTCCCCAATGGTGAAACCTATAGGTTTGTGACCTGGGGTACTTCCATCGCGCTGGAAGTTGATCATTCTTTTATCTCCTTCGTGCCCGCGTGCACACCTCCTCTTTTATCTGAACATCGTTGATTTCATTGAATTTCCCGAGATTGCTTCATCTCGAGCTCCTGATTTCAATTCTCATCAAGTGATGTTGATTGCGTGTCTCATCACACCTTGACATCTACTTTTCAGTTTGCTCTGCTCCCTTGCAAAGCAGACGCCAAGGCGGGGCAGCTGTAGACACGCCAAAATTGACGTTACTGTGAACACATCTCATATTACCTTGTAATGCCCCAATTTGACCCTCAAATTAGCTCTGTTTGAGTGGTTTTTCTCACTTTTCTTAGATTTCTCCCTTTTTCCTCTCTTTTCCTCTCTTTTCCTATTTTTTTAGATTTTTCTGGATTTTCTGGGCATTTTTCTCTATTTTTATGAATTTTTCAGAATTAACGACTTGAAGAGGGGCGTCATTTCTTTTTAAGAAAATTAAAAGAAAATAAAAGAAAATTAACGACATATAGTGAGGGCGTCCATTTCCCATTTTTCTAGAATTTTCTGAAGTTTTTTCGGAATTTTTTGAAATTAACGACCAAGAATAGGACGTTACCTTTATTTTAAATAAAATAAAAATCAAAAAAAATGAATTAATGGCACGGGCGTCACTTTTCAATTGATTATTTTAATATTATTTTCAACCTCATTCCAGAGGTGATTTGGTGGCCTTCCGGGTGTCAGAAAAATACGTAAAAATAGTCGTTGGAATCAGCACATCAAGATGCACCTTCACCTAAAAAATGGGAAAATAATATTAAGAAATGAAAAATAGCCCTATTTTGAATATTTTGAATTAAAGTCCTGATCTAAGTCGTGTTTTTAATAACGCCTTCTTGTAGGTCGTCAATTCTTGAATTGACGCCCTTGTTCAAGTCGTGTTTCACCTTTCGGGTTCTAAACGAACGCAGCCCTTTCCCAGAGAGTCCCTGCTTCGTTTGGTCACCCTTGCCCATTCTAATCCTTTCCTCCTTGGGCTCTTGCCCGTTCTTATCTCTTTTTTTAGATCTCTCCCCTTTAATAGAGCTTCTGCAGCTCTGTTTAGGGGGGATTCGATCTCTTCTTCCTCCCTCCGGTTTTCTTCTTCTGCTTCTTTCTTCTTCTGTTTTTTCTTTCTTCTGTTTTTTTTTCTTTCTTTCCTTCTTCGCAGGTTGCTGTTGCTGTGGCTGAAGGAGGGGCTTCTCCACGGTTCACTGCATCATCCTTTTGAAGTCTTCTCCCCATCGAGCATCAAAGCCACAAGCAACAGGCTCCTCTTTTATTTTATTCTTCTTTTTACTATCATTATTCATATGCATGCATGTTCATATTCATGTTTAGTTTTTCTTAACTCAACCACGTTGAGTATCTCCCATAAGTACAACTCTTGCACTCTTTCCCTTATTCATATATTTGCATCTTCATACACCATATTTTTCACACCCTTTTTGCATAGGGGTTTAAGGGCAATCACCCTTAAGGTGTGTTCTTCATCATATTTTCATGCTCATATTTTTATTAAGAATTGATGCTACACTCACCATGTTCTAATTCCATATTCTTTATTGGTGTTTGATTGTTTTGCAAGGGTAATCAAGAAAGAGAAACTCTCTTCATCGGCCGGCCGATCTAGAAGAGAAAGGAGCACTCACAATCCCCGCATTCAAGGTATTTTTTACGATCCCTCCATGTTTATTATTTGTTATATCTTTTGAGGCCTCGTGTCTCTGGCGATCACAAACTCCATCTTAGCACCAAGTGCTTATTCGTGCTATTTCATGCTTATTTATTCATTATTTCTATTTGTTTAAGTGGATTTCTAATTAGAATCTACACCGGGAGGTGTTGTTGTCGGCTTGTGTCGCCGTGCGACGGTGATTTGTACGAGGGGCATTCCTTGTACCATCCGGTTGTGACGTTACTTTCCGTTGACTTGAGAGTCTACTCCTTTAGTGACACTCCACTAGTCGTAGCCTGCTTACACGCGTGTGGTCCCACCAGGGAGTGGTGGAGAGGCTACCCTGAGGACGGTTTTGGACTGGTTTCCGTCGGACCCCTCGTCGTTAGCCAGAGTCCGGCTACAGGAGAAAACCGGTCAGAGGGCCAGACTTAGGACGCATGGTCTGTGTGTGCACATGTAGTTGGGGGCGGTTGGACCCACGTCGACGGGCGTGACCCCAGCTGGTCACTCGTTGTGGTTCTTGTTCGGTGTCCGTGCCTCTGGTAGGCGCTACCACGCTAGGCAGTTCACCTGCGGTGCGGTGTAAGTCATCAGGGGATGCTACCGACTATGCTTCTAGTGGGAGGTACTCCTGTCGAGTCGGGAGTGGCAGACTGTCAGTCTTGTGACTTCGACCTTCGGGTTTTATCATGCTGGCCGTGGCGTTTCGATCGCTTCACCGTGGCACGTGTGTCGGTTCGTGCCGTGGGAGCGGTGTTTTGTAGATTGCAGGGCTTTCTCTTTCTGAGGTACTCGCTTACTGCTAGCGTAGCGGTTTCTCCGTGTGCGAGGTAGGGTCTGAGTGATCCCTACTGAGTCTTGTTCTGAGACTCATTCCCTGCGTGTTTTCACCGTGTTTCAGGCAAGGCGCGGTTTCAGGGGAGCGCGTCTGAGGCTCAGCATGGTTCGGGTGCCCAGCGTTAGTGCCAGAGGTCAGAGCCGGGGTATGTCCCGTGTAGCTGTACTTTTATTTCTTGTCTCTGTACTAGTTGTGGACTACTGTTGTTATTTTATTGTTATCTTGTGGACCATGTATTATTAAAATGTTGTTTATTCTCCCGCTTAATTATGTAAACTGTTTAAATTCTGCAATTACTTGTGATACTTGTGTAGTCTCCGCACCATCCGTCTAACCCTTCCGAGTCTTCGGACTCGTGGGTGGCGGTACGAGTCTCGGGTTATCGGGCCTTCCCGGTGATCGGATTCTCAGGTCGTTACAGTTGTCCCCTCTCTCCTCATGCACCCCTCTCTCTCTCACCCTCGTTCTCTCGGCGATCCTGCTTCCCCCGGCCGTGGACAGCTTGAAGAAGGAGATCTAGGCGAGCCCGGGGTGACGCTGGAGTGATTGTGAGGTCGAGAAAGGTGGTTCATGTGGCAGTTGCTGAACCTACAGCATGGGAAGGGTTTTGGCATGGAAGTATGCATCTAAACGGCGTGGTTTAGCGGTTTGAGGTAGGGGGATGGGTTACTACTTCGCTCTCTCGTGTTTTCCTATCGTTTAGGATGGTTAAAAGCATGCTAGAGTGGTCATTTTGCATGAAAATTGCATGTGGGTTATAGTTCCTTAAAACCCTAAATATTTAATCATGTTTAATGCTTCGTTTATTATGTATGAATTATTTTTCTTTTTTGTATGTTTAAGACCGTATGGCATAGAGGGAAGAGGTACGGCCCTCAATGGAGCAGGCAACTAGGGCTCAGGAAGAGCACGGCAAAATACCACTCTTGCCCACGGCTGTAGTTCCAGAGGTACCGGGACTGGCTGAATTCTTCTTGCGATGGTCTCAATTCCTGCCATTGCGGCAGGAGGGATTCCTAGTTGCTCTTTATTGGGCCAGATTTCGGGAGCTGAGCAGGTTTGCACCACCTGTCATGGCGAATGAAGTGATGTTGACCCAGCAATTCATCGCAGGGCTGAGATCAGAAATCTGTCGTACCCTTATGATGGCTTGTGTGATTAACTTGGAGACAGCTTTTCAGACTGCGGCAATCTTGGAGATAGATTTTTTGAGGGTTCAGGAGCAGAGCCGAATGGCACAACTTCATCAAGGTGACCCACAACAGCTTCCTATCCAGTAAGCGGTGTTACCTAGACCTCTTTCACCTGCTCTTAGACAACCTCGGAGAGAAAATCGAAGGCAGAGGATCAGGTGGATGAGAGATCTTCGGCGCCGTCAGAATAGGTGACAGGTGCGGCGACAGACTTTGACTGAGAGTGTACTTCAACCGGTGGATCAATTACCACAGCAAAGGTTAGCAGTTCAGGGAGAACAGTGTCAGAGATGTGGTGGTCCCCACCTCAGTCAAACTTACCCGAAAATCGTTGAAGTCAGGAGCTATTTTACTTGCGCTCAGGTAGGCCATATTGCTAGCCAATGTCCGTTACGCAGATGTTATCGATGTGGTCAGGTGGGACACTATCGCTGTGAGTGTCCTCGGTCGTCTCCTTAGCGGCTTGGTGGTAATGGAGGCGTAAAATATGTTGGCGTGCTGGCGTGTCGGTGTTCGTGCCAGAAGGTTTGGTTATGGTTTTTGTTTGATTTCGTCCAGTTTGTGTTTTGAGGCGTATGTTTGGGTTATGCCTTAGCTGCGGTGGATCGTCTCTAATGTTGAGAGGTACTGCAGGTACAATCAGGCAAGACTTTTGGCATGTAGTTGTCCTGGGGTGTTGCCTAAGCTTCAATTATTTTGGCCCTGACTGAGGCGCTCTTGTATAGAAGTTACGGCTCCAATTTTCGACTGGCTTCTGCCAGCCGGGGTATGCCCCAAGGTTTTGTACTTTTCTTTTTGTTTAATTGTACCTTTGGGACTTATATATATCTGGACTAGAAATTGTATAAAATTGTGTAAATCTAACGAATTATAACCACTATACAAACTTGGTTGACGAACATGGTTTATGTGTCACTTTTTCAGTTCCTTCTTCCTTCTACAGTGAAAAAAAAATGTTATTACAATAGATCATCAAGTTTTTCCCATAATACATTTTACAAGATCCAAAATGCGGAAATAATCATAAAAGAGAGAAGAGTGCTCGCCATCCAATGCATCTCTTCTCACCCTGTTACTTCCACCTAGATTGTTGCATAGACTACCACCAATGACGAGATCAAAGCCACAATATTTACTGATCAGTTGCTTAAGTCTCTCCTCATTCACCTCCTGCACGTCTGCAATGTCAATCAGAGTCCCTTTTTGCTCTATTTTCTCCCACCATCCTCTGACTATGTTCCTGTTCACCACTAAGATCTCCACAGACACGACAATTGTCAATTGAACGCCCAGTCTGTGAAGAGCCACTTGTTGTCACCATAAAAAAAAGAGTACAAGGCTCTCATCCGACAGTGGTGCAAGCGAATTGGCAGCCCCAAACGTCGGCGAACTGGCAACTACCAGCCTCATCTGGCAGGGTATTTCACCCCGTCCGGTAGGCCTTCTGTCTGGCAGGCTCCCTGCCCATTGGGCAACCCTTTGTGGGCGTGGGCTAAGTCCCAATCCGGAGGGCCCTCAGCAGCAAACCAGCAGCCTCTTGAAGTCCCGCGATCAATGACACCCAAGAGGGGGGTGAATTGGGTGTATACAAACTTTTAACAAACTTATGCCCAATACAAACAGGAGAGAATAATAGCCGTAATGAATTCACATACTATGTGAAAACTATGAGATCTAATAGAATCTATCACACTCAACCGATCTTTGGTACGATGGCGGAGGTGAGAATCCAGAGATTCAAATCATGCAAGACGTTATCTTCTTGACAAGGTTTGCCTTGCCGATCTGAACCCACCTTTTAATATATCCAAAATCTAGTATGGAAATGATAAATTATACTAGATCTAACACAAACAATGCAACCAAAAACTACGCGTGTGCTGCACAGAATGGGGATAGAGGAAAGGGAACAAACCACACAATGGACAGAGATTTTTAGGTTGTTCGGATGCAACAACGGTAACCTACGTCCACCTCTCACGATCTGTGAGGATTCCCACACTATCTTGTAAAGGGTTACAAGATCAAAACACACACACACATACACACACACACATGAGGAGTTCGGAACTCCCACAAAGGTGTACAAGCACCGAATCACAAAGAGATGTGAAGAAAAAGACACACACCCACACACACACGGATCTGCGTAGATACACACACACAAGTATTCAGATATTACAAGAACACAGACTTGAATCTGAAATAGATATCAAATGGAAGACACAAAGTAAAAACTTCAGATTCAAGTTCCCCCTTAGTTGATGAAGAAGATTTTGGATGCAACTTGATCTCCACTTGGCTTGGGGTTGATCTGCTCCAGATGTGGCTTGGATCACTTAAAGATGGATGAAGAACTTCCTTCCCGGAGCACTGTTCACGGCTAAAGTAGCAGCACTCTTCTCTCCCCTTGATAGCCTCCTTGAGCCTCCTTGTATCATTAGGGTTTCTTGCCCCAAAGAGATGTTTTTATAGCTCTTGAATGGTCAAGAGACAAGCCAGGAACCAGATCCACAAAATATGGAAAGTTTGGTGGCTTTGGGATTAAACAAATCTAAGAAGAGGGGCTTCCCACGTTGATAATACAAAGTCAACAATAAGGGCTTTCGAGACTGGCAGTCGACCGGTAGAGGAGGGCGGTCGATCGGAATTTTACAGAAATGAGGCTTTCGTTGCTGGGAAAACCGGTCGACCGGCCCCTGACCGGCGGTGGACCGCTGGCAAGAAAAACATGCATTTTGAAAGAGTTAGACGGTAAATCATAATTTGTGAGCTAATCAGTTTATGACACATACTGTTTCAATTAAAATGAGTGAGTTAAGCTTAGCCTGGGTAGTTTTGGAACCAAGATGGATTTATGCATTTGGAAGGGTATGAACACTTAAACGTAGTGCATGATGAAATTAGGCCTTGAATGCGTATGAAAGTCGAACTTGATTGCTAATACATGGCACGTGATAGAACACACATCCTGGGTTTTGTTATCCTCTTAATCACCTGAATATACTCAACAATCTCCCCATTTTTGATGATGACAAAACTGAAAGGGTATTTAAATACATGGGTGTGCCTTTAAGCAATGTTTGAAAATTGAGATCAATGTTCGAAATCAAGGCATTTTACTCACATCTTATCAAGCCAGCGAACGCAAACCATTCAACACTTTATTTGCCAATTAGAAAAGAAATGAGACACAAGAGCCAACCATCTGAGATCAAACACCAGTTGCATTCAATTCATCATTTCATTACAAGGCACATTAATGCGAGAGTGAATGCACGACTCTAGACACAAGTGACTAAACAAATGCACAAGTGCAGAACAGACACAATGATCCTCACATGATCATACATGCAAACGCACAAACACACACCGACATACATAAATATATAGAACCCTGCACTACTACTTCTCCCCCTTTGGCATCATCAAAAGGGGATAGGATAGACGAAGGGGGACCCAAGTGACACAAGACCAAAGTACAGCATCCTAGAGGTAGAAAGCAAGAGAAATATCCTCATGGTGCATTTGCAGGAGGCTGATCCTCTGGAGAAGGAGGCTGGTAACCAAGGTGACGGCGGATGTCTTCAAGAGAATGATCTTGAATCTGAAGACTATCCCAAAAACGGCCAATGTAGAGATCACGAGCCGCATCACGGCGCTGCATTCCAAGATGTGTCATGTTCATGATGTGGAAGGCTTGGCTGGAATCAGCAACACTATCGGTGAGGCTAGTCATATGAGTGGAGAGTGTGGCCATTTGAGTGGAGAGGGTATCTAGAACAGTGGAGAAGGAATCTATGTGACCTGACATGGTGTCAATCACAATGCCCATAGTGTCAACGTGATCCCCGAGGGTAGAAAGTCGATCCCCAAAAGTGTCCACACGAGTCTCTAGCCCAGTAAACCATCTGTCAAAAGTCTCATAATCTACCCAAGAATGCTGTGTGGCCTCCTGAGTGGAGGACTCTCCATGATGGAACTGTGGTGGAGGAGGCATCTCGAGATCCATATGATGAGGTGAGGGTGGAGGAGGCTGCTCCTCGGCCTGAACTGGAGGGGGGACATCCCCTTGATCCTGCTGCTGTTCTTGTTCCTGCTCTTCCTCACTATCAACTTCTTTTCCATAAGTAGGCACATCCCGGCATAACTCACCATCGGGACCATAGTAATATCCCATATCTGTAAAGATCTTATGCTTATTATATATATCATGCTGTCGAACATAAATGAATTATTCATTTGCCAAATTGATCCCAGCATGAATGAATACCCCGGTCAACTGTAAAGCATACGGCAAGGATCGCCGCAAATTTGTTAGGCAAGCTCCAATGAGAGTCGTCATGAGGCGACCCATGTTGACTTGAATCCCATTCATAACATTGTAAAACAGGAATTTGTGAACCTCTGTCACTTCATTTCTGCTGCCACTCTTTGGATAAATGAGAGAGGTAAACATATGGTGCAATATATGATGTAGTGGTGGAAAATGATTCGCATTCAATTCAATTAAATTGCTGACACCACGCACGTACTCACAACTGGTCATAGCAAGAAATGTTTCCTCAAACTCCCCATGATCAAAAACCATGTCGGCTCCTCTAGCCGTAACTCCTAAGCATCTCTCAAACAGATCGGGAGTAATATGAATCTCAACCCCTTGAACAACAGAAAATAATTCCTCATTCCTTGCAATCAAATTCCCATAAAACTGCTACACTAGAATGGGGTAATAACGTGTATATCTAGTGACAAAATCAGTCCAACCTGGCTGAATCTCAAAGATAGCACATAAATCGGGCAAAAGCTCGTTCACCTCATTGAAGTCGACCAGTCGAGGGTCGATAATGGGATGAGGAGGTAACCGAGGTGCACGACGAAGTGCAAGTGCTTGCTGTGGTGGAGGAGCCGGTGCCTCGCGTCTCCGGCCACTCGCTTCCCCTTGGGCAGAACGCCGAGAGCTCTGTCTAGGCGGCATCCCAAACTAGAAAACTCGGAGGAAAACCCTTGAAGAGATGACCCTCACCCCGAGGGATGAAGATAGATCAACGGACACTCCAAGGGCTTGCAAAAGCCTTCTCCACAAACTGGAACCTAGGAGGGAACTCCATGAACACACGAACGGCCGAATGGAGTTCGTCCCGAAATCATGACGAACACGCCGGATCTTGTGCGGGTGGAGGAATGATGAGGTTTAGGGGTTTGGGAGGTGGAGTTTGGGTGTTCTAGGGTTGGGGAGAAGTGTTGGAGAGTGAATGGGAGTGTTGGAATGAGAGAGAGGGGTTTTAGGACCCCTTAAAGAAGGGTTCGGCTGTGGTCCGACCGGGCCTGTTTGTCGCCACCGGTCGACCGGTGCGGGAGCGGCGGTCGACCGCTGGCCCCAAAAGCCCCAAAGTTTGTATTTTTTTGTATTTTTTTTTCTATTTTTTCATTCATTTTTTTATCATTTTTTCATATGGGGGGGACTATCATCCGACCTTCTGATTTGAACCAACGTCATGAAGTGGAGGGAAGGAAAGAGATGGAGATTTGAGGAAAGTTTCTAACTCCCCCTCAGAAGTTTTCTTAGGTCCGACATCACTGAGTCCACAATTATTTAACCAAGGAATATCTGGCCTTAGAAATATTTTTCAAGGAGGGCTATATATATATAAATATATTCAAGCATGCAGGAGTGTATGTGAACACACAAGGTATTAAAAGTAAATATAGACAATATGCATGTTTTCCTACCCTTGATGCATATGAGTTTCTACAAATGTAACTCTTATCCTAAGTGCAAACTTATGCATGCATGCTCTCACCCTTGTACATCCCATGTTCTCTTCTTATCTTGCTGAATTGATCCTGGTTTAGGGTTTTATGAAAATACCGGCTAGCTGATGGTGTGTGTCAATGAAATTTAATTCAAAGACCCTCTTTCCTACATGATCTCTCAGAAAGTGATGACGAATATCAATATGCTTGGTCCTAGAATGTTGAACAGGGTTTTTTTACAAACTGATTGCACTGGTATTATCACACAAGATTGGCACACATTTCATTTCAATATCTAAATTAAGTAATTGATTTTTGATCCAAAGTACTTGGGCTCCACAACTTCCGGCGGTTACATATTTAGCCTCGGCCGTTGAGAGAGCTAGGCCCATGAGACTAGGCACCCACCAAGAAACTGATAGTACCCACTAGTACTTTTACGATCTACAATACATCCGGCATAATCCGCATCGGTGTAAGCAATCAAATCAAATGAACTACCGATAGGAAACCACAAGTCAAAATCTATTGTGCCAATTAAGTATCTAAAAATGTGTTTAACAGCCATTAGATGAGATTCTTTAGGACATAACTGAAAACAGGCATAAAGACATACACTGAATTGAATGTCAGGGCGGCATGATGTAAGATACAGTAGTGATCCGATCATACCTCGAAACAGTGTAGGATCTATTGTTTTACCATTTTCATATTTGTCTAACTTCGAGGTTGTGACCATTGGAGTTGACAAAGGTTTTGCTTCAGCTATCCCAAATTTCTTAAACAGCTCTAGTGTGTACTTATCTTGATTGATGAAAATGCCCTCGAGTGTTTGCTTCACCTGCAATCCAAGAAAGAAATTCAGTTCACCCATTAAGCTCATCTCAAATTCTCCTTGCATGATTTCTGTAAATTCTTCACATAAGACATTGTTAGTAGCTCCAAAAATAATGTCATCCACATATACTTTAACTACTAATATGTCTTTACCTAATTTTCTTGTGAAGAGTGTTTGGTCAACCTTACCTCTTTTGAAATCATTTTCCACAAGGAATGAAGTGAGCCTTTCATACCATGCCCTTGGTGCTTGCTTTAACCCGTAGAAGGCCTTCTACAACTTATACACATACTTTGGATGCTTTGAATCTTCAAAACCTGGAGGTTGCTCTACAAAAATATCCTCCTTGATGTAACCGTTAAGAAATACAGATTTAACATCCATTTGAAATAGTTTGAAGTTCATAGAGCAAGCATAGGACAATAAGATCCGGACTGCTTCTAATCTAGAAATCGGTGCAAAAGATTCATCAAAATCAATACCCATCTCCTGGCTATACCCTTTGGCTACAAGCCGGGCCTTGTTCCTAATAACCAATCCTGTGTCATTTAACTTATTTCTAAAAACCCAACGGGTTCCAATTGTGGCATGATTCTTGGGACGCGGCACGAGAGTCCACACTTTATTCCTTTCGAACTAGTGTATCTCTTCATGCATAGCCAGAATCCAGGATTCATTTTGAAGAGCTTCATGAATATCCTTAGGCTCTTCTTGTGAGATTAAGGCTATCAAATCTTCTTCCTCTACTTGCCTTAGTGATGATAATGGGAATCGACGTCGAGCACTGACTTTTATTTTTACACTTGTGTCCTTTTTATTTACTTTTATATCCTCGGGAAAGTATGTACGCAATTGCAAGGCTTTATAAGCCAATGTGTCATTCCCTTGGATTCTTTGGATTTTTGTGCAAATTGTTAGTAGGACCAGCAAGGGGGCCCTCACTCCTTCCTCATTGGTCGAAGTGGCACCACCTCATCCATGTGGGGCTGGTCAAAGTCCTAGGTGGCATCTAGAAGGTCAATTGGACACATGGGAGGCAAAGGGGTTAAAAAGTCCAAAGATGCCACCTACCTTGCCCTCATGGTCAAGGGGGCGCCCCCCCCCTTTTGGATTATTTTTATTTTTTGTAAAAATTGTATTAGAACTAATTAGTTCCATCCTTAGTTAGCCCCTCCCTAACCCTAGATCTGAGGTTAGTATAGGTCATTTTGTGTTTCATATATATATCATGTATTTCCACATTTAGAGAATTAATGTGAAGAAAATTCTGAAATTGGCTTGAGCCTCTTGGAGGGTGCGCCCTCCCTCTTCCCTCTTCCTCTGGTTCATCTCCTTCCTCCAGCCCTCCAGGGAGTGAATCCCCTTCTCCTTATCCCCTCTATATTCCCTTTCTGCTGCCTCCGCCGCCGTTCGTGCCGTCGTCGCGCCGCCACCGCCGCTACATCGAAGTTCTGTCCAAATCAGGACAGAACCTCTCCTCCGAAATTGTATCTCTGGTTCGTGTTGTCTGATTGAGCCCTAATTTTGAGGGTTTGTTCTGTCCATCTCCCCTAACCTTCAGTTAACATTTTGTGTCATTTGGAGTCCATTTGATACTTTTCTCGTATTTTTGTTTGTCCTCTTAGTAATCTACCCTTTTGCAGATCTACGAAAAAGAGTCTCCTTGTTGCAATTTCCCCCACCCACTTAAAAATTTTTAGAAAATCCACAAACATTCCCTAGTGTTCCCCACGTATACCCCCTTCCACCATAATTTTCGTTGAGTCAACAAAAATCATCTAGCCCTCGGTCAAAGGTCTGTTTCAGGCAGGTTCATCTCTGCCCTGTGTGTCTGTCAGTCCGGGTCAGAAAAAAAAGGTAGTTTGTAGTCATTCTTAATTTTAATCCGTTCTGTGGATGGAGACACTAAAAATATATATTGTAGATCTCTGTGTCCTCTATCCATCGTTACCTCTTGTGCATCAATCCGACATCGGATCTGGCCGTAGGAATTCTTTTTGTGAAGGTGTGCAGAGCAGATCCGAATTCAGCCAGCACAACTCAGTCTGGGAGAAAATTCAGAAATAAATATCAAAGTCAACTTCAGGAGTCGCCCCTTCAGGGAGTCGATCAGGGACATCCCGCCACCGTCCCAGCCAAGCGGTGCCTTCAAAAGATCCCAGGAAGGCAGCGTTCCTTTGAAATCCATACCTTGCTGCCCACCAAGTCAGCAACCGAGTTGGCACAGCACCGAGTTACAATAGTGCTGAGTCGGACCAGCAGGCCGAGTTCGTGCCGTACGCGCCTCCAGATTGCTGCCCGTCAACCCAGAGTCGGTCCTCCAGGGCCCCACTTGTAGCCCTTTACCTCCCTGTGTGGAGTGGGCAATGGAATTACTGCTGTAATTAAATTTTTTAACTGTTGTTACCGGGAGTTACCGTAACTAGACGGGAACGTCTTCCCCACGCCTGGAGCGTGGAGGTACACTCACTCCCCACTCTTTATCGCATTTGCTTATCTTGTATAGCTTTGAATGCCGCTGCAAGTGTAGGTTTCTAGCTTGTTATTCTATTATCACCGCTGCGAGAGAGCGAGATTGAGTGTACCGTCCCGTGACTCGATCCGAGTTAACGCGGAAAGGCCGATACCCGAGACTCACCGCCGGTTTCTCAACCGCGCACGGTCCACGTCTTCCCTCGCATAGGGACAATCGTGAGCTAGAGTCCCAGGTCGCGTGTCTGTCCCACATCAATTTGGTATCAGAGCCAGGTTGAGTCTAGGGTGGTTACAACAAAACAAAAAAGAGTCGTTTAAATCGAGTCTAAGTCTAAGTCGGTGTAAGTGTCACATTTGCATACCATTAGTCGGTATATCAAAAGGTGTTGTCCGAACGTTAGGCTACGCCTATCGGGAAGGCCGCACACTTGCGCGAGTGATCTTCGGATCGATTAACTCCGCCACGTACCGAGTATTGGTTTTGTCTAGGTGTGTAGTCGAGTCTCATTTCAACTTTGCATTTGCATCGCATTCTAAGTTGTGTCTAGGTACTTGCATTAGTTGGCATAACATTTTGCTTATAAAACAAAAAAAAATGGCCTTGTATATCCATTCCTAGGGGATCCAAGCCCATCTTTGCAACCATGGCTGCACCCCGAGCCCTTAGTTCCGTCAAAGTGGCCGCCATGTTCCAAGCCCTTATGGGACAAATGCAAGGGTTGACTACAGGTATACACGGGTTGGATACATGCTTGGATGTGTTGACCACAGCGGTAGATCGGATGGAAGGGTTGAGTCCGCGAGTGGATGGCCTAGGCCTGCCCGAGCCTTACATCCCGGTGTCACCCCAAGGACCCCTTCTCCACGAGGAGGACAATCCTTCACCACCCGAGAGTGCTCCATTGTCACCCTCACCTTCCGATCTTATTTCGGAGCCCTCCTATTTGGAGCCACCTCGGCCCGAGCCACCCGTATTTTTAACGGGTACGCTATACATAGTCGAGCCGCTTCTTAGTTGGCTTAAGGAGGACTTGGTCCCACCTCCTTACCCGTCCATGGACCCTATACTACCAATAGTGCCCGTCAACTCCTACCACACTACCTTTCGGTCTAGTCACCATGTGGATACATTGGATGACCTTGTTGTGGGATTAGACTCGCAATGGAAGTTGACACACTCATTGGCCCGAAGCTTCGACCAACCCACTAGTCTTAGCTTCACCCATCCGGCTTTAGGGTCCATTACCTCCATGTGCACCGTGGGTTGTGTCACCACGGAGATTCTCTTATTCCTCCCCATGCCGGCCGAGCCTGACTTTATACCTTTTTGTCCGAGGGAGGAATCATACTTCTTACCTATGATCACAATCCCACCCGCCACAATACATGAAGGTGACCATCCACACCTTCAAGACTTCTACATATGGGACCGTGACTTGTGGGAACCCACCACAAGGGGTCATACATTCTTCGACCCCTTCCTTAGTGAATCCCTTAACCCACCATATCTCCTCCACTTCTTCGAGGGAGATCACTACCACATCCCAACCCCACGGGCCGGGTCATCTACACCCACCAAGTCCAACCTCGATACATTCACACCCGGTTCTCCTAGCCCTCTCAATTCTCCCAAATCAAAAGGGCCGTCCATGCATGATTGGGTCATACTTGGACGTTTAGGTGTTCCCCATGCCACCAACCACCGGTTGCATAACATGCATGCATGGCACATATTCGGGTGTCCTGGTCCGCCGTCACACACGTACGGGTCGGACTAACATTAGGTTTGTTTAAGGTGTGTGTGAGTCCTTGTTTCGTCCGATTTGTTTGTCGAGTGCATTGTGTGTCTGTGCGTACGTTGAGTCGAGTCGGTTTCGTACGCTCGTGTTGTTAGTTCCTTTCGAGTATGAGACTTGTTGGACTATTGGGATCGGTTCTACGCTACATATTGGATCTAGTCACATAAGGGACTTAGCGGTGATTCCTAGTGAGTCTTCGAGCCGCCTCCCTTCATTTGAGAGTGACCCCACCCCGGAGTGTCCACCTCTAGCCTCATTCCCATGGCAGCGTGTGCATATAGAATCTATACGGGATGAGCAGGTGTCGATTACTTGGAGTGGAGCGTACTCCGTGCTTCTAGGTTCGGTGATGGATCCGCCGGAGCTTCTCGAGCAGCCGCACCCTTTACTCGATGGGGTCGAGTTCCTCCCACCCGGGGAGAGTTGATGGGAATCGACGTCGAGCACTAACTTTTATTTTTGCACTTGTGTCCTTTTTATTTACTTTTATATCCTCGGGAAAGTTTGTACGCAATTGTAAGGCTTTATAAGCCAATGTGTCATTCCCTTGGATTCTTTGGATTTTTGTGCAAATTGTCAGTAGGACCAGCAAGGGGGCCCTCACTCCTTCCTCATTGGTCCAAGTGGCACCACCTCATCCATGTGGGGCTGGTCAAAGTCCTAGGTGGCATCTAGAAGGTCAATTGGACACGTGGGAGACAAAGGGGTTAAAAAGTCCAAAGATGCCACCTACCTTGCCCTCATGGTCAAGGGGGCGCCCCCCCCTTTTGGATTATTTTTATTTTTTGTAAAAATTGTATTAGAACTAATTGGTTCTATCCTTAGTTAGCCCCTCCCTAACCCTAGATCTGAGGTTAGTATAGGTCATTTTGTGTTTCATATATATATCATGTATTTCCACATTTAGAGAATTAATGTGAAGAAAATTCTGAAATTGGCTTGAGCCTCTTGGAGGGTGCGCCCCTCTCCCCTCTTCCTCTGGTTCATCTCCTTCCTCCAGCCCTCCATGGAGTGAATCCCCTTCTCCTTAGCCCCTCTATATTCCCTTTCTGTTGCTGCCGCCGCCGTTCGTGCCGCCGTCGCGCCGCTACCGCCGCTACATCGAAGTTCTGTCCAAATCAGGACAGAACCTCTCCTCCGAAATTGTATCTCTGGTTCGTGTTGTCTGATTGAGCTTTAATTTTGAGGGTTTGTTCTGTCCATCTCCCCTAACCTTCAGTTAAAATTTCGTGTCATTTGGAGTCCATTTGATATTTTTCTCGTATTTTTATTTGTCCTCTCAGTAATCTGCCCTTTTGTAGATCTACGAAAAAGAGTCTCCTTGTTGCAATTTCCCCACCCACTTAAAAAATTTTAGAAAATCCACAAACATTCCCTAGTGTTCCCCACGTATACCCCCTTCCACCATAATTTTCGTTGAGTCAACAAAAATCATCTAGCCCTCGATCAAAGGTCTGTTTCAGGCAGGTTCAACTCTGCCCTGTGTGTCTGTCAGTCCGGGTCAGAAAAAAAAGGTAGTTTGCAGTCATTTTTAATTTTAATCCGTTCTGTGGATGGAGCCACTAAAAATATATATTGTAGATCTCTGCGTCCTCTATCCATCGTTACCTCTTGTGCATCAATCCGACATCGGATCTGGTCGTAGGAATTCTTTTCGTGAAGGTGTGCAGAGCAGATCCGAATTCAGCCAGCACAACTCAGTCCGGGAGAAAATTCAGAAATAAATATCAAAGTCAACTTCAGGAGTCGCCCCTTCAGGGAGTCGATCAGGGACATCCCGCCACCATCCTAGCCAAGCGGCGCCTTCATAAGATCCCAGGAAGACAACGTTCCGTTGAAATCCATACATTGCTACCTACCGAGTCAGCAACCGAGTTGGTGCAGCACCGAGTTGCAATAGTGCCGTGTCGGACCAGCAGGCCGAGTTCGTGCCGTACGCGCCTCAAGATTGCTGCCCGTCAACCCAGGGTCGGTCCTCCCGGGCCCCACTTGTAGCCCTTTACCTCCCTGCGTGGAGTGGGCAATGGAATTACTGCTGTAATTAAATGTTTTAACTGTTGTTACCGGGAGTTACTGTAACTGGCCGGGAACGTCTTCCCCACGCCCGGAGCGTGGAGGTACACTCACTCCCCACTCTTTATCGCATTTGCTTATCTTGTATAGCTTTGAATGCCGCTGTGAGTGTAGGTTTCTAGCTTGTTATTCTATTATCACCGCTGCGAGTGTAGGTTTCTAGCTTGTTATTCTATTAGCACTACTGCGAGAGAGCGAGATTGAGTGTACCGTCCCGTGACTCGATCCGAGTTAACGCGAAAATGCTGATACCCGAGACTCACCACCGGTTTCTCAACCGCGCACGGTCCATGTCTTCCCTCGCATAGGGACGATCGCGAGCTAGAGTCCCAGGTCGCGTGTCCGTCCCACATCAGATGATCTGGTTCTTACCCCATCTTGAGGATTACCGATTATGTTTTCAGCTGAATGATCCTTTAAGAATGTAGAGGTGCTGGGCAAGTCGGGGTGCTGCACTTGCTGCTCTTGTACTGTTTCAATTGAAGGATCTTCATCTTCTTCACTCTTGCTGGGTATTCCTTCATTTGGTTCATCCTTGGCTTTAGATGTTCCAGCATTAGTTGAATTTTGGGGGTCTTCTCCTACATCCACAATTCGAATAGATTGGTTTGTCAGTTTTAGTTCAGATTAATCAAAAATCACATGAGGACTTTCTTCAACAACTAATGTCCGTTTATTAAATAATCGATAAGCTCTAGAATTGAGTGCATAGCCTAGGAAAATTCCATTATCACTTTTCTCATCAAACTTACCTAGGTTGGACTTACCATTGTTCAGGATGAAACATGGACATCCAAAGGGTTTAAGATGGGAAATATTCGGTTTCTTACCCCTGTAGAGCTCATAAGGGGTTTTCTTCAAAATGGGTCTTACCATTGCCCTGTTGATGATGTAACACGATGTACTTACCGCCTCAGCCCATAAATATTTTGGTAGAGAATTTTCACTTAACATGGTCCGCGCCATGTCTATCAATGTTCTATTTTTCCTCTCCACTACTCCATTTTGTTGGGACGTCCTTGGTGATGAGAAATTATGCGTGTACCCCTACTCTTCACAAAAATTGCTGAACTCATGATTTTTAAATTCACCACCATGATCACTTTGAATGGTAGTGATAAGGTAGCCTCTTTCATTTTGGCTTTTCCTGCAGAACACTTCAAACTTCGTCAAGGCATCACTTTTATTGGCTAAAAATAATACCCATGTAAATCTGGAGTAGTCATCAACAATAACAAATCCAAAAGATTTACCTCCTAGGCTGGATGTCCTAGTAGGTCAAAATAAATCGAGATGCAGCAATTCAAGAGGTCGGGCGGTAGAAACAATATTCTTATTTTTGAAAGATATGCGTGTTTGCTTGCCTTTTGTACAAGCCTCACAGATTTTATCACTTTTAAATTTTAAATTTGGCAAACCATTTACTAAGTCATGTTTAGACAACTTGGAGGTTACTCCAAAACTAGCATGACCTAGTCTTCGGTGCCATAGCCATACATTATCATGATTGTTTGCTACCAAGCACACATCATCACCGGAAATATCATCTAGATCAATAGTATAGACATTGTTGCTTCTCTTGTCGATGAATCAGATTTCATTGGAGGTTTTATTTATGACAATGCAGTGGGTTTCATCAAAAATAATTTTAAAACCCTTGTCACACAATTGGCTTATGCTCAGTAGATTATGATTTAAGCCTTTCACTAAAAGGACATTTTCAATCAAGATTTTAGAGTTTTTACCTATGTTGCCAATCCCAATGATTTTACCTTTGTCTTTGCCTCCAAAGGCAACTGATCCTCCATCCTTATCTTGCAGTGTAGAGAACACCTTCTTGTCCCCTGTCATATGTCTTGAACAGCCGCTATCCAAGTACCATTTGCTCCCCCTGGCTTCAAGACATATCTGTAAGAAACAACATTAATGCAATTAATTTTGATACCCAAACTAGTTTGGGTCCGTAACAGTTAGTCCAATTCTCTGCATATCTTTTCTCAGTCCAAAAAGCATGATTTCTTGGTGAGTTTTGTTTGAACCAGCAATTGGCAACAACATGACCAAATCTACCACAATGATAGCAATTAATAGGTGCAAACTTTCTTTGGAATTATCGTGGTTTGGGTTGGACATGTTTTGGCTTAGAGTTGGAACATGAAGCACAGTTGTTTTCTTTTTCATGAACATAAGATGTAGTGATCTTATGCTCAAATGATTTTTTATTTTGGGGAGTATATCCTAAGCCTTCCTTCTGGAAATTGACTCTTACTCCCAACAAGTTATCTAGATTTTGTGTGCCCTTGACAAACCTTGACAAGGTGGACTGAAGTTCAGCCACTTCTTTATCCAAACTCACAGTTTTCTTTTCTAGTTCTGAATTTGGGGATTTCAGAATTTTATCTTCAGTTTTTATTTTTTCACACACTTTCTCCATTTAAGACATTTTGCAAGATAACTCCTCTTTGATTTTTTTCACAATCTGAAATTGTTTGTAGCAGACTTTCTTTTTCTTCTGTTAGTTCGAACCATTCCTCTTCCAATTTTTTAAACTTAACAAAAATATCTTCATGTGACAAATCATCAATTTTCTTTTTGAGAGTTTTATTTTCAGATCTGATTTTCATGTATTTTGTATACAGTTTTCATATTCTGACTCTCATTGTTCATTGGAAATAAAATCAGGGTCAGAATTTACCTCTGTTGAATCATTCGTGTGCCATGAGGCACAAGATCTCCACAAGCTCTTGGATCTCCTCGTCGGACGATTCGTCCTCTTCGTCGCTCCATGTTGCGACCATTGCTTGGGGTTTCTTAAGTTTGCCCTTCTTGAACTTCCTCTTTAGATCCGGACATTCTCCTCTCATGTGCCCGGGCTTCTTGCATTCATAACAGATGACATTATTGGGCTTGCTAGGTTCACCCTTGGTCTGAAAGGGCTTCCTCTGCCCCTTTCTAAAATTTCCTTGGAAATTTCTCTTCTTTCTCAAAAATCTCCTTACTTGGCGGGTTATCATGGCCAAGTCTTCTTCTTCATTGCTTCCCTCACTAGATTCTTCTTCTTGAAAGTCATCATCAGATTGATGAGCTTTCAATCCAACCACTTTCTTCTTCTTCGTATCTTCCTCGGTTGTTCTCTTCATGTTTATCTCATAGGTCATGAGTGACCCTATGAGCTCGTCCAAGGAAAGTGTGGACAAATTTTTTGAATCTTCAATTACTGTGGCTTTTGTGTGCCATGCCGATGGAAGTGATCTCAGGACTTTCCTCACAAGATCGAAGTTTGTGTACTCCTTCCCGAGGCTTTTGAGACCATTTGTGATCTCCGTTAATCTTGCGAACATCTCTGAGATGGTTTCTTCAGGCTTCATTTTGAACAGCTCATAATCTCTTACAAGGAGATTTGCCTTGGTCTCCTTGACCTTAGAGGTTCCCTCATATATGAGCCATAACTTGTCCCACATCTCCTTTGCTGAACTGCACATGGATACACGAGAGAACTCATTAGGATGTATATCACATTGCATGATGTTCATAGCATTAAAATTCATAGTGCATTTTTTAATTTCCTCGGGTGTCCATTTTTCTTCATCATCCGAGAGTTTATATGAACCCTTGTCCACAACCCTCCAGATCTCACAGTCTTGGGCTCTCATAAAATATGCATTCTACTTTTCCAATAGGAGTAATTTGAGCCATCGAAGTATGGAGGACGATGAATGGAGTGACCCTCAGGCATCATACCCTTGTTTGCCATTGATTTGGATCTTACTCTAGATCATTAGATCTGAAAGAATTAGAGCCTTAGCTCGGATACCAATTGAAGTCTCGCGATCAATGACACCCAAGAGGGGGGTGGATTGGGTGTATACAAACTTTTAACAAACTTATGCCCAATACAAACAAGAGAGAATAATAGCCGTAATGAATTCCAAGACTACATGAAAACTATGAGATTTAATAGAATCTATCGCACTCAACCGATCTTCGGTACAATGGCGGAGGTTAGAATTTAGAGATTCAACTCATGCAAGATGTTATCTTCCTGACAATGTTTGCCTTGCCAATCCGAACCCACCTTTTAATATACCCAAAATCTAGTATGGAAACGATAAATTATACCAGATCTAACACAAACAATGCAACCAAAAACTACGCATCTGCTGCACAGAATGGGGATAGAGGAAAAAGAACAAACCACACAATGGACAGAGATTTTTAGGTGGTTTGGATGTAACAACGGCAACCTACGTCCACCCCTCACGATCTGTGAGGATTCCCACACTATCTTGTAAAGGGTTACAAGATCAAAACACACACACACACACACACACACACACACACACACACACACACACACACACACGTGAGGAGTTCGGAACTCCCACAAAGGTGTACAAGCACCGAATCACAAAGAGATGTGAAGAAAAAGACACACACCGACACACACACGGATCCTCGTAGATCCACACACACACAAGTATTTAGATATTACAAGAACACACACTTGGATCTGAAATAGATATCGAATGGAAGACACAAAGTAAAAACTTCAAATTCAAGCTCCCCCTTAGTTGATGAAGAAGATTTTGGATGCAGCTTGATCTCCACTTGGCTTGGGGTTGATCTGCTCCAGATGTGGTTTGGATCACTTGAAGATGGATGAAGAACTTCCTTCCCGGAGCACTGTTCACGGCTACAGTAGCAGCACTCTTCTCTCCCTTTGATAGCCTCCTTGAGCCTCCTTGGATCATTAGGGTTTCTTGCCCCAAAGAGATATTTTTATAGCTCTTGAATGGTCAAGAGACAAGCCAGGAACCAGATCCACAACATATGGAAAGTTTGGTGGCTTTGGGATTAAACAAATCCAAGAAGAGGGGCTTCCCACGTTGAGAATACAAAGTCAACAATAAGGGCTTTCGAGACTGGCGGTCGACTGGTAGAGGAGGGCGGTCGACCGGAATTTTACAGAAATGAGGCTTTCGTTGCTGGGAAAACCGGTCGACTGGCCCCTGACCGGCGGTCGACCGCTGGCTAGAAAAACCTGCATTTTGAAAGAGTTAGATAGTAAATCATAATTTGTGAGCTAATCAGTTTATGACACATCCCTTTTCAATTAAAATGAGTGAGTTAAGTTTAGCTTGGGTAGTTTTGGAACCAAGATGGATTTATGCATTTGGAAGGGTATGAACACTTAAACGTAGTGCATGATGAAATTAGGCCTTGAATGCGTATGAAAGTTGAACTTCATTGCTAATACATGGCACGTGATAGAACGCACGTCCTGGGTTTTGTTATCATCAAAATCACCTGAATATACTCAACACCTCTAATGCAGGTCGTCCGACAGCCCGCCAGTAGTGATCCGGTAGCCTCTAACGTAGGCCATCCGACAACCTCCCAACACATGCGAACCAGCGGGGTTCCCTACCCTGTAGAAGAAAGAAAAAAAATGGAAGAGAAAGAAGGAGAAGAAAAGAAGAAGAAGAAGAAGAGAGAAGCAAAAAAATAAAAGAAGGAAAAGAAGAAGAAGAAAGGGAAAAAAGGGGGGGGGGGAAAGGAGAATGGGGAGTGAATCGGCCAAGCCCCCCATGGGCTTTAATCGGCCAAGTCCCTATGGCCCTTGAATCTTATCTTTGATAATTTAGTAAGATATTTTTACATTTTTGCATAATTTTTAATGACATCTGTAAATCCTATATAATTATGGAATTAATTTGCATTAATTTTATTATTCTTAATAAAGAGATGGTCCGAGGAGGTCGTAGTGGGAGTGGGAGGAGATAGGGTAGTGGGCGGGGCTCTACTCTCTCCTCTTTGGCGTCTACTTCGAGCACATGTATATCTATTCTCTGATTTAACTATATAAGTGTATTAATTATATATCAGCTTAAAAGATTTATTTATTATAGGTCCAAGTGTCGATTCGTGACCTGTACATGAGACACCGCCACCACTGCAGCTAACAGGTCTGTCTATTTTGAAAATGCAATGAAATGTTGCGTGATTATATGTTATGCTTATGATATCTAATTCTTACGGGTCCTAGTGCCCTCCCACCAGCTGTGCAGGGCACACCCCCACTATTGGATAAATGTTGTTTTGATGATGTCGTACTATAAGTCATTCACCAAACTAACTTAGAATCTCATGAAGAAGGAAGGTATGAACAAGGTCAACAAGGCTGATCTGACCTCACCATGTTGATGCTCTGACCTCTTTAAGTTTCCAAGTCAAAAGTGTCGACTCCTTTCCGCGGATGTTCTGTTGAGACACGCTGCTCCGACCTCAGGTCACGGTGCTCCGACCTTCAGAATCATTGCTCCGACCTCGGGTCACGTTGCCTCGACCTCAGGCCTTCACCCTTGCATCGATGCAACGTCCCTATGCCTCGACACAGTGAATAAGAAGCACTTATAGTTCTAGCACAAATACGGGCATGGCTCTTCAGCTGCTTTGAGGCAATGGCAGTGATGCATCGACGCACCATCCATCTAGGGATGGCGACGCAATGGCAGCGAAGCTGCATCGACGCACCATCCATCCAACATCGACACCATCAAGGCAAGCCCGCCAGTAGTTCAAAAAAAAATCATGAAGCTGCATCGACCTCATTGCAACAGGAGGTCGACCTTATGCTCCTTCCAGAAGCAGTCTAAAAGGCCACCTTCAACAGCTGTGTCGATGCATGGGGAAAGCTGCGTCGATGCACTCAAGGTTCATCTGACAAAATCTAGTCAACTCTATTTTTTTGAAGAAAACCATACAGAGGGCAAAAAGGTCCGATGTAAACCTCTGAAAACTTGGTTTTTGAGGGATGGAAGAGACTCCTAGGTTCACCCAAACGTCCCTGTCATCATAAGTTTCCAGAGGAACACTTTACTCCAGATATCTGTCAGTACAAACACCTTGGAAAAGCCTCTCTTACTGTCAGTTCTGTCTCCTGCGCCAGCTAGCAAAGATTATGCCTGAAGGAAAAATATCTCTGGAAAAAGGACGTCCTCTCTGCTAACAAAAATTAAGGTTCTGTAGGCTTCTTTGGTCAAACCACCTTTTATTTATCTCTGCTACTCGGATTGCAAGAAAAATGGACGGAAAAACATCTGCCTTTCTAGGTCTATATATTGGACGCCCTTCCCTTGCATGAAGCCGCTGTTGGAGTTCTAAATTGGCCTATAGGAAGAGCAGAACGTGGGAAAGAGAAAAAAAGAGAAGAGAAAGGAGCGCCTGCTCAGACTTCCATCAGAGAAAAAGGTGAAGGAAAGGAGAAGGATCCATAGCCATCCAGCCATCCCTGGTTCCCATGCTTTATTATTTTAGCACTACCGCTCATAGTGCTTCTTCGCTCGGGACTACTGTAGTTGCAGCTTCTTGTTTTTTGGTTTCTTGTGTGTCTTTGTTTTTCAACAACAAATCACATTGTGTATGGAGTGATGTCACCGTGTAGCTATAGTTGCAGCGTGTGTGTGTCTGGTTTCTTGATCTATTTTATTTCCTTCTTGTAGGATCTCTATCTCGTGTGCTTTGAGGACTTGTCCTCGTGTGTGTGTGTGTGTTAAGACCACCAATTGGACTATGGCCCAATTGGGTACAATTCTGGCCCAACAACATAATAAATCAGAAATCTAAATAGATTATTTAAGGTTCTTTAGGGAATTCATAGCTTAACGTAGGAAGGTCATAATTAGTTGAAATCAAAGCCCATGCAATGGCCATTGGGTATAGAACAACTTGGATGAAGATTATAACTTCTAAAAAATAGGCCTAATAGGGGATAAGAGGGAGTTTATGATAATAGGTCGAAACAGTTACAGTAAACACTGCCACCTGATGAAAAAAAGGATATCTTGGCCCATGGTTATCTAAATGGGCTGAAACTAGGTCCATTAGAAAGCTTGGGTCCTTGACCCAAGCTCTACCATTGAGATGGAAACCCAATTTGCACCAGAACCCGAGGTTCCGAGCCCTTTGTCACCAACTGACACAGAGAGGTGTGACTGTTGAGAGAATTCACACGTGAATGATTAGAAATTCATAACATCATTTGTAGTTGATTAAATGGCCTGAAACCAAGGCCATAATCTCGAATGGGATGTTAGCTACATCTTCTATGCTGAGGTCGAGACCAAATTATGCCTGGATACTAGATCTATGCTCAAATTACCTCGGGCTACTGAAAGGTCGCGACTGGAACACGGGAGAATGGACGTTAATCTTGGAAAAATCATAACTCGTTCTAGTGTTGATGAAACTCGATGAAACGACATCCCAAAGTTAGATCTGGAAGTCCTCTTGATTTCATCTGAAGATGTCCCAACCCAAATCCCAACAAGAGAGCGTGCCCACTCGCATTTATGACCAGGTAGATGAAGGGTCGTGTTTGTTCAAACCGAACAGGCGCATGGCCCTTACTTCCCTCCAACCAGCGACCTTGGGAGCTGGACTGAGCCTTGTAGGTCATGGGCAAACCCCTGGGAGGCTTGAAAACCATATAAGGAGGTGGTTTTTGTGGGTAGTAAGCCTTTGGTAACCATTCTCTTCAACTCTCCACCATCTTCTATCCTTCTTGAGTGAGAAAGGGTGAGGGACCTTGACTCTGCAAGAGTGGACGATCCGGTGCGTGGTGGACAAGCCGGCGTGTGGAGCACAATCCTACAGTGCCTTGGGACGAAGGGGAGAAGCTTTAGGTGGATCTGGGGTGTGGATTTCAACCCCGGGTCGTCGGTTTATCACCTTCAAATGTAGGCACCCATCCTCAAATCTTAGGGGTCAACGATGCATTAGAACGATTTCAAAGTAGTTTCTATACGTTAAAGAGGGAGTAAGGGTATGTAGGATTGACTGCTATGTTTATTTTTATGGTTTGCAATTAAGATTTCGTGCATTTGTGAGGTTCCTCTAAGTTTTTAATCGAAGATCAGGGCCTCGACACAGCCCCTTTGAAACTGTACTGTGGTGTTGACACTACCAATGGTGGTGTCGACACCACCCTTTGTGTTGACACTGCCAGTGGTGGTGTCGAAACCACCCTTTGAAACTGCAGGATGGTGTTGACACTGCCAATGGTGGTGTCGACACCACCCTTTGAAACTGCAGGGTCTGGACCAATTTCTAGAAACCTAGAAAAGGTGATTTTTGAGAGGCCATTCTAATTCAGAAAAATCTAAAAAATTGGAAAATGATGGAAGACTAAGTTAGTAACTCACGGTAAAAATTTCGTGCTCACAGAAATTCTGCACTTATAGTTATGATTTATTTTCTAAGCATGTGTAACCTAGAAATAAACCTATCTTCTCTTAAACGGAAACCTTGTTGGCAACTTGATCATGTTCGGTTTCACAACAGTAAACTTATGAGTATGATTAGCCACTTAAACCATATGGAAGCATGCTTATGTTATGATAAAAGTATGATACTAGTAATGTAATATGAATATGAATGGGAATGCAAATACGATGTGAATGTTATGAATGGAAAATAATAGCATTCTGTTAGGTTGGACTTCGGTCCCTTCTGCGGGACGGCGATACGTAATACCGTGGAAGTAAAAGCACCCAGGGGACGGCGATATGTAACGCCCTGGTTAAAAATCCTATGATTCGGCTGGTTTGTTCTATGGGACGGCGATACGTAAAGCCACAGAACTCGGGGGATGGCGATACGTAACGCCCCGTGCGGTAGGAGTCTATGTCGGAGTTCGCTCTCGGGTCTGCGCAATACTCTTTCGTTCGTTTGTGAGTGTGTGGGCCTCCTATGTTTGTGGCAACTATTTGATTCCTTGAATAACAAAAATGTGAAACTCATGAAAATGTGATAATGTGTAACTAATCATTCATCGTGGTTTTGGTGCATGCATGGGTATCGTATATGTTAGCTAATAAACATGTATTTTTCTCATATGAATTATTTTAAGCAGATGGTAATGAATGGATCTTTGAGTAACATTGGGTTGTTACCTTTAGGACCGAACTACTATTTATCTAGATTGTAGCAGAGTTCGGTCGATCGACCTGGGCATTTCGGTTGACCGAAATTGCCAATGTTGGCCGGTCTGCAACTTGTTACAGTTCGGTCGACCGATGGCCTAGTTCGGTCGACCGATTCCTGGGTTTTTGATAGACCTTTATGTGGGTCACATTGGAGGATTCTAGAAGGTTTATATGGGTCTTTTGTACTCTTTTATTGTTAACATTTGAATCATATATATATATATATATGAATTAGATATATAATTGCGTGTTAACCCCGATTTGATTTGGCTGCCTACTGAGCGTCACACTCACCCCCTTGTGGCACACATTTTCAAGGGACGCTGTAGAAGAGGTCGAGGAGGAGACTATGGCCGAGGAGTAGTTCTATTTTCCCTCTTCATCAGGGTAAACTATGGATATTTATCTTCCGTATTATGGATAGGATGTGGATTGGTGATCATGCATGTACTTATATGTTTTGGACAATGGACATGTGCTTTTGGGTTATGAATGGTTGAGATGTTATTTACATTTCATGTGATTATGGTTTCTTTCTCTCTTGCGAATACATATATATATATATATATATATATATATATATATATCTGTGTGTGTGTGTGTGTGTGTGTGTGTGTGTGTGTGCTTCCACGATACGTACGACGTAATGCTTCGTGGACCGATGAAAAAAATATATACATATGCCCATAATTGGGGATCAGATCTCGGGGTGTTACAGTGTGTGTGTTGGGGCTAGTCCCCGTGTTCAGCTAGTCTTCAGCATGTGTGTGTGTGTTTCTTTTGGCCAAAGAGTGGAAGCCTCACCATGTTGGTGAGGGGTGGACGTAGGTGTGCCAGGGTGTAGCCGAACCACCTTAAAAGGCATTGTGTTGTGGTTTGCTCTCCATATCTTCTATCCCCTCTTCATAGGTGGCTTGTTTTGTCTAAGAGTTTCTCTTATCTTTTAGCTCCGTTAATCTGCCGTTTGTCCTCGTATGTGGTCACTGTTGTGCTATCTTCTATAGCTTGTTTGTAGAAGTCAAAAATTTGGTATACGATCTATTCACCCCCCCTCTAGATCCTCTCATACCGTCCAACAGTTAGTATCAGAGCGGGTTCCCTAGAGATGTGATCCAACAACCCAGGGAGATCCGATGGGAATGTTCCTCGCAGCTACATAGCTTAGGGCCAGGCCATCAACAAACCGCCATTTTTCGATGGAACTAATTATCTGTATTGGAAGAACCGAATGGAAGTTTTTCTGCGTGCCCAGGATCACATGATATGGCGTGTTGTGAGTAAAGGTCAATTTGTTATACTAGATTTAGATGACACCTGGACACAAGACCAGGTCAAAAAATCCACAACCAATTGGAGCGCCATGAACATAATGCAATGCGCTATCCACCCCACTGAATACTCAAGAGTATCAACTTGCAAATCTGTAAAAGAAATGTGGGATAAGCTTGAGCTAATCTATGAGGGTACATCTGAAGTTAGGGCCACCAAGGCCAACATGATAACTACTGACTATGAAATGTTCAGAATGAAACCTAACGAACCTATCTCTGAGATGTATGCCAGGCTCACCCAGTTAACTAATTCCTTAAAATCATTGGGAAAGTAATATCCTGATAGTGAACTGATTAGGAAGATTCTTAGATCTCTCACCCCAGCATGGCACACTAAGGCCATGGTGATTGAGGACTCAATGGACTTGTTTGCCATTACAGTAGACGGGTTGATAGGTTCGCTCATGACATATGAGCTCAACATGAAGAGAAGTGAAGAAGACGTCAAGCCCAAGAAGACTGTGGCTCTCAAAGTTGTTGAGAGCACAGATGGCTCAGATGAGGACAATGGAAATAACTTGCCAGAGGCATGCTCAGCTGACCATGCACTCCTCACCCTGCAGTTCAAAAAATTTCTAAGAGGCAAAGGTAAATTTCAGAGAAGGAATAAAGCTCCTCAGGTAAGTAGAAATTCCAATTTCAGATCTGCTCAAGATAAGAAATATGACCAAGTTAAATGCTACCAATGTAAGAAGGTAGGACACATGCGAGGTGAGTGCCCTGAACTCTTAAGCAAATGTCCAAGGCTAAGGGAAAGAAGCCCAAGGCAATGGTCTCCACCTGGAGTGATGATGAAGAAGAAAATGAGAGTCCTTCTGCCGATGAAAATGAGGATGACATCTGTCTCATGGCTGACCAGAGTGAGGATCAGGTTAGCAACCTTTTTGAAACCTTTTCAATTGAGGATTGGGAAGATGCATATGCTGATCTACTTGAAAAGTATGAAATGTATAAAAAGGAGAATAAGCATTTGAAGAAAAAGATCAACGCTCTTGCTCATGATAATCATGCCAACAAAGAGTTAGAAACCTTAAAAATTGAAAATGAAGAACTGAAAAAATAAGCTGAAACTCTTGAAACCACCCGCTCAGATCTGATAGGATTAAAGGAAGAAAATGATGCTCTTAGAAAACAGCTAAGCCAGACCAACCTAAAATGTGAACATTGGGAGAAAGAGAACAAACTCAATCTTGAAAAATATGAGGTTGTTAACGCTATTAATATTAAGCTGCAGAAAAATTTGGAAAGAGTAGAAGAAGAGCTAAAGAACAAACAATCCACCCTAGAGAGGATGACCCAGGGTAAATCTAACTTAGATGCTATCTTAGGTACCCGAGCTAATTTCAGAAAGGAAAGGCTGGATTTCAATCCCACTGAGAAGAGGCCTTTTGAATTCAAGACTACATCCTTCTGTCCTGAGAAAGGGAAAGGGAAGCTGATTGTTGAAGAATCAATAGAGGAGATCCCTAACAATCATGCTACTAAATCAGGCCAAGGCACCAACCTATAAAGTCGACGCAATTCTGCTAAGCCACAAGTCAGCACAGGCATGCCAGACGGCAAGGTCGACGGTCTGGACCAACAGGTCGATGCACCAGGGATATGCCTCGACGCAGCTCATTCTCCTACTCTCGAAAGAAAAACTGTTCCAATGACACAAGACGGTTCAATGGCCAGCCCAACTTGGGTACCTTCCACACCAAATTCAACCCTTTTGGAAACCTAAAAACCAGACCTCAACCTAACTTACACTCCATGAAATTCATGAAATCTGCTTGTCATACATGCAACCAACCGAGACACACCAACAACCAGTGCTGGTTAAATCATAGAATGAAGGCTTTTAAGCAAGTTTGAATTTCGAAGAATTTATTGCATGCTTTGAACTGTGACTGTGGGCCCAAATTTGTTTGTGTTCCAAAGACCGCTACTTAATGCCTTCTATGCAGGATTGCCTAGTAGCCTATCACAACCGTTGGTACTTGGACAACGGCTACTCACGGCACATGACTGGAGACAAGAAGAAATTTACCCATTTAATCAAGAAGGAAGGAGGCTAAGTAAGGTTTGGAGGCAAGGATAAGGGAAAGGTAATTGGCACAGGCACCGTGGGTAAGAACTCCTCCAACTCTATTGATAATGTGATGCTTTTTGAAGGCCTTGAGCACAATCTACTTAGCATAAGCCAGCTGGGCGACAACGGCCATAAGGTAATGTTTGATGCTAGTGAGTGTAGAATCCTTGAGAAAAACTTTTAATCTGTGCTCTTCATATGTAACGACCCAATTTCCCGTATGCTGGTAACCCGATATCCAAAGACCCAGGGACGCCACCCAAGAGCTGATGAGGCTCCGAAAGGGTTGGAAAAGAGGTTTTAGTGTATAAAGATCTACAATCACACGCGCAATTTTTAAGAAAATATTACATTAAGCATAAGCAAATTTACATGATCAGAGTTTTATAATTATACAATAGTCCAGAAGTACAGAGTACAAGCCCAAAAGGATACAATAACCAAAAGAAGTACAACTACACGGGGCATACCCCAGAGTGGACCACGCTGACACTAAGACTGGCAACCAAAACCACGTGAAAAATCAGACGACTACGGCACCTCACCTGAAAGACAAAGGGTGAGTCTCATTTCATTGACTCAGTAGGGGTCTTGTAGCTCCCTACCTCGCAACTAAGAAGTATAAAAGAAACAGGTAATATGCAACCACAACAATTTAAGAAAACTGTATAGGATTAGCAATTAAAAGACAGCTAAGAAAACACATAATTAAACACAAAAATCATGCGTTCACCACTAGAGTTAACTTTCCACAAACTAAGTGACAAGAGAAAGATTAACCACTAGAAGAAAGACCAGACGCATCCACTGATGACCTACACTATGCCTCAGGTGTCTCCCACTCACCTCGAACATGGTAACTGAGACACCATAACGGTAACCAAAGACAAGGACTAGTCAGGGTCACGGTCATCAGCGCAAGTCCACACCCCTGACCACGTGTGCACACACAAGCTCAATGCCTTGAGCCAGGCGTCTAGCTAATCCCCCCCCCAGTTGGACACTACTGCAAAGCAAGGGGGCCCATGGAAACTAGCCTAAAAACTGTACACCAGGACTACCCCGCCACCTCTCCTCGGTGGGCCGACTTTAAGGGTCGTCGGGCTACGACTAGTGGATTAGTCATAAAGAAAGGTAAAATCACTCAACATGGGAAAAACATGTTATCAGGTAGCAACCAATGCAAAAACTATTAATGGTCTAACCCTAGATGCATGACCAATCGACACAAAAGGCATAACTGGGTCTACTGATAACGCGTAGGACCCTTTGAGCTCATTTTCATTAACGCGACAGACATCTATAGCGCATTAACCATTGACGCGGTGGTCCTCATGACCGCGTCATCTACCGCCTTTGAAAATACACGAAAGCACAAATCGCGGTGCCCCGATATGCCGCGATATCGATATTGCAGTGCCTACCTATAGCGTGTTATATTGAGAATGTGGTGCTTCTTTATACCACGTTCTAGTCAGGATTCCGGGCCTAAGCTAACCAGTTCTCGACCCCTCCCAATCGATTCAAATCGATGGGAAAACAATTGTAGACCCTGTTTTCACCTGTCCTCTAATAGTTTTATACATTAAACATCTCAAAAACATAAGTGACGATGGCCATGATGAATTATTCCACAAAGGTCTAAAATGCAAAACAACTCCCATGCGTTCAAATAACCATTCTAACATGCATTTCATCAGGCTAATGCGTGGAATAACACGGAAAGACGAAGCAGGATCTATCCCCCTACATGGAAACTCTAGAGGACATCGTTCTTCGCGCTAGAACTGCCTCCCACGACGGCAACAAAGCCACCCACCACACGAGCTCGCCTCCCCGAGCACACCAACGCTCCACCGTCGCCTCATGCTCGCTGGAGCCTTCTCCTCCAAGGCGCCCGTGGCCGGGTGGAGTTGCACATCGAGAGAGAACAAGAGGAAGACGGGGAGAGGAGTGTGAAGGGAGAAAGAGAACCATAGGTTCTCTCCTCCAACGTGGGAAAAAGTTTTAACCCAATTTTTTTAAAAAAACCTCAATTGCAAGAAGGGCTTAAAAGGACCAAAATTTCATTAATGCCCCTTCATTATAATAACGCTTTACATTAAAGGTTTTAAATCATTTTAACTCATGAAAAAGGCTCACAAAAAGAGCCCAATTCCACAGAATTTTTTGAATTAAAAATATGATAAGAATCCAAAATTCACGGGTCTCACATCATAGGTCATAGAGTTAATAATGTTTATATGGTAGACCTTGATGCATCTAATTCTGAAAGCCTATGCTTGACTGCCAACCAGCTCAGAGATGCAGGCCTATGGCACCGACGGTTGGGACATGTCAGCTATGGCACTCTGCACAAACTGTCCAAACATGGGATGGTTAATGGTTTACCAAAATTGGCCTACACAAAGGATGATCAGGTTTGTGAAGCTTGCTCTCTAGGTAAGCAAACTAGAAAATCCTTCAAATCTAGAAGTGAGGATTTGTCTTCCATGCCTTTTGAATTTCTGCATATGGATTTGTTCAGTCCAACAAGAACAGCTAGCATTAATGGGAAAAGATTTGGATATGTGATAGTTGATGATTTCTCATGCTTTACATGGATTTTCTTCCTCACTAATAAAAATGATGCCTTTCTTGTGTTTCAGAAATTTTTCAGAAAAGTAAAGTAAGAAGGTAAATTCAAAATCTCCACCATCTTGTCTGATAATGGAGGAGAATTCAAAAATTCATCCTTTTCTGAACTATGTGATCAAGAAGGCCTAACACATAAAACGACATTGTAGAAAGGAGGAACCGGACAATTGTGGAAATCGCCCGAACCATGTTGATTGAGAGCCAACTCCCAACAAAGTTCTGGGCTGAAGTAGCAAACACAACATGCTACATAGTTAATAGGGCCATGGTAAGGCCAAAGTGTAAGAAAACCCCTTATGAGATGTTGAAAGGTAAGAAACCCAATTTGTCTTACTTTAGAGCATTTGGATTAAAGTGCTATGTGCATAACAATGACAAATCAGATTTGAAGCCAAGAGTGACATTGGAGTATTCTTGGGTTATGCTGAAACATCAAGGGCATGTAGGGTTTTTAATGTTAAGAATCAAACCGTGGAGGAAACTCCACATGTTGTATTTACAGAAATAAATGATAAATCTGACAAGGACAGTTCTGACAGGGAAAAGAAGGAGGAAGATGGAGAATTTCTGGAATCTAAAGGAGATCAGGAAGATGGCAGCCAACCACAGTTCATAGTGCAAGAGACAGGTCGGTCGACCAAAATCCCTGCACATACATTGCTGCTTGGTCAGTCTTCTACCAATCTACACACCCTAAAGGATCATCCTGTGCATAACATCATAGGTAACATGCATGACCCCCCTAGGACTAGGTCATTCCTTAAAGATGTTCATAATGATGACCTCATTGCATTAGTCTCTGATTTTGAACCGAAAAGCATTGAAGATGCCTTGCAATATGAAAATTGAGTTAATGCCATGCATGATGAACTCAACAAATTTGAAAGAAAGCAAGTTTGGAATCCGGTTCCCAGACCCACCGACCATCATGTCATTGGGACTAGATGGGTCTTTAAGAACAAGCTTGATGAAGAAGGGGCTATCATTAGAAACAAGGCTAGGTTGGTAGCTAAGGGGTATAACCAAGAAATTGACATTGACTTTGAAGAATCTTATACCCCCGTTGCTAGACTAGAATCCATCAGAATCCTGCTAACCTTTGCATGCTCCCTAGGCATAAAACTATATCAAATGGAGGTCAAGAGTGCATTTCTGAATGGCCTGATAAAAGAGGAGGTATTTGTAGAACAACCCCCTAGTTTTGAACTATGTTATTTGCCTAACTATGTTTACAAATTGAACAAGGCACTATATGGACTAAAGTAGGCTCTACGGGCCTGGTATGACAGACTTAGTGCATATCTGATCGGGGAAGGCTACATAAGAGGTAAGATTGACCAAACACTCTTTACCAAGGTAATGAATGGCCACATCATCATTGTACAAGTATATGTAGATGACATTGTGTTTGGTTCAACTGATTCTAACATGTGCAAGCAATTTACTGAGTTTATGACAAGGGAATTCGAAATGAGCCTCATGGGAGAACTCCAATTTTTTCTTAGACTGCAGATCACACAGACAAAGGAAGGATTCTTCATAAACCAGTCCAAATATACATTGGAGGTCCTAAAAAGATTTGGAATGAAGGAAGCCAAACACATATCCACGCCCATGGGAGCAAATGCATCTTTAGATGCGGATGAAAATGGTAAATTGTAGATTCCAAAACATACCGAGATATGATCGGGTCTCTTTTATATCTCACTGCTTCTAGGCCTGACATTCAGTTTAGTGTATGTATGTGTGCTCATTTTCAAGCTAATCCAAAAGAATCTCATTTCATTGCTGTGAAAAGGATCTTAAGATACATTGCTAGCACACATGACTTAGGGCTGTGGTATCCTGCATCATGTTCTTTTGATTTAATCTCATATACTGATGCTAATTATGCTGGATGCAAACTTGAAAGAAAAAGTACAAGTGGCTACAGCCAATACTTGGGTGGATGCTTAGTTTCGTGGGCTTCCAAGAAGCAGCACTCTGTTGCACTTTCCACTGCAGAAGTTGAATACATTGCTACAGGTAGCTGTGGAACCCAGGTATTATGGATAAAGCACCTACTCCAAGACTATAGAGTAAATCTTGGATGCACACCCATCATGTGCGATAATACCAGTGCCATTAACTTAACCAAGAATCCCATTCAACATTCCCGCACCAAACACATTGAGATAAGGCATCACTTCCTCTGGGATGAGGTAAGCAAGAAAAACTTCAAATTTCACTTTGTTGAATCTGAGAAACAAATTGCTGATATTCTTACTAAACCTCTGAGCAATGACAGTTTTTCAACTTAATTTAAGAAGTGAATTGGGTCTGTGTAGACCTCTCACTTGATTACATTTGCATGTTCTTGCTCATCAAGTCCAAGGGTTCAATGGTTACAATAGTCAAGGGGTGTCCATCATGCATGTTTAATTGGCTGCATTGCTCATTAACTGTAGGATGTTTCATTCCATTGCATGACCTTATGGTATATTAAATGATGTTGGGAGAAGGAAAGATTGTGTCTGTCTAAAAACCCACACTATGCGTGAGGTGATCTAAGGATCTAAAGTTCTCCACCTAGTGTAATGACCCAGAAATTTTATAAAATAATTCTGAATTATTAAATATTCTTTGAGAATTTTTAAAGATCAAAATGGATTAATAAATGAATATTGGGTTAAATAAGTCATTATTAAGGCCCAAGTATGATGAACAATTAACCTAGCCTATTTGAATAAAGCCCAAAAGGTTAAAGGACCAAGCCCACGAAGTTTGGCCCATATTCTAGAAGATTAACTAGCTTATTCACAGAAAATAAGGATAAATATCCTTTAATAAGATAATTAAGTGGATAATAGAATAAAATAGTTTGAATCAATTCAAATTCGGCATCCAATGACCTTGGCGGTCTATCGTAAAACCGCTAAAAGACTTGTGACGGACTAGTCCTAGATCGCTACATTCTGTCAGTTCCGTGAATTGAAGAAAGAGCAAAAAGATTAAATTTTTAAGGCTCTATCACCTAGGGATCGAGATGGGAAGGCTAGTAAACATGCTAAGGACTCTCAGAAGTCGATCTAACATTTAATAAGACTCTACGATCGTTCTAATCCTTAAACCCTAGCTAAAACCCTATAAATAGACCCTACATTTGACCTGCGCGACCCTTACATTTGGGTTGCGTGGAATCAAGTTAAGAAGGTATTATTTTGGGTAAGTTATTTAGAAGTTTTTATTCCCAATACATAGGACTAACATCCCTCAAAATTTCGTGCTAGGAGATCAAGCACACAAGGAGATAGAAGCCTGTAAAGTTGCTGGTTCCACATTAGCGACCCAGTAAACTGAGCGGAAGTCCGGTGAAGATCAAGGGATTAGAGAACCAAATCGAGGTAATTAGCATTAGTACCTTTAGAACTTTGTGTTCCCCTTAGTATCTACTTCTTACCTTACGAATTTCACGTCATTAGGTAAAGTGGATCAAGAGATATTAGGACGTGAAGTTACTGATTTACAACATGAAGTGCAGTCTTAAGGGTCGACTTCCAACATCAAATTCAAAGCCTAAAAGCCTTAGTAGAGGTAGGTCATCTCATGAATGGCTAAATTATCATGTTAGGATTAAAAGTCCTCTTATTGCACTTGGTTTCATATATTTTTTACTGAGAATTTCATGTTTTAATAGGATCTATACATCCATGTATCTTTCTTAGCCCTAATGAACTAAGATAATTCTCTTTGTCAAAATACATGAATCCTATGCATATTGTTAGCTTAACCTTCATTCTATCATGATAGGGAAGTTTATACATGATGTGTTTTAGACATGGTTCTTCTTATTTTAGTTTTACTGTCAGACGTTCTCTAGCAACCTAGTCTTTGACCCCAAACCATGTGTAGCGGCCCTACGATAAATCGTTAGACACTCTGTAAACTCGATTTTTATGAAATCTCTGGCGGACCATAGATAGACTGTTAAAGTCCCTCTTGCGGCCTTACGATAAACCGCCAACTTACCATAACGGCTCTAATATAGACCACCAGTGTTCTGTTTTCTGTCAACCCAAGATAGAATCAAGAACAGTCCATTTAACTTATAAGTAAGCCTAGTTAACTATGTTCTAACCTGTTTTAATGTTATTTACTACTCTGAATTTTTATTTACTGATTCATAACAATGATTTCATTTTACTTAGGATTATTTTTCCAACATAAGTTAATTTATGCCAAAGTCATATACTTTTATAAATGAATACATGTTCTCAAAGTTAGATGATTCACGATTATACATTGATCACTATTTTAATGATTCTCTTCTTATCTCAGAGTCATTTCTATAAGTACATGGCATATATTCCAGTATATGACCATTAGTTACACTTTTGCACTGTAGGAACATAATCTTGAACTTGATAACCTCTCCTTTGGATATTCCTTCGAATGGACTAGGAAATCTAATTTCAAGACTTCCGTAATTCTCCGCGAGCCTGGGATTCCCACTAGGACGCCGAGTTGGTTGTACTATTAAAGCCCAAATTGTCTAGAAAGCACTACCGATGTTTTCTAAATTACTGTCCTATAACGGTTCAATACTCAACTGATAAGGCCCATTAACGGTCCAGTATCTGACCGCCATGTTCCTTGAGTCCAGTTGATTTCTTTCTGGATTCAGCCCACTCTAGCGGCCCAATATCAGACCGCCATATTAATATAGAGGATCAGTTATAGACCTCTAAGTTTCTTGAATTCTATTGACCCAAGGTTTGACCCAAGGGTTAATAATCCTATGATCCTAGATTGACTAATGATAGTCTAGTACTTGTAACATTATTCAAAGACATCTAAGATAAAGTATGAAAGATAACGAATGTACCATTATGCTGTCAAATTTTCTCCAAGGCATAACTTAGTTATTAGTGCATTTCTTGAACTCATAAATCTATATTTGGTGCATTCTTATTATTGACATTGAGTCTTGAACACTTATTGAACTTATTACATGTGTGGCCAACTTTATTGCTATATACGTGGAAGTAGCTTGATTTATACTTGAAAATATGGTTCGAGCACTGATTGTATTCAAGGGCTCTATGCTAGTCCGCTCGACTGATTGTCGGAAACATACTATTATAAACCATGGGATATGATGCTACTGGCGTTGCATTACGCTGGAAGTACTATCTTTATAAATAAGTGAAATTATCCACGGCTCGTGAAGTGAAAATATCCATAGAAATTCACGAATTACTTTTTACTAAGTGAAAAGTACATTCTCGCTTGACTTACTAGTACATTCTTGTTACATTCTTGTTCATGAAAGGCCATAATTACATTCTTGCTTGATCATGCTTGCTCAATCATATCTTAACTTGATCATGTCTTGTTACTTTGGTTTATTCACGTGATTTTTCGTATTCGCATGATTTTACTTTATTCTTTAGAGCCAAAAATGCTAATTACTTTAATATTGCCTTCATGTTGATGCGAAGATACCTACTGGGCAAGTGTGCTCATTACCTATTTTCCAATCTTTCCAGGAGATGCAAGTAGTTCAGATTCGGCTTCGAGATATTCAAGTGATAGGTCCGAGAGCGAATGAAAGTCACATAAGATTGAGAGAAGACTTAGGAAGTCAATGATGTCTAGATCGAGTTAATATAATTTCCTCTTTATTGAGTCACATAGTTGAATATTTGATGTATTTGGATCATTCTTATTATTAATAAAAGTGAAGGTTTGAATAAATTATTGTTAAATTACATCTTATGTGTGATTGTTATTGCGCTCTGGTTTTTCTTACTTGCAAGAGGCTTACTATGCCAGCTGTTCACGTTTCCCGAGATTATCTTCCGATGTATTAAAAGCTCGGGGCGTGATAGTTAAGTTGGTATCAGAGCCTAAGTCCAAGGACTTAGGGAGAAAAGTCATGTCATAGGATAAGTCCAAAGTTTTAGGACCCATACCTATGAACTAAGGAAGAAATTCCCCACCTATGTGAGACATTGGGTAGAGCCCGGGGATAAGATAGTAAATTAGCTCTAGATTAATCCCTTTTCAAAATTTCATGAGAATTAACAATTTGTTATTTCTCTCAGGTACCTTATTATTATAATGGCTCATCGTGTAGATTGGGATGGTATGCAGTAGACTGTTGCAGGCCTCACACAAGCTCTGCAAACGATAGCCCAAGCAGGCACAGGAGCAAGAGCTGGGGACTTACATCGCAATTTTTGAAGCTTAAATCCTCCACGTTTCTATGGTTCTTCGAATCCAGACGAGGTCGAGAACTGGATCGATGAAATGAACTGTATATTTGATGTCATACAATGTACAAACCAAGAAAAAGTGTGTCTTACTACTTTTCAACTCAATAAAGATGCACGTACATGGTGGAAGTCAGTACCGGCACCTCCAGCTGACGCACCACACACGTGGGAAGGTTTTCTTACCTTATTTCGTGCCAAGTACTTTTCTGAGCATGTCAACGAGCGGAAGGCTATGGAATTCACTTCTCTACGTCAAGGAATGATGACGGTTGCTGAGTATGAATTACAATTTTCTAGGCTAGCACCATATGCAACTCATTTAGTCAGTATCGATTTATTGAAGGCCAATCAGTTTATGGACGGGTTAAGACCCGGTTTCATTCAGTAGCTCGGGACTCAAAATATCCGTACTTACGCGGAGATGGTCCAGCGAGCGTATCTCTGTGAGCGGACCTTGAAAAAGTTTGAAAAATTGAAAGGCAAGGGAGAAGAGTCAAGCCGACGATCGGATCGGCGTAGTAAGAAGGAGAAATTTAGCATCACGGAGCCCTACAAACCCCGTGATAGCAGGAAGAGGTCAAGGAACTGGAGCGGGAGTAGCTCCCAGAAGAATAAGAAAGTCAAGGAGGAACATGAAGAACATTTGAAAATTGCCTTGCAGACTTTAAGAGAACATAAACTTTATGCCAAACTTAGTAAATGTGAGTTCTGGCTCAAGGAAGTTTCATTCCTTGGTCACATTATTTTAAAGGAAGGTATCGCTGTTGATCCTTCCAAAGTGGAAGTAGTCAAGAACTGGAGCCGGCCAACGACCGTGTCAGAAGTAAGAAGCTTTCTAGGTCTGGCTGGGTATTACAAGAGGTTTATTAAGGATTTTTTTAAGATTGCTGTTCCTTTGACAAGACTTACAAGAAAATAAAATCTTTTTATATGGTCGAAGGAATGCGAAGAGAGTTTCTTAACTCTTAAGGATCATCTCACTACAGCCCCTATATTATCATTGCCCGTTGAGGGTGGTGGATTTGATGTTTATACGGATACATCTGGCATTGGCCTAGGGTGCGTTCTTATGCAAAACGGGAAAATAATTTGCTATTCTTCAAGACAATTGAAGCGTCACGAGGAGAATTATCTCGTACATGATTTAGAATTGGCGGCTGTTATATTTGCCTTAAAAATTTGGCGTCACTACCTTTACGGAGAAAGATTCACAGTCTACTCAGACCACAAGAGCTTGTAATATTTGTTCTCCCAAAAGGAACTGAATATGAGACAAAGAAGATGGTTGGAATACTTAAAAGACTTTGATTTTGCTATCCAATATCATCCTGGCAAGGCTAATGCTGTGGCAGATGCACTCAGCAGAAAACCAATGGGAAAGCTATCAACTCTCATGATTAGGATGACTAATCTCATCTCGCAATTTGCTTAGTTGAAGCTATATATTGACATGAAGAAGGAAGATTGTTTTATAGCCAATATTCGAACTCAACCTACATTAATAGAAGATCTGGTCAAGTTACAAGACAATGATCCAATATTACTGGAGATAAAGCCAATATTACACAAAGGTCGGATTTCTCTATTGCCAATGATGGAAGGTTGCTATTCAAGGTCCAGATTTGTATACCGGATCATGTTGATACTAAGAAACTGATCCTGGAAGAAGCTCATAATTTCAAGTACACCATTCATCCTGGTGGTACTAAAATGTATCAAGATCTTAAAAAGAATTTTTGGTGGCCTAACATGAAAAGAGAAATAGCAGATTTCGTGTCTCGCTGTCTCACTTGTCAACAAGTAAAGGCAGAACGTTTAAGACCCACAGGTAAGTTACACCCCTTGAATATTTCTGAATGGAAATGGGAAGGTATAGGGATGGATTTCATTATGGGTTTATCTAAAATAAGAGGTGGACACAATGGTATATGGGTATTCATAGACCGATTGACTAAGTCTGTACATTTTCTGCCAATTAAAAGTCGATGGTCTGTGGATATCCTAGCGGCATTATACATAAGGGAAATCATCAAATTACATGGTGTCCCTGTCACTATCATATCTGATCGAGATCCTCGATTTACATCACAGTTCTGGAAGGGTCTACAACATTCTTAGGGACCCGACTGAGCTTTAGCACGGCATTCCATCCACAAACTGATGGTCAAACTGAAAGGACAAATCAAGTGATAGAAGATATGCTCAGGGCTTGTGCTATTGACTTTGAAGGAAGTTGGCATGATCACTTGCCTCTAGTAGAATTTGCATACAATAATAGCTACCAAGCCAGTATACAGATGGCACCATTTGAAGCTCTGTATGGAAGAAGTTGTCGATCACCGATATGCTCGAATGAAGAAGGGGAGAGACAATTTCTAGGCCCCGTATTATCAGGGATACTATTGAAAAGATAAATCTTATTCGAGAAAGACTCCAGATGGCACAAGACCGGCAGAAATCTTATGCTGATAATCGAAGACGCGACTTGGAGTTCTAAGTGGGAGATCATGTGTATCTTAAAGTTTCTCCGGGTCGTGGTATTCGAAGATTTGACATTAAAGGCAAGCTTACCCCAAGATTCATTGGCCCATTTGAAATTCTAGAAAGGGTCGGTGAAGTGGCTTATCGACTGGCTTTGCCTCTACAACTAGTAAGAGTTCATGACGTATCCCATATTTCTATGTTGAAGAAATATGTTTATGATCCTTTCCATGTCATCACCTACGACAACCTAGAGATTAAGAAGGATTTGACATATGAGCAAAAGCCAATCAGGATCCTTGAACGAGAGGTACGTCAACTTCGGAACAAGACTATTCCTGTGGTCAAGATCCAGTGGACAAAGTCAGGAGAAACATGGGAGACGGAGGAAGCTATGCACAAGAAATATCCGGAGTTATTTAATTGTAAGTACACTCTCCATAAAATCTATTTATTGAATTTGGGGACCAAATTCTCTTAAGTGGGGAAGGGTGTAATGACCCAAAAATTTTATAAAATATTTCTGAATTATTAAATATTCTCTGAGAATTTTTAAAGATCAAAATGGATTAATAAATGAATATTGGGTTAAATAAGTCATTATTAAGGCCCAAGTATGATGAACAATTAACTTAGCCTATTTGAATAAAGCCCAAAAGGTTAAAGGACCAAGCCCATGACGTTTGGCCCATATTCTAGAAGATTAACTAGCTTATTCACGGAATATAAGGATAAATATCCTTTAATAAGATAATTAAGTGGATAATAGAATAAAAGAGTTTGAATCAATTCAAATTCGGCGCCCAATGACCATGGCGGTCTATCGTAAAACCGCTAAAAGACTTGTGATGGACTAGTCCTAGACCGCTACATTCTGTCAGTTCCGTGAATTGAAGAAAGAGCAAAAAGATTGGATTTTTAAGGCTCTATCACCTAGGGATCGAGATGGGAAGGCTAGTAAACATGCTAAGGACTCTCAGAAGTTGATCTAACATTTAATAAGGACTATAGGATCGTTCTAATCCTCAAACGCTAGCTAAAACCCTTTAAATAGACCCTACATTTGACCTACGCAACCCTTACATTTGGCTTGCGTGGAATCAAGGTAAGAAGGTATTATTTTGGGTAAGTTATATAGAAATTTTTATTCCCAATACATAGGACTAACATCCCTCAAAATTTCGTACTAGGAGATCAAGCACACAAGGAGATAGAATCCTGTAAAGTTGCTGGTTCCATATTAGCGACCCAGGAAACTGAGCGGAAGTCCGGTGAAGATCAAGGGATTAGATAACCAAATCGAGGTAATTAGCATTAGTACCTTTAGAACTTTTTGTTCCCCTTAGTATCTACTTCTTACCCTCTGAATTTTACGTCATTAGGTAAAGTGGATCAAGAGATATTAGGACGTAAAGTTACTGATTTACAACAGGAAGTGCAGTCTTAAGGGTCGACTTCCAACATCAAATTCAAAGCCTAAAAGCCTTAGCAGAGGTAGGTAATCTCATGAATGGCTAAATTATCATGTTAGGATTAAAAGCCCTCTTATTGCACTTGATTTCATGTATTGTGTATGGAGAATTTCATGTTTTAATAGGATCTATACATCCATGCATCTTTCTTAGCCCTAATGAACTAAGATAATTCTCTTTGTCACAATACATGAATCCTATGCATATTGTTAGCTTAACCTTCGTTCTATCATGATAGGGAAGTTTATACATGATGCGTTTTAGACATAGTTCTTCTTATTTTAGTTTTACTGTCAGACGTTCTCTAGCGGCCTAGTCTTTGACCACAAACCTTGTGTAGCGGCCCTACGATAAATCGCTAGACACTCTGTAAATTCAATTTTTATGAAATCTCTGGCGGACCATAGATAGACCGTTAAAGTCCCTACGGCGGCCTTACGATAAACTGCCAACTTACCATAACGGTTCTAATATAAACTGCCAGTGTTCTGTTTTCTGTCAACCCGATATAGAATCAAGAACAGTCCATTTAACTTATAAGTAAGCCTAGTTAACTATGTTCTAACCTGTTTTAATGTTATTTACTACTCTGAATTTTTATTTACTGATTCATAACAGTGATTTCATTTTACTTAGGATTATTTTTGAAACATAAGTTAATTTATGCCAAAGTCATATACTTTTATAAATGAATACATGTTCTCAAAGTTAGATGATTCACGATTTTACATTGATCACTATTTTAATGATTCTCTTCTTATCTTAGAGTCATTTCTATAAGTACATGACATATATTCCGGTATATGACCATTAGTTACACTTTTGCACTGTAGGAACATAATCTTGAACTTGATAACATCTCCTTTGGATATTCCTTCCAATGGACTAGGAAATCTTATTTCACGGCCTCCGTAATTCTCCGCGAGCCTGAGATTCCCACTAGAACGTCAAGTTGGTTGTACTATTAAAGCCCAAATTGTCTAGAAAGCACTACCGATGTTTTCTGAATTTCTGTCATGTAACAGTTCAATACTCGACCGCTAAGGCCCATTAACGGTCCAGCATGTGACCGCCACATTCTCTGAGTCCAATTGATTTCTTTCTGGATTCAACCCACTCTAGCGGCCCAATATCAGACCTCCATATCAATATAGAGGATCAGTTATAGATTGCTAAGTTTCCTGAATGCTATTGACCCAAGGTTTGACCCAAGGGTTAATAATCCTATGATCCTAGATTGACTAATGATAGTCTAGGACTTGTAACCTTATTCAAAGACATCTAAGATAAAGTATGAAAGATAAAGAATGTACCGTTATGCTGTCAAATTTTCTCCAAGGCATAACTTAGTTATTAATGCATTTCTTGAAATCAAAAATCTATATTTGGTGCATTCTTATTATTGACATTGAGTCTTGAACACTTATTAAACTTAGTACATGCGTGGCCAACTTTATTGCTATATACGTGGAAGTAACTTGATTTATACTTGAAGATGCAGTTCGAGCACTGATTGTGTTCAAGGGCTCTATGCTAGTCTCCTCGGCTGATTGTCGGAAACATACTATTATAAATCATGGGGTATGATGCTACTGGCGTCGCATTGCACTGGGAGTACTTTCTTTATAAATAAGTGAAATTATCCATGGCTCGTGAAGTGAAAATATCCACAGAAATTCATGAAGTACTTGTTACTAAGTAAAAAGTACATTCTCGCTTGACTTGCTAGTACATTCTCCTTACATTCTTGCTTGATCATGCTTGCTCAATCATATCTTAACTTGATCATGTCTTGTTACTTTGGTTTATTTACGTGATTTTTTGCATTCGCATGATTTTACTTTATTCTTTAGAGACAAAAATGCTAATCACTTTAATATTACCTTCATGTTGATGCGAAGATACCTACTGGGCAAGTGTGCTCATTACCTATTTTCTAATCTTTCCAAGAGATGCAAGTAGTTCAGATTCGGATTCGAGTTATTCAAGTGATGGGTCCGAGAGCGAATGAAAGTCACATAAGATTGAGAGAAGACTTAGGAAGTCAATGATGTCTAGATCGAGTTCAGGTAATTTTCTCTTTATTGAGTCACATAGTTGAATAGTTGATGTATTTGGATCATTCTTATTATTAATAAAAGTGAAAGTTTGAATAAATTATTGTGCAATTGCATCTTATGTGTGATTGTTATTGCGCTCTGGTTTTTCTTGCTTGCAAGAGGTTTACCATGCCGGCTGTTCACGTTTCCCAAGATTATCTTCCGCTGTATTAAAAGCTCGAGGCGTGACACCTGGTACTATGGGTCTTAGTCATACACCCTTGCATAATTTCAGTGTCTAGCCTTCATACTAAGTGCATTGCATTTTAGTGTCCATATGTTGAGAGGGAGATGGTTGTTGATCTTGAGATAGGTTCATAACAAAGTCTGCTGCATTAGAGGTTTGTCTTTTGTCTGACTCCCGTGAGTCGACGCTCTGATCAGTTTGCGTCAACGCCACAGTTCAACTTGCCCAATTTTAGCTCTCTGTGAGTCCACTCTGCGTCGACGCCCTGTAAAAGACAGGTCGATGCCATCACCCAGTTGTTCAAACCTCTCACAGCCTTCTCATTTCTTATGTTCTGCAGTTCTGTAGGTGTTGCATTCATGTTCTTTTCCAATTGCCGAGGGAGAGTGTGTCCTAGTCTATTATCTACTCTTCACTTCCTTGTGGAATGTCTCAAAGGGAGATTCCCTTCTAAGACTGTTCTTATTGACTGACCTCTCTAACAGCACTCTCCAGCATGATATTTTATCATGGTTGTTTAAATATAATGAGGCTTAAGGTCAACAACTTTACGTTCTGAAAACTAGTAACTTAGAGGAGATACTCTATAGGCTTACTTCTAATGATGCTTTTCATGATTTAAGTCATAATGCTCCATGGTATGCTTATGCATTTTCAGTGACAACCTTGGTTGATGTACCTCTATTGGGTATTGTGATCAAACGACCATATCTAGTGAGACTTGTTCAAAGCACTCCTTGCAGAGCAATGGTCAGGATTTGCTGAGTAACCGGATGCACTTCACCTGAGACGTGAGGTGGTTCGTGTCAAATGGTAGTGTCTTGATTAACTTTGATCTGATATGAAGTTTTATTCGTCAAAAAAAGGGGGGGCTAGAAGAGATTAATAGAGCAATGGCTCATGCTCATTGAGAAATGTTCACCCTTCACCATTGAAGTGATAGTGGGGCAGGCATGAAGTGACAAGCTATCTCTAATCAAAATGAGGCATGATAAGTTAACTGTACTGAGTAACTGGGGCGTTTGCATCTAACAAATGTGAATCCTCACGTAAAAAGGTGTATGTTTATCTTGACTGTTAGCTTGGCCTATGTGAAAATCAGAAGTGCAAGTTCAGAAAAGTTCTCACCAATCCAGCTTGTTTGACTTCAATACTCATGACAGTTAATCCTGAAGAATCACTGGGTCTCATAAGTTAAACTGAATGGGTTCATTCCGGACTTCAGTTCTATTATATGCATCAGCTTTAGTAATTCTATTTTGAGTGCTCCTCCAACTGCTTAAATTCCTGACAAAAGTTCTTGACTTTAATCCATCCATTCTTACTCTCCTATCATGACATGCTTATGTGCTGGGAGATATCTGTTTTGAGGGTTGCTCCAGTCATTTTCTCGAATATGTCTTAGTCCTGAATCTTTCTTTTAAGTTTTTCCCCTCATCTCATATTCTTCACTGCTCTTTCTCACTACACCTCTTGTTTTTGTTGATGGTAAAGGGGGAGAGAGAGTTAGTACGTCAAAGGTGTAGATATTTCTATCTACCCCGCCCCCTTTTAAACTTAATAAAAGATGATGATATGTGTATATATATATGTGTGTGTGTGGGAATGAGGACTGATCAGAAGCAAAAGGGGGGGTTAAAATAGAGGAACTGACCGTGATCGCCACCAAGATGAATAGCGCGACGGGGGCCGCACTACGTACCTTGGAAAAATAAATCACTTGCCGAGAGAAGATGTTGGGGCGAGACGAAAATGGTTTGGCACGAACTGCCACCTCACTAAGACAGTCGCCCGATGGTCCACCACCAACGTTTGAACAGGATGTGGGAGGAAGCAGCACGGGCACAAGAAAAAAATGGTCGATGAGGAGCTGCTACCAATACAGAAATGGTCTGAGTGAGACCGCATACTCTCCAAGACGGTCCATGATCGACCGCTATCGTAGTCCAGAACCCGTACTTTAATGGTTCAATCCTCCACCCCTTCTGGCCAGCCAGGAAGGATGGGCCTCGTATAAGAACACCTATTGACCTGCGAACAACACGAAAACAACAAGAAATAACCCAGATTAGATCAGGAATGTGTAGTATCTACGCATGCAAACTACGACTAAAACACATAAAGGACGGGACGATACCTGGGGGTTGGGGGGTTTTTAACCCCAGTGGGGTGTGAAAACGGTAGGAAAGAACAGATGGATGAAAAATGTGATGAAAAACGTGCAGAGGAAGGTTAGGAAATCCAGGGGAAATAATGCATAAATGGAGTTATGACGATTAAGAACTAAGATGAGAAACACTAAAACCCTGACTACTCCCTGGACTGTGGGCCCAATAGACATGGAAGAGCCTTTCTTCTTGACTTAAACTCGCTCTAGATTGTAGCAGGGCTTCGCCGTAATGCCTAAGATTCCCCCCCCCCCCCCCCCCCGTGACCGTAGGCTATGGGTTCTATTTATAGAGCCCATAAACCCTACCTCGATTTGGGGGCTTTTTGGCGGGAATTAGCCATCAGTCGTTTTGAATAAATTGAAGATAGAACTTTTAGAAATCCGTAGGAATAAATGGTGCACGATTTGGTCCAGTATCCGCGGAGAAATTCACAGATCAAGCAAGGGGTTTGACCACGGATGAGAGAGAAACTGCCCGTCGACGCAAGAATCTCAGGCGAAATAAACAGTCCATCGATAGATCGCCCAGTGTGCTAAGCGGCCTATCAAATGACCGTTATACATCTGACCGGTAGAAAAATAAAAATAAGATAAATGCACCCGTTTATCCAAAGACCAAGTCAAAAAGGAATTCCCGCCAAGTAGAAACGGTCTTTTGACAGACTGCCACTTAGCTCAACGGTCTATTGCCTGACCGTTTTTACCCTGGTCGTTAAAAGATGAAACAAGATAAATCCACTTAATTATCTACTGATTGAGTCAAACGGGCATTCCCGCCAAGTAGAAACAGCTCTAGGAAGACCGCCATAATTACGAGATGGTCTATCATAAGACCATTTATAAAAGTAATAGGTTGACGCAGAAGATCAACGCGTCGACGCAAGGAGAGCAAACGGTCACTCAACAGACCGCCACAATCCTGAAAACGGCCTATCGCGAGACCGTTATTTAAGGTAATCGTTGGAAAAGAGCGAATAAGAGGCAAGTAGGCACACTCAATCCAAAGACCTAGTCGAACCAAATCTCACTAAGTCCAAACTCGAGAAAACACATGAGCAAACCCCAGCCAGGGAGAAGGCAACCTATAAAATAGGCCAAAAACCATATGAAAACGGCCCACTGAGTGATGGACAACTTGGGAAATCATAAATAAAGGTAAGAAAATAGCCCAACTCAATGGTACAAAACGGGTGTCAACAGATGCCCCTCCTTCACGTCCTCTTTGCAGGGGAGCGAGCGGAGGTGAAGGGAAGGCGAGATGGAAACATGGAGGCGAAGCGGAGATGTAGCAGAGTGGACTGAAAAGTAGGCGTTAAGATAAACGACACCCGTTCCCAACCAATGAGTAATAGGAATCTTTCGAAAAACTCCGAACCAAACACATTGAACAATCAGACCAAAATGACACGAATCTGGAGGGACTAATAAAATAAATGAAAGGAGAAAACACGGCCAGCCTCATCAGGGGACACAATCCACGGACTAATGAGGGGACCGAAATAAACAGTAACGAAAAAAAGAAAGAGGGCAGACTAAACTCCAGACAAGGACCTTCAGTCGATTGAACCAAGTGAACAGACCAGAAAAGACCTTCCAATTCTGAGTGAAACACTTCCTTACCAAAGACCATGGACGCACGAATGTCCAGCACCGATGAGACATTTTCAGACAAATTAGGGACATGAATGCTCAAAAATGCGTATGATGCATGTTGGGTTAAAAAAGAAGAAATCGTTAAAACGAATGCAAAGAAAGATAAAATAAAAAAATACTTGAGAATAATATTGTTAGACCAGATTATATAGGGTCAAGACACTACCTACAACCACGACGTGCAAGATAGAATCATCATCCCCTAACTCCTCCAACCTAACGGCCTTATCCAGCGATTAAACATGTGTACCTAGATCATCATCATTTTTGGTAAAGGGGAACATCAGAACCCAGAACACATGAATGACCAGTCAGTTCTCGAGATAATATACCATAGATACCATATAGTAATGCATTAAGGGATAAAGGGATATGAAATACTTACCTAACCTACCTGCCAGATTGAAGTCTGTAGCAATGCTGCAAGAGATCATAATAAGGTTTTGCAATATAGGATAAATCACTCAAGCCATAAGAATTATCAATCAGGCACATTATGCAACCAAACATTTGGATAAACAACATAGGTTCTTCGAGAACAAATAGGCCACATAAAAAAAATGGTTCCATCCAGACCGCCTAAAAAATAAACGGTCACAGATCTGATCGCATAGACCAGCCAGATTTAGATTTCAAGCGCCAACATTGAAACGGTCAAATGGAGGACCGTCGACAATGTAACGGTCAGGAATAGACCATTTCAAGGAATGTGATTCAACACATAAGCGGGGCTATGATTGCAAAGACGGTCTCCATATGACCGCCTATAAACTAACGGCCAGTCGCGAGACCGCTGTAGAGCCATCGGTTTCAAAAAAAAAGAAACCGTTCCCCTTCGTCTCCCTCATCTTCTCTATTCCCACTCAAATGCCCGCGACCAAAACCCATCTCACCAAGCCTCACCCCCAAACTCTCCCCTCCTCCTAACTCCCTCCTTCTAGCCTTCAAATGAGGCTTAAGAAGCCAGCCTTGATGAGGTTGAAGCGCCGGACGGCCCGGGAAAGGGAGGTTCGCCCGTCGGGGAACCCTCCGGAGGAGGCGACGGCGGCACCACCGGTCGTGGTCGCGGAAGAGGGAGCTCCCGCGGTTGTCGGGGAGTCGGAAGAGGTAGCAGTAATGTCGAAAGGCGGAGCAGCCGTCGCGGAGGCCGAGGAACCACCCCGAAGGGCGTCCACGTCCGAGGTAGGCCACGGACCAAAACTTAATTTTTAGTTTTTAAAATGGATGCATGGGGGTTTGAATGGGAGAACAGGGGTCACCCCAACCCCTAGGGATGGTTGTAGGGCCCATAGGGCCATTTGTAAAGAACGGGGGGATAGATGAATGCCATCGGTTGTGGCGGGATAAAAACGGTCTTAACAGGGGTCGCTATGGTGTCTAGACGGTCCTCCCGTGGCCGCTAGATATGAACCGACATTAGGGAGGTAGAAACGGTCTGAACTAGGCCGCATACAAATAAAAAATGGTCTCCAAAAGACCACATTGTGAGGACAGACACACGAAGGGTGAAACGGTCCTGACTGGGCCGCTTTAGAGAACGACACGATCTCTAATAGACTGCTAAGTAGATAAAAATGGTCAGGGGATGACCAGTAGAACCTAGATCAACGAAGTGACTTATTGTAGAATGAAAAAATGGTCTGTTAGGGACCACATGAAAATTGAAACGGTCGAAAGAAGACCGTTAGAAACATGAAAACGGTCATGTGATGACCGCTTATTTAACAGACTGCATTTTTATTTTATCTTTTCTTTTTCTTTTATGCAATGTATGACTTGTGAGAATGAATGACCGACCTAGAATGCAAAAAAATGTATGTAGGGAAAACATCGGACCTAGATCTCATGGCTCCAGGTCCGGGCGGTGTACCTAGCACTGCCCGACTTTCAGAGGGAGAGATGGCGACCATGGGGTTCACGGAGTTTCTGGGCATGGAGGTAGCGAGACTTGACACCGCCCTCCTATACGCGTTGCATAATTGGTGGGATCCGGTTAGCCGAGCTTTTCTGTTCCCATGGGGTCATATGATCTCGATGCTAGAGGACGTAGCGCACAACACCGGACTGCGGGTACATGGCGCGCCAGTGAGTGGGAGGACACTGATGGATTATCGGGAGCTGGCCCAGAGGCTGCTAGGCTTGGAGTTGCAGAGGCCAGAGTGCCATTTGACGATCCTGCCGAGAGCGAGGCTGTAGGAGAGCCTCGGCTTGAGGGGAGCCGGGATCGTAGTTGGAGAGCTGCCGGAGTAGCATATAGGGCAGCTGACGGACCGGGCACGGGAGCGTGTGGCAGTTGCGCCAGGACCAGAGGCAGACATAGTACTATGGTGATTCCTGATACTGCTATTCGGGAAGCTGTTATTCACCCCCAGGGCGGATGGAGTGAGCTGTAGGCTCCTCCCCTTACTCGAGGAGATGGACCGAGTTGGCGAGTACGCGTGGGGTGCAGCGGTTCTCGCCTTCCTCTTCGACACTTTGAGCTTGACTGGTCGGTGCACGATGCTTGGCGGATTCTCCCCACTCCTTCAGGTAAGCCTTGAACTCTAAACTGATTTGTGCAATTGCTATATGATTCCATGAAATGCTATATGCTGGCCATTTTTTTGATGCAGGTGTGGGCCTACATGTACCTCCCCGGACTGGGGAGAGGACAGGAGGTGTACCCCGACCGGGTGCCCATCGCGAGGCGGTGGATAGCGGTTCGGGAGGTGGGGTCTCTACGACGTCAGGTGCAGATGATCCAGGATGACCTCGATGCTCTTCCCTATGCATCAGTAAGATTTTAAATTTGAATTATGCAAATATGTCTTTATGCTTGGATACTTATGCAATTTGCCTATTTGACAGGCCCGGTGGACACCATACCAGGGAGAGGGGCACGAGGGCCAGCCATCGGTGGTGGTGGCCCTGGCGTATGCAGGACGGGACATCTGGCTCCACTACATGAACGTGATCGAGCCGCTCCACTACCGTTTGATCATGAGGACTACGAGCGTCCACCAGCCAGAGGTGGAGTTCCCGGTGCGGGAGAGGCCAGAGGAGCACGTGGGATGCCACGCACGTGGGCTCGCAATGGAGATCGACTAGGTCACACGGGCGGTGGACCAAATCCGGGACTGGACTAGGTTGGGGCGAGTGGTGCGGGCCCGAGCTGCCAGCGACGAGGCCTACTTGACGGCCTACGCCCGATGTTACAGAGACCAGGTTTTTCGAGGCACGCACCGACCGGTATGATTTCTAAACTCATTCCTTCCATAAATGCTTATGATTATGGTGCTAATGATTGACATTTTGTTATACAGCTAGACCCCCAGGGATGGATTGCGAAGCTTCAGGGGTTGCTCCATTCGATGATCCAGCAGCAGGATGAGCTCCAGCATTCCTTGGACCTTCTGGTAAGTTTCATTTAACCTTAGACTTAAAATGCAATGCTATGGAACTGACATGCCTCTATATGCAGCGAGCCGAGGGAGCCCAGCGCCAGGCGCCAGATGCATCATCTTCCTTCTCACAGCCACCGACGGATCAGGCGGGATGCTGACTTCGCGCGAGCGATAGCGCGCGTTGAGGAGGCCGAGGCCACTCTTGCGGAGAGGGTACGTAGATCACTCTTTTTTTTCTTTTCTAAATTTTATGATTAAAATTACAAAATAACTTATAGAATGAAATGCATATGCAGGCGAGGGAGCTGGCAGCAGCACTGGGTGAGGCCGCCTGATAGAGAGAGGAGGCCGAGCGCTTCCGTGCTGAGGCAGAGAGACTCTGCGCAGAGGTAGCGGAGGCCGCACGTCTTTATGCGGAGATGGATCGATCCCGCGTTGGGATGGTGGAGGTGGAGCTTCTTCGTTCCCGGGCGGCAGAGGCGGACCAGTACCTAGCTGAGGCAGAGCGCGCCCGCATAGAGGCGGCAGAGCTACGGGGAGAGGTGTGAGCGTACCAGTAGATAAGCCAGAGATCGGGACGGAGCAGGACCCACAGTGGTGCACCCTGCGTTGCCTATCGAGACTACCTTATAGGTTCCTCCGACCATCGGAGGAACGAGGACAAGGAGCGTCAGTGACGCCGGCTTGTGGAAGAGAGCACTTCCATGGCACCACCAGCAAAGTGCCATGAGGGTTCAAGACAGAGCGACGACTCTGGGAAGGGTCAGACTTGATGTACTTATGAGATGCATGTATGGATGGCTTTTAGTGGAATGGCATGTGTCTTTTTTGTTGATTTTTAGAAATGCTTGAATGTGTGCATGTTAATACTAACTAACTAACTTAGCAATGCGTCCTATGACTAATAGCGTGAATGGATAACGAATAGCGAGAGAGAAGGGGAAGGGGAGAGAAACTTAGGCGCGGTGGGATAGGATAGCAGAGAAATGGTCGTGGTAAGGCCGCATGAATGAGCGTAGCCGTCCCAAGGTAGGCCGCTGAACCACAGTTAAGTGAATGATGGAGACAGTTTATTTAAGACAGCAAATCTGGAGAGACGCTCTCCTGTAGACCGCTTTGAAATGAAGATGGCCTGTCCGAGACCGTTTACCACCCAGGCAGATAAGGATGTGATCGAAGGTGAAAACGTTCTCAGGGAGACCGCTAAGAACGAAATAGCGGTCGCTCGATAGACTGAACAGGCCGAAAAACTGATAACTCCGATCGGGACTTTCTTGGAGAGTCCCAACCCATGGTTATGTGTGGGGATAGATTTTATCCGATTTATATTTTATTTATTTTTTTATGTTGGTTATTTGTCTGTTTGCATTCATTGATTATTAGGCGTGCCAGTCACCGAGGTGACAGTTTATTATGCGCTCGACCTGACTTGGTCAGTTGATTGTGAAATTCAGGTCAGGACCGGAAGTCCGCCATACTGTAAAGGCTACGGCGTTAATTACGCCCTTCCTAAGAAGGACAACCCTTGATTAAACGCCAAAGACAGGAGGCCTCGGAGGGCGATCAGAAATATTAATCTACGTAATAAAGTTTTCATGCTATAGAAAAATGAACGAGCAAGTGGTAGACTTGTTGAGTTTAATGAATTCAATATGGCAGCATATCCCCACTATCTTGGACTATGCCGAGTGGGAATAGGAGACCATCCATGCAGCGGCAGGATGGAATCCGTGAAAGATCGGGTATATTTGACCCAGAATCCGAAGAGGGACCGATGTACCATGATACACCATATGCCGGTGCGATGTTTTGTTGATATCCCCCTTCGAGGGACCATCGGAGGACATGCAGTGGCAGAACTCCGTGGGCCAGCGGGGTTAGGCGAAAATACCGTAGTCACTCGGTGTGATGTGAGCGAATTTCGGCAGCATATCCCCTTATCTTGGATCATGCCAAGGAGAGATAGACCATCATCCACGGGATGCCGGGATGAAGGCCGAGCGAGAAGGGCACTAGGCCCGGGAATACTGCTTGCATTCATAGCACCGGTTGATATTCCCTTGGAAACCATCGGAGCACATGCAGTGGCAGAGCTCCTTAGGTTTATAGGGTTACAGACGGATCTGATTCGGGACGATGTAATGTAGGGAAGGCCATTCCTCATTAATTTATCTCCTGAGGTGTGCATGATGACCTCTGGATATCCCTCAGACGGGAACAATGGAGTGATCAGAAGTTAGGATGAGGTGTAGATAGAAGTTCTCGGTGCAGCTTTCATATGAAAAGGGGTTCTCGGCGCAAAGGGGTTCTCGGCGCGTAAACCATCACGTCAGGAGCTGTTCACGGCGCCGGGAAGGTCAGCATGAGTGTAGAGGGGCTTCTCGGCCGCATGGAGGTGGGTTCTCGGCGTAGCTGGAGTGGGCTTCTCGGCGAGCCAGGTTCTCGGTGCCCAAAGTGCCGCGCCGGGAACTATTCACCACGCCGGGAAGGCTCCACACCGGGAAGGTAGGGGCGCCGGGAAGCTTTCGGGGTTTTCAGGGTTTCTACGGAGCTCTGTTCTAAGGGTTTTGAAGCCCAAATTCAGATTGGGGTAGGTTTAAGGACACAAATGGGAGGCTGAGCCAGGGGCTTTGCTGGAATAACACCAAAGAATCACAGGGAGGTAGGGTGTATTGAGGGATCGAGGTCATCGGCCATTTGTAACCCTCTGGAAACAGGTTTTCTCCTTGTGTCGCCGATCGTCCAGAAAATCAAGAGATAACTGTCTCTGATTCCTGTGATGACCTAGTGGCTTGAGAAACTCGGGAAATAGAAGGACTTCACAGTGTTAACGTCATCGGCGTCATCGAGGAGGAAAAAGGACAGAGCCCAAAAATCCACAGAAATGAGGATTGGGACTCTTTTGCCTCCGTTCCTTTAGGAGCAGGCATATGAGCGCAAGAAATCATCCGAGCTTTAAGCATCGGGACAACTAACCCACACAGTGGACAACATACACTCCAAGGAAGCAAAGAAAGGAAGATTTGACCATCGCAAGTTCGGCAGAACAACCACGAAATCGTGTTTCACTATTCCATCGTTTACATCGTTCACAGAGGTGGAGCGGGAAGAAAGAAAGAAAAGCACAGAAACTATGATATCTCCCCGATAACAGAAGGACTCGAATGCCTTAAACATAAATGGGGATACATATAAAGAAGAAGAAGAAAATGGGGATACATATAAAGAAGAAGAAGAAAACGGGGGAGGGCGGAGCATTGACTCCTCTCCCTCCCCCTCTACCCACCTATGAGCTTCCTCCTAGGGACGCTCTCTTCTCTTCCCACGATCTCATCTCTGGCCTCTCTTCTCTCTTTCTTTTGCTCTCTCTTCTCTGCTTCTTCTTCTATTGCCGCTTCTCTTCTGTCGTTGTTACCTCTCTCCCCCTTTCGTAAGTGGAGGAAGAAGGGTGTTTATAGGCTCAGCCCTCCCCCCTTCTCGGATTGAGCAACCTCGGCGCGCCTTTATGCGGAGAGGTCTTCCCGGCGTACTACAGTGAGATAACTGGGCTTCTCTTATGGTCACTCGGCGCCAAGGATTTTGGCCCATTTGGGGGCTTTAGTCATTTGGGCTCCCTTTTGTTAGTGGCATGAGCTGTCACAGTCACTGCATCTGCCTTGGCATTCATTTGATCCTTTGTATCCATAGTGGGGGATAAGTAGCGTGGATCCCATTCTATAGTCACCAGAATATCTCGAAGATATTCTTCATCAGTCACGTGACTGTATGGGGGTTGACATGGTTTTAATCAACACCACCGTCTGAACGACGGCAGTGCCGGACATCAGCTTGGCCGGAGAAGGCTTCAGCCGGGTGAGGTATTGGTAGTGACGGCACTTCTTCAATTCTGACTTTGCAGGGATTACAAGGGTTTTCATTGCTGGTTCTGTTCTCATCCTTGTCTCAGCTCATATTTCATCTGTCAACAAATGCCCCCCGCATGTGGATGGCGTAAGCGCAGAATAAGCGGCACGGTGTCCGCAGGTGCATCATTTAGCATCTGAGAGTATCTTTCTCAGCCTTTTGATACTGATCTTCTTTGATCTTCAGCCTGACAGCTTTCCTATAATGGCTTCAGTATATTCTTTTTCTTTGTTTTTCATATTTTCTAGCAATTTTCTGCTTCATTAATAGCTTTAGATGGCTTCTCGGCACATAGGGCCTGGTTCTCGGCGCACCACAACTTCCCGACGCGGAGATAAGAGGTTCTCGGCGGGCGGGTTGAATGAGCTTCTCGGCGCACAGCTTCTCGGCGCGCTGGGTTCTCGACGCGCCATTTCTATCAAGGCGGTGTTCTCGGCGCCACCGTCTCGGCGCGCCCTAGGGCGAAAGGGGGGCTCTCGGCGCACCCTTTTGCTGGGCGAGAGGGGGGCTCTCGGCGCGCATTCCTTCGCACCGAGAAGGCTACCCTTCTTTCACTATTTAACCCTTCGAGATGGTTTTCACCTTCATTTTCACCCTGCACTTCTCTCTCTTCAATCCCTTCTCATTTCGGCGTGTGCCTTCCCCTCGGAGAGAACTCTTTCGCCGTGAGTCTCTTCCTTTTCTTCCTATAGGGACTACGTCCCTCTCTATTTACGGGGTCACTCCCTCTTGGTGGGTGATTCCCTATTATTCTTCGGGCATGCCCTGAATAAGGGGAGGCGCTACCAAAATTTCCACCAAACTTTACACTTAATCTTCATAAGACTATTCATCATTTCGGGGCTCACATTCATGTCATTCTTTGACTGTAGGTGCTGAAATGGCCTCCAGCTTCGCTGCTGCGTCTTTTGGGGTTGTCGGAGCAAGCTCGTCAGCCCAGCCAGATATATCGCGGGCTTTAGTGAACTGGTTGAATGTGCACAGCCTGGACTTTGGGTATGGAAGAATTGCCGCCGTTGATGAATCCTCCGACTCTGAAACTGATACGGTATCAACGTCTAGGGTCTATTCTACTGTAGCGGAGACGTGCTTCAGGCGGGGCAACGACTATCGGCCGGATCTTCCAAAGGACCGCCACTTGATGCCATTCATCCGGACTTTTACAGTGGGCGGCATGCGAGACCCTCGGGTAGCCCGTGCGGTCGAAGCCGCTATTCTTGCCGAAAGGGACAGCCTGAAAGAATCAGTATACCGCGGCAAGGCTATTTATCTTCCCGGGGAGAAGCGTGATTGGGACGCAATCCTCGATATATCAGAGCTAGAGCTAGAGAAAAAGATGCTGACCCGTGCCCCAGAATTTACACCTGCTCGATGGGATACCGCCGGTGGCAGAGTTCACAAAGAAAAATCCGGCTATGGTCTGTTCCTGGCACCAATAAAGTAGGGTGTATAGAGATGAACCTTTTGTGCTGAACTGTATGGCCGTCCAGTTTAAGTATCAGCTAGCTGCCGGTTGGTTCGGGGATGCCAAGGTAACCGACGCCCATCTATTCCGAGTGGGAGCAGTAGAATTTACAGAGTTTGTTTTGAAGGAATACGCCCCTCTGCTGATCAGAGCCGGGGTATATCACAACGTCTTTGCTTCCAGATTCCGCTATCCCATCTCCCAAGGATTATGCTGCGGAATGTTTGAAGTGTTTTGCCCCTTGTTCAACACATTTTATACAGCAGAGGGTGAAACGTCTCTCGACCTCTGGAGCTTGTCACAGCTTTCCGGCCTGCCCATTGACGGTGAGCCGTACGAAGAGGTTTGTTTGGAAGACTCTGAGAAGGACAGTTCTGATGGCGAAGGTAGGTACACACTTGGTTACTCGTACCGGTATTTAATGAAAGCCTATCGCTCCATCTGCTTGGCTTACAGTAGAGGATCCTCCAGGGGTTACCAACCCCGAGAGAAAAGCAGTAAGTTAAGGGTCCGAATCGGATAGTGGGTCCAGTATTTCTTCGGGAATCCTTTGAAATATGCGGGCTTTTCTTCTGTGGGGCCGACTGCCAGTAAGTAGATAAGGACTCCCCGTTACAAGTCAACGCTGCCAGCTTCACTGCGCCGTATAGGCAAAGATGGTCCGAACCCAGCAGGGGTTGATCCTATCACACATTGTGCAGCTTATTTGACGTTTTGGTTGTGCACCTTCGCTCTCCCTCAGGGGGACGAGACGATTATCCAGCCAGAAGCTATAGACCTGGCCTGTCAAATGGCCTGGGGGATGAGGTTGTCACTCTGTCCGGTGGCTTTATGTTTGATTTACAAATCTCTAGGGGACCTGTACAAGCACCGGGTTCCCCGCTCTTCGAGGACCGTAGGTCCATTTCATTTCTTCAACGCCTGGGTATGCAGTCTGTTTCCCGAGCTGGCTCCCAGAACTCTGCAGGCAGATACATTATTACCTAGGATGATTGAGTTTGCCACTGCCGAGCCCGGCTCTTTTTCTGATCAGCTGTTCAAGATAAGGGGCAGACTGATAAGGGTACCAGTAGACGCCCCCGGCAACATTCATTTCTGGAGTTTCGCAGCGGGTTCAGCTCCTTTGGTCCATCCTCAGAGGGAATGTAAAATGGAAGAGGTAGAGACCTATATTCATCCTGTCTCGGGGGCTAATGCCGTTCGGTCTCTTCTGGAGCCAGAGCTGGTCAGGTGGGCCATGGCCATCCGGCCTAGTGTCTTAGTCTTCAGAAAAGATGGTTTGCTCCTCTTAGAACCATATTACTCATTCCGCTTCGGGAGGAACTTCGGCTATGACCTACATATCCCCACATCAGTTGCTCAGTTCCCTCTGGACAGTCGGGCCAAGCACGGGTCCACAATTGTTGGTGACGGTTGGTTATGGTGGGATTACTTTCATCGCCAAGATGGCGCAGCCTTCAGGGTTCCGACCATTTCTAACCGTGTTCCCCGCGTCACATCAGAGTACATCAAATGGTGGAACACCCGGACCAGCTTTTACAGGGATGGCAGGGGTGCGTTCTGGGACGTGGCTGAGCGTTCTTTCTTGAAGCAGTAACCCAGGCCAGTATTTGACATTGCCGAGGCCCATCTGAAGAGGATTTATTCACATCACCCAAGAGAGGCAGAAACGTACTTGGCCAAACGTCGGGCTTTGAAAGAAGAAGGCTCTGAGCCACCCACTCCTGTCTTTGCTGCCATTAATGAAGACACTTTTATGAAGAACTTAAGGCATCTGTGCCATGTAGGGAATGCTCATCTGGAGACGCAGCAATATCCATTCCCCCTCGAAGAGCCGCTCCCGACAGCGATCCCTTGGAAGGGTCCAACAGATAGATTTCATCCTTATAGGACGTTTATGCGTAGGGAAGACCGAACTCAGACGTATTATAAGCACACGTCTTGGCTGTTTATTTTGTTGAATGTCCATGGGCTGTCTGCGGAGAGTCCGATAGCTGGCATTTTGAATAGGCCATTGTTTCTTTCTTTTCACTATGTTGATGGCTGGGGTATGGACCACCTCGACCTGTTTCGTTGTCTTGACTTTCACGGTCACAGCCACCTGGCTACACTAGTGGAGAAGTGTCAGACAGTCGGTGACGTCTGCTGGCTCATTAAGGAGGCTGCCTCTCGCTCAAAGGAGGTGGCCTATCTGTACTGGCCACTTTCCATTTTCTATGATGGCCCAGTAGGTACGATCTTTCCTTTCTGACTATAGTGTCTTCTGCTCAGTGTTAAACTTCGCATCTATTGATTTTCATTGCTCTTCTTGTGCCTTCAATAGACAGGCCAGACATAAAGCGACAAGGACTTTATAGGAAGATCATTGCACAGGCTGAGAAGCCTGCTTATTTTGAAGTTCCTACAGCAACACCGACCACCACTCCCTTGCCTCTGGGAAAGAAGAGAAAGACTTCTGCGATTAAGGCTACAGTTGTGAAGGCCAAGAAGGCCAAGACAGCTCATGCTCAGCAACCGGCCCTGACAGTGACGGATGATGGGACCCCTCTCCCTGATATCCCTTCATTTGATGAGTTTGCGTCTCAGAGGGAGGCCGCCCAGGCATCCGCTGATGGTAACATTAATAGCTTGCAGCTGCATCTTTCACTATCTTCTTTGCTGAATCTCAAGGAGATCTCTGGATCTGACCCCTCCCCTTTTTTTTTTGGTACAGCCCAAGAGTAGATTGTGGCGTCCTATGAGGTGGACACCAGATTGCCTTCTCCTACGTCGGCTAGCGAGGCGGAGGGTAAGTGTTCTTTCTCATCTCCTCTTGTGCATTTCAATTATTCTTTTGTCATACTTCTCACAGACTTTTCACTGCGGTGACAGCCGGAGAGGAGGTTGGAGTCATAGCAGCGGCAAGAGACGTGCCTCAGCCACAGGAGGGTCATAAAACCCAGACGAAACGGGGCATTATCCCCACAAGGCGCATAGTTACCCGGTCCACATCCCGGCATGCTCCAGAAATGACTGCCCAGCCTGTGGATAGTGTGGAAATATCTTCCAGTAGCTCCGCGACTATCTCTGATGCAGAGGAAGAAGAAGCATGTTTCAGTGATAGCGAGGCGGACATCTCCCAATCAGGGGTCCCATCCGTATCCACCGAAATTCTTCCGCTGTTCCACCCTCCCAAATTACTGGTGCTGTCTTCTGAGGAGGAGCTACAAGAAGAATTTGCTGGTCTGGATACCGAAGCAGACATAACCCCTCCCTTTGTTGCTTCAGCTGCGGAGCTTTCCTCTCCCCTACACTCTTTTGAGGACATTGACATCACATTAAGAGTGAGTCTCTTCTCCTTTTTTTTATGTTGTAATTTCATCGGCTCTTCTTTTTTTCATTCACTGCTTGATGTTGTCTTGATCTGTTCACAGGAACCTGCAGTCACCAGCCCAGTAACAACTGCAGCTTCTGAGGCCACTCCATCTGAAGCCTTGGCTATCATCCCTGTTATGTCAGTAACCTGTGTGGGCATTTCTGGGATTGTTCGCCCCGTGCCAGTGAGGGTACAGTCTTCTACGGACCTGGCGTTATTGGACTTGGGAGCCTCGGGGGAGAGCTCGGCTCTTATCAGAGTTTTAGATTTTAGAGCTGAGGCGGACCCAACTAGGGGTTTTGCTTTTGTACTGGCCGCAGTGATGACCATTGCGCCTGAATCAGCGATCCCTACAACAGCGATTATGGAGATTGAACCCCTACCCCTTCGAGTCATAGCCCCTGCGGCCTCATCACTGAAGGAAGTAGCCGTTACAGAAGAGATGGTCGAGCAGGAGGCAAACGCTGCAGAGACTGGACTGTTATCCATAGCTGGCCCAGAATCAATCCCCATGGTTTCAGAGTCGGAGGAGGGGGTGCTTCGGGAAGAGAACGTTGAAGATGCAGCCATTGCACCGGAGACCCATGAAAAAATAGCTCCAGCACTCACGAGCCCTTCCCATCCGAGCATTCAAACAGCAGCCCTTGAGGAGGTGGCGGTGGAAACCCTCAGCTCCGCAAGAATTTATAGAGAAGGTCCAATCGGCCTCTTCAGTAGATCTCCCGTCTTCTTCCTTCCAGCCAGATGTTGCATTATGGGCAGATATTGACAGTGAGGTGACTTTCGAAGTAACCCCATTCCCTTCCCTTGGCTTCGCTTCATCCGAGAGCTTTGTTTGGCAAAATCTGGACATGTTGCGCCAACTGGTGGAGTCCCAGCCTGGACTGACTTATCCGCAGCTAAAAGAGATAGCTGAACGCTTCACTACTGGTCTGCAGGCGATGGGCTGTCCTTTAGAAACATGGGCCCAGCGTGTTCTGTTGTTGCTAAAATTTGTACACCGCCAGGATTTCCTGGCGCGTGTTATGTCTGACAGACTGGCAGCTTTGAAGTTGCAGAAAGTAGAGTGCAAATCTGAGCTGGGGAAGATGAGCTCTATCCTTCAGGAGCGCCGAGGCCAACTGCAGTCTCTGACACAGCGGGAGCCGTTTATATGCAACCGGATAAACATTCTAGAAGCTGAGCTGGCTGATCTCCGAGCTGAACTGCCGCAGATAAGAACCTCTCGATCGCAGTTCGCAGAGGAAGTAGCTCTGTTGGAGGGGCAGGTGGTGTCTCTTCAGGACGAGTCCGCTCGGCTACAGGAGGAGGAGGCTCGTCTACATGAGTTGGGGGCTGCTCCGTATGTGGGGCTTCTGGCTTTCGAAGACATCTTCCGGCGCCAGTGAACATATTTTCTTCTTCTTCTTTTTGTAATACAATTTCCCCTCAGGGGCTCCTTTTGTACTCCTTTTCTTCTTTATATAGTGAAAAGGAATCCTTATGCTGGTCTCATGTGCGGTTGTTCTTTACTTATTGCATTATCATTACTTCATGGTGATTCGGCAGTGGTTTTAGCAATCCTAGTGCGAATAGCCCGTATTTAGCAGGAGAGTGTCCACCCTTTCAGAGAAAGGATGGGGAACTCGCTCCACCGCGTGACGGTATCCGGAGGGTGCTTAAACCGAATTTTGTTGGTAGTAGCAGATGTCTTTTCCGGTCATATGTGCTGTAAGGGAGGTTGATTGCAGAAACATGAATGAAAAAGGTTTAGAGTATCATCCGGAACAGACGAATGGTCCATCCCGGGTAGGTTTCAAAGCCGGTCGGGGCAATGTGCCAATCGACCAGTGAATGATTTTATCATCGATATTAGGCTTATATCAATGCAAAGAAGTTTTATAGGTTTCATCAGAATAGACGTAAGGTCTAGACTGGGCAGACTTTATCATAGGTGGGACATGAAAGGGTATGTGGTTTTTATCAGGACAGACGTAAAGTCTGAACTAGACAGGTTTCATCATTGATCGGGTAATGTGCCGGTCGACCAACGGTTGGTTTCATCATCGATATTGGGTTTATATCGATGCAAAGGAATTTCATAAGTTTTATCATAATAGACGTAAGGTCTAAACTGGATAGGGTTTCATCATTGATCGGGCAATGTGTCGGTCGATCAATAGCTGGGTTCATCATCGATATTGGGTTTATATCGATGCAAAGAAGTTTTATAGGTTTCATCAGAATAGACGTAAGGTCTAAACTGGGTAGGGTTTCATCATTGATCAGGCGAGGTGCTGGTCGATCAACGGGCAGTTTCATAAGAGTGGTGATGGGTTTTATTGTCGGCGGGACTTTTGAAAGAGATATGAAGATTTTATCAGGATAGACGTAAGGTCTATCCTGCAAGGGTTTTATCGCTGATCGGGCAAGGTGCCGAGCGACAAATGGAAGGTTCTTGTAAATGGTGGGATATGAAGGTAGCATGTCATTGGCATAGAACTTTTTAAATTACCACATTACTGACCCAAGCGCCCTTTCAGGTTTTCACCGCAGTTGGGTTTTGGCCATTTTTGCCCTTGTTCAGAATGCCTGAACAAGTCTGGCGGGGCATCTCTATTTTTAGCCCCATTTTATCTCTCTTTTTTTTTCTCTTTCTTTTTTCTTTGAACTAGGGCTTCGGCTCTGTAAATTGCTATTCCATGTGCTCAACCGTGGATGCATCGTCATTGATGTGGGTGTTAACATCAATGCAAGGGGTATGAGGTTTCATCGTCCACCCAGGCAGAAGGCCTGGGTCGACTTGAGTGTGTTTTGTGGCTTAGGCGCGAAGTCGTTCACCGAGAGCATGACTGTAATCGCTAATGTGGGGATTGACATTAACGCAAAGGAACGGGATTTCATTATCCATCCAGACGGAAGGTCTGGATTGACTTGAGAATGTGGGTAGCAGCTTGGGCACGAAGCCGTTCGCTGGGAATGTAGATTTCATCGTTAATGTGGGGTTTGACATCGACGCAAAGGGATAGGATTTCATCATCTATCCAGATGCAAGGTCCAGATTGACTCGAGAACGTGTGTAGCAGCTTAAGCACGAAGCTGTTCGCCGGGGATGTAGATTTCATCGTTAATGTGGGGTTTAACATTAACGCAGATGAATGGGATTTCATTATCCATCCAGACGGAAGGTTCGGATTGACTTGAGAAAATATGTTGTGTTTTTATCAGAGCAGATGGAAGGTCTACCCTGGATGGGTTTCAGCATCGATCAGGCAGTGTGCCGCTCCATCGGTAGCTGATTTCACCACCGGTATTGGGTTTATACCAATGCAAGGAGTTCATAGGTTTCATCGGGATAGAAGTAAGGTCTAAATCGGATAGGTTTCATCGTTGATCGGGCAGTGTGCCAATCGATCAATAGCAGGTTTCATCATCGGTATTGGGTTCATACCAATGCAAGGATTTCATAGGTTTCATCGGGATAGACGTAAGGTCTAAACCGGACAGGTTTCATCGTTGATCGGGCAGTGTGCCAATCGATCAATAGCAGGTTTCATCATCGATATTGGGTTCATACCAATGCAAGGATTTCATAGGTTTCATTGGGATAGACGTAAGGTCTAAACCGGACAGATTTCATCGTTGATCGGGCAGTGTGCCAATTGATCAATAGCAAGTTTTATCACGGTGGGACATATGATAGGTTTCATCAAAATAGATGTAAGATCTAAATTGGATAGGTTTTACCGTGGTGGGTCTCGGGCAGAAAGTGGAAGGGTTTTATCAGAACAGACGGAAGGTCTATTCCGAGATGAGCTTTAGCATTGATCGGGACGATATGCCTTATGATCGACGGGGTTTCATCATCGGTGGGACATGCAGTGGATGTGCTGCCGAAGGAGATTCATGAAGTGAACTTTGTACATTACCACATTACTGACCCAAGCGCCCTTTCGGGTTTTCGCCGGAGCCAGCCCCCTTTTGCTTTTGCCCACGCGCCCTCTCGGGTTTTCACGTGGCGGGGTACCCAATTTTTCCCGTAGCGCCCTTTCGGGTTTTCGCCACAGCCGGGTTGTTTGCCATTTTTGCACTCGTCCAAGATGTTTTGGACAAGTCCGGCGGGGCAACTTTATTTTAATCCCCATTTCTTATCATTTTTTTATTTTTTCTATCATTTCTCTTTTTTTTTATTCTCGCGTTGTTTTCTGAGCATGTGCCATTCATTGATGTGGGGTGAACATCAACGCAAAGGAGAGTAGGGCTTCATCATGCAATTCAGACGGAAGGTCTGAACTGAAGTTGGTGGATGGCGGCTTGGGCATGAAGCTGTTTGCCGGGAATGTGGATCTTATCGTTGGTGCGGGGATAAACATCAACGCAAAGGAGAGTGGTTTCATCGTCTACTCAGACGGAGGGTCTGAGTGACGTTGTCATGTAGCAGCTCAGGCATGGGGCCATTCGCTGGAAATGTGCATAAATTTTATCGTTGACGTTGGACGAACATCAACGCAGAGGAGAATGGGATTTTATCATGCAATACAGACGGGAGGTCCGAACTGATGTTGATGTGTAGCATCTTAGGCTTGAAACCGTTCGCCGAAAAGGTGGATGAGTTTTATCGTCGATGTGGGGTAAACACCAACGCAAAGAAGAATAGGGTTTCATTATCTAATCCGGAAGGAGGGTCCGAACTAATGTTTAGTGTGTAGCAAAAGAGCGACCCTCCTGATTGTCATCATTCATTCACCGTTATTTTTTTGCCAACTCTCTTTTTTTCTTTTTCCTTCCCTTTCATATCATCATTTTTGTGTGTCATTCATGCTTCACCTTCTCCTTGTCATCTCATCTTTTTCTTCCCCTTCTTTTTCCTCTCTTCTTTTTTTTTCTTACTGACTTTATCTGCTGCCACCCGCCAGCTCTTCATAGGGTAGTGGCGCAGCATGATATGGCTTCAGGTGTTTGCCATTGAGGGGTGAGAATTGCACATCTCCACGGTGGTTAACGACCACGTAGGCTCTGCCTTTGTAGACTCTGTGTACTACGTAAGGACCTTCCCAGTTAGCGGTCAGCTTTCCTTTTGGGTTGGAGGCCATGACCGCCCTCTTCTTGACCATAACGAGGTCGCCTTTCTTGAATTCTCGTCCTTTCACGAGTTTGTTGAAGGCATTCGCCATGCGCGCCTGGTATATTTGGATATTTTTCTGGGCTTACAGACGCTTCCCCTCTAATTCAGCCAGTTCTTCAAGTCTTCTTTCAGCATTGGTTTGTTCGTCACGAACTAGGCCATGCTGGACTGCAATTCTGAGTGACGGTACTTCCAGCTCTATAGGGACTACTGCCTCGGAGCCATATACCAATGAATAGGGCGAGCAACCCGTGGGGGTTTTATAGACGGTGCGGTATGCCCACAGTGCTTCATACATCTTTTCACCCCAGTCCTTCTTATTAGAGCTGACGACCTTGGCTAGCAGGGTACACAGCTTCTTATTGAAAGCTTCGGCCAATCCATTTGCTTGTGGATTGTAAGGAGTGGAGGTCCTCCATTCAATTTTATACTTCTCGGCAAGTCGATATATTTTATGGTTCTTGAAGTGACTTCCATTATCATATATTATTCGGCTGGGGACCCCGAACCGAAAGATGATATTGTGCTTGATGAATCTGGCAACCAACTCACCAGTCACTTCTCTGAGTGCTACTACCTCCGCCCACCTGGAGAAGTAGTCTGTTATAGCCAGGATGTACCTGTGTCCAGCTGAGGAAGTCAGTAGTGGCCCGACCACATCAGTTCCCCATTGAGCAAAAGGCCAGTTGGGAATTGTTGGGTGTAGAGCTACAGGAGGCCTCCTGGGTACAGCGGCATGCTCCTGGCATTTCTGGCATGACTTTGCAAACTGGCAACAGTCTTCAAACATAGTGGGCCAATAATAACCCAGCTTCTTGATTTCAATCTTCATCTTAGGCCCAACTTGGTGTGCCCCTGCTGTTCCAGCATGTATCTCTTTCATCGCTTGCAAAGCTTCTTCAGTAGACAGGCAGCGAAGCAAAATCTTTTTGCGGGCGTCTGCCATAATTCGGAACAAAGTTCCATTTCTGCATTCATAGGAATCTTTAACCCTTAGGAGTTTCATCCTCTCTTCTTTGTTCTTAGGCAGCTGTTGGTGTAGGAACCACTGCAGTAGATGCTGTCTCCAATCAGACCCCTGTACTCTATCAACGGCGTCAATATCATACTCTTCAGGACACGTTTCCAACATGCTGGGGACTTGCCGCCTGTTCATGACAATCATGTTGAGTGTCTCATTTGGCGGGACTGATAGTGAGCTGGCCAGCTTTGCCAGTGCGTCATCTTGAGCATTATGTCCCCGGCCCACATGATTGAGCTCAATGTGATAGAAATTTGCCATGAGGCGTATAGCCTTTTGGTGATAGGGGTTCAATTCTGGCTTTTGCACTTCGAATTCCCCCTGCATTTGTTTTATTACTAGCATTGAGTCACCGAATACCTGAAGCATCAGAATGCCCATACTGAGGGTGATCTGAAGACCAATTATCAGAGCTTCATATTCAGCTTCATTGTTGGTGCAGGGCTTGTTTATGGAACATGAGGTGTGCATTACTTCTCCCTCTGGCAATTTCAGCACAATGCCGGCCCCTGCACGTATTCTAGTTTTCCCATTGGAATCAGCTTCTGTTCTTGATGCCCCGTCGAAATATAATTGCCACATGACTGGCTGGGTTTGGCATGCTTCGAGCACTTCATCATCAGGGAGCTCGGTCTCCAGCATAGCATTTTCTGGCACAGGGTGCTCTGCAAAGAAATCAGCCACATCCTGACCTTTTATAGCCCTTCGAGGTATATAAGTGATGTCAAACTCCATCAGAATTACAGCCCATTTGCCTAGTCAACCTTTGAGTGCCGGCTGAGTCAATATATATTTGAGCGGATCTGCTGCAGATATCAACCTGATCTCATGTGACAGCATATAGTGTCGGAGCTTCTTAACAGCGAAAACCAGTGCCAAGCATGTCTTCTCTATGTAAGTATATCTTTCTTCAGTTCTGATCAACCTTCTGCTAAGGTAGTATAAGGCTTGCTCCTTACCCTCTTCATTTATTTGTGCTAACATTGCCCCCAACGAAGAATGTGTGGCTGCTATATAGAAGATCAAAGGGCTGCCCTTGATTGGTGCCCCCAATACCGGAGGGGTCTCGAGATACTCCTTCAACTTTTAGAAAGCCTCTTGGCATCTGCCATCCCACAGGAATGGCACATCTTTCATCATGAGCTTATGAAAGGGGTGGCACCGACCCGACAAATTTGATATAAATTGGCGGATGTAGGCCAGACGCCCTTGCAGAGACCTTAGCTCAGACAAATTCTTCGGTGGAGGGAGTTCTTGAATAGCCTTGATCTTGGACAGATCAATCTCAATACCCCTATGCCGGACAATAAATCTGAGAAATTTTCCGCTGGACACGCCAAAGGCGCACTTCATAGGGTTCATCTTCAGCCCGTATTTCCGCAACCTTTGGAATACTACCCTCAGGTCCTGCAGATGATCTTCTTTCTTTCTGGTTTTCACCACTAGGTCATCAACATAGCACTCCACTTTTTTGAAGAGCAAATCATCAAAAATCTTCGTCATGGCTCTTTGGTAGGTAGCGCCGGCATTCTTAAGGCCAAACGGCATTCTTTTGTAGTGGAATATTCCTTTTGGAGTACGAAATGCAGTGTGTACTCTGTCTTTTTTAGCAATCCAAATTTGGTTGTATCTGGATGAACCGTCCATAAATGGCAGGGCTTCATGACCGGTGGTTGCATCAATCATCACTTCAGTAATTGGCACTGGGAAATCAATCCTTCGGGCAAGCCTTATTAAGGTCTCGGAAGTCAACACATATTCTGATCTGCCCATTTTTCTTCTTTACGGGCACTATGTTCGCCAGCCATGTGGTGTACTGATTTTCTTCTACGAAGCCAGCATCAATAAGCTTGTCGACCTCTTTATTGATTTGGTTGATCAGCTCAGGTCGCATCCTCCTGGGTGGCTGTTTTATGGGGCTGGCTTCCGGATTAATCGCCAGCAGGTCTTGTGCCACATCGGGGTTTAATCCTGGCATTTCATCATACGTCCAAGCGAAGCAGTCTCTAAACTCCCTCAGAAATTGTATATAATGTTCTCGGACCTTTGGTTCCAACAGAACACTAAGAAAGGTTGGCCTTGGTTCCTCTTCTGTCCCCAAGTTTACTTCTACAAGCTCATCAACAGTGGCCTGGCCACCATCTTCAACTTCGGGCGGAGCCTCCTGCAAATTGACGAAACCTCCCGGGATATAGCCTTCTTCAGTCTCAAAGTTCTCTAATTCTTCATGCTGGACCCCGGCCGATGATGACTCATCATACAGGGCAGAAACCATTCGACTTTGTTCAGCTTGCCCGTGGGATATGATTGGCTCCGTGTACGGCTTAAAGATTAGGTCTTCCGTTTCCGGAGGCTTTACTGGCGTACATTCCTCTGGGGGATCTATATTTTGCAGAGCTCAAACTTCTTCCAGAATCCATTCAAACTCTAAGCATTCTTTTGTATCATCAGAAATCCGGTCTTCATCCGGGGTTTCTATGTCAAACTTTGCTTCGGCCTAGAACAGATCTTCTTTGCAAGACAGCTCCTCCCAACACCGACACACGTTTGCTTCATCAGACTTTTCTGCCTCTGGCTGGCTATTGGAAGGCCCATCATCCATTATGGACTGGTATATAATCTCTTCATATTCTGAGGGGTAATCGTCATAACCCATCTCAGGAGGGTTTTCATGTGAGAAGAAGGCGGAGATGACATCTACCTCGGCCTCATAGTATTCCTGAAGAGTGTAACCCAATCCCGGGTGCTGGGTGATCTTCGTTAATTCCTTGTTGTTCCGGGGCGGATCCCAAAGCTCTTGGAACGCTTTCTTCTGGGCGACGGGCTGCAGCGAAGGCATATGCATTTTGGAGAACATCTGCGAGACCCGTTGTGTGGTGTATTCCAAACCTGTGACTGGCACCATTCGGCTTGTGGATTCTTCCGGAATCATGCAGTCCTGATCGTCTTCCTCAACAGGCTCCCCGGTGTAAAATATGATAGGAGGCTCGCAAAAGTGAGGGACCTCCATAATCTTGAGTGGCAGCACTGTCTGGAATTCCAAACTGGCGACGGGCTTGACTAACCCTTCCGGCACCCTGACTTGTATATATTTTTCTTTCATTTCTTCATCAATATCATCGGGATGAATGCCTGGAGGTACAATCCGTGCAAAATCCCCAACATGAGAGATATGTGATACCTCATGCTTCTTGACATAGCCCCGTGGTGGTGGTGGAGACCAATCCACTGTCTTCGCTGCCGACTCCTTCTGGCTAGTCACAGCTTCTTTCCTCTTATCTTTTTGAAGAATGTCCGTATAATAGGACGCATCGAGCATGTGACACTCGAATACTTCAAAGGGGTGTAGATCTGCGAACACCCTTTCTTCTTTACCATCATGACAGTACTTAATGCACTGATGCAGCGTGGACGGCAATATCTGGTATTCATGCAGCCACGGTCGCCCCAACAAGGCCTTATACGTGGTGTTAGAATCGATCACATAGAATCGCACCACAGTAGTGAGGTCACCCAGTGTGAGGTTGAAATCTGCTACCCCCAAAGGTGTCTCACACTTCTGATTAAAGCCCGCAATCTTCATGTCTCTGACCTTAGTGAGGTGCATAGCATATCAAAGTAGTACTTCTGATAGATGCGGTATGGCAGAATGTTTACAGCAGCCCCTGGATCTATTAATATCCGGCTTAATGGCTGGCAGTTGAGATGTCCTCTCATGTACAGCGGCCTGTTATGGCTGGGATTTGGAATCAACATGTCATCTTCAGTGAAAGTGACTGCTGGCCCAGAATTTACTTCTGTCAGTAGTGCTTCATACTGTGCTGGCGACTGTAAAGCATCGATAATTGCTTGGCGGGCGTCCTCGCTCAAAGAAAGAATTTCCCATATAGAGAATCTGGTGGGGAGCTTCTTCAGTATCTTCATAATTTGGCTGCCTACCCGGACATTGGAGAGCCGCATCTCTTCTGCCCAGTGGGGCTTTGGAGGCTCACGAGGTGCTTGCGGCATTACCTGCCCACTTCTTGTCTTAGTTTCTTGGCTGGTTTCTTGAGGGGCTTCTTCTGTAAAGACGGCCTTTAGTGTCGCTGGGGGATCTTTTTCTTCTTCCTCACCCTGCTTAGGCTTCAGAGCTGTTGACTGCTGGCGCTTGTTACTTCTGATTGGTGCAGCTTGTACCGGCTTTTCGCCCTCTAAATTGGATAGGAATTCGAGGAATGACGGAGCTCCATCCCCTTTCTTCTCTTCTTGGTATAAACTAGCAGGAGGAGGAATCTGGACACCTCGCACTTCTGGCTCTGGTATCTGATAAGGCTACTCTCCCCTGAAGATGATATTGTGATTGGCTGGCGGGGGACGTCCCCATCTTTTCCCAGAACGGGTAACATGCGCTGAGGTTGAAGCCTCCGCATGGTTGGCTTCCAGTGGCGTAGCCGATGCCTCTGCATCATCGTCTTCCCCAGGCAAGGTGAACAGTACCGAGAGGGTATTGCAGTGTACTGTCGTGACCTTCCATTCTTTTCTACTTTTTAGCTGCCTTTTCTTATTCTGGTGCTTTGGCTTTGCCGACTCTTGCCCCCAGAAAGGTTCAGTCTCATCTTTTTCCTATTTTTCCTCTGGTTTCTCTTCAATGGTCAATTCTTCCAGCTGCTCCCACAGTATATAATCTTTTACCAGCAGGGGCTTCGGCTCAGTCTGTTCATATTCGTCGAGCCCGTTGATGTACTGTTGGAGACGTCTTGCCTCAGGACTTATTTCTTTATGTGTGGGAAGCGGAGTCTGACTCCTCCGATTGTGGGTGGGGATTCGGATGACCGGCTTTGTCTCAGTTACATGCCAAATCGGCTTTACTGGAGGTGGACCCGGCTTCGGAGTAGTATTCCGGATGAATGGCCCAGTTGTCCCGGCGACATGTGCCCTCTTTTTGGTCTTCACCGGCTTCGACTGCCACCCCTCCTGATCCCTTAATGGGGTAAGGAAGCATGCCTCATAAGTGTGCTTAGTGCATTCTTCAATAGCCTCTTCGGGTAACTGCTGATATACATAAATCATATTTGCAGCCATCCTCAGCGCTGGAGGTTCATGAGGGCGTGGAGGGTTCACCTGGTAATCTCCTAATTGCAGCTCACCCCTTTTAAACATACTCTCCATAACATCTTTGAAGACATAGCAGTCTTCTATAGCATGCCCCAGTATCCGGTGATATGGACAGAACAGTGGGTCATCTCTCTTTGCTGCATCAGTGGGTCTCTTTGGTTCGGGCAACGTTATTTTGTTGAACTTATAAGCCCAATTAAACAGTGTACCCATCTTATCTTTGGGGAAGGAGTATGCCTTTCTCATCTTGTTCCTTAGGGAAATCTTTTCTTTCATTTCTACTGAGCCTGCTAGCGAAGGAACATCAGTTGCCTTATTTTTTTCTTTCTGTTGTTCAAAGGTTCTGAAATCAACGGTGTTGGCTTCTGAATGTGATGGCCGTCGATCAACAGCTTTCCCTCTTTGCATAGCAGGGGCATTAGTGGCCGGACGCTTAGATAGGAACGTCTCGACCTCTGCAACTATGTTATTTAACCGGTCAAATGTTGTGACATGTACCCCGATCATCTTTTCCAGTACCTCCCTTCTGAGACTCTGTTTGCATATTTGTACTGCATCTTCTTGATGGGGAGGTCGTCTGCATCTCATGGCCAGAATCCTCCATCTCTTTATGTAATCCAGGGCGGTCTCATCTTGTTTCTGCCTGGATGCATATAGTTCGGCTATCGTGATTTCTCTTTCTGTAACATGAAACCTGTCTCGGAACTTCCGCTGCATATCGGGTCAGTCAGCTACCGACCCAGCTGGCAAATTGGAGTACCATTCAAAGGCTAACCCTGTAAGGGACGAGCCAAAGAATTTTAGCAGATATGCTTCATCGATCGCCAGGTCGCCCATAACTGTAGTGTAATAGGCTATATGCTCCCTGGGAGAGCCTTGGCCATTGAACTTTTCAAACTTGGGCAGCTTGCTGATGCCTAGTGCTAGTCTCTTGGCAGCATAGTGTGCAGGGTACGGTACCTTGTAGACATCGTAAGTACCAGAATCATCCCCGACTTTCTCAGACAGCTTCATCTCAACAATCTTTTCTATCATCAGTTTATTTGCCACTGCTGGGTCCACTGGTTCCGGAAAGAAATATGACTGCTAATGGCTGAAATGGGTCATCATGACCGTTGTATGTAGCGTTGGCTGAGGTGCTGGCACAGCAGACTGAGTTTGAGATGCAGAGGGTTGGGCTGCCACCTGCTGTGGGAGAGGTTGACTCGGCACCCTGCCTTCGTTATTTAGATGAGAAACAGCTAGAACGGCCACCTCCGCTGAGCTGGAAGTCTGCCCTGCTGGCTCGGCCTGCTTAGAAACAGGTGTCTGTTCATTTCTCTCATTCAACTGTCTCCTGAGAGAGCCAAATTCCTGCTGATATCTTCTAAACATCATCTGGATCATGGGATCCAGGGTTGTTGGAATCTGCATTTCTCCCGAAGTCCCTTCAGCGGGGTCTAAGAGAGGATCGTCTTCTTCTTCAGCAGTCACCACATTTATTGTCATCGTGGTGATCCTCCGGGCTTCATTAACGGCCGAGAGGTCACCTTGATTAGCAGCTACTATCTTGTCTTTCACTGCTTGGCTTCTTCTTGTGACTGCACCCGGTCTGTGCGCCAGCCTGGTCAATTCTTCTGGTTGACCCGGTAACATACCATACCTTCCGGCGACGCCGGCCATATTATAGCAAGAATCTGCATTTTCCCTCTCTGCCTGCGAATTCTTCTCTTGACCTGTCCAAGATACGTCAGACGGTCAAATATAGACACTCTTTTCTCTTTTCCTTCCTTCTGTTGGATATCTTTCTCATATCTGGCCCCGCGGCCATCCTCATAGTCATTGGAGTCCGAGGACAAAACTCCTAGCATCATTTCTTCATTAACTTCTTCTTTTTCCTCCATAGTGCCCAAGGCACGAGATAGTCTTTGTTGCCCTAGGGAGGAGTTCCCTAGGCAATGAAAGTAATCCTGAACCACCCGGTTCATCTCTTCCTGACTGTGCCCTTGTAGCTCTGAACGGGGCAGCAATCTCTCTTGAGTCTTCGGCTGATAGGCCAGCCTCGAGACTTGAGCAGCCAAGTACTCTGACTTGGAGTATCTGAATACATTGGCTTGTCTAGCGCAGGCCCTGGGTCTCATTGGAACAGCAACAGAAGCAACTTCCCCCATTCTTCTTTTATCTTTCTTTTGAAAATCTTCGCCCCTCCTCCTGGGGTGAGTGACAGCAATATCTTCCTCCTTCTTCTCCCATCTCCTGCCCCCAGCTCTGGGGCAGGTGACAGCAACATTTTCTTCTTGAGCTGGTGCCCAGCTCTGAATTTTCTTCGGCATCCAGACTTGTTTAAACCTTGCCAGCTTAGGTGCCAGCGGCTGTTTTCCCTTGTTCTCCCAGTCGGCCTTCCTGGTGGCCAACGCCTGGAATCTGTTGTTGGTACAGACTGATGGAATGACCCTGTCAGGCCGTGCATCTATGGGGCGGCCGTTGAGGTTCACCCTCATGTTCCCAACCATCATAGTTTTTCCTGAGGCCGAGAGACGACCTCCAGTTGCAGCAAACTGGTTCCTCCGGTTGTTTCTCCTTCCCTTACCAGTAGTGGCAGAGGCAGCAATCTTCCTCTCCATGTTATGGACAAAGCAAGAAACGACAGTAGGAGAAACCGCCGTCTTCTTCTCTTCAGCTCTTGGTGCCACCGTGGTCTTTACCGTGGTGGTGTTTCCAGCTTTGTTGTCGACTTGCAGCAGGTCGACGAACACTAGGCCCAAGCAATTGGGCAGACCCACCGCCGGAGGCATGGATCCGAACTCCATCGGTACCGCCAGGTACCCTCCGTAGATGTGGCCATCGACCACTTGCTGGCCGAAGCGAACAGCAACCAGTCCAGTCTCCATTTGTAATTTCTGCGAGTAAGATTAACACACAGTTAGAATTTTGAGAGAGGCCGCTGGGCCTCCTGCTTTTGGCATAAAGATGAAGGGAGACTAGGTCCACCGGGCGTGCCAGCTTTGTGGGGATGGATTTTATCCGATTTATATTTTATTTATTTTTTTTATGTTGGTTATTTGTCTATTTGCATTCATTGATTATTAGGCGTGCCAGTCACCGGGGTGACAATTTATTATGCGCTCGACATGACTTGGTCAGTCGATTGTGAAATTCGGGTCGGGACCGGAAGTCTGCCATACCGTAAAGGCTATGGCGTTAATTATGCCCTTCCTAAGAAGGACAACCCTTGATTAAACGTCAAAGACAGGAGGCCTCGGAGGGCGATCAGAAATATTAATGTGCGTAATAAAGTTTTCATGCTATATAAAAATGAACGAGCAAGTGGTAGACTTGTTGAGTTTAATGAATTAAATCGGGCAGCATATCCCCACTATCTTGGACTATGCCGAGTGGGAATAGGAGACCATCCATGCAGCGGCAGGATGGAATCCGTGAAAGATCGGGTATATTTGACCCGGAATCTGAAGTGGGACCGATGTACCATGATACACCATATGCCGGTGCGATGTTTTGTTGATATCCCCCTTCGAGGGACCATCGGAGGACATGTAGTGGAAGAACTCCGTGGGCCAGCGGGGTTAGGCGAAAATGCCGTAGTCACTCGGTGTGATGTGAGCGAATTTCGGCAGCATATCCCCTTATCTTGGATCATGCCAAGAAGAGATAGACCATCATCCACGGGATGCCGGGATGAAGGCCGAGCGAGAAGGGCACTAGGCCCGGGAATACTGCTTGCATTCGTAGCACCGGTTGATATTCCCTTGGAAACCATCAGAGCACATGTAGTGGCAGAGCTCCTTAGGTTTATAGGGTTACAGACGGATCTGATTCGGGACGATGTAATGTAGGGAAGGCCATTCCTCATTAATTTATCTCCTGAGGTGTGCATGATGACCTCTGGATATCCCTCAGACGGGTACAATGGAGTGATCAGAAGTTAGGATGAGGTGTAGATAGAAGTTCTCGGCGCAGCTTTTATATGAAAAGGGGTTCTCGGCGCAAAGGGGTTCTCAGCGCACAAACCATCACGCCGGGAGCTGTTCACGGTGCCGGGAAGGTTTCACACCGGGAAGGTCAGCATGAGTGTAGAGGGGCTTCTCGGCCGCATGGAGGTGGGTTCTCGACGTAGCTGGAGTGGGCTTCTCGGCGAGCCAGGTTCTCGACGCCCAAAGTGCCGTGCCGGGAACTATTCACCACGCCGGGAAGGTTCCACACCGGGAAGGTAGGGGCACCGGGAAGCTTTCAGGGTTTTCAGGGTTTCTACGGAGCTCTATTCTAAGGGTTTTGAAGCCCAGATTCAGATTGGGGTAGGTTTAAGGACACAAATGGGAGGCTGAGCCAGGGGCTTTGCTGGAATAACACAGAAGAATCACAGGGAGGTAGGGTGTATTGAGGGATCGAGGTCATCGGCCATTTGGAACCCTCTGGAAATAGGTTTTCTCCTTGTGTCGCCGGTTGTCCAGGAAATCAAGAGATAACTGTCTCTGATTCCTGTGATGACCTAGTGGCTTGAGAAACTCAGGAAATAGAAGGACTTCACAGTGTTAACGCCATCGGCGTCATCGAGGAGGAAGGAGGACAGAGCCCAAAAATCCACAGAAATGAGGATTGGGACTCTTCTGCCTCCGTTCCTTTAGGAACAGGCATATGAGCACAAGAAATCATCCGAGCTTTAAGCATCGGGACAACTAACCCACATAGTGGACAACATACATTCCAAGGAAGCAAAGAAAGGAAGATTTGACCATCGCAAGTTCGGCAGAACAACCATGAAATCGTGTTTCACTATTCCATCGTTTACATCGTTCACAGAGGTGGAGCGGGAAGAAAGAAAGAAAAGCACAGAAACTATGATATCTCCCCGATAACAGAAGGACTCGAATGCCTTAAACATAAACGGGGATACATATAAAGAAGAAGAAGAAAACGGGGATACATATAAAGAAGAAGAAGAAAATGGGGGAGGGCGGAGCATTGACTCCTCTCTCTCCCCCTCTGCCCACCTATGAGCTTCCTCCTAGGGACGCTCTCTTCTCTTCCCACGATCTCTTCTCTGGCCTCTCTTCTCTCTTTCTTTTGCTCTATCTTCTCTGCTTCTTCTTCTATTGTCGCTTCTCTTCTATCGTTGTTACCTCTCTCCCCCTTTCGTTAGTGGAGGAAGAAGGGTTTTTATAGGCTCATCCCTCCCCCCTTCTCGGATTAAGCAACCTCGGCGCGCCTTTATGCGGAGAGGTCTTCCCGACGTACTATAGTGAGATAACTGGGCTTCTCTTATGGTCACTCGGCGCCAAGGATTTTGGCCCATTTTGGGGCTTTAGTCATTCGGGCTCCCTTTTGTTAGTGGCATGAGCTGTCACAGTCACTGCATCTGCCTTGGCATTCATTTGATCCTTTGTATCCATAGTGGGGGATAAGTAGCGTGGATCCCATTCTATAGTCACCAGAATATCCCGAAGATATTCTTCATCAGTCACGTGACAGTATGGGGGTTGACATGGTTTTAATCAACACCACCATCTGAACGACGGCAGTGTCGGACATCAGCTTGGCCGGAGAAGGCTTCAGCCGGGTGAGGTATTGGTAGTGATGGCTCTTCTTCAATTCTGACTTTGCAGGGATTACAAGGGTTTTCATTGCTGGTTCTGTTCTCTGTTGTGTAGTGGACAGCGGATCTAGAGGGGAGGGGTGAATAGATCTGCCCCTCTTTTCGCAATGCAATCCTCTTTAAAGCTAGATAATGAAATAAGCAGCGGAATATAACTAGCTTGACGAAGAACACAAATGATTTGCTTGGCAAGATGATTACGCAATATAGATATTGGACATAAGCATGCATCTAACATAAAGCAATCGCACAAGCAAACCACAACACACGAGATTTTAAGGTGGTTCGGACTGAATCCCCAGTCCTACGTCCGCCCCTCACCAAATCCGGTGAGGCTCCACTAGTGCCACACACTGAACCGTAAATCGGAAAGACCTCCGATTGCCTTCCTACTAACCACCGGTAGGGACGTCAACACCGCAGATCGGACAACTTCCGATTACCTTCGTACTAACCACCGGTAGGGACGATCTTCAGTTCCAAATGTTTGAATGAAATGGAAAAGAACAAGATATGAAAACACTCAAGCAAGATATGAAATATGTTCAAAGAGCAAAGATCTTGTCTGAGTTTGCTGGAGCTTGAATCTGATGCTTCACTTGGCTTGGAATTGATCTCCTCTTGAAGTAGCTTGAATCACTTGGAGATTTGATGAAGAACTTCTTCTCGGAGTACTGTTCACAGCTACAGTACTCGAACTCCTCTTCCTTGAACACACACTTGCAGCCTCATTTGATCTCCCTTATTAGCCTTTCTTGCTTCTTCTCTTCCTTGGAGGTTGCTGGATTGAGATATGAACTTGAATCACCTTGAGTTGATGGAGAGAGTGTTGGATGAGCTTTGATCTTCCTTTTGATTTTCTTGAGTTGATGAAGAAGAATATTAGATGCAGTTTAGATCACCCTTGATAGCCTTCATTGCTTCTTCTTCCTTGGAGGTTGAGATGGCTTCAGATCTGGACTTGAATGCCTTGGAATGGATGAAGAACTCCTTCCCGAAACACTGTTCACGGAGGTGCTACAGTACCTCGAAAATGGCCTCCCTTGATCTCTCTTGAAGCCTTGAAGCATTAGGGTTTCTAACCCCTCAAGTGTTGGTTTTATAGACCTTGAATGGTCCATAGACACCCTCCATCCAGATCCATAAATCATGGAAGATTAGGTAAGGTTTGATTAAACAAATCCATGGAAAGGGGCTGGCCATGAGGTGGAAATCGAAGTCAAACAAGGTTGCATCGGGACTGGCGGTCGACCGCTACTGAGAAATGCTGTAGACGAATGGCCCCTGGGATTTCCGGTCGACCGCCACTGGCTGGCGGTCGACCTGCAGCTGAAGGAACTTCGAGCTGGGATTCCCTGGCTGGGGCGGTCGACCGCTCCTGTGCTGGCGGTCGACCGCTAGCTGGGCAGAACCCGGGCTTGCCCGGGTCGGTCCGTTAAGTCTTGAACTCCGTCGTTCAACTCCATTAGCAGCCCGTGCATGTTTGTGGCATCGCCCTTGACAGTCTTGAAGATTTTATTATTGAGTCTTCAATCAAATTTTTGTTCCAGGGGCTCCGACCCCGGAAACCCCCGCAAGGGGCGCTGCCCCCTTGACCCCCGCGACCTGACCGCGCTGGTCGATCCGCGTGCGAGGGCGCAACATTGAGCTTTCACTTGTCCATTCATTTGCATATCTGTCATGAACACAACAGCACATATGTCAGTCATATAAGAGTGAAAAACAACAATGACTAATAGTGTTTAGCCATTATCAAAACCAAGAGTACCACAGAATGCATATGACCATAGAATGATGTCGAATGACCCAAGTGACCACAGAATGACTCATATGACTTCAGGGACACAACATTCTCCCCCTTTTTGATGATGGCAACACTGTGAGTCATTATGTGATATGAATGTCTAAAATGACACAAGTTATAACAAATGCAATATATGCAGCTCAAGATTCATGATAGTAATAGCATGGGAATGCAATTATGAATGCAGATATGAATGCTATGCAATATGAATGCTAGCAGTTATGCAAGCCCCAAGCCCCATCACATAAACATATGAGATGCAAAGGGAGCAATGGATTCTCTCCCCGTACACCATTCACACAACCCCCAAAGACAACGTGATAACGCATAGCTAACGCGACAAAGGACGCACTCAAAGAATTCTCCCCCTTTGCCAACAGCAAAAAGGAGTAATAAAGTGAAATATCTGTGAGACCAGAGCTAAAAGGAGTGAAGAGAAAGCCATTATATGTAAACCTGAAACAGACCGTGAGCAACATATATGGTTCAAATCTAATGAAATCCGAATTCATCAAAGAGTTTGAAAAGCAGCTACATCCAAGATGTAATAGAAATGAACCAAAGGTGTGAATCATGGCAATGTTTAACCGTCCCTTGTCTTATATATCCATATTCAGTAACGACAAAGGGAATAACACAAAAGCATGTATTGAGGCTAAACAAGCAAGATTGAAGCATGGAATTGAATGATTGTAGCATATGTTGATTTTCAATATCTTTAGTATTTAAAGGCACATGACTCACTTTATACGAGCAATCAAGTCTAGTTCATGCCTCCTAGCCGTAAGAATACACGTTGTTTAGATGCCAGTATCCCTAGGTATTTGGAAAGACTGACGGTTATGCTTCAGAATGAACAGAGATAGCAAAGTCACGTCATGACATATCCAATCTCATTTCTTTGATGAGAAGATATATTTCTCAGCAATTATGCCAGTGCTCTGCCTAGAGTCCAAATAGAATGACGACAGAGATAACAGGGGCACATCATGACATTTCATTTGTCACTTGATTTTGATGACATGACATGTTTCTCCGTGCAACAATATCATTGCTCTGTCAAAATGATTTTCAGGAATTCCAGCTCATCAATATGTTTAGAAGCAATACTAAGCCTGAGTGTATCACCAAAGTTGTCAAGACGTTTGGATTTTCAGATTTCTGGATAGTCATGCAAAACACAATATACAATCTCTAGTTGAGGTCTATTAAAGCTTCAGAACATAGATGATTTCAAACAAGATATATCAGAACTACAAGGAAATCATTAAATCTGAACCATTTTCATTGAATGGACAAGCATCAAGGCACATAATAGAAAGCTCTTACACCATATATTCGTCAGTCTCATGATCTCAAATTCAGACTGTAAGCCAAGAAGTGCAGATTGCAAGAGGTTAAGAGAATCAACAAAACTCCCCCTAAGGATATGCAATGAATTCACTGAAGGAGTTATGTCTGCAAGCAAGTTGAAACGTTTTCCTTATGTAGGTGGCAGAAATGAAATGTATGACCCAACCTGTGGTTGTACACTTATTAAATGCCACAGAATGAATATGAAATATATGCATGAATGTTGCACAAGGATAACTCCCCCTTACTATATGGCCTATATGCGACATTGACACATGGTACTTGGCGGAGGTGAAACCTCATGCATATTGAGTGCTTCGTGACAAGCATAGCTTGCCCTTCCATACATCAACATTTGATATACCATGGCCATGCAAGAATGATGCGACACAAACCATGCAATGCATTGGAAACATAGATTCAACTTGATTATGCAACTACATGCAATGCGACACCATATGCAAAATAACATATTGACATATAAACAATGCATGAATACCAACGTGCAAAACACACAACTAATTGAACATGATCATCATTCCCGCCTCACGTCTGCAGCAAGAAGAAGCCCCGGTCAGGAGGAGAAAAAAAAGAGCTACCACCCCAGAAAAAGAGCCTCAAGAGCCGTACCTGACGACGTCAACCGCGAGAGAAGACACCGTTCGATGTTCTCCGGCGTCACCAGCTTCTCGGTCGATTGGCGATTCTCCAGCAGACGGGCAGCCTGCTGCTCCACGTGGGGAGGGAACTCCTCCTGGCGAGGGGGCAGATTCGGGTGACAGTTGGGCGAGGTCCGGCATCTCCAGATCTCGTCCGTCGCCACCGCCTTCACCCAGAAGAATTGGGTCTTCCACCCCTTGTGCGAGGAGTCCTTCGCCGCAAGCGAGATGCAGCTCCTGTTCCTCCGCGCCTGGATGAAGTAGAAGCCTTTCCCCGCCTGCGGGTGCGCTTTCAACTCAAAGAAGAAGTGGAAGAGGTCCAGAGAAGGGTAGATGTCACGCTGGCGACACAGAATCTCGAAGGCCGAAAGAAGAAGATAGGAGTTGGCCACCAACTGAATAGGTGCCAATCGGAAAAAATTGAGAAGCTGCAGCACGTAAGGATCGAAAGGAAGCCGAAATCCGCTCTTCCAAGCCAGAAGGAAGGTGCAAATAAGCCCAGTACGATCATCCAAACTCGTCTCGTACGGAGTGGCGGTAACAAAGCTATAGCGGAGAGGCAGATGGAAACGGTGCTCTAACCTCCTCACCTCCGTCTCCCCCAACTCGCTACAGTTGGGGATGGGTTCCCGCCTCATCGGCACAGGCTCCGGGCTCCGGTCCGCCATCGAGTCGAGAGAAGATCCCTCGCACGAGCTTGAAGACTCTGGGGGAGAAGGAAGCTGCCGGATCGCCTCCGCGGTTATCCTCGCCAACTCTTCGAACGCCGCCGCAAGGCTCCGCGTCTCCGCTGTGCTCTCACGGCGCATCAAGAAGCAAGGAAAGCCTAAAACCCTGGAAGCCTAGAACGATGAACAACACCCCTTAAAAAACCCCTGAGGGTGGCGGCGCGCCGTTCCGTGCTCCGAGAAAAAGGGGGGGCCCTTCGCTTCCAATCCGTCAGGATCATCATTATGGGCCTCGGCGACCGCTATAAGCGGCTCCACAACGCCAACGGAATTCCACCCACCTGAGCCACGCCGGTCCAAAGTCTCAAAAAACTACTCATCCGAGCCTCCTTGGCTCGGGCGTAGGAGGGGGACAAGTGGAGAGGGGGATTTCCGTAGCCCACCACAAAGGCAGCCCAACAAGACCCACACGGTCCAACTAGGCGAGCCCGCCTGAGTGATAGCCCGCTGGGCCCACTCAAGGAAGAAAATCTCAATAAATAAAGACTCGAGGAACCAACTCTTCCCGGCGGCCTTCTAGGCTCGGAGGGCCCGAGACAGCGGTCAGGTCCCAAGGAAGGTCCGGTCTAAAAGCCCTCTCCTCACCCGAGAGAGACAGGCTCCAGCCAACCTATCCGACCCCACCTTCGCCGGGCCATCGCTCAGACCAGAGCTAGCCTCCCCGAAGCTCGGTAAGACCGTTTGATTAATCCGCAGGTACGGCCGTTCAGAGTCCTCCGCCGATGGGAGAGTCAGGGGTGCCGCCGGACTCCAAGGGGATAACGTCCCCACGATCCGGCCATAAAAGCCCCCGCTGAAGACGTAACTCCCGCCGGGAAGCCCTCAGCTCACCGGACTCTTAAAAGGTGACGCACTATTTAAGCAAGGGATACCCTCCGGAAGATGGTAAGATAAACTAGGCATTCACATACCCTAAGCTCCTGAGCACGATTCGCTTCACCCTTTGGTGGAGAGGATTCTCGCGCATCAGCTCTCTCCTCCCCCCATTATCGCTTCCACCATCGCTCTACTGACTTAGCCATCGGAGGGTTTACCCCAGGGAGATCCCCTGGGCCCTCTGACACGTTTCCCTCTCTTGCAGATTCATCTTCTGGTGATCCACAGCCCGCTCAGGACCCAGCGCGAGATTTCGCCCCTTCACACCAGTTGTACAGTAGGGCCCGATTTATCCAGACCCAGTTTAAGGACTCCCCCGTTCATTCCTTGTTTGAGGCCCAGAAGCCCAAAACCACTAGAAACCCTCAAGGCCCCGTCACTGAAGAAGTCCAGACAAACAAGCAGGTGCAGGCTGTCCACTTTCCCAACCAATCCGCTCCACCACGCTTCCAGCAGCCTCCCCAAAACCCCCAATTCACCGCTCCACCAGTTACCCAGCCATCATTTCCTACTCCTCGTCCACCACAACAACCACCACTTCCACCACAACAGCCACAACAGCCGCCACAGTACCATAATGTCCCGCCACCAAATGGTTATGCACCTGCTCAACCGGGTCCCAAGAGAACCCACTACCCTCCACTTCCTGAAAGTCTCCCAGACATTTTCTCAGCTCTTATGTACACTGGTGATCTTCAGCTCCCTCCGAAACGCCCGAATTGGAATCTGACCGCCGACCAGTCCAGATATTACATATATTATCGGCAACCCGTGCACACTATAGAAAGGTGCTATCAGTTCCGTGACTTTATTTATGATCTACATGAAGAGCAGAGAATTGATTGGGCCCAGATGCATTAGTTGATCAAAGATATGAAAGAAAGAAGAAGACAGGCGCCGAGGCCGCAGCAGCCAACGCCACAGCAGCAACAACCTCAGCAACCGCAACCCCAACAGCAGCAGCAGCAGCAGCAGCCTGCACCAGAGTTAGGGATTCATCAGAATCCAATGCCAAACCACCCGCCCGCTCCTCAACAGCAGCCGCCGGCACCGGCTCAGGTAAATATTGTTCACCGCCCAGCTCCCAACGTTGGGTGGTCCTTCGATGATGAGATTTCTGCTCGTCTTTTGGCCCTCCACCATACATACACCAACTCCCCTTCGCCTTTCGTCCCCTCCATCATCCCGTCCACCATTCTGACCTCCACAACACCCACCATTTCCTCCAGATCCCCCATTGCACCTACCACCTTACCCACCATTTCACCAATCCTTGCACCTTCACCCATCATACCCTCCGTTGTCACCCCCTTACCTAATCCTCCACCTATCATCCTTCCGCCAGGGCCTATCAGACCCGCCTCCACCAATGTTTTTCCCACCGCTGTTCCTTCCACTTACCCCTTTGGGCCAGTCGGGAGTCCATCCAATGCCGTGCCGGCACAGAACCTAGCCCTCCGGAGTGGGCGTTTGTTTCATAGAAGTTATCCCTCTACTGGTGCACCTGCACCCAACCCTCCAGTTTCCTTACCCACAGTTGAGCAAGAAGAAGTCGACCCCCTACCAGGCATAAGATATGATCTACTACAGCACTTGGACCGGACGCCGGCCAAGATTTCAATATTGGAGTTGATTAAGAGGTCCACACTGCACCAAGATGCTCTGAAAACTTTCCTTCAAAAAGTTATGGTCAGTGAGGATATGGCAGTGGAGAGTTTACCATCGGCGTTGCCCACAATTACAAAGGGGCCGTCCATTTCATTTTCAGAGTCAGAGTTAGCACCCCTTGAGGCACACCAGATGCCACTTTGCATTTCAATCACATTAAATAAAGTGGCGGTCGACGGAGCTCTAGTGGACACAGGAGCTTCGATAAATGTTTGTCCCTTGAGCACTCTACGCGCCTACAATATTTCTGAAGATATGCAAAGGCCAACTCCGATGACCATTGCTGCTTATGATGACTCCAGGAGAGCATGCCATGGGGTGGTGACTGTTCAGGCCGAGCTTAGGCCTCTCACAATGGCTGTGGAATTTTATGTATTGGATATATATCCTATGTTTAAAGCCATCCTGGGTCGACCGTGGATCGACAGTCTTCATGTCGTACCTTCGACCGCTCACCATAGGCTCAAGTTTCCATTTCAGGGGCGGGTGGTCAAGGTTAAGAGTATTTCCACGGTGCAGACTGTTGAAGCTATTTCTGATAAGATTTTGCCAACTCTCTGGCCGAGCAATAAGCCGGTTCTTTCTATGATGGACTTGGATTTTCCCTGGGCATATGTGTCACGCAAGCCCGCCACTACACCTATCAATGTCAAAGCCAAGTCCAAGATACGAGATTCCAAGGGCTGGAACATGAATCTGAAGCTACGTTACTAGCCCGGCATGGGTCTCGGAGCCCAGTTACAGGGGCGGACTACGCCCATCCTGAGGGGTAGGAAAATAAGCAGAAGAGGTCTTGGCTACCGAGAGTCAGCATTGTCAATTCTGGGAGATTCTGGGCCAATGACATGGGACTATCATCAGCAATTTGTGAAAGCCCCGTTGCAGCCAGGTACCCTGAAGAGGTCGCCCTGTTCTAATATGAAACGTGATGATGCTTGTGCTGTTGCTGACCCGCCGCCGCCGCTGAAGGGGCTGGTGAGTGATATGGAAGATTTTTGTAATAGTTTTGAAAAGATGTTCTATGAAGAAGAATTTTGTTCGAGAGAATCGGAGACGTAGCTTGTGAAGTGCACTCCGGTAGAGCAAGTTTACCAGAGGCCGTGGGAAGAGGGGAGCTCCCTCATTGCTTTTTCTTGGTCTCCTTCCCACCTTGCCTCCCTTTTTCAACAATTGGAATCCATTCCCCGTTAACCTCCAATTGTGGTCGATCTGTTCTTTACGGAAAGGCCATTCGAGATTCTGTTTGTGCCATGTGCATGTGGGCAGTGCCCACCTATTGACCTTTCCACCATATGGTCCTCCTCATCCGATCTTTCAAACATGTGGTTTTCTTCTTCTGACCCTTTCTTTGATGTTCTCTTCCCGTCTCTCTTTCCCACCACACTTCCCCCCCTCCTTCCTCCTCTAACCCCTCTTGTTGCATGATTTCCTCCGATCTCCAAAAAAATGCCAATTTTAAAACGGAGATTTCAATGGAGGATTATACTATGTTTTGCCAGTCTTCTTCCCAGGGGCACGAGGCCCCTGTTTCCTTTCCTGTAGATTTTCTGTCCCCTAGGTTAGATGTAGGGTTTGATGAGTCTAGGGGAGTAGAGTCAGTTGAGTCTAGTGAATTAAGATCTTGTTCTAATGTCTCCAACCCTTCCACGCTTGCCATGTGTTTGATGACGCGTCATTCTAAAGCCGTTCCTGATAGATTCCTTCAAGATCTTGTTCAACGTTGCCACACCCTCCTTAAGTGTCCTGAGTTTGTAGAGACAGCCATCGTCTTGGAGGATGATGAAGAGCTAGACGGGGTGTGGAGCGATGATGGACTAGGTGTTTACGAGATCATAGATGAGAAGGACCCATCGATTATGAGGATAGCTACGTGGATGACACTACCGATCTATACGCACAGGGTTTGAAGAGATTTGATGAACCGTCATCGACAGTGGATGAAACCACGAAAGAAATTAATCTTGGAACTGAAGAGGATCCCAGGCTTATAATTATCTCTGCTAATCTCCCTCCTCAGGTTGAATAGGAGCTAATCAAGGTTTTGAGGGAGTATAATGATTCATTTTCCTGGTCCTACGAGGACATGCCGGGCCTTGACTCCACTCTGGTAGAGCATAGATTAGTACTCAAACCAGGGGCAACGCCCGTTAAGCAAAAATCAAGAAGATTCCACCCCCAAATGGCCTTAAGGATAAAATAAGAAGTTGATAAATTGCATAAGGCCAAGTTCATTAGAGTTGTGTTGTATCCACAATGGGTGGTGAATATTGTCCCTGTGATGAAAAAGGATGGAAAAATTTGGATTTGCATCGATTTCAAGGACTTAAATAAGACGTGTCCTAAAGATGATTTCCCGCTTCCTCATATCGACGTGTTGGTGGACAACACTGCTGGGTACGAAGCCCTCTCGTTTATGGATGGATATTCTAGCTATAATCAAATCTGTCTCCCTCCCGAAGATCAATTTATTTAAAAGACCTCATTCACCACGCCCTGGGGCACCTACTGTTACGTGGTCATGCCGTTTGGATTGAAGAATGTGGGTGCCACATACCAGCGGGCGATGATGGCCATCTTCCACGATATGATGCATGTTTATATGGAAGCCTATGTGAATGATATTATAGTGAAATCAAGGTCAAAGGAAGAGCACCCTGTTATCTTGGCCAAAGTGTTGCAAAGGGCTAGGGAGTATAAGCTGAAGATGAATCCAAAGAAATGTGTGTTTGGGGTAGCATCAGGGAAGTTGCTAGGTTTTATAGTTAGTAAGCGGGGGATTCAATTTGATCCAAACAAAGCAAAGGCCGTTCTGGAAATGCCACCGCTTAAGAACATCACTGAGCTTAGAGGATTGATTGGGCGCTTGCAATTCATTCGGAGGTTTATATCTCAGCATTCGCAAAGATGCCGCCCATTTTATGAACTGTTGAAGGCGGGGGCCAAACTTGAATGGAACGAACAATGTCAGAAGGCCTATGAGGATCTTAAGATTTATTTATCCAATCCCCTAGTTCAGCAACCCCCTGTTCCTGGAAAACCCTGATTTTATACATTTCAGTTATTGATGACTCCCTTGGAGCTGTCCTGGCGCAAGTGGACGACGAAGGGAAGGAAAGGGTAGCCTACTACCTTTCTAGGTTGTTCAATCCTGCTGAATCTAAGTATACCACTATGGAGAAGACCCGCGCAGCCTTAGTTTGGGTAGCCCAAAAATTGAAGCATTATTTCCTTGCCCATGAGGTTAAGTTGATCTCTAGAATGGACCCAATTCGCTATCTTTTAGAGAAACCCATCCTTTCTAGTAGGTTAGCTCGCTGGCAGAGCTTCCTCTCTCAATTCGAAATTACCTTCGTCGTTCAGAAGGCTATCAAGGGATATGCTATTGCTGAACATCTTGCTCATTCACCTATCCCTTGTACAGATTCTATCAAGGATGACTTCCCTGATGAGCACCTGGCTGTGCTCAATCATCACCCTTTTTGGTCTCTTCACTTTGATGGTTCACTCAATTCTCAGGGCCGAGGGATCGGCGCTGTCCTCCTCACTCCAGAGGGAGTGACCATTCCCTTTGCATACCAACTCTATTTTCCTGCTACCAATAATATAGCCGAGTATGAGGCTCTCCTTGCTGGATTGAAGCACGCCTACATCATGGGCGCGCGATACTTAAATATCATAAGAGATTCTCAGTTGGTGCTGCGTCAAGTTCTTTCCACTTATCGCACCCGTGACCCTAAACTCAAACCTTATCAAGATTTTGTCAAACTCTTGGCTAATCAATTCCATAAGCTGATTTACATTCACACTCCTCGGTCTCAGAATATTCTTGCCGATGCACTTGCATCGCTCGCTTCTTCCCTTTCCTTTCCCCTCAATCGCGCCACTGAGACCATTGTGGTCCAGTGGTTAGACGTTCATTCCCTTCAGGATCCGTGGTTTAACAACCTTAGGAAATCTGTAGAGAAGAAAGCTGAGAAGGAGGAGTTGAAAGAAGTGTCATTAACTGAGCTCGAGGAAATTTTAGAAGAATAAGAATTGCCTTGGTATCACGAAATCAAGGAGTATTATAGGGACGGGTCATTCCTAGAATCAGCCAACGCCACGCAGCGTAAGGCCATAAGAAGAGTCGCCTCTAGATACACCATTATTACATGAGAGTTGTATAGGCGGACTCTTAATGGAGTTCTCATGAGATGTTTAGACGATGATGAGGCCTAGAAAGTTGTTGAAGCAGCTCACTCGAGTGAGTGTGGAGGGCATGTTAACGGTCAGGCTTTAGCAAAGAAGATTCTTAGGCAGGGCTATTACTGGCCAACCTTAGAAGGAGATTGCTCCACCTATGTCCGTAGGTGCCTTCAATGCCAACTCCACGCTGACAAAATTCACGCTCCTGCTTCATCTCTCTATATATCCACTTTCTACTCCTTGGCCATTCTCCATGTAGGCTTTTGATATCGTAGGCCCGCTAGGTGATCCAAACTCCCAGGTCAATCAAAAATCTTTTATCCTCACCGCTACGGAGTATTTCACCAAATGGGAAGAAGCTGAAGCATATGCAGAAATCAAGGCTACCATAGTTTGCCGCTTCATCCTCAAGAATATCATTTCGCGGTTTGGAGTGTCGAGCGACATTGTCACCGACAACGGACCTCAGTTCGTGTCACAAGAGCTCCAGGACCTCTGTGAAATTCAACATTTCACTGCATCATTCATCACCATACTACCCTCAAGGCAACGGCCAAGCCGAGGCCACCAACAAGACTCTTCTTAAAATTATCAAGAAAACATGCGAGTCGTATAAATTTGCTGATTGGGCCGATAAATTAGTAGAAGCTCTATGGACTTATCGCACCTCCGTCCGTACTCCAATGGGGCAAACTCCTTTTGCTCTCACTTATGGGATGGAGGCGGTACTCCCGTATGAGATTCTGATCCCTTCCCTAAGAGTGCAGCTCAACAAAGAACTTAATCTTGATGAACGTCGAGAGACGTTGTTAGTCCAACTGGAACTCTTGGATGAGAAGAGACTTAATGTGGCCAATCATGTCTCTGTTTATCAAAAGCATGTCTCGCGTCATTTTCAAAAGAAGGTCATCGAAAGAAAATTTCAAGTGGGTAATATGGTTTTGAAACGCAAGTTTATCAGATCAGCAGGTCCTAGGTCTAAGCTGCAACCCAATTGGGAGGGTCCGTTCGTAATCAAGGAAATTTATCCCGGGAACGCGTACCGTCTTATCAACGTAGAGGGCGAAGAATTGCCTAATCCGTGGAACGGGTTGTATCTTAAACGTTTTTATCCTTAGAGTAGAGCTAGCAATGGCCCGGTGGCGGGGTGTTCCTCTCCTTGATCATGAAGGGAGATCCCCAGCACAACACTCACACTACACGACCTCCAAGGTTGGGTTTTCCTCTTTTACGCAGCACCGCTTCTCCTTTGGCCATGCTTAGGGGAAAGTGAAAATCCTTATTTTTCTCCTCTTCGGCTGAAAATAGGGGCAAGTGGTAAATAAGGGGGCGAGAATCGATCTAGACATCTCGATGAAAGGGAGGTCTCAAATAGGGGCAGTCCGTTATGACCCAATTCCGCAAAAATAAGAAAAAAAGGAGAGAAAAGAAATAAAAGAAAAGGGGCAAAATCAAGGCAAAAGCTAAAAGCTCATTCAAATGCTCGAAGCTCAAAAGCCTAAATGCTCCAAAGAATGAAACTAGGAATGGCAAGAGTGGCAGTACAGTTTCCCCGCAGGACGTTATGAGCCCAGTCGTATACGTGCCTAGAGCGGATGAGGGTTCGATGACGGCCACAAAGCCCCGGCGCAACTGACCAAATTCCTTGAAGAGGGATTGTCATGAGAAGAACTCAAGCCCTAAAAACCTCTATACCTGTTACCGCCTTTCCTATCATATTCTCTTTTTAATTTCCTAAGGACTGGATCATACCCCGAGTATGGCCTTAGTAGAGGCATCATGGTGCGGACACTCGAGCAGTTGAGCGGCGCGACACGCCGAGCCACCGGTACCGCACACGGAGCACGACTCGAGCCACCTCAGCGTCCATCTAGCTCGGAGACAGCCTGGAGACTCCGCCTTGAGCCTCCCCATTTATCATATTTAGTTAAACTTTATTTGTGTGTAATTTGTGTTTATTTCATTGTATTCGGTTTGCTATTTTGATTGTAAGAGGGGCTTATGTACAATTTGGACACCGTGGGCCCCACGGGCCCCCCAGGCCCCATCCCATTGAGCCACCTCAACCTAGGGCCCCATGTGGGGTCAGTCAACATGTCAAATGGAGGCTTCTAGAAAGGTGGGCCAAGTGGGGGACAAGTGACTTGGAAAGTCCAAGTTGGCCACCCACCCCACCTACCAATTCAACATTCCACCTCCTTGGTCCAAGGGCCGCCCCCCTCCCCTTATTTTTTATTTATTTTTTTGTGTGTGTGTCACATGCCATCCCAGCCCTTCATCTCCCACCCCTAGATCCTACGGTTGTGGATGGATGTGAGATGTAACCTATTTAAGCTTGTATTTTCCATTTTGGAAGAATTAATGCCATTTGAATCAAACAAATTCCAAGAGCAAGGGCTGGTGCGCCCCCCTCCTCTCTCCTGCCTCTCCCCCTTGAAGCTGTGAAGGCTTCCATTCTGAGGTGTGACGCCTCGTGTATCGGTTCCGACGATCGCCGCCGCCGCCACGAGCCACCACGAGCCACCACCGCACCGCCATCGCCATCAACGGAGTTCTGCCTGTACAGTACCACAACATCTTGTTCGAAATTCACAGGTCTTCCCCGAGCTCGTTTGGCTACCAAATTTGGAAGTGTGGTTCTTAGGATGTTCCTCTCCACCCACAAAAATCAGGCCAGCATTCAGATCATGTTTCCTATTTTTTGATTTTCATCCACTCTTCCATTTCGGTTCTGCCCGAGTTCTGTCCAGGTTCACCTCCGCCCTGAGTTTCATGTCTTAGATCCACTTTTTGGTTTTTGTTAGTTCGCCCAATTTTACTGGTGGTTCCGTCCATCCACCCCTTCATCCAAAAGTTTTCTCAATTTTTGATTCACCCATTTCATATTTTCTAAAAATCGTTCTCAAACCCATCTATAGTTCTGTCCACCTGTTCCCAGATCCGACCTCCAGTCACCCCAAAAATCATAACAAATCGCAGCCACCTCCAAATCAAATTCTAAAAATAGTCCCAGTTCCGTGGTTTGACTACCTACAACTTTTAAGATGAGATCGAAGTCTGAATCCAACTTTACATAGGCGGTCAATGGCCATTTATAGGAAACTGATATGCTGATCTGAGATTTCGGGAGCTGTGGAGCAGAGAATTGAAAATTAGTTAAAGCCCAGGTCCGCGCAGGTTCAGAAGAGTCCACTGACCCTAGATTGAAGGATTTCGAATCCTCTTTCCAACGGCGCTGGTGTCGTCGCATTCCGGCGACGGGGCTGATCGCAGCAGCCGTTTTCGCCGGAGCGCGAGCTGCTGAAACAGCAACATCAGCTCGTGGATAGCACTCTCTCCACTTGGGAACCGGGGCACCCGGCCTCCGGTGAGTGTCGCCGGCTGACCGCCATCCAGGGAAGCATGCTGCCAGGGGTCCCCATTACAGTGGGACCCACCCCGCCAGACCCGGAGGACAGGACAGCGTGTGGGCCCTACGACCCATTGATTGCGCCGTCCGGAAAGCACGAGAATGCGGAGTTCGGCACGTCGAGACGACATCAAGATGCTGCCCGTCAACCTGATTTGCGTGATCCCCGGGGCCCACATGTGACCTTTTACCTCCCTACGTGGAGTGGGTTGAATCTCTTTGTACCGCTGTGAATTATGTTAACCGGGGGCCCGTAAGTCAGCCGGGGTGTCTTCGCCACGCCGGGTGCGTGGAGGTAAAGGTCGTAACTCCTTGGCGTTACATTGCTTAGCTAGTATATGGTCTTAGGCCGCTGCCGAGAGTGTAGGTACTAGCCCGTGTGTCCATGTCACCGCTGTGAGAGTGAGAGTGACCCGTCCCGCGACTCGATCCGAGTCCAGAAGTTGAGTCGGACTACCCTTGACCTCCGCCGGTTCCTTAACCGCGCACGGTCCGTGCTTTCCCTCGCTTGGGACGACGAGTGAGCTTCCACTTCTGTTAGCGACGTTTCGCCAGTAGGAGCTCGTAGTGTCGGGCTTAGTGTCTCCCTAGTGTGTGTTGCTGGTCGTGTCTTCATCTAGAGTCCGAGGGTGGCACCATATAGTGTCGTCTCCTTAGTCCGTCCCGCATCAGTTTGGTATCAGAGCGAGTTGAGTCTAGGGTGGTCGTTGCATATGTGTTGCATAGTATAAGTCGAGTCTAGGATCATCATTATTTTCAAAACAAAAAAAAGAGTGTTTTAAAATTGCATTTCATCCCGATAATTCGGTATCTTAAAAGGTGTTGTCCGAACGTTAGGCTACGCCTATCGAGAGGTCGCACACTTGCGGGAGTGATCTTTGGATCGATTAACTCCGCCCCGTACCGGATATTGGTTTAGGTCTAAGTGCATCATTTAGTGAGTGTTTGCATTTAGTCGGTGTCTTCTAGGTCGTGTGTCAGTTGCATGCCCACCCGTCGAGGTACCCAATACGCGCCACCACCACCTATGGCGGATTCCCGGGCCCGTAGCTCCGATGAGTCATCGACGGCCGAGATGTTCCGAGCCATCATGGATCGTCTTGACACGCGTATGGATGGTCTTAGTACGCCTATGGATGGCATAGGAATGCGTCTAGAAGGGCGGATGAAAGCCCTCGAGGATCGGGCCGAGAGTTCGGATCAGTCCATCCAGGGCTTAGTTGGGAGGATCGCTGTCCTAGAGAGGGGCCCAGTAGCGGCGCAACCCACGCCGACAAACGGCCAACAAGAGCCGGTGCAGCAACCCGCTGTGCCAAGGACTCAGGTGGAGGATGTCGGGAGGCAACAGGCGCCTATAGTGGATGATTATGCTTCCGACAATGATCAGGGGGGTAACGGTCGTCGTCATCAACGACGGAATCGTGATGACGAGGGTGACGACCGCATCCTTAGGGGTGTGCGTGCGGACCCTCCCACCTTTAGCGGGTCCTTGGACCCTAGGGTGTATTTAGATTGGGAGGCCGGCATGGACCGGTACTTCGAGTGGTTTGAGATGACGGACCACCGAAGAGTCTGATACGTGAAAATGAAGCTGCAAGGGCAGGCCCAAACTTATTGGATCAATGTGGAGAGCCTGCTCAATCAGCGACGTCAACTCCAAATCGGTACTTGGGATGATATGAAAATCAAATTGAGGGAGAAATACCTTCCCGCCTCATATCGCCAACGTCTTATAGATAAGTGGCAAAGCATCTCCCAAGGGAACCGATCCGTGACCGAGTACACCGCCGAGTTCGATGAGTATTACTTACGGTGTGGGGTCACGGAGGAGAGCACCATGACTATATCCCGCTTTCGAAGAGGTTTGCGGCCCAATTATCAATATGAACTCTTTCGCCGCAATGCAACCACTTTGGAGCAGGCATATCAGATCGCTCTCGAATTGGAGCAGTTCGAGGCCGAGTTTGAGTCACCCCATCGGTTGGGCTCCTTTCCCCTTCGTAGTGTCGAGCCCCGTGGCTCATCTGGCACGTATCCGAGGGCCCCCATGACTCAACCTCAGGATCCCACTCGCCCCGAGCCCTTTGCTCCTAGGCCCCGTCCTCCACCCCCGAGGGACCTTCCTCGTCCCCAACATCTTACGGCCCCACCCACAGCCCGTCCACCGGCACCCGCACCTCCTGCACGTCCTTTGTTGCCTACACCTCCTATCCATCGGGAGGATAAAGGTAAAGGACCTATGATTGGGGAGCCTAGTGGATCACGGCAGCAGTGTTATCGCTGCAATGGGTTTGGCCATTTCGCCAACTAGTGTCCCACCCACCCATCTCTTCACATTGGGGACACACAGGCCGAGGATACCACCCCTACGGGCCTCGAGTTAGTCAGCTATGAGGCAGATGAAGAGCTAGCTGACGAGTACTATGAGATGGGAGGTGAGGCCCAGGATGCCCAGCATTCGGACGATACCCACGTGGGGGTCGTCAGATGTATTCTCACCCAGCCACAGGTCAGTGATGACTGGCGTCGGACTACTATCCTTCATGTATTCTGTAGGCTGGGAAAGCAAATTTGCAAGGTGGTCATCGATAGCGGGAGTTGTATCAATGCAATCTCCACGAACGCTGTCGCTCATCTTGGTCTCACACCCGTAGACCATCCTTGTCCCTATCAGGTATCATGGGTGGATACCACTTCCATTTCGGTCAGGCTGCGGTGCTTGGTCCCGCTGCAGCTCCACTCCTACCGTGACGAGATCTGGTGTGATGTTCTCCCCATGGAAGTGGGTAGTATCATTCTTGGTAGGCCGTGGTTATTTGACCGGGATGCCACGCTCCATGGCCGGTCGAACACCTGTACCTTCGACCACGCTGGCCAGCGGGTCACCCTCCAACCCGTTCGGCCCAGGAGCCCATCAGTCAGGGGTCCTACTGGCCCTAGTACTCCGAAGCCTTCCATTCCCGGGCCTAGTACCCCATCCCCAGCTCGGGCTATGACCGTTACCTCTGGCCCAGGAGAGCCCTCGACGAGGAGATTAATGATGATTAGCTCCCGGGAAATGGAGCAGGAGCTTAGTCAAGGCTGTCCGGTGTTTGCCATTACGGTCCGAGAGGTGGAGCGGGACTCCGAGGGTGAGCTCCCACCCGAAGTTGTTCCCATTCTGCAGGAGTATGCTGATGTCTTTCCCGATGAGCTTCCCGAGGGACTCCCACCTATGCGGGATATTCAGCATGCCATCGACCTTGTTCCGGGCTCTTCTTTGCCCAACCTCCTCATTATCGCATGACTCCCACGGAGCATGCCGAGCTTAAACGGCAGGTCGATGAGTTAGTGCAGAGAGGGTCTGTTCGGGATAGCATGAGTCCATGTGCTATACCCGCATTACTCGCCCCGAAAAAGGATGGCACGTGGAGAATGTGCATTGATAGTCGTGCCATCAACAAAATCACCATGAAGTACAGGTTCCCTATTCCCCGCCTTGATGACATGCTGGACATGATGGCAGGTGCCACTATCTTTTCGAAGATCGATCTTAAGAGTGGCTACCATCAGGTGAGGATTAGGCCAGGTGATGAGTGGAAGACCGCATTTAAGACCAAGGACGGTCTATATGAGTGGTTGGTCATGCCTTTTGGGTTGACCAATGCCCCTAGCACTTTCATGCGGCTCATGACTCAGGTCCTTCGACCTTTCATTGGAGTCTTTGTAGTGGTGTATTTTGATGATATCCTTATTTATAGCCGCACCACAGGGTACCACTTGGACCACCATTGGCAGGTCTGTCTACTTCTTCGGCGAGAGTAGTTGTTTGCGAACCCACAGAAGTGTGCCTTCATGACACCTCAGCTTACCTTCTTGGGTTTCATTGTGTCTAGTACTGGGGTCTCCGCCGACCCGGAGAAGGTCCGGGCCATTGTTGAGTGGCCGGAACCCCGTACGGTTCATGATGTCCGTAGCTTTCATGGCCTTGCGACGTTCTACCGTCGCTTCATCCATGGATTTAGCTCCGTCACCGCCCCGATCACGGATTGCATCCGGAAGGGCACATTTGTATGGACGAAGGCCGCATCTGCCGCCTTCAAGGATATCAAGGAGCGCTTGACCCAGACACCCATCCTTCGATTGCCTGATTTCTCGAAGGTGTATGAGGTCTCTTGTGATGCGTCGTGTGTTGGGATTGGAGGAGTTTTGAGTCAGGAGTCCCACCCGATCGCATATTTCAGCGAGAAGCTGAATGATGCGAAACTGCGATATTCCACGTATGATAAAGAATTCTACGCAGTTGTTCAGGCTCTTAGGTATTGGAGGCACTATCTTTTACATCAGGAGTTTGTCCTATACTCCGACCACGAGGCATTGAGGTACCTCCATTCGCAAAAGAAGCTTAACTCGCGTCATAGTCGTTGGGTCGAGTATCTTCAGCAGTTCACCTTTGTGCTGAAACATAAGGCTGGAGTGGAGAACAAGGTGGCTGATGCCTTGAGTCGGCGAGCATGTTTGCTTACCACCATGAGTGCCGAGGTCATAGGTTTAGAGAAGATGAAGGAGGCCTATGTTGATTGTCCTGACTTCGGTCAGATTTTTACCACCCTCCAGGCCGGACCCTCGAGAGACCTTGATGAGTATGTGCTTCAAGAGGGTTACCTCTTTCGAGGTAGCAGGCTATGTGTTCCCCGAACTTTGGTTCGAGATTTCTTAGTGTGGGAACTATATGCGGGAGGTCTAGCCGGCCACTTTGGTCGGAACAAGACTATTGAGGCAGTGGAGCATCGATTTTATTGGCCGAGCTTGAAGCGCGATGTTGCTAACATCGTGGCTCAGTGCCGTACATGTGCTACGGCCAAGATGAAGAAGCAAAGCTCGGGCCTTTATACGCCTCTCCCCGTGCCTGATGCCCCGTGGCAGGATGTTAGCATGGACTTAATTTGTTTTGGGATTGCCACGTACCTCCAGGAAGCATGATACGGTCTATGTGGTGGTTGACCGTTTCTCAAAGATGGCCCTCTTTATTCCTTCCTCAAAGACTTCGGATGCTTCGAGGGTAGCCCGCCTTTTCCTTACGCATGTGGTGTGCAAGTTTGGGTTGCCTCGCACTATAGTGTCTGACCGTGATGTTAGATTCACTTCCTACTTTTGGAAGACACTATGGCATATGATGGGTACGCACCTCAAGTTTTCCACTGCATATCATCCCCAGACAGATGGTCAGACCGAGGTGGTCAATAGGAGTCTGGGAGATCTTTTGAAGTGTCTAGTCAGGGACCGCATTGGGGATTGGGATCTCATTTTACCCATGGCTGAGTTTGCATACAATGATTCGGTGAATAGGTCTACCGGCATGAGTCCATTTAAGATTGTCACAGATCGTAGGCCTAGGAAACCCGTTGACCTTGTCCCCATGCCTATCCATGCTAGAGTGTCGGAGTCGGCCGAGTCGTTTGCTAGGCATGTTAGGAGTTTGCATGACGACATTCGTCGTCACATTGAGGCCAGCAATGCACGGTACAAGGAGTTAGCCGATGCCCACCGACACCACTGAGAGTTCCACGAGGGCGAATACGTCATGATCAGGGTAAGACCTGAGCGGTTTCCCTCTGGAACCGTTAAGAAGTTCCAAGCTCGCGGAGCCGGTCCCTTTAGAGTGTTGAAACGGGTTGGATCCAATGCGTATGTTGTGGACCTGCCCGAGGAATATGGTATAAGCTCTACCTTCAATGTATCGGATCTTGTTGCATATAGGGACCCAGCGGTGATCCCTAGTGAGCCTTTTGAGCCATCTCCTCCCCTTGAGAGTGATCCCACACCTGAGTGTCCACTTCCACCTCCAGCCCCTTTTTCACGACAGCGTGAGCATATAGATCGTATACTGGACGAGCAAGTGACAGTTACCAGGAGTGGATCTTACCCATGCTACCTAGTGCGATGGAGAGGACGGCCCGCTACTGAGGACACATGGATCACACATGGCGAGTTGCAGCGGATCGATCCGGACCTTCTGGAGTGATACATGTCACGCCCCGAGCCTTTATTTACAGCGGAAGACTCGCTCGGGGAGCGCGAACAGCCGGCATGGTAAGCCTCTTGCAAGCAAGAACATTCAGAGCGCGAGACAATCACACATATAGAGGTAATTGCACAAGATATATTCAAAACTCAACTCTATTTCATAATCAATCAATATTCAAAACTACATACTTTGACTTCTTCACTAATTAACTCAAGAAAATAAGAAAAATTACATTGACTCCATCTAAACACTTGAAACTGCCTAAGTCTTCTCTCTTATCAGGACAACTCTTAATCACTCTCGGACCCGCTGCTCGAATCACCCGAATCCGAATGCGAACTATATTCATCTCTTGAAAATCATTGAACAATAGGTCATGAGCACACTTGCCCAGTAGGTATCTTCGCATCAACATGAAGGCACTATTTAAGTAATTATCATTTTAGCTCTAAAGAAATAAGGTAAAATCATGCGCATGCGAATCAATCATGCGATCAAATCAATAGAAACAAGATAACCATGTAAGATAGAATGATCAAGAATGAACTAGCAAGAATATAACAAGAACATGATATTGGCCTTCCATGAATAAGAATGTAACGAGATTGTACTAGCAAGCCACATATTCCTCACTTTAGCATCTTATGCTTAAGAGCAAGTGCTTCGTGAATTTCTGTGGAATATCAAGCAAGAATGTCATGTTGTGCCATGGATCTTCACTTATTTATAGAAATAGTACTCCCAGCGTAATGCGACGCCAGTAGCATCATACCCCATGGTTTATAAAATAGTATGTTTTCGGCAATCAGCCGAGGGGACTAGCATGGAGCCCTTGAACACAATCAGTGCTCGATCGCATCTTCAGTTATAAATTAAGCTACTTCCACGCATGTAACAGTAAAGTATGGCCAAGAATATAACAATTTTAGTAATTCCATGATAACAATAATCAATGAATGAATGCTTCAACGGATGAACAATATGAGTCAAGAAAGATTTAAACAAGGCTATGCTCTTGGAAATAAATCGGCAGCATAACGGTACTTTTCTTAACTCTCATTCGTTATCTTACGTCAATTTAAGCAATATGATAAGTTCTAGATCATCAAGGTATGTCTAGAATCATTGGAATATTAACCCTTGGTCAATCCTTGGGTTAACATATACAAGCTATGTAACGGTCAGGGTCTGGGCCGTTACATTAAGTAACGCGTCCATGCTGGGCCGTTACAATGACCAGAGTCCAAAAAGATAAAGATAGACTCAGAGGAATGCGACGGTCTGGAACTGGGCCGTTACTTGGCCTGACGGTCCAGTCTAGGGCCGTTATTTTTTAAGAACCAGAAACCCGATAGTGTAATCTAATTAATGGGCTTTTATTGGTACAACCAACTCGGCGTCCTAGTGGGAATCCCAGGCTCGCGGAGATTTACGGAGGCCTTGAAACAATGATTTCCTAGTCCATTGGAAGGAATATCCAATAGAGAGGTCCTCATGTCCAAGATAGTTTCCTATAGTGCAAGGTGTAAACTAATGACATCGTACCGGAGTAAGTGCCATGTACTTATAGACTTTGACTCTATTGACAGAGGGAGATATACAATCTATGTGAAATCACGATGAAAACTCCGTTTTACAAGTCATGCTTTATAGTACAAAACTATACATTTAGGCTTTATGAAACTAGCAAAACTCAAAATAAAAGTGAGATATCAACCATGCAATACCTAATATGAATGATTTGATAATCATGAAATCAGGTTGCTACTTAGATATCTAGGCATAAACATAGGTAATAGTGGCATGATATATTCTGCCTAGGGTTGCCAGTACACAGATTGTAACGGTCTAGGGTCAGGGCGTCACAGTGAATATGACGGTCTGTCGAGGAGCCGTTACATGAAAGCAACGCGTCTGTCTTGGCGCGTTATTATCAACAGAGGAAAATAAGATATACAGAGACTATGACGGATCATGGTAGGCGCGTTACATTCAAGTGACGGTCCTACTAGGATGCGTTACAGTGTCTGCTAATCAGAAAATAAATAAGAAACCTAAGAGGTCAATTCACATCATGTCTATAATCAAAATATCATGAGTTTCTTAGACATGACAACGAAGTAAAGGTCTTCTACATGCATAGGTAATTGTGAGTAGATGAACAACATGTTATAATCCTCTCTTATTTGGGCTAAGGGATGCATGATATGCATGGAACTACCAAAACATGGAATCAATGATGTATCATGCATGAAAAAAAAAACCCATAAAACCAGAGGCTCTTTGTCCTATCAAGTTCTTTTTGCCGTTCATGAGATAACCTACCTCTTACTTAGGTTGTAGTTTCTGAATTTAGTTGAGAATTCTGCCCTAGATCTTCTCCTTCCTTTGTGACTTTTTCAGCTACTTCCTTGGCTTCTAACTCCACGACCTCTTGACCTAAAGATGTGAAATTCGGAGGGGAGTTAGTCTAAAGTATAATGAACATAAACTTCAAAACAACTTACCCGAAATAATGACTTCTTACCTTCCTTCTTTACGTCCCAAAAGTAAGGGTCGCACAATTCAGAACCATGCCCTATTTATAGTGTTTAGGCTAGGGTTTGAGGATTAGATCGATTCTAGTGTCCTTATTTCATCAATCCTAATCTCTAAGAGTCCTTAGAATTATTATAAGTCTTCCCAAATCGATCCATAGTGGATAAGATCATCAAAATTCCAATCTTTTCACGAGTTCTTTTACTCACGAAATCTGCAGGCATGTGACGGTCGAACGTCCCTGCGTCACTTGGCTGTGACGGTCGGTCGATAGACCGTTACAGTCTTCATGAACAGAAAATAGATTAAAACTCTTTTAATCATTATCTAAAGATTTATCTATATATATAATTTGTATTTATCCCAAAAATTCGTGGATAAGCTTAATTACCTTCTAGAATGTGGGCCTAACTTAATGGGCCTTAGTTAAAACCTTTTGGACTTTAATTAAGTGGTTTGGATTAATTGATTAACACCACTTGGCCTCATAATAACCATTTATAAATTTATTTAGGCCTTTATAATTTCTTGAAAATTATTTAAAATTTCTGGGGCACTACACCCTCCCCCACTTAGAAAGAATTTGGTCCCCAAATTCAAAACATGTTTTGAGGAGAGTGTACTTACAATTAAATAATTCCGGGAATCTTTTCTTCATAGCTGATTCGATTTCTCATGTTGCTTCATAAGACCATGCTTTCTTCCATTGAATCTTAACCATAGGAATGACCTTATTTCTGAGTTGACGCACTTCCCGATCCAGATGTTTATCGGTGTTTGTTCATATGTCAAGTCATTCTGAATCTCCAGATTTTCATAAGTGATGATGTGATCTGGATCATACACATACTTTTTCAGCATCGAGACGTGAAATACGTCATGAACTCCTGCTAACTGTGGTGGCAAAGCCAATTTATAGGCCACTTCACCGATCCTTTCGAGGATTTCAAACGGGCCAATAAATCTAGGAGTTAGCTTTCCTTTAATGCCAAATCTTCGAATACCGCGACCCAGAGAAACCTTTAGATATACATGTTCTCCTACTTGAAATTCCAAGTCGCGCCTTCGATTGTCAGTGTAAGATTTCTGCCTATCTTGTGCCATTTTCATCCTTTCCCGAATGAGCTTGATTTTCTCTGTAGAATCCCTGATTAAATCGGGGCCTAGAAATTGCCTTTCCCCTATTTCATTCCAACATATTGGTGATCGACAAGTTTTCCCATATAGAGCTTCGAAAGGTGCCATTTGTATGCTTGCTTGATAGCTGTTGTTATATGCAAATTCTACCAAAGGCAAGTGATCATGCCAACTTCCTCCAAAATCAATGACACAAGCCCTGAGCATATCTTCTACCACTTGATTTGTCCTTTCTGTTTAACCATCAGTTTGTGGATGGAAAGCGGTGCTAAAATTCAATCTAGTCCCAAGTGAATGTTGTAGGCTCTTCCAGAATTGTGATGTGAATCGGGGATATCTATCTGATACAATAGCGATAGGGACTCCATGTAACTTGACAATTTCTTTTAGGTATAGTGCTGCTAGAATATCTACAGACCATCGACTTTTTATTGGTATGAAATGTGCAGATTTAGTCAATCGGTCTATAATTACCCATATTCCATCGTGTCCACCTCTTGTCTTAGGTAGTCCCATAATAAAATCTATTTCTATGCTCTCCCATTTCCATTCCGGGATACTTAAGGGATGTAATTTACCTGTGGGTCTGAAATGTTCCGCCTTCACTTGTTGACATGTGAGACACCGAGATACGAAGTCAGCTACTTCCCTCTTCATATTGGGCCACCAAAAGCTTCTTTTGAGGTCCTGATACATTTTTGTACCTCCTGGATGAATGGTATACTTTGATTTATGTGCTTCTTTTAAGATCAATTTCTTTGTATCTTCATGATCGGGTATACACATTCAGCCCTTGAATAGCCTTTTTTCCATCTTCAGATATAGAAAAATCCAGTCTTTGCTCAATATTGGCCTTAATTTCCAGTAAAATTGAGTCATCCTCTTGTAACTTGGCCAAATCCTCAATCAATGTTGGTTGAGCTCGGATATTTGCCATGAAACAATTATCTTCCTTAATGTCAACATCTAGATTTAATTGAGCAAATTGAGGAACAAGGTTAGTCATACTAATCATGAGACTTGATAACATACCAATTGATTTTCTGCTAAGTGCATCTGCTACAGCATTTGCCTTGCCAGGGTGATATTGAATAGCGAAATCGAAGTCTTTAAGATATTCCAACCATCTCCTCTGCCTCATGTTAAGCTCTTTTTGAGAAAATAAATATTTCAAACTCTTATGGTCCGAATAGACAGTGAACTTTTCTCCATAAAGATAATGACGCCAACTTTTCAAGGCGAAAATAACTGCTACTAATTCCAAATCATGTACAGGATAATTTTCTTCGTGACGTTTCAATTGTCTTGAAGAATAACAAATCACTTTTCCATCTTGCATAAGGACACACCCTAAGCCAATTCCAGATGCATCCGTATATACTTCAAATCCAGCACCCTCTATTGGTAGTGACAAAACAGGGGCTGTTGTAAGATGATTCTTAAGATTTTGAAAACTCTTTTCACAGTCCTTCGACCAGATAAAAGGATTTTCTTTTCTGGTAAGTCTAGTTAAAGGAACCGCGATCTTTGAAAAGTCCTTTATGAATCTTCTATAATAACCTGCTAGACCCAAAAAGCTTCTAACTTCAGATATAGTCGTTGGTCGGCTCCAATCTCTGACAGCTTCTACCTTAGAAGGGTCCACAACAATTCCTTCTTTTGAAATAATGTGGCCTAGGAATGAGACTTCCTTGAGCCAGAATTCACACTTATTGAGTTTGGCATATAGCTTGTGTTCTCTAAGTGTTTGCAAAGCTATCCTTAGATGTTCTTCATGTTCTTCTTTTGTCTTGGAGTATATCAGGATATCATCGATGAAGATGACAATGAATTGATCTAAATATGGCTGGAAGACACTGTTCATAAGTTGCATGAATGCTGCTGGGGCATTAGTTAATCCAAACGGCATTACCACGAATTCATAGTGGCCATAACGACTTCGAAAAGCCGATTTGTAAATGTCCTCTTCTTTGATTCTAAGCTGATGATAACCTGATCTTAGGTCAATCTTAGAAAAATATTCTGCTCCCGAAAGCTGATCGAAGAGCTCATCAATACGCGGCAATGGGTATTTGTTCTTGATTGTAAGTTGATTCAATCGCCGGTAGTCAATGCATAACCTGAGAGAACAATCCTTCTTCTTGACAAATAGAATCGGCGCACCCCAAGGGGATGTGCTAGGTCTGATAAAACCCTTGTCTAGAAGTTCCTGTAATTACTTCTTTAATTCCTTGAGTTCTGTGAGGGACATCCTGTAAGGGGCTATAGAAACCGGTGCTGCACCTGGAATGAGTTCAATGGTAAAGTTTACTTCCCTCTCGGGCGGTAAACTAGGTAGTTCGGATGGAAACACGTCAGGGAATTCATTTACAATAGGAATGTTTGCTAGGATAATTTCCTTAGATTCGGTAACAATGGCTGAAGCAAGAAAAGCTTCACACCCTCTCGAGATAAGCTTGTAAGCGTGAAGAGAAGATATAATGGTAGGATATTTCTTGTATTTGATGCCAAGAAAAGAAAATCTTGGAAGACCGGGTTTTCGGAAAGATATAATCTTATTTCGGCAGTTGATGTAAGCATCATGGTCTACAAGCCAATCTACCCCTAAAATGGCATCGTATCCTTTCATGTCAAGGCATACTAAGTTTGCGGGGAGATTGTGTCCTTCTACCACTACCTCACAATCAGGATAATAGTTGGTAAGCTTAGTTCCAGATCCTAAAGGTGTAGTAATAGCGAGATCTGAAGGTAGGGGAACTGATGCAGTTGGTAAGGTTTTTGCAAAAGTGGTGGAGATAAAAGAATGAGAAGCACCAGTATCAAATAGCACGAATGCAGGACGAGAACAGATTTGAAGAGTACCTTCCATGAGCCCATCATTTTGATCCCTGGGCGCTTCTTCTTCATCTATAACTACATTGAGGCGAGCCTGCCTCATACGTCCTCCGTTATTTGGTTGGTCTTTCATAAGGGGGCAATCTGGTACACGATGCTCCCTACTCCCACAACGTAAACAAGCACCTAGGTGCTTCCAGCATTCTTTAGCCGAGTGGCCGAACTTCTCACAAAAGGTGCACGCCGAGGTGACTTACTCCTTTTCTTCCTTCACCTTTTTACTACTCTTTTGAGAACTTCCACCGTTCCCGTTCCTTGATCTTTTCTTATTATCACGGCTTTTGTAGGGTTCCGTGATGCTGAACTTCTCCTTTTTATAATGCCGATCAGAGCGCCGGCTAGATTCTTCTCCCTTTCCTTTCAACCTTTTGACCTTCTCTAAGGTCCTCTCGCATAAATATGCCCTTTGAACCATCTCCGCATAAGTGCGGATATTCTGTGTCCCCAGTTGTTGAATGAAACCGGGCCGTAACCCGTCTATAAATCGGTTTGTTTTTAATAAGTCTGTACTAACCAAATGTGGTGCATACGGTGCTAGCCTTGAAAACTGCAACTCATATTCTGCCACGGACATCATCCCTTGACGAAGGGAGGCAAACTCCATGGCCTTCCTTTCCTTTACATGCTCGAGAAATATTTGGCACGGAATAAAGTGAGAAAAACATTCCATGTATGTGGCGCATCGGCTGGAGGTGCCGGAATCGATTTCCACCAAGTACGGGCGTCCTTATTTAACTGAAACGTAGCCAGACGGACTTTCTCCTAATCAGTGCATTGAATAACATCAAATATCCTATTCATCTCATCGATCCAATTTTCTGCTTCATCTGGATTGGAAGATCCATAGAAACGCGGAGGATTTAGACTCCGGAAATTGCGATGAAGGTCTCCTGCCCTTGCCCCCGCACCACCTTGTGCTATAGTTTGTAGTGCCTGGGTGAGGCCGGCAACAGTTTGTTGCATACCGTCCCAATCTACGCGATGAGCCATGATAAGAATAATAAGGTACCTGAGAGAAAATAACAACTTGTTATTTCTCATGAAATTGGAATAAGCAAAATAATTCTTAAACTAATTAGCTATCTTATCCCGGGTTCTACCTAATCCTCACATGGGTGTGGAATTTTTTCCTTAGTTCATAGGTATGGGTCCTTAACCTTGGACTTATCATATGACATGACTCTTCTCCTTAAGTCCTGAGACTTAGGCTCTGATACCAACTTAACTGTCACGCCCCGAACCTTTATTTACAGCGGAAGACTCGCTCGGGGAGCACGAACAGCCGGCATGGTAAGCCTCTTGCAAGCAAGAACATTCAGAGCGCGAGACAATCACACATATAGAGGTAATTGCACAAGATATATTCAAAACTCAACTCTATTTCATAATCAATCAATATTCAAAACTACATACTTTGACTTCTTCACTAATTAACTCAAGAAAATAAGAAAAATTACATTGACTCCATCTAAACACTTGAAACTGCCTAAGTCTTCTCTCTTATCAGGACAACTCTTAATCACTCTCGGACCCGCTGCTCGAATCACCCGAATCCGAATGCGAACTATATTCATCTCTTGAAAATCATTGAACAATAGGTCATGAGCACACTTGCCCAGTAGGTATCTTCGCATCAACATGAAGGCACTATTTAAGTAATTATCATTTTAGCTCTAAAGAAATAAGGTAAAATCATGCGAATGCGAATCAATCATGCGATCAAATCAATAGAAACAAGATAACCATGTAAGATAGAATGATCAAGAATGAACTAGCAAGAATATTACAAGAACATGATATTGGCCTTCCATGAACAAGAATGTAACGAGATTGTACTAGCAAGCCACATATTCCTCATTTTAGCATCTTATGCTTAAGAGCAAGTGCTTCGTGAATTTCTGTGGAATATCAAGCAAGAATGTCATGTTGTGCCGTGGATCTTCACTTATTTATAGAAATAGTACTCCCAGCGTAATGCGACGCCAGTAGCATTATACCCCATGGTTTATAAAATAGTATGTTTCCGACAATCAGCCTAGGGGACTAGCATAGAGCCTTTGAACACAATCAGTGCCCGATCGCATCTTCAGTTATAAATTAAGCTACTTCCACGCATGTAACAGTAAAGTATGGCCAAGAATATAACAAGTTTAGTAATTCCATGATAACAATAATCAATGAATGAATGCTTCAACGGATGAACAATATGAGTCAAGAAAGATTTAAACAAGGCTATGCTCTTGGAAATAAATCGGCAGCATAACGGTACTTTTCTTAACTCTCATTCGTTATCTTACGTCAATTTAAGCAATATGATAAGTTCTAGATCATCAAGGTATGTCTAGAATCATTGGAATATTAACCCTTGGTCAATCCTTGGGTTAATATATACAAGCTATGTAACGGTCAAGGTCTGGGCCGTTACATTAAGTAACGCGTCCATGCTGGGCCGTTACAATGACCAGAGTCCAAAAAGATAAAGATAGACTCAGAGGAATGCGACGGTCTGGAACTGGGCCGTTACTTGGCCTGACGGTCCAGTCTAGGGCCGTTATTTTTCAAGAACCAGAAACCCGATAGTGTAATCTAATTAATGGGCTTTTATTGGTACAACCAACTCGGCGTCCTAGTGGGAATCCCAGGCTCGCGGAGATTTACGGAGGCCTTGAAACAATGATTTCCTAGTCCATTGGAAGGAATATCCAATAGAGAGGTCCTCATGTCCAAGATAGTTTCATATAGTGCAAGGTGTAAACTAATGACATCGTACCGGAGTAAGTGCCATGTACTTATAGACTTTGACTCTATTGACAGAGGGAGATATATAATCTATGTGAAATCACGATGAAAACTCCGTTTTACAAGTCATGCTTTATAGTACAAAACTATACATTTAGGCTTTATGAAACTAGCAAAACTCAAAATAAAAGTGAGATATCAACCATGCAATACCTAATATGAACGATTTGATAATCATGAAATCAGGTTGCTACTTAGATATCTAGGCATAAACATAGGTAATAGTGGCATGATATATTCTGCCTAGGGTTGCCAGTACACAGATTGTAACGGTCTAGGGTCAGGGCGTCACAGTGAATATGACGGTCTGTCGAGGAGCCGTTACATGAAAGCAACGCGTCTGTCTTGGCGCGTTATTATCAACAGAGGAAAATAAGATATACAGAGACTATGACGGATCATGGTAGGCGCGTTACATTCAAGTGACGGTCCTACTAGGATGCGTTACAGTGTCTGCTAATCAGAAAACAAATAAGAAACCTAAGAGGTCAATTCACATCATGTCTATAATCAAAATATCATGAGTTTCTTAGACATGACAACGAAGTAAAGGTCTTCTACATGCATAGGTAATTGTGAGTAGATGAACAACATGTTATAATCCTCTCTTATTAGGGCTAAGGGATGCATGATATGCATGGAACTACCAAAACATGGAATCAATGATCTATCATGCATGAAAAAAAAACCCATAAAACCAGAGGCTCTTTGTCCTATCAAGTTCTTTTTGCCGTTCATGAGATAACCTACCTCTTACTTAGGTTGTAGTTTCTGAATTTAGTTGAGAATTCTGCCCTAGATCTTCTCCTTCCTTTGTGACTTTTTCAGCTACTTCCTTGGCTTCTAACTCCACGACCTCTTGACCTAAAGATGTGAAATTCGGAGGGGAGTTAGTCTAAAGTATAATGAACATAAACTTCAAAACAACTTACCCAAAATAATGACTGAACTCATGGAGAACGCAAGCTGGGAATAGGATCGCCGCCGATGTCATTGGTTAGCCGGCGTTCAGCCATGCCTGACACGGGGGGGTCTACCACGGTGGCCCCCTTCTCGGCTCATATTCCTCTAGCTATGGATCCTCTGTCAGGGTCTCCCTCAGGGCCGCATCGCTCATTTGCTGAAGTTCTTGTCTCTACTATGAAGCCTCCTGTTGTCCGGGGCACTATTCATGAACCGGCGATGACAGACGGTGGAGAGCCTGTCGTGTTCTTCAGCCACGAGGAGATTGCTGTGTCCTTGCAACCATTCACCCACTCATTGGTGGCTCGCACTCCTCATGGTTGGCCACCATTCCCTGAAATCAGAGACCACCTTTCAAAGCGATGTGGATTCAAAGAAGACTTCTTGATTAGTGCCCTTGATTCTCGACATCTTCATCTCCGATTCCGGAATCAAGATGATTACCTGAAGCTGCTTCTACGGGAATCTCTATTTGTTTATGGTCGGCTCTTCATGTTTTTCAAATGGACTATGCACTTCTCTCCCCTGACGGATTCGCCATTACTTCCGGTGTGGATTGCTCTCCCGGGCCTCCCGGTGAACTTTTTCATTGAGCCTCTCATTCGTTCTATTGCTGGGAACATTGGACAGGTATTGAAAATAGATCCTTCCACTTTGAATCTATCCAATACTTCTGTAGCGCGGGTTTGTGTAGAGCTGGATGTCTCTAAACCTCTTCCGCATAGAGTCTGGATTGGATTCCTTGGTGGTGGAGCTTGGCAGGATATACAGTGCCCTGAAGTCCCTGCATTTTGTTCTGGTTGTTCTCGCCTTGGTCACAGGTTGGAGGAATGTAAAAGTTACATTCAACACCCCTCCACTTCTTTAAATGTCCCTGTTCAGGCAAGGATGCTCCCTAAACCCATTGCTCGCTGGCAACCTATTACTTCCAAAAAGAATGAGAACAGCAGCATATCCGCCAAGCTTCCAGAAGATTTAGATAATCTCAAGGTCTCTTACAGTGAAGTGACACTGGTATCCTGTTTGCAACAAGCAGGTGATGATAAGACTGCAAGGAATACTAAATTGGATTCTGCCCAGGATATGAATATTCAGCCAGATAAAACCAGCTCCAACCCATCCTCCTCAGGTGAGCTCCCTTCAAGCCAAATTCATGCTGCTGTTTTAGATCATCCTGAAGTATGCTATCTGACTGAAATACATGATGGCACTACTCATCAACCTGGTGAGTCTAGATTATCCCAGCCTCCTCTGAGTGCAAAACTGGGCCCCCTGAATAACTCTATTTCGCTCTCTAGTGAGCTCCCTTCAGCCCAATTAGCTGCAGTTGATAGGAGATCTATAGCTCCTGTTCCTGTGATTGAGGTGGTGGGTTCTCAGCCCCCTATGGAAGCACAGATGATCACTTATGGATCCAATACATATATACATTCAGAGGATATTTTGACTAGGAGAAAGGATATTGCTATTGAAGCTGCTAATGAAAATATCAGGGATATGCATTCTGATAGACCTGGAGTCATCACTAGGGCCATGACAAGATCAGGGTCCACGGGTAACATCTCTACTACTAAGCAATCCCAATGAATTTCATTATCTGGAATATCAGGGGAATAGGAAATGACATATCAATTGGTCGAGTAAAATATCTTATCAAAGCTTATTCTATTGATTGCATTGCTCTACTGGAACCTAAGATAAATGACAGCAATTTGGACTGCATTTGTAGAAAGCTGGGCATGTCTAAATTTATTGCCAATGAGGTTGGTATGGCACATATCTGGGTTATGTGGAAGGACACTCTTGACTTCTCAGTGATCAGCAAGGATGCTCAACAAATAACTCTGTTCAGAGCAAGTTCCACTTTGCCAGAATTCTTTGTTACTTTTGTTTATGCTAAATGTATTGCCCATGAGCGAAAAGCTCTCTGGAGCTCTATTGTAACTGCTCATTCTCTAATACAAGGACCTTGGCTTGTTGCTGGTGATTTCAACTGTATTCAATCAGTTGATGAAAAGCTAGGTGGAAATAGCCCAAATCTGGGTGCAATGTCTGACTTTAATGATTGTATTTCTGACTATTCTCTCATGGATGCTGGATTTCTTGGTTCTATCTATACATGGCATAACAATCAATCAGGATCGCGTGGTATTTGGGCCCGACTGGACAGGGTTCTATATAATACTGCTTGGCTTAATCAGTTCCCTTCCACCATAGACCACCTTTCTAGACAAGCGTCTGACCATGCCCCTCTCTTAGTCAGAACTTACTTAAATGACATATTCAAGGCAAGATTCTGTTTTCAGAAAATGTGGACACATCATGAAAATTTTTTGGAGGCTGTGAAAACCTGCTGGGATAACAGCCCCATGGCTAGTTCTCCGACTACAACTTTATACCTCAAGCTCAAGTCTATGATAAATATGTTGAAAGCCTGGAACAAAAATGTATTTGGAAATGTGCATATGAATTTAGCAATAGCAGAGGATGCAGTCCTAAGGGCTGAACTATCATATGATCTACAACCAACTGATGCCAACTCTCTGCTATTAGAAGAAGCCAAGACTATTCTGTCTGATAAATTACTCCAACATGAATGCTACTGGAGGTAGAAATCCAGGGTGCGATGGCTCACTGAAGGGGACAGAAACACTAACTTTTTCCACTCTACCACATTGGCCAACAGACGAAAACAGGTTATTTCACAGCTTCAAAATACCAATGGTCAGACTACTTCAGAACTGGAGGAAATGAAAGACATAGCTGTCTCCCACTTTCAACATGCTTTCACTTCTCAAGATCACTATATAGAGGATAGCTTACTTGAGTGTATTCCACCTCTGGTAAGCCAGATTGAAAATGATTGCCTTTGTGCTGTTCCTACTGACTCAGAAATATATGATGTAGTTTTCAGACTATCCCCTGACAGTGCCCCGGGGCCTGATGGTTTTTCAGGAGCTTTCTTTCATAAAGCCTGGGATATCATTTCCACGACAGTCATTAGTGCAGTCCAAGAATTTTTTCTTTCACAGCAAGCCCTTCCAAGGACTGTCACTGCTACCCTTGTAGCCTTAATCCCAAAAAAGCCAAATGCCAAGAATATCTCTGAGTTCAGGCCTATTAGTCTCTGCAATTACTTTTATAAAATCATCTCTGCTATTCTAAACAGCAGACTGGCAGTCATTCTCCCCAAGATCATCTCTCCTGAGCAATCAGCTTTTGTGAAAGGTAGACAAATTGTTGAGAATATTGCACTAGCTCAGGAGCTATCCCATGAGTTGGGTAAGAAAACAAGGGGCTCTAATGTCATGTTTAAACTTGATATGGCAAAGGCTTATGATAGATTAGAATGGGATTTCCTCTTTTCAGTCTTACATAAATTTGGATTCAGCAACAAATTCATTTGTCTTGTAGAAAAATTGGTGAACAATTGTTGGTTTTCAATCCTTTTTAATGGAACACCTGCTGGCTTCTTTAAATCTACAAGAGGGATCCGACAAGGGGATCCCATTGCCCCATCCCTGTTTATCATTGCTGAAGAGGCACTTAGTAGATCTCTGAATGCAGCTTTTTCTAGTGGCATAATTGAATGGTACTCAGGCCCCAGAAGATGTCCTAACATCTCCCATCTGCTTTTTGCGGATGACACAATGATCTTCAGCAAAGCCAGTAAAGCCTCAATCAGAAATATGCTGAAAGTTCTAAGAACTTATGAGAGAGCTTCAGGGCAGCAGATTAATGTGTCTAAAAGTGGGTTTTTCATGCAGCCAAGGGGTAACAATCAAAAAGCTATCAGGGTCCAGGAACTCACAGGTTTTGCTAGGCATTCGTTTCCACACAGATATCTGGGATTCCCCCTGACACAAGGCAGATGAAAAAAAATACACTATGCAGGCATTATCAAGACTATTCAGAACCGTATCACTGGGTGGAAATCGCATATGCTCTCTCAGGGTGCCAGGTTGGTCTGAATTAAACATGTCTTGACATCAATGCCAATCTATTTCTTATCCTCTTCACCTCTCCACTCTGGCATACACAAAGAGCTGGAATAGGCCTTCGCCAACTTCTTCTGGGGATCTTCTATACATGGCAAGAAAAAGCATTGGAGGGCCTGGCAGGCCATTTGCAAGCCAGTTACACATGGGGGACTTGGCATTATGTCACTCAAACACATGGAATTAGCACTAAGGGTCAAGATGTTATGGAATGCTATTCACACAAATTCTCTTTGGGCAAGCTACTTCAAAGCAAAGTATATCCGAAACAGTCCACTTGAAAATGTTCAATTCAAAAATATGAAAGCTTTTGCTAGAAGGAGCTGGACTGCAGCAAAAGACCTCATTATCCAGCATAAAAGGGTGATTGTAGGGGATGGAAATCAAACAAATTACTGGTTTGACAAATGGTTTGGCAAGTTCAGGCTGGCAGATCTTGTGCCTGCCAACCAAATTTCTAATCAGTCTGCCTCTGTCCGAGAATGCCTTTTGCACCCCACCCCTGCTGATCTGAGCCTCCAGGATTCCTACTTTACCACTGACATTAAAGCTGCCTTAAGGCAGATTGTTCTGAATCAGGATAAAGATATGGAGGCCTGGAGCCTTTCACCTTCTGGTAAATGTAGTGTTTCCTCCACAATTAATTTCATCAACAGCAGCAACAATACTTCTAGCCAAATCCCGTGGGGTCAGCTTTGGTCAAAGTGGCTACCCACCAAAATCTTTGTCCACCTATGGAAAGTGTTAAATCACTCCCTCCCACTTGACTCAAATATCCAGCAAGTTGGAATCTCCATATGTTCCAAGTGTCACTGTTGTCAGCAGCCCCAGACTGAAGACTATAATCACCTCTTTGCACATAGTGATATGGCCACCTATGTCTGGAATTATTTGGATGCCCATGGAATGCACATCGAAGGTAACTCTGTCAGATCTATAATCCTGAAAAATATCAACAGAACAAAGTCTAAGTCCCTATTTGGACTCTTTACCCTTGCCATTGTTGGGTATGGTTTATGGGAATTATGGTGTGCAAGAAACAAATTCAGGTATGATGGTAAACAAACAAAAAAGCAGAGTCTTGTCCATAATATTATCTTCCAAGTCCAACAAATATGCAGCATTGCTGATCTCAAAGAAGCAAACAAAAGCCATAGGAGAATTCTGGAAGCCTTTGGACTGCAGAATGTAAATTCAGTTCATCATTTTTGCTTGGCAGTTAAATGGACCAATCCCCCTTGGCCCTCCATTAAGCTAAACACAGATGGTGCCTCTAAGCATAATGGAGATTCAGGAGGTGGTGGAGTAATTCGTGATCACAGTGGAAATATTATCCTTGCTTTCTCTCACTACTACGGGAAGTCTAACAACATTATAGCAGAAGCTAGAGCTCTTCTTGACGGGTTTAAATATCTTTACATTGTTGCTCATAATTCGCCTGCATATATTGAATGTGACTCGAAAACTCTTGTTCAGACCATCAAGGGACAAGTCAGCTGCCCTTGGTCTATCCTCAAGTATGTTAGAGATATTTGGAAACTTATCTCTCCATCGGACATCATTTCCCACACATATAGAGAAGGCAATACAGTGGCAGATTCTTTGGCAACTTTAGCATGCTCTTTGCAATGTAACAATTTTTATTCACCTCATGAGCTTCTCTCTTTTATAAAGGGAGCGGCTCGCCTTGACAAGCTAGGCATGCCTAGCATCCGCTTGATGTAATTGTGCCTTCACTATTCCAGCAATAAAATTAACCCCCTGGTGATAGACTGGTCGACCTCCCCACCACTATCCCTAGGCAAGGCTTTTGATAAAAAAAAAATAATGACTCCTTACCTTCCTTCTTTACGTCCCAAAAGTAAGGGTCGCACAGTTCAGAACCATGCCCTATTTATAGTGTTTAGGCTAGGGTTTGAGGATTAGATCGATTCTAGTGTCCTTATTTCATCAATCCTAATCTCTAAGAGTCCTTAGAATTATTATAAGTCTTCCCAAATCGATCCATAGTGGATAATATCATCAAAATTCCAATCTTTTCACGAGTTCTTTTACTCACGGAATCTGCAGGCATGTGACGATCGAACATCCCTGCGTCACTTGGCTGTGACGGTCGGTCGATAGACCGTTACAGTCTTCGTGAACAGAAAATAGATTAAAACTCTTTTAATCATTATCTAAATATTTGTCTATATATATAATTTGTATTTATCCCAAAAATCCGTGGATAAGCTTAATTACCTTCTAGAATGTGGGCCTAACTTAATGGGCCTTAGTTAAAACCTTTTGGACTTTAATTAAGTGGTTTGGGTTAATTGATTAACACCACTTGGCCTCATAATAACCATTTATAAATTTTTTTAGGCCTTTATAATTTCTTAAAAATTATTTAAAATTTCTGGGGCACTACAATACAGGAGCGATGCAGACCCTTACTCGACAGGGTCGAGTTTCTCCCACCCGGGGAGAATTGGTGCGGACACTCGAGCAGTTGAGCGGCGCGACACGCCGAGCCACCGGTACCACACACGGAGCACGACTCGAGCCACCTCAGCGTCCATCTGGCTCGGAGACAGCCTGGAGACTCCGCCTTGAGCCTCCCCATTTATCATATTTAGTTAAACTTTATTTGTGTGTAATTTGTGTTTATTTCATTGTATTCGGTTTGCTATTTTGATTGTAAGAGGGGCTTATGTACAATTTGGACCCCGTGGGCCCCACGGGCCCCCCCAGGCCCCATCCCATTGAGCCACCTCAGCCTAGGGCCTCATGTGGGGTCAGTCAACATGTCAAATGAAGGCTTCTAGAAAGGTGGGCCAAGTGGGGGACAAGTGACTTGGAAAGTCCAAGTTGGCCACCCACCCCACCTACCAATTCAACATTCCACCTCCTTGGTCCAAGGGCCGCCCCCCTCCCCTTATTTTTTATTTATTTTTTTGTGTGTGTGTCACATGCCATCCCAGCCCTTCATCTCCCACCCCTAGATCCTATGGTTGTAGATGGATGTGAGATGTAACCTATTTAAGCTTGTATTTTCCATTTTGGAAGAATTAATGCCATTTGAATCAAACAAATTCTAAGAGCAAGGGCTGGTGCGCCCCCCTCCTCTCTCCTCCCTCTCCCCCTTGAAGCTGTGGAGGCTTCCATTCTGAGGTGTGACGCCTCGTGTATCGGTTCCGACGATCGCCGCCGCCGCCACGAGCCGCCACCGCACCGCCATCGCCATCAACTGAGTTCTGCCTGCGTAGTACCATAGCAGCTTGTTCGAAATTCACAGGTCTTCCCCGAGCTCATTTGGCTACCAAATTTGGAGGAGTGGTTCCTGGGATGTTCCTATCCACCCACAAACATCAGGCCAGGATTCAGATCACGTTTCCTATTTTTTGATTTTCGTCCACTCTTCCATTTCAGTTCTGCCCGAGTTCTGTCAAGGTTCACCTCCGCCCTGAGTTTCATGTCTTAGATCCACTTTTTGGTTTTTTTTAGTTCACCCAATTTTACTGGTGGTTCCATCCATCCACCCCTTCATACAAAATTTTTCTCAATTTTTTATTCACCCATTTCATATTTTCTAAAAATCATTCTCAAACCCATCTACAGTTCTGTCCACCTATTCCCAGATCCGACCACCAGTCACCCCAAAAATCATAACAAATCGCAGCCACCTCCCAATCAAATTCTAAAAATAGTCCCAGTTCCATGGTTTGACTACCTACAACTTTTAAGATGAGCTTGAAGTCTGAATCTAAATGTACGTAGGCGGTCAACGGCCATTTACAGGAAACTGATATGCTGATCTGAGATTTTGGGAGCTATGGAGCAGAGAATTGAAAATTAGTTAAAGCCCAGGTCCGCACAGGTTCAGAAGAGTCCACTGATCCTAGATTGAAGGATTTCGAATGCTCTTTCCAACGGCGCTGGTTTCGTCGCATTCCGGCGACGGGGCTGATCGCAGAGGCCATTTTCGCCGGAGCGCACGCTGCTGAAACAGCAACATCAGCTCGTGGACAGCACTCTCTCCACTTGGGAACCGGGGCACCCGGCCTCCGGTGAGTGTCGCTGGCTGACCGCCGTCCAAGGAAGCGTGCTGCCAGGGGTCCCCATTACAGTGGGACCTACCCCGCCAGACCCGGAGGACAGGACAGCGTGTGGGCCCCACGGCCCATTGATTGCGCCGTCCGGAAAGCACGAGAACGCGGAGTTCGGCGCGTTGAGACGACATCAAGATGCTGCCCGTCAACCTGATTTGCGTGATCCCCGGGGCCCACATGTGACCTTTTACCTCCCTGCGTGGAGTGGGTTGAATCTCTTTGTACCGCTGTGAATTATGTTAACCGGGGGCCCGTAAGTCAGCCGGTCTTAACTCCTTGGCGTTACATTGCTTAGCTAGTATATAGTCTTAGGCCGCTGCCGAGAGTGTAGGTACTAGCCCGTGTGTCCATGTCACCATTGTGAGAGTGAGAGTGACCCGTCCCGCGACTCGATCCGAGTCCGGAAGTTGAGTCGGACTACCCTTGACCTCCGCCGGTTCCTTAACCGCGCACGGTCCGCGCTTTCCCTCGCTTGGGACGACGAGTGAGCTTCCACTTCTGTTAGCGACGTTTCGCTAGTAGGAGCTCGTAGTGTCGGGCTTAGTGTCTCCCTGGTGTGTGTTGCTGGTCGTGTCTTCATCTAGAGTCCGAGGGTGGCACCATATAGTGTCGTCTCCTTAGTCCGTCCCGCATCACATCGTTAAGTGAAATTGGACCCTGGCCATGGACGGTCAGCCATAACGCACGTTGTACTTGGGAAACCCCTAATGAGATATGAAGGTATCCCGTCGCCGGGTTTGAGCTGGTTTAAAAATCTAAAAAAAATCAAATATTTCAAAATCCAAAAAAATCAAATATTTCAAAATCTAAAAAATCAAATATTTCAAAATCTAAAAAAATTAAATATTTAAAAAAATAAAAAAATCAAATATTTCAAAACCCAAAAAATCAAATATTTTAAAATCCAAAAAAATAAATATTTCAAAATCTAAAAAATCAAATAGTTCAAAATCCAAAAAATCAAATATTTCAAAAAAACCCAAAAATCAAATATTTTGAAATAAAAAAAATCAAATATTTGAAAATATAAAAAAAAATCAAATATTTCAAAATCTAAAAAAAATCAAATATCTTCAAAACTACAAAAATATTTTCAAATCATCACTTGCATTTCATGGCATGCATTGCATCCTTTTCTTTCTGTCATTTTGCCTATTTAATAAGGCTTACCCCCTTGACCAAAAATCAAGGATTGGTTATTCCCTAACTTGCTCCAGGCAAGGGGTTAAGCCTAAAACGGATTTAACCTATTTTTGTATGAGTGTGTGTGCAAGGGCAGGTTCTACAAATGATGCTGGTAGCTATAGGTACGCGGTCCCCATACGACCATCTAAATCCTTCAAGCGGTCATAACGTGGCCATTTCAGTTTCCTAAACGGCCTGCATAAGGCCGCCTTCATTATGTCTCATGAGCCCACCAGCTCTTCTATGCGCCCAAAGGGTAGCAGTCTTACAAGGGCCACTTATTCTTCACATGGTATCTCACCAACCACTCTAGTATCCCAAACGGTCCCGCGATAGACCGCCTGACTTTTGTTCTAAACCACTAACATCCGTCAGTTGAGCGGTCTATATAAGACCGTTTGGCTTTGGTCCGCGGTCACTTGATGACCGTTTAACAGTGTCAGCGGCCTCCTACGGACCGCTTCATTTTCAGAAAGCTACCTCAATCCACAAAATGCACAAGAAACAAAGGCCAATCTCTTTAATCAAACATTCAATTCCTTTATTTCAAAACCAATATCAAATCCATGGTCTCTATACATCATAAATCCTCAAAATCACTCAATCCTCAGTCGGGCATCCCCGTGAGGCCTGATCTCACGCAGCTCTCTCACATAAGTCTGATACTCCTCCTGGAGCTTTATCACCTCCGCGGGTAGGACGTGTGTCTTGCTGATCTCCCACATGATCAGCGCACTCCTGACCACCTGCTCATCCTCCTCTGTCCCGAGCCTCCTCGGTTGAAGTGCGGGAAGGTGGGGCAGTGCTGGAACTGTTCTCTTGGAGAGCCCGACCTATAGAAAGCACCTGTCTAGGTTGTACATCGCCAAGGTGGTGTCTCCCACTAGCCTCAAGTCGAGTCCCAGCCTCCTAGAAAGCCTGAGGGTGGTACCGTGGAGGAAGAACGGGCGAATCACGAACCGGTCCAGGGGCAGTGTGTTGATGTAGAGGCGTCATTCATCACTAGGCTTCTTGTCTGCTGTCCGACACTCCACCTACTGAGCAAACCTGAAAGAACCGCCATTGAAGAACATTGGATGGCTCCCAAAGATCCGACTGACCGAAGTAATATCCTCCCTAGGCATGAATTTCAACCTGACACCCATCCAGCACTTTAGAAGGATCATAGAGCCAAAGAGTGGGCCCCCTAAGGCTGCTGAGCTAAGGCCCTCGTAAAGGTAAGCAAGGACGGCCTGAGATATGGAAAGACCCTGCCACAGGCCACTAATGGTGCTAAGGATGGGGATATCTAGGACATGGTCGGCAGAGGGAAAAAGTATGGCGCCACACAAGTAGATTGAAGCGGCCTTGGCTATGGCTTCATCCCACCCACACTTATTTTTACAATGAGCTATGACCCACTGGCTCAAGGGTAGCAAATGGATATGGTGTGGACCAAGCATAGTGCGGATGTCCTTAGTGCTAGGTAGGAACTCCCCTAGGATGAGGGCAGGATCTACAGGGGCAACGGTATGGCAAACTAGATCTTCCTCACCCACCTTGGATCTGGGAAAGGACAAGTAGGTCTCTACCTCTTTTAAAAGGATGGTGGCCTTGAAGGATGGGAAGATGAACGTATGTGTCTGCGGATGCCTTATCTCCACTAGAGCTGAGATACTATGCCAATCTAGTGAAAGTTTGGGGTAGTTCTTGGCCAACACTAGAAGAGAGTGTAGGTGCTTGGACCTAAGGATGGATGTCACTGATATGGGTAGTTCGCGGATCATGGGAGCCATCCACTTCAAGGTGGAATAGCGCCTAGGATTGGGGAGAAGCTGAGGTGATAAATGAAAAGGAAAAGAAGAAAAGAAGAGAGGACATATAAGCTTTTGGAATGAAATGGAGTGAAATTGAATGAAATAGCATTAGCGTACTTCTCTCATGGGGCTGCAGCTCAAGTGCCCCGGGATGGTGGTCAGCCGTTGTAGCACCCCATGTTCCTTCCTAGCGGGCTTTGGCCCACCATAACCAGCCCCCTCCATAGAGCTTCCTTCAAGGGCCCTCTTCACGATGTTTTTGGGAGGATTAGCAAGGTTTTCAAGGCTTGATAGAGAGGCATTGTGTGAAGAACAAGGTTGGAGTGCCCCTCTACTTATAAGACCTAATGGGTGGCCTAATCCCACTAGGATTAAGGTAGGATAGCTCTAGAATGGGTTAGGATAGGCCTTGACATGGATTAGGCCCCTTTACCCTCAGGTTGGGACTCTCCAAGAAAGTCCCATTCGAAGCTATCACAGTTCCCCCTTACGCGGTCTATCGAACGACCGCTTGTGAGAAGCGGTCTATCATGGACCGTTTACGTGCCTTCTGCACACTTCACCTCCTGATAACATAGACGGTCTATGAGGAGCCATCTGCACCTTTCAAACGGTCAAGAGCAGACCGTCTTCCAACATCCACGGTCCAACAGAGACCGTTTGCTATCTGCTATGGAGCTTTGGCTGAGCAAGCATCTGCGGTCCACCATGGGACCGTCTGAACATTGGAGCGGTCATATTGATGACCGTTTATATACCTGAAGCCTCAAGTTTTGTCCTTCTTGCACCAAGTCCACTCAAAGCATGTCGTCTCTCTCTCACTCTCTCTCGTGTCAGGTTAGGATTCATTGTTAGTTATTTGGCGTCAAGCATTCGCATTCATTCACACATTCATTCACAAAATCAAAAAAAAACTTGTCATATCACTATCATACCATACTGTCCACATGTGCATAAATCATATCCAAGTACATCAGGCCGCTCCCTCTCCCTGGCCCCCGCTCTCTCTAGAACCCTCGTGGCACTTCGCTGGTGGCGCCATGGAGGTACTCCCCTCTGCACGTCGGCATCATCGACGCTCCTCATCCTCATTCCTCCGATAGCCGGAGGAAGTCAGGTAGTCCCGGTGGGAACCGCTAGGTGCGACGCTGTGGCTCCTACTGCGCTCGGGTCTCGGGCTCATCCTCTTGTAGGTCTCCACCGCGCCCTCCAGCCTTACCACCTGAAGCCGAGCACACTCCGCCTCGGCTCGGTAGCGCTCTGTCTCTGTAGCACTAGCCCGTAGTCGCTCCAACTCCGCGCGGAGGAGCGCCATCTCGATCGCAGCCGCCGGACGGCTCCGCTCCATCTCCTCCCGTAGCCGGGTCAGCTCGGCCGTCTGCATATACACACCTCATGGTTATCTAATTTCATGTCATAATCAGAATCAACTGGGAAAGCGTAGTGTACTTACCCTCTTGGCGAGAGCAGCCTCGGCCGCCTCAGCCCGTGCGACCGTCCTCGCGAACTCCGCATCTCGCTCAGCATGATCTGCGGGTGTCTGGGAAGAGGAGGAAGGTGCGTCAGCTCCATGACACTAAGCCCCCTTAGCTCGTTGCATTTAGAAGTCCAAGGTTAGTCAACTTCATAAGCATATGCATAACTAAGTCTAAGGTTCGGTAACACTCACCAGGAGGTCCAGCGCCTACCGGAACTCGTCCCGCTGTTGGACAATGGAGTGCATGAGGCCCTGAAGCTCGGCGATCCGCCCCTGGGGGTCGAGCTGCATGTAGAAGTCAATTGTCAGTGCATCATAATCATAAAGCATAATAGAAAGCATAGGGTTAAAGTCATAACGATCGTCGGGTGCCACGGAAGACCTGGTCCCCGTAGCATATGGCGTACGCCGTCAGGTACGCCTCGTCACTCTCAGGACGAGCGCGTACCACTCGTCCAAGCCCTGTCTAGTCGCAAATTTGCTCCACTGCTCTGCTGGTCCGATCGATCTCCACCGCTAGTCCTCGCGCGTGCCGATCGACCCGCTCCTCTGGCTTCTCGGGTGCCGGGAACTCGACCGCTGGCTGGTGGACGCCGATCGTCCTCATCACCAGCCGGTAGTAGAGGGGCTCCACCACATTCATGCAGTGGAGCCAGATGTCGCGTCAAGCGTAGGCCAGGGCAGCCACCACCCAGGGTTGGCCCTCATGCCCCTCCCCTGATAGGGCGTCCACCGGACCTGTCAAAAGAGCAATTGCATCAGCATATAGGCATATAAGCATGTAGTTGCATTCACAAAGCTTAAGTCTTAGATCTTACTGAAGCATAGGGCAGGGTGTCCAAGTCATCTTGAATCACCCGGACCTGGCGACGTAGGGAGCCGACCTCCCGTGGAGCCGTCCACCGCCTCGCGATCGGCAGTCGGTCCGGATGAGTCTCCTCTCCTCTCCCCAGCCCAGGGAGGTGCACATAGGCCCACACCTGCATTGTATTGCATTTAAATGTTAGCACATAAGCATTTAGAGAATTCATGTAGCAATTGCATAATCATTTTAGGAATCGAGTTGTACTTGGAGTGAGGGGGAGAACCCGCCGAGCATCGTCCATCGGCTGGTCGAGCTCAGCGTGTCAAAGAGGAAGGTGAGGACCACCGCTCCCTAGGCGTTGTCCCCAACTTGGTCGACGTCCTCGAGTAAGGGCAGCAGACGGCAGCTGACGACGTCTACTCGCGTGGTGAAGAGAAGCCTCCCGAAGAAGAGCATCAGGAAGCGTCTCAGCACCATGTCCGCCTCCGGTCCTACTGCAGCCGCCACTCGTGGTCGTGCTTGGTCCACGAGTCGTGTCAGGTGCTACTCGGGCAACTCTCATATGGCGATCCCCGCTCCCCTCAAGCCGAGGCTGTCCTGCAGCTTCGCCCACTGCAGTGTAGTTGACTGCCACTCCGGTCGCAGCAGCTCCAGGCCCAGCAACCTCTGGGCCACCTCCCGGTAGTCCACTAGGGTCCTCCCGCTCACCGGCGCTCCATGCACGCGCAGGCTGGTGATGCGCGCTACGTCCTCTAACGTTGGGACCATGTGGCTCCAAGAAAAGAGGAACGTTCGGCTCACCAGATCCCACCGGTCGTGCAGGGCGTACAGGAGCGCGGTGTCGAGTCTGGTCACCTCCACGCTCAAAAACTCTCCGAAGCCCATCACTGCCAGGCGCTCCCGCTGGAAGTCCGATAGTGCAAGGTACACTGCTCAGACCTGAGCCAGGAGATCCGGGTCCTGCGCTTTCCCTGCATACATTTAAAATTACATTAGTCATACACTTCATGATAAACCATGCATCAAAATAAATGAATAAAAATAAAAATGAAGAAAAAATGAACTTTTCCAAGATCACGGTCCCTATTGGGCCGTTTATATCACCAAGATGGTTGGTTTCTGACCATTTTCACTCCTAAGAATTTCCTTTATCTGCACGGTCATCCATTGACCATTTTGCCTATGGGACGGTCCGTTGAGGACCGCTCGTTTTTCTAGACGACCTAATTTGGACCGTGTATCCTTCAGCTGTTCATCCACAGAACGGTAGCCCTCCAACCGTTTCAGAACCCCATGGTCCCCACCTGACCATTTGATCTCCCCCTCAAGCCCCCTGTGATCTAAGTTACACAGGCAATCCCTTGACCATTTTTCTGGTGGACGGTTTGATGGAGACCATTTCATTTGTCAACGGTTCAGCTTCTGGATGGCCTAACATGGACCATCTATCTTATACACGGTCTTCCTTAGACCGTGTTGACTCCCCAGTACCCCGTCTGTTCATATCCCCTTGAACGGCCACGCATGGACCGTCCTAGGCCCCAACGGTTCTATGTGAACCGTGTAGTGTGATTAGGCGGTCACTATAAGACCGTGTTTGAGCCGCCGTGCCCGACGGCGTTCAAACCCGTCCCCACCGACGGTGGTGGCCGGGGTGGCCTCCCAACCAGACCTACAGGGGTCGTATACCCCTCTTCTACCCCTAAAGCTCCATGCATGCATAAAAAATAGAAATAGGGATGGGTTTAGGGGCCTACCTCGGAGGTTCATGGAGGTTTCTCCACTGCTGCCGTCACTACCTCCGGTGGTGCGTCTGCCTCCTCCTCCCTGGCGATGATCGCCGTGGCGTCTCCCTCGGCCGCGGGCGGTGGCGGTGGTGCCCCTCCTTCGGTCGTGGACGACGGCGTTATTTCCTCCGGCGCCGGAGCCTCCTCTACGGCGGCCACTGGCGGTGGCGGTGGGGCATTCTCTCTGGCCATCCGATGTGTTGGGCGCGCTAGGGATTGGTGCTTGAAGCGCATAAGGGGACTAGAGACAGTGGGGGAGGGTGTGAGAATGAGGGTGGGAAATGGAGAGGTGGAGGCTCCGATGGTGAAAGTGGAGAACGTAGGGGGGGAGGTTCCCTCGCCGTCTGTTATGGTGAGGAGGGAGGCGAGAGGCTCGGTTTTTTTTTGAAGGTCTATCGGTAGACTGTGTATAATTCTTAACGGTCCCTACAAGACCATTTGAGTATGACGCTTCATATGCATTTACACGGTCTGAATATAACCGTGTACCAATCTGAGCGGTCTAGAGTTGGGCCGTGTTTATGCCACGTTGGGATCTCAACTAGCATTACCCTTACGGCCCTATATGGGCCGTTTATGTGCTTTGGGCGGTCTTGATGTAGACCGTGTAGATGCTTAATAACTTTTTATGCTCACTATTCTTGCTGCATTATATGCTCAAATTAACAATCTTTTGTGCTCAATTAACTTATTTTATGATATATCAATTGCAAATCTTGTTCATGATTCTTTTGCAGGATCACTTTGCCTTCCACCGCCGACAGGTAAGTCAGGTAAGTATTTCGATCCCTAGTCTCTTAATGCATTACTATATGGTATCTATGATATATTATCTCGAGAACCGGCTGATCATTCACGTGTTTCAGGATCTGATGTTCCCCTATAACAAAAATGATGATGATCTAGGTTCACGTGTTTAATCATCGGATAGGCCGTTGGGTTGGAAGAATTAGGGGACGACGGTTCTATCTTGCACACCGTGGTTGCAGATAGTGTCCTAACCCTGGTTCTCCCGGTCTAGCAATACTATTCTCGAGTATTTTCTATTTTATGGCTTTCTTTACATTCGTTTTAATGATTTCTTTTATTTTAGCTCAACATGCATCATGCGCATCTTTTGAGCATTCATGACCCATGGTCTGTCTGAAAATGTCTCGTTTGTGATGGATGATTGTACGTTCATGGTTTTGGGTAAGGGGAACTATTCTACTCAGAGTTGGAAGGTTTTCTCTGGTCTGTTCACCTGGTTTGATGGACTAAGGGTCCCCGTCTGGAGGTTTTAGTTTACTTCTTTACTTTTTACTGATTGTTCTGATCCCCTCATTGGTCCGAGGGATTGTGTCCCCCATGAGGATTGATCATGCGTTCTTCCTTTTTATTTTAGTTTCTCCAGACTGGCGCCGTTTTAGTCTGATCATCCCTTGTGTTTGGTTCGGAGTTTTCCGGAAGATTCCTATCGCTCATTAGCGAGGAAATGAGTGTCTTTTACCTTAACGCCCACTTTTCAGTCCGCTTCGCTTCATTTTCGCTTCATCTCCATGTTCTATCTCGCTTTCGCTTCACCTCCGCTCGCTCCCCTGTAAAGAGGACGTTAAGGAGGGGCATCTGTTGACACCCATTTTTTACCTATGAGTTGAGTCATTTTTCTTACCTCTATTCTGATGCCTCAAGTTATCCATTATTCATTGGGCCATTTTTAGGCATGTCTTTGGGCTTATTTTATGGTTACTTCCTCCCTGGCTAGGTTTGCTCTTGGGTTTCGGGCTTAATGGGCCTTGATTTCATTTTTGTCTTTGGGGTAAGTAGGCTTATTTATCCCTTTTTATTAATTTCCACCACCCAGAATAAAGGCGGTCTAGCGATAGACCGTTTGAGGATTTGGGCGATCTATTGGGAGACCGTTTGTTGAACTAGCGTCAACCTTATCCTTACTGGCGTCGACGTTACTCTGCACTAGCGTCGACCTCACCTTTGTGGTGTCGACCTTCATTTTATTAAGCGGTCCAACGATAGACCGTCCCGTTAATAGGCTGTCCATTGAAAGACCGTTTGGACGTGGTCTTTGGATACATAGGCATATTTATCTTTGTTTATTTATTTTATTTATTTTCCACCGAAACTCTCATAGACGGTCTTTCATTGGACCATTGGTCATGGTTGGACAGTGCATCATTAGACCATTTACTAGCCAGAGTTATAAACGAGATGATTTTTAGATAATTATCTATTTATCCTATTTTTATTGATTTTCCACTGACACCTGGTACACGGTCTATCACTGGGCCATGTGGATTTTGGAGCGGTTTATCGATAGACCATTTTTATCTTGAGAGTCCTATGACGTGCCACTCGGTCCGTTCACTGGGATAAATGGTGTATTTTTCTATTTGTCTATTTACCACCGACACCTGTAGATGGTCTAGCAATCGACCGTGTATGAGTGTGGGCGGTCAATCGATCGACCGCGTATGTGTTGATTTGTTTTCTTAATTAGATTAGCTTCCTATCCCGCCCCTTTTAAATACATACATGCATAAACATGTGAATCAAAGACAAGGGGATGAAAGGATGGAAATACTAACCGTGATCGCCACCAAGGATTAACAACGCCAAAGGATGAAGAAAGGAGTGCAACGGCGCCGTGTACCTTGGAACTTAAAGACTTGATCGCGCTTAAGAACGGGATGCGGGGAATGGTGTGGGATCGACCTCCTCTCCTTCCAGCCGGCTAGAGGAAGAGGGCCTCACGTGGTGTTCATGCTCTCCGTGATCGCCACCAAGGATTAACAACGCCAAAGGATGAAGAAAGGAGTGCAACGGCGCCGTGTACCTTGGAACTTAAAGACTTGATCGCGCTTAAGAACGGGATGCGGGGAATGGTGTGGGATCGACCTCCTCTCCTTCCAGCCGGCTAGAGGAAGAGGGCCTCACGTGGTGTTCATGCTCTCCTGCAAAACAAAGCCAAAACAATGATAAAAAACCCATTAGAACATGCATGTGTAGTATCAATCCCGCAGTGATAAAATAGCATGAATAAAAGGGGGAGAACGCACCGGGGGGAGGTTTTTAACCCCTGTGGAAGGGTGGAAAAGATAGGTGGGTGTGTTGTGCATGCATGAGATTTGAAATCATAGAATTTGATTGAGAGAATAGAGAGAAAACGATGATGCAAAACGGAGAAAAACGCATGTGTAACAGAAAGTGCAGAAAACTGTGATGATTTGTGATTTTGAGGAGACTAGAACTAAGAGTGTAGACCATGAAATCAAGCCCAGAAGGATGGAATTGACAGCCAATACTTCCCTCTCCAAGATGGGGTCGAAGTTGTGAGTCGGCGGTGCAACATGGCTTCGCCCCACGTCCGGAAAGAGCCCCCCGTCGCGACTGCGAACTGGGCAGTTTTTATAGAGTTTTGCAAGAAAGCCTCATCTTCTTATCACGACTCTCGGAGATAGAGTCCAAGATAAATCGAGTTCTCTGAATCAAACTCGAGATAATATTAAGGACAAGAGATAGGAACAAACGGGGATCAATTCAGAGGAGGATTCTAGAAGATATGTCTTTTGGAAGGCAGCCCCGGAGCCTTATCTGCAGAGTTTGAGTTGAACTAGGAAACATAAATCATGATCTTTTGACCCAGATCCCAAGAGATATAGCCAATGAAAATTTGATTCCTATGAACCAAATTCAAGATAATACCAAGGGCTAGAAGTAGGAAAAAATAGGGATCAATTTGGATAAGAATTCAAGAAGTTATGGACTCTTCAAGAGGGCCACGGCGCACAAAAACGGAGCAGAGTCCAGCACGAATTGGACTCTCTGGTGCATGTAACGGTCTAGGGTAGGACCGCCACATTCTAGGGGTTGAACAGAGTGTTTCGGGCAAGTTTCGGTGTGACGGTCTATCGTAGGGCCGTCACACTTAAGTAACGCACCTATGTAGGGCCGTCACTTTGTGGGTGTTGAATGGGGTGTTTCGGGCAAGTTTCGGTGTGACGGTCTATCGTAGGACCGTCACACCGAAGTAACGCACCTATGTAGGGCCGTCACTTTGATGAAGGCAGATTCCGGGCAGACTGCGCTCGACTTTAGAAATCGAAGCGTATCTCTCAAACGGTGGAGAATTAGAAAAAGTGGTAAACATAGAAGTTGTAGATAACTGAGAGAGGAACAACTTTTATGAAGAAAGAAATGTGAGAAAATGATTGGAAGATGGTGAAAATGGGGCTGGAAGAGAGAGGAAAATTCTGGAATGTAGGTGAACAGCACGGCATGCCGGAAAAATGCGAATAGCTCACAATCGGGGCAGAACCGGCCAACGGTGTAGAAGAAGAAATTGTAGATCTTTGAAAGAGGAACAATTTTTATGAAGACAACTTTTTGAATAGAGGATTGGAAGAGGGTGAAAAAGGACCACTTTCAGGACTGCGCAGTGAGAGAGAGCCGATTACTTGAGGGAAGTCGGCCTAAATGGGCCGAAAGTCGACTTAGAAGCCAGAATTTGAAAAGATAAGCTCCAGGGCTCTAAGAAATCATGATCTCCAAGACTCAAAGGATATGGAATGGTAAAAATGGGCTCAAAATCCATCCAAGAAAGCTCCAAAATAATGGCTAATTCGGGACATCAAAAATGATGAATAAGAGAAATGACACAACTTGTGGGCTAAAACGGGTGTCAACAGATGCCCCTCCTTGATGTCCGCTTTGCAAGGGAACGAGCGAAAGTGGATGTGGAGGTGAAATGGAAAGGAGATGGAGCAAAAGCGACAGCGACGTGAAATGGAGATGAAGCGGAGATGAAGCGGAGAGAACTGAAAAGCGGGCATCAAGGCCAAAAAAGACACCCGTTACAACCAACAAGCGACAGGAATTCTCCCGAAAACGCCGAACTAACCACCTGAAATGATTGACAAGGATCAGACATGTCTGGAGAACTAAACTAAAGGAGGAAAATGAAACACGACCAGCCTCATCGGGGACACAATCCACGGACAATGAGTGGGTCGGAAGGAACACAGCATAAGAGCTGGAAAGGAGAGATAAGGCTGAGATAAAATCCAGACAGGAATCACACTGGCCAATTAGACCAAGCGGCAAGATCAGAGAAATCTTTCAAATTCGGAGTGGAATGAAGAATCTCTTATCCAAGAGAACTGAGTGCAATCAACCATTGCTGAGGAGAAATCCTTGAATGGATCACGAGACATGAATGCTCAAAAATGACATGATGCATGCTGGGCTAAAATAAAGAAATCATTAAAACGAATGCAAAGAAAGATAAAATAGAAAGTACTCAAGGATAATATTGCTAGACTGAACCAAGACGGGGTCAAGAGTCTTCTTGCAACCACGGCGTGCGAGACAGAGTCCATCGTCCCCCACTCGACTCAACCGAGCGGCCTATCCAACGATTAACCGTATGCTCTTAGATCATCATCGTTTTTGTTAAAGGGGAACATCAGATCCTAGAACACACGGGCAACCAGCCGGTCCTTGAGAGGTTATAATAACGTAAATACCATATAGTAATGCAACAATGAGTAGGGAAAGAGAGCCATACCTGACTTACCTGTGCAGGCGAAGCGGCATTTTTTTTGAATTTTTGATTTCTGCTTTTTATGGATTTTCATCATAAGACAACAACCACATGACATGACATGATGTGAACATGAACGAATATGAACGAGCATGACATGAACATAACATAATAAGATAAATATGAACAAAACATGGCACAACATAACATAACGAAGATGGATGAAACATAACACACAAACAAATGGCAAGCATGCATGCCACTAAAGGCACGGTGGGACAAGACAACATGTACACGGTGGGACAGCACACATGGTGGTATAAGGACATGGTGGGACAAAGACACGTGGGATGACAATACCACGGAGGATAAAGACATGTGTGATGAATGACTCGGCAGGATAGGGATACGTGTGACGAATGACACGGCGGGACAAAAGACATGGAGGACCATAGAAATATATGACAAGGACACACTCTTCAATCAAAGCCCAAGATCAGATGAAGCGAAACCGCCAGGTTCAAAATTGTGGGACAATGTCCTCTCATGGAGACATGATTAAGCAGATAAGCAAAAGCTGAGAAAGCCATGAGCTTCAGAAGAGATATTGAAGAGATGAGAACAGATCGAAGAATGTGAGCATGAGACAGAGCGAATGATAGAGCAAGGAAAGCTTGAACCTGCAACCTGCAGCCTGCACACTTAGCAAACAGATTACGTATATGTCCTCAAGATAAAAATAAAAGGAACAAAAGAGAAGTATTTTTGGATTTTTGTATTTCTGATTTTTTTTTGCCATATTCAAATTTTTGTTATTTTTTGACATATTCAATCTTTTTTGGGAATTTTGACAATATTTCTTTTTTGGATTTTGAACTATATTTCATTTTTTTTGGATTTTGACATAGCAATCTGCAGCACCCAAAGACGGGCTCGAACTACTGGCCAGGGATCGCCGTCCCTCCCCTCTCATTAAAGACTTCCCTTGAGTAGGGCGTGCATGTGAGGGTGGCTTACCATAACCAACTGCCTCTAAAGAACGGTGCCCCTACTAAGGCCATACCCGGGATTCAACCCAGCCTAAGAGGGAGATAGAAGAAAATTGGAGACAAGCTTTATGCAGGATGGGAGACATCAGGATTTGAATTCCTTCCAGGGCACCACCCCTCAAAGAGTAGGTCTGTTGCGCTGGGGCTTTGTGTCTTTGATTTTGAGACCCATATTTATCAGGCACGTATGCGACCGGGCTCATGACGTCCCGCGGGGAACTGTACTGCCACTCTTGCCATGCCTTTGATCCATAATCTTGCTTTTTGATTCATCATTGATTTTGAAAGCCCTTATTGGCTAGATATTACATGAAAGCTTACTTTCGACGGTCAAGACTGCCCCTATTTGAGACCTCTCTCGTATTAGGGAGTACCTAGGTCGGTCATCTCATCCATCAATCTCTTTCCCCTACACTTGGCCGAGCAGAGAAGAGAAAATGACCTTTGTGCATACCCAAAGTATGGCCAAAGCAGCAACGGTGTGCCTCAGAGAGATCGGCTATGGCTCACCGTGTAGTGTGTGAAAAAACCCATACTCAAAGGTCACCCTCAACGATCGGGGAGAGAAACTAGACTCCCAGCGCGGAGCTATCACCAGCCTAAGGATGCTGCAGAAGCAAACTCATTTGACTAAATGAACTAAGCAAAATTCTAAAAGCCACTTAACCATGTGAGGAACCAACATTTATCTTAACAATGTGCAGGAGTAAATAAGTGATAATAATAGCATGTTCTTTGCACAAAATAAAGATACCTTGCAAATCCACGGAATGAAACTAGCATCCTGAAGCAATCGTGATCATCGAGCTTCGCGCAGCACGAGCTTCATATTCCTTGCTTGACAGGACGAAAGGGAGAGGATAACAAAGGATTAAAGATTCCTTGACACGGAGGAGCGGCTGGACGAAGGAGGATAAAAAGGAAGAGAGACGAGGGCTAGAACTCCCTCGTTAAGGTGCCAAGACCCTGATAACAAGGAACCAAATATAGAAGAAACCATATTAGCTGAGATCAAGGCGGGCTAAAGCCTCGAAAACAGCAAGAGAAAGGGCGAAGACCCCGAAAGGGTGAAGAGGAAAGAGTAGAAAGATGATAAGAAGAATCATCCGACGTGGTCGAGAAGAGGAACGATAATCATCCGGCAGTGCCAGAGAAGGAGAATGGGAGACACCCGCCAAGGTCGGGGAATAAGAAGAACCCGGAGATACTGGAAGGGAAGAATCAGAGGCAACACCTGGAAGTCTTGGGGAAGAATAATCAGGTGATGTCCCGAGATTAGGATGGAATGATGACATAGGCCATGGCCTAGAATCGTGAGAGGAGGAAAAATCTGGAGGATCCGGATAGGAAAAAGAAGAACAGGGATTCGCGGACCCGAGATGGGAGGAGAGAATTGTGGGGGGAGAATTAGGAGAGGGCAGATACACCACCCAGGGGTGGGAACTGAGTAGAAGAAATGATGAGTGAAATGAAGAAGAAGGAAGAGAAGTGGACCCCTGAGTGCACAACTGACGGCCCTTAAACTTACGTCGTCGCCTCTTCTTAGCTGATACTTCCTGAACATGGGCTCGCCTGGCGCGGACTAGGACCCTTGGGTACCTTGCCTTGCAATATCTTCTTAAATAGCGAGCCCATCTAGCAGATGGCCTTGCCCGACTGTGGACATGCAGCTTCATCGGGGCGGTTGCCCCTAGACTCCCAAAGCTAACAATAGTAGGACGTTCTTGAACAACTAACTCCTCATAATACTGAATATCATAAAACCATGGAGTCTTGTTACTTGGCACAAGTAGCATGAGATTCGGCAACTCCACTCGGAACTCAGCCTTGAAGCACAACTCCCTTGGTAAAAGGTGAAGCTGAGGGAGAGTAATACACGGCGTTGACATGGCCGGTTTGCTAATAAACTGAGGAAGATTGCATAACAAGTGCAGAATATCCTTGGAAAGTGTAGAAGATACATCCAATTGCCCCTTGAACATAGAATCCATAATCTGCTTGGCGGCCGTCTGCGTTAGCAAAACACGGGTAGAGAACCCTTCTTGGCATGTCATCTGAACAGCAATAGAGCGAGGAGAAATAATAGCATCAATGGTGAACTCTCCAGCGAGAAATGAGATTGCCACCGGCCTTGCTCGGGAAGAAACTGGCAGTGCCTGGGAACTCTTCTTATCAACTGTCATCTTTGAAAGTGTAGGCACATCATCCCCAAAATAACCAGGGACCAGGACACGAACCGGCATCCGACAGATAAAATCTTGAATCTTGAAATGCACGGTCGGCACTGAATCATCCTGACTTGGCTTATTATCTCCCTGGGGATTAGACCCGAGGGGCACCAAAGGAAGCGCACACCCTCTCCGTGGGGTGGAAGTGGTTGGAGAAGTAAAGGGAATATGTTTGGGTGGAACACGTGAAGGTTTGTAAGGCATGGAGGCTCCAACGGGAGTGGTGATGTAAAGTGAAGGCATAGGCGATGTGGCGATGATAGGCTCAGGTGGTGACAAAGGTGAAGGTGAAGGCGTGGCTGAGGGTAGAGGTAAAGGAGAAGGTTTGGCTTGCTCAGGCTCAGGCAAAGGTGATGGCGGAGATGGAGGCGAGGGTGGAGATGGAGGTGGTGATGGAAGCATTGGTAGTGGAGATGGAGATGATGGTGATGGCAATGGAGATGGCGAGGATAGTGATGAAGGCGATGGGGGTAGTGGACATGGAGGTGGAGAGGGTGAAGAGGGAGGTTGTGGTGTCCACCGTCGACGTGTCGACACAATGCGTCGAGCGGTGTTAAGGGTAGAAGTAGTGGTAGTGACGGTGGGAGAAGAAGGGGAGGCACTAGCCTGAGCAGAGGCTTGGGTTTGTGGAGGTTGCGGAGATTGGATAGGAGATGGCGGAGGTAATGGAGTAGGTGAGGTAGTAGGTGATGGAGCGAGTGCAGAACTAGACGAGGAATCACAAGGGTGCCCCTGGCCTTGAAGTAAGGGAGACGGCTGCCCCGACGGCACTTCTTGCTGCTGCTGTTGGTTACGAAGATGTAAAATGACTTTGTGAATAGCGGCCCAGTCAATCCTTTTCTTAGCTTCCAGATCATAAACATAATCCCGGAACTCAGGACAATCCTCAACCAAATGCCCCTGTTGGCGGTGAAAATCACAGAACTGAAGCATATCCCCGACCACGGGTCGGTAAGGCACAACCGGAGGGAGCGACAATGCGTGACTGGCCATCAAAGCCCGAAATATATCTGTGAAACACTCTGGCAATGGAAGGCGAGGAGCCTGCTTCGGGCAAGGTGGATGCCGAGGGATATGTAATGGTGGAGAAGGTTGTGGAGTCGGAAGTGGGGGTTGCGTAGGCAGGAGTGCGTGGCTAGTGGTGGAGGGCTTTGGTGATGGCATGTGTGAAATAGGATGAGGGGGTATGTAGACGGCATCTACTTGCTCGGGATGTGGTGTTCCCTTGACCGGAAGTGGAGATGGAGACGGGTATGTGGATGCGGGAGGCTGACTCATGGAAGGTTGATACGCTGAGGCGTATAGGTATGTAGAGGCAGGAGGTTGGCTTGTGGAGGGATATGTGGCGGAAGGCTGACTCATGGCGGTCCGGCTCATGGGAGCGTAGGGTTGACATGTGGAGGGTGAAGGTTGAAATGTGGAGGTGGATGGTAGAGACTCGAGGTCAAGGGAATCTTGGATTTGTTGGCGAATGAAGCGGGCTCGGCTGTAAAGTTGCTGCCAGGAGGTGATGTCATTGAGGGCTAAGATGAACCGATACTCGGGTGTTGCATTTGATATCAGCATCTTGATTTGTTCTCCCTCCGGAATGTGTCCCGAGACTTGCGCAGCAAGGCGACGCCAACGATCGGCAAAGGTAGAAAACTCCTCTTCGGGCTTCATCATCTCTTGGGCCAAATCCGCGATAGAATACTTGGGCCCAACCTGGTCTTGATACTGCTGAATAAACTTTTCTTGAACGGCATGAAAACTCACAACTTGCTCTTGCGGAAGAGAGAAGAACCAATCCCGAGCTGGGCCTTCCAATGACAGACCAAACAGATAAGCCATCAAGTGTTGGTCATGTCGAAATTGGGCCGACTCATAAACGAACTCCTTCAAGTGCACATATGGGTCACCAACTCCACTATAACGGCGATATGCGGGAATTTGTGAAGATGGCGGAAGCCGAAGACCTTGAAATGCGAATGGGATACTCAAGGAGGATTTGGGATTGATCCGGCGTTGAAGCTCATCAAGCTGGCGTTGGGTTTGAGCAATCATCTCCTGGGTAGGGAGAGATCGAGAAGAATATGGGCCAACTTGAGCAAGAGGTTGTGAATTAGGACCAGGAGCATGGTATTGGGCCGGATAAGAGGATCCGGGCTGAGAAGAAGAAGGGCCCATTCCGGGAGTAGAAGGATATGTGGGCCTGGAAGAGGCATGAGCATATGGGTTGAATGGGCTGACAGCAACATGGGCAGAAGGATGAGGCCCATTAAGAGAATAATACCCATTAGCAATTGGGCCAGTAACATATGAAGGAGAAGGAGGAGGCCCATGAATAGAAGATGGCCCATTATGAGAAGAAGGCCCATGAAGATGAGATGCAATAAGACGTTGGGCCTGGGCCGGGTCCATTTGGTGAACAAGGCTTGAAAGATGGGCCATGAGATTAGCATGTTCCTTGGATGGATCAGAAGGGCCACGGGAAGATGGGCCCGTGTGGGAAGAGGATTCCACGCGGGAATAAGAAGAAGATTGGGAAAAAGAATGATACAAGGGGTTAGAATACTGCTCCATGAGGGCAAATAGAGACTTAATACATGGAGATCAAGGACAATACAAATGGGGAAGCAATGGCTTAATGGGCTCGAGGACAAGAGGGGACTGACCCACTAATGCAAAGATGAATGGACAACGGACCACGGGACAATGGACTAGACAATGGACACACAAAATGGGGTAACCTAAGTGGGCCTAATAATGATGAAAGACGTGGGTGCAACACAAAACACCACTAATGGGCTTGGACAAGCCCAAATAACACAATCAATGCAATGTAAGAGTTTTCACCCAAGTCAAACAAGTTGATATGATGGGAAATATTTTAGAGATTTCAATGGACCTTTTAATGATTTGAATTAATAATAATTCCCTCGAGATAGGAATCCTATGGGAATAAGATCCAAACTTTGGGTTGACTAAGGTTAACTCCCTCACACTTATGCAAATGCAAGCCTAAGGGGTGGAAAGGTACAACCGGCCCGGTGTCCGTGTGGGAATCCACGGCTCACGGGGACTTATGGAGGTCCTTGACGTGCTTTCCTGGTCGGCTCCAAGGAATATGGAGACGAGAGGTCCACGCACCAAGGTAGGAAATGCAACTATGATATGCAATGTATGGCCCTATGTGCACCGGAGTGCATGTAAATTCTAGCTTAAAACTAGAAAATCAAGACTAGATAAAACTATGCAAACATGATCCAACTAAAACAAATAGTATATGGATGGAAAGATAATACAAAGGTCTGCACAACGGCCCCAAGAATAGATCAATCTGACCCCGGGAGGTCAATCAAATCACTAAGCAAAGATGCCCCCGTGAACCTATGCGCAGACCACATGCAGATTTTATGGACAAAATGCTAAAATGATGACAATTTTTAACTAAGCAAATGAGACCCAAATGATGCAAATAAGCCATGGATGGAAAGACAATACAAAGGGCTATCCAATGGATCAAAAATTAGTGTAATCAGACATCGGGAAGGCAGTCAAATCACTCATTAAAGATGTACCTGTGAACCTGTCCCTGAGCCTGCCTGCAGAACTTATGCACAAAACTCAAAAAGTTGGAAAATATTAGAATATGCAAATGTTAACCAAATGATGCAAATGATATATGGATGGAAAGACAATACAAAGGGCTATCCAACGGAACAAAAATCAGCTCAATCCGACTCCGAGATCAAAAGTTATGCCTCGATGAACACGGCCCTGTGAGCATGCACGCAAGACTGCCAGAAGCCGTGTAACGGTCTACCAAAGTACCGTTACCTGCATGTGACGGTCTACTGTAGGACCGTCACACTACCAGAGCCCTTAAAACACCAAAAATAGTTGGAGAATGGAAACAAGCGTGATGGGCATTGGTGTCCCACCGTGATCGCCAAAAAACTGTTGATTTGTTTTCTTAATTAGATTAGCTTCCTATCCCGCCCCTTTTAAATATATACATGCATAAACATGTGAATCAAAGACAAGGGGATGAAAGGATGGAAATACTAACCATGATCGCCACCAAGGATTAACAACGCCAAAGGATGAAGAAAGGAGTGCAACGGCGCCGTGTACCTTGGAACTTAAAGACTTGATCGCGCTTAAGAACGGGATGCGGGGAATGGTGTGGGATCGACCTCCTCTCCTTCCAGCCGGCTAGAGGAAGAGGGCCTCACGTGGTGTTCATGCTCTCCGTGATTGCCACCAAGGATTAACAACGCCAAAGGATGAAGAAAGGAGTGCAACGGCGCCGTGTACCTTGGAACTTAAAGACTTGATCGCGCTTAAGAATGGGATGCGGGGAATGGTGTGGGATCGACCTCCTCTCCTTCCAGCCGGCTAGAGGAAGAGGGCCTCACGTGGTGTTCATGCTCTCCTGCAAAACAAAGCCAAAACAATGATAAAAAACCCATTAGAACATGCATGTGTAGTATCAATCCCGCAGTGATAAAATAGCATGAATAAAAGGGGGAGAACGCACCGGGGGGAGGTTTTTAACCCCTGTGGAAGGGTGGAAAAGATAGGTGGGTGTGTTGTGCATGCATGAGATTTGAAATCATAGAATTTGATTGAGAGAATAGAGAGAAAACGATGATGCAAAACGGAGAAAAACGCATGTGTAACAGAAAGTGCAGAAAACTGTGATGATTTGTGATTTTGAGGAGACTAGAACTAAGAGTGTAGACCATGAAATCAAGCCCAGAAGGATGGAATTGACAGCCAATACTTCCCTCTCCAAGATGGGGTCGAAGTTGTGAGTCGGCGGTGCAGCATGGCTTCGCCCCACGTCCGGAAAGAGCCCCCCGTCGCGACTGCGAACTGGGCAGTTTTTATAGAGTTTTGCAAGAAAGCCTCATCTTCTTATCACGACTCTCGGAGATAGAGTCCAAGATAAATCGAGTTCTCTGAATCAAACTCGAGATAATATTAAGGACAAGAGATAGGAACAAACGGGGATCAATTCAGAGGAGGATTCTAGAAGATATGTCTTTTGGAAGGCAGCCCCGGAGCCTTATCTGCAGAGTTTGAGTTGAACTAGGAAACATAAATCATGATCTTTTGACCCAGATCCCAAGAGATATAGCCAATGAAAATTTGATTCCTATGAACCAAATTCAAGATAATACCAAGGGCTAGAAGCAGGAAAAAACAGGGATCAATTTGGATAAGAATTCAAGAAGTTATGGACTCTTCAAGAGGGCCACGGCGCACAAAAACGGAGCAGAGTCCAGCACGAATTGGACTCTCTGGTGCATGTAACGGTCTAGGGTAGGACCGCCACATTCTAGGGGTTGAACAGAGTGTTTCGGGCAAGTTTCGGTGTGACGGTCTATCGTAGGGCCGTCACACTTAAGTAACGCACCTATGTAGGGCCGTCACTTTGTGGGTGTTGAACGGGGTGTTTCGGGCAAGTTTCGGTGTGACGGTCTATCGTAGGACCGTCACACCGAAGTAACGCACCTATGTAGGGCCGTCACTTTGATGAAGGCAGATTCCGGGCAGACTGCGCGCGACTTTAGAAATCGAAGCGTATCTCTCAAACGGTGGAGAATTAGAAAAAGTGGTAAACATAGAAGTTGTAGATAACTGAGAGAGGAACAACTTTTATGAAGAAAGAAATGTGAGAAAATGATTGTAAGATGGTGAAAATGGGGCTGGAAGAGAGAGGAAAATTCTGGAATGTAGGTGAACAGCACGGCATGCCGGAAAAATGCGAATAGCTAACAATCGGGGCAGAACCGGCCAACGGTGTAGAAGAAGAAATTGTAGATCTTTGAAAGAGGAACAATTTTTATGAAGACAACTTTTTGAATAGAGGATTGGAAGAGGGTGAAAAAGGACCACTTTCAGGACTGCGCAGTGAGAGAGAGCCGATTACTTGAGGGAAGTCGGCCTAAATGGGCCGAAAGTCGACTTAGAAGCCAGAATTTGAAAAGATAAGCTCCAGGGCTCTAAGAAATCATGATCTCCAAGACTCAAAGGATATGGAATGGTAAAAATGGGCTCAAAATCCATCCAAGAAAGCTCCAAAATAATGGCTAATTCGGGACATCAAAAATGATGAATAAGAGAAATGACACAACTTGTGGGCTAAAACGGGTGTCAACAGTATGCAGCCGAGATCCTGGCCTTAACAGATTTTCTCTCTCCATCCATGGTTGAATGGGCTGCTTAATCCTCGATTTTCTCCACGGATTATCAACCAAATTGAGTTCCGTTTGATCCCGGTCAAAGCTGGTGATATTATCTTCGATTTATCCTTCAAAATCTCATCCTAATTATCGCTGAAAACCCCTCAATTTTGAGTGGACTTTCAGGGGTCTATAAGTAGTTCCCTTAGTCCAAGCTTGAAGGGGGGAGATTTTGCGCTAGCGACGAAGTGTTGCCGAATTCTTGAGCGAACCACAGTCAGGGAGGAAGGCTTTCTACGTCCGTTCAAGCCTTCGGTGCAGGGAGTAATGTTTATTTAGTGTTTTGGTCTAAGCGTCTAAGTCATTCTTTCACCCATTGCATAATCATTTTCCTTCCCTTTTCATCCACGTTTTTCACTGTCATCCCCACTCTATCACCCCTCCTATTATTTTCACGCCCCATAGGGGTTAAAAACCCAACCCCCCAGGTATTCCCCATTCCAACATGTGCTTAGTTTTTCATTCATTCTTATAGATACTACACTTAACAAGGCTAATTTGGGTTGTGTTTTCTTGTCTTTTACTGTGTTTTGCAGGTCAGCAAAGCTTTAGCACGAGGCCCATCCCCTCTGGCTGGCCGGAACGGGTGGAGGATCAAGTCCCTTGGTTCGGGGTCTGGCGGCCTTACGCGGTTTACCTTCGTCCGTCTTCAGTTGTGAGCGGTCTTCCGTGGACCATCCATCTCCTGTGCGCAGCCGAGTTCGGACCGTCTAGGCTCCAAACCACTGTTCTTCCCGCGTTCGTTTGCAGTGTTGTGCGTGGTCAATCGAGAGGCCGTTTACATTCTTAAGCGATCTCCATAAGACTGTTTACTGTGCCAGCGTTGCATCCTTTGGCGAGTGTCTCCACTCTTTTCTCCTCCTTTCCAAGGTATGTGGTACCCTCCTATTGTGCTATGTATCTTGGTGGCAATCACAGCATTCTTTTATGCCTGAGTAGTTCATCGGTTGCCCTTTCCCCCTTTTAGTTCATTCCTTTATTTTGGCATATTTACTTTTGAGTTAGAAGGAAGAGGAGGGAAAGAGAAAAAACTTGTCAACAGCTAGTCACAAGACCAAGGACCACCATTCAACACCAACGTCCTCAAGGGACCTCGCACGCAGGCACCGTCCATCATCCTGTCTCATCAAATCCTATCTCATCTCAATTACTCCAAATGGACTCCTGTCAAAACCTCAACAACCTGGTCGACGAAGCCGCGACCAATGCACATGAGTCCGCAAACTTCGCAGACTCTTACCACCGTTGAGTCCTCTTCCACATCATTCTGAAACTCTCGGACTCAACTGGGCCTCTTGATAATACGATCCCTATCGTAGCCGATCACACGGCTAGCATTACCAGCCGCTTGTTGAGTTGGAAAACTAGCAGATCTAGAGGGGGGGGGGTGAATAGATCAACTCCAAATTCTTTTGCAATTTAAGCACTTAAAATGCGGAATTAAAATATTAAAATAGACACCTCTGAATCAGATTTCAGAAGCTAAAATATCTAAGAGACTATCTAGATGAAGCACAGATGATGGATATGTGAAATGAGAATTTACCAACTATAAGCAGTAATGAATGATAGAATGTGCAGAAGCAAGCAAACTGCAGATGAGGTACTTGGCAGAGATCTGACTCAAGAGTTACTCACACAAGTTAGACAACCTTTCAGATAGGCTTGACCTATCCTTCGAGTTACTACTTTTGATATACCTCGTTATAGCAGTTAATTCATTCAAGAAAGAAACAATAATTCAGATCTATGAAACTGAGAACAATGGACAACAATCACAATCATAGTGCAAAGCGAATTTAAGGTGGTTCGATCTCAAACTTGAGATCTACGTCCACCCCTTACTCAATCGAGTAAGGCTTACCGCTGATTAACAGCTTGACCAGCTGATCCACAGCTTTGGGAATCAAATCCCTACAAATCGCTAAGCATTACAGCTTAGCTATCCACTGAGCATTACATCTTAGTTATCCGCTGATTCACAGCTTACCAATGATATCAAAATCAAAGAGAAAACAGAAATGACAAAAATAGAAAACATATAGCTCACAGTGGAGCAGATTAACTCTGGATCTGATCTAGAAGTTAAAGCAATCAGATTCTCTCAAACATTTCTTCACGCTCGGACAATCTTCAGCATCACGACACTCTGTTTTTCAATCTTCTATCAGCATTAGGCTCTTCTTCTCTCGATCTCCTCTCTGGCCTTTTTGAATCCAACTCCTCTAAGCTTTCTCTTATCTGCTTAAGCTTCGTTGATTTCATTCTTCCTTTCTTCCCATATTTATAGGCACTGGCTAAGCCCTCACCCTTTTTGAATTTTGCCGTGTGGAAGCCATGCTGCTGCTCACTTGATTGATTCAGATCTCGTATTTTATTGGACCACGTGTCAAGAATGGATGTTGATAATCCATGTGGCAAAGTATTAGATCTGTTGCTCCCTGTTTTGAATCACGTGCTCTCTTAGTTGAGTCTCGAGCCGCATAACTGTGAAAAATCTTCCTGCCTTTTATGTGTTCATTACTAGGTTCTTCAGTGACTTAAAACCTGTCAACAAGATAAGTGGCATTTTGTCAAGCACCTTATTATCATAAGTAAATAGTCAATGTGCATCAACTTTATTGCATGAAACATGTATGCTTAGACTTTATGTGTACATATGCACTGACTTAGATTTTTGAATGTGCACTGACTTGTGAATGTGCACAGACTTGAATTACTTAAGCCTTTATGCATATGCTCTGACTTGAACAGATATCCTTAAACTTTATAATGCAGATATGAATACATGCACAGACCTTATAAAGCATATATGAATACATGCACATACTTTATAGATTTGTATGCAAACATGCACAGACCTTATAAAGTTATATGCAAACACGCACAGGCCTTATAAAGTTATATGTAAACATGCACAGACCTTAGAATGCATGATGCAATATGTGCATCGACATCAGAGTGCTTGATGCAATATGTGCATCGACCTCAGAATGAACAAGGTAGATGTGCACTGACCATTTAACTGACCAATGAAAATGTGCATCGACCGTATAACTGAACAATGCAAATGTGCATCGACCTTATAGCTGAATAATGCAAATGTGCATCGACCTTATAATAGAACAATGCAAATGTGCATCGACGTTCCAGTCTCAGCGACAAATGTGCATCGACCTTCTTGATCAGATGTGCACCGATTCTGGATGCAACGATAAGCATGTGCATCGACCTCAAATTAAACAGGGCAGATGTGCACCGACCTTATAACTATGATAATGACTATGTGCACCGACCTTATTCTCTACTAGCGAAAAAGTGCATCGACCTTAGTATGTAACAATGATAATGTGCACCGACCTTAAATATGTGCAACAGTGTATGTGCATTGACCTTGGAGCTGAAATGAGTATATTGCATCGACCTTCAAATGGAGAACTATAAACATGCACTGACCTTCTAATTTCAATTTATGAATGAGCATTGACTATGAATGAGCATGCACAGACTTTCATATGCAATACTATGAACATGCACGGACCTGCATCTGCCTTGATATGCAACATGCATTGACCTTCAAATTCATCTATCTGAACATGCAATGACCTTCTATGCAATAGAAACTTATTCTGAGTAAAACCAAAGCTTTAAGACAGCAATGTTGCCAGAGATATACAAGATCAAAGAATACTATTGTCATCATTAAAAATTATCAAATTACTGTCACCATCATTAAAACAAGACATCAGAATTAGAGAAGACACAACATTCTCCCCCTTTTTGATGATGGCAATACTTCTATATTTTGATGGCAACACATGTTGCTTAATGAGTCAGAAATTGCAAATATTGCAGTTAAGTGTAATAGAAGACAGATGTGCATGGAAAGACATGAATATTCATAGACAGCAAAATTTCTCCCCAGCTCTCTTCCCAGCTAAAATCAGTGAGAATTCAATGATGTGATGTTCTCTTCTCCAGCTAATGCAGTTAATGCTAATGCCAAGCTTAGATAAGATGATCTCTCCCCCATACTCCCCCAGCCACTGCAGCAAGATCTCTAAAGCCATCAAGATATATGATCTCTCCCCCTTTGACATCAGCAAATAGATGATTATGGTTGATAGGAAGTGACAAAATAGTGAGATGAAGGATGTAGGACACAATCAATAGGAGAGAAATAGAAGTATGAATATAAGCACAATCTGATTCAGCCTCCATTAGCTTAGCATAGAAAATGTAAATTCTTCTGACTTCAAGATTTCACATAATGCAACTCTGATAGAGATTTGGTTTAAGAATGATGAAGGTTGAATTCAATATTCAAACTCTTTGAATAATGCTGCATTATCATTTAATAGTAATAAACTAGGCTACATAGTGATGTTATGATCAATCTCACTTCATCTTACTCATTTAATTCCAATGAAGTTTTTAGGATATTCTCAGAACATGTATTGAGATTAAACATTTTAAACATTTATGTTCTTCATTTACCATAGAATAACATCATGATTTTTCTTTTCTGTTGCTTATTAAATTCAGAACAGTCAAGTATAATCCATATTGGTTCACATGAGGGTACATGTTTATCAGACACCAGTACCCCTAGTTACTTAGTAGGATTTACTATTCTGTTTCAGGTATAGTTTTCACTTTTTTGCATAAGGGTACACGTTTATTAGACGCTAGTACCCCTAGTTACTCAGTGAAGCTATCCTTTTAATTTTTTTAAATAGAGTTAGCTAAGAAGCTTCATGACATAGGTTCATATTATCTTTGATAAAGAACCCAGTTTCTCGGCGCATTTAGCCATTGCTCTGCCTATATGAGTTTTGATTCAACATAACTGCCCTTTGGTTTTGCAGAAATTTTTTTTTATGTTTAAAAACAATACACATTTCAAGATTTCAACCAAGAATATCATGAATGTTAAACTTTCATATTTAGATAGACCTTTCAAAACATACCATGGCAGCTATGGTTAAAGACTATTAAATGTGAATTGTAACCTTTTCATTGAGTTCAAACTTTGGATTCTTGGATTCATTAGACTTAAACCAAAAACAATTTTTGTGATGCATCAAGAATTCTTATAGGAGAAGATTTTAATATTTCAGTAGCTCAGAATAATGAATTGAATACCAGATTGTTATTATATTCTGATTGAATCAAGGAATAGTATAGTACAGCAGACAAAGTTGATTTCAAAGAGATGAGACACACAGCTTCTGTGATGAAATAGTGTGTTTGAACACTCTCCCTGTCTATATGCATTATTACTAGACACAACATTGAATGCACAAGCTACAGAACAGACAAGCCAGACATAAGCTCCCCCTTACTATATGCAGAAAAATATGATATGCAAGATTTAGATAAATGCACTATTGACCCATGATACCAGGTGGAGGTGAACCTCTACACATGATGTGGGTTTCTAGACAGACATAATTTGTCTTTCTCCTAGCTTACCATTTGATATACCTATGGGTCAAAGTGTGAAGAACAACACACAAGCATGTAGACACTAACATTACCATATATAACATTTATTGACTGAACAAGTGATTAAGCAAATGGTGACAATTATTCATGCTGAGAATTTACATAGACCAAGTTCTCTTCTCAAATATTTAAACCTTTCATTATTAAGAGGCTTGGTGAAGATGTCAGCAATCTATTTTTCAGACTCAATGAAATTTAGTTCAATTTCTTTTTTATTGACTTCATCTCTAAGAAAGTGGTGTTTTATTTCAATATGCTTAGTTCGGGAATGATGAACTGAATTTTTTGTTCAAGATATGGCACTAGTGTTTTCACAGAGAATAGTAATACAACCAAGTTTAATGTGATAGTCAAGAATCTGGTGCTTAATCCCTAAGACTTGGGCTGCACAATTTCCTACAGCAACATACTCTGACTCAGCTGTGGAAAGAGCAACAATATGATGTTTCTTAGATGCCCAAGATATTAGACAACCACCAAGATATTGACAATGTCCACTAGTGCTTTTCCTATCTATCCTACACCCAGCATAGTCTGTATCAGTGTAAGCTAGCAGGTCTAACTCACACCTAGCAGGATACCAAAGACCTAAATCCAGGGTGCCATATAGGTATCTAAAAATCCTTTTGACTGCACTAAGATGTGATTCCCTAAGACTAGCTTGAAATCTTGCGCACAAACACACTGAGAATTGTATATCAGGTCTAGATGTAGTTAAATATAACAGGGAGCCAATCATACCTTGATAGGTTTTGGAGTCAACCATTTTACCTTCTAGGTCAGCATCAAGACTAGTTGATGTACCCATTGGTGTAGCAATTTCCTTGAGATTCTGCAGTTGGTATTTCTTCAGGAGATCTTTGATGTACTTTTCTTGTGTGATGAAGCTTCCTTCAGATGTTTGACAAATCTGCAGTCTAAGCAAAAACTTCAACTCACCCATTGAGCTCATTTCAAATTCATTAGTCATTAGATTAAAGAATTCCTCACACATAGATAGTTTAGTTGAACCAAAAACAATGTCATCTACATAAATCTGAACAACAAGAATATCCTTGTTATCTAGTTTAGTAAATAAAATTTGGTCATCTCTTTTGAAGCCCTTATCAGTGAGGAATAATGTCAACCTGTCATACTAGGCCCTTGGAGCATGTTTTAAACCATATAAGGCCTTATCCAACTTGTACACATGATCAGGAAAATCTACACATTCAAAACCAGTAGGTTGTTCGACAAAAACTTCTTCTTTTATTAAGCCATTTAAGAAAGCAGATTTGACATCCATCTATTGAAGTTTTATTCCTAAACTACATGCAAATGCAAGAAGGATCCTTATTGCTTCAAGCCTGGCCACAGGGGCAAAAGACTCTTCAAAGTCTACCCCAAACTCCTGATTATACCCTTGAGCAACTAGTCTAGCTTTGTTTCTAACAATTTTTCCTTGCTCATCTGTTTTATTCCTAAAAACCCACTTTGTTCCTATGATGGAGCCATGTGAAGGTTGGGGAACAATATGCCACACCTTGTTTCTTTCAAACTGATTAACTTCTTCATGCATGGCATTTATCCAATAATTGTCTTTTAAGGCATCATCAATATTTCTGGGTTCTATTTGAGAAACAAGAGCAAAGGAATTAAACTCATTTTCAATTCTTAAATAAGATCTGGTTCTAGGGGGTTCATTAATATTTCCAATGATATTTTCCAATGGGTGATCTCTGAGATTTCTAATATTAATAAGTTGATTACCTGAGATCCCATTTACCTCCCCCTGAACTTCTGGCTCTTCATTCTCATCTTCAGTCCCTTATTCTTCTTTTTCTTCTCCTTTATTCTCTAAAATTTCTCCTTCATCCTTATTCCTGCAAAAATCATTTTCAGTTCTGTTAGATGTTTCATCAAAAATTGCATGAGGTGTCTCTTCAACAATTTCAGATTTCTTATTGTAAACTCTATAAGCTCTTGATATTTCAGAACCTCCTAGGAATATCCCAGGTTCACTTTTTTCCTCAAACTTATCAAGATCTCTCTTAGAGTTAACATGAATAAAACATTTAGATCCAAAAACCTTAAAATAAGCCAATGAGGGTTTCTTACCTTTTAATAATTCATAAGGAGTCTTTTGACAACAAGGTCTTATCAGAGCCCTGTTGATGATATAACATGATGTATTCATAGCTTCAGCCCAAAACCTTCTAGGTAATTCACTCTCAACCAACATGGTTCTAGCCATTTCTACCAAGGTTCGATTTTTGTTTTCAGCTATGTACTCCATTTTGTTCTGGAGTTCTTGGTGAAGAGAACCTACGTGTTATTCCATTTTCCATGTATAAAATATCAAATTGTGAGTTTTTAAACTCACCACCATGGTCAGACAAGATATTAGAAATAGAGAACTTACCATCATGTTTTATTCTATAGAAGAATTCCTGAAATTTATCAAATGCTTCATTTTTGTGAGTTATGAAGAAACCCAAGTAAACCTAGAGAAATCATCTATAATGACAAAACCATATCTTCTACCAGTCAAACTAACTGATCTAGTTGGTCCAAACAAATCCATGTGAATTAGTTCGAATGGTTTAGAAGACATGCTTTCAGTTCTGGATTTTAGAGATTTTCTAGTTTGTTTTCCCTGAGTGCAAGCTTCACAAACTTTATTCTCTTCTTTGAATGATATTTCAGGTAATCCTTTTACCATGCAGAATTTATTCAACTTATGCAAAATTCTATAGCTAGTATGTCCTAGCCTACGATGCCAAAGAAATGTAAGGTCATCTTTATTTGCAGACAGACACATGTTCATATGAACTTCATCATCCAACTCAATCATATACATGTTATTGACTCTTTTTCCTGTAAACTTTACAATTTCAGAATTAGGTTTAAGAATAGTGCAAACAAGTGAGTCAAAAACAACCTTATACCCCTTATCACACAATTGACTGATGCTAAGCAGATTATATGCAAGTCCTTCTACTAATAATACATCATCAATGCAACAGGAAGAACATTTACCTATCTTACCTGATCCTATGATTTGATAGTTCACACAATGGGTGAGCTAGAAGGGGGAATGAATAGGTCACCCCCAATTCAAAAATTAATTCGAAGATCGACTAATGTAGTCCAGAAACGCAGTAGGGAAGCTTCTCTAGTCTAGCCGCATAGCAGACAGATAGATAGATGCTTAAAGAAGACGAGAGCTACTATGTGAAACAATCGAACAGCTGGCGTGCTGAAAGCAGTATGAAAGACAGATAAGCAAACCACACCACGGGGACAGAGAGTTTTTAAGGTGGTTCGATTGCGATCTGCAATCTACGTCCACCCCTTACTCCTCCGGAGTAAGGTTTCCTTGCACTAAGCAAATAGAACCACAGACTCAGTCTGCAACATCTGCTACCTTACAACTTGCCCCGAGGAACACTCTCCTCAAACTTTCTATGACCAGAGGAAACACTGGAAGTCCAACCTCCCTTCCTTTGCACACCGCAAAGGGAACCCCGTGAATTGCTCCCAGCAACTCATAAACCAGAGGATCAATCCTCTCTTCCTCCAAACACGATGGAGGGAACCCACGAGTAGCACACCACTACTCGCAACTGGAGACACAGTCTCCCTTCCTCCAACTGAACTTGGAGGGTAACAGAAGGGAATTGAGAAATGCAAAACAAAAAGCTATAAGAAGATGAAAACAATCAAAGAAACAATCGCTCAAAGATAATAACAATGTAGCTTCCGAAGAAGCAGCTTTCAGACTCTAATCCTTGCGATCACTCAGGCTCTCCTCTTTCTGAACTGGCTCTCTTCTTGAATGGGGGAATTTCAGTACTAGCTATGGCTTCAGATGCTTTCTTTCTTTTTCTATCTTCGGCTTCTCTCTCTCCCAGCCTTCGACCCCTTTTTATAGGCAGATGATGGGCACGTGGGTACCATGATTCCCGCCCAATCCTTTCACGTAGATCTGATCCTTTTTTATTCCACGTGTCAGATTCGTGGTACTGTAGCAGTCCACATGGCAGGATCAACTGTTCCAGTCCTTGCCTTGGATCACGAGCCATCGACCTGGCACTTTATATAACACATTTAGTTTGCTCAGTAGATGCTCGACTATATAACTCACCTGGCAAAGATAGTAGTAAGTGTTAGCCATTTGATAATAAGCACTGACCTTAATGCATAAGGACAAGCACTGACATCGACGTTAGATGCAACTAGCACCGTCGTTGTATGCGAGATACACAACTAGCACTGACTCAGTTAAGTGTAGTCTAAAGCATGCACCGACCTTCTATATGCCAAATGCAGATATGCACGGACCTTGTATGTACAAGGCGAAGGCTGTACAGACTTGATAAGAAATTGAACAAGGAATGCACTGACCTTGGTCTTTGCACAAATGGGATGTGCACCAACTTTAGTCAAGCGTAAAAACAAATGTGCACTGACCTTGGTGAATCCTGCACGGACCATTAATACACATGTGCACCAACCATGTTGAGTTGTGCACAGATCTTTGATACGCATGTGCACAGACCTTGTTGAAAGGAGGAAAACATGCACCGATAATGATCATGTGTGAGTGACAATGTACCGACCTAATTCATGCAGGATGAAAGTGATAGGGTGCTAGGCCCAGATACAGAGGGGGGTGAATGTATCCTTCTACGAATAATGGCCCAAATTAAAACTCTAAAGCTCAGATATGCGGAATAAAAACTAGTGAGCTCTCCAAGATGAGATAATAAGACAACACTTGATCAAATAGTTGGACTGCAACAATGCAGCCACCTGATCAAACCAGAAACGCATACAGAACTATGGAAACCAAACTCACCTAGCAAAATATAATGCTAAGGTTACTGCAGATAGAAACAACAATAACAAATTAACTCCCAGGATAACACAACTAACCATGCATGCATAACCTGTGAATGGGAGGTAGAAGGCAAGGAGCAAACGCACAAAACAAAACCACTGCTCAAGAGATTTTTTAGGTGGTTCGGTCCTCCAGACCTACGTCCACCCCTCACTCCAAACCGGAGTGAGGCTTCACTAGCACAAGCTAGAAACCGCAGACTCAGTCTGCAACAGGTGCTGCCAAATAGCTTGACCAGGGGAACAACCTCCCCTCTTCCTCCAGACCGGAGGGACACCCCAAGTGACTCCCAGCCACTTGGACACTAGAGACTAGGTCTCTCTTCCTCCAGACCAGAAGGGAACCCACCAGTGACTCCCCGTCACCAGCAAACCAGAGGTCGCAGACCTCTCTTCCTCCAGACCAGGAGGGACCCCTGGACTTGCAACCCACAAGCCCAGAACCGGAGGACCAATCCTCCCTTCTCCTGAGTCCACAGGAGGAACCCGACCTCACTACTGAGAATCGGAAGAACAATAGTAACCAGAGTAATAAAAGGAAAAATAAGAAAACATAAAAAACACAGCGACAAAAGTTGGAAATGAAACACAAGAAATATAGCTCTTAATGAGCATAGTCGTTCTGGATTTGATCCACGAACAGACTGAATAGATCTTCAATAGCACTCTCTCCTCTCTTCCTTTCTTCCTCTTCTTTCTTCTTCTTTCTGCTTCTCTTTCTTTTCTCTCTTTCTTTTGCTGCTCTCGCACTCTTCTTCTTTCTTCTTCTTCTTCTTTCTTCTTCTGCTCTCTGCCTCTCTTCTTCTTCTTCCTGGACCGTGCAGTCACTCTTTCTTTTATCAACACTCGATCAGCCCTCTTTTTTCAGTCCTCTTCTGATGGGAGAAGCTCCATACTTATACTAGAAGCAGCTAGGGTGGCGGGTGTCTTCCACATATCCCGCCCAATTAACTCTGCCACATGTCAGCATCTCAGCTCCTTGGATCACGTGCCAGGTGCCAACCTCGGATCACGTGCCCAGATACATTAACCTCGTCCAGCAATCTTGTCAGTTAATCAGTCGAAGACAGTATCAGATGAAGGTAGTGTTCAGACTTTAGATTCAGCAGATAAGCAAACGAATGTATAGACATGAAAGCACAGGGAGTGTATAGACTTGAAGTTTACGCGCAGGAGGGAGCAGTGTATAGACTTGCTGTGAAGAACATCAATGTGTAGACTTCGATGAGAACAATGCATGAACAGGCCATAGCAAATGTATAGACTTACCAATGCGAGCACAGGCTGTACACACTTTGATTGCGTGCAAGAGAGCGCAGTGTACAGATTTTGTTGTGAAGAACAATGCATGAATGCAGTGTATAGACTTGGTGTTAACATGCATGAGAATAACGAGTGTATAGACTTGCTGAGGGAAAGGTTGTACAGACTTGAAGGCGTGAAGGCAATGCATGAACAAGTGATGCAGTGTACAGACTTGATGAATGCAATGCATGCACAATGATGCAAAGTTTAGACTTTGCTGAAGACTGCCAGTCGATGTATGGACTTAGTGTAGTGCGAGCATTGCTGCTGCCAGTGTACAGACTTGATGATGTGCAATGCCTGAACAACCGAATGTCTAGACATGCAACAAGGGAGTGTATAGACTTCAATGCAACAGCTGAAGTTAAGCGAACGATGTACAGACTTACCCCTTGAAGATGTGAGCGACACAATGTATAGACTTAGCCCTTGAAGTGTGTACAGATTTGAAGACTCGAATCCCCACGATGAATAGACTTTGTACTTTGAACGACAAAGCATGCTGTACAGACTTGAAGTGAAGGCCAATGTATAGACTTCAAAGAATGGATGATCAGACAATGTATAGACTTCACAGTTCAGCTGCCAATGTATAGACTTGGAAATGTGAACGGGAGAATGTATAGACTTGGCCCCTTGAAGGATGTACAGACTTTGAAGAAATGAGGCGATGTGTAGACTTTACCAATGTATAGACTTGGGCCAACAAAGAACTAATGGATGTATAGACTTTACGAGCACAGTCCAATGTATAGACTTCAAAAGCTTGAAGGCCCAATGTACAGACTTGGAAGCTTGAACCAATGTACAGACTTGGAAGCTTGAACCAATGTATAGACTTGGGGTTCTGAACGTAGGTAAAGGTGACAACGTACAGACTTGCCTCCGACCAATGTATAGACTTGATAAAGCTTCAGATGAATGAATGTATAGACTTCCCAAACGAATGTACAGACTTCAGAAGATGCAGACTCTGTATAGACTTGCGTGCCTGAAATAGTGCACTGTACAGACTTTGAGTTCAGCTGTGGATGTATAGACTTTGAATATGAAGACCAATGTATGGACTTCAGGTGAAGACCAATGTACAGACTTGGAAAGCTAAGGCCAATGTATTGACTTGCGAATCTGGGGGGTCGACCCATCTGGAAGGGGGGTCGACCCACTACTGTTTAGACTATGCTGACAGAGTATAGACTTGAACAAGTAATGCATGTGCCAATGTATACACTTGAAAAACCGATGTGAAGACTTGACAATGTACACACTTTAAATTCATGCAAGTTGTGCGATGTATATACTTGCAGCGTGATGCTAATGTGCAGACTATGTAAATGCATGCAGTGTATAGACTACACTTATCTGGGGAGTCGACCCATCTAGAAAGGGGGTCGACCCACACTATGCTGACTGTGATGATGCAAGGATGTTTAGCCTGAACAGAATTCCACAAGCAGAGTAAAGCAACTGATGTATGTGTATATGAATGCTTTATGCAGCAGATAACATGATTGAACATCAAATATGCAATGCTTTAGATCTGATAAACTAACTGAACAGCAATGCAATGCTTTTTGCTGTGATAAACTGACTGAACATCAGAATGACTAAAATGAATGAATAACACATGATGACTCACAGTGCATAACTCACATCAAAACCAATCATCAAAACCACAGGGGCACAACAATCTCCCCCTTTTTGATGATGGCAACACTACACTGTGAGTAATTCTGATGACACAAACTATTCTCCCCCTTTGACTTCATCAAAAAGAAAATAGGTTGAGAGGTTTAAGCATATTTATGACTCAGTCAATTTCTCCCCCTTGCAATAAACAAGATGAACCATGGAGAGGTATGAATGCAGAAATGTAGATGCAACACGAAATGCAATACCTTCCCCTAAACATATGAATGCAAGGTCACAATTGATATGAATATGATTCATTATGACAAGGAAGCTCCCCCTGAATAGATGCCAATTGATATGCATCTGTTGTATTTCTCCCAATTGATATGGTTGAGAGGGAGACCACAGAGGCATTCAAGGATAAGTTCAGGTCAATGAATCAAGGACAGTAAGCAGAAGAGTTTCAAATAACAGATTTTCAAAGAAGCTCCAATCACAAGAAATTCAGCTAGATTTTTAAAGAGATATCAATCTCATAAATCTAAAACAGAATTTTTCAAAGTCTTCCATTATAAGGGCTTATGAATGAACTTTATTGAACAGCATGGTTTAAACATGATGTATGCAAAGTTTGTCAATAAAATTCTGTATTTATATCTAAAGTCATGGTTTAATAAAAATGAACCAAGCCCTCATATTTATCTTGATTAACCTCCATTTCTCTTACACAATCAAATTTATTGACTTCAATCGGAATTACATGCACTAGAATTGAGATCAAGCAATTATGAAGTCATGTGAATTTATCTAGGGTTGTAGCAATTTGATTTTAGCATCAATATTCAGATATTTCAATTTATTCAACAATTTTCATGCTACAAATTTTACGAGCACTCTAGTTCAGTGCACACCTTGTAACTAGAGGATATACCTTGATCAGAGGTCAATATCCCTAAGCACTTAGTGTGACTCACAGTCATGCTTTATATGAACAGAGGTAGCATTTACATATCATGACACACTACAAATCATTTCTTGATGAGTGAGTTGTATTTCTCAGTGTGCATGCCATTGCTCTGCCTGATTAACACTCATTCTTAAGCAGAGTTAACTATGGCACCTCATGACACAGTCCTTTGGACATGTGTTTCTCAGTGACCAAAGTCATTACTTTGACAGAAATTACCCTTTAGACATTTCAAAAAAATTCATTTGTTTCAAATCAATAATAATTTCATGTACTTAACCAAATAAAGTCATGTATTCAATAATGCAGATTTCAGAAGATTTTATAAGACACAACATGAAACAGATGGTTAAAGTTTATTAAACATGATTTAGATATTTTTAAAAAATTTTAAAGTCAAACTCAATGAATACATTAAACTTAAACCAGCTGAGTTATTTCAGTCATTCATAAAATTGTATAATAGAAGATTCCTAGTTCAAGTGTTTTTAGATTTATGATTGAGATAGTCCCATTGAAATCTTCATGAGAGATTGATAGAATTCAGAAATCAAATGATAGAGGAGATTTTGAAACCCAGTGCTTTCAGAATATGATCAAGGTTTGTCAACAAAATCAATAAGAAAGGATATGCAATGAATTCTGACAAATGTATGTATTTGACAACCTGTATGCAATGCATTGACTCTCCCTGACAATATGCATTCAGTCACTCTTTTTGACATTTTCAATGTAATGAAATGCAATGCACCATATGTATGCAAGGACATGCAATGTTTGCCATGAAGACTGAACATATGACAATGTGACTTATGCTCATTCAAACTGCCCTATTAGGCAAAAAGCTTACTATTTATATACCATAGTGGTCATGAAGGACAATGCAATATGGACAGTTCTACTAGAATCAGATTCTCAATGACAGTATATGCAAATCACATATATGCACTTCAGCTGAGGAGAGTTCAGAAACATCAATTTAGACAATGCAGATGGAGAATGAATATGCAAAGATAGATTTAACATGTTATGCAATAAAACTAAAAACAAGAAGTCCAAGAAGTTTACCTGAAAAGTTCAGGAAGGGGTTTTCATTCTTGAGTGCCTTGGATTAATCCCATCTTTATTAATCAGCTTCCAAGGCACACCTGCAAGTTAGCAAACTATTTTACACAAATAGGCACCCAAGAAGTCTTGGGTCCTGACATGGCAGTATCACTTCGAGCAGGTTTTCTCAGCACATTTTTAACTTGATGATCATTAAATTTCATCAGAGGATAACCATCCATCAAATGTCCAGATTTGCCATAATGATGGCAAGAAGCAGCAGATTTCTGATTTGATTTATGCACACTCTTATTAACATGAATTTTATGTGCATTGGCATGGAAATTTCTGTTATTTGCATGACCAAACTATTTTCCATAATCAAAACATTCAAAGTTTTTCCTTTTAAAAACAACTTTGTTCTTTCTGAGACCATTTGTACTTGCAGGGAATTTAAACCTTTCAGAGATGAAATTTTCCCTTGAGCATGCCAACAGTCCTTGACTGTGTGGCCATGCTTTCCACAGTGAGAGCAATTAAGAGAATTTCTTCTATAAGAACCTGACCAGCATTCAGAGGCCCTGTGACCCCTTTTGTTGCAGTTAAAACAGATGATGTGCTGGTTCTTTGAAACAGATTTGTTCGTATTAAAAACATGCTGATTTGCAAAGTATTTTGTATGATATGAACATGATTTTTCCTTACCACTTGCAAACCAGCAATGAGCAGTAGTGTGTCCTACTTTATCACAATTAGAACATGTGACACTCTTTTTCTTAGGGACAAGGAACTTGATCTGCGAATCCCTACCATGCTTTTCTCTAGCTTTCAGATCATCTGATTTCATTAAGTTACATTCATGCATCAAGTGGCCAATCTTGTGACAGTAATGACATTTCATGATTTCTCTTTTATATGCATGTCTAGGTGTATCAGTGTGTTTTACAGCATGCACATTTTCAATTTGATTCAATCCCTTCTTCACATGACTGACCTTTTCCATTTTTCCAGTTTGTTTCTGATTCTTCTGAACATTTGGTTGTTTATTTTCTGAGGTGGTGGCTACATCTGATGCTTTGATAAAAGATGTCATTAGCTTGTTTTTGAAAGCCTTTTTATTGACATTGTTGTAGCCTAACCCTTCCTTTTGAGTATTGACCTTAACACCTAACAACATGTCCAGATTTTCTTGTCCATCAACAAATTTAGACAGAGATTTCCTCAAGTCTAGGATTTCATATTCTAGAGAGGCAATATGTAACTCATAACTTGCAGTCTCTTGTTAACTGCAATTGACAGCTTCACTCAAAACCTTGTTGGCAATTTTGTATTCTTCGATCTCCTTTCTCAGATCATCTTCTTTTTCAGTTTCATTTGTACAGATGACTTTTCCTTTCTCCAATGTAAGAAGTCTTTCAGACATGCCACTGTTTAACAGCATCAATTTTTCAATTTCTTCTTTAAGCTTATCATTCTGAACCAATTCATTTATTAGAAGCTGGTCTTCTGAATTGACTTCATACTTTCTTCCATTTTTAATTTCCTTCATTTCTCTTTGTTGTTTTTCAAAATCTTTCTGTAATTCTATGTTTATAGATTTTATGGCATTCAATTTTTCAGCAACCAAATTCTTCTCTTGCTCAAGTTTTCCAAATTTTTCTTCATTATCTTTAACAGATTGTTTCAGAGAGTCATTTTTAGATTCTAGCCTACTTAGTTCAGACTTAACACATTCAAATTTTTCCAGCAAATTCTTACTCTGAACAGAATCATTACAAGTTAGGCTAAGCTTCTTCTCAAGTTCAGAAATCTCTTTTACATGATCTTGATTCTCAATCTTCAGCAACGAAATTTGCTTTTTCAACATTTGAATATCAGACATAAAAGCATCATGAACATTTTTCAGTTCAGCATAGTTTTTACATGGAGAATTGAAACTGTCTGACCTACTATTCTTCTTCAATTTTTTGTATTATTTTCTTAATTGTTCATGAGACTCTAATAATTCAGCATATGAATTTTCCCAGTCATCCAAGGTATAGTTTTCAAAGAGATTTACCTCATCATCATCATCTTCTTCATTTTGGCTGCCACTTTGATTGCTTCTGTCAGCCATCATGCAGCTGTCCTCATTTCTCTTCTGAGTTCGCTTCAGCATGTCCAGAATATCTTTAGCAGAGCTGCAATCTAATAAACATGAATGAAAAGCTCTATCAGTAGTTGCCTTCATTAGATTTATAGCTATTTGATTCTCTTCATGCATTTATTTATGAATGTCAGTCCATTTGGACTTTTTCTTTGGTAGTTCATGAGGACCGTGTGAAATCACTTTCCACAGGTCTGGATTAACAGATTTAGCATAATTTTTTAGACTAGCAAACCATACACTAAAATTGGAACCGTTGAAACTGGTGGTTCACCCATGGAAACATATCAGATATAATGCAATAGGAATATTGATGCACCAAAAGCAAATAAGCACCGAAGACTATAGGATCGGATCTGCAGGTCGCTGGACCTTCTATGCATACACCGCTCTGATACCAATTGATAGGGTGCTAGGCCTGGATACAGAGGGGGGTGAATGTATCCTTCTACGAATAATGGCCCAAATTAAAACTCTAAAGCTCAGATATGCGGAATAAAAACTAGTGAGCTCTCCAAGATGAGATAATAAGACAACACTTGATCAAACAGTTGGACTGCAACAATGCAGCCACCTGATCAAACCAGAAACGCAGACAGAACTATGCAAACCAAACTCACCTAGCAAAATATAATGCTAAGGTTACTGCAGATAGAAACAACAATAACAAATTAACTCCCAGGATAACACAACTAACCATGCATGCATAACCTGTGAATGGGAGGTAGAAGGCAAGGAGCAAACGCACAAAACAAAACCACTGCTCAAGAGATTTTTTAGGTAGTTCGGTCCTCCAGACCTACATCCACCCCTCACTCCAAACCGGAGTGAGGCTTCACTAGCACAAGCTAGAAACCGCAGACTCAGTCTGCAACAGGTGCTGCCAAACAGCTTGACCAGGGGAACAACCTCCCCTCTTCCTCCAGACCGGAGGGACACCCCAAGTGACTCCCAGCCACTTGGACACCAGAGACTAGGTCTCTCTTCCTCCAGACCAGGAGGGAACCCACCAGTGACTCCCCGTCACCAGCAAACCAGAGGTCGCAGACCTCTCTTCCTCCAGACCAGGAGGGACCCCTGGACTTGCAACCCACAAGCCCAGAACCGGAGGACCAATCCTCCCTTCTCTTGGGTCCACAGGAGGAACCCGACCTCACTACTGAGAATCGGAAGAACAATAGTAACCAGAGTAATAAAAGGAAAAATAAGAAAACATAAAAAGCACAGCGACAAAAGCTGGAAATGAAACACAAGAAATATAGCTCTCAATGAGCATAGTCGTTCTGGATTTGATCCACGAACAGACTGAACAGATCTTCAATAGCACTCTCTCCTCTCTTCCTTTCTTCCTCTTCTTTCTTCTTCTTTCTGCTTCTCTTTCTTTTCTCTCTTTCTTTTGCTACTCTCGCACTCTTCTTCTTTCTTCTTCTGCTCTCTGCCTCTCTTCTTCTTCTTCCTGGACCGTACAGTCACTCTTTCTTTTATCAACACTCGATCAACCCTCTTTTTTCAGTCCTCTTCTGATGGGAGAAGCTCCATACTTATACCAGCAGCAGCTAGGGCGGCAGGTGTCTTCCACATCCCTCGCCCAATTAACTCTGCCACGTGTCAGCATCTCAGCTCCTTGGATCATGTGCCAGGTGCCAATCTCGGATCACATGCCCAGACACATTAACCATGTCCAGCAATCTTGTCAGTTAATCAGTCGAAGACAGTATCAGCTGAAGGCAGTGTACAGACATTAGATTCAGCAGATAAGTAAACGAATGTATAGACATGAAAGCACAGGGAGTGTATAGACTTGAAGTTTACGCGCAGGAGGGAGCAGTGTATAGACTTGCTGTGAAGAACAGCAATGTGTAGACTTCGATGAGAACAATGCATGAATAGACCATAGCAAATGTATAGACTTACCAAAGCGAGCACAGGCTGTACACACTTTGATTGCGTGCAAGAGAACGCAGTGTATAGACTTTGCTGTGAAGAACAATGCATGAATGCAGTGTATAGACTTGGTGTTAACATGCATGAGAATAACGAGTGTATAGACTTGCTGAGGGAAAGGATGTACAGACTTGAAGGCGTGAAGGCAATGCATGAACAAGTGATGCAGTGTACAGACTTGATGAATGCAATGCATGCACAATGATGCAATGTTTAGACTTTGCTGAAGACTGCCAGTCGATGTATGGACTTAGTGTAGTGCGAGCATTGCTACTGCCAGTGTACAGACTTGATGATGTGCAATGCCTGAACAACCGAATGTCTAGACATGCAACAAGGGAGTGTATGGACTTCAATGCAACAGCTGAAGTTAAGCGAATGATGTACAGACTTACCCCTTGAAGATGTGAGCGACACAATGTATAGACTTAGCCCTTGAAGAGTGTACAGACTTGAAGACTCGAATCCCCATGATGAATAGACTTTGTACTTTGAACGACAAAGCAGGCTGTACAGACTTGAAGTGAAGGCCAATGTATAGACTTCAAAGAATGGATGATCAGACAATGTATAGACTTCACAGTTCAGCTGCCAATGTATAGACTTGGAAATGTGAACGGGAGAATGTATAGACTTGGCCCCTTGAAGGATGTACAGACTTTGAAGAAATGAGGCGATGTGTAGACTTTACCAATGTATAGACTTGGGCCAACAAAGAACCAATGGATGTATAGACTTTACGAGCACAGTCCAATGTATAGACTTCAAAAGCTTGAAGGCCCAATGTACAGACTTGGAAGGTTGAACCAATGTACAGACTTGGAAGCTTGAACCAATGTATAGACTTGGGGTTCTGAACGTAGGTAAAGGTGACAACGTACAGACTTGCCACCGACCAATGTATAGACTTGATAAAGCTTCAGATGAATGAATGTATAGACTTCCCAAATGAATGTACAGACTTCAGAAGATGCAGACTCTGTATAGACTTGCGTGCCTGAAACAGTGCACTGTGCAGACTTTGAGTTCAACTGTGGATGTATAGACTTTGAATATGAAGACCAATGTATGGACTTCAGGTGAAGACCAATGTACAGACTTGGAAAGCTAAGGCCAATGTATTGACTTGCGAATCTGGGGGGTCGACCCATCTGGAAGGGGGGTCGACCCACTACTATCCAGACTATGCTGACAGAGTATAGACTTGAACAAGTAATGCATGTGCCAATGTATACACTTGAAAAACTGATGTGAAGACTTGACAATGTACACACTTTGAATTCATGCAAGTTGTGCGATTTATATACTTGCAGCGTGATGCTAATGTGCAGACTATGTAAATGCATGCAGTGTATAGACTACACTTATCTGGGGAGTCGACCCATCTAGAAAGGGGGTCGACCCACAGTATGCTGACTGTGATGATGCAAGGATGTTTAGCCTGAACAGAATTCCACAAGCAGAGTAAAGCAACTGATGTATGTGTATATGAATGCTTTATGCAGCAGATAACATGACTGAACATCAAATATGCAATGCTTTAGATCTGATAAACTAACTGAACAGCAATGCAATGCTTTTTGCTCTGATAAACTGACTGAACATCAGAATGACTAAAATGAATGAATAACACATGATGACTCACAGTGCATAACTCACATCAAAACCAATCATCAAAACCACAGGCTTGAGTATGCAGACACACGGAATGTGCACCGACGTTACGTGCAATTTGATCAAGACATGCACAGACCTCATACGTGAGCACATGAAATATGTACCGATGTTATATGCTGAATCAACTAAATATGCACAGAGGTTGTGTACAATCGATCAAAATATGCACAGACCTTTATATGCAGACAACTCAAGGTAGCACAGACCTTGATATGCTCGCATGCAAACCATGCTATACTAGCATTGACTCTAGTATGCACAAGATGCAACTAGCATCGACCTCAGTTGTGTAAGAACACAACTGACACCGACCCTAGTTGTGCATAAACACTTATGCAATGAACATTATTTTAGCTTAAAGCAGATAAATCAATTTTCTTCATACTAAAATGTCTGACATCATCAAAACATCATCATCAAAACGGCAACGATACAACAATCTCCCCCTTTTTGATGATGGCAACCATTTTGAGATATTGAAGAATTGGTTTATTTCGAAGAAGAACAGCAGAAATGATATGCAAGGATGCAGCAACGATATGCAAGCAATATGGCACACTAACTCCCCCTAACACACTAACTCCCCCTGACACATAGACTATCAACCAGAGTATGCTCCATGCTTAAAAACATTCTCCAAGCTATTCTCATAAGCCATTCTCCCCCTTAAACCCTCAGACATCTTCTCCCCCTTTGACATCATCAAAAGGAATGTAGGGAGAAACAAGGTACTACAAAGCTTGAGAAACCAGAGAAAATTAATTCACTTAGTAGAAACATCTCATCTGTAACCCTTAAAGATCCAAATAAGGTAACTGAATGGAGCTGAAATACCTCATAGCTAATAAGCAGGAAAGACACAGAATAAGAGTGAAGATTATCATCATACAGAAATAAGAATGAGGACCAAGGTGAAACAGTTATGCCAAGAGAAAGATGTGTAAATGCTTTACTAATCAAGTAAATGGAGGCTCATCTACTATTGCATTGTCCAAAGGTATTGAGGGCAAACAGTCTACAAAGAATTTTTTTTTTGGAGGGGGTGAAAGATTTTTCCTTGTTGAGCAGTAAAAGTCATTGAGTAATTTTGGTAAACCGCACATTGATATGTGAGAAGACACCTTGATTAGAGGCTAGAATTCTCAGATTCTCAGTGTGAAAACCATATTACTTCTCTTTAGAGAACAGAGTTAGCAATATAAGTGTCTTTTGATGTAAGGAGACACCTTGATCAGAGGCCTGAATCCCCAACTACTCAACACTTTAATGCCATTGCTCTGCCATGAATTCTTAAAATTTTTCAGAAACTTGTTAAGCAGAGATATTCTGGCACTTCATGACATAGAGTATGATTCATTTCTTTGATGAAGTATCTAGTTTCTCAGAAACCAAAACATTGCTCTGCACTGTTGAAATTCCCCTAAACAAATTGATTTTATTTGTTATATGATGTTTGAAGATAATACCAGATGTACTGATCTTCAGAGATTTTGCTTCCAGAAATTTAAGTTTCAAACATTTAGAAGATTTCATGACATAAGAGTGTCAACAATGATCCATGTTCAATAATGATGTAGGAAGACAGTCTTCAGATTCTCTATCCAGGTCTTTGCAGGATTATTAGAGAGAAGCTTTTTAGCTAAATTTCAGTTATTCAAATTTGAAAGTTTAAGAGAGTTGAGAGCTTCTACCTTTTGTGAAAAAAAAGGTTGTTATAGGTTCTCGATGAGCTTGGTGCAGTAACAAAATCTCTCAAAATCCTTTGAATCAGTCACCTAAGACCTTAGACTGACAGACATGAAGCTCCCCCTTACACCTAGACTGACTGATGGAGTTCAACCTATCAGCTTAACAAAAGCAAGTGTCTTCTATAGAATACATACTTAAAAAATACCTCCCCCTCACAATATGAATCATATCAGGAAATGCAGAAATGAAAGTTTATGGACTTGAACCTGATCTATATGGAAATGTGCCTGTGGTACTAGGTGGAGAACATAGGTCATAAGACCTCCTCACACATGATGTGGGTTTCCAGTCAGAAGACTTCTGACATTATCCCGGCTTATCATTTTATATACCAACAGGTTATGCATGCCATTGAAATACATGACAGACACTGGATGAAAATTCTAGCAAATGAGGTATACATGCAACTCAACATGGGCACAGATATAAGAATGCATTTTATTCCAAAAATCAAAATTCAGAGGGTTTTAAAAATGTCTAGTTCTCTCCTCAGGGTTGTGAATTTGTCATTGTCCAGAGGCTTAGTAAAGATGTTAGCTATCTGATGGGCAGTGTCTACATGGATCAGTTCAAAAGTGTTTTTAGACACCTCATCTCTGATAAAATGATGTCTGATTTCAATATGTTTGGTGCGAGAATGTAAAATAGGATTTTTTACAAGATTTATGGCACTAGTATTATCACAGTAAATGGGTGTGTAGCCCAGTTCTACTTGGTAGTTCTGAAGCTGGTGTTTAATCCAGATCACTTGTGTACCACAGCTCCCTGTAGCTACATAATCAGCTTCCGCAGTGGAGAGGGCCACAGAATGTTGTTTCTTGGAAGCCCAAGAAACTAAACAACCACCTAGAAATTGACATTGACCACTAGTGCTCTTCCTATCTAGCTTACACCCAGCATAGTCTGCATCCGTATATGCAATCAGATCTAATGTATGTGATGTAGGAAACCATAAACCTAGAGTGTGTGTAGCAGATATGTATCTAAAAATCCTTTTCACAGCAGCTAGATGCAATTCAGTAGGCCTAGATTGATACCTAGCACACATACCTACACTGAATTGTACATCAAGTCTCGAGGCAGTTAAATAGAGTAGGGATCCAATCATACCTCGATATAATTTTGCATCAACTTCTTTACCTAATTCATCTGCATCTAGTGATGTGTTGGTACCCATTGGAGTTGAGATGTGCTTCAGATTAGTCATTCCAAAATGCTTGAGAATGTCCAAGGTATACTTGGTCTGGTTAATGAAGCATCTATCATCCAGTTGTTGTACCTGCAAGCCAAGGAAGTATTTCAATTCTCGTGCCAAACTCATTTCAAATTCAGCAGACATCAATTGAGCAAATTCATTACATAGTTCAGAACATGTTGAACCAAAGACTATGTCATCTACATATACCTGAACTATGATTAGATCTTCATTCAAACTTTTTGGAAACAGGGCTTGATCCACCTTACCTCTGTTGTAGCCCTTGCTGATCAGAAATTCTGTCAGCCTCTCATACCAGGTCCGAGGAGCCTGCTTTAGACCATATAGAGCTTTATTTAACTTGGAAACCTTGTTAGGATGTGAAGATAATTGAAATCCGGGGGGTTGTTCTACAAAGACTTCTTCTTTAATAAAACCGTTTAAAAATACACTTTTGACATCCATTTGATGAAGTTTTATGTTTTTAGAACATGCAAAAGCTATTAAAATTCGTATTGCCTCCATCCCAGCAACATGTGCATAGGATTCATCAAAATCAACCCCAAATTCCTGACAGTAGCCTTTGGCTACTAGTCTGGCTTTATTTCTGGAAATTATTCCATCCTCATTCATTTTATTTTTGAAGACCCATTTAGTTCCTATTATATTTGTATTTTCAGGTCTCAGAACTAGTTCCCAAACGTTATTTCTCTCAAATTGACCTAGTTCCTCACTCATAGCATTAACCTATGATTCATCTTTCAAAGCCTCATCAACAGATTTGGGCTCAATCTGTGACACTAAAGCAACGAGATCTTGATGATTTACATTTTTGAGATAAGACCTAGTCCTAGGGGGATCTCCTAGGTTGCCTATGATATTATTCATAAGATGATCTCTCAAGAATTAGTTGAGGACTCACCTATTTCGGCTGGGCTTACTTGATTTGGAGTAGTTGAAGCTTCAGGTGGTTCAGGTTCTTCCTCCACCATCTCCTCTAGAAAGTTTCCATCATGCTTTGAGCTCCTGTCATCATCATCCAAGTCAGTGACCGTGTTTGTTTCATCGAATAGAACATGAGGAGATTCTTCTACTATTTAGTCTGAAACATTAAAAACCTTATATGCCCTAGTTGCTTCAGAGTATCCTAGAAGAATTCCAGGGCTACTCCTTGCATCAAATTTATCTAGGTCCTTTTTATTATTATTATGTATGAAGCATTTTGAACCAAATATCTTAAAATATGAGACATTTGGCTTCTTACCTTTCAAGAATTCATAGGGGGTTTTCTTATGGACGGGTCTTACCGAGGCTCTGTTGATGATGTAGCAAGCGGTGTTAGCTGCCTCTGCCCAAAACCTTCTGGAAAGCTGACTCTCCACTAGCATAGTTCTTGCCATTTCAATGATTGTACTGTTTCTTCTTTCCACTATGCCATTCTACTCCAGAGTCCTAAGAGAAGAAAATATGTGAGTTAGTCCTTCATTGTTACAGAATTTAGAAAATGTAGAGTTCTCAAACTCTCCTCCATGGTCAGATTGAATCATGGAAATACTGTGAGTTCCTTCTTGTTTGACTTTATTAAAAAAATGTTCAAACTTCTGAAAAGCATCACTTTTATTTGTTAAGAAAAATAACCATGAATATCTAGTAAAATCATCTACAATCACAAACCCAAATCTCTTCCCATTAAGACTCTGAGTCCTGTTTGGGCCAAAGAGATCTATATGCAAAAGCTCCATTGGCTTGGAGAACAAAGGCTCAGATCTGAGCTTAAATGATTTGCGGGTTTGTTTGCCTAGAGCACAGGCATCACAGACTTTTGAAATGGAACTGAATTTGATCTTAGGCATGCCTCTAACTAAATCATACTTGACCATTTTATTCAATGTAGAGAAATTAGCATGACCTAAATGTCTATGCCAATTAAATGCATTATTTTCAAAATCAACAGCCAAACAAAGATTTGATTCATATTTTTCATTTAAATCAACAATGTAAATATTATTGACTCTATGTGCTTCAAACTTGACCTTGTCAGAATTTATTTCAAGTATTTTACATGTATTATCATCGAACACAACTCTGTGACCCTTGTCACATAACTGACTAATACTAAGCAGGTTGTGTTGAAGGCCCTCTACAAGTAAAACTTTTTCAATAGAGTTTGTGTAAGACTTACCAACTGTTCCTATTCCAACAATCTTACCTCTATTCTTTCCTCCAAATTTGACTAGACCCCCTACCTTCATTTCCAGTTTGCTGAATTTGGATCGATCGCCCGTCATGTGCTTGGAGCAGCTGCTATCTAGGTACCACCTGTTGTGCTCGACTGCAAGGCTAACCTATAGAGGATAGATCAAGCAGAGTAGTTTGGAACCCAAGATAGATTGGGTCCAAAGACATTGTTCAAATCTCTAAGTAGAATTTTAGGAATCCAAAACTGTTTCACAGTATTTTTCTTTTCCATGTTGTTGATAGTTTTGTTGAAATTATAACTAGAGTTCTGTCCATTTGGTCTAAAGGTGTGGAATTTGTTCCTGATATTGGACTGTTCATTCTTCGGGTATCTTTTGTACCCATTCTGTCTAGGATAGACATACTCATTAAAGAATTTCTGTGGAACATGATTTCCCCAGTTTTTCTTATATTGACCCATGTTTTTATAGAAGCAAGAATTTCTGTTCTGGGTCATGTATATTGACTTGTGAAAGTTCTTGCTCTGGGGGGTACACGTAGGGGCTTGCCTAGGTGTGTTCTTTCCAGTTTTAGGTTGTTGTCCAGCAGGATTTGATGAATTATTTCTTGGTGGCTGGACATTCTGAGCACTGTTGGAGTTGGAAGGTGTGCCAAGCTTTTCCTTCCCTTTTTCTGGGCAGAATGTTACAATTGTGAACTCAAAAGGTTTCTTGTGTGAAGGGTCATAGCCTAAACCCTCCTTGTTGAAATTGATCCTAGTACCTAGAATGGTATCCAAGTTTATTTTTCCTTGAACAAATTTTTCTAGGGTTCTTTGTTTGTCTTCCAGATCTTTTTGCAATGTTTCACAATTTCCCTGAAGTTCAGAGTTCACCTTCCTAACAGCTTCATATTTTTTAATGATTAAACTATTTTCACTTTGGCTTTCTTGAAGTTTTATCTTGAATCATCAAGTTGTTTTTGAACTTCCTGGTTTTTAGATTTCATATTTTCATTTTCTTTTCTGGGAGAATTCATCTCTTCTAGTTCTTCCTTAACCTTCTGATTTTCTTTGTTAGTTTGAATTTGTTCTTCATTAGCAGCATTCAGTTTTCTCTTTAACACCCTATGATCTTTACTCAAAGTATTAAACTTATCGAGCAGTTCAGCATAGGCATCTTCCTAGTCATCAATAGTGAAATTTTCAAAAATGTTGGTTACCTCTTCGTCACTATTAGCCATAAGGCATATTCCTTGGTCATCTTCTTCTGAAGAGTTGGCCTCTGGGTGTTCCTCCTTGTCACTCCACGTGCAGACCATAGCCTGAGGTTTCTTCTTTTGCACCTTGGAGCTTTTCTTTTGGAGATCGGGGTAATCCCCCTTCATGTGTCCAGGCCTCCTGCAATGAAAGCAAGTAATCTTCTTAGCATTCCTATTTTTATCATTGTTAGAATCAACATGCTTACCAGAAGTGCAATGCCCGAGAATTTTCTAAAAATTTTTTGGATTTAAAATATAATTATTAAAGCATTTAATGGACTATTAATTGAATTATAATGAATTAAATCTAATTATTTAGGCCTTACACTAATCCAAGAAGATTAGGCCCATATAATAAACCCAAAATGCCCAAAAGAGATGGTTTTGGACCCTAGCCCATGTTCTAGAACCTTAAAGTAGGTGAAATCACGGAATTAAGGAGATAATTACTCCTTGGGACATAAAGAAAAGGATAATATTGGGGATAATATCAAAAGAGTTTGAAGTATTTCAAATTTGGCGCCTACGGTTGAAAACGGTCTATCGCGAGACCGCTAACGGGATGAAAATGGTCGCCAAATGACCGCTAACGACTGCAGATTCCGTGAGAGGAAGAAAACATGAAAAGGTTAGATTTTTAGCATCCAAATCATCTTGGATCGACTCTATCAGCTAATTAGATAGGTCTAGAAGGAATGCAGATCGAATGGAAAGTCTAAGTGGGACTCTAAATTCGTTCTAATCCTCAAACCCTATCCAAATCTTATAAATAGGTCCCAGATTTGACATGTGCGACCCCTACTTTAGCTCGCGTGGAACCCAGGTAAGGAGTCCGATTCTGAGGTAAGTTTCTTCTAGGAATTTGTTCATTATACTTAAGAACTAACTACCCTCCAATTTTGGTTCTAGGAGATCAAGCCTACGTGAAGTTAGAGGCTGCCAAAGTCGATGATTCTACATTAAAAACTCAGGAATTAGTGCGTCTGACCCAAGAAGATCAAGGAATTCGGAGCCCAAAATGAGGTAATTAGATAGAGGTTCTTTAGAACTTTATGTTCCTCTATATATATTCTACTTACCCTCAAAATTTCACGTCCATAGGCCAAGGGAATCAGGAGATAGAGGGATGTGAAGTTACTGATTTAATACAAGAAAGTGTAGAAACTAGGACTTGATTCCAATCAGAAATTTGAAGTTTAGAAGCACTATTAAAGGTAGGTTATCTCATGAAAGGCTTGAATTTAAAGTTAGGAACAAAAGCTCTCTTGGTTCATTCGTTTTCATGTATTGCGCTTTGAGAATTTCATATTTTACTTAGGACTATGCATCTAGTATATTCATCATGCATGAACTAGCCTTAATGAAGTAAAAATTGAATTTTTCTTATTGATCACATAAACCTATGCATATTGTTGGCCTATAATTATTCTATCATGATCATGGAAGTTAAAATATGTTAATTTCCAGACATGATGCGTCTTAGTTAGCATTTTTGTTTAGTTATCTTTTGGACTTGATTTTTCACAGGAAGAAACGGTCTTCCTATAGACCGCCAGCGAACTGTCGCGGTCGTACGATAGACCGCTAACCGCAAGTGACGGTCGCCCATTTGACCATTTTCGATTCCTGAATTCTGTATTATTTTAACCCGAGACTTAATACAGAATTGCCATAATTATTATATGTTAAGCCTAGATAACTAAGTTTTATTCCTGGTTTGACTACTGGTTTTATATACTTAGTTGATCTCATTGTTATCACGATAGTTTTCATGTTTCATGCACATTGGTATTATTTTTAACTTATGTTAATTTATGGCCAAAAATATATGTATTCTTGTATTATGACATATTTTTCATGAAGATTTATGGATCGGTCTGGTTGATTCAACTATGGTTTTTACTGATCTCTTTCTCTTCTAAGAGTCATTTTCAGTAAATACATGGCACATATCTCGATATGATGTCATTAGTTACACCTTTTCACGTTAGGAACACAATCTTGGACTTGATGACCTCTCCCTTGGATATTTCTTTGAATGGACTAGGAAATCTTATTTCAAGGCATCCGTAAGATTCTGTGAGCCTGGGATTCTCACTAGGACGCCGAGCTGGTTGTATCATTAAAGCCCAATTGTTTAGAAGGCACTTATACCGATGTTTTATGTTCTGGAATTAGCGGCCTTATGGTTGACCGCTAAAGACTGCTAGCGAGCCTACACTTAACCGCTAACGTATCCTAAACGGTATTGCATTAGACCGCTAATGCTCCAGATATTCTGTTTTAAATATCGAACTGTCTTATCATGAACGGTCTTGTACTAGACCGCCAGGGACAAGAGACGATCCGGTAAATGACCGCTAGAGTCCTGAATTTAGTTAACCCAGGGTTTGACTCAAGGGTTGATTTTCGTATGTTCCTAGATGGTCCAATTGATTATCTAGAACTTGTCACATTATTCCAAAGATATCTAAGTAATTTTGAAAGTTAAGGAATGTACTGTTATGCTGCTGATTTATTTCCATAGCATAACCTAGTTATTAAATGTGTTTATTGAAATTCTTTATTCTCAGTAGAAGCATTCTTGTTTTTGGTTACTTTATCATGGAACTATTTTGAAATTGTACATTCTTGGTCACATTTTTGATATAAACATGGAAGTAGCTTGATTTATACTTGAAGATGCAGTTCGAGCACTGATTGTGTTCAAGGGCTCTATGCTAGTCCCCTCGGCTGATTGTCGGAAACATACTATATAAACTATGGGGTATGATGCTACTGGCGTCGCATTACGCTGGGAGTACTCCTTCTATAAATAAGTGAAATATCCACGGAAATCCATGAAAATCCACATGAATTCACGAAGTACTTGCTACTAAGTGAAGAGTACATTCTTGCTTGTTACATGACTTTCTAGTGCATAGCCTTCATGGTTATGAAAAGTACATTCTTGTTACATTCTTGAAAAGGCCAGATCTACATTCTTGATATATTCCTGATCAAATTATGTTCTTATGTCTCAAGCTTGACTGTGTCTTGTATCTCATGTTTCATCGTGTTGCATGATTTATCTTATTTCTTTAGAGCTAAAATATTAATTACTTTAACATTGCCAATCATGTTGATACGAAGATACTTACTGGACAAGTGTGCTCATTACCTACTTTCTCAATGTTTCAGGAAGTGCGAGTGAATCGGATTCAGATTACTCAAGTAGCGGGTCCGAGAGCGATTAAAGGAGTATGGATCGAGAGAAGACTTAGAAAGTCCAACATGTCTAGATTGAGTCTTCATATGTAATTTTTGTTTTATTGAGTCTAAGTCAAGAAGAGTCGTATATTCATGTATTTAGATCATGATTATTTGATATGAAATAAAGGTGAAAATTTGATTAAATTATTATGCAATTACTTTGTGTGATTGTTATTGCGCTCTGATTATATTGCTTGCTCGAGGCTTACCATGTCGGTTGTTCGCGTTCTCGATTGTTTCTGCTGCATAATCTTGGGGCATGACAGTTAAGGTGGTATCAGAGCGTAGGTCTTAGGACTTACTTATTCCTAGGGAAAAGTAATGTCATAGGTTAAGTCCAAGGTTTAAGGACCCACACCTATGAAACTAGGAAAGAAAATTCCCAACCTATGAGAGAAGTTGGGTGGAACCTGGGATGAGATAGTCATTAGAATTATATTCTAAGATTAACCCCACTCTTCCCTTAGAATTAACAAATTCATTGCTCTTCTCAAGTACCTCACTCTCGAAATGGCTCATCGCGTAGACTGGAACGGTATGCAAGAGACCGTTGCGGGTCTGACTCAAGCACTACAAACTATGGCGCAAGCTGGCGCAGGAGCGAGGGTTGGAGACTTACATCGTAACTTTCAGAGCTTAAATCCTCCGAGATTTTCTAGTTCTTCAAATCCAGACAAGGCTGAGAACTGGATTGATAAGATGAACCGTATTTTTGAAGTTATGCAATGTACGGATCAGGAGAAGGTCCGTTTGGCAACATTTCAATTAAATAAAGATGCCCGTACATGGTGGAAGTTTGTTCCTGCACCACCGGCTGATGCACCACATACATGGGAAGGCTTTCTTATGCTCTTCAGAGCCAAGTACTTTTCCAAGCATGTTAAGGAGCGGAAGGCTATGGAGTTTGCTTCTCTACGCCAGGGCATGATGTCAGTGGCGGAATATGAACTCCAGTTTCTAGGCTAGCACCCTATGCTCCTCATTTGATTAGCACCAACCTATTGAAAGCTAATCGATTTATGGACGGTTTGAGGCCCGATTATATTCAGCAACTTGGGACTCAGAATATACGTACATTTGCGGAGATGGTTCAACGGGCACATCTATGCGGAAGGACCTTGGAGAAGGTCGAGAAATTGAAAGGCAAGGGCGAGGAGCCAAGCCGAAGGTCAGATCGGCGTGATAAGAAGGGCAAGTTTAGCATCACGGAGCCCTACAAATCCCGTGATAGCAAAAAAAGATCCCGAAACGGGAGTGGTAGTGGCTACCACAAAAATAAGAAAGTCAAGGAAGAAGAGAAGCAGGTTGCCACGGCCTGTACCTTTTGCGAGAAGTTTGGTCACTCGGCCCAAGAATACTGGAAGTGCCTTGACGCTTGTCTTCATTGTGGCAGCAGGGAGCACCGCATGCCGGATTGTCCCCTTATGAAGGAACAATCGTCCGGTGGTGGACGTAAAAGATAGGCTCATCTTAATGCTATTTTAGAGGATAATGAAGCGCCCAAGGATGATGGGCTAATGGAAGGTACCATTCAGATCTATTCCCATCCTGCATTCGTATTATTTGATACTGGTGCTTCTCATTCCTTTATATCCACTGCTTTTGCAAAAACATTACCCATTTCATCAGTTCCTTTACCTTCGGACCTTGCTATTACTACACCTTTAGGTCCTGGAATAAAACTCACAAATTATTACCCTGATAGTGAGGTAAGGGTAGAAGGTCACAATCTCCCAGCAAACCTCGTATGCCTTGATATGAAGAGCTACGATGCTATTCTATGGGTAGATTGGCTTGTAGACCATGATGCCTACATAAATTGCCGAAATAGGATTATCTCTTTCCGAAAACTTGGTTTTCCAATATTTTCTTTCCTTGGTATTAAATATATTAAGCATCCTACCATCATTTCATCTCTGCACGCCTGCAAACTAATTTCGTAAGGATGTGTAGCTTTTCTTGCTTTCGTAATCCTCACAGAATCTAAGAAGATTATCTTAGAGGATATTCCCATTGTCAATGAATTTCTGGATGTATTTCCATCAGATTTGCCCAGTTTACCGCCCGAAAGGGAAGTAAACTTTTCTATTGAACTTGTTCTCGGAGCAGCACCTGTTTCAATAGCTCCCTACAGGATGTCCCCCACAGAACTCAAGGAATTGAAGAAATAACTGCAAGAGTTATTAGACAAGGGTTTTATTCGACCTAGCACATCCCCTTAGGGTGCGCCAGTTCTATTTGTCAAGAAGAAAGATGGATCCCTCAGGCTATGTATCGACTACCGGTGACTGAATCAACTTACTATCAAGAACAAATATCCGTTGCCGCGTATCGATGAGCTCTTTGATCAGATTTCGGAAGCAGAATATTTCTCCAAGATCGACCTCAGGTCGGGTTATCATCAACTCAAGATTAAAAATCAAGACGTACACAAGACGGCTTTCCAGAGCTGGTATGGCCACTATGAATTTGTAGTAATGCCGTTTGGGTTAACCAATGCCCCGGCAGCATTCATGCAACTTATGAACAACGTCTTCAGACCTTATCTCGACCAATTAAAGGTCGTATTCATTGATGACATTCTAATATATTCAAGGACTAAGGAAGAACATGAAGAGCACTTAAAAATAGCCATGTAAATATTAAGACATCATAAACTTTATGCAAAGCTTAGTAAGTGCGAGTTTTGGCTAAAGGAGATTTCTTTCCTTGGCCATATTATTTCAAAGGAAGGTATCACTATTGATCCTTCTAAAGTTGAAGCTGTTAAAAATTGGAGCCGGCCAACGACCGTGTCAGAAGTTAGAAGTTTCCTGGGTTTGGCTGGTTACTATAGGAGATTTATCAAAGATTTTTCGAAGATCGTCGTTCCTTTGACTAGGCTCACAAGAAAGGAAAATCTTTTTAAATGGTCGAAGGACTGCGAAAAGAGTTTTCTAAATCTTAAAGATCACCTTACTACAGCCCCCATTTTGACATTGCCCATTGAAGGGGGTGGTTTTGAAGTCTATACGGATGCATCTAGCATTGGCCTAGGATGCGTTCTTATGCAAAATGGAAAGGTGATTTATTATTCCTCAAGACAACTGAAGCGTCATGAAGAAAATTATCCTGTGCATGATCTAGAATTGGTTACGATTATATTCGCATTAAAGATTTGGCGACATTACCTTTATGGGGAGAAATTCACTATATTTTCAAATTATAAAAGTCTGAAATATCTTTTCACCTAGAAGGAGTTGAACATGCGACAACGCAGATGGTTGGAGTATCTTAAGGACTTCGACTTTACTATTTAATATCATCCAGGAAAGGTAAATGCTGTAGCTGATGCTCTTAGCAGAAGATCGATGGCGAATGTAGCAAGCCTCAGAGAAGGTATGACTTATCTTATTAAAGATTTTTCTCACCTAAATCTTGATATTGGCAGGGAAGAAGATGCATGTATAATTGCCAATATAAGGTCTCAACCTACATTGATTGAGGATATAGTCAAATTGCAAGAGAATGATTCTACATTGATGGAAATTAAGGATAACATTGATCAAAGATCGGAATTCTCTATCTCACATGATGGAAGATTATTATTTAAGAATAGAATTTGTGTGCCGAATCATGATGACACTAAGAAATTGATCATGGAGGAAGTGCATAAATCAAGATATGCTATTCACCATGGTGCTATCAAGATGTATCAAGATTTGAAAAGAAACTTTTGGTGGCCCAATATGAAAAGAGAAGTGGCAGAATTCGTGTCACGTTGCCTCACTTGTCAGCAGGTAAAGGCAGAACATTTAAAACCCGCTGGAAAATTACACCCCTTGAATATTCCCGAGTGCAAATGGGAAAGTATAGGGATGGATTTTATAATGGGTTTACCTAAGACAAAAGGTGGACACGATGGTATATGGGTGATCATAGACCGATTGACTAAATCTGCACATTTCCTACCAATCAAAAGTCGATGGTCTGTGGATGTATTAGCAGCACTATACATGAAGGAAATTATCAAACTACATGGTGTCCCTCTCACTATCATATCTGACCGAGACCCTCAGTTTACATCATAATTCTGGAAGGGTCTTCAACATTCATTAGGAACCCGACTTAACTTTAGTACTACATTCCATCCACAAATTGATGGTCAAACTGAAAGGATAAATCAAGTGGTGGAAGATATGCTCAGGGCTTGTGCTATTGACTTTGGAGGAAGTTGGCATGATCACTTGCCTTTAGTGGAATTCTCATACAACAACAGCTACCAAGCTAGCATACAAATGGCACCATTTGAAGCTTTATATGGAATAAGCTGTCATTCGCCTATTTGTTGGAATGAAGTAGGAGAAAAGCAATTTCTCGGTCCCGACATCATTAGGGATACTACCGAGAAGATTAAACTCATTCGGGAAAGACTTTGTATGGCCCAAGATAGGCAGAAATCATATGCCGACAATCGAAGGCGCGATCTGGAATTCCAAATAGGAGATCATGTGTTCCTTAAGGTTTCTCCAGGTCGAGGTATTCGAAGATTTGGTGTTAAAGGTAAGCTTACTCCAAGATTCATTGGCCCCTTTGAAATTCTCAAAAGGGTTGGTGAAGTTGCGTATCGTATTACTTTGCCTCCTCAATTAGCAGGAGTACATGATGTATTTCACGTGTCAATGCTTAAGAAGTATGTTCCTGATCCTTTCCATGTCATTACTTACGATAATCTGGAGATTCAAAAGGACTTGACGTACGAGCAAAAGCCAGTTAAGATCATTGAACGAGAAGTACGTCAACTACGGAATATGACTATTCATATGGTCAGGATCCAGTGGAATAAATTATGGCCGCATGAAGCAACATGGGAAACCGAAGAAGCTATGCGCAAAAGATTTCCAAAATTATTTGAATGTAAGTACACTCTCCATAAATCCATGTATTGAATTTGGGGACAAATTCTTTTTTTAGTGGGGGAGGGTGTAACGCCCAAAAATTTTCTAAGAATTTTTTAGATTTAAAATATAATTATTAAAGCATTTAATAGACTATTAATTGAATTATAATGAATTAAATCTAATTATTTAGGCCCTACACTAATCCAAGAGGATTAGGCCCATATAATAAACCCAATAGGCCTAAAAGAGATGGTTTTGGACCCTAGCCCATGTTCAAGAACCTTAAAGTAGGTGAAATCACGAAATTAAAGAGATAATTACTCCTTGGGACATAAACAAAAGGATAATATTGAGAATAATATCAAAAGAGTTTGAAGTATTTCAAATTCGACGCCTACGGTTGAAAACGGTCTATCGCGAGACCGCTAACGGGATGAAAACGGTCGCCAAATGACCGCTAACGACTGCAGATTCTGTGAGAGAAAGAAAACATGAAAATGTCAGATTTTAAGCATCCAAATCATCTTGGATCGACTCTATCAGCTAATTAGATAGGTTTAGAAGGAATGTATATCGAATGGAAAGTCTAAGTGAGACTCTAAATTTGTTCTAATCCTCAAACCCTAGCCAAATCCTATAAATAGGTCCCAGATTTGACATGCACGACCCCTACTTTAGCTTGCGTGGAACCCAGGTAAGGAGTCCGATTTTGAGGTAAGTTTCTTCTAGGAATTTGTTCATTATACTTAGAACTAACTACCCTCCAATTTTGGTTCTAGGAGATCATGCCCACGTGAAGTTAGAGGCTGCCAAAGTTGCTGATTCTACATTAAAAACTCAAGAATTAGTGCGTCTGACCCAAGAAGATCAGGAATTCGGAGCCCAAAACGAGGTAATTAGATAGAGATTCTTTAGAACTTTATGTTCCCCTATATAGCTTCTACGTATCCTCAAAATTTCATGTCCATAGGTCAAGGGAATCATAAGATGGTTTCGGAAACAGGTTATCACATAATTATTCCCAAACCAATTCAAGTCAAGTCAATAATGAATTCACAAATCATCTTCATGTTGAAATTTATATAGCCCCAATTCTATTCTTAGATATTTATAGAGGCTTAGTAAAAATATCAGCAATTTGATTTTCGGTTTCAACAAAGTGTAATTCAATTTCATTCTTGCTTACTGCATCTCTAAGAAAATGGTGTTTGATTTCAATATGCTTAGTCCTAGAGTGATGAACATGATTTTTGGTAAGGCAGATAGCATTGGTGTTATCACATAAATTTGGAATACATCTAAAATTTATCTGATAATATGAAAGTTGGTGCTTGATCCATAGTACCTGAGCTGTACAGTTCCCTGCAGCGACATATTCTGCCTCTGCCGTGGACAAGGCAACTGTGTGTTGCTTCTTGGAAGCCCAAGATACTAGGCAACCACCTAGGAATTGGCAGTAGCCACTAGTGCTTTTCCTATCTACCCGACACCCAGCATAGTCTGCATTAGTGTATGCTAGAAGCTCTAGCTCGCACTTAGCAGGGTAACAAAGCCCAAGCTCTTGGGTGCCTGATAGATATCTAAAAATCCTTTTCACTGCATTAAAGTGAGACTCCGTAGGACTAGCCTGAAATCTAGCACATAGACACACTGCAAACTGTATATCAGGCCTAGATGCAGTAAGGTAAAGAAGGGATCCGATCATACCTCTGTACAGCTTGTTATCAACTGTTTTACCTTTGGAGTCTTCATCAAGACTTGTTGAAGTACCCATTGGTGTTGCAATTTTCTTGAGGTTTTCAAATTTGAACTTCTTCAGCAGGTCCCTTATGTACTTGGACTGGGTGATGAATGTTCCATCTTGGGTTTGTGTCACCTGCAGTCCAAGAAATAATTTTAGCTCACCCATTGAGCTCATCTCAAATTCTTGTGTCATCAAGTCAAAAAGTTCCTTACACATCTTCGGGTTAGTTGAACCAAAAACAATATCATCCACATATATTTAAACTATGAGAATGTCTGGATGACATACCTTGGTAAACAACGTTTGGTCAATTTCACCTCTTGAGAATTTCTTTTCAATAAGGAATTTGCTAAGCCTAACGTACCAAGCTCTAGGAGCTTACTTTAAACCATAGAGAGCTTTATTCAGTTTATAAACATGACTAGGGAAATCTAAACATTCAAAACCAGGAGGTTGTCTTACAAAGACATCCTCTTTTATTTTCCCATTTAAGAAAGCAGAGTTTACATCCATCTACTGGAGAGTTATCCCTAGTGAGCATGCATAAGCAAGTAAAATCCTAATTACCTCTAACCTACCTACAGGGGCAAAAGACTCTTCGAAGTCAATTCCAAATTCTTGATTGTACCCCTGAGCTACAAGTATGGCTTTGTTCTTAACCATATTTCCTTGCTCATTAGTTTTATTTCTAAAAACCCATTTAGTCCCAATGACAGTCCCATGATCAGGAGGTGGGACTAGGTGCCACACCTTGTTCCTGTCAAACTGATTCAGCTCCTCGTGCATGGCATTGATCCAATGCACATCATTTAGGGCACTGTCAATGGTCTTGGGTTCTACATGAGAAACTAATGCAAAGACATTCAATTCATTTTGAGCTCGAAAGAAACCTATGGTCCTAGGGGGTTCATGCAAGTTACCAATGACATTATCTACAGGATGGTCTCTAAGAAATCTAACATTGATAACTTGGTTACCTTGACCTTCATTTACCTCCCCCTGAACAGCAGGCTCCTCTGCATTGTTATCTTCAGGTTCATCTTCCTGATCTATTTGGTCTGCAGACTTTCCTTCCTTCAGAATTTCTCCATCATCTTCTTTCCTGCACAGACCATTATCAGATTTAGTCAGGGTTTCATCGAAGACTACATGTGGAGACTCTTCAACAGTTTTGGAATTTAGATTGTACACCCTATATGCTCTAGTAGTTTCAGAATATCCTAAGAAAATTCCTGGATCACTTTTAGGTTCAAACTTATCAAGGTCTCTTTTATCATTGACATGAATAAAACACTTACAGCCAAAGACCTTGAAGTGAGCAAGTGAAGGTTTCTTACCCTTGAGGATTTCATATGGAGTTTTCTGGGTAAACGGCCTTACCATGGCTCTATTAATTACATGGCATGCAGTATTGACTGTCTCTACCCAAAATTTCCTTGGTAGGCTACCTTCCACTAGTAGAGTACGGGCCATCTCCACAAGAGTCTAGTTCCTCCTTTCCACTACTCCATTTTACTCTGGTGTTCTAGGAGAGGAGAACCGATGAGTGATGCCATTTTCCCTGCAAAACTCATCAAATTGTGAGTTTTCAAACTCACCACCATGATCAGATAAAATATTTTGAATTGAATTTTTATTTTTCTATTTTATTTTCGAATAGAACTCCTAAAATTCATTGAAGGCATCATTTTTATGAGTAAAGAAGAATACCCAAGTAAACCTAGAGAAGTCATCAACTAATACATATCCATATCTTCTACTTGACAAGCTGACATATCTTGTGGGTCCGAAAAGGTCCATATGAATCAGCTCATAAGGTTTGGAAGATATGTTTTCAGTTCTAGATTTAAATGACTTCTTAGTTTGCTTGGACTGTGTGCATGCAACACAAACTTTATTTTCCTTCTTGAATGAAATTTTAGGGAGTCCTCTAACCATGCTATGTTTATTCAATTTATGCAAAATAGTATAGCTAGCATGGCCTAATCTGCGATGCCACAAATATGCTAAATCATCTTTATTTGCAGTGAGGCACAGATTAGAGTGAGCAATATCATCCAAATCTACCAAGTAGATGTTATTTACTCTTTTTCCAGAAAACTTAACTACATCGGAATCAGGTTCAAAAATTTTGCAATTATGAGAGTCAAAGACTACCTTATGTCCTTTATCACATAGTTAGCTGATACTAAGTAAATTATATGCAAGACTATCAACCAACAATACCTCCTCAATGCAGCAGGTAGTACACTTACCTATCTTACCTGATCCGATGATTTTACCCTTTGTGTTTTCTCCGAAGGTGACAAGGCCTCCATTCTTCTCAGTCAGCATGCTAAATTTAGCCTTGTCTCCTGTCATATGCCTGGAGCAGCAACTATCCAGGTACCACATGTTATGCTTGGCTTCCAGGCATACCTGCAATCACAATCACGGAGAAAAGTTTGGAACCCAAAAATGTTTGGGCTCCCTAGCAGATGCAGAGCTATTCAAACACGACAACAAATTCTTTGGAATCCACATCTGTTTAAGAGTTGTTGGTTTGGTGGATTTTTCAACATTCTTTTTATTATTCTTCCTCTTTTCAGCACCAACAAAGTGAGTCTTTTCTTTCTTGTGCTGTATCCTGGCACCATTATTCTTAGCATATTGATTTTGTTTGTGCCAGTGCCTAGACCAATGAGCATTCAAAAAATTGTGGCCAATGTTGGTCCTAGGCAGACTGAAAGAGGTTTGCTTCCTAGGAGCCCATGTCCTAGCTTGCCTAACCCAGCTCCTAGCCTGAGGTTTGTAATTCTGAGTTGGATATGACTGATATCCATACCTCCCCTGCACTCTATTCCATCCAGACTTCTGCATGGGTGAGGGTTGAGTCTTCTTCTGAACAGCTTGTGGAGACTTGGTGACCCTAGCCTGGGGTTTAGGTGTGCGTAAAGGTTGACCCCTAACCTGAACTCTACCCTGAGGAGTAGGGCAGTGTGTACTATCATGGCTAGACTCACCCATCTTCTGCTTGCCCTTGTCCTTAGCACTGGGCATTTTGGAATTAACATTTTTAACAGCAGAATTTACATTGCTCATCTTGATGAGGGGTCCCTTTTCCTTCTCAGCCACAAATGAGATTATTTTCAATGCAAAACTCCTTTTAGCTGTGGGGTTATACCCAAGACCCTCTTTTCTAAAATTCACTTTAGACCCTAACAAAGCATTCAAGTTCTCAGTGTCTTAGGTCATATTCTCAATGATTTTCTTTTTATCCTCATTTTGATTTTCTAGGGTTTCAATTGATTTCTTCAGTTCATTATTGACACCCAGCACAACTTCATATTTCTCATTGACAATTTTCATTTCATTTTCAAATTTTTGCAATCTCAATTTTAAGTCATCAATAACATTTTTCAAAGACTCATTTTCTTTTCTAGCATCTATCAAAGCATGCTTCAGATCATCAAATTCAGCACATGAATTTTTTACCCTATCATTCTCAGTTTGTAAATAGGCAAATTTGTCGGACATGGTTTTATCATTCATGAGTGAATTAACCTTCTTCTTCAAATGCCTATTTTCCTTTCTAATATCATCTACTTTATCTAGCAAATCACCGTAAGCATCCTCCCAATCAGAAATGGTGTAATGCTCAAATGGAGAGGATACCTCATTGGATTCTTCTTCTTTATCACCATCTCGAGCCATCAGGCAGATTGGCTTTTCTTCATCTTCTTCACTGTCCGAAGTACAGCTCAGGGTGCCCTCGTCCTCATCGCTCCAGGTACTCACCATGGCTTTCCTATTAGGATTCTTCTTCTTGGCTTTCTCCTTAACCTTCTGGAGCTCCGGGCAGTTTGCCTTTATATGACCAGCCTTCTTGCAGTGATAGCAAACATTAGTATCAATTTTCTTTGCATGATTAGATTTATACCTGGTTTGCCTTCGGTCACCATGCTGTCTTCGGTCGAAATTTCTTCCTTCCTTTCTCAAAAATCTTCTGAACTTTATGGTCAGCGTTGCTAATTGGTCTCCTTCGAACTCTGACCCTGAGAGACTCTAATCGCTTGATGATCCACTGTAATTGGATCGACTAGAACTAGCCTTCAGCGCTATAGGCTTCTTCTTCTTCTCCAGCTCTTCGGTCTTAGGCAGATTCATCTTGTAAGTCATCAATGAGTCGATAAGCTCATCTACCTTGGTGTTCTAAAAATCTCTAGACTCTTCAATCACAGTTGCTTTGGTGTGCCAAATCGGAGTCAGAGATCGCAGTATCTTCCTCACTATTTCATAGTCAGAATAAGTTTTCCCCAAGCTTCTTAGACCATTGGTGATTATCGTGAGGCATGCGTACATCTCTGTAATGGCCTCGCTGGGCTTCATCCTGAAAGCTTCATATTCTGAGACCAGCAGATTCGCCTTGGTCTCTTCACCTGAGAGGTTCCTTCGTATATAACCTCTAGTTTATCCCACATCTCCTTTGCAGTCGCGCATGATGAAATTCTGGAGAACTCTGTGGGGTGAAGAGCACACTAAATTGCATTGATGGTGCTCCAGTTGAGAGTGGATTTTCTGATTTCCTCTTTCATCCAAACATCCTCGTTCGGGTGCAGCTCGAACGGTCCTTTGCTTACCACCTTCCAGATTTTGTAGTCCTTTGCCCTCAGAAAGACTTGCATACGATTCTTCCAGTATGTGTAGTTGGATCCATCGAAGTACGGGGGCTTGGTGGTGGAATGTCCTTTAGCCGTCATCCCTCTAGTGTCCATGGCCGTTTCTTCTTAAGGATGTTGATCCCTGAAAAAGAGTTAGGCTCTGATACCAACTGAAGAGTGATCTAGAGGGGGGTGAATAGATCAATCACCCAATAAAATTTTACCACAGCAGTTACCAATGCGGAAAAAAAACAAGCTACTACAGGATGGTCTGAAACCACACAATTGCAACAGGAATATACCCAATCTAGTAGATCAGTCCTTAGCGATCCTAAATAATCATATACTGAGCGATGAACATAATGCAATGATGAACAAGAACCACAAAGCAATCACACAGTAGACAAGGAGTTTTAGGTGGTTCAACCTCAATCCAGAGGTCTACGTCCACCCCACACTCAACCGAATGTGGTTTCACTACTGACTAACAGCTTGCCGCTGATCCACAGCTTCGAGGACGAATCCCTACAACCCGCTGAGCTTCACAGCTTGCTGTCTAGAGGAATCCTCCTCTGCTACCTCTGAGGATTATAGCTTAACCTATCCAGAGGAATCCTCCTCTGTTACCATTGAGCATTATAGCTTAACCTGTCCAGAGGAATCCTCCTCTGCTACCCTTGACTCACAGCTTGACGGAATAAGAGTTTCGAAGAAAACAAAAGAAACAAACGAAGAATCAAAACTCATATGGAAATGTAGCTCAAACAGTGAGCAAATCAGCTCCGGTTCTGAACCAGGAGACTGATGACAGAACTCTCTCAAACAACTCTCTCTCAAGCCTCTCCTCTCAAAGCTCTCTTTCTTCAGTCCTTCTCCTCTTTTTGCTTCAAATCTCTTATTTACGATCAGTCTTCTCTTGAAAGAGAATCTCCTTATTTATGGGAAGCAATAGTGAGGTAGGGCGCGTGCTCACCACGGTTCCCGCCCAATTGCTTTATCCAGATCTGACATTCCTAGACCACGTGGCAGCATCCCAGCTCGACTACTTTCCACGTGTCACGATCATGGCACATCTTCCATTCTTGGATCACGTGCCTTTCTTAACTTCCTCGAACATGCATCCTGTCAAAGTGTAAGACTCAATGTCAGCTTATGACAGTTTTATAAGAGTTGAAGAGATTGCATAGAGTTGAGATATAGTCAGAATTGAAGTGCACAGATTCAACACAGCATTTGATTTGATGTGCACGGACTTGATGTACACACAGCAGACATATGCACAGACATGATCTCAGCGCAGGACTACAAAGTGCACATACTACGTGTGTGTGAAGCACAAACAATGTACTGACTAAATGTGCCGTGAGCAACCTTGCACAGACTTACGATTCACGGACTACTCATGCACAGATAAGCCAACGAATAGTGTACAGACTTTATATATCCCCAGAGTGGAAGTGCATAGAGTATGTGTGTGCGAGATGCAGACAGTGCACTGACATAGTGTGTGCACAAGCATGGAATGCACTGACTATGTATGTGCAAAGTGCGAGCGTTGCACTGACCCGATTTGCCGTGGGCAACATTGCACAGACTTACCAAAGACTTGTGCACAAACTTTATGTGCACGGTGCAAGGGTTGCACCGACTCAAATGCGTGCAGGGTTAACTAATGCACCGACTTCATGTGCCTTGAACTATGCATGCACGGACTTGGTCGCATGCAGCAACAATGGTTGCACCGACTTCATTCTTATGCACAGACTAAGCGCAAATATGTACAACAGTTATATGAAAATCTGACAAATACAATGCATCAAAATACATACACCATCATGTTAAAATAAAGTCAACACCTCAGTCAACTAAGTCAAACAGTATGATTGCCATTCACTCAAAACAATTCAGCATGTTGCCAATCACTTAAGATAATTCAGCCCAAAGCAGTACACATACTGCTCATCAATCCAGAGGAGACCCAACATTCTCCCCCTTCAATCCATCTTCAGAGGAGACCCAACAAGTTAGGCTCTGATACCAATTGTTGAGTTGGTGTTGACACATAAAAAATGATAAAATAATAACAATATATACGTATATATAGATAATGTCAACATATTTTTCCTACTAAATCATCTTATATTCCTTATCTTCTAGGGATAGAGGAAGCGGCGGAGAGGCTACAAGGGCCCATTAAGCCCACAAAGGCACCCAGACCATATTAAAGCTTAAAAGGACGTCGAAGCCCATACTGAAGAGAGGGCGCGCCGAGAGCACCAGGCAAGAGGAGCGCGCCGATGAGTAGATGGTTCGAGAGCCCATTATAAAAGCTGAGGTTCGACGAAGAAGAAACTCTCTCTCGACAAGCAGAGTTTGCGGCGGGCCTGCTGAGCGAGCAAAAGAGAGAGACTTGCGAGAGAAGAAAAAAAGAAAAGAGAGAAAGAGAGCCAGTCGGCAAATAGGAAGAAGAGAAGGGGGAGCCATCTACGGGCAGAGGTAGGGGGCGCCGTTGCTGCTGCCGTCCGACGCCCCTCGGGGCTACAATCTCCCCCTCCCCCTGCTTCTTTTCTCTTCTGTTTTATACATTCCTCTGCCGCTATATTTCTGCCGGCGAGCTCTGTAATTCAATAGCCTCTCGAGGCTTTCTTCTGTTTATATCCGGCTATGCCTGATTTTATATGAATGAAAGATATATATCGATGCATCTGTTTATGATAAGAATTCTTTCTTTATGTAGATGTGTTGCTGTAACTAAATCCCCTCGATGCTTGCCCGTGTGCTCCCATCGTTCTATCTTGAAATTCTGTAGCTCTGGTTTATGTTCCGCTCGTTTAATCCTGGGCGACGGCCTTATGGCTGCTACGACTTCGCAGAGATAGTGGGAGTATTATCCCATCTATCAATGACATTTGCGAAGGTATTACTATGCTCCAGGGAACACTAAGTTCTGGTGTTTACTCTTCGAGTTCTACCGCGAATAGTAGAAGTTATATATACCTCTGCTATAAGACGGGAGCCCGAGACAGCCCATCTCGTGGCTTTCCCATCTCTCAAATCATGAGGAAAAATAATTTTGCCCGGCTCTGATCTGGCGTTTGTGTTCTCCTGATGATTTTCTGTTCACTCAGAGGAGCTCAAACCCGGTCATTTCCATGGAATCCTAAGCCCCAAAATCCCCTTTTAACGAGTCTCGGCGTCAATGGCTCTCGGCGCCAAACCGGCGCCGATTACCTCCCGCGCCAGGAATCCTTTCCGTTTCCACGCCGAGACCTCTTTTCGATTTTCGCGCCGAGTGTGAACCCCGCCGTATCACCCGAACACATTAGCCGTTAGTTTACACAACTCTCGGTTATACGGATAATCTATATGCATGTGTTAAATGCTGTCAGTGTTACTATCACCCATCCACTTTGTTGTGCACGTGAATAAACCCGCATGATAAATGTATTAGGATGCTTAAACCCCACCCAGCTGCCAGCTTAAACCTACGTGGATATATAGCTTGGCATAAATATGCATGGCCCCCACTCACCTAATGCATACATAAATAGTGATTGACCATTCACTCATCCCATTAACCCTGTGCGCTTGCCTTAATATCTAAACCTCCACCACCAGCCATACCCATTTCACATGGGTATATGACCTCGTGACACTTATGCATATGTTGTTGCATGGTCATCTTCAACACACGTTGCCAACCCCTACGTATATGCATGCATGTTGAATGAGCCATTAGGTGCATGCCGATGAATAGGAAGAAGTCGATGCATAAAACTAAATAAACCCATATATAGGTATGAAGTCCACCCAGCTGCCATGTATAGGTGAGAATATCTGTGAAGTTCATGCATGCGTAAAAAAAATAATCCCCAAGTTGCATGGAGTCCATCACGTGAGTACCCTCATAACCATCCATGTTTAAAACATGCACAGTAAATGTGTGCACTAATCAATTTCTAAACAACCCACTAATTATCATAAAGTCATTGGTTCTTTATTTGGCCATGCATATGTTCATATACGTACACATGAATGTGAGAATAAATACATGCATCTTATTCTTATGGGTCAATCCCGTTGGGTCATTCATGCCCGATTCTGTGGAAAGTGGAGCCATACTAACGGGGTTTTACCCCCGACACTTATTTTAATTCAGGTTTCGGGTTTCCAATTTCCCACTTTAACCCCACCAGACCACGGAGTTCTGCCACTGCATGTTCTCCGCTGGTCCCTTAGGGGAATATTAATGAGTTGCCACGACGAGTGGACACTGTCCCGCTGAATTTTGATCCTCTTGGATCTCGGGCTACGCCCATCTTTATTTTGGCTTCCATCTCGGCACTCCGTGATGGATGTCCCATACTCCCCTCTTGGCATAATCCAAAATAAGGGGAGATGCTGCCGAAATTCATTCACGATCATTGCTTTGTCATATCGTGTGATGTTTTCGTTAAACTGATAAATAAACTCCCTACTGTGTGACAGAGGCCTGAGATAGACTATCTCATGGCCCTTTGTCCACTGTACAAGGGGAACATAATCATTATGAGATTTCCCATTGGTTGTCACACAGTCTCCCTAGACCTTCTGTGGATGAATTTATCCTCCCCTTTCAGCTTACCTAAACACCATCACCAGAACCCATGAAGCCCTGATTAAACACAAGAGCCCCTCCTCAATAGAACCCCTCATAACATATGAAGAAAACCAACAAATGGCCACCGGCACCATCTCCCCGGCGCCATTTCCTCCCAGCGCCGCCTCCTCCCGGCGCCAACACTTTCCGGCGCCAAACTCACGCCGGGTGGGGGGCGTGCCAAGGCCAGTTTCCTTCCGTGCCGTTTTGCCTACCGTGCCGACTACCTTGAGCCTCCTATCGCGCCGGGAACCCCCTTGCGCCGTCTGCCCACCGCACCGGGATCCCATCGCGCCGGCTCCCCTCCGTGCCGGTTCACCTCAATACCATCTACTATTCAAACACTCAACTTCCGAGCAACCTTAATGAGCCCTAAACTCAGTCTAAACTCGATGTCTCAACCTCATTTGCCTTCAGGCCCACTCTTATCACATCACGGGGAATCATGGTTCTTCATCCAAGTCTAAGGGAGCTAAATTAACGGGGTTCTACCCCCACATTATACCATTTGACCGTGATGTTTTCTTCTAACCCTACTGACTCTTGGAGTTCTGCCACCGCATGTCCTCCAATGGTTTCTTAAGGGGATATCAATAAATACCATAATAATGGGCATTGTCCCGTCGCATCTAGATCCTCTTGGATCTCGGGCTACGCCCATCTTTCTTTTGGCTTCCATCTCGGCACTCCGTGGATGGATCTCCTATATTCCCACTTGGCATAGACCAAGATAAGGGGATATGCTGTCGGATTTACTCCGTGTATTAATATATCATATCTTGCATCACGTGATCATCTGCATGCATCTTCTATCCTGCAAATGAATGAGCATACCTATCACATTGGTTTTGCCCCTGGGATCCTCCTACTTTGGCGATTAATCAAGGGTTGTCCTTCTTTGGAAGGACGTAATTAACGTCATAGCCTTTATGGTATGACGGACTTCCGGTCCCGACTCGGACTTCACAATCGACTGACTGAGTCAGATCGAGCGCACAATAAAATTGTCACTCCGATGACTGGCACGCCTAATAAACCAACCAAATCAATAAATAAATAAAAATAATAAAAAAAAATAAATCCATCCCCACAAGCTGGCACGCTCGGTGGGACCAAGTCTCCCTTCATCTCTTCGCCAAAGTAGAAGGCCTGGAGGCCTTCCCCAAAATACTGATTGTTTGCTCATTCTGATTTGCAGTGAGCTCAATGGCTTGCGGACTTACTGCACTGACTTTCGGCCCCCAAGTGGTCGCTACCCACGCGGAGCACGGGTACCTTGCGATGCCCACTACTTTCGGGACTCTGCCACCGGTGGTAGGGTTCCCTAATTTTCTCGGAGTCGCCTTCATCGGCTTGCTGATGACCGAGGAAGAGGAAGCTGACAAGACTGTTGCGGCCAAGGCCGTAGCTCCTGCAAAGGTGAGCTGTCCACGGAGAACCACTCCGTCTCGCCGAACTATCTCATGCTTTGTCCACCACGTGGACTACCATGCTGTCCCCACCAGTGACAAGGCGTCCGGGGGGAAGAAGAAGAAGAATCAAAGAAGAAGAGTTGTTGCTGTTTCCCGAGGCCAACTTTCAGCTTCTGGGAAGTCTGTTCTAATTGGTGGCGTTCGTGTTTATCTGAACGGCCGTCGTGCTGAAGCTTTGCCGGATCATATCATCCCGGCAATTCCCATTCACAACTCCTTTCAGGTGCTTGCAAGTCGGGAGGCCAATTTGGACAAAGAAGTCTGCGGGAAGCTGACCCCTCAAGCTACCAAGTTTCAAGCAAGTGTGTGTTCCCAAGAGGACTCGGGGTTCTGCTTCGACCACACAAGATTCAACATCAACTGTCAAGGACCCCAGGAATGAGGGCAATAAAGCTGCACCAAAGGAAGAAGAGGTCATACCAATAGCCTCTTCGCCCGCTCATAGGATCTGTGCCAGGAAGACCAATGTTCTCCGACGTTCGACAAGATCGAACGGAGCTACTAGACTATCGCGGCCCTCCTACATGTCGTCAATGCAAGACCAACTGTTAATTCCTACCCTCTCTCCAGGGCGCAGTCAAGGAGAAATGACCAAGGTGGTCAGGGATTACTTCTATGGCTTAGAAAGTTCTTTCCTAAGTCGGCAAAGGCTAATCCGCGCCATTAGCGCCGAAAGAAAAGAAGAAGGCAAAGAAAGAAGAAGGATGGTGTCATTCATGAATGAATATGAAGATGGCTTGCAAGCCAAGTGCTCTGAAGCTTCTCCACAGCGTGAAGAGAATAAAAGGATATCAATGTTTGAAAAGTCAACCTTCCCCAGTCAAGTCAAGAAGACAGTCTGGGGGCAAAGAAAAAGAACCCAAGTCTTCACTTGCAACATGGCAGGGGTGGCTAGCAGATATGGGGCCCTACCCAGAGAGTCGGAAGAGTTGGCCAAGTTAGCTGAAAGGCCCGGTCTAATGACAAGAAGAGGCAAAGCTGCAAGAGAAATGCTTGAAGGAGCCAAAGAGAAGCAAACTATCACTACTTCAACTGCCAACATGGTGACTTTTGAAGAAGAAGAGATTACTCTGCCAGCCTCGTTTGAAGATGTTTCGGGCGAAGCATTCAAGGGTACCTCTGCTATGGCAGCGCAAGACCCAACTATCTTAATGATGCTACAAAATTACCAGCAAGAGATCAAAGCCTTGAAAAAGCAACTGAATGAAGGAAATAAGCAAGCCCTTTTTCCCTGGCAACTGGACGTGCATGCTGAATCATCCCGGGAAGTTCCTAACCCAGTCGATGCTACACCCCAAGCTACTTCTCAAGCAACAGGCTATGGCAAAGCCACTCTTCAGCCACATTCCCTACAGTCACCCTTGGTGCAACTAGTTCTTCCACCAGTGCAGCAGTTGCCACCAACGGAGCCGTCAACGCCTCATGTCGAAGCACTACTCACTCCCTCTATAAAGCATTCTGCACATTGCCACTCGGTGCCGGTGGACCCAACCGTGGTAAATAGATCAATGGTGGAACAACTAATTGAAATGAAGCTGGCCGAGAGGACATATGGTGATATCAGCACTTTTGATGTTTACAAGGTGCCATATCCGCCACAGTATGCCGCGAAGAGGCTCCCGCCTGGCATCAACAAACCGCCCAAATTTGAAAAGTTTGGGGGGGCAGGGCTCTCTTAAAGAGCATATTGCTTACTATATGACAGTAATGGGCGATCTGGCAACAGATGAAGCCTACCTGCTAAAATTCTTCGGGTCCTCACTGACGGGCCTGGCTTTTGAATGGTATTCCAATCTACCGGCCAGCTCTATAAGTGATTGGGAAGCTATGCAACAGAAGTTCCAGGAGCGGTTCCATGTTGCTAAAAAAGAGGTCACACTGGACGAGCTGTATGCATCCAGGCAAAGACATGATGAGTCAGCTCTGGAGTACATCAAAAGATGGCGGAATCTCAGTATGAGATGCAAGCGGCCGCCACATCCAGAAGACGCGGTGCAAATATGCAAGCAGAATCTGAGCCGGGAAATCCTCAGCAGGATGATCGGAATTGAAATACGGTCTTTCGACTGGCTAAATAATGTGGTCATGGAGATTGAAACCTTCATCTTCAACTCTCCCTCTACTCCAACTGCTACAAGCCAAAAGCGCAAGTCTATTGACAAATGGTCATCGCCCAAGGAAGTTCACACAATTGATTTCAAAGTGTTCACTCAACAAAAAGAAAAGGAGGAAGGAATTGACAACCCGCCTCCTGCTAAGCCAGCTGAGCAGCAAGAAGTCCCGTCCTTACGGGCCAAGATGAAAAAATTCTACTCTTTTCCCAAGGAGAGGACTCGAGTCCTCTTCGAATGGGCTGTTGCAAATAACAAGGTTACTCTACCAGAGCCGAAGAGACAGGAAGATGCTAGAAAGAAGGATCATCCTCGCTTCTGCCCACATCACCGGATGGTTGGGCACCATATTGAAGATTGTTACGTCTTTAAAGACGCTATTGAAAAGCTAATCAGAAGAGGGGAGCTACAACTGGGCGACTATAAGGTTGATCCTCCTCGCCCACATGAGCTACCTGCTATGGAAAGAGCAATTAATACAATGTCTCTATGCCAGCTTTCATCTCAAGAGACAACCAGAGTTTGCATCACACACCAGGTGCCAACTACAAAAAGGCAAGAGAAGAATAAGCCAAGAGACAGAGGGAGCGGCGTTGTCCTCTCCTGTAATACCCTATCGGCATTGCCCAGTGCGAGCCGAGCTGCTGAAGAAGATGACGAAGAGATATGCTACACACCGGTAAGGGCAGGTCAAGCTGTGACATTTATTTCTCACCATCAACCCCAGGAAGGGTGGGGGCATCCTCCACCACCTACTGAGGAAGCATGCTATTATACCCCTCTTCAACATGAGGGCATGGGGGCAAGAACATCCACTCACACAGGACCATATGTGTCCCATGCTGACAATAAAATGCTGCCAGTGCCACCTGGAATCAGCACGGGAAACAACACTCCGAGCTCCTACCAAGCTAACTCCGCTCTGATGATGGAGCTCTATCAGAAAATACAAGAAGTGGAGACACTAAGAAAAAGATTGGCTGAGATGGGCTTACTCCCAGTCACACTCGGGCAGGCAGGATCCTCATCCGAAGCCCTACAAGGTGACGCTAAATCATTTGAAGCCTCACTGCAACCAGCTATGCCCTAGTCAACACAAGGCCATGACGGGAACACCCACCCACGGCAGCTATACCACGCGGCCCCCGCGTACCCCTCAGCTCTCCAGGCACTTTAGGGGGCAACTTCCATGCCTCATGCAATGCCGCCTCTACAATCAGCTGTCTTGCGCCGGAATCTAGCGGCGACAGCCATAACAAACAAGCCAGTAATAGAACAAGCAACTGAGATAGAATCTGCTGAGGAAGAAGTCACAGAGGCAGAATTATATATGATCAAACAGGGAGATGATGAGTCTGCTTCAAACTACATTCAACGTTGGAAGAATCTCAGTGCGAGATGTAAACATCCGCCAAGCTACAAGGACGCTGTCCAGCTATGCAAGCGCAATCTGAGAAAAGAGATCCTGCAAAGGGTAATTGGCCTCAAAGTCAAATCCTTCGACCAATTAGAAGAAGTGGCAATTGAAATTGAAGCCTTTCTAGCCAAATATTGCCCGGATTTTACTCCTCCAATTCAAGAGCACAAGCTAATTAAAGAACAGTCGGCACTAGAAGGAATAGAAGAAGTTGACTTTGTAGCCTTCGAGCGTCGGTGGAGGAAAGCACAAGAGGCAACTGGCTCCTCCTGTACCAAGGTTGCTGAACAAAAACCCCCTTCACTAAGGGCAAGAATGAAAAGACCATACTTCTTTCCACAAGACAAGACCCAGCTGTAGACACGCCAAAATTGACGTTACTGTGAGTACATCTCATATTACCTTGTAATGCCCCAATTTGACCCTCAAATTAGCTTCGTTTGAGTGATTTTTCGCACTTTTCTTGGATTTCTCACTTTTCCTCCTCTTTTCCTATTTTTCTCTATTTTTCTAGATTTTTCTGGATTTTTTTGGATATTTTCTCTAATTTTTCGGAATTAACGCCTTCACCTAAGGCGTGTTTTAAATAACGCCTTCACCTAAGGCGTGTTTCAAATAAATAACGCCTTCTCCTAAGGCGTGTTTTAAATAACGCCTTCACCTAAGGCGTGTTTTAAATAAAGCCTTCACCTAAGGCGTGTTTCAAATAAGTAACGCCTTCTCCTAAGGCGTGTTTTAAATAAAGCCTCCTCCGAAGGCGTGTTTCAGAATTTTCAAATAAAAGAAAGATTTATTTCCAAAATTGATCCAGGAAGAGACGCCTTAGCCTAAGGCGTGTTTTTAAGAAACGCCCTCTCGGAAGGTCGTCAATTCTTGAATTGACGCCCTGGTCCAAGTCGTGTTTCAGTTTTGTGTTCCAAACGAACGCAGTCTTTCCCCAGAGAATCCCTGCTTCGTTTGGGCTCTTGCCCAATCTTATCTTCCCCTCTTTGGGCTCTTGCCCCTTCTTATCTTTTCCTCCGTAGGACTCTTTCCTTGTTATCTCTTCATTCGATTCTATTTTAATAGAGGATACCGCTCTGTTAATAGGTTGGATGCCCTTTCGTTGGAGGCCCCTTCATTGGGGACGCCGATCTCTCCCCTTCCTTCAATTCTATTCTTCTTCTTCTTCTTTGGTTTTCTTCTTCTCCTTCTGTTTTCTTCTTTTTTTTCCCCACGCAGGTGCTGCTGTTGCCATTGGCTAAGGAGGGGCTCCTGCATACGTACAAGCCTTCATCATCTTCTGGGAACTCCTCCCCATCGAGCATTCAAGCCACAAGCAATAGGCTCCTCCTATTTTATTTTTATTCTCCTTTTGATATTCGTTAACATGCATGCATCATTGTTTTATTGATTTTTTTTTCTCAACCATCACATTGAGATCTCCCCATAGTGCAACTCTTGCACACTTCCCTTATTTTTTTTTGCATGCATCATTCATCTCCCACACCTTTTTGCATAGGGGTTTAAGGGCCAACACCCACAAGGTGTGTTTTAATCATATTTGCATGCTCATTTATATATATGGATTTGATGCTACACTCACCTTTATTCTAATCCATATTTTTTATTGGTGTTTGTCTTTTTTTGCAAGGGTAATAAAAGTAAGAACTCTCTTCGTCGGCCGGCCGATCTTGAAGAGAAAGGAGTACTCACATCCCCCGCGTTTCAAGAGGTATTTTGCGATCATCTCCCCATATTATTTTCCACTTGAGACCCTCGCGTCTCTGGCGATCACAAACTCCCCTTGTGCACCTCGTGCATATTTTTCTCCACATTATTGACTATTGCTTATTCTTAATATTTTTCTTAAGTGGATTTTAATTAAGATCTACAAATTGGCGATCACGGTGGGACACTTTGTGTTCTTCCTTTATTACCCCTTTCCCCTTGGCACCCTCGCGTGCCCTTTTGATATTCATATTTATTGATTGCATGTTGTTGGCTCTGTGAGTGTTCTCTCTGTTATTGCTGGCCGCGAAGGTTTCCTGGAGACAGTTAATTCACGCCTCTGGAAGAGGCGTTTTTATTGATTTAACGCCCTAACCAAGGGCGTCTTCTTCATATTTTACGCCCTCAGACAGGGCGTTTTCCAGCTTACTTCCGGGCTTTCTTGCTTTATATTGCTGCCTGTGAATTCACGCCCTACTACAGGGCGTCTTTTACTTGATTAGCGCCCCACGTCAGGGCGTGTCTTTGGATTCGACGCCCTCTGGACAGGGCGTCCTTTTATGGATAGCGCCTAACCCTAAGGCGCGTTTTACTCTGCCCCTGCGCCCTTCAGGTTGATTCACGACAGTCACACCGTCGTGTCTTTTTTTATTAGCGCCCCCTGCCAGGGCGTGTTTTTACTGTGGGTTTCCAGAACCCTTCCCGTGGGTGAGTTTTCATGCTTATCTTTGTTGATTGATCATTATTGTGCTGTTTGGCCTAATTTCCCCTGTTGCATTCATATTTGCATTTGGTTTGGGAGACCTCCTCTCTCTTCATTAGGATCCACACACCCTCTTGGAATCGGGACGACCCTCCATTGAGCATTCCGTCTCTTTGGACCGGAGATCCCTTTTCCAAGCCTCCATAAGCCCCCGCACCCGTGGATTCCCTCACGGACGCCGGGCAGGTTGTACCCTTTTGAAGTCCCGGGATTAGTTGGCCTAAACGTGGTGAGAGAGTGTTCCTAGTTGGCATTGGAGTTAAATCTCATATTGAAACTAGGTTCCTCTCCTTGTGTGAATCATATTAATTTGCATAAATTCATTAATTCACCAAGGATTAAACAAATCAAGATCACGGTAACCATTCCAACTTGTGTGCTTATTTGCATAATTATTGAGAATTTTGATTATATAATGGCTTACCATGATAGAAACATGTTCAGTTCAATTCATGAGGATGCACAACCTAGCACTTCATATCCTCAATTTCAACATGTTAATCATCATCCTTCTCACCATTCTTTCAAAGGACCACGTCCTCATTCTTATGGTCATGCCCGACCCATGGGCAATGTCCATCCTCCTGGTCCCCCAACTCAATTTCGAGCCACTACTCCCTCGGGATCCTCTCGTCCCAATGATGAGAAAGTCTCCCAGATCATTCATGCATTAGATCATCTTACCCCTCAACAGATCCAAGCCCTTAAGGCCGCCGTTGAGGGTACATCTCATGCATCTCCCTCCAATTCTACACGGGTGGCCCATCACCCATTTCCCTCTTCCGTTCATATTCCTAATCGGGTGGCCCATCACCCACCTCCTTCCAATTCTATTCGGGTGGCCCATCACCCATCTCCTCCTTCCAATCCTGATCGGGTAGCCCATTACCCATCTCCTCCTGTTCATTCTACTCGGGTGGCCCATCACCCGCCTCCTTCTATTTCTCCTCCAACACGGCCCCGAGACCCATTTATTTCTTGCAACCCGGTCCATTCAGGTTCTTCTACGGGTTATCCCATTAATTCCCCTCCACGGCCTCTTTATGCGGCCCCTCCTCCTTCAATGCCCTGCCAACCCGCTATTGTTCATGTTACTCCCCTCCAGCAAAATATCTTTGATAAGATTGCTTCCATGGAGGAACAATTAAAGAGGGTTACAAGTTCACGGCCCGCTCCTCCTACTCCGGTTAATCCTCTCCATGCCGCTTTGGATGACATTACAAGAATGGAGAGAGAATGGAAGGATAGGATGGACGATTACGGCGTTGACATTTCAAGCAATCAAGAGCCGGCATTTGAAGAATCTGAAGCAATGTACGATGATGAAGCTATGCAGGCACCCCTTCCGAGTTTCCTTAACTTTCCACTTCCCCCACTATCATTTGATGAACCCCATGCTCAGGAGGAAACCACTCCTAATTCAACCCCTGTTTATGAGACTAGTTGGTGTTACGACGATGGGTCGATATTCCCGTCGCCCGCGCCGGCACCTATTGAGTCTCTTCCCATTCCTACTCCCACTCCTATACCTGACACCGCTCGCCCCGTTCGGCATTTCCTCCGCACCAAACCTTCATCAATTAAACCTCCCCCAATTACACCTTCACCCACTATGCCATCAACCTTCATAACATTAGCCTCCCCCGAGCCTTCCACTATAAAACCTCAGCATATTGAGCCTTTAGCCTCCACCGAGCCCACCATTGAACTTTCCCCAATTCAACCTTCCATTATCCCCTTAAAACCCACCTTACCTATTCCACCACTTAACCCTTCATCTTTACCCATGGTTAATCCTGAGCAGGATCCACCCTTTTTTGCACTCGAGCCAACCCCGACTGCTTCCGAGCAAAGGGAGAAGCTCGACGTGTTTGAACCTCCGCCTCCACTCACTCTTCTGCCAACACCTCCCCTTATATCTCCACCATCCATGGAGCTTTCTGCCTCCGCTTCACCTCCCTCTACTACTCGGAATGGGGGGCCTTCTGCAAGCACAGGTGCCGAAGATAATCAAGAGCCGGGCAGCAAGGATTTGGCCGTGCCATTCAAGATGCAAGAATTCATTTGCCGGATGCCAATCCGGGTTATTGTGCCAATCACAGCCGAAGAAGCCAAGTCGTCGCCATGCCGGGCGTTGATGCCGTCTAAGGGCCGGGCAGGGCACCCCTTGTTCCAATTTTCGAATTCCGAATTCATTATTCCTTACAAGGGGCGAATGCCCATTTTATTCAACATTCCATATTCATCACCATCAATGGGCATGGCGATGTTTCATGTTCCAACTCTACGACTCCCTCACCTTATTGATCTTCGCTTTCCAAGGGGGTGGTCATTTATTGAAGCTTCCTTTATTGGGCCAATTGGTCGTACATGTTCACTGCCGTGGAGGGGCAATTGTCTTAAGGGGTCGTCCCCTATTTCTTCCACTCTTGTTCATTCAACTTCATCCATATCCATTTCAATCACCTTTTCTTCATGGGCCACTCCAAGGGAAAAGAGGAGGATCTCACCTTCTCACTCTTCACATTCTTCATCTTCTTCGAATTTCATGCATTTTTCATTCATTCATTCATTCCATTCTTTGCATTCATTACATCCATCATTTTGCATACATTTGCACCTCCTGCTTCCCGGGTTTCCAAGCCCGTATCTTCCCCGCCTTCCGGTACCTCCGGATATTCCGCATTTCTCATCCTGTTCATCTTCATCTTTTTGTCCACTCTCCCTGGGACATTACGTCCCTTTTCCTGCTATCTCCCTGGAACCTCCAGGAATTTTATCCCTCCTCTTTGGGCATCTCGCCCTTTCTGATTCTATTCCTCCGGAACCTCCGGACTTTCTCCCAGGGCATCGCGCCCCTTTCCACCTTATTCCTCCGGAACCTCCGGATTTTCCCTTTGGGCACGACGCCCCTCTCCACCTTCTTTATTTGCTTCCTCCGGAACCTCCGGACTTTTCTCTCGGGCACGACGCCCCTTTCCACCTTCTCCTTTCTGATTTCATTCCTCCGGAACCTCCAGATTTTTCTCTCCCTGGGCATCGCGCCCCTTTCCATCCTCTTCCTCCGGAACCTCCGGACCCTCCATCTTTCTTCCGATTCATCTTTCTACTCCTCCGGGACATCACATCCTTCATTTTCTTCTTCCTTTTCCATCATCTTTTTCCCTATTTCTCCCCAGGGCATCGCATCCCTTCTTTCAATATTCCTCCGGAGCCTCCGGATTCCTCCTATCATGATTCTCCTCCTCTGCCTCCGGACCCTCTGGATCCACCTCTTTCCATCTACCAATTTCTTCTTCTGATTCCTCCTAATTCTGGGTCTGACCCAACTTCTTCCACATCCACTGCCTTGGGCATCTGCCCTTTCTCCCATTGCTTCCGAGGCTTTAGTCCTCACCCCTCTTCTTGATTTTCCGCTTCTTCTGTAGACTGTTCCATGTGATCAGGGTCTCCGCGCCTTAGTGAGGGAGTTCTAGCCCTCGCCTCTTTTCTTTTCTCCTTATTCGTCTGAGTCTGGTTTGAGCACCATTCCTTCTTGTTAAGCCACTTGCAATTCTTTGCTTCCAATCCTTTTTTTTTTTTCTGCTAAAGAGGACAAATCCCACGATGACCACCTCCAGCAGCTGCTTCAATAAAGGTTGCAAGGTAATATACTGGCGTAAGTTTGCATTTGCATGATATCATTGCCTCCTTACTTCACGCGTGATTTTCAAAATAAAGTGCTTCTTAACAAGACTAAGAGTGGTGTTTTAGATCTTTATCTTAGGCTTTTGTTAAATTAAATCATTCTCAAAAGAGTCTTTAGGCTTGCTTTTGCAGCACCTTTGGTTATAAGAACCCGCGCTGGAATTCAACATTCTCTCCCCGCTTGTTAAGAGCAACCCTTAGCTGGGCATTCCACACACTTCACGGCGTCCTTAGCCGGCTCCTTTGGTTAAAACACCGTTCCTACTTTGGCCATGCCATGAGAATTTCTGAAAGTCTTTTTCTCTTCTTTACTCGGCCGAATGCAGGTGCAAGAGGTTGACGGATGAGATGACCAACCTTGGTAATCCCCAATACGAGAGGAGTCTCAAATAGGGGCAGTCTTGACCCAAAATCAACATCAATATGAGTTTTTATATGAGCTTCATTATACATCTAGCCAAAAGGGCTATTATGAAAATCAAATCAACATTTTGATACAAAAGTATGAATTATGGCATGTCAAGAGTGGCAAAGTCCCCGCAGGGAAAACCCTGGTCGTATGCATGTCAAGGGTCTAAAAATCAAAGGCACAAAGCCCCAGCGCAACAGACTACCTCTTTGAGGGTTAACACCTTGGAAACCCTGATATCTCCCATCCTGCACGAAGTTTGTCCCCAATTATTCTTCTCTTCTCCCTCCAAGACCGAATGTTTCTCGGGTATGGCCTTGGTAGGGGCATCGTTAATCAAGGGCAGTCAGTTATAGGGCGCCACCCTTTCAATGCACGCCCGGCTTTGGGCAGTTTTAAGCAAAAAGGGAAGAAACGAGGACCCCTAGCCAGTGGTTCAAAAACACCCTTTGATGCTGCTTTAGCAATGTCTAACCAAAATCTCCACAAAAATTTGAATATTTCCAAAATCTCCACAAAAATTTGAATATTTCCAAAATCTCCACAAAAATTTGAATATTTCCAAAATTCCACAAAAATTTGAATATTTCCAAAATCTCATAAAAAATTTACATATTTCCAAAATCCAAAAATTTTGCATTGTATTTTCTGATGGTGTTTTGCAGGAACAACTTTCCAAGGACCGAGAGCCCGGGATGAGTCCTCCCTCCACTCATTATTATCAATCTATTGATTCTCTCCCGATATTTTCATAAAATGCCGCCCAGGGGCATTTTGATTGTCATCTCCACCACGTTTCCTGATGATTATTTATCTCCAAATCTTTTTAATCAACTCCTGCTAATTTCATCTGATCACTCCGCCGATGGGCATTATATCAGATCTTGATCATTCATCTCCAAATCTTAATTAGCCAGATTATCTCCTCATGATAAAACAACAAACAATGCTATGAGTTGACTTATGCTATTCATGCTGTTCATGCCATATGCATGCTATAATTGAGGTTTTGATGATTGCTATGCTTTGAGTCATGCCTTATTCATTATTTGTTATCTTTTATATCTTGGCTGATGAATTTTTGAGCGCAGGATAAGAAGCTCTTGGTCCCGCCGGCTGGGCATCATCATCAAAGCCCCACGGTGCTTGCAGCTCATTTCTCAGTTCCCATACTTATTGCTCCACCATCTCTCCCTGTATGCATTCTACTATATGTTATTACGCTACTAGATTATATCAAGGACCTTGTGGCTTTGGTAAATCTGGGATTTGAGTTCCCCTTCATCAAAAATAATGATGATTCCAGAGGCATCTTAGTCACACGGATAGGCCGTTGAGCCGTCCAAGATTGGGGACGATGGTTCCCTTTTGCGAATTGGTGCGTGGATAAACGGGCTTCGGCTTAGTATCAGCTCGCGAAATCGGTTTCTTGACCCAGTCTTGGCAGTTTAACAATATTATCCTTGATTATTCTATATTTTCATTTGATTTATTTTTCCCTTTAAACCCAGCATGCATTCATGTAGGAATTTGAAACAATTGTTGAAAAATCATTCTGATAAGCTGTTTTTGTGGGTCAAATTGATCTTGATCTTCAATGTGAGATATTCCATGCCGAATTGAGTCCTCAGTTCGTTTTGTCGCTGTTTTGGGTCATTTTCTCGAGAGCTCCTTGTTTGGATTTTTATCATCTTATTTTATCTCCTTTCCTTTGATCCACCTTGGCTGCAGCACGTCCACTGGCTGGTAACCGCTCCCCAATGGTGAAACCTACAGGTTTGTGACCTGGGGTACTTCCACCGCGCTGGAAGTTGATCATTTATTTTATCTCCTTCGTGCACCGCGTGCACACTCCCCATTTTATCCAAACATCGTTGATTTCATTAAATTTCCCGAGATTGCTTCATCTCGTGCTTCTGATTTCAATTCTCATCAAGTGATGTCGATTGCGTGTCTCATCACACCTTGGCATCTACTTTTCAGTTTGCTCTGCTCCCTTGCAAAGCAGACGCCAAGGCGGGGCAGCTGTAGACACGCCAAAATTGACGTTACTGTGAGTACATCTCATATTACCTTGTAATGCCCCAATTTGACCCTCAAATTAGCTTCGTTTGAGTGATTTTTCGCACTTTTCTTGGATTTCTCACTTTTCCTCCTCTTTTCCTATTTTTCTCTATTTTTCTGGATTTCTGTTTTTTGGATATTTTCTCTAATTTTTCGGAATTAACGCCTTCACCTAAGGCGTGTTTTAAATAACGCCTTCACCTAAGGCGTGTTTCAAATAAATAACGCCTTCTCCTAAGGCATGTTTTAAATAACGCCTTCACCTAAGGCGTGTTTTAAATAAAGCCTTCACCTAAGGCGTGTTTCAAATAAGTAACGCCTTCTCCTAAGGCGTGTTTTAAATAAAGCCTCTTCCGAAGGCGTGTTTCAGAATTTTCAAATAAAAGAAAGATTTATTTCCAAAATTGATCCAGGAAGAGACGCCTTAGCCTAAGGCGTGTTTTTAAGAAACGCCCTCTCGGAAGGTCGTCAATTCTTGAATTGACGCCCTGGTCCAAGTCGTGTTTCAGTTTTGTGTTCCAAACGAACGCAGTCTTTCCCCAGAGAATCCCTGCTTCGTTTGGGCTCTTGCCCAATCTTATCTTCCCCTCTTTGGGCTCTTGCCCCTTCTTATCTTTTCCTCCGTAGGACTCTTTCCTTGTTATCTCTTCATTCGATTCTATTTTAATAGAGGATACCGCTCTGTTAATAGGTTGGATGCCCTTTCGTTGGAGGCCCCTTCATTGGGGACGCCGATCTCTCCCCTTCCTTCAATTCTATTCTTCTTCTTCTTCTTTGGTTTTCTTCTTCTCCTTCTGTTTTCTTCTTTTTTTTCCCCACGCAGGTGCTGCTGTTGCCATTGGCTAAGGAGGGGCTCCTGCATACGTACAAGCCTTCATCATCTTCTGGGAACTCCTCCCCATCGAGCATTCAAGCCACAAGCAATAGGCTCCTCCTATTTTATTTTTATTCTCCTTTTGATATTCGTTAACATGCATGCATCATTGTTTTATTGATTTTTTTTTCTCAACCATCACATTGAGATCTCCCCATAGTGCAACTCTTGCACACTTCCCTTATTTTTTTTTGCATGAATCATTCATCTCCCACACCTTTTTGCATAGGGGTTTAAGGGCCAACACCCACAAGGTGTGTTTTAATCATATTTGCATGCTCATTTATATATATGGATTTGATGCTACACTCACCTTTATTCTAATCCATATTTTTTATTGGTGTTTGTCTTTTTTTGCAAGGGTAATAAAAGTAAGAACTCTCTTCGTCGGCCGGCCGATCTTGAAGAGAAAGGAGTACTCACATCCCCCGCGTTTCAAGAGGTATTTTGCGATCATCTCCCCATATTATTTTCCACTTGAGACCCTCGCGTCTCTGGCGATCACAAACTCCCCTTGTGCACCTCGTGCATATTTTTCTCCACATTATTGACTATTGCTTATTCTTAATATTTTTCTTAAGTGGATTTTAATTAAGATCTACGGCTGTTCGAGTGGGCCCTTGAGTACAAAAAGGTCATCCTCCCGGAGCTCAAGAGACCAAATGACATCGAAAGAAAAGACGACCCTCGATTTTGCCCCTACCATCGGAAGAGGGGACATCTCATCGAGGACTGCTATATGTTCAAAGATATCATGGAAGACTTAGTCCAAAGTGGTGAATTACAACTTGGAGAATATAGGGTGGATCCACCTCGCCCTCACCTGATGCCCATTTTCAAGATGACAGCTAACACAGTTTCCGTACATCGATCGGGACGGTACACCTTCTAAGATGCATCCCGGGGTCCCTCCGTTGTGGCGAGAGGCCGAACGAATGCAATTGTTGCACCGTCTCCGGGAAAACTGCTGAAGACCAAAACAGAAGTAAACCCAAGAATAAAAGAAAAGATGCTGCTCTACCGCTCGATGTGTTGCCCTCTTTATTCAAGACATCAGCTCAGGAATGGAGTCCACTCATATCAGGGCCAACTGTAAAATGATAAAGGTGCAAGGAAGAATCTCCTTCCAAATGAAATGACTCGGCACAGCGTAGCCGCTGCTCTACATGCTCCAGCACACAGTAATGGATGCTCAACTCTCTCCAAGCAAGGGGGGGGCAAGAATGGAAATATGCTTAGCCGCAATCAAGCTCTGAGGTGCCGCTGGGCACAGCAAGACTCTATTCCTCGCTCGGGGGCTGCCAACAAAAGAGAAGAGGGTGGAGTCCAACGGTCAGATTTCCCTGCTATTGTCTGCCTACACAACTACTCGTGGAGCGAACAAGCTACCCAATGGAAAGACGTGCTTTGAACAACTCATCTTCAGCTATCCACCCTAGCTTGGGGGCATTAAAAGGAGAATGAACTCTCTGACCATCCACCCCAGCATGGGGGCATCCAAAGCTAAAAGAAGAGAGAACGGGATTATTCAGGGCACACCAACATCCCATCGTGAACTGGACAACCAGCTACAGATGCTAACTGTTCGACAAGCTCGACTGCTAAAGATTTCGAGCTCCTCGCTTAGAGGACCCATTTGCTGCATTTCATTCAATGTTAGAATGGGATTCCTCTTTATCCTGTGAAATGCTTCCCATTAGTCCCACCGGGATTGACCCTCTATCCCCAGTGTGGAACCCACATTCATAACTAATACATCCTTGCCATCCTTCGGCATTCCACCGCAAACAGCTACACAAACATGCTAAGAGATAACAAACTTGTCCCACTGGGCTCATAAAATCTATCCCTTGGCCTGTGGCACTCTGCCCTCGCCAAGCTCTAGATGTTGCCCATCAGTCCCATTGGATCGGGCCCATAAACCTCTCCCTTGGTTTGTGGTATTCCGCCCTCGTCGAGCTCTCATCTCCCATCAGCTCCATTGGACCGAGCCCATTAAATCTTTCCCTTGGTCTAGTGGCATTCCGCCCTGACCGAGCTTTACCTACCTTAGTCTAGTGGCACTCTGCCCTAGCTAAGTTCTACCTACCTTAGCCTAGTGGCACTCTGCCCTAGCTAAGTTTTACCTGCCTTAGTCTAGTGGCATTCTGCCCCAGCTAAGTCCCACCTACCTTGGTCTAGTAGCATTCCGCCCTGACCGAGCTCTACCTACCTTAGTCTAGTGGCACTCTGCCCTAGCTAAGTTTTACTTGCCTTAGTCTAGTGGCACTCTGCCCTAGCTAAGTTCTGCCTGCCTTAGTCTAGTGGCGCTCCGCCCTAGCTAAGTCCCACCTGCCTTAGCCTAGTGGCGCTCCGCCCTAGCTAACTTCTACACACCTTGGTCTAGTGGCATTCCGCTCTGGCCAAACTCTACCTTGCCTTAGTCTAGTGGCACTCTGCCCTAGCTAAGTTTTACCTGTCTTAGTCTAGTGGCACTCCGCCCTAGCTAAGTTCCACCTACCTTAGTCTAGTGGCACGTTGCCCTAGCTAAGTTTTATCTCCCTTAGTCTGGTGGCACTCCGCCCTAGCTAAGTTCTACCTGCCTTGGTTTAGTGACATTCCGCCCTGGCCAAGTCCTACCTACCTTGGTCTGGTTGCATTCGGCCCTAACCAAGCTCTACGTACCTTAGACTAGTGGCGTTCCGCCCTAGCTCAGTCCCACCTACCTTAGTCTAGTGGCACTCCGCCCTAGCTAAGTTTCACCTGCCTTAGCCTAGCGGCACTCTGTCCTAGCTAAGTTCTACCTTTCCTTGGTCTAGTGGGATTCTATCCTAGCCGAGCTACCCCTATCTTGGTCTAGTGGCATTCCGCCCTAGCCGAGCTACCCCTATCTTGGTTTAGTGGTGTTCCGCCCTGATCGAGCTACATTTCCTTGGTCTAGTGGCATTCCGCCCTAGCCGAGCTAACCCTGTCTTGGTCTAGTGGCATTCCGCCGTGATCGAGCTATCCCTCCTTGGTTTAGTGGCATTCCGCCCTAGCCGAGCTACCCCTATCTTGGTCTAGTGGCATTCCGCCCTAGCCGAGCTACCCCTATCTTGGTTTAGTGGCGTTCCGCCCTGATCGAGCTACATTTCCTTGGTATAGTGGCATTCCGCCCTAGCCGAGCTAACCCTATCTTGGTTTAGTGGCATTCCGCTCTGATCGAACTACCTTTCCTTGGTCTAGTGGCACTCCGCCCTAGCCGAACTACCCTTATCTTGGTCTAGCGGCACTCCGCCCTGATCAAGCTACCCCTTTCCTTGGTCTATTGGCACTCCGCCCTGATCAAGCTACCCCTTTTCTTAGTCTAGTGGCACTCCGTCCGGATCGAGCTACCCCTTCCCTCGGTCTAGTGGCACTTCGCCCGGATCGAGCTACCTTTACCTTGGTCTAGTGGCGCTCTGCCCGGATCAAGCTATCTCCACCTTGGTCTAGTGGCACTCCGCCCTGATCAAGCTACCCCTTATCTTGGTCTAGTGGCGCTCCGCCCGGATCGAGCTATCTCCACCTTGGTCTAGTGGCGCTCTGCCCTGATCGAGCTACCCCTTTACCTTGGTCTAGTGGCACTCCGCCCGGATCGAGCTACCTCTACCTTGGTCTAGTGGCACTCCGCCCGGATCGAGCCACCTCCACCCTGGTCTAGTGGCACTCCGCCCCGATCAAGCTACCTCCACCTTGGTCTAGTGGCACTCCGCCCTGATCGAGCTATCCCTTATCTTGGCCTGAGGCACTCCGCCCTCGTCGAGCTATGAGACTCTGCCCATCAAGCCTCGCCGAGCTAGGCCCATAAACCTTTTCCCTCTTGCTCAAGGTACCCCTCCTTGGCCGAGCTCTCAGATGTTAATCCCTAGCCCCACCGGCGCTATAACAACATAGTCAAATCCATCAATAGTCCCACCGGACAACACAGCCTGCACTATGGGCTGGTCTGTACCAGGAGTGCTTTTGGAGGGTACCATTCTTAGCCCTCGCCAGTCGGCTAAGTTTTAACCTTGGCCTAGACCCCATGTCTTCGCTGAGTTGCTTGATTTCAGCATTCTGTCGAGTCAATGCCCATTTATATATCCTGCCCTTGTTTTAGACCTCCCGTCTGAGCAAGGTTTGTTGATTTCGACATCTTGTCGGGTCGACGTCTATATCCTGCCCTTGTTTCAGGCCTCCCGTCTGAGCAAGGTTTGTTGATTCCGACATCTTGTCGGGTCGACGTCTGTATTCTGTCCTTGTCCCAGACACGCCGTCCGAGCAAGGTTTGTCTGCTCTGACATATTGTCAGGTTGGCATCAAGATTCTACATTTGACACAGATCTCCCGTCTGGGTCAGATGCATGGGTTGTCTTCGACAGTCCGTCAAGGCAACATCAATTCCAGATTGCTTCCAAGTCCGACATCCTACCCAGATCTGCTATCCTATCTTCTGGCCTTTGACATCCAGTCGAAGCCAGCTATCCTTGTTGGCGAGCCCAACACCCTATCATGTATTTCAAGTATCTCATTTTTCGGCTCAGCCATCCCGGCCAAAGCCGCTATTACAATTCTTCAGCTATCTCCTCTTTCGGTTCAGCCATCTTGGCGAAAGCTGCTATCATGATTTGTCAGTTATCCCATCCTCCGGCTGATGCAGGACGGACACGGGAGACGACACTATTAGGTGTCACCCCCGGACTCTAAATGAAGACGCGACCAGCAGCACACACCAGGGAGACACTAAGCCCGACACTACGAGCTCCTAGTGGCAAAACGTCGCTAACAGAAGTGGAAGCTCACTCGTCATCCCAAGCGAGGGAAAGCGCGGACCGTGCGCGGTTAAGGAACCGGCGGAGGTCAAGGGTAGTCCGACTCAACTTCCGGACTCGGATCGAGTCACGGGACGGGTCACTCTCACTCTCACAGCGGTGACATGGACACACGGGCTAGTACCTACACTCTCGGCAGCGGCCTAAGACCGTATACTAGCTAAGCAATGTAACGCCAAGAAGTTCGAACTATTACCTCCACGCACCCGGCGTGGCGAAGACAACCCCGGCCAATCACGGACCCACGGTTAACACAATTTTGCAGCAGTACAATAATTTGACCCACTCCACGCAGGGAGGTAAAAGGTCACATGCGGGGCCTGAGAATCACGCAAATTGGGTTGACGGGCAGCATCTTGATGTCGCCCGGCGGTGCCGAACTCCGCGTTTTCGTGCTTTCCGAACGGCGGGTTCTGCGGGCCCGCGGAGCCCACAGACGGCGCTGTCCTCCGGATATGCGGGGGTGGGACCCACTATGATGGGGACCCCTGGTGGCCCGCCTCCACTGACGGCGGTCGGCCGGGAACACCGATCGGGGGTCGATCGGTCCCGATCTCCAAGCTTTGAAGTTGCTGTCCACGAGCTGTGGTTGCTGTTTTAGCAGCGTGCGCTCCGGCGAAAACGGCTGCTGCAATCAGCCCCGTCGTCGGAATGCGATGAAACCAGCGCCGTTGGAAGGAGGATTCAAAATCCTTCAACCTAGGGCCAGTGGAATCTTCTGAACCTCTGCGGACCTGGGCTTTAACTATTTTTCAATCCTCTGTTGCACAGCTCCCGAAATATCAGATCAGCATATGAGTTTCCTGTAAATGGCCATTGAACACCTGCTTTCCTTTGGAATCCGATTTCGAGCTCTTGTTCAAAGTTGTAGGGAATCAAACCACGAAACTGGAAAAAATTTTGGAATTGCATGTGGAGGTGGTGGCGATTTGATATGATTTTTGGAGTGACTGGTGGTCGGATCTGGGAACAGGTAGACAGAACTGTAGATGAGACTGAGAACGATTTTTAGAAAATATGAAATTGGCGAACCAGAAATTTAGAAAAATTGTGGATGAAGGGGTTGATGGAAGGAAACTCTAGTAAAATTTATGGGACTAACAGAAATCAAAAGACGGACCTAAGACATGAAACACAGGGCGGATATAAATCTAGACAGAACTCTGGCAGAACTGAAATGGAAGGGTGGACGAAAATCCAAAATTATGAAACGGGATCTGAATGACAAACCAAAATTTATGAGAAATCCTTGACACCTCTGGAACCTCCAGTAAAATTCCCAGATCTATTTGAGCTCGTGGCTGAGACACAAATTTCGTGGAAGTTGCTGTGGTACTGCGCGGGCAGAACTCCGATGAAGATAATGGCGGTGCGGTGGCGGCTCGTGGCGGCGGCGGCGATCGTCGGAACTGATAAATGAGGCTTCACACCTCAGAATGGAAGCCTTCACAGCTTCCAAGGGGGAGAGGGAGGAGAGAGGAGGGGGGCGCACCAGCCCTTACTCTTGAATATCTTTGAATCAAATGGCATTAATTCAAGTAAAATGGAAAATACAAGTTTAAATACCTTACATCTCACATCCATCAACAACCATTGGATCTAGGGGATAGGAATGAAGGGCTGGGATGGCATGTGACACACACACACAAAAATAATAAAAAACTAAGGGGAGGGGGGCGGCCCTTGGACCAAGGAGAGAGGGTGGACTAGGTGGTGGGGGTAGGTGGCCTCCCATGTGGACTTTTCTAGTCCATTGTCTCCCATGTGTCCATTTAGCATTCAAACTTCTAGATGCCCCCATGTGGCATGTTGACTGACCCCACGTGGGACCCTAGGCTGAGGTGGCCCAATGGGGTGGGGCCTGGGGGCCCGTGGGGTCCGAATTACACATAAGCCCCTATTACTCTCAAAATGGCAAACCGAATGCAACGAAATAAATACAAATTAAACACACATAAAGTCTAACTAAATATAATAAATGGGGAGGCTCAAGGCAGAGTCTCCAGGCTGTCTCCAAGCCAGATGGACGCTGAGGTGGCTCGTGTCGTGCTCCGTGTGCGGTACCGGTGGCTCAGCGTATCGTGCCGATCAACAGCTCGGGTGTCCGCACCAATTCTCCCCGGGTGGGAGAAACTCGACCCTGTCGAGTAAGAGTCTGCATCGCTCCTGTATCGCTCCAAAAGGTCTGGATCCATCCACTGCAACTCGCCATGTGTGATCCATGTGTCCTCAGTAGCGGGCCGTCCTCTCCATCGCACTAGGTAGCGCGGATAAGATCCACTCCTGGTAACTGTCACTTGCTCGTCCAGTATACGATCGATATGCTCACGCTGCCGTGAAAAAGGGGCTGGAGGTGGAAGTGGACACTCAGGTGTGGGATCACTCTCAAGGGGAGGAGATGGCTCAAAAGGCTCACTAGGGATCACCGTTGGGTCCCTATATGCAACAAGATCCGATACATTGAAGGTAGAGCTTATACCATATTCCTCGGGCAGGTCCATAACATACGCATTGGATCCAACTCGTTTCAACACTCTAAAGGGACCGGCTCCGCAAGCGTGCAACTTCTTAACGGTTCCAGAGGGAAACCGTTCAGGTCTTACCCTGATCATGACGTACTCGCCCTCATGGAACTCTCGGTGGTGTCGGTGGGCATCGGCTAACTCCTTGTACCGTGCATTGCTGGCCTCAATGTGACGACGGATGTCGTCATGCAAACTCCTAACATGCCTAGCAAACGACTCGACCGACTCCGACACTCTAGCATGGATAGGCATGGGGACAAGGTCAACGGGTTTTCTAGGCCTACGACCTATGACAATCTCAAATGGACTCATGCCGGTAGACCTATTCACCGAATCATTGTATGCAAACTCAGCCATAGGTAAAATGAGATCCCAATCCCCAATGCGGTCCTTAACTAGACACCTCAAAAGATCTCCCAGACTCCTATTGACCACCTCGGTCTGACCGTCTGTCTGGGGGTGATATGCAGTGAAAAACTTGAGGTGAGTACCCATCATATGCCATAGTGTCTTCCAAAAGTAGGAAGTGAATCTAACATCACGGTCAGACACTATAGTGCGAGGCAACCCGAACTTGCACACCACATGCGTAAGAAAAAGGCGGGCTACCCTCGAAGCATCCGAAGTCTTCGAGCAAGGAATAAAGAGGGCCATCTTCGAGAAACGGTCAACCACCACATAGACCGAATCATGCTTCCTGGAGGTACGTGGCAATCCCAAAACAAAGTCCATACTAACATCCTGCCACGGGGCATCAGGCACGGGGAGAGGCGTATAAAGGCCCGAGCTTTGCTTCTTCATCTTGGCCGTAGCACATGTACGGCACTGAGCCACGATGTTAGCAACATCGCGCTTCAAGCTCGGCCAATAAAATCGATGCTCCACTGCCTCAATAGTCTTGTTCCGACCAAAGTGGCCGGCTAGACCTCCCGCATGTAATTTCCACACTAAGAAATCTCGAACGGAAGTTCGGGGAACACATAGCCTGCTACCTCGAAAGAGGTAACCCTCCTGAAGCACATACTCATCAAGATCTCTCGAGGGTCCGGCCTGGAGGGTGGTAAAAATCTGACCGAAGTCAGGACAATCAACATAGGCCTCCTTCATCTTCTCAAGCCCTATGACCTCGGCACTCATGGTGGTAAGCAAACATGCTCGCCGACTCAAGGCATCAACCACCTTGTTCTCCACTCCAGCCTTATGTTTCAGCACAAAGGTGAACTGCTGGAGATACTCGACCCAACGACTATGACGCGAGTTAAGCTTCTTTTACGAATGGAGGTACCTCAATGCCTCGTGATCGGAGTATAGGACAAACTCCTGATGTAAAAGATAGTGCCTCCAATGCCTAAGAGCTTGAACAACTGCGTAGAATTCTTTATCATATGTGGAATATCGTAGTTTCGCGTCATTCAGCTTCTCGCTGAAATATGCGATCGGGTGGGACTCCTGACTCAAAACTCCTCTAATCCCAACACCCAACGCATCACAAGAGACCTCAAACACCTTCGAGAAATCAGGCAGTTGAAGGATAGGTGTCTGGGTCATGCGCTCCTTGATGTCTTTGAAGGCGGCAGATGCGGCCTTCGTCCATACAAATGTGCCCTTACGGATGCAATCCGTGATCGGGGCGGTGACGGAGCTAAATCCGCGGATAAAGCGACGATAGAACGTTGCAAGACCATGAAAGCTGCGGACATCATGAACCGTACGGGGTTCCGGCCACTCAACAATGGCCCGGACCTTCTCCGGATCAACAGAGACCCCAGTACTAGACACAATGAAACCCAAGAAGGTAAGCTGAGGTGTCATGAAGGCACACTTCTGTGGGTTCGCAAACAACTGCTCTCGCCGAAGAAGTAGACAGACCTGCCGAAGGTGGTCCAAGTGGTCCCCTGTGGTGCGGCTATAGATAAGGATATCATCAAAATACACCACTACAAAGACTCCAATGAAAGGTCGAAGGACCTGAGTCATGAGCCGCATGAAAGTGCTAGGGGCATTGGTCAACCCAAAAGGCATGACCAACCACTCATATAGACCGTCCTTGGTCTTAAATGCGGTCTTCCACTCATCACCTGGCCTAATCCTCACCTGATGGTAGCCACTCTTAAGATCGATCTTCGAAAAGATAGTGGCACCTGCCATCATGTCTAGCATGTCATCCAGGCGGGGAATAGGGAACCTGTACTTCACGGTGATCTTGTTGATGGCACGACTATCAATACACATTCTCCACGTGCCATCCTTCTTCGGGGCGAGTAACGCGGGTACAGCACATGGACTCATGCTGTCCCGAACAGACCCTCTCTGCACTAACTCATCGACCTGCCGTTTAAGCTCGGCATGCTCCGTGGGACTCATGCGATAATGAGGAAGGTTGGGCAAAGAAGAGCCCGGAACAAGGACGATGGCATGCTGAATATCCCGCATAGGTGGGAGTCCCTCGGGAAGCTCATCGGGAAAGACATCAGCATACTCCTGCAGAATGGGAACAACCTCGGGTGGGAGCTCACCCTCGGAGTCCCGCTCCACCTCCCGGACCGTAATGGCAAACACCGGACAGCCCTGACTAAGCTCCTGCTCCATTTCCCGGGAGCTAATCATCATCAATCTCCTCGTCGAGGGCTCTCCTGGGCCAGAGGTAATGGTCATAGCCCGAGCTGGGGATGGGGTACTAGGCCCGGGGACAAAAGGCTTCGGAGTACTAGGGCCAGTAGGACCCCTGACTGATGGGCTCCTGGGCCGAACGGGTTGGAGGGTGACCCGCTGGCCAGCGTGGTCGAAGGTACAGGTGTTCGACCGGCCATGGAGCGTGGCATCCCGGTCAAATAACCACGGCCTACCAAGAATGATACTGCCCACTTCCATGGGGAGGACATCACACCAGATCTCGTCACGGTAGGAGTGGAGCTGCAGCGGGACCAAGCACCGCAGCCTGACCTAAATGGAAGTGGTATCCACCCATGATACCTGATAGGGACAAGGATGGTCTACGGGTGTGAGACCAAGACGAGCGACAACGTTCGTGGAGATTGCATTGATACAACTCCCGCTATCGATGACCACCTTGCAAATTTGCTTTCCCAGCCTACAGAATACCTGAAGGATAGTGGTCCGACGCCAGTCATCACTGACCTGTGGCTGGGTGAGGATACATCTGACGACCCCCACATGGGTACCGTCCGACTACTGGACATCCTGGGCCTCACCTCCCATCTCATAGTACTCGTCAGCTAACTCTTCATCTACCTCATAGCTGACTAACTCGAGGCCCGTAGGGGTGGTATCCTCGGCCTGTGTGTCCCCGATGTGAAGAGATGGGCGGGTGGGACACTGGTTGGCGAAATGGCCAAACCCATTGCAGCGATAACACTGCTGCCGTGATCCACTAGGCTCCCCAATCATAGGTCCTTTACCTTTATCCTCCTGACGGATAGGAGGCGTAGGCAACAAAGGACGTGCAGGAGGTGCGGGTGCCGGTGGACGGGCTATGGGTGGGGCCGTAAGATGCTGGGGACGAGGAAGGTCCCTCGGGGGTGGAGGACGAGGCCTAGGAGCAAAGGGCTCGGGGCGAGCGGGCTCCTAAGGTCGTGCCATGGGGGCCCTCGGATACGTGCCAGATGAGCCACGAGACTCGACACTACGAAGGGGAAAGGAGCCCAACCGATGGGGTGACTCAAACTCGGCCTCGAACTGCTCCAATTCGAGAGCAATCTGATATGCCTGCTCCAAAGTGGTGGCATTGCGGCGAAAGAGTTCATATTGATAATTGGGCCGCAAACCTCTCCGAAAGCGGGATATCATCATGGTGCTCTCTTCCGTGACCCCGCACCGCAAGTAATACTCATCGAACTCGGCGGTGTATTCGGTCACAGATCGGTTCCCTTGGGAGATGCTTTGCCACTTGTCTATGAGACGTTGGCGATATGAGGCGGGAAGGTACTTCTCCCTCAACTTGGTTTTCATATCATCCCAAGTACCGATCTGGGGTTGACGTCGCTGGTTGAGCAGGCTCTCCACATTGATCCAATAAGTTTGGGCCTGCCCTTGCAGCTTCATCTTTGCGTATCGGACTCTTCGGTGGTCCGTCATCTCAAACCACTCGAAGTACCGGTCCATGCCGGCCTCCCAATCTAAATACACCCTAGGGTCCAAGGACCCGCTAAAAGTGGGAGGGTCCGCACGCACACCCCTAAGAATGCGATCGTCATCCTCGTCATCACGATTCCGTCGTTGATGACGACGACCGTTACCCCCATGATCATTATCAGATGCATAATCATCCACCACATGCACCTGTTGAACCCCAACATTCTCCGCCTGAGCCCTTGGCACAGCAGGCTGCTGAACCGGCTCCTGTTGGCCATTCATCGGCGCGGGTTGCGCCGCTACTGGGCCCCTCTCGAGGATGGCAATCCTCCCAACTAAGCCCTGGATGGACTGATCTGAAGACTCGGCCCGATCCTCGAGGGCTTTCATCCGCCCTTCTAGACGCGTTCCTATGCCATCCATACGCGTACTAAGACCATCCATACGCGTATCTAAACGATCCATGATGGCCCGGAACATCTCGGCCATGGAAGACTCATCGGAAATACGGGCTCGGGACTCCGCCATAGGTGGTGGTGGCGAGTACTGGGTGCCTCGACGGGTGGGCATGCAAAGACACACGACCTAGAAGACACCGACTAATGCAAACACACACTAACTAATGCACTTAGACCTAAACCAATATCTGGTACGGGGCGGAGTTAATCGATCCAAAGATCACTCCCGCAAGTGTGCGACCTCCCGGTAGGCGTAGCCTAACGTTCGGACAACACCTTTTAAGATACCGAATAAAGGGTACAAATGCAATTTAAAACACACTCTTTTTTTTTTGTTTTGAAAATAATGATGGTCCTGGACTCGACTTAGACCATGATGCATGCAAGACATATGCAAAGACTACCCTAGACTCGACTCGCTCTGATACCATACTGATGCGGGACGGACACGGGAGACGACACTATTAGGTGCCACCCCCGGACTCTAATTAAAGACGCGACCAGCAGCACACACCAGGGAGACACTAAGCCCGACACTACGAGCTCCTAGTGGCAAAACGTCGCTAACAGAAGTGGAAGCTCACTCGTCGTCCCAAGCGAGGGAAAGCGCAGACCGTGCGCGGTTAAGGAACCGGCGGAGGTCAAGGGTAGTCCGACTCAACTTCCGGACTCGGATCGAGTCACAGGACGGGTCACTCTCACTCTCACAGCGGTGACATGGACACACGGGCTAGTACCTACACTCTCGGCAGTGGCCTAAGACCGTATACTAGCTAAGCAATGTAACGCCAAGAAGTTCGGACTATTACCTCCACGCACCCGGCGTGGCAAAGACAACCCCGGCCAATCACGGACCCCCGGTTAACACAATTTTGCAGCAGTACAATAATTTGACCCACTCCACGCAGGGAGGTAAAAGGTCACATGCGGGGCCCGGGAATCACGCGAATTGGGTTGACGGGTAGCATCTTGATGTCGCCCGGCGGTGCCGAACTCCGCATTTTCGTGCTTTCCGAACGGCGGGTTCTGCGGGCCCGCGGAGCCCACGGATGGCGTTGTCCTCCGGATCTGCGGGGGTGGGAGCCACTATGATGGGGACCCCTGGTGGCGCGCCTCCACGGACAGCGGTCGGCCGGGAACACCGATCGGGGGTCGATCGGTCCCGATCTCCAAGCTTTGAAGTTGCTGTCCACGAGCTGAGGTTACTGTTTTAGCAGTGCGTGCTCCGGCGAAAACGGCTGCTGCGATCAGCCCCATCGTCGGAATGCGATGAAACCAGCGCCGTTGGAAAGAGGATTCAAAATCCTTCAACCTAGGGCTAGTGGAATCTTCTGAACCTCTATGGACCTGGGCTTTAACTATTTTTCAATCCTCTGTTGCACAGCTCCCGAAATATCAGATCAGCATGAGAGTTTCCTATAAATGGCCATTGACCGTCTACTTTCCGTTGGAATCAGGCTTCGAGCTCTTCTTCAAAGTTGTAGGGAACCAAACCAAGAAACTGGGACAATTTTTGGAATTGGATTTGGAGGTGGTGGCGATTTGATATGATTTGTTGAGTGACTAGTGGTCAGATCTGGGAACAGGTGGACAGAACTGTAGATGGGACTGAGAACGATTTTTAGAAAATAAGAAATGGGCGAACCAGAAATTTATAAAAATTGTGGATGAAGGGGTGGATGGAAGGAAACTCCAGTAAAATTTATGGGACTAACAGAAATCAAAAGACAGACCTAAGACATGAAACACAGGGCGGATATGAATCTGGACAGAACTCTGGCAGAACTGAAATGGAAGGGTGGACGAAAATAAAAAATTATGAAACGGGATCTGAATGACAAACCAAAATTTATGGGATATCCGTGACACCTCTGGAACCTCCAGTAAAATTCTTAGATCTAGCTGAGCTCGTGGCTGAGACACAAATTTCGTGGAAGTTGCTGTGGTACTACGCGGGCAGAACTCCGATGAAGACGATGGCGGTGCGGTGGCGGCTCGTGGCGGAGGCGGCGATCATCGGAACTGATAAATGAGGCTTCACACCTCAGAATGGAAGCCTTCACAGCTTCCAAGGGGGAGAGGGAGGAGAGAGGAGGGGGGCGCACCAGCCCTTACTTTTGAATATCTTTGAATCAAATGGCATTAATTCAAGTAAAATGGAAAATACAAGTTTAAATACCTTACATCTCACATCCATCAACAACCATTGGATCTAGGGGATAGGAATGAAGGGCTGGGATGGCATGTGACACACACACACAAAAATAATAAAAAACTAAGGGGAGGGGGGCGGCCCTTGGACCAAGGAGAGAGGGTGGACTAGGTGGTGGGGGTAGGTGGCCTCCCATGTGGACTTTTCTAGTCCATTGTCTCCCATGTGTCCATTTAGCATTCAAACTTCTAGATGCCCCCATGTGGCATGTTGACTGACCCCACGTGGGACCCTAGGCTGAGGTGGCCCAATGGGGTCCGAATTACACATAAGCCCCTATTACACTCAAAATGGCAAACCGAATGCAACGAAATAAATACAAATTAAACACACATAAAGTCTAACTAAATATAATAAATGGGGAGGCTCAAGGTAGAGTCTCCAGGCTGTCTCCGAGCTAGATGGACGCTGAGGTGGCTCGTGTCGTGCTCCGTGTGCGGTACCGGTGGCTCGGCGTATCGTGCCGATCAACTGCTCGGGTGTCCGCACCACCGGCTCAGCCATCCCGGCCAAAGCCGCAATTACAATTCTTCAACTATCTCCTCTTTCGGTTTAGCCATTCTGGTTAAAGTCGCTATCACAATTTGTTAATTGTCTCATCCTCCGGCTCAGCCATCCCGACCGAAGCCGCTACCACAATTTTTCAGCTATCTCCTCTTTCGGTTTAGCCATTCTGGTCAAAGCAGCTATCACAATTTGCTGGTTATCTAGTCCCCGGGCTCAGCCATTCCGGCCAAAGCTGCTATCATAATTTTCGACCATTCTATCATTTCGTCTTAGCCATTCCGGCCAGAGCTGCTATCATGATTTTCAACTACTCCATTTGTCGGCTTAGCCATTCCGGCCAAAGCTGCTATCATAATTTTTGACTATTCTATCTTTCGGCTTAGCCATTCCGGCCAAAGCTGCTATCATGATTCTCAACTACTCTATCTGTCGGCTTAGCCATTCCGGCCAAAGCTGTTATCATGATTCTTGCCCATTCTATCTTTTGGCTTAGCCATTCCGGCCAAAGCTGCTATCATGATTTTCAACTACTCCATCTGTTGGCTTAGCCATTCCGGCCAAAGCTGCTGTCATAACTTTTGACCATTCTATCTTTTGGCTTAGCCATTCCGGCCGAAGCTGCTATTACAATTTCCAACTACTTCATCCCTCGGCTTAGCCATTTTAGGCCAAAGCTTGCTATCAGGCTCATCCACCCGTCCCATTGCAATAATCAATGCAATGCAACGGCCTAGACCTGTCGTCGAAGCCCACTTCCCTTGATTGTGACTATTCAGTCCCTCTGCCACAATTTCAACTCACATTCCATCCTCCTGGATGTCGGCTTGGAAGCCCACTTCCCCACAGCATGTGACCACTATCCTATCTTTCGGCTTAGCCAATCCGGCCAAAGCTGCTACCTCACACCTCAGCTATCTTATCTCTCGGCTTAGCCAAAGCCCGCTATCATGACTCTCAGCTATCTCGTCCTTTAGCTTAGTCATTTTGGCTGAAGCTCGTTATCCCACGTTTCAGCTATCTTACATTTTGGCTTAGCCTCTTCGGCTAAGACCCACAACCATATAATTCGGCTAAACTACCTTTCGGCTTTCACAAGCCCGATTCCTTACTGCTCACTGGCTTTCGCAGCCGGCTATCTCTGCTACTTTTTGGCTCTTATAGCCTGCTATTCCTGGCTTCTGCAGCCTGCTATCCTGGCTCTTATAGCCTGCTGCCTCTGGCTCTTATAGCCTGCTATTCCTGGCTTCTGCAGCCTGCTATCTTGGCTCTTATAGCCTGCTGCCTCTGGCTCTCGTAGCCTGCTATTCCTGGCTTCTACAACCTGCTATTCTGGCTCTTATAGCTTGCTATCTCTGGCTCTTAAAGCCTGCTATTCCTGGCTTCTGCAGCCTGCTATCCTGGCTCTTATAGCATGTTGCCTCTGGCTCTCGTAGCCTGCTATTCCTGGCTTCTACAGCCTGCTATTCTGGCTCTTATAGCCTGCTGCCTCTGGCTCTCATAGCCTACTATTCCTGGCTTCTACAACCTGCTATTCTGGCTCTTATAGCCTGCTATTCCTGGCTTCTGCAGCCTGCTGTCCTGGCTCTTATAGCCTGCTACCTCTGGCTCTCGTAGCCTGCTATTCCTGGCTTCTACAGCCTGCTATTCTGGCTCTTATAGCTTACTGTCTCTGGCTCTTATAGCCTGCTATTCCTAGCTTCTGCAGCCTGCTATCCTGGCTCTTATAGCCTGTTGCCTCTGGCTCTCGTAGCCTGCTATTCCTGGCTTCTATGGCCTGCTATTCTGGCTCTTATAGCCTGCTACCTCTGGCTCTCGTAGCCTGCTATTCCTGGCTTCTACAGCCTGCTATTTTGGCTCTTATAGCATGCTATTCCTGGCTTCTGCAGCCTGCTATCCTGGCTCTTATAGCCTGCTGCCTCTGGCTCTCGTAGCCTGCTATTCCTGACTTCTACGGCCAGCTATCCTGGCTCTTATAGCCTGCTGCCTCTGGCTCTCGTAGCCTACTATTCCTGGCTTCTACGACCTGCTATCTTGGCTCTTATATTCCTGGCTTCTACGGCCTGCTATCTTGGCTCTTATAGCCTGCTGTCTCTGGCTCTCGTAGTCTACTATTCCCAGCTTCTATAGCCTGTTGTCCTGGCTCTTATAGCCTGCTATCTCTGGCTCTCGTAGCCTCCTATTCCTGGCTTCTACAGTCTGCTGATCCTGGCTTTACAGCTTGCTACCTCTGGCTCTTTTAACCTGCTACCCTGGCCCCCACAGCCTGCTATCATCACTTTCCGGTCCTTGTCACCATCGGCAAGACCGTCTACCCTTTGCGGTCCTTGCCACCATCGGCAAGACCGTCTACCCTTTCGACCCTTGTCACTATCGGCAAGATCGGTCGTTACCCTTTCGACCCTTGTCACTTTCGGCAAGATTGGTCGCTACCCTTTCCGATTCTTGTCACCATCGGCAAGACCGTCTACCCTTTCGACCCTTGTCACCATCGGCAAGATCGGTCGCCACCCTTTCCGGTTCTTGTCACCATCGGCAAGACCGTCTACCTTTTCGACCCTTGTCACCATCGGTAAGATCGGTCGCTACCCTTTCCGATCCTTGTCACCATCGACAAGACCGTCTACCCTATTCGGTCCTTGTCACCATCGGCAAGACCGTCTACCTTTTCGACCCTTGTCACCATCGGCAAGATCGGTCGCTACCCTTTCTGGTCCTTGTCACCATCGGCAAGACCATCTACCCTTTTCGACACTTGTCACCATCGGCAAGATCGGTCGCTACCCTTTTCGGTCCTTGTCACCATCGGCAAGACCGTCTACCCTATTTGGTCCTTGTCACCATCGGCAAGACCATCTACCTTTTCGACCCTTGTCACCATCGGCAAGATCGGTTGCTACCCTTTCTGGTCCTTGTCACCATCGGCAAGACCGTCTACCCTTTTCGGTCCTTGTCACCATTGGCAAGACCATCTACCCTTTCCGGTCCTTGTCACCTTCGGCGAGATCGGTCAACCTACTCCTGACCCTTGTCACCATCGGCGAGATCAGCCAACCTACTCATGGCCCTTGTCATCATCGGCAAGGTCGGCCAGCATCTCCTCAAGCCCATTGTCTCATTACCCTTGTGGCTTAAACCTACTTCAGCAATGACCATCATGTCCCACCGTGATGATTGCTACAACCCAATGACTTGGGCTCCCCTTGAAGCCTGCTTCCCTGCTATCGCTAGGTCTGCATATCCTATTCTCCCATTATCTCCTGGCTTTTATAGCCTGCCTGCCATGTTACCTTTCGACTGTCATAGCCGCTTCCCTTGCCAACTGTTGACTTCTATAGTCCACCTTCTATATTCGGGTTAGACTCCCTGTCAAACCCGCTGCCCGTCCTTGGCCAAGGCACCCTGTTGAGGCCTACCACTCCACTTTAATCCAGGTCCATCATCTGAATAAAACGGCTCTCGTTGGCCAGTACCAACCCTCTTCGTCCCGCCAGGACTTGCTACATAAAGCCCTTTTCCATTATTTTGTTATCAATTCTACTGGCTGTTGAATAACTAACCTGCAGGTATTCGCATCAGGCGCTCGAACAAATAAATGGATATGTAGTGACATATACACATATGCATGCATATAAAATAAAATAAAAAAAAGAAGAAGAAAGAAAAAGAGAGAGAAAATTGATTGCTTTCAAATTTTGGGTGTTTGTTGGCCCTCCTTGCATGCTTGCTTATACTATAAGATAATACACCTCCTTCAATTTCCTAGGACCACATCTCCTTGCTAAATAAAGCTGCCTGATTCTAAGCATGTGTGCGCCACAGCATACACTAAGGGATGAAAAGTCAGTATTGGCTGAGTGCATGCGTCTAGTGGAAAAGTCATAGCTATGTCGCTAATGCAACTCGTGAGATACACCCAAAGCAAAACTCCCACACTTTGCACCACAATGTGTTCAGCGGCCTCTTATCATAGGGATGCTAGAAGGTTCTTCCTAACACTATATGTGTGCTCAAACTTCTGCACCCACATAAGGGGTAATCGTGAAGAAATAGCTGTCTGCCCCCCATTCAAAAAAAGAGGAAAAAATGATGGGATGAATCCTAGTAGCCGGGAATCCCCATTGAGACATATGAGGAGACTCGTGCCGAACGGTGAAGTCCGCAATAAAATCACTATAAAGGATGAATCCTAGTAGCCGGGAATCCCCATTGAGATACATGAGGAAACTCGCGCCAAACGGTGATGTCCGTAATAAAATTGCTATAAAAGGACGAATCTTAGTAGCCGAGAATCCCCATTGAGACATATGAGGAGACTCGCGCCGAACGGTGAAGTCCGCAACAAAATCACTATAAAGGATGAATCCTAGTAGCCGGGAATCCCCATTGAGATACATGAGGAGACTCGCGCCGAACGGTGACGTCCGTAATAAAAATGCTATAAAGGATGAATCTTAGTAGCCGGGAATCCCCATTGAGACACATGAGGAGACTCGTGCTGAACGGTGAAGTCCGGAGCTAGAAATAAGCTAAGGGGGTTGCACGAAACTACCGAAAATCGAGAACCCCAGCTGTGTGAGTAGACGCTAGAGCAATGCTCTAATGTTATCTAGAACATCTTCGTATTCCTACGTCAAAGATTCGCTGCTCGCATACTTGCACTATCACACTATGGAGAAGTAGCCTCGGGTGTAGATCGTGGCTTACGCTGTGCACATATTCTATGTGATGTCCTCTCTGCGCATGCACATCTCCCTTAGTTGTGCCTTGTGAGCCGCACTCTGCCTATGAGTCACAGGCGATGTCCTTGTCCTATCCCCGACATAGGGGAGCTATTCTATATATCTAGCTTATGCTTGCTGTTGAATGCCTGCATGCTCGCATGAACAAAAAGACACGCTTTCAAATGGGCTTCACCCGTAGGCCCCGCTCGCTCGTCCCTCATTCGTGCCACCTACGGGTGGGGGGCATTTGTTGACACATAAAAAATGATAAAATAATAACAATATATGCGTATATATATAGATAATGTCAACATATTTTTCCTACTAAATCATCTTATATTCCTTATCTTCTAGGGATAGAGGAAGCGACGGAGAGGCTACAAGGGCCCATTAAGCCCACAAAGGCACCCAGACCATATTAAAGCTTAAAAGGACGTCGAAGCCCATACTGAAGAGAGGGCGCGCCGAGAGCACCAGGCAAGAGGAGCGCGCCGATGAGAAGATGGTTCGAGAGCCCATTATAAAAGTTGAGGTTCGACGAAGAAGAAACTCTCTCTCGACAAGCAGAGTTTGCGGCGGGCCTGCTGAGCGAGCAAAAGAGAGAGACTTGCGAGAGAAGAAAAAAAGAAAAGAGAGAAAGAGAGCCAGTCGGCAAATAGGAAGAAGAGAAGGGGGAGTCATCTACGGGCAGAGGTAGGGGGCGCCGTTGCTGCTGCCGTCCGACGCCCCTCGGGGCTACAATCTCCCCCTCCCCTTGCTTCTTTTCTCTTCTGTTTTATACATTCCTCTGCCGCTATATTTCTGCCGGTGAGCTCTGTAATTCAATAGTCTCTCGAGGCTTTCTTCTGTTTGTATCCGGCTATGCCTGATTTTATATGAATGAAAGATATATATCGATGCATCTGTTTATGATAAGAATTCTTTCTTTATGTAGATGTGTTGCTGTAACTAAATCCCCTCGATGCTTGCCCGTGTGCTCCCATCGTTCTATCTTGAAATTCTGTAGCTCTGGTTTATGTTCCTTTCGTTTAATCCTGGGCGACGGCCTTATGGCTGCTATGACTTCGCAGAGATAGTGGGAGTATTATCCCATCTATCAATGACATTTGCGAAGGTATTACTATGCTCCAGGGAACACTGAGTTCTGGTGTTTACTCTTCGAGTTCTACCGTGAATAGTAGAAGTTATATATACCTCTGCTATAAGACGGGAGCCCGAGACAGCCCATCTCGTGGCTTTCCCATCTCTCAAATCATGAGGAAAAATAATTTTGCCCCGGCTCTGATCTGGCGTTTGTGTTCTCCTGATGATTTTCTGTTCACTCAGAGGAGCTCAAACCCGGTCGTTTCCATGGAATCCTAAGCCCCAAAATCCCCTTTTAACGAGTCTCGGCGTCAATGGCTCTCGGCGCCAAACCGGCGCCGATTACCTCCCGCGCCGGGAATCCTTTCCGTTTCCACGCCGAGACCTCTTTTCCATTTTCGCGTCGAGTGTGAACCCCGCCGTATCACCCGAACACATTAGCCGTTAGTTTACACAACTCTCGGTTATACGGATAATCCATATGCATGTGTTAAATGCTGTCAGTGTTACTATCACCCATCCACTTTGTTGTGCACGTGAATAAACCCGCATGATAAGTGTATTAGGATGCTTAAACCCCACCCAGCTGCCAGCTTAAACCTACGTGGATATATAGCTTGGCATAAATATGCATGGCCCCTACTCACCTAATGCATACATAAATAGTGATTGACCATTCACTCATCCCATTAACCCTGTGTGCTTGCCTTAATATCTAAACCTCCACCACCAGCCATACCCATTTCACATGGGTATATGACCTCGTGACACTTATGCATATGTTGTTGCATGGTCATCTTCAACACACGTTGCCAACCCCTACGTATATGCATGCATGTTGAATGAGCCATTAGGTGCATGCCGATGAATAGGAGGAAGTCGATGCATAAAACTAAATAAACCCATATATAGGTATGAAGTCCACCCAGCTGCCATGTATAGGTGAGAATATCTGTGAAGTTCATGCATGCGTAAAAAAAAATAATCCCCAAGTTGCATGGAGTCCATCACGTGAGTACCCTCATTTAGCCCATCCATGTTTAAAACATGCATAGTAAATGTGTGCACTAATCAATTTGTAAACAACCCACTAATTATCATAAAGTCATTGGTTCTTTATTTGGCCATGCATATGTTCATATACGTACACATGAATGTGAGAATAAATACATGCATCTTATTCTTATGGGTCAATCCCGTTGGGTCATTCATGCCCGATTCTGTGGAAAGTGGAGCCATACTGACGGGGTTTTACCCCCGACACTTATTTTAATTCGGGTTTCGGGTTTCCGATTTCCCACTTTAACCCCACCAGACCACGGAGTTCTGCCACTGCATGTTCTCCGCTGGTCCCTTAGGGGAATATTAATGAGTTGCCACGACGAGTGGACACTGTCCCGCTGAATTTTGATCCTCTTGGATCTCGGGCTACGCCCATCTTTATTTTGGCTTCCATCTCGGCACTCCGTGGATGGATGTCCCATACTCCCCTCTTGGCATAATCCAAAATAAGGGGAGATGCTGCCGAAATTCATTCACGATCATTGCTTTGTCATATCGTGTGATGTTTTCGTTAAACTGATAAGTAAACTCCCTGCTGTGTGACAGAGGCCTGAGATAGACTATCTCATGGCCCTTTGTCCACTGTACAAGGGGAACATATTCATTATGAGATTTCCCGTTGGTTGTCACACGGTCTCCCTAGACCTTCTGTGGATGAATTTATCCTCCCCTTTCAGCTTACCTAAACACCATCACCAGAACCCATGAAGCCCTGATTAAACACAAGAGGCCCTCCTCAATAGAACCCCTCATAACATATGAAGAAAACCAACAAATGGCCACCGGCGTCATCTCCCCGGCGCCATTTCCTCCCGGCGCCGCCTCCTCCCGGCGCCAACACTTTCCGGCGCCAAACTCACGCCGGGTGGGGGGGGGGGGCGCCAAGGCCAGTTTCCTTCCGTGCCGATTGCCATGCCGTGCCGTTTTGCCTACCGTGCCGACTGCCTTGAGCCTCCTATCGCGCCGGGAACCCCCTCGCGCCGTCTGCCCACCGCGCCGGGATCCCACCGCGTCGGCTCCCCTCCGTGCCGGTTCACCTCAATACCATCTACTATTCAAACACTCAACTTCCGAGCAACCTTAATGAGCCCTAAACTCAGTCTAAACTCGATGTCTCAACCTCATTTGCCTTCAGGCCCACTCTTATCACATCACGGGGAATCATGGTTCTTCATCCAAGTCTAAGGGAGCTAAATTAACGGGGTTCTACCCCCACATTATACCATTTGACCGTGATGTTTTCTTCTAACCCTACTGACTCTTGGAGTTCTGCCACCGCATGTCCTCCAATGGTTTCTTAAGGGGATATCAATAAATACCATAATAATGGGCATTGTCCCGTCGCATCTAGATCCTCTTGGATCTCGGGCTACGCCCATCTTTCTTTTGACTTCCATCTCGGCACTCCGTGGATGGATCTCCTATATTCCCACTTGGCATAGACCAAGATAAGGAGATATGCTGTCGGATTTACTCCGTGTATTAATATATCATATCTTGCATCACGTGATCATCTGCATGCATCTTCTATCCTGCAAATGAATGAGCATACCTATCACATTGGTTTTGCCCCTGGGATCCTTCTACTTTGGCGATTAATCAAGGGTTGTCCTTCTTTGGAAGGACGTAATTAACGTCATAGCCTTTATGGTATGACGGACTTCCGGTCCCGACTCGGACTTCACAATCGACTGACTGAGTCAGATCGAGCGCACAATAAAATTGTCACTCCGGTGACTGGCACGCCTAATAAACCAACCAAATCAATAAATAAATAAAATAAATAATAATAATAATAATAAAAATAAATCCATCCCCACAGTTGAAAGACTAGCAGATCTAGAGGGGGGTGAATAGATCAACTCCAAATTCTTCTGAGATTTAAGCACTTAAAATGCGAAATTAAAATATTAAGGTAGACACCACTGAATCAGATTTCACAAGCTAAAATATGTAAGAGACTATCTAGATGAAGCACATACGATGGATACGTGAAATGAGAATTTACTAACTATCAGCAGTAATGAATGATAGAATGTGCAGAAGTAAGTAAACTGCAGACGAGGTACTTGGCGGAGATCTGACTCAAGAGTTACTCACACAAGTTAGACAACCTTTCAGATAGGCTTGACCTATCCTTCGAGTTACTACTTTTGATATACCTCGTTATAGCAGTTAATTCATTCAAGAGAGAAACAATAATTCAGATCTATTAAACTGAGAACAATGGACAGCAATCACAATCACAGTGCAAAGCGAATTTTAAGGAGGTTCAATCTCAATCTTGAGATCTACATCCACCCCTTACTCAATCGAGTAAGGCTTACCACTGATTAACAGCTTGACCAGCTGATCCACAGCTTTAGGGATCAAATCCCTACAAACTGCTAAGCATTATAGCTTAGCTATCCGCTGAGCATTATAGCTTAGCTATCCGCTGATTCACAGCTTACCGATGATATCAAAATCAAAGAGAAAATAGAAATGACAAAAATAGAAACATATAGCTCACAGTGGAGTAGATTAACTCTAGATCTGATCCAGAATGTTGGCCCAGACTAGATGGCAGACAAGAAGGGGGGTTGAATTGTCCCCTTGACGAGATGACAGATTTTAAAAAACTTTCTAAACTAATCACAGCGGAATTAAAATTACTACGTTAATTAGCCAAAGCTCAAGTGAGATTAAAAGAATTCTCTCGATCTTTCCGATCTCACACAGAATATTAATGCAAAAAAAGATTAAATCTAAGCCTAAGACAGATAGCAGATGTAGCAATGTGCAGTGGTGTAGTGAGTAAAAATCTACTAGTTTGACCTATGAAGGGAGGTAGATGAAATGAACAATCACACAGGCATTCACACGAGACACAAAGATTTTTAGGTGGTTCGGGACCACGACGAGATCCCTACGTCCACCCTTCACCGAACTCCGGTGAGGCTTCACTACATGCAACAAAATGTAGCAACACGGGGATGAACCCCAACATTACACACGTTGCTTCCGCAGCAACGCACACATGGGGTCTAGCCCCAAAACGCTACCACCGCAGCACTCACACACACACAGTCGGGGAACACACCCTGGACGAAAAAACCACATGGAGACGCAGCTCCGTCTACACACAACCAAACTCGGGGAAACTTTCCCTACAATAAAACCCAACACACTCGGAGACGCAACTCCGCCCACACACGATAATATTCTGAGTTCGACGAAATAAAAGGATATTCGATGACAGCCCAAAATATTAATCTATGCTCAAGAAAGAGAGTAGATATGAGAGAAGAAGAAATCCCCCTCACATCTGCTATGAATCCCGTCCATTTGGGTAGTAGAGTGCACTGGAACGTTTCTTCGCGGAGTGGAAGCCAACCAAGGTCACAGGAGATGCCCAAGGATGAGTCTTCAGCAAATGCTTTCAGAACTGGGACAGATCCGCAGAGATAAGCTTGTGGACGACGTCCTCGTCTTCTTTTTTTTCCTCCTTCAAGTAGAGTGGCGCCCTCACCCTTGTCCTCCTTCACCTGCAACAGATAAAACAATATTAGCCCCGGAGGAATACCATCTCCGATGGAGATCGCAGGTTAAATATACCCAAAACAAGAGTTACAAAAGGACAATTGTGGACGTGTAAAATTGTACGTACGTATGTCCTGCCAAGCCCCGGCACTAATGGCAAAGTCAAAGAAAGAAGACCCGGGGAGACTGGCCATCCAGGGCTCCGGGAGAATACTAACGTCCGACAAATCCCCACATTTGCACGGATGCATTAAATGACAAAGAAAGCACAGGATACCCTCCTGAATTTATACACTGCTGTGGACCCACCCTCGGGTCCCTAGCGGTGAAGAATGTCCCTAAGAAGTACGCGGTCATGAGCCACTGAAGAGGGGGTCAACGCATCTGGAGGGACACCCTTTGTGCCTTTGCCAACGGCACACTTAGCGTGCCCCCCTTCTAACGACACAGTACCCTAGTGTCCCCAACGGCGCACTACTCAAATGCCCCCAGCGGCACACCCCCATCGTGCCCTCCAACGGCACAGTCCCAAGTGCCCCAGCGGCACACCCCATCGTGCCCTTCAAAGGCACGGTCCCAGGCCCCTCAGCGGCACACTCATTTTGTGCCCTTCACTGGCACATCCAATTTGAGCCCCAACGGCACACTAGCAGCGCCCTCCCAATGGCACGCTGGCTAGTTCCCCCAGCGGTACACCCACGAGGGGCCTCCAGCGGCACACACCCTCGAAAGCCCCTTCAACGGCACAACATCCCGTTGCCCTTTCAATGACACAGTTTTCATGCCCTCCAGCGGCACACCGTCTGAGTCCCCAGCGGCACACTTCAAGCTTGCCTTCCAGCGGCACGGCCCTCTGCCCCTTTAACGACACAGCGTCTTGGCCCTTCCAGCGGCACAGCGGTAAGCTCCCCCGAACGGCACAAGCCGGCAGAAGACACAATGGTCACTGGGCAGGCCCCTTGGCGCGCAGCGCGGCCACTTCGACGCCAGCTAGCGTTCACCTTGGTGTCGCCCTCTGGTTGGGTGGGGGAGATCCTCACCTGACAAGGAGGAGACCGAAGTCAACCTCAGATGGCAGTGCCATCATGAGGTCTGACCCCTCCAACGGCCCACCTATAAAAGCATCTCACGGAGAAGAAAAATGAAGGGCAAAATACCCATACGAAGAGAGCAGCAGAAGACAAAGAAGAAGAGGAGAAGAAGAAGGTAGAAGAGATATGGAGAGACAGAGAAGAGAATGTTGTGTGTAAGGGGGAAGGGAGGAATGGGCTGAAGAGAGACACCCTCCCTCATTCCAACTCTCCCCCAGTTCTTTTTTTTTCCTCTGCTCCTCCTTCCTTTTCTCTTAGTTTCTCTTCTCTTCCCTTCGTTTTAGAGTGTGTTGCAACGCAGTTGGCCTCTGGGCAATGGTCTTTGATAGTTGAAGTCTTTCATGAATAAAAGTGTCTTTTGGGGGTGTTAACTCTTGTTGTGTTTTGTTGTCTTCTTCCCACCGTTGGCCCTTGATTTCTTTCACATGTTTCCTCAATCTCCTAACTCTCTGCTTTACTGGCTTTCCCATGTCATTGGTTTGCTTAAACAGATGACTAATGTTCCTGGGTTGATGATGTAAGGTTGCCCCCCCCCTCCTTTTGATGGCTCCCCGTGGCACGAGTATCACCTAACTGCTTCCATCTATGGGTCTGATAGCATCCACTACCCCTGCCCAGCAGTTAGGATTCATCCACCGGTCAAGAAGCTCCTCAGCCTTTCCTCTAAAGTCTATAGGGTGCATACACTCGCTCAGATCTCCCAATGGCACACTCTTCCTATTTGTCTGCCTAGCGGTACACCTCCGTTTGTTTGCCCAACGGCACACTCTCCCTCTTGCTTGTCCAGCAGCACACCCCGTGTGTCTTGGCCGACACACTCTTTGGTGCCTCCTTTGGCCGGCACACTCCCTTTGACCCCTCCTCGGCCGGTACACTCCCTGGCCATGGCCAGCCCGGTGCACCCTGGCCAGTCCAGCCCGGCACACCCTAGCCACTTCCTATCTGGCACACCCCAGTCATGACTTGCTTCTGCGGTGCACCCATAGCCTATGTCAGCCTAGTGATTTTCCTGTTCGGCATTTTCTCCGAGGTTTCCGAAGTTTTCCTCAAAGGTGGCTGCCTAGGCACACACCTTAGTTGTTGGTTCATGTCACTCCCTGTGGGCATGTTCCTTTTTACTCCCTTACCATCCGGATCAAGGGGAGATGCTGCCGATTTTTTGTCAGAAATAACAATGAGTTAAAAGACAAAGGGAAGCAACAAACAAATGGGACAAACCACAGTAAAACATTCTAATCAGAATACAGGGACTATACAAAACTCAAGGAATTGGATTGAACAAGACTCAGAGAACTGGACTATTGAACGTGACTTGGGACTCAATCACATGATAAAAATTGGAAGTTCGCAGCTTGGGACCCCTCATCTGAACTCCTCAAGCCAGAAGCCTCCCTTTGGACCTCACCCCATTCATGTGGGTTTTGCCCCAATAGCATTGCCTCTAACTTCCCTTGGTCTACCTTGAGCGGCACACCCCAATTGGCTCCAGTCCGCCACACTCTTCAGCCTACATATCCCGGTACACTCGTGCCCCCTGTCCCTCCAATGCCTACCCGGTGCACTCCCAATTAAGCCTTCCCCGGCACACTTCAATGGCATTGATGTATATTCCAATCTTGTACCAGGCTTGCTCGGACCCTCACCGTAGCCTGCATTGACCTTACCCTTTTAACCCCTCACCGGCACACTCCCATCCTTTCCCAGTGGTACACTCCTAGCTCTCCCCCCCTGGCCGGTACACCCTTCTGTTATGTCTCTAGCGGTACACCCATTAACGGCTCTACCTGGCACACTCCTCAACCCTCCAGCGATACACCCCAACTCTCCTCTGCTTCCAGCGGTACACCTCTAAATCATCCCCCAGCGGTACACCCTTTACTTAACCCACTCCAACACACTCTATGTCTAAAAGCCACACCTGAGAAAGGGGAAATATAGTAATGAAAAAGGGTGGGGTTCTAGTCAAAATAATAAACGAAAGAGAAAATAACAAAAAAAGGGAATGATAATAAAAAAAATATAATGACGAATAGGATAAGAGCCCCTAGTCTGTGAATGACAAAAGACAGTCAACAAAAAGGGTAATGTCAATGAATGAATGATAATAATAAGCAGTAACAATCATCACAAACAGAATTACGTGGCCTTCGTCTCTCTCTCTTGGATTCCAGACCCGAGAATATTAATGATGCCTTCGTAGGCCGGGCTTCACCCTCGGGAGTTATCTCTCCCGTCATGGTTATCGTCCGACCTCGTTCCAGGCCAATATCTCGTCGAAGTCTCCTTTTCCACCGGGATCTGATTCCCCCCTTTGTATTAAAATTGCCGTCCCCTAGCAGACATTAGCACGGGTTCGTCCCCGTTACCGTCTTGTTTTCTTTATGGACGTTTGTCCAAACATAGATTGGTCCGCCAGTGACCGACATGACACAAGTATTCATACCCCGATATGAGTTTTTAGTGTAGTTTGACTGCCCTTTTTCTTCTTGCATCAATTAGTAATTCTTTCGGTTGTGGAGCCCTTATTTTCGGCAATTAATCAAGGGTATTCTCCTCTCTGAGTGGATGTAAATGACGCCGTGACCTTTATGGCATGGCGGGTCTCAGTCCCGACCTGAACCACACAATCGCCTGACTGAGTCAGACCGAGCGCACCATGGGCTTCTATGAAGCCCGAATAAATCGTCACTTCGTGACTGGCACGCCTATGCACTCAATAAACCGATTAACTAATAAAGCAAAAATTCTTAATGGAAAATAAGTGCGTCCACAAGTCTGGCACGCCCGGTGGGACTGGGTCACCCTTCATCTCTTTCCCGGATCTAAGGGCTCCACGGCCCCCTTCTTGTAATACTAATTCTGTGATTTGCCAAATGCAGGTTGCATTCCGGGCGTCAGGATGGCCCTCGCTTTCGGTCAGCAGCCTGTCGAGAGCCATGTTCGGAACAGTTACCTGGCCGTCCCCCTCACCTTCGGGAACTTCCCTCCCTCGGTAGGCTTCCCCAACTTTTTGGGAGTGGCCTTCATGAACCTGCTGGACCTGGAAGCTTCTGACGGGATCGAAAGCAACGCCCCCATTCAGGGGGCCATCAAAGCTGCTACCGATCGACTAGTGGCCGAATCCCCCGAGACCGTCCCCATGAGGACGCTGAGCTGCAATGTGCACCATGTGCACCAGACCGCCGGCCCATCTCGCCAGGATTCGGCCTCTCACCAGAGGAGGCTCTGGAGGAGCCACGCCACGACATCACCCCGAGGCTGGTTCTCCAGTACCGGCAAGTCTGCTGTCATCGGGACCGTCCGAGTGCACCTTACCGAGCCACATTCCGAGATGGTCCCGGAGTGCGTCATCCCCTCCGTACCAGTGCGCAACTCTTTCCAGCCACTAGGGAAGATGAAGGGCAGGATGACACCCACAACTCCGGCCACAGCACCACAGCATCGACCGGCCTCTAGGCCGAATAAAGCCAAGCAGGCATGGGTTCCCAAGGCGGCCTGGTTTACTTCACCAACCCAGGCAGGGCCCAGTACCTCTCGCCCGACAAGGGCTCAACAAAGAGACCGGGTCAAGCCATCGGCCCCCGTCTACCAGCCGGCATTGGCCACACTGGCCCCGCCGGAGAACACCTGCCATCGACACCACCGGCGTCACTATCAGGCTGCCCGTGAGGAGCCTGCGACCCACATGCCCGTTGCTGTCAACAGGGCAGTATCACCCGCCTCTCCTCCTGATCAAGACTGGGAAGGAGTGGAGCTGGCCATGAGAAACTACTTGCGGGGCCCGGGGAGCACTCCCTTGGGTTGCCAGAGACTGCTGGGGGCAGTAGCCTCCACGTTTGAAGAAGAAGAAACCCGGCCCGTGCCTAGCACTGACTCAAGAAACTACTCTGAGGAGCATTACCAGTCCCCGCTGAGGGAGGAAGTGAGGCCACGGAGGTTGGTCTTTGACAGACTGGCCTTCCCGGGTAGGCCGTCGAGAAGGATGGTAAGAAGGGGCAGAGACTTAAGGGTCTATACCTGCAACATGGCAGGGGTATTTGGCCAGTATGGGGCCTTACCGACCGAGCCTGAAGAAATGGCCAGACTTGTAGCAAGGCCAGGACCTCTTACCAGAAGAGTGAAAGCAGCAACTGAGAAGACAAAAGCTCAACCTGAAGAAACTGACTATGGGGAATCGTCAATGGCCCTGGCTGCCAATGTCATTACTGAAGGCACTACGGGAGGACCGTCCACGTCGTCCGAGGAGACGTCGGATGAAGAAAGAGGGGGCACCCCTAGCCTCTCCATGAGTGACCCCGCTGTATTACTTATGATGCAGCAATATCAGAGGGAGATCGAGTTGTTAAGGAAGCAGTTGACTGACAGAGCTACTCAGCCCTCGACATCCGGGCAGACTGAAGCATTACCAGAGACCCCTGGAGGCAACGGTCTGGCCTCAAAAGCTTCTTCGCAGGCAACGGTGTCTCCTCCGATGCCTACCTATACCGGGGGCATACCCCTACACCAGCCACAGCATATGGCTCCGGCCCTGCCACAGAACCTGCCATTCTAGGGGTCCACCATTGCACCTCACGCGATAGTGTTAACAACGCCGCTGGCACAACCGGCTCATTTCTACCCGAACCCGGTTGACCCGACGACGGTGAACAGACTGATGCTTGAACAAATGATAGACATGAAGCTGGCAGAGAAGAGCGATGGTGATCACACCCGATTCGATGTGTATCGAGTACCTTATCCGGCGCACTATGCTGCCAGGAGGCTCCCGGCCGGTATCACCAAACCGCCGAAATTTGAGAAATTTAATGGGCAAGGGTCTCCAGGGAGCACATTGCCTACTATGTGAATGTTATGAGGGATCTAGCTGCAGATGAAGCTTACCTCCTCAAATTCTTCGGTTCGACACTTACTGGGCTTGCTTTTGAGTGGTATTTGAGCTTGCCCGCCGGGTCCATAGCTGACTAGCCCGACATGCAAAAGAAATTTAAAGAAAGGTTCTACATAGCTGAACGGGAGGTAACCGTGGCAGAACTCTACGCCACGAGACAAAGAAATGATGAGTTGGCTCTCGACTACATAAAGTGGTGGAGGAATGTCAGCATGAGATGCAGACGTCCCTCGCATCAGGAGGACGCAGTGCAGATTTGTAAACAAAACCTGAAGAATGAAATCCTTGAGAGGATGATTGGCGACGAGGTGCGATCATTTGACCATCTAAATAATATAGTGGCAGAGATCGAGGCATTCCTTGCTAGATACTCTTCTACTCCAGCTGCATCAAGCCAGAGGGCCAGGCAGGCCGAGAAGAGACTGATACCGCCAGAAGTCCACACATTGGACTTCGAAGCTTTTGAGAAACAGAAAGAGAAAGCCAAGGAGACGGCCAATCCTCCTCCAGCCAGGTCTATTGAACGGCGGGAAGGTCCTTCCCTGCGGGAGAAGATGAGGAATAAGTTGTATTCTTTTCCTCGAGATAAGTCTCGGATCCTATTTAAATGGGCCACCAAATACAATAAAATCACATTGCCAGAACCGAAGAGGCCTGGTGACATAAAGAAAAAGGATGACCCTCGTTTCTGCCCATACCACCAGATGCTGGGGCACACTATCGAGGAGTGCTACATCTTCAAGGATGTCATTGAGTCCTTGATCAAGAAGGGAGAACTAGACATGGGGGAGCACAAGATAGATCCTCCGCAGCCACATGAGATGCCGAGCCTCGGTACCAGTGTTAACATGGTATCTTTATACCAGTAGCTGCCTGAAGAATGGGCGGAGGCCAGTACAAGTGCCACATATGAAGCCTTTATCCTGGCGCCAGCTCAATACCAAGGAGGTTGGCAGATGGCGCCGATAAGGAATAGAAGAAGAAGGCAAGCTCCCCAGCCCACACCGGAGGTTCACATAAGGGGGGTCACACCCCGACCAGCCCCGCCACCGGTGACACCTGTTTGGCATGACATAGCCCCCCGGCTAGTCCTGAGGTGCCCGACTCACAACAAGAAGAAGCACATCCCGATGCGGGTGCACAAAGAGACCAATCCTGCGGTGGAAAGACTCCAGGTCATTATTGATGGGCTTGAAGATTATGAACATCACGAGATCCAACCTGTGCCGTTGAAGGAGTATGTCCCTTGGAAGGAGTTCGAGTCACTTGAATTAGCTCCAGAGGCAGAAGCCGAGGCGAAGAAAGAACCCCTCTTGTGGGGTGAGCCGCCCCAAGGGCAGTTGCCAGCCATTGAAGAAAAGAAGAAAAACAAGAAGAGAAGGTCCCGAAATAAGAAGAAGAATGGGGTTGTTTTTTCTTGCAACACCCTCTCAGCATTATTTGACATTGTCCTCTCCCTGGGAGAAGAAGAGCAAGAAATGCCTGCCGAGCCGTCAGAGGTGAATCAGGCTGAAGCATCCACCTCCCAGCATGCCACCAGGTCGGGAAGGAAGTGGGGACGCCCTCCTCAGGCTAACCACAACATCCTGCTTAGGGGAGAACAACCGTATTACATTCCTGAGCCTAGGGTTCAAGGCATGGAGATTCCCCCTCCCTCGGGTCTCTACCCCGGAGAGCCGGTCGGCCAGGGCGCCCCTTCATTTATTGAGTTTCTCAAGATTCAGGGGGGAAGGCAGTCATGCCCCCGCGAGCCTCGGCAGATCAAGGAAGCAAGTAGCCTCTCGGCCCCGTTCATGGTGATTCCTTCTCGGTCAAGCAAATAACCTGACAACATCCTAAACCTTGCCAAGTTCATGCAAGAGAAGGAAGTAACCCAACAGGCCTCGCAAGCTCAAGTGATACCTGACCTGGTGGAGGAGGCACCCGCTGAGCCGGCTCCTCAGGCCCAGACTGGGGGCAGGCGCAGTAGAACCGAAGAGATGAAGCTGCTCGAGGTCCGAGCTAGCAACAGATTAGTCAAGCACCTAAAGAAGATCCTAGCCAGATTCACCGTCTTGGAGATTCTATCTCTAGATGAAGAGACACGGCAAGCCGTCATCGCGGCGCTCCAGACGCCCGCATATGTGGAAGCTTGCCTTGCAGAAATGTCACCCGAAGTAGCTATGGCCTTTACAGAAGAAGATATGCTCCTACCCACCTGCAGTCACAACAGGCCACTCTACATGAAGGGGCAGTTGAATGGGCATCCCATCAATAGAGTATTAATTGACCCTGGGGCAGCAGTGAACATACTCCCCTACCAAGTGTACCAGAAACATTACTTTGACGTACACCTGATGGAGGTCAAGAATGTTAAGATTGCCGGCTTCAACCAGAAGTGCGAGGTCCCCATGGGGGTTGCAGAGTTTAACCTCTCCCTCGGCGATTTCACAACTAAGGTCCAGTTTCATGTGATCAACTCCAGCACCTTATACAAGGCATTACTCGGCCGACCTTGGCTGCACCAAAACAGGGTAGTGCCGTCTACTCTGCACCAATGCATCAAGTACCCCGACAACGGGAAGGAGGAGAGAATCTTTGCTGACCTCCACCCTTTTGAGGTGTTCGAATGTCATCTCTCAGACGCCAATTTGTATTTAGAGAAGCAGAAGCGAGCCCCCCAAATCACACAGGACAAGGGAAAGACAAAGGCATAGCCCGACAACTGGTTCCCTCCACCACCGCCAGGCTATGTGGCTCCCCCTCAGGTGTCATTTGTCTTTGAGGCAGAAGGAGTGTTCAAGGCCACTCCCCTTCCCATCTACCCTACACCGGGGACGCCATACCTCGAAGACTTGCTGGAGGAAATTAGGGTCCCGTACGGGATCATCAAATCTCTCGCAGAAGCTGAATGTCAGGTGGTTGAGCCATTGAGGACCTTCGAGGTGCCTAACCTCGGGGGGAGGCCTAATATCTTCTATGTGGCTAATGAGCACCAGGTCAGAGGGGACGATGATTGTAAACTCCCCGATGAATTACATGATCCACTCGTCCCGATCACAGGACTGCCTGACATAACCGGCCGTGTAGCCAAAATGACCAGAAAATAAGGGATCCCCTTTTGTCAGCTCTCCAGTCGGAAGGACATGTTCAAGAAAATGTGGAACCCGCAAAACTTGGATCGGAGATTGCTGCAGATCACCCGGCATCCAGGGTTGGGCTTTTCACTAGAAGATTCCTATGAAGCCGATGTGATATCAATCTCGGCTCCAGGCGGCGATAGCCCCGCAGACACTACAGGCCCACAGCAGGTTGAAGGCCGCCAGCACCTCATGCCTTCGGCCAACGAAGATCAAGATGAAGAAATATTCCTATGAAATCCACCTCACTGTAGGAATAAGGGGAAAGTCACGTCCTCCTCTGAGGGGCCAACCTCGAATAATTACAGTAACAAGGTGCCATTGCCCTCGCCTAACTTTGATGCGAAGGATGGGGAAGCAAGCTGGCCTCCAGGACTCCCTCGGTGTGACCCTACCTTGTTTGCCCTGTGCTATCAACAACGGTGGGAAATTGAGATGTTGAAGGCCCGGCTGGCCGAAGTGACTGCACTCGTGTCTGACTTAATCGAAGGGATCCTCCGCCATCAGAATATTTGCACGCACCAGTCTTCGAGCACCATCCCGAATGCCCCCATGCACCTGAAAAATGAGGCAAGAGATGTAGCTGTTTCCCCAGTCAGACGATCGACCGAGCGAAATCCTACGCTGCAGAAGAGAATGTAGAGGCCTTACTCTTTTCCAAGGAATAAGACCCGAGGGACCACTATGGCAAGGTCTCTCTCCCGAGGTCCAAGAGGTGGCAAGATGCCCGCAGAAGTGGCGACCCCCTGTTTTGCCCTTATCACCAAATATTGGGCCACTCTATTGAGGACCGCTACGTCTTCAAGGATATCGCTCAAAATCTAATTGAGACAGACGAGCTCAGAATGGGGATTACGTGGTGGCTCCGCCACGCCCCCACGTGACATGCAGCCACGAAAGAGGTATCTATATGGTGACAGTTCAGCACTAGATCCTTGAAGAAGCAGCCGAGTATGAACAACCCCTGCCGTTGGCAAGGGACCAGCCCTCAGTATGGCAGCCAACCACTTCGGCCCCTGCTGGAGCCGTCTATGATAATTACCAAGAAGACCCCGAAGAAATCCTCCGTCTCTCCGCGGAGGAGGACCCCTCGAAGCCGCAGTCAACAAGCCCGGAGGAGAGGGATACAAGCAAAGCCTCATTACCCAACGAAGCGGAGCAGGGTGACACCTACGGTGTCCTCGAAGCAGAAGATGGCGAAGACCAAGATTTCGTCGACTTGCCTCCAGCGCCGCCCGAAATTGAAGATGGCGGTGAGGCCACAGTGGATGAACTTATTGAAATCAACCTGGGCACGGAAAGCAACCCCAGGCCGACCTTTCTAAGTGCCCTCCTTCCTCCACAGGAGAGGGAACAATATATAAAGCTTCTGCGAGAATTCCGGGACTATTTTGCCTGGAACTATAGAGAGATGCCTGGCCTAATCCCCGGTGTGACCCAACATATTCTAGCTATTGATCCCAAAGTGGAGCCGGAAAAGTAGTCCCCCCGGCGCGTGAGACCGGAACTGATAAACCAAATTTGTAAAGAAGTCGACAAGCTCATAGATGTCGATTTTGTAGCTGAAAACCAGTATACCACTTGGTTGGCCAACATTGTGCCAGTGAAGAAGAAGAATGGACAGATCAGGATCTGCGTGGGCTTCTGCGACCTGAATAAAGCCTGCCCAAAAGATGACTTCCCGGTGCCCATCATTGAAGTAATGATCGATGCAACTATTGGCCATGAGGCCTTGTCCTTCATGGATGGATCGTCCGGCTATAACCAAATCTAGATAGCTGAGCACGACCAAATTCATACGGCCTTCCGGTCACCCAAAGGGATATTCCACTACAAAAGAATGCCCTTCGGCCTCAAGAACGTCGGCGCTACTTACGAGCGAGTGATGACGAAAATATCCGATGAGCTGCTATACAACAAAGTCGAATGCTACATTGATGATTTGGTCATCAAGACCAAGAAAAGGGAAGATCACCTGAAGGACCTCAGAGTCATCTTCGAAAGACTCCGGCAGTATGAGTTGAAAATGAACCCGATGAAGTGTGCCTTCGGCGTCTCCAGTGGGTAGTTCCTCGGCTTCATTGTCCGATATAGAGGGATCGAGATCGATCCTTTTAAAATAAAAGCCATTCAGGAGCTACCTCCTCCGAAGGATCTGGGAGAGTTAAGATCCTTGCAAGGCCAGCTGGCTTACATCCGAAGATTTATCTCCAATTTGTCAGGGCGGTGTCAGCCATTCCACAAATTAATGATGAAAAATGCTCCTTTTGACTGGAATCAGGAATGCCAGAGGGCCTTCGATCGGTTGAAAGATTACTTGAAGACCCCGCCCGTGCTGGGGGCACCTGTCAAGGGGAGGCCGCTTATTCTATACATAGCCGCCACCGAATGTTCGCTTGGGGCAATGCTCACCCAGAACAATGATGAGGGGAAGGAGCAAGCTCTCTATTATTTTAGCCGAAGGCTAGTGGGGGCAGAAGTAAAATACACCCCGATTAAGAAGGTCTGTCTCACCTTGGTCTTCGCAGTCAAGAAGCTAAGGGATTACATGCTCTCTCATCAAGTGAGCATGATCTCCAAGGCCAACCCAGTTAAACACATTCTCTCCCAGCCAGTCCTGAAGGGATGTCTCGGTAAGTGGGCCATGCTATTGATGGAATTTGACATTACCTACGTGCCGCAGAAGGCCATCAAGGGTCAAGCCGTAGCCGAGTTCTTTGCAGCACATCCTGTGCCTGAAGATTCCCCATTGGCCACAGAATTGCCTGAAGATGAAACATTGGAGGTGGTTCAGGTCCAGCAGATCGCCTAGCAGCTCCACTTTGACGGGGCCTCAAGAACAGAAATGACCCTGTTCGGACACACCAAGATACGGGCAGGGGTCTACATCATCCTTAAATTCCCCGAGGGAGAAGTACTACATACGTCATGTTCTATCAACAAACCCTGCACAAATAATGAGGCCGAGTATGAGGCTCTAATCATCGGTCTCCAAGTCACCTTGCAAATGGAGATTAAAATGCTACAGCGATTCATTATTAGTCATCAAGCAAGTCTAGGGACAGTTCGACGTCCGAAAACCCAAGCTGCTCCCTTACCATGCTAAGGCGAAATGGCTCATGAAGCAGTTCTACCTCATTGAGATAGGCCATGTCGCCAGAGGAGAAAATGCACAAGCCGATGCACTGGTGAAATTGGCAAGTTCATTGGCAGTTTCGCCAGACGGATCCCTCAACATCCGGGTAGTGAATCAATGCCAAGTGCCTAGTATGATAGAAGAATCAGAAGAGGAAGAACTCGAGGTCGCCACAGTAGAGGCCGTCGACTTACCCGACTGGAGGACCCCCCTTATGCAGTGGTTTAAATACCAGCAACTGCCCAAGCAGAGAGAAGAGAAGATCAGGCTGATCAGAACAAAGGACTCATACGAGGTCCGGAACGGGATCTTATTCCGAATTATGGCAGATGCCAAACGGAAGGTGCTCCTACGATGCCTATCCACTGAAGAAGCTTGGAGAGTCATGAAAGAGGTCCACGCCGGGACAACCGGTGCACACCAGGCGGGACCGAAGATGAAAATTGAAATAAAAAAGCTTGGCTACTACTGGCCGACAATGTTCGATGACTATTTCAAGTACGCCAAGTCTTGTCAGAAATGCCAGGAGCATGCCACGGTGCCCAGGAGACCGTCCGTGCCGCTGCATCCGACATTGCCCAGCTAGCCTTTCGCCCAACGGGGAACAGACGTCGTGGGTCCACTACCCACATCATCTACGGGGTGCAAGTACATCCTGACAGTAACTGATTACTTTTCCCGCTGGGCGGAAGCCGTTGCTTTGAGAGAAGTGACTGGGGAGATCATCGCCAGATTTGTCCGACGTAATATCATATTCCGATTTGGCACCCCAAACCGAATTATCTCGGATAATGGAAGCCACTTCCGCAACCAGAAAGTCTATCGGCTGGCAGAGAAGTACAAGATCGACTGAAGGATGCCAACCCCCTACAACCCGCCAGCCAATGGTTTGGCCGAAGCTTTCAATAAGACTCTTTGTACTCTTCTCTCCAAAATTGTTAATTCCAACAAAAGAGACTGGGAAGAGAGGATGTATGAGGCCCTATGGGCATATCGAACTGTTTACAAAACTCCGACGGGTTGTTCACCCTTTTCCCTGGTATATGGCTCAGAGGCAATTGTCCCCATCAAGCTGGAGATACCCTCCCTTCGGGTCGCAATCCAACACGGGTTGGTCCGAGAAGCGCAAACAAATGTCGAGCGAAGGCTCGAAGAGCTCTCCAGCTTGGAGGGGAAATGACTCCAGGCCCAATAGAATATCCAAGTCTACCAGGCCCGGATAGCTCGCGCCTTTGACAAGCTTGTCAAGGAACACGAATTCAAGAAGGGTGACCTCGTCATGGTGAAGAGAAGAGAAGTCATGGATTCCAATCCCAAGGGCAAGCTGAATGAGAATTGGCTAGGACCCTATGTAATCCAAAAGGTCTATGAGGGCGGAGCGTATGTGGTAGTCGATCATCGGGGGGAGGTTCAATTTCCACCCCTTAATGGTAGGCATCTGAGATTGTATCACGCTCCAATTCCTCCATTCAATGAATAATACGTTTCCCTGCCCCACAGCGGGCGGATTTGCATTTCAATCGTTTGGATGGTTTGTCCACTACCTACTATGCATTGCAAGGGAATCAACAAAAAAAAGAATAAAATAAGAAGGAAAAGTGGAAGAGAAATAAAAAAAGAGAGAGAAAAAAAGGGGGAAAAAGAAAAAAAAGAGAGAAAAGAAAAAGAGAGAAAGAAAAGAAGAAGAAAAAAGGGGAAGGAAAGGAGGAGGAGCTAGCCCTCCTTTATTAACCTTCACTCTCATCCTCGGGAATATTTCAATAAATGAATCAACCCCTGTCAGCCCTTGACATTCTGTCGGCACTGACGAAGAATACCCCACCCGAACCTCTTGTCCGGGATTAGGGAATCAACCCTTCTCCTTGCATTGGCACCAACCTGTACCGATGAATATTTCAATAAGTGAATCAACCCCTGTCAGCCCTTGACATTCTATCAGCACTGACGAAGAATACCCCACCCAAACCTTTCGTCCGGGATTGGGGAATCAACCCTTCCCCTTGCGTTGGCACCAACCCGTACCGACGAATATTTCAATAAACGAATCAACCCCTGTCAGCCCTTGACGTTCCGTCGGCACTGACGAAGAACACCCCACCCGAACCTTTGGCTCGGGGTTGGGAAATTAACCTACCTCCTTGCGTTGGCACTAGCTCTGTACCAACGAATACATTAAGAGACAAACAAACCACATCTGCCCCGGCACCCTGTCGGCATAGACTAAAAACCCCCTTTTGACCAAGACCTCCCGTCTAGGTCATTGAATGAACAAACGCTTCTCTCCGTCCCTTCGAGTGACGAACAACCCCTTTTGACCAAGACCTCCGGTCAAGGTCGTTGAACGATCAAACTCTTCTCTCCATCCCCTCGGGCGACGAACAACCCCTTTTGACAAACACCTCCTGTCAAGGTCGTTGGACGAACAAACTCTTCTCTCTGCCCCTCCATGGTCGGATCGACCTATTCGGGTCAAACATACCGGCGATATCATTTGGTCAATCGTACGACGGACATGGTGAAGTGGTTCCCTCGTCCCTCCTCTGGAAGGGCGAGCACTCTCTTATGCTCCTACACGAACCTCACCGGGTTCTCCCCGAATGAGCTACTAGTGCGGACCCACATTCCGTCACATAGAAGAAGAAAAAAAGAGATTTCCCAACACCATACACATACAAGAGGCACATGGAATGATTGTATTGTATTCTTTTTTTTTTTGAAAGAAGATTACATTGGCCTCGGGGCATACCCCGGTGTTACATGCAAAAAGAGAAAAAAGGGATAACAAGAGGAAGGCCGACGATTAGTCTATTCCTCAGAAGATTTCCTCAAGGGGGAGGATCCCAACACCGGGGAAGTTCACCATTTCGTGCAGACGGCCCTCCTGTACGTCGAGATGCTCCAGCTCTGCCGCCACGAAGGCTACCTCGACCTCAGCAACGCCTAGCTCCTCGCCCCCTTTAACCTCGGCCACTTCGGCCTCAACAAGGTCAGACTCGGCCTTGGCAAGCCAGCCCTTAAGCCTCTCTATCCTATTTTCCAAGGCGTGGATGTTGGCGCGGCACTCATCCAAGGCCTTCTGGCATTGCTCCCTGCTATCCCTCCAGGCTTCCAAGGCCTGCAGGTACTCATCCCATTGGGCGCCGATCGCTGTCAATTCAGTGGGAGCTTGTGTCTCGAGGAACTCACGGTGGTTGACATATTTCAACAATAATAGAACCCACCGTGACCATTCCTCCAGAGGACAACCCATCATCTGCAGGGCCCCGGTCAGCTGCATGACCACGGTGTGCACTCCCCGGTATGTGGGGTGGGGGTCGGCGAGCATCATGGCTCGTAGCGTTAATAAGGTCTGGCGGACCGGCAGGTCCGAAGTAACGTGACCTATGGAAGGAACGGCCAGCGGGATGAAATCGACAACGATGTCCACCGCGGCCCACAGCTTGACATCCACCACTACTGATGATGACGGGAGAGTCAACGCTGAATGGTTGGATCCTTCTGGTCTGGAGGGTAACTCCTGGCCGATCATCACAAGTGGCAGAGATGGGACTGCAACCAAAGCATCCGACGCCGCCGTGATGAGCGGGACGGGAGCCTTGGTCTCATCCGAAGAATGGACGGCCGTAGGGAGCGAACCTGTCACTTCAAATGACGGACCTGCTTCAGCTTTTGCCTCCTCGATATGGCCCGGGTCAACTACCGCCTCGTAGGTCAGGAGTGCAGGAGTCGCGACCTCGGCCAAGAGAGGGGTATCAACCGCAGCCAGGCTTGACGTTACTTTGGAAGATGCTTCACCCCTTTCTGCCTGGGACCCTCCCGAGGGGGTAGTGAGGATCGTCAGTATCCTCCCCATGAGTCGGGCCTCCTCCGGTAGGACCGGCTTTGGAATCGGCGGGAGCGGCATCACGAGTCCGGGACGGCTCCCATCCGCAAAAGGGACGCCAAAGATCCCGCGTCCGGTCCCAGAAGTAACTTCAATCTTCTCGCCGCATGCTAGCGAAAAGATGAGCTCCACCTGGGGACAGCCTTACGAGCTCGGGGTGCGCACGCTCCGCGGGGCGTTGTTATTATCTGATCATGTGAGGAAAGGTTAGCCACCTACCATGCAAAGTAAATTGCTGAATTCTCAAAGGAGCCGAAGGGTCCTTATGCTCACCTCGCCAGCGGGCACTATGCTGCTCTCCGGTGTCATCTCTTCCCGGGTGTCGGCTTCGGGCACTATCTTCTCTCGAGTCTTGGTCTCCGACACCACCTCTCCCTCTTCCCAAATTTCAGCTTCGGGCATTATCGACTCTCGGGCCTCGGGCTCCGGCGCTATCTCCCCTTCCTCAAGGGCCTCGGTCGCCGGAATAGGGGTCTCCACGACTTCTTGGGAGACATGATCCTGCACGGCTTCAAATAAATCAGCAACCCCGAGGGAAGACTTAAAAAGGGAGAAGAGGAGAAAGGAAGAGAAAAGAGAAAGTCCACACTCACAGCCACTACTGCCTCCTCTTGTGGCAACACTTCGACTGCCGGAGCAGTGGCATCCGAGCCCGCCGCGGCCTCCTCCTATAGCAATGCCTCGATTACGGACGCTAATTTGTCTAGAGCCGCAGTGGTCTTCTCTTGCCTGGCGACTGATGAACCCGGAACATGGACTTCTGCACCTTTTGGCGGAGCCTGCTCCTGTTTGAAGCGAAAGAACGACAATAATAAGGAGGTTAGTCGACGGCCTCAAGAGAGAATCCTGAATAAACAGGTTCGCACTTATGGGTGCCTGCTCCACTTGGCTAAGAGAAACAGGTAGTACCGGGGCTTTCTAGGCGGGAACTTGAAAGCTGGGCTCCCCGGGTACACCCTCAGTTGAAAGCACTTCGTCAGATGAGTAGCCGTAATCCACCTTCTCACCTGACGAAGATTTAGTGCTAGTAGGCACCTCTTTCACTGTCGAGGGAGCTCCCACCTCAGCATCCGGGGTCGGCATGTCATCGCCCTGTACCGGCAACCGCGACTTCCTTGACCGCCGCCCCTTTCTATGATATGTCTGCTCGAACCGGGATGCCTCGGGGATCACCTCCGGCTGAGGGACTGCTACATCAGCTCCTGCCAAGCAAAGCAAGATCCAGATTCAGTCTGGCCTGTGGGGCTTCAAGGAACAAAAAAAAATCAATCAAAGTGACCAACAAAGAAAATGATATACCTCCTTCAACTTCGACAACGGGAGTTGGGGCGAAGAAGGTCTCTACAACGGACTCCACGGCCTTGTGACTCATAACTTCACCCACGCCAAGGATAGATACGGACGTGAGCCTCTCGACGACAGCTAAAACAGAAGAATAACAGGTGTTACAAGAAGCGTCCCTCTTGGCATCCAAATAAACCCCGAAGAGCCTCAAAGGCCGGAAAGGCCTAACCTGCGGGCCGGCTCGACTTCGCCCGAACAGCGGTGAACTCCTTGAAGGATGGAGGAAGAGGAATTGAAGGGACCACCGAGGCAGAGGTGGCTTCCTTATTTCTCCGCTTCGCCCTCTGTCGCTCGGCCTCCTTAGCAGCGTCCATGGCTTTCTTAACAGGAGACTTCGCCTAGGGCCGCTTGCTCGACATTGGCAGAGGCGTTGTAGTGGGGGCTGGCGGCACCGCCTCGAAGTGGGCGGGCTTCTGCACCAGCCTGACGAGGTTCTGATACTGCGCTAATTGATTGATGGTGGGATGGTCTGACGAAAGAAAGAAAAAAAATCGGTTAGCATTCAGCATCATGAGGGGCCACAGTTATGGAAGTCAAAAAAAATGGGAAGCATCATACCATGAGGGCCGGTGTACAATCGTAGGGTTATCGGCCAGTAGGTCAGGGCTGACTCTTTGTCCCGACGAGCCGCCTCTCGCACCAGCCAAAGGATGTCCCCAATCTTCACACAGCGATCAGCGAGATGCGCTAGGTCTGCGTGCTGCTTGAAGGCGAGGTGACAATAGAGGTTGAAGTGGTCCATGCCCCATCCGTCAGCATAATGGAAGGAGACGCTTAGACGCGTGTCCAGGATGACAGCCGTCGGGTCGTCCACCTTCAACCCGTGAGCCTGGAAGAGGACATATAGCCACGTGGTATCCCGGTAATTTTCGGGCCTTCGCTCCTCCCACCTCAAGAAGGTGCGATAGGGGCACACCGCGTCCATCTCCGGGCGCCAAGTGCGAGCTGGTGTGCCTTCCTCTTCGATCGGGAAGGGATAATTAATGTGATGCAGCCGGTCCGACCCGATCTTGCACAAATGAGTTAGATTCTTCTTGAACTCGTCCTTGGCTACGGGTGGCAACTTCGGCTGCGGGGACGGTCTGGCCTCTCGGGCTTCCTTGCGGGCGGCCATGTATGCTGCCACCTCCTTCTCTTTGCCATTCATCAGTCAGAGCAGATGCCCCGGATCAATATCTAAGATAGGCGCCAGTTGTTTGCTCAAGAATTTCAGCTCGGCGCCATCCCAGCAATCGATTCTGCAAAATCGATAAAAACCCATCTTGGCATTCCACCATTTGATGTAGTCCGCCGTCACTCATGGAATTCGGCCAGGCGTCGGCACTCTGAATGTGGACTCGTCGGCCCGGTGAAAATAATCCCACCAGGATCGGGCATGCTCAGCAAACGGGCTGCCCCGAAGACTCCGTACGGGCAAAGGAAACTGTGCATTGTGCGTAGGGATATGCTGGTCATACCTAAAATTGCACCCAAAGCGAAAAGGGTAATAGGGTTCCAGCAACATAGTATCCCCCTTTCTGAAGACCAGCACACTTGGGCGAATAGACAATGCCCAGTCACGGAGCTCTGGCTCTATCAGAGGGTGAACCACGGTCTGCTGGATGACATGGTGGGGATATTTCTCCACTTGGTCGTCCCGGCATTCCCTTTTGCTATTGACTAAGGGACTGGAATGGGCAGCCATCGTCCAGAAATGAATGCTGCAGGGAGAGTCCTGGGGGACGGTTGTAAGCCTGCCCTGAATGTTGAACTGCTGCATCATTGTCGAGCCCATCTCAGCACTTGCGAACTCCAACATCCAGGCATTGAAAAAGTGCAGCGAGCCGATGATGGCGCGGGAACTGGTGTACACTGACATCTCCCAACGTCTTGAAAATAAGACACAACGTAGCTGGACAGAGTGATAGCTTGATGCCCCATGCCATCTCGCAAGCGGGATAAATGGCGTCTGGCCGGATGATGGTCTCATCTCCGTAAGGCAGAGCAAAGGAGCAGAGCCAGTATGTGAGGAAAGCTGCACAGTGGGTCATCGGGTCAACCCCTGCCGAGTTAGCACCACTCTGATGCCATTTTGAGGTTGGGAACGTCATCTTAGCCTTGCTCTGAACGCGCTTCTTCCGGACCGTAGAGGCACTGACGCAAGGGAAAGCTTCATACTTCTTCGGCCCATCAAAAAAGTACTTCAGCCACAGGCCCAGCCGGACCCTCTTGCGGTCCCCGTGCGGAGGCTGCTTCCCGCCGTGGAATGATTGATACAGTTCTCGGTAGGCCTTCACGAGGAACCTGTAAGAATACCCCAGGGCATAGATGTAGCAACCCTAATAAATGAATAATTGAAATAAATTAAAACATATATATTACAGAAGTAATATATATAAAAGGAATAGGGTTAATTGGACGAATTAAAAATAACGCCTCTTATTAAGGCGTTAATTTATAAAGAACGCCTCTATCCATGGCGTGAATAAAGAAAGGACGCCCACACCTACGGTCGTCAGTTCTCACGCGACCAAATGGGTAAGTAAAAGAAACGCCCCTATCTTGGGCGTGTTTTAAAACACGAAACGCCCTTTTTCAAGGCGCTTTTTAAGAAACGCCCTTATGCAAGGCGTTAATTAAAGAATACACGCCCTGACCAAAGTCGTTAATTCCATTCGGGAACCGTTCGTCCCAGAGCTTATCCAGGGTAATGGATAGGTATTAGAAAGAGTTAAAAGGTGGTAATGACTCTATATTGGAAGCATTACTTCCACTAGAACTCTAACCCTAATTGGACCCCCTAAATCCCTATAAATAATCTTCTGCTCGAACCCTAGAATCTATTTGGTCGACTGCTGCTACGGTATGTATAGAACCAAATGTTATTCCTCATCGTTTTCTCTGTTATACGATCGTGTGAAGAACATTAATTGATCTTCTCTTATTTGTAGGAAGTCTGCTTGTCGAACGTGAAGAACAAGGTACTGTTCTTCTATCTTTTCCCTAAAAACTTCGGTTATATCTGTGAAGATTATTTAAATATCTTCATCTTCCTTCCTTTTCTCTCCCTCTACAGGTTGACGGTAGAGTGAAGATTTCTGAAGAACGATTGTTCTTCTTCTTGCTGTTGCTACGGCTGTTATTGAGTTGCAGTTGAAGCTTCAGAGTATTAGGCTTCTCACCAAATCCTTCAGAGTTCATCTTCAAATCCATTATTAAGGTAGGTTTTCTCAAGTTATTGTAGCCCAAATGAAATTAATGCAAGATATATATATATATAAGCATGTCATGCATACGGTTATTATAGTTTCCATGCGTTTTCTGCAATATTTTGAAAGAGACGCCCCTGTCAAGGGCGCTAATTCACATGAAACGACTCTTCCCAGGTCGTTAATTTCATGTTTAACGCCCCGTACTCAGGCGTTAATTTCTTTAAACCGTTAATCACCCATCTTAAGAATTGATTATCTATGAAATCATGATTATAAAATAATGCATGATCCTCTGTCTTCAACCTGCTAACTTTACTGTCATGATATTACATTCGTTCCTCTGTTATCCTGAAATTGTTACTGTCCTTAAAGTTTCTGAAGGAACTTGAATTAACGACTTGGACAAAGTCGTTTTCCACATATTAACGCCCCCTCATAGGGCGTGAATCTGAAAGGTAACGCCCCTTCCTAGGGCGTGTATCGGTTAAAATCCTGAAATTTATATATTCTAAAAATAGAATTAAATAGTAACGCCCCTGCCCAGGGCGCGTTTTTGATAATTCCTGAAAATTAATTGTATTCTGTCAAATATGTAAACAATAAGACGCCTTCTGGTGTAGTCGTCAGATCTTGAAGAAACGACCCTGACCAAGGCGTGTTTTAGATAAATTACTGAACTAATGAAAATTCTGCAAAATAGAAACAGATGTAAACGCCCTTCTGTTAGGCGTTAATTACTTGAGAAACGACTTGACCTAAGTCGTTATTTTACTGTAAACTGTTTTTAACCCGTTACTGTTAAACGATTGTTTCAATATATATTTATATACATATATCGGCACTATTCTCCACTCCGTGAGTATAGTCCCACTTTTCACGTTGATTTATCGATCACACTCAACTCTCATTGACATACAAGCTCTCCATTGGACATTCCGTTCCTTTGGACTAGCGAGTTAGTCATAGAGACCTCCGTAAGACTCCTCGTAGCCTTGGATTCCCTCAAGGCCGACTGAGCTGGTTGTACCCTAAAAACCCATTACACCATTGATGCCATGTCACTCTGAAGAAACATGGGATACCGGCCCTTATGATTATACAAAGAGTATATCATAAGAAATTCTTAATGGGATGATGACATCATGCCATATCATGCCATTCTTGTAAACCTCAATTCTATGATAAGAATGAGGGTATCTTACCTTTGATATACTGTTCATGTGGACCTCAATTCTATATAAAGAATGTCCATACTGATTTGTCATGGTACCCAAGTTAAGGGAATCATGTTCTACCTAGTTTTATCGATATCGTGATTATACCGTTATTATCGCCATTCTATGTCCTTTGTCATATTTTGGACTCTATTCTATCAAAGTTGTCATACGTGTCTACAAGCTTGATTATTGAAATTCTATGTTGGCTATAAACAAGAGTGGATGTCAAAACACATGATAAATGCCTGCGCATATAGGGCCCGATCTGGTCCTGGGAGGAGCACCCGAAAGTACTTGTGCCCATGGGAGTTAAAATGATAAGGTATCTGGCATTATACCGAGTACTTGACTTGCTTGATTGGACATTCCACACACATCTTGTACTTGAATCGTACTTGACATGAAATGAAATGCGTGGCCCGAAAAAGGGTAATTTACTTGCTTGCTTGATACATGATAGCCAAAGTTCTTGACATGATTTGTTAAATGTACTTGCTTGAATATCTCGGATAAACTTGTTATCTTGTTGAAAGTTCATGATAAGTTCATCTTATTTCCTTGATACTACATTCTATCTATCTTGTCGTTTTATGCGAGCATGCATAGCTTTATTGCATTCATGAAAGATGTAATTACTTAAACCCCTTGCTAGTACTTGAGATATAATTTCCTACTGAGCGTTCGCTCATTCCGTTTGTCCCTTTTTACTTTTCAGGTAAGTCCGACGACGATGGAAGTCAATCGGATGGGAATGGTCAAGAGTGAAAGTGATAGAGCTTCTACAAGTGTCGTCTAGTTGTTCTATAGTTTTCTCGAGTCAACTATGTACTTTTCTTTTTGTTAAACAGAGTATTGGATTTGTAATAGTCTATCCATTATGAAATAAGGATTGGGTTATCTTGCTATTTTGCGCATCTCTGTCTTTGTGTCGAATACACGACCACTCTGATTGACATGATTGATATAGACATGTCGCGCATCTCCGGGTATCTTCCGCGCTCGGGGCGTGACAGTCTTTGTGGTATCAGAGCCTAAGGTATTCAATTCCTAGGAAACCCAAGTCCAAGGATAGGTTTCAAAACCTTTAACCAAGTGAGAGTGGGTAGAACCAAGGGTTAAATGATCAATGAGTCCTTTATAAGATCATAGTGATATAATACTAACATAGCTATTGTAATTGTAGGATAATGGCTGCCGAACGTGCTCAATGGCGCAACATGCAGCGTACCCTTCAAGGGATGACCCAAGTGCTACAACAGGTAGCACAAGGTGGTGCTCCACGAGCTGGAAGCTTACACCAAGCATTCAAGAATATGAATCCCCCGAAGTTCATGGGATCGACCGATCCAGACGATGCCGAGCATTGGGTTCGGGAGATTGAACGTATATTCCGTGTTATGCAATGCACGGATCAGGACAAAGTCTTATTAGCTACTTTCCAGTTAGAAAAGGATGCTAGATGCTGGTGGGAGTCGATTGAAGCTACTATTGACCCAACTCAAGTTACATGGGGTGAGTTCGTTGAATATTTCAACGCCAAATATTTCTCTGATAGGGTCCAGGAAAAGAAGGCCGCCGAATTTGCCGCATTAAAGCAAAGATCTTTATCGGTGGCTGATTATGAAGCACAGTTTTCTAGACTGTCTAGATATGCTAAGCATTTAATTAGCACGGAAAAGATGAAAGCCCGTAGATTTCTTAATGGGCTTAGGCCCCACTACATTACTCAACTGGCGCCTATGGATATTCAAGTTTATACTGAAATAGTGCGCCGAGCTCAGTTGCTTGAAGATGCCACGGAAATATCTGATAGGATCCGTGGAAAAGACAAGAAGGAGCAAGTCACAAGTTCGGGTTCTTTTAAACCCAACTTTAAGAAGAGGCCCAATAATGGAGGTTCTTCCTCTCAAGATCAGAAGTTCAAGAAATCCAAGCCTTTCTCTATCACCACTACACCTTCAAACGTAGTATGCAAGCATTGTGACAAGGCTGGTCACAAAACAGAAGAATGCTGGAGGAAATTAGGAGCATGTCTCCGTTGTGGGAGTCGTGAACATCGGATTCCCGATTGTCCATTAATGAATGACCAAGACGGTGAGGGTAAACGCCCAGTGACAAGGAACGCGCGTCTTCTTGCAATCCAAGAGACCGAACCAGAAGAAGAAGGCGGATTGGTGGAAGGTACATTAAAAATTTGTTCCAAATATGCACATGTCTTATTTGATACGGGTGCATCGCATTCCATTATTTCCAAGAAGTTTGCTGACCCATTACCTCTAGAACCAGAATGGATGAAGTTAATATTGTCTACTCCTCTCGGAAACGAGACGGATATCACACATCATTATCAAAACTGTGAGGTATTGGTTCGAGGAAAGAATTTTCCTATTGATCTTATCTGCTTAGATCTAAAAGAGTATGATGTTATACTAGGAGCAGATTGGTTATCCAAATACCAGGCAACGGTTGATTGCCGTGATAGCAAGATTGTTTTCAAGGAATTTCCGGAACTGACTTATACTAGTCCGAAGAGTCGAAGCAAATCCCCTCTTATTTCGGCTCTTCGAGCAAGCAAGCTCGTCAGGAAAGGATGTGTATCCTTCCTTGCTTTTGTCACTGTTAAAGAAGCTAAGGAAACCAAGATAGAAGACGTTCAAGTAGTACGAGAATTCCCAGACGTATTTCCAGAAGATTTGCCGGGATTACCCCCTCAAAGAGAAGTGGCCTTCACCATTGACTTAGTCCCTGGTGCTGGTCCTGTTTCAAAGGCACCATATAAAATGTCCCCTGCTGAACTCAAGGAGTTGAAGGAGCAGTTGATGGAACTAATCCGAAAAGGGTTTATTAGACCAAGTACTTCCCCGTGGGGAGCACCAGTCTTATTTGTAAAGAAGAAGGATGGATCCATGAGATTGTGTATCGACTATCGATAGTTGAATCATCTTACTATCAAGAACAAGTATCCACTGCCGAGAATCGATGAGTTATTTGATCAGATTTCAGGATCCAAATATTTTTCCAAGATTGATCTCAGGTCGGGATATCATCAATTAAGAATCAAGGATGATGACATTCACAAGACCGCATTCAGAAGCAGGTATGGCCACTATGAATTTGTTGTTATGCCTTTTGGACTAACAAATGCCCCTGCTGCCTTTATGCAGTTGATGAATAGCATATTCAGGCCTTATCTAGATCAATTTGTGGTGGTTTTCATTGATGATATATTGATATATTCCAAGACTAAGGAAGAACATGAAGAGCATTTGAGGATTTCATTACAAATCTTGAGGACAAATCAATTATATGCTAAGCTCAGCAAATGCGAATTCTGGCTTGAAGAAGTGGCTTTTCTCGGACATGTGATATCCAAGGACGGTTTATCTGTAGATCCGTCAAAGGTTGAAGCAGTTAGGAAATGGGAAAGACCAACCAACGCTAGCGAGATCAGAAGTTTCTTAGGCCTTGCAGGCTATTACAGGCGATTCATCAAAGATTTCTCTAAGATCGCTGTGCCCCTTACAAGGTTAACTCGCAAGGAGATCCGATACGAATGGAGTGAGGAATGTGAAAGAAGTTTTCAAACTCTCAAGGATCATCTCACCACAGCTCCGGTCTTAGCTCTACCGATAGAAGGAGAGAAATTCGAGGTCTACACTGATGCTTCTGGCATTGGCCTCGGATGTGTCCTAATGCAACAAGGAAAGGTCATAGCATACTCTTCACGTCAGTTGAAGAAGCATGAGGAGAATTACCCCGTCCATGACTTAGAACTGGCCGCGGTAGTATTTGCCCTAAAGATATGGAGACACTACTTATATGGAGCACAGTTTACTGTATACTCCGATCACAAAAGTCTCAAATATCTATTTTCACAAAAGGAGCTAAACATGAGACAAAGACGCTGGCTAGAATATCTCAAGGACTTCGACTTCAATATACAAAACCATCCCGGAAAGGGTAATTATGTTGCTGACGCCCTTAGTCGAAAGCCGAGAGCAATGATAGCAAATTGTATGAAGCAAGAATGGAGGTTACTTGAACAATTCTCCGAGCTCAATATAAGCTTGGACACGGAATCCAAATTTGTCACACTATCTCATGTAAGCATACAGTCAGATTTGTTATCTGAGATACAAACACTTCAGGATGATGATCCTATATTAGTAGGAATCAAAGGCAGATTAGAAGGACAATCTGATTTTCAACTAACTTCTGATGGAAGATTATCGTTCAAAGATAGAACTTGTATACCCGATTGTCCGGAATTAAAGAAGAAGATCTTAGATGAAGCTCACCGATCAAGGTACACTATTCATCCAGGATCAACCAAAATGTACCAAGATGTAAAGAGGAACTTTTGGTGGCCTAATATGAAAAGAGAAATAGCGGACTATGTATCACGCTGTCTCACATGCTAACAGGTCAAGGCGGAACACCAAAAGCCTGCGGGAAAACTACATCCTCTAGATATTCCTAAGTGGAAATGGGAGGATATTGGTATGGACTTCATCATGGGTTTGTCTAAATCTAAAGGAGGACATGATGGAATCTGGGTTATCATTGACCGATTGACTAAATCGGCACATTTCTTGCCAATCAAAAGCCGATGGTCAATTGATGTGCTAGCTGCACTATACATCAAAGAAATAGTCAGGATACATGGAATTCCTGTCTCAATCGTGTCTGATAGAGATCCCCGTTTTACTTCTCATTTTTGGAAGGGATTACAACATTCGTTGGGAACAAGGCTCAACTTTAGTACTGCTTTTCACCCACAAACGGATGGTCAGACCGAGCGAACTAATCAAGTTGTTGAAGATATGCTGAGAGCATGCATTATTGACTTTGGAGGAAGCTGGCATGACCACTTACCTTTAGTTGAATTTGCATATAATAATAGCTACCAAGCTAGTATCCAAATGGCACCTTTCGAAGCCTTATACGGAAGGAGTTGCCGATCTCCCATATGTTGGAACGAAGTTGGAGAGAAACAACTATTAGGTCCAGACATGGTAAGGGATACAACTGAGAAGATACAGGTAATCAGAGAAAGATTACAAGTTGCTCAGACAAGGCAAAAGGCTTATGCTGATACCAGGAGAAGAGATCTTGAATTCCAGGTTGGAGATCATGTATTTCTTAAAATATCCCCTGGACGTGGCATACGAAGATTTGGTGTTAAGGGCAAGCTTACGCCAAGATTCATCGGACCATTTGAGGTACTCGAAAGAGTTGGCGAGGTTGCTTATCGCATCGCGTTGCCTCCTCAGTTGTCCGAGGTACACAATGTATTTCACATATCTATGTTGAAGAAGTATGTGCACGATCCGTCACATATTATTGAGCATGGAGATCTGGTGATCCAGAAAGATCTCACATATGAACAGAGGCCTTTAAAGATATTAGATCGAGAAATACGAGCTCTAAGGAATAAGGTTATTCCCATGCTTAAGGTGCAATGGAATAAGAATCCTGAACACGAAGCGACATGGGAGACCGAGGAATCTATGAAGAAACGATTTCCCGAGTTATTCTAAGAGGTATATGTCCTACACTCTCCACGTGTATAATTATATATATATTGAATTTGGGGACCAAATTCTTTTTAAGTGGGGGAGGGTGTAGCAACCCTAATAAATGAATAATTGAAATAAATTAAAACATATATATTACAGAAGTAATATATATAAAAGGAATAGGGTTAATTGGACGAATTAAAAATAACGCCTCTTATTAAGGCGTTAATTTATAAAGAAACGCCTCTATCCATGGCGTGAATAAAGAAAGGACGCCCACACCTACGGTCGTCAGTTCTCACGCGACCAAATGGGTAAGTAAAAGAAACGCCCCTATCTTGGGCGTGTTTTAAAACACGAAACGCCCTTTTTCAAGGCGCTTTTTAAGAAACGCCCTTATGCAAGGCGTTAATTAAAGAATACACGCCCTGACCAAAGTCGTTAATTCCATTCGGGAACCGTTCGTCCCAGAGCTTATCCAGGGTAATGGATAGGTATTAGAAAGAGTTAAAAGGTGGTAATGACTCTATATTGGAAGCATTACTTCCACTAGAACTCTAACCCTAATTGGACCCCCTAAATCCCTATAAATAATCTTCTGCTCGAACCCTAGAATCTATTTGGTCGACTGCTGCTACGGTATGTATAGAACCAAAGGTTATTCCTCATCGTTTTCTCTGTTATACGATCGTGTGAAGAACATTAATTGATCTTCTCTTATTTGTAGGAAGTCTGCTTGTCGAACGTGAAGAACAAGGTACTGTTCTTCTATCTTTTCCCTAAAAACTTCGGTTATATCTGTGAAGATTATTTAAATATCTTCATCTTCCTTCCTTTTCTCTCCCTCTACAGGTTGACGGTAGAGTGAAGATTTCTGAAGAACGATTGTTCTTCTTCTTGCTGTTGCTACGGCTGTTATTGAGTTGCAGTTGAAGCTTCAGAGTATTAGGCTTCTCACCAAATCCTTCAGAGTTCATCTTCAAATCCATTATTAAGGTAGGTTTTCTCAAGTTATTGTAGCCCAAATGAAATTAATGCAAGATATATATATATAAGCATGTCATGCATACGGTTATTATAGTTTCCATGCGTTTTCTGCAATATTTTGAAAGAGACGCCCCTGTCAAGGGCGCTAATTCACATGAAACGACTCTTCCCAGGTCGTTAATTTCATGTTTAACGCCCCGTACTCAGGCGTTAATTTCTTTAAACCGTTAATCACCCATCTTAAGAATTGATTATCTATGAAATCATGATTATAAAATAATGCATGATCCTCTGTCTTCAACCTGCTAACTTTACTGTCATGATATTACATTCGTTCCTCTGTTATCCTGAAATTGTTACTGTCCTTAAAGTTTCTGAAGGAACTTGAATTAACGACTTGGACAAAGTCGTTTTCCACATATTAACGCCCCCTCATAGGGCGTGAATCTGAAAGGTAACGCCCCTTCCTAGGGCGTGTATCGGTTAAAATCCTGAAATTTATATATTCTAAAAAATAGAATTAAATAGTAACGCCCCTGCCCAGGGCGCGTTTTTGATAATTCCTGAAAATTAATTGTATTCTGTCAAATATGTAAACAATAAGACGCCTTCTGGTGTAGTCGTCAGATCTTGAAGAAACGACCCTGACCAAGGCGTGTTTTAGATAAATTACTGAACTAATGAAAATTCTGCAAAATAGAAACAGATGTAAACGCCCTTCTGTTAGGCGTTAATTACTTGAGAAACGACTTGACCTAAGTCGTTATTTTACTGTAAACTGTTTTTAACCCGTTACTGTTAAACGATTGTTTCAATATATATTTATATACATATATCGGCACTATTCTCCACTCCGTGAGTATAGTCCCACTTTTCACGTTGATTTATCGATCACACTCAACTCTCATTGACATACAAGCTCTCCATTGGACATTCCGTTCCTTTGGACTAGCGAGTTAGTCATAGAGACCTCCGTAAGACTCCTCGTAGCCTTGGATTCCCTCAAGGCCGACTGAGCTGGTTGTACCCTAAAAACCCATTACACCATTGATGCCATGTCACTCTGAAGAAACATGGGATACCGGCCCTTATGATTATACAAAGAGTATATCATAAGAAATTCTTAATGGGATGATGACATCATGCCATATCATGCCATTCTTGTAAACCTCAATTCTATGATAAGAATGAGGGTATCTTACCTTTGATATACTGTTCATGTGGACCTCAATTCTATATAAAGAATGTCCATACTGATTTGTCATGGTACCCAAGTTAAGGGAATCATGTTCTACCTAGTTTTATCGATATCGTGATTATACCGTTATTATCGCCATTCTATGTCCTTTGTCATATTTTGGACTCTATTCTATCAAAGTTGTCATACGTGTCTACAAGCTTGATTATTGAAATTCTATGTTGGCTATAAACAAGAGTGGATGTCAAAACACATGATAAATGCCTGCGCATATAGGGCCCGATCTGGTCCTGGGAGGAGCACCCGAAAGTACTTGTGCCCATGGGAGTTAAAATGATAAGGTATCTGGCATTATACCGAGTACTTGACTTGCTTGATTGGACATTCCACACACATCTTGTACTTGAATCGTACTTGACATGAAATGAAATGCGTGGCCCGAAAAAGGGTAATTTACTTGCTTGCTTGATACATGATAGCCAAAGTTCTTGACATGATTTGTTAAATGTACTTGCTTGAATATCTCGGATAAACTTGTTATCTTGTTGAAAGTTCATGATAAGTTCATCTTATTTCCTTGATACTACATTCTATCTATCTTGTCGTTTTATGCGAGCATGCATAGCTTTATTGCATTCATGAAAGATGTAATTACTTAAACCCCTTGCTAGTACTTGAGATATAATTTCCTACTGAGCGTTCGCTCATTCCGTTTGTCCCTTTTTACTTTTCAGGTAAGTCCGACGACGATGGAAGTCAATCGGATGGGAATGGTCAAGAGTGAAAGTGATAGAGCTTCTACAAGTGTCGTCTAGTTGGTTCTATAGTTTTCTCGAGTCAACTATGTACTTTTCTTTTTTGTTAAACAGAGTATTGGATTTGTAATAGTCTATCCATTATGAAATAAGGATTGGGTTATCTTGCTATTTTGCGCATCTCTGTCTTTGTGTCGAATACACGACCACTCTGATTGACATGATTGATATAGACACGTCGCGCATCTCCGGGTATCTTCCGCGCTCGGGGCGTGACAATAGATGCCGTTCCCGTCGGTCTCGTCCTTGATTAAGTCGGGGAGACACACCTCCTCGTACGGCTCCCCGTCAATAGGCAAGCCACTTAGCTGATGCAGACTCCACAGATCCAGCGAAGTCTCACCCTCCACAATGTAGAATGTGTTCAGCTCTGCGTTGAAGACCTCCATCATCCCACAGCAGAGGCCTTTGGTGATCGGGTAGTCATACTGGGAAGCGTAGACGCTGTGATAGACCCCGGCCCGGAGCAGCAAGGGAGCATAGTTGAACAGGACATAGTCAGTAAACTCCACCGCTCCCTCCCGGAAAGATTGTGCAGGTTGAACCTTGAGCTCCCCGAACCAGCCTAGGGCGAGCTCATGATTGAATCTGATAGCCAAGCAGTCCAGGAGATAGGGCTCCTCCCGATACCCCCACTTCAATGGCACCAGGAATAAACCGAAGCGAGGCTGCTCCCGGTGAACTTTGCCTACTGCATTATTCCAACGGGCGGGAGTAAATTCCGATGCCCGTACCAGCTTGCCCTCCACAGGGGTCACTGCTTCCAAACCCAGCATGAGGTTCCACTCTCTTGGCTTGCCCACCAGGTACATCGGTACACTTCGACGAACACTATACGATAAGCTATCCCGAAACTGTAGAATGGCGTGTTCGACAGCCCGGATGGTCTTGAAGTCCCTCTTGTCGTGACGGCAGAGATACCTCAAGAAATGAAGAAGGTGATGGTCCTTCGGGAAGTCCCTCCGGTAGTCACCATCCCGGTCGAATGTGAAGTTATTACCGGTCAGTCCGACACGACTAAGGTCCAGAGTGTCGGTCTCAGAATCAGAGGATTCGGCCAGCTTCGCCACCTCTGCATGTTCCGGGTCAAGCTCTTCCACGTTATGCCACGTGACGGCAGGAACGGCCAGTGAGAGGCCCAACGCGACGCCAGCAGTGGCAGGAGCAGAAGAACCGCTGGGAGCAGCCATTTATCTGCAAGATGTAAAAAATTTGGGTTCAGAACAAGTCCTGAGTAAAGACAAGAAGAAAATACTATGAAGGGGCTACATTATAATTTAAATGAACAAGACGCTAGAAATTTTGACAAAATTTCGGCAAAGTCTCCCCTAGGCCGGAGGCGTAAGGGGAAGACACGGGTGCGCGTCCACAAGGAGTGACAGCCCCAACAAAAATCACAGTGTGCCCCAAGGGCGACACCGGATGGCTTCGGTCCTGAGTTGAGCTCCCTGCACCGGTACACCCATGCTGCACCTCCACCGGCACACTACTGCCCCCGCTCAGCCCGGCACACCCCCTGAAGGCTTCCCTGGCACAGCCCTGCGAGCTCTACTCGACAAACCCCCTGAAGGCTTCCCTGGCACAGCCCTGCGAGCTCTGCCCGGCACACCCCCCGGACGCTTCCCCGGCACAGCCCAACGACCGGCTACCCGGCACACTCCCAGCGTGCCCCTGCCCTGCACAATCACGCCTCACTCACCCCGGCACACTCATGCCCAGCGTTCTCCGGCACACCCGTGCCCTCCATCTCACCGGCACACCCCAGTGTGCCCCTCACCGGCACACCCGTGCCACCCCTTCCACTGGCACACCCGTGCCCCTTTCCCACCGGCACAGTCGTGCCCCACTCTCCACGGCACACACGTGCCCCTTTCCCACCGACACACCCGTGCCATCCCATCCACCGGCACACCCCGTGCCCTCACTCACCGGCACACACGTGCCATCCCCTCTCCGGCACGCCCGTGCCCACCATCCCACCGGTGCACTCCGACGCGCCGGAGCCGCCTCCACCCCATGCCGAAGAGAAGAAGAGACGAAGAGGAAGAGGAAGAGAAGAAGAAGAAGAGAACAAGGAGAAGAAGAGGAAAGAGAAGAGGGAGACGGGGAGCCTAGGGCTCCGTCATCCCCCGAGCGAAGGAAGAACGAGAAGAAGAAGAGGAAGAAAAGGAAGAGGAGAAAGGAGGAAAAGAAGAAAGGAAGAGGAAGAAGAGAAGAAGAAGAAGGGATAAAGAAGAAGAGGGAGGGGAGAGGGGTGCGGTGGCCTAACCCCTGGCGCCGGTGAGCGGCGGCGGTGTCCGGCGGCGACAGAGAAGAGAGAGAAGAGAGGAAGAGGGAGCGGGAGCTAAAGAGACAAGGAGAGAGAGAGGGAGGATTTCGAAAAGAGGAGGGGAGGAGTCTCGAACTCCCCCGCCCCTTTTATAGCAGCTTCAAAAAAAAGAAAAAAAAGAGGAAAAAAGGAAAAGGGGAAAGAAACAAAAAAAATAAAGGGAGAATAAAAAAAGAGAGAAGAAAAGAAAAAAAAGAAAAAGAAAGAAAGAAAAAAAAGAAAAAGGAAAAAAAGAAAAAAAGAGAGAGAAAGGAAAAGAAAAAATATATATACATATATATATAATGAATGATAATAATATAATGAATACATATAATAATGTCTACATCACATATTTTATGTGCGTACGCCCAGTAACGTACGCTAATTCCATAGATGCACCCACGAACACCGTCCGGCTCATCCTTCGCCCGCGCTGCCCGTGAGTGGGGGGCATTTGTGGACGTGTAAAATTGTACGTACGTATGTCCCGCCAAGCCCCGGCACTAATGGCAAAGTCAAAGAAAGAAGACCCGGGGAGACTGACCATCCAGGGCTCCGGGAGAATACTATCGTCCGGCAAATCCCCACATTTGCACGGGCTCATTAAATGACAAAGAAAGCACAGGATACCCTCCTGAATTTATACACTGCTGTAGACCCACCGTCGGGTCCCTAGCGGTGAAGAATGTCCCAAAGAAGTCCGTGGTCATGAGCCACAAAAGAGGGGGTCAATGCTTCTGGAGGGACAACCTTTGTGCCTTTGCTAACGGCACACTTAGCGTGCCCCCCTTCTAACGGCACAGTACCCTGGTGTCCCCAGCAGCGCACTACTCAAATGCCCCCAGCGGCACACCCCCATCGTGCCCTCCAGTGGCACAGTCCCAAGTGCCCCAGCGGCACACCCCATCGTGCCCTTCAACGGCACGGTCCCAGGCCCCTCAGCGGCACACTCATTTTGTGCCCTTCACAGGCACATCCAATTTGAGCCCCAGTGGCACACTAGCAACGCCCTCCCAACGGCACACTGGCTAGTGCCCCCAGTGGTACACCCACGAGGGGCCTCCAGCGGCACACACCCTCGAAAGCCCCTTCAACGGCACAACATCACGTTGCCCTTTCAACGGCACAGTTTTCGTGCCCTCCAGCGGCACACCGTCTGAGCCCCCAGCGGCACACTTCAAACTGGCCTTCCAACGGCACGGCCCTCTGCCCCTTCAATGGCACAGCGTCTTGGCCCTTCCAGCAGCACAGCGGTAAGCTCCCCCGAACGGCACAAGCCGGCAGAAGACACAACGGTCACTGGGCAGGCCCCTTGGCGCGTAGCGCGGCCACTTCGACGCTAGCTAGCGTTCGCTTTGGTGTCACCCTCTGGTTGGGTGGTGGTGATCCTCACCTGACAAGGAGGAGACCAAAGTCAACCTCAGATGGCAGTGCCATCATGAGGTCTGACCCCTCCAACGGCCCACCTATAAAAGCATCTCACGGAGAAGAAAAATGAAGGGTGAAATACCCAAACGAAGAGAGCAGCAGAAGAGAAAGAAGAAGAGGAGAAGAAGAAGGTAGAAGAGATATGGAGAGACAGAGAGTAGAATGATGTGTGTACGGGGGAAGGGAGGAATGGGCTGAAGGGAGACACCCCCCCTCGTTCCAACTCTCCCCCAGTTCTTTTTTTTCCTCTGCTCCTCCTTCCTTTTCTTTTAGTTTCTCTTCTCTTCCCTTCGTTTTGGAGTGTGTTGTAACGCAGTTGGCCTCCGGGCCATGGTCTTTGATAGTTGAAGTCTTTCATGAATAAAAGTGTCTTTTGGGGGTGTTAATCCTTGTTGTGTGTTGCTGTCTTCTTCCCACTGTTGGCCCTTGATTTCTTTCGAATGTTTCCTCAATCTCCTAACTCTCTACTTTACTGGCTTTCCCATGTCATTGGTTTGCTTAGATAGACGACTAACGTTCCTGGGTTGATGATGTAATGTTGCCCCCCCTCCTTTTGATGGCTCCCCGTTGCATGAGTATCACCTCACTGCCTCCATCTATGGGTCTGATAGCATCCACTACCCCTGCCCAGCAGTTAGGATTCATCCACCGGTCAAGAAGCTTTTCAGCCTTTCCTCTAAAGTCTACAGGGTGCATACACTCGCTCAGGTTTCCCAACGGCACACTCTTCCTATTTGTTTGCCTAGCGGTACACCTCTGTTTGTTTGCCCAACGGCACACTCTTCCTATTTCTTTGCCTAGCGGTACACCTATGTTTGTTTGCCCAACGGCACACTCTCCCTCTTGCTTGTCCAGCGGCATACCCCGTGTGTCTTGGCCGACACACTCTTTGGTGCCTCCTTTGGCCGGCACACTCCCCTTGACCCCTCCTCGGCCGGTACACTCCCTGGCCACGGCCAGCCTGGTGCACCCTGGCCAGTCCAGCCCAGCACACCCTAGCCACTTCCTATCCGACACACGCCAGTCCTGACTTGCTTCTCCAGTGCACCCATAGACTGTGTCAGCCTAGTGATTTTCCCGTTCGGCGTTTTCTCCGAGGTTTCCGAAGTTTTCCTCAAAGGTGGCTGCCTAGGCACACACCTCAGTTGTTGGTTCATGTCACTCCCTGTGGGCATGTTCCTTTTTACTCTCCTACCATCCGGGTCAAGGGGAGATGCTGCCGAATTTTTGTCAGAAATAACAATGAGTTAAAAGACAAAAGGAAGCAACAAACAAATGGGACAAACCACAGTAAAACATTCTAATCAGAATAAAGGGACTATACAAAACTCAAGTAATTGGATTGAACAAGACTCAGAGAACTGGACTATTGAACGTGACTTGGGACTCAATCACATGATAAAAATTGGAAGTTCGCAGCTTGGGACCCCTCATCTGAACTCCTCAAGCCAGAAGCCTCCCTTTGGACCTCACCCCATTCATGTGGGTTTTGCCCCAATGGCATTGCCTCTAACTTCCCTTGGTCTGCCTTGAGCGGCACACCCCAATTGGCTCCAGTCAGGCACACTCTTCAGCCTACATATCTCGGTACACTCGTGCCCCCTGTCCCTCCAATGCCTACCCGGTGCACTCCCAATTAAGCCTTCCCCGACACACTTCAACGGCATTGATGTATACTCCAATCTCGTACCAGGCTTGCTCAGACCCTCACCCTAGCCTGCATTGACCTTACCCCTTTAACCCCTCACTGGCCCACTCCCATCCTTTTCCAGCGGTACACTCCTAGCTCTCCCCCCCTGGCCGGTACACCCTTCTGTTATGTCTCTGGCGGTACACCCATTAACGCCTCTACCCGGCACACTTCTCAACCCTCCAGTGGTACACCCCAACTCTCCTCTGCTTCCAGCGGTACACCTCTAAATCATCCCCCAGCGGTACACCCTTTACGTAACCCACTCCAACACACTCTATGTCTAAAAGCCACACCTGAGAAAGGGGAAATATAGTAATGAAAAAGGGTGGGATTCTAGTCAAAAGAATAAACGAAAGAGAAAATAACAAAAAAAAGGGAATGATAATAATAATAATAATAAATATAATGACGAATAGGAGAAGAGCCCCTAGTCTGTGAATGACAAAAGACAGTCAACAAAAAGGGTAATGTCAATGAATGAATGATAATAATAAGCAGTAACAATCATCACGAACAGAATGACGTGGCCTTCGTCTCTCTCTCTTGGATTTCAGACCCGAGAATATTAATGATGCCTTCGTAGGCCGGGCTTCACCCTCGGTTTCCAAACATAGAATGCTCTGCCAGTGACCGACATGACACGAGTATTCGTACCCCGATATGAGTTTTCTGTGTAGTTTGACTGCCCTTTTTCTTCCTACATCAATTAGTAATTCTTTCGGTCGTGGAGCCCTTATTTCTGGCAATTAATCAAGGGTATTCCCCTCTCTGAGGGGATGTAAATGACGTCGTGACCTTTATGACATGGAGGGTCTCAGTCCTGACCCGAACCACACAATCACCTGACTGAGTCAGACCGAGGGCACCATGGGCTTCTATGAAGCCCGAATAAATCGTCACTTCGTGACTGGCACGCCCACGCACTCAATAAACCGATTAACTAATAAAGCGAACATTCTTAATGGAAAATAAGTGCATCCATAACAATAAAGCCTACACAAAACCCATTCAAAACCACACCCAAATATGTGGAGAAACCCAAAGGATATTATGGTAAAAGATCAAACCAATCGGATCTCAAAAGGTGGGTTTCGAAATCAATTCGGAAAACACGATCCGGACGCACCAGGGAAAGTGTCGACTCTTAGAGTCGACACTCTTTTCAGGGTGTTCTGTCCCGAGGACAAAGTAACACCCAGGACGAAAGTGTCGACTCTCTGTCAGGGGTTCTGCCAGCCACTAAAACAGCACACATGCCAGAAAGTGTCGACTCTTAGAGTCGACACTTTCTGTCTAGTCTAATAAAATAACGCAGACAGAACGGAACAAACTAAGTGTTGACTCTGTGAGTCGACATTTTCTTTGACAAAAATAAAAACACAATTAAAGCTCTATTGAAACCCCAAATACATGAGAAATGGATTAAGCCCAATCTAGGCACATTGAAATTCATTCAACCATGGATACTTACCATAGATTCAAGGGATTGTAAACAAGAGTGGAAGCTTACCATGGATCCACTTGTTTGAGGTTAGCATGAACCTGCACTGATATAAACAAATCACCCATGTCATTCTACATTTAAAAATCAAGTCTATGCATATAAAGCCCAATGCCATGAAATATGAATCAAGTCTAATCTTGCCACATGAAAATGCATCAAAAAAGATTTCTTGCTATGTCTACAAGGAATGTGGGCATTTTTTCAAACATATGATAGACATAGATGCTTAGAAGTGTACAGACTCAGACAGGTGTGAAAGATGTACATACATGAGATGCAAGAGCAGGCATACTAGCATCGACCTACATATGCATGAAGGCAAACTAGCATCGACCTTAGTTTATGAAAGATGCAACTAGCGTGGACTTTATATGAGAAGGACGCAAGCTAGCGTCGACCTTATATGTGCGACAATGCACACTAGCATCGACTAGCACCGACCCTTGAAGGTGAAGGCATGTGCATTGACTTTGAAGGCATGTGCATAGACCTATTTATATAAGACAGAGCAATACATGCACCGACCTTGATGCATTTGACACCTAAACCTGCACCGACTCTAGCATGAAACTAATATGTGCACCGACCTTAGCAGACTAGCACCGACCCTGGAAGCTCATGTGAACAGACTTTGTGCATAGAAGAAGCTAGCACCAGCCTTGCTAGCACCGACCTTCCAAGCACCACCTTGCTAGCACTGACCTTGCTAGCACTGACCTTCCTAGCACCACCTTGCTATCACCAACCTTGCCAGCACCGACCTTGGTGTATCAACCAGAAACAAGCACAGACCCTGTATGCAACTAACCTAAACTGGCATTAAAAGGGTTAGAAATAGCATTCAAACTTGTTTAGACAAGATTTATAGAAAGCATGTTAACTAGAAGGCCACCTTAAAAAGACCATGAACAAATAAGCATGAAGGCACTTTGAAAACCCAGCACAAGAAAAATACTTCAAACCCATTCATGGGACCATGAGTCACATTCAAATTTAAATCAATTTCTGCATGAACAACCCATGACTTAACATCAAAAGACCAGCTGAACAACAAAGCAAGAGCCAAGGCTCAAAGAGCCAGGGTTCGACCCATCCCAAGGAAAGCGGAAAAACTACCTTAGCAGTCCAATGCATAGTAGTCTAATGCAATCTGAACCACATCAGGGGAGCTTCAACCCCAATTGACAAAATGAACTAGCCAATAGAATAGCATGCAAGAAGAGTCATAAAACCAATACCCAAAAATAGATCAGTGCATGTGAAACATAGGAGGTATCGACACTCAGCAACCCAGTGTCGGCACTTTGTTAAAGCAATAAACTTGGACATCCAAATGCAAGTATTTACATGGAGAACTATTAAGGCCAGTCAACCCAAGAACTATATACATGAACCACATTCATTCCATCAAGATATGAACAATACGCAACCAATCAAGTTAGGACCCAAAACATCTCAAATGTCCCATGATGAATATGCAAGAACCAAATGACATTTTTTTCACAAAACATACACACAATATATTGTTATCATCAAAACCATTATCAAATACAAAGAGGGAGCGCAACAAACCCAACAATCTCCCCCTTTTTGATGATGACAATATATTGTGGCCACCAAGATTCTCTCCCCCTTTGACATTATCAAAAAGTGGGGGTGTAGAGGAACAATCAAAAATGAAATGAGATTGAATAGCGCACGAACTCAGCAATAACCTACCATGAAAGGAAGGTGTGAAAGCCATGAGCACCAAGTAAGAAAATGAAAGTTGATGTGCAATATGCAATATTTTTGAAATATGTCCAAATGCTCAATTTTGAGATATGTTCAAAAAGTATAACCAGACTATGCACAAGGAGTATAATGAAACTAAACTATATGCAAGTGCTATGCTAAAGAGCACATTATTCTCCCCCTATTGTCATGAAAAAAAATCGACTGACAATGGGATTATTTAACCTGTTATTTACATGTATAACCTAAAGATGTATGAAATTTCAAGCAAGCAGTCATGCATGTGGCAAGCATGTAGTAAGCTATAGTTCCCCCTCAATGGGGTAAAAAGGATAAGAACTGAACAGTTCATTCAAAATCGAAATGTGAGACATAAAGCATAATCAAAAAAGGTAGTACATGCACATGCTAAAGGTATTGCATAAATCATGATAATAACAAATTCAAGATATACAGTCATCACAATAATACCCAAAATTAAAATTTGTGAAAATGAGCAATGAGCTTCAAAATTTTATGGATATGAACAGAATTTCTAGAAAACACTAGAGGGTTATTTCCTTCCTACACTTCCATTTCGATCCTCGACTTTTGGTAGCTTCACACAACCCCTTTTTTTTTACTTTTCTTTTATTGGATTTCATCGTTCGACGCGAGTCACCTCATATGTCTCAATGGGGTTTTCTGACTACTAGGATTCATCACGCAATGTGGATTTTGTTTCACCTTTCGACGTGAGTTTCTTCATTTATTTCAGTGGAGATTCTCGGCTACTTAGTTAGACATTCCACTTATTGAAGCTTGTAGGGTAGGCAGCTTTTTCCTCACGATTCTCTTAATTTCCATGTAGAAATTTGTTTCCATTGAAGTGTTAAAAGGAATTTCTGAAATCCTTATCAATCAAAGTCATATGCATCATTTTTTAAATAAGGTATGAGTAATTGCTTTGTATGTAGAAAATGAATTTGCCTAGACATAGTTATGACTCCCCCTAAATGTATCCACAGTTAGAAATAAATCCTCCTCCTTTGTATATGTCATATGTCACAAAAGATCAAGAACATTGTGTTTTATATAACAAGGAGGTGAGGTCTTAGAAGATTTTCAAGAAAAGGTTTTCTTAAAATATATACATGTAATCAGCCAGGGATATTGCAATATGTTCAAGCAAAGTGATTTTCGATATGTGGCGGGGGTGGAGGTCCGAAGACCCTGCTCACGCATAGGGAATGCTTCCAAGTGGATGCAATCCACTCTTCCACAAACGCCATTTTATATACCAAAAAATCATGCCATTTAAGCATGCAAAAATAGGAGGTATGCATAAGCATATGCACGTGAATGTCAAGTTGATGAGAAATTATTTCTATTCACAAGTGTGCAAGGGTATGTGCATGTGTTTTCTGTGTATGCAAGTATACGCATGTAAATGGACAGATGATCGAAGATTATCCCTATTTACAAACATGCAAGGATATGTATGATATGTGCTGGAGGTTAAGTATGTGAACTGTGTAAGCAAAATTGCATTGCTATTCACAAAATGTGAACGAAGATGTAGGAGACTTTATGTACAAGGTAAAGCATTCAAAAATAGGATTTATTCATGAATTGTAAGGCAGCTCCAGACTCTGCTTTTACCTTTATAGATCTTTCAAAATGAACTTCAGTAAAATAAGTTTCAAAACAAACCATTTATGTTCCTCGCCTTGAGAGTTCTTTATTTATTGACTTTCCTTGGCCTCAAGGTGCCCCTACAAAATAAATTTTCATTTTCAAAATTTGGGTACCCAAGCCATCTCGGGTCCCGAGGGGTTAGTTCTAGCATGAGCAAGATATTTTTTATTTTTCCTCTCAAACCATTCATCATCGGCTCTCATTAAACCGCATACTTCCATTGAATGACCATTTTGGCCGCAATAAAAGCAATGAGAAGATTTTCTTTTCATGGACCATTTTTCATTAAAAAGCAATTATTCATCATATGTCCAAATTCACCATAAAAATGACAAGACATTCTTTTTGTCAGACCACTCATCATCATTTTTCTTTGTAAAGTAATTTTTAATAACATGACCATTTAATCCACAATAGAAGCAATGAACATTGGAATTTTTCTTCCTAGGTTTTTCATAATTTTTAGAATCATCAACAATTTCCATTCTCGACTTCAATACCTCATTATCATTGAATTTCATCAAGAAACAATTATACATGTCATGATCAAATTTTTCACAGTAATAACATGAAACATTTGTTCTCCTTTTTGAGGCATGATCATGTTTTACCTTTGGGGGTTTTTCATGCACACATGAACGATCAACAATATTTTTCAATTTTTGATTGCCTTTATCACACATGGAGAACGACACATTCAAATTTTTGATTTGATTTTCCAGTGTTGAGATGTGTATTTCAAGATCAGCAATTTCTTTTTCACATGAAGTAACTTTTTCATTCAGCATGATATTGATAGTTTTGTGACTTTCAGTTTCTTACAACAATTCATGCACTCTATCAGATTCATCAACAGACATGCATTTTCCCTTTTCAATGGCAAGTAATTTTTCAGACATGGCTGAGTTTAAATGCTTCAGTTTTTCATTCTCCTCGGGAAGTCTATCATTCATAATCAATTCACTGCACAAATCAAGATCAATAAAATTCGATTCTATTTTGTTTCTTAACTCATTTTCAATTTTCTCCACTTGAGCAATTTTATTCTTAAGACTAGAAATTTTATTTCTTAAACATGAAATTGTTTCTTTGTGAACATCAACATCGTGCATGTGAGATTCAACAGATTTTTCAAGCTCAGTACATTTTTCACATGAAGAATTATCAACACAAGAGTTTTCAATTTTCTTCTTCAATTTTTGATTTTCAGATTTCATTATTTCATATCTTTCAAATAATTCATCATAAGCATTCATTAACTCATCATAGCTAAGCTCATCTCCATCATCAGAATCTGAGTTTACCTTTGAGCTCTCCTCGCTTTGACGCTCAAGCTCATAGTTTGCCACGAGACACTCACTTTTCCAGCTTTCTTTTTGAGCTTCGCTTAGCCCATCCCAGATCTCTTTGGCTGACCTACAAGATGAAACAAATGAAAATTGATTAGTGTCCAAGACAGCCTTAAGAGCATCCAAAACAAACAAGTTATCAGAATTCATTCTCTTATGTTCATCAGTCTATCTTAACTCATTTTTAGGTAAAACATGAGGATCATGAGCAATTAATTTCATAAGCTTTGGATCAATACCAGAGATCCAAATACCAAATTTACCAAGCAATGGTATATAATCAAAACCATCGAAGACAGGAACTAAATGCACACTAGCCATCATGAATAGATCTTTTCTCCTAGACCGTGAGGTCCGCTGAATAAAAATCAGAGACTGGGCTCTGATACCAATTGTTGGCCCAGACTAGATGATAGACAAGAAGGGGGGTTGAATTGTCCCCTTGACGAGATGACAGATTTTAAAAAACTTTCAAAACTAATCACAGCAGAATTAAAATTACTACGTTAATTAGCCTAAGCTCAAGTGAGATTAAAAGAATTCTCTCGATCTTTCCGATCTCACACGGAATATTAATGCAAAGAACGATTAAATCTAAGCCTAAGACAGATAGCAGATGTAGCAATGTGCAGTGAGTAAAAATCTATTAGTTTGACCTGTGAAGGGAGGTAGATGAAATGAACAATCACACAGGCATTCACACGAGACACAAAGATTTTTAGTGGGTTCAGGACCACGACGAGCTCCCTACGTCCACCCCTCACCGAACTCCGATGAGGCTTTACTACACGCTACAAAATGTAGCAACACGGGGATGCACCCCAACACCACACACGCTGCTTCCGCAGCAATGCACACACGAGGTCTATCCCCAAAACGCTGCCACTGTAGCACTCACACACACACAGTCGGGGAACACACCCCGGACGTAAAAACCACACGGAGACGCAGCTCCGTCTACACACAACCAAACTCGGGGAAACTTTCCCCACAATAAAACCCAACACACTCGGAGACGCAGCTCCGCCCACACACGATAATATTCTGAGTTTGACGAAATAAAAGGATATACGATGACAGCCCAAAATATTAATCTATGCTCAAGAAAGAGAGTAGAGATGAGAGAAGAAGAAATCCCCCTCAAATCTGCTATGAATCCTGTCCATTTGGGTAGTAGAGTGCACTGGAACGTTTCTTCGCGGAGTGGAAGCCAACCAAGGTTGCAGGATACGCCGAGGGATGAGTCTTCAGTAAATGCTTTCAAAACTGGGACAGATCCGCAGAGATAAGCTTTTGGACGACGTCCTCCTCTTCTTTTTCTTCCTCCACCAAGTAGAGCGGTGCCCTCACCCTTGTCCTCCTTCACCTACAACAGATAGAACAATATTAGCCCCGAAGGAATACCATCTCCGATGGAGATCGCAGGTTAAATATACCCAAAACAAGAGATACAAAAGGACAATAAAGCCTACACAAAACCCATTCAAAACCACACCCAAATATGTGGAGAAACCCTAAGATATTATGGTAAAAGATCAAACCAATCGGATCTCAAAAGGTGGGTTTCGAAATCAATCCGAAAAACACGATCCGGACGCACCAGAGAAAGTGTCAACTCTTAGAGTCGACACTCTTTTCAGGGTGTTCTGTCCCGAGGACAAAGTAACACCTAGGATAAAAGTGTCGACTCTCAAAGTCGACACTTTCTACCAAGGGTTCTGCCAGCCACTAAAACAACACATAGGCCAGAAAGTGTCGACTCTTAGAGTCGACACTTTCTGTCTGGTCTAATAACATAACGCAGACAGAACGAAACAAACTAAGTGTCGACTCTGTGAGTCGACATTTTCTCTAACAGAAATAAAAACACAATTAAAGCTCTATTGAAACCCCAAATACATGAGAAACGGATTAAGCCCAATCTAGGCACATTGAAATTCATTCAACCATGGATACTTACCATAGATTCAAGGGATTGTAAACAAGAGTGGAAGCTTACCATGGATCCACTTGTTTGAGGTTAACATGAACTTGCACTGATATAAACAAATCACCCATGTCATTCTACATTTAAAAATCAAGTCTATGCATATAAAGCTCAATGCCATGAAATATGAATCAAGTCTAATCTTGCCACATGAAAATGCATCAAAAAAGATTTCTTGCTATGTCTACAAGGAATGTGGGCATTTTTTCAAACATATGATAGACATAGATGCTTAGAAGTGTACAGACTCAGACAGGTGTAAAAGATGTACAGACATGAGATGCAAGAGCATGCATACTAGCATCGACCTACATATGCATGAAGGCAAACTAGCATCGACCTTAGTTTATGAAAGATGCAACTAGCGTGGACTTTATATGAGAAGGACGCAAGCTAGCGTCGACCTTATATGTGCGACAATGCACACTAGTATCGACTAGCACCGACCCTTGAAGGTGAAGGCATGTGCACTGACTTTGAAGGCATGTGCACAGACCTATTTATATAAGACAGAGCAATGCATGCACCGACCTTGATGCATTTGACACCTAAACCTGCACTGACTCTAGCATGAAACTAATATGTGCACCGACCTTAGCAGACTAGCACCGACCCTGGAAGCTCATGTGAACAGACTTTGTGCATAGAAGAAGCCAGCACCGACCTTGCTAGCACCACCTTGCTAGCACCGACCTTGGTGTATCAACCAGAAACAAGCACATACCCGGTATGCAACTAACCTAAACTGGCATTAAAAGGTTTAGAAACAGCATTCAAACTTGTTTAGACAAGATTTATAGAAAGCATGTTAACTAGAAGGCCACCTTAAAAAGACCATGAACAAATAAGCATGAAGGCACTTTGAAAACCCAGCACAAGAAAAATACTTCAAACCCATTCATGGGACCATGTGTCACATTCAAATTTAAATCAATTTCTGCATGAACAACCCATGACTTAACATCAAAAGACCAGCTGAACAACAAAGCAAGAGCCAAGGCTCAAAGAGCCAGGGTTCGACCCATTCCAAGGAAAGCGAAAAAACTACCTTAGCAGTCCAATGCATAGCAGTCTAATGCAATTTGAACCACATCAGGGGAGCTTCAACCCCAATTGACAAAATGAACTAGCCAACAGAATAGCATGCAAAAAGAGTCATAAAACCAATACCCAAAAATAGATCAGTGCATGTGAAACATAGGAGGTGTCGACACTCAGCAACCCAGTGTCGGCACTTTGTTAAAGCAATAAACCTGGCAATCCAAATGCAAGTATTTACATGGAGAACTATTAAGGCCGGTCAACCCAAGAACTATATACATGAAGCACATTCATTCCATCAAGATATGAACAATACGTAACCAATCAAGTTAGGACCCAAAACATCTCAAATGTCCCATGATGAATATGCAAGAACCAAATAACATGTTTTCCACAAAACATACACATAATATATTGTTATCATCAAAACCATTATCAAAGACAAAGAGGGAGCGCAACGAAACCAACACAGATGTTAAAGCAATCAGATTCTCTCAAACTTTTCTTCACGCTCTGACAATCTTCAACATCACGACACTCTATTTTTCAATCTTCTCTCAGCACCAGGCTCTACTTCCCTCAATCTCCGCTCTGGCCTTTTTGAATCCAACTCCTCTAAGCTCTCTCTTATCTCGTTAAGCTTCATTGATTTCATTCTTCCTTTCGTCCCATATTTATAGGCGCAGGCTGAGCCCTCACCCTTTTTTAATTTTGGCGCGTGGCAGCCATGCTGCTGCTCACGTGATTGATTCAGATCTCGTATTTTATTGGACCACGTGTCAAGAATGGATGTTGACAATCCATGTGGCAAAGTATCAGATCTGTTGCTCCCTGTTTTGGATCTGTGCTCTCTTAGTTGAGTCTCGAGCCGCGTGACTGTGAAAAATCTTCCTACCTTTTATGTGTTCATTACTGGGTTCTTCAGTGACTTAAAACATGTCAACAAGATAAGTGGCATTTTGTCAAGCACCTTATTATCATAAGTAAATAGTCAATGTGCATCAACTTTATTGCATGAAACATGTATGCTTAGACTTTATGTGTACATATGCACCGACTTAGATTTTTGAATGTGCATTGACTTGTGAATGTGCACAGACTTGAATTACTTAAGCCTTTATGCATATGCTCTGACTTGAATAGATATGCTTCGTCTTTATAATGCAGATATGAATACATGCACAGACCTTATAAAGCATATATGAATACATGCACAGACTTTATAGATTTGTATGCAAACATGCACAGACCTTATAAAGTTATATGCAAACATGCACAGACCTTAGAATGCATGATGCAATATGTGCATCGACCTCAGAGTGCATGATGCAATATGTGCATCGACCTCAGAATGAACAAGGCAGATGTGCACTGACCTTTTAACTGACCAATGAAAATGTGCATCGGCCTTATAACTGAACAATGCAAATGTGCATCGACCTTATAACTGAACAATGCAAATGTTTATCGACGTTCTAGTCTCAACGACAAATGTGCATCGACCTTCTTGATCAGATGTGCACTGACTCTGGATGCAACGATAAGCATGTGCATCGACCTCAAATTAAACAGGGCAGATGTGCACCGACCTTATAACTATGATAATGACAATGTGCACCGACCTTATTCTGTGCTAGTGAAAAAGTGCATCGACCTTAGTATGTAACAATGACATTGTGCACCGACCTTAAATATGTGCAACAGTGTATGTGCATTGACCTTAGAGCTGAAATGAGTATATTGCATCGACCTTCAAATGCAGAACTATAAACATGCACTTACCTTCTAATTTCAATTTATGAATGAGCATGCACAGACTTTCATATGCAATACTGTGAACATGCACGGACCTGCATCTGCCTTGATATGCAACATGCATTTACCTTCAAATTCATCTGTCTGAACATGCAATGACCTTCTATGCAATAGAAACTTATTCTGACTAAAACCAAAGCTTTAAGACAGCAATGTTTCCAGAGATATACAAGATCAAAGAATACTATTGTCATCATTAAAAATTAGCAAATTATTATCGCCATCATTAAAACAAGACATCAGAATTAGAGAAGACACAACACCGCTCACAGCTACCAACTGGGATCCATAATCTCTCAGAGATCACTTCGCAAGAACCACAGTCTCATCCGAGGACACAGCTTCCAACACGAGTCAGGCACCAAGCTTACCGACTCTAAACTCGTATCCTCGACCATTGTCAGGCGATACCTTAGAACCCTTATCCAGGTCTAGAACCCAATTGCCAGACACGGCTTCCAGCAAATGAACAGGGTACTCATGTGGCAAACTTGCCGACATATTTTCCCAACTTCCATCCTGCCAGTGCCACAACCACAATACCTCAAGCAACGACACAGAAACAATACGTCTCACATAGCCGGAGACAATCTCACACCAAGGAACCAATCCTCTGATGCACCTCTCATCCTCAGAAAAATCTACTTGTAGCAACCAACGGTACGATCTTGGACCTGTGGGTCAAGATCCCACCAAGCTTCCGATGTGCACCCTGATCCACATGCACAGCCATCACAACGACTCAGGATCCACCATCCTAACAATCCTCAAGTCGGCTGGCTAACACCAGAAAACAGCGTGAGGTAAACTCCATTACCTCGAACCCAGAGCAAAGATTCTCTCTCCAAATCTGGCAATCCTCTGTAACTCCGTAGGCTCCGATCCAACACATCGGGAACCACAACTCAAGCCATGAGTCTTCGCGATCACCGCCCAATTGGCACTCATCTTTCCGGAATGATGCCAACGCACCCTTACGCATCAGGGAAAATGGGCATCGCTTCTCACAGGAAACCTCATTACCGCAGACGCGTCTCGCATGGACTTCATGGCACACAAGAGGGGCCAACCAATCCAAACGCATAATGCTAGACGACGAACTTGGCCAAACGCGATCTCCCCAACCAAGGAGAAACCAACGTACTTCCTACAAATCGAGCGATCTTCGCACCTGACCTGACCTTGAGCCTCGCGCACGCTCGGAACAGCACCTTTCAGCATCAGAAAAAATCATCAGGTTAGCTCCTCCGACAACACTCGCCAAGTGCCTCGTCGGACCATATCCACAACATCTCTCGATGCACCACTGCTGCAATTCCCCGAACTACAACTCACCACGTGTAACGACCCGAGAATCCAATTACCGGGAAGGCCCGATAACCCGAGACTCGCACCGCCACCCACGAGTCCGAAGACTCGAAAGGGTTAAAAGGATGGTGTGGAGACTACACAAGTATCACAAATAATTGCAAAAATTAAACAGTTATATAATTAAGTAGGAAATAAATTAATATTTTACATGATACATGGTCCACAAGATATAATAAAATAAACAACAGCAGTAGTCCACAACTAGTACAGAGACAAGAAAGAAAAGTACAGCTACACGGGGCATACCCCGGCTCTGACCTCTGACACTAATGCTGGACACCTGAACCACGCTGAGCCTCAGACGCGCTCCCCTGAAGCCGCGCCTCACCTGAAACACGGTGAAAACACACAGGGAATGAGTCTCAGAACAACACTCAGTAGGGATCACTCGAACCCTACCTCGCAAACGGAGAAACCACTATGCTAGCAGTAAGTGAGTATCTCGAAAAGGGAAGCCCTGCAATCTACAAAACACCGATCTCACGGCACGAAAATCGACACACGTGCCATGGTATAACGACCAGAACACCACGGCCAACACGACAAAAACCCGAAGGTCGAAGTCGCACGACTGACAGTCTGTCACTCCCGACTCGACAGGAGTACCTCCCACTAGAAGCACAGTCGGTAGCGTCCCCTGACATCCTACACCGCACCGCAGGTGAATTACCTAACGTGGTAGCTCCTACCAGAGGCACGGACACCGAACAAGTAACCACAAAGCAAGTGACTAGCTGGGGTCACGCTCGTCAGCACGTGTCCACTGCCCCCAACCACGTGTGCACACACAGACCATGCATCCTAGGTCTGGCCTCTAACTGGTTTTCCCATGGAGCCGGACTCTGGCTACCGATGAGGTGCCCGACGGAAACCAATCTAAAACCATCCTCAGGGTAGCCTCTCCACCACTCCCTGGTGGGTCCACTCGCGTGCAGGTAGGCTACGACTAGTGGGGGGTCACTACGGAGTAGACTCTTAAGTCAACAGAAAACAACATCCGCATCCGACGACGTACGGGGACCGTCCTACATACCAGCACCGTCGCACGGTGACCACGGTCGGAAAAGAAACGGGGTTGTAAACCACCCGGGGCAACCCTGAGCCTGACGGTCTACCCTAGACACGTCACAGGATCTGACAGTCTAAGGCTGGACCGTCACAGCCATATGACAGCGCAACACAGGGGCGTCAGGCCTTCGGTGCAACAACGACTATGACGCGCCTACTCTGGTGCGTCACAGACCCTGACGCACCCAGCATGGTGCGTCACAAGGCACGAAGGAACAAACTATGACGCGTGCCACTCGATGCGTCACAGACTGTAACAGACCAAGTCTGGTGCATTACAGGGTGGGAATGCGTCCGCTCTAACGCACCCTCACAGGGGCGTCACAAGGCTGTGACGCGCCAAGCCTAGTGCGTCACATTCCTTGACCCCCAATGGTCAAAAACCAACGGTCAAAAGCCAACGGTCGAACGTCCCCGACGGTCCAACCCAGGTGCGTCACAGCACTTGTGGCGGTCTATCGTGGGACCGTCACAGCCCACAGACTCCAGTTGGATGAAAATAGGACTGTGACGCACCCATCCAGGCGCGTCACATGGTGTGACGGTCACTGGAAGGACCGTCACACCCGTCCGAGGGTGAAACGGCATGAAACTCCCAAAAATTCCAACCACGCTCCCATGCCTCCATAGGAGAGGGGGGAATCAAAGGGGAAGACCCCTGGGGACCCGTAGCATGCTTCTAAGCCATCAAAACATCGAATCGCGGCCTAAAAACATAGATCGGGCGAACTCTCCCAAAATCATGCTTTTGCCCAAACCCGCTCAAAGACACCTCTCTAGGCTCCCATTCGGCTTACAAAACGCGGGGGATGACGGGATGAGCATAAGGATTCGTCCCCCTACCTCAATAGAGCGAAAGCTCCACCGAATCGAGCTCAAACCACGAAGAACGCTTTTGGAAACCCCGCTCCTTCACGCTTCCCACGAACACCGCATGCCCACGAGCTCGGCTCGCAGCCGCCCACGCAACCGCGCTGTCGCCCCACCGCCGTCTACAGCCGGAGAGAGGCCCGCCGCGATCGAATGGAAGAGAGAGGGGGAGAGGGGGCGGTTCTCACGGTGGGAAGAAGAAGAAGAAGAAGAAGAAGAAGAAGAAGGGTGGGGAGAGAGAGAAAAGGGGGGGTATTTATAGAAATTCTAGTAATTTCTAAAAATACCAAAAAATCAAAAAATTACATTTCCTCGATCCTCAGAACACACCGATCGTAACGGTACCACTCTCGCCTAGGTGAACGACCCGGTTCACCCGCAACGAGGTTCCGAAGGAATTACCGAAACACACTCCGGTAATCGGAAAACACGCGCGGAAAAGCCGCGGAACGCTTCCGGGCCTCCGAAACATCTCCGGATCGCGCCGATCCGAACATGAAAGATGTCCGAAATGAAATTTCAGACACAACGGAGTCGGACACTCTGAGAAACCAGATCCGGGACCCATGAAGAAGGATCCAAAAGGTCCGGGATATTACAGCCCTCCCCCCTTAAAGGAATTTCATCCTCGAAATTGAGAACAACCCAAGGGGAAAGAAGAGGAAGACTCACTCAAACAGGTAAGGGAACTGCTGACGCATCTCGTCCTCACGCTCCCAAGAAGCCTCACCACCAGAGTGCTGCTGTCACACCACCTTAACCAAGGGGATGACCGTGTTCCGCAGGTGCTGCTCTCGCCTATCCTCCACGCGGACTGAAAACTCTGGGAGAGAAAGATCTGGAGTCACCTCGGGCCAAACAGAATCCTCAAGCACATGAGAGTCATCGGGCATATATTTCCACAACATCGATACGTGGAACACGTCATGCACCGACACCAACTCAGGGGGTAACTACAACCGATAAGCAACCTCACCGATGCGCTCCACGATGAGAAAGGGACCAACATAGCAGGGACTCAGCTTCCCGCGTCGCCCAAACCGCATCACCCCCTTCATCGAAGAAACTCTCAAGAACACATGATCGCCCACGGCGAACGCGAGAGGCTGCCTCCTCCGGTCAGCATAGCTCTTCTGCCGACTCTGGGCTGCCAACATGTTCTGACGAACCAGGTGCACAACATCTGCACACTGCTGCACCAACTCCGGTCCCATCAAAACACACTCACCAACCTCAAACCAATCGAGTGGAGTCTGACACGGACGCCCATACAATGCCTCATAAGGAGCCATGCCAATGCTCGAATGATAGCTGTTGTTGTAGGCAAACTCCACCAACAGTAGGTGGTGAATCCAACTCCCCTGCCACTCTAGGTAGCAGGATCTCAGCATGTCCTCTAAGTCTGGATGGTCCACTCTGACTGACCATCTGACTGAGGATGATACGCCGAGCTAAATGCCAAATCCGTGCCAAGAGCTCGCTGGAAACTCCTCCAGAATCCAGAAGTGAAGCGCGGATCCTGATCCGACACGATGGAAATGGGATCCCATGCAACGGAACGTTCCGCTCCATATAAGGATGAGCCAATTTAGGCACGCTCCAGCTGACTTTGACCGGTAACAACCGAGTCACCTTCGTCAGCCTATCCACCAGCAACCAAATATTATCCTGCCCACTCGGAGTCCTCGGTAATCCCACCACAAAATCCATGGTCACGTGGTCCCACTTCCACGCGGGAACATCCAAGGGCTGGAGAGTACCTCCCGGTCGCTGATGCTCCGCCTTCACCTGCTGATAGGTCAGGCACCTGACCACAAATTCGGTAACATCTCTCTTCATGCCAGGCCACTAGAACTGCCTCCGCAAGTTTCGATACATCTTCATCGCACCCGAGTGTACGGTGTACCTGCTCCCATGAGCCTCGCGTAACACCGCGCGATGAACCTGCTCCTCGACTGGGACGTACAGCCTACCACGGAACCTCACGGCACCATCCTCGCCGAGCTCCATGTTGGGACGGATTTTATTTATTTTTTTAATTTATTGTTTGCTTTGATTTATTTATTTGTTTTATTTATTAGGCGTGCCAATCACCGGGGTGACAGTTTACTATGCGCTCGATCTGACTTGATCAGTCGATTGTGAAGTCCGAGTCGGGAAAAAGTCCGCCACGCCGTAAAGGCCATGACGTTAATTACGTCCTCCCTAAGGAAGACAACCCTTGATTAAACGTCAAAGACAGGAGGAGAATAGCGGCAAAAGCCCAAATAAGAGCGTGCTAGTTTATTCGCTGAACATTAAATAGACTGGATAAAGCAAGAGTACGTCAGGTGCGGGGCAAATCCGGCAGCATATCCCCATTGTCTTGGACTATGCCAAATGGGAATAGGAAACCACCCATGCAGCGGCAGGATGGGATCCGTGAAAGATCGGGTATATTTGACCCGGAATCCGAGGAGGGACCGACATACCATGATACACCGTATGTCGATGCAATGTTTTACTAATATCCCCCTTCGAGGGACCATCGGAGGACATGCAGTGGCAGAACTCCTTAGGTTCAACGGGGTTAGAAGAGAATATCACAGTCACTCGGTGTGATGTGGGTGAATTTCGGCAGCATATCCCCTTGTCTTGGAGCATGCCAAGGAGAGATAGACCATCATCCACGGGATGCCGGGATGAAGGCCAAAAGAGGAGGGCACTAGGCCCGAGAACACTGTCTGCATTCGTAGCACCGGTTGATATTCCATTGGAAATCGTCAGAGCACATGCAATGGCAGAGCTCCTTAGGTTCATAGGGTTATAGAGGAATCTATGTCGGAACTGAATAACATAGGGGAAGTCCTTCCCCGTTGATGTATCTCCAGAGTATACACGATGGCCCATGGACAGCCCTCAGACAAGTACAGAAGGTGATCAGAAATTAGCATGAAATGCTTATGGAGGTTCTCGGCACAGTTATCACATGAAAAGGGGGGTTCTCAACGCAAGGGGGTTCTCGGTGCGCAAGTCATCGCGTCGGGAACCTTCCGTGCCGAGAAGATCGCCTTGGAGAAGGCCTCTCGGCCAGTAGATTAGTGAAAGAAGGGGGTTGTCGGCGCGCCCAGTTCTCGGTGCGGAAAGTGCCACGCCGGGGACTATTCAGTGCGCCGGGAAGCTTCCGTGCCGAGAAGGTAGAGGGTTCGAGGGTTTTACGAAGCCCTGTTCTAGAGATTTTGGGGTTTAGGCTCAGATCGAGATAGGATTTGGGATGTAGGATGGAATTAGATCAAGGACCTTGCTGGAGGGATACCGGGGGATTATTAGAAGGCAAAGTCTGTAGAGGGATCGAGACCATCGTTCATTCAAAACACCCTGCAAACATATATATTTATTTACCGCCGACCGTCCGGGAAGATCAAGAGATGACTGTCTCTGATTCCTTGGACGACCTTAATGGCATCGAGGAAACAATCCGGAGATAAGAGGTCATAAAACCCATAACACTGGAACTCCTCGAAAGCCCTGGGTCCCAACCATCCATGGGTTAGAATGAGGGACCCTGCAGCCTTTCTTTCGGAGCAGAAACAAAGGGAGAGCAGAGAGTCGCGGCCAATGAGTACGCCGGACTTCCATTTCCAAATGAGCATACATGGAAAAGGTATTTGTAAAACAAGAACTGGACGCATTCAATATTGAAAACAAAGGAAAAGGCCTTGTTCCTCTATACATATATCATCGATTACATCATCCGACCATGCCCGTTCATAAGAAATGGGGGGGGGGATAAGAGCATTCTTCAGAAGAAGTAAAAAAAAGAAAGAGATATAGAGGATACACATCGGAGAAATGAAAAGGCAAAAGGAAACAAAAGCCGGGGGAGGGCGGAGCATTGACTCCTCTCCCTCCCCCTGTCGACAGACCTTCTCTTCCTTCGCAGTAGTCGCCCCTCTTCTCTCTCTTTTTTTCTTTCAGAGGTGTCTCCCTTGTATATCTCTATCTCTCTCTATTTTTTTTAGTCTGTCTCCGCGGGTCTTCTTCTTATCTACTGAGAGTAGAAGGGGGGTTTTATAGCCACTGCTGGATATCCTCTCGGTAGAGGTGTCTCAGCGCGCCACTGTCAATGGGGTACCTCCCGACGCGCAAGGATGCAGTTTCTCGGCGCAAAGCTTTGGGCCTTGGTGAGGGGATCCCGGCGCCACAATCATAAGCCCATTTAGAGCTCTTAAATGTTTTCGATTCTTCCTAGTAGTGGGTTTCAAATATCAAAGCTATTAGCACCGTCTCTTCATTCGCTAATCCCTCGAGTCTTGTCAGAACAAGCGAAGGCCTATTAGTTGGTGAGTTGACATAGTCTTATCAGAACATTTCTGGAGATTTTCATCAGTCAATAGACTGTAATTCTTCATCAGTACTGCCATCTGGGCGATGACAACACCAGACATCAGCTTGGCCGGGGAGGGCTTCAGCCGGGTGGTAGCTTTAGTGATGAATTTTCTGTAGTTCTGGCGTTGCAGGAATCCCTGGGATCTTCATTTCTATTTCAATCTTCTCTTCAGCCTCATCTTTATTCTTGATTATATTTCAGGTGTCAACAAATGCCCCCCACCTGTAGGTAGCGGGAATGCAGGATAAATGATACGGTGCCTGCAGGTGTATGTATCATTCAACATCTGAACCCATTTCTCAGCTTGACATTGTTAGTCATCTTTCATCTTCAACTTGGAAGCATCATTACTTTGGCATTTCTTTTGATTTCTTTCAATTTCTTTTACTTGAACGCTCTTGGCGCGAGCTTCTCGGCGCACGGCCTTTCGGTACAGCCTTCTCGGCGCGTCGGTTCTCGGCGCATTGGTTCTCGGCGCGCGGCTTTTCGGCAGGGCATATCGGCGTGCTAGGGGAGGGCCTTGGCAGGGCTTCTCGGCGCGCCCCTTGTGAAGGGAGGGGGGTTCTCGACGAGCATTTCATCGCGCCGAGAGCCTCACCTCTTGGGCCTCTATTTAAGGCGCCGAGAGCCTCGTTCTTCTTCATTCTTCACTCCCTCTTCTCTCTCTTCACTCTCTCGGCGGTGGCGGCGAGCTCTTCCCCTCAGCCATCCAGCTTCCTTCCCGTCTCATTAGATTTCGCCCGGGTAGGATATTATTTGGGGATTAAATCCCTATTTCTTACGGGATCACTCCCTCTTGGTGGGTGGCTCCCTATTCTCTTTGGGCAGACCCTGAATAAGGGGAGATGCTGCAGAAATTTTCACAGAGCTTCACACTACAATCTTTATAAGACTGTTTCTTATTTTGGGATTTAATTCACATTTCTTCTTTGACTGCAGACGCTGTAATGGCCTCCAGTTTTGCTGCTGCGTCTTCTGGAGCTGCTGGAACAAGTTCGTCAGCCCTGCCAGATATATCACGGGCTGTGGTAAACTGGCTGAACGTGCATAGCCTGGACTTCGGGTATGACAAAATCACCGCCGTTGATGAATCTTCTGATTCTGAAACTGATACAGTATCAACATCCAGAGTATATTCCACTGCAACGGAGACATGCTTCAGGTGGGGCAACAACTATCGGCCGGATCTTCCGAAGGACTGCCACTTGATGCCGTTCATCCGAACTTTTACAGTGGGTGGCATGCGAGACTATCGGATAGCCCATGCAGTCGAAGCTGCTATTCTTGTCGAGAGAGACAGCCTGAAGGAATCAATGTACCGCAGCAAGGCTATCTATCTTCCAGGGGAGAAGCGTGACTGGGACGCAATCCTCGGTATATCAGAGCTGGAGCCAGAGAAAAAGATGCTGACTCGTGCCCCGGAATTTACACCTGCCCGATGGGACACAGTCAGTGGCAAGGTTCACAAAGAAAAATCCGGCTATGGTCTCTTCCTGGTGCTCATAAAGTGGGGGTATAGAGATGAACCCTTTGTGCTGAACTGTCTGGCCGTCCAGTTTAAATATCAGCTAGCTGCTGGTTGGTTTGGAGATGCCAAGGTAACTGATGCCCACCTGTTTCGAGTGGGAGCAGTAGAATTCACCGAGTTTGTTCTGAAGGAATACGCCCCCCTGCTGATCAGAGCCGGGGTATATCACAGTGTCTTTGCTTCTAGATTCTGCTATCCCATCTCCCGAGGTTTATGCTGCGGAATGTTTGAAGTGTTCTGCCCCTTATTCAACACATTTTATACAGCAGAGGGTGAAACATCTCTCAACCTCTGGAGCTTATCACAGCTTTCCGGCCTACCCATTGATGGTGAGCCGTATGAAGAGGTTTGCTTGGAAGATTCTGAAAAGGACAGATCTGATGGCGAAGGCAGGTACTCACTTGGCTACTCGTACCGATACTTAATGAAAGCCTATCGCTCCATCTGTTTGGCTCACAATAGAGATTCCTCCAAGGGTTACCATCCTCGAGAGAAAAGCAGCAAGCTAAGGGTCCGGATAGGACAGTGGATTCAGTATTTCTTCGGCGGCCCTTTAAAATATGCAGACTTCCCTTCTGTGGGTCTGACCGCTAGCAAGCAGATAAGGGCTCCTCGTTACAAGTCAGCGCTGCCGTCTTCATTGCGCCGTATAGGCAAAGATGGTCCGAACCCGGCAGGGGTGGACCCTATCACACATTGTGCGGCTTATTTCACATTCTGGCTGTGCACCTTCGCTCTCCCTCAAGGGGACGAGATGATCATCCGGCCAGAAGCCATATATTCGGCCTGTCAAATGGCCTAGGGGATGAGGTTGTCACTCTGCCCGGTGGCCTTGTGCTTGATCTACAAATCACTAGGGGACCTGTATAAGCATCGGACTCCCCGCTCTTTGAGGACCGTGGGTCCGTTTCATTTCTTTAATGCTTGGGTGTGCAGTTTGTTTCCCGAGCTGGCTCCCAGAATTTTGCAGTCAGATACATTGTTGCCCAGGATGATCGAGTTTGCCAGTGCCAAACCTGGCTCTTTTTCCGATCAGCTGTTCAAGATAAGGGGCAGGTTGGTAAGGGTACCAGTAGACGCCCCTTGCAGCATTCATTTCTGGAGCTTGGCAGCAGGTTCGGCTCCGTTGGTCCATCCTCAGAGAGAATGTAAGATGGAGGAGGTAGAGACCTATGTGCATCCTGTTTCAGGGGCTAATGCCGTTCGGTCTATACTGGAGCCGGAGCTGGCCAGGTGGGCCACGGCCATCCGTCCCAGTGTTTTAGTCTTCAGAAAGGGTGGCCTGCTTCTCCTGGAACCATATTACCCATTCCGCTTCGGGAGGAACTTCGTCTATGACCAGCACATCCCCACATCAGTCGCTCAGTTCCCCCTGGACAGTCGGGCCAAGCACGGGTCCACCATTGTTGGTGACGGCTGGTTATGGTGGGATTTCTTTCATCGCCAAGATGGCGCAGCCTTCAGAGTTCCGACCATTTCTAACCGTGTTCCCCATGTTACATCAGAGTACATCAAATGGTGGAACATTCGGACCAGCTTTTATAGGGATGGCAGGGGTGCATTCTGGGACGTGGCCGAGGGTTCTTTCTTGAAGCAACAACCCGGGCCAGTATTTGACATCACCGAGGCCCATCTGAAAAGGATTTATTCACAGCACCCGAGAGAGGCAGCAACTTATTTGGCCAAACACCGGACCTTGAAAGAAGAAGGCTCTGAGCCACCCACTCCGGTCTTTGCTGCTATTAATGAGGATGCTTTTGTAAAGAGCTTAAGGCATCTATGCCATGTAGGGAGTGCTCAGCTGGAGACGCAACAGTATCCATTCCCTGTTGAAGAACCGCTCCCGATAGTAGTCCCTTGGAAGGGTCCGACAGACAGATTTCATCCCTACAGGACGTTTGTGCGCCCGGAAGATCGAACTCAGACGTATTATAAGCACACATCTTGGTTGTTTATTCTGTTGAATGTCCATGGGCTATCTGTGAAAAGCCCGATAGCTGGCATCTTGAATAAGCCATTGTTCATTTCTTTTCATTATGTTGACGGCTGGGGCATGGATCACCTCGACTTGTTTCGCTGTCTCGACTTCCACGGTCACAGTGATTTGGCTACATTAGTGGAGAAGTGCCAGACGGTAGGTGACGTCTGTAGGCTTATTAAGGAGTCTTCCTCCCGCTCAAAGGAGGTGGCTTATCTGTACTGGATGCTTTCCACTTTCTATGATGGCCCGGCAGGTACGGTCTTTCTTTTCTGACTATAGTGTCTTTTGCTCAGTGTTGAACTCTGCATCCGTTGGCTTTCATTGCTCTCTTTTTGTGTCTTCAATAGACAGACCAGATATAAAGCGGCAAGGACTTTACAGGAAGATTATTGCACAGGCTGAGAAGCCCGCTTATTTTGAAATTCCTGCAGCAGCACCGACCACCACTCCCCTGCCTCCAGGCAAGAAGAGAAAATCTTCTGCAGTTAAGACTACAGTTGTGAAGGCCAAGAAGGCCAAAAAGGTTCATGCTCAGCAACCGGCCTTGATAGTGACGGACACTGGGACCCCTCTCCCTGATATCCCCTCATTTGATGAGTTCGAATCTCAGAGGGAGGCCGCCCAGACATCCACCGAGGGTAACATTAATAACTTGCAGCTGTATCTTTCATTATCTTCTTTGCTGAATTTCAAGGGGATCTTTGAATCCGACCCTTCTCCTTTCTTTGTACAGCCCAAGAGCCGATTGTGGCGCCTTCTGAGGTGGACACCAGGTTGCCTTCCCCCACGCCGGCTAGCGAGGCGGAGGGTAAGTGTGATTTCTCACCTTTTCTTGCACATTTCAATTATTCTTTTGTCGTCTCTCTCACAAGCTTTTCACTGCAGTGACGGCTGGAGAGGAGGCTGGAGCTATGGTAGTAGCAAGAGAAGTGCCTCAGCCACAGGAGGGTCATAAAACCCAGGCGAAACGGGGCATTGTCCCCGCGAGGTGCATAGTTACCCGGTCCTCCTCCCGGCATGGTCCTGGAATGAAAGCCCAGCCCGTGGATAGTGTGGAAATATCCTCCAGCAGCTCTGCGTCCGCCTCTGATGCAGAGGGAGAAGAAGCGGGTTTCAGCGATAGCGAGGTGGACATCTCCAAATTAGAGGTTCCGTCCACATCTACCGAAATTCTTCCGCCGTTCCATCCTCCCAAATTGCTGGTGCTGTCTTCTGAGGAGGAGTTGCAAGAAGAGTTCGCCGGTCTGGACACCGCAGCAGATATAACCCCTCCCTTTGTTGCTTCAGCTGGGGAGCTTTCCTCTCCTATGCACTCTTTCGAAGACATCGACATCACATTGAGAGTGAGTCTCTTTCCTTTTCTTCTCATATCTCGTCATTTCACCGATTTTTCTTTCTTTCATTCATTGCCTGATGTCATTTTGATTTGTTCGCAGGAACCTGCCGTCACCAGCCCAGTACCAACTGCCGCTCCCGAGCTCACTTCATATGAAGCTTTGGCTATTATCCCAGCTCCGTCGACAACCTGTGGGGGTATTCCTGGAATTGTTCATCCCGTACCGATGAGGATACAATCTTCCACGGACCTGGCATTATTGGACTTGGGAGCCTCAGGGGAGAGCTCGGCTCTTATCCGAGTTTTAGATTTCAGAGCCGAGGCGGACCAAGCTAGGGGTTCTACTTTTGTACCGGCCGCAGTGATGACCATTGCACCTGAATCAGCAGTCCCTACAACGGCGATTATGGAGATTGATCCCCTGCCCCTTCGGGCCATAGCCCCTGCGGCCCTATTCTTGAAGGAGGCGCCCGTGGCAGAAGAAGTGGCCGAGCAGGAGGAAGCTGCTGCAGAGGCTGGCCTGTTATCCATAACTGGCCCAGAAGCAATCTTCATGGTTTCAGAGTTGGAGGAGGGGGTACCCCGGGAAGAAAGCATTGAAGGTGCAACCATTGTACTGGAGACCCATGACGGGACATCCCCGGTACTCCCTAGCCCTTCTCCTCCGAGTATTCAGACAGCAGTCCTCGGGGAGCTGGTGGTGGAAGAACATTCAGCCCTGTAAGAGGTTATAGAGAAGGCCCAGTCAGCCCCCTCAGCAGATCTGCCTTCTTCCTCTTCCCAGCCGGATGTTACATTATGGGCTGACATTGACAATGAGGTGACCTTTGAAGTAACCCCCTCCCTTTCCTTCGGCTTTGCTTCATCCGAGAGCTTCGTTTGAAAAAATCTGGACATGCTGCGCCAATTAGTGGAGTCCCAGCCTGGGCTGACTTATCTGCAGCTGAAAGAAATAGCCGAACGTTTCACTACTGGTCTGCAGGCGATGGGCTATCCCCTGGAAATATGGGCCCAGCGCGTCTTATTGTTGTTGAAATTTTTACACCGTCGGGATTTCTTGGCACACATTATGTCTGACAGACTGGCGGCTTTGAAGTTGCAGAAGGTAGAGTGCAAATCTGAGCTGGAGAGAATGAGCTCTATCCTTCAGGAGCGCCAAGGCCAGCTACAGTCTCTGACACAGCGGGAGTAATTCATACGCGACCGGATGAGCATTCTAGAGGCTGAACTGGCTGATCTCCGAGCTGAACTACCGCCGATAACAAACTCTCGATCGTAGTTCGTGGAGGAAATAGCTCTGTTGGAGGGGCATGTGGCATCTTTTCAGGACAAATCCGTTCGGCTACAGGAGGAGGAGGCTCGTCTACATGAGTTGGGAGCTGCTCCATATGTAGGTCTTCTAGCCTTTGAAGACATATTCCGGCGCCAGTGAACATCTATTCTCCCTCCCCTTTTTTTTGTAATACAATTTCCCCCCACAGGGGCTCCCCTTGTATTCTTTTTCTTCTTTATATAGTGAAAAAGAATCTTTATGCTGGTCCCATATATAATTGTTCTTTACTTGCTGTACTATCATTGCTTCAGGGCGATTTAGCAGCGGTTTTAGCAATCCTCATGCGAATAACCCGTACCTAGCAGGAGAGCGTCCACCCTTTCAGGGAAAGGATGGGGAACTCGCTCCACCGCGTGACGGTATCCGGAGGGTGCTTAAACCGAACTCCGTTGGTAGCAGCAAATGTCTTCTTCGGCCATATGTACCGCAAGGGAGATTATTTGCAGAAATGTGAATGAAAAGGGTTCAGAGTATCATCTGGAACGGGCGAATGGTCCATCCCGGGTAGGTTTCAAAACTGATCGGGACAATGTGCCAATCGACCAGTGGCTGATTTTATCATCGATATTGGATTTATATCGATGCAAAGAGACTTTATAGGTTTCGTCAGAATAGACGTAAGGTCTAGACCGGGTAAGCTTTATCGCGGGTGGGGCGTGAGAGCATATGTGGTTTTCATCAGGAAAGACATAAGGTCTGACCTGGACAGGTTCCATCATTGATCGGACGAGGTGCCGGTCAATCAATAGCTGGTTTCATCATCGATATTAGGTTTATATCGATGCAAAGAAATTTTATAAGTCTTATCAGAATAGACGTAAGGTCCAAACTGGATAGGGTTTCATCATTGATCGGGCAAGATGCCAGTCGATCAATGGTTGATTTCATCATAGATATTGGGTTTATATCGATGCAAAGGAATTTCGTAGGCTTCATCAGAATAGACGTAAGGTCTAAACTGGATAGGGTTTCATCATCGATCGGGCAGTGTGCCAATCGATCATAAGAGTGGTGATGGGTTTTATCGTCGATGGGATTTTTGAAAGAGGTATGAAGACTTTATCAGGGCAGACGTAAGGTCTATCCTGCGAGGGTTTTATCGCTAATCGGACAAGATGCCGAGCGACAGATGGAAGGTTCTTGTAAATGGCGGGAGATGAAGGTAGCATGCCATTGGCATGGAACTTTTGAAATTACCACTTTACTGACCCAAGCGCCCTTTCGGATTTTCGCCGGAGCCAGCCCCCTCTTGCTTTTGCCCACGCGCCCTTTCGGGTTTTCACGTGGCGGGGTACCCGATTTTACCTGCAGTGCCCTTTCGGGTTTTCACCACAGCTGGGTTTTGGCCATTTTTGCCCTTGCTCAGAATGCCCGAACAAGTCTGGCGGGGCATCTCTATTTTAAGCCCCATCTTATCTTTCTTCTTTTTTTTCGTTGCACTAGGACTTTGGCTTTGCAAATTGTCAATCCACGTGCTCAACTTGTGTATGCTTCATCATTGATGTGGGTGTTAACATCAATGCAAAGGGGTATGGGGTTTCATCATCTATCCAGGCAGAAGGCCTGGGTCGACTTGAGTGTGTTTCGTGGCTTAGGCGCGAAGCCGTTCACCGAGAGCATAACTGTAATCGTTAATGTGGGGATTGACATTAACGCAAAGGAATAGGATTTCATCATCTATCCAGGCGGAGGGTCCGGATTGATTTGAAGAAATATGTTGTGTTTTAATCAGAGTAGACGAAAGGTCTATCCTGGATGGGTTTCAGCATTGATCAAGCAGTGCGCCACTCCACCAGTAGCTGATTTCATCACTGGTATTGGGTTTATACCAATGCAAGGAGTTCTATCGGTTTCATCGGGATAGACGTAAGGTCTGCACCGGGTAGGTTTCATCGTTGATCGGGCAGTGTGCCAATCGATCAATAGCAGGTTTCATCATCGGTATTGGGTTCATACCAATGCAAGGATTTCATAGGTTTCATCGGGATAGACATAAGGTCTAAACTGGACAGGTTTTATCGTTGATTGGGCAGTGTGCCAATCGATCAATAGCAGGTTTCATCATCGATATCGGGTTCATACCGATGCTAGGATTTCATAGGTTTCATCGGGATAGACGTAAGGTCTAAACAGGACAGGTTTTATCGTTGATCGGGCGGTGTGCCAATCAATCAATAGCAGGTTTCATCATCGGTATCGGGTTCATACCAATGCAAGGATTTCATAGGTTTCATCGGGATAGACGTAAGGTCTAAACCGGACAAGTTTTATCGTTGATCGGGCAGTGTGCCAATCGATCAATAGCCGGTTTCATCACGGTGGGACATATGATAGGTTTCATCAGAATAGATGTAAGATCTAAACTGGATAGGTTTTACCGTGGTGGGTCTCAGGCAGAAAGTGGAAGGGTTTCATTGGAACAGACGGAAGGTCTACTCCGAGAGGGGCTTTAGCATTGATCGAGACGATATGCCTCATGACCAACGGGGTTTCATCATCGGTGGGACATGCAGTGGATGTTTTGCCGAAGGAGATTCATGAAGTGACCCTTTTATATTACCACATTACTGACCCAAGTGCCCTTTCGGGTTTTCACCGGAGCCAGCCCCATCTTGCTTTTGCCCACGCGCCCTTTCGGGTTTTCACGTGGCGGGGTACCCGATTTTGCCTGCAGCGCCCTTTCGGGTTTTCGCCACAGTCGGACTGTTTGCCATTTTTGCACTCGTCCGAGATGTTTTGGACAAGTCCGGCGGGGCACCTCTATTTTAAGCCCCATTTCTTATTCTTTCTTTTTTTCATCATTTTTTTTATTCTCACGTTGTTCTTTGGGCGTGTGCCATTCATTGATGCTGGATGAACATCAACGCAAAGGAGAGTAGGGTTTCATCATACAATTCAGACGGAAGGCCTGAACTGAAGTTGGTGGACGGCGACTTGGGCATGAAGCTATTTTCCGGGAATGTGGATCTTATCGTTGGTGTGGGGATAGACATCAATGCAGAGGAGAGTGGTTTCATCGTCTACTCGGACGGAGGGTCTGAGTGACGCTGCTGCGTAGCAGCTCAGGCATGGGGCATTTTACTGGGAAATGTGTACATAAGTTTTATCGTTGATGTGGGGTAGACATCAATGCAAAGAAAGGTGATATTTCTTCATGCAGTCCAAACGGAAGGTCTGAACTGATGCTGGTGGGTAGTATCTTGGGCCTAAAGCCATTTGCCGGAGGGGTAGATTCACTTAGCAAGGACGAAGGGTCCAAGTTAAAGGAGTAAGCAGGCCGATCTTGTCAATGATGACAAGGGCCGAAGGATAGTTGGACAGAATTTCCGGTGGGACTTTATGATGATCGTCTTTCTCGGAGTTTTATCAGGAAGGGTGAAAAAGGGAACTTTTAAATTACCACATTACTGGCTCAAGCGCCCTTTCGGGTTTTCACCGAAGCCAACCCCCTCTTGCTTTTGCTCACGCGCCCTTTCGGGTTTTCACGTGGCGGGGTACCCGATTTTGCCTACAGCGCCCTTTCGGGTTTTCGCCACAGCCGGGTTGTAGCCATTTTTGCACTTGTCCTAATACAGGCCCAAGTCTGGCAGGGTATCTCTATTTTAACCCCATCTTTACTTTCCTTTTTTTTATTTAAAGGGTGGCAGGTCGGAGTATGATGTCCGACCCTTGGTTGACGGTAGACGGCTGTCGACCGGAACACCGAGCCTTGTGCCGAGCAGAATGGTTCATTCGTTAGCGAGTGTTGAATGCTGACGCAAAGGAATGATCTTTCGCCGATTCGAGCTTAAGGCCCGTAACGGCAATACGGTGTATTCTTTTGAGGTCTCGGCCAGGGCGGAGTGCCACTAGACCAAGGGAAGGTAGCTCGATCAGGGCGGAATGCCACTAGACCAAGGAAAGTAGCTCGATCAGGGCGGAGTGCCACCGGACCAAGGAAAGGGTAGCTCGGCCAGGGCGGAATGCCACTAGACCAAGGAAAGTAGCTCGATCATGGCGGAATGCCACTAGACCAAGGAAAGTAGCTCGATCAGGGCGGAGTGCCACCGGACCAAGGAAAGGGTAGCTCGATCAGGGCTAGACCAAGGAAAGTAGCCTGGCTAGGACGGAATGTCACTAGACCAAGATAAGGGTAGGTTAGCTAGGGCGGAATGCCGCTAGACCAAGATAAGGGTAGCTTGGCTAGGGCGGAATGCCACTGAACCAAGGAAAGGGTATTCCGATTGATCATTCGGGAAATGTTGGTTGTGCTGCATGATACAACTTTATATGCTTTCCGTTGAGTGGCGAGAATTGAATTTCCCCTCGATGGTTGACAACCACGTAGGCTCCGCCCTCGTAGACCCTCTGGACTACGTACGGACCCATCCAGTTAGCAGCAAGTTTGCCTTTTGGATTGGAAGCCATGACTTCCCTTTTCTTGACCATGACCAGGTCTCCCTTCTTGAATTCTCGCCCTTTGACGAGCTTATTGAAGGCATTTGCCATACGGGCTTGGTACATCTGGATATTTTTCTGGGCTTGCAGATGCTTCCCCTCCAATTCAGCCAGTTCTTCAAGTCGTCTTTCAGCGTTGGTTTGTTCGTCACGAACTAAGCCATGCTGGACTGCAATCCTGAGTGACGGTACCTCCAGTTCTATGGGGACTACTGCCTCGGAGCCGTACACCAGTGAATAGGGTGAGCAACCCGTGGGGGTTTTATAGACAGTGCGATATGCCCATAGTGCTTCATACATCTTTTCACCCCAGTCCTTTTTGTTAGAACTGACGACCTTGGCTAGCAGGGTGCACAGTGTCTTATTGAAGGCTTCAGCCAGTCCATTTGCTTGTGGATTGCAAGGAGTGGAGGTCCTCCATTCAATTTTGTACTTCTCATCAAGCCGATATATTTTTTGGTTCTTGAAGTGACTTCTATTATCAGATATTATTCGGCTGGGGACCCCGAACCTGAAGATGATACTGTGCTTGATGAATCTGGCAACCAACTCACCAGTCACTTCTCTGAGTGCTATTGTCTCCGCCCACCTGGAGAAGTAGTCTGTTATAGCCAGGATGTACTTGTGTCCAGCTGAAGAAGTCGGTAGTGGCCCGACTACGTCAGTTCCCCACTGAGCAAAAGGCCAGCTGGGAATCGTAGGGTGTAGAGCTACAGGGGACCTTCTGGGTACAGTGGCTTGCTCCTGGCATTTCTGGCACGACTTTGCAAACTGGCAACAGTCTTCAAACATAGTGGGCCAATAATAACCCAGCTTCTTGATTTCAATCTTCATCTTAGGCCCAGCCTGGTGTGCCCCTACTGTTCCGGCATGTATCTCTTTCATTGCTTGCCAAGCCTCTTCAGTAGATAGGCAGCGTAGCAAAATCTTCTTGTAGGCGTCCGCCATAATTCGGAACAAAGTTCCATTTCTGCATTCATAGGAATCTTTAACCCTTAGGAGATTCATTCTCTCTTCCTTGTTCTTGGGCAGCTGTTGGTGTAGGAACCACTGCAGTAGGTGCTGTCTCCAATCAGACGTCTGGACTTTGTCAACGGCATCAATCTCATATTCTTCAAGACATGCTTCCAGCATGCTGGGGACTTGCCGCCTGTTCATGACAATAATGTTGAGCGTCTCATCTGGCGGGACTGATAGTGAGCTGGCCAGCTTTGCCAGTGCATCAGCTTGAGCATTATGTCCCCGACCCACATGATTGAGCTCAATATGGTAGAAATTCGCCAGGAGGCATATAGCCTTTTGGTAATAGGGGTTCAATTCTGGCTTTCGCACTTTGAATTCTCCCTGTATTTGTTTTATTACTAACATTGAGTCACCGAATACCTGAAGCATCCGAATTCCCATGCTGAGGGTGACCTGGAGACCAATTATCAGAGCTTCATATTCAGCTTCATTGTTGGTGCAGGGCTTGTTTATAGAACAGGAGGTGTGCAACACTTCTCCTTCTGGCGATTTCAGCACAATGCCGGCCCCTGCACGTATTCTGGCTTTCCCACTGGAATCAGTTTCTGTTCTTGATGCCCCATCAAAATATAATTGTCATGTGACTGGCTGGGTTTGACAAGCTTCGAGCACTTCATCGTCAGGTAGCTCGGTCTCAAGCATAGCATTTTCTGGTACTATGGGACGCACTGGATTTCGTTGGACGAAAATATTGGGATGTCGGTGGTTATATCGATTCGAGATCATCTGTCCCACCGGGCGTGCCAACTTGTGGAAGGCACTGGATTTCGTTGGACGAAAATATCGGGATGTCGGTGGTTATATCGATTCGAGATCATCTGTCCCACCAGGCGTGCCAACTTGTGGAACGCACTGGATTTCGAGTTCGTGAAAGATATCGGGGTGTTCTTTTTATCAGTTTATCGATTTATCTAGTGTGAGGGCGTGCCAGTCACCTAGGTGACAATGTGTTCGGGCTTCAAGACTGGAGTGGTCCGAAGCCCGGGGTGCGCTCCATCTGACTAATCAGACGATTGTGGATATCGGGTCGGGACTGGAGACCCGCCGCGCCATAAAGGCCGCGACGTTAATTACATCCCCTCGGAGAGGGGAAGACCTCTGATTAATCGCCAAGAAAAGGGGCCTCATGGCCTAAACATCAATTTTTCATTAAAGCATGCGAGTTGGGTTGACATGGTTTAAACCCTCCGCATCGGTATGCAAAACAACGTTCAAAACCATACGAATACTTGCTGCGAGTGCGGCAAATTTAATGCAAGTGCGGGATTAGATCCCAGTATATATATATATCAGTCACTGACGGACCATCCAGTATTCGGTCGAGAGTCCATATTCGAAGCATCGAAGGTGACAACAAAGACATTCGGATATCTGACGTAGGTACGGCACGTTTCATGTGGGTGCGGGATCGAATCCCGGAAGAAGTGGGTCAAGCTGATGAACTATCGGCCCAAGAGGTGCACGGATCATGACCATGTCGGGGATCCCGAGGTCCATGTCCGATACCACGGGGCATCATTACACAGTCCGGGGGAGCGGGTTGTTAAGTGTAAAGCCCGAACTCGACAACGTGCGCCCTTGCACGCGGATCGACCTACGCGGTCAGGTCGCGGGGTTCGACCTGCCCGGTCAGGTCGCGGGGGTCAAGGGGGCAGCGCCCCTTGCGGGGGTTTCCGGGGGCAGCGCCCCCGGAACAAAATTTGGATTATGGTGGAGGGGAAACTTTTGATTAGTTTTATTCATTAGCTTTAATTCTTTTCTCTCATTTGATTAAGCATTTTCTCCCTTTCAGGCATGCCGGTTTAAGGAAGCAACGGGGACGGGGCGCGCCGGATTAGTATCAAGAGGAGGGCGCCGTTTTAGAGTCCAAAGGAGGAAGTGGGGGCGCCGTTTTAAGGTGAACATGGAGATGGAGAGGGGGGGGGGGCGCCATTTTTAGGTGCTCACAGGAAGAGATGGAGAGGGCGCGCCGTTTTTGGGACTCAAGGAAGGAGGTGGAGGTAGGGCGCCGGAATAGGCCCAATGAGGGGGGGCGCGCCGGTTAAGGATGCTACAAGGGGAAGGGCGCGCCGGTTTAAGGATACTACAAGGGGGCAGAAGGGTGCGCCGGTTTAAGGAAGGCCAAGGGGCGCGCCGGAATGGGCCCAATGAGGGGGGCGCGCCGTTTTAGCGTTCAAAGGAAATGGGGGTTACGAGAATGGGGTTAAATCGGCGCGGTGAGTAGTGACCGCGCCGGATTAGGCCACGCCGGGACAGCTTCAAAGAGGTTTTGTTTCAACCCTTTTATGCTCTGTTTCTTGTTTCTTTAAACTGTAAGTCGGTTTATTGATTAGTTGTTCATCTTATGGATGGATTATGTTTACGGAAAGAAGATTTAAGTGTTTTAATCGTTTATTTAGCGGATTAGCGTGATGATTCAAGTGTTTTGTTCAGGGGGGTTCAGTTCACAGAGTTTACTGAGCGTTTCTTTTCTTTCACCCGTGGGCAAGTTCTATGATACGTTTATTCATTGTTCTTGGTGTTCTTGTATGTTCTTGACCCTGACGAAAATCGGGCAGCACCTCCCCTAGATCGGGGCTTGTCGGAGAGAAGCGAAGGCCACCAAACGGATTGCTCCGGGGTGACCCTCAAAAATCGGAGTGGCCTTACGGCGGTCCGAACCCATGTGTGAGTGTGGAGCACTTGAGGGCTAGCCTTCAAGAGCGACCACGACTCACGGGCAATGATCCCTCAAAGGGGAACGAGTGGGGAGGGAGATCAGAAACACTGGAGGCCAAGTAGAAAGGGGGCTACAGCCTAAACGTATTCCGAAGGGGGAGAAGAAGATGAAACATATCAAAAAAAAGGATCTCCCGAAGGATCATTTTCATTTCACCGCGAGGGGGTGCAAATACATGGGCTCTTCATGCATCTAAAAAAAGGAAGCAAAGGGAAGAATACATCGGAGGAAAGAAAAAGAAACAAATGGGAGGGGAGAACTGTGTCTCCCTCACCTCACTCTCTGCTCTCTCCCTTTCTTTTTGCTCTCTCTTCACTTCACTCTCACAGGAACACTGGCTTCGGGCTTCAAGGGATTTCTCTCAGAAGAAAGCTTCCGCTTTCCAGGCTTCCAAGAGTTGTCCCTCTTCTCCAACCGATCAAAGTTCCCCGTGGTGGGCTTTTTATAGGGGCCAGTGGCCCTGTCGAAGGGAGTGGCTCCCTTTATTTTCTTCCTTATTTCTTCTTCTTTCCATCTTGCTTCACCTGCAACGCCTCTGCTGTGTCACCGTGTCGAGTGCCGTTGTCGTGGACGTCACCTCCGCCGAGGCCACAGTGTGATCGGGAGGGGGGGCAGAGGCATGGCCTCCTCCTCTGCTGGCATATCCACCGCGAGACACGCCGCTTTCATCATTTGCAGGAGCATGGGCGGCCGACGGACGAAGTGAGCGTTCGGTGGGATGGGGCTCGAGAACTTCCATTCACGGCATATGCTCGGTTGCCCAACAGATCGAAGCAGACATTTAACCATTTTAAGCAGTTTGTCGACGTGCTGTTCGCAGGAAACAGGGGACCGTATTGATGACGGGATGGCTTCACTGCACGCCGGAAGCGCTTCAGAGAATAAGTTCAGGGGTTAAAACGGCGCCATATTCAAAGGGGCGCCGTTTTAAGCAAAGATGAAGGGGGAGGCCTCGAGCGCGCCGTGTAGCTAAACAAAAGAAAGGGGCGCGCCGTGTAGCCAAACAAAAGAAGAGGGGCGTGCCTGTCACGCCCCGAGAGCGGAAGATACCCGGAGATGCGTGATGAGTTTATATCAATCATGTCAATCAGAGTAGTAGTGTATTCGACACCAAAACAGAGATGCGCAAAAGTAAAGATAACCCAATCCTTTATTTCATAATGGATAGACTATTACAAATCCAATACTCTATTCAAAAAAAAGGGAAAGTACATAGTTGACTCAAAAATAGGAAAAAGACTAGATGACACTTGGAAAAGCTCTAGCTCTTTCACTCTTGACTTTCCCCATCAGATTGACCTTCTTCGTCGGACTTACCTGAAAAGTAAGGGACAAACACGGAGTGAGCGAACGCTCAGTAGGAAATTATATCTCAAGCGCTTAGCAAGGGGTTTAAGTAATTACATTTTTCATGAATGTACTATAGCTATGCATGCTCGCATAAAACAACAAGATAGAGAAAGAATTTATCAATAAGACACCAAGATGAACTAGTCATGAGCTTTCAAGAAAAGATAACAGATATTCAAGCAAGAACTTTTAACAAGTCGTGTCAAGAATTTGGCTATCATGTTTCAAGCAAGCAAGTAATTACCCTTTCTCGGGTCACGTAATTCATGTCGTGTCAAGTACGAGTCAAGTACAAGATTTGTGTGGAATATCCAATCAAGCTAGTCATGCACTCGGTATAATGCCAGATACCTTATCATTCAACTCCCATGGGCACAAGTACTTTCGGGTGCTCCTCCCAGGACCAGATCGGGCCCTATATGCGCAGGCATTTATCATGTATTTTTGACATCCACTCTTGTATATATATGTAGCCAATATGGAATTTCAACATTTTAAGCTTGTAAATACGTAGGATAACTTTGAGAGAATGGAGTCCAAAAATATAACATTGGACATAGAGAGGCGATAATAACGGTATAAACACGATTTATCGATGAAACTAGGTGGAATTAGGTTCCCTTAACTCGGGTACCATGACAAACAAGTATGGACATTCTTTTTATAGAATTGAGGTCCACAGTATATCAAAGGCAAGATACCCTCATTCTTATTATAGAATTAAGGTCCACAGTATATCAAAGGCAAGATACCCTCATTCTTATTATAGAATTGAGGTCCACAGTATATCAAAGGCAAGATACCCTCATTCTTATTATAGAATTGAGGTCCACAAGAACATCAACAAATGGCATGATATCATCATCCCATTAAGAATTCTTATGATATACTCTTTGCATATCGTAAGGGCCGGTATACCATGTTTCTTTAGAGTGACATGGCATTCAATAGTGTAATGGGTTTTTAGGGTACAACCAGCTCAGTCGGCCTTGAGGGAATCCAAGGCTCGAGGAGTCTTACGGAGGTCTCTATGACTAACTCGCTAGTCCAAAGGAACGGAATGTCCAATGGAGAGCTTGTATGTCAATGAGAATTGAGGGTGATCGATAAAACATCATGAAACGTGGGACTATACTCACGGAGTGGAGATATAGTGCCGATATACATATATATATAGATATACTGAAACCATCAGTTATCAGAAACAGGCAAAAACATTTTTACAGGAAAATAACGACTTAAGTAAAGTCATTACTCAAGTAATTAACGCCTTCCGTCAGGGCGTTTATCTATTTTACTTTTTTGCAAAATTTTAATATTTCAGTATTTTACCAAAAACGCGCCTTGGTGAAGGGCGTTTATTTACAATTTGACGACGAAATCAGTGGTCGTCCATTCTTTCCTTCTATTTTTACAAAGTATATATTTTCAGAATTTTCTCAAAACACGCCCTGGACAGGGGCGTTACTTTTTAATTCACGTCCTGCACAGGGGCGTTAGTCAAGTGATAGACGACCTATACAGGGTCGTGAATTCAAGAAATTTCAGGAAATAAAATTCCAAGAGACAAGAGACATGATCATGACAGAAAATTAGCAGGGATTCACAGGTCGAGTCATGCAATATTTATTAGATTGGATATTTCATATCTATTGAATTTTTAAACGTGGATAAATTATTAATTACATGTGATTTTCATGAGATTAACGCCTACAGGGCAGGGCGTCAAATCTGTAATTGACGACCTGGTGTAGGTCGTTTCTTTAAAGTAGCGCCCTTGACACGGGCGTCTCTTGCAAAAATATTATAGAAACGTGTAGAAACTATCAGGAAACTTATATACATGACATGCATGATGTGTTACTATGAATTTAACTTGTTTGGGCTACGTTGCTTGAGAAAATCTACCTTTTTGATGATTAACTGGCGAACTGATGAAGACACGGTACTCTGTTATCGACAGAGTAGGATGAAAGGGGCAGAAGTCTTGATGTAGATTATCGACAGGTTCTCTTTTGGCACGATCGGATGCAGTCGTTCGTCGATGAAGAACCCACGTTCTTCAGTAGGTTATGATGACTTCCCTACAGAGAAATAAGATGAAGAAACATTAGTTTTTCTTCATAATACTTACTGAAGGTAGAGGAAAGAAGAACTTACCCTTTTGTTCTTCACAACGTTAATCTTCTTAACCTGTAAGAAGAGAAGAAGATGAAGAACCTGTTAATGTTCTTCATACCATCGTAAACAGAAAAGAAGAAGAAAGAACCTTGGTTCTTCACATACCGTAGAATAGTCCGAACGCCAAATAGCGTTCTTGGTTCTAGCAGTAGGTTATTTATAGGATTTCTAGAATCCTAATAGAGTTAGTGTTTGATTGGAAGTAATACTTTCAAGATAGAGTTATTACTACATTCGAACTCTTTCTCATAGTTATCAACTTACCCTGGATAGACTCCTGGGTCGAACGAAACTCGAACTGAATTAACGACCTAGGTCAGGGCGTCGAATTTAAATTGACGCCTTGTCAAGCGTCGTTTCTTGTTGAAACGCGTCCATTCAAAGGACGTTATGCAAACTTGCCCTTTTTATTTATTTTGGTCGTTTGAAATTTGACGCCTTGTCGTGTGGGCGTCCTTTCTTAAAAACACGCCTTATGTAAGGGCGTTTTCTTGTAAAGTAGCGCCTTTATCTGAGGCGTTATTTTCATTAGGGTTTAATTCTTTTTATTCCAAGCTCTTTCGTTTATTTTATTAAATCTTTTAATCTATTTTGATTTATTTATTCTTTTTTATTTTATCAGGGTTGCTACACCCTCCCCCACTTAAAAAGAATTTGGTCCCCAAATTCATAGCATATATTTACATATGGAGAGTGTAGAGTTCATACCTTCTAAAATAACTCTGGAAATTGTTTCCTCATAGATTCCTCGGTCTCCCATGTAGCTTCATGTTCTGAATTCTTATTCCATTGTACTTTTAGCATGGGAATAACCTTACTCCTTAGGGTCCGTACTTCTCGATCTAAGATCTTCATAGGCTTCTGTTCATATGTGAGATCTTTCTGGATCACTAGATTTTCATGCTCAATGATATGTGATGGATCATGCACATACTTCTTTAACATAGATATGTGGAACACATTGTGAATATCTGACAATTGAGGGGGCAATGCGATGCGATAAGCAACCTCGCCAACTCTTTCTAGAATTTCAAAAGGTCTGATGTATCTTGGTGTAAGCTTGCCTTTAACACCAAATCTCCGTATGCCACGTCCAGGTGATATCTTGAGAAATACATGATCTCCGATTTGGAATTCAAGATCTCTCCTTCTTGTATCAGCATAAGCCTTTTGCCTTGTCTGAGCAACTTGCAATCTTTCTCTGATTACTTGTATCTTCTCAGTTGTATCCCTTACCATGTCTGGACCTAACAGTTATTTTTCTCCAACTTCATTCCAGCATAAGGGTGATCGGCAACTCCTTCCGTATAAAGCTTCGAAAGGTGCCATTTGTATACTTGCCTGGTAACTATTATTGTATGCAAATTCTACCAACGGCAAGTGATCATGCCAGCTTCCATCGAAATCCATGATGCAAGCTCTAAGCATATCTTCAACCACCTGATTAGTTCTCTCGGTCTGACCATCCGTTTGAGGATGAAAAGCTGTACTAAAGTTAAGTCTCGTTCCCAACGAATGTTGTAGTCCTTTTCAAAAATGAGAAGTAAAACGGGGATCTCTGTCAGACATGATTGAAACAGGAATACCATGTAATCTGACTATTTCCTTGATGTATAGTGCAGCTAAGACATCAACTGACCATTGACTCTTGATTGGCAAGAAATGCGCTGATTTAGTCAATCGGTCAATGATAACCCATATTCCATCATGTCCTCTTTTTGATTTAGATAAACCCATGATGAAATCCATACCAATATCCTCCCACTTCCATTTAGGGATATTTAGAGGATGTAGTTTTCCAGCAGGCTATTGGTGTTCCCCCTTGACTTGTTGGCACGTGAGACAGCGTGATACATAGTCTGCTATTTCTCTTTTCATGTTGGGCCACCAAATTTTTTTTTTTACATCTTGGTACATTTTGGTAGATCCCGGATGAATCGTGTACCTTGATCTGTAAGCTTCATCTAAGATCTTCTTCTTTAATTCTAGAGAATCTGGTATACAAGTTCTATCCTTGAACAATAATCTTCCATCAGAAGCTAGTTGGAAATCAGATTGTCCTTCTAATCTGCCCTTGATTTCTACTAATGTAGGATCATCATTTTGAAGTGCTTGTATTTCAGACAATAAATCTGACTGTATGCTTACATGAGATAATGTGACATATCTAGGGTCCGTGTCCATGCTTATATTGAGTTCAGAGAATTGTTCCAGTAATTTCCATTCTTGAATCAGACAATTGGCTAACAGTGCTCTCGGCTTTCGACTAAGGGCATCTGCTACATGATTACCCTTTCCGGGATGATATTGTATATTGAAGTCGAAGTCCTTGAGATATTCCAGCCATCGTCTTTGCCTCATATTTAGTTCCTTCTGTGAGAAAAGATATTTGAGACTCTTGTGATCGGAGTATACAGTAAACTGTACTCCATAAAGATAATGTCTCCATATTTTGAGTGCAAATACTACCGCGGCCAATTCTAAGTCATGGATGGGGTAGTTCTCTTCATGCTTCTTTAATTGACGAGAAGAGTAGGCTATAACCTTCCCTTGTTGCATTAGAACACACCCGAGGCCAATGTCAGAAGCATCAGTGTATACCTCAAACTTTTCTCCTTCAATTGGTAATGCTAAGATAGGAGCTGTAGTAAGATGATCCTTAAGAATTTGGAAGCTTCTTTCACATTCCTCATCCCATTCATAACGAATCTCCTTGCGAGTTAACCTCGTAAGTGGCACGGCGATTTTTGAGAAATCCTTGATGAATCGCCTGTAATAGCCGGCAAGACCTAAGAAACTTCGGATCTCGCTAGCATTGGTCGTTCTTTCCCAGTTCCTTATAGCTTCAACCTTTGATGGGTCTACAGACAAGCCATCCTTTGATATAACATGTCCGAGAAAAGTCACTTCTTCAAGCCAGAATTCACACTTGCTAAGTTTTGCATATAATTGGTTTATCCTTAATATTTGTAATGCAATCCTCAAATGTTCCTCATGCTCATCCTTGGTCTTGGAATAAATCAATATATCATCAATAAAGACCACCACGAATTGATCTAAATAAGGCCTGAATATACTATTCATTAACTGCATAAAGGCAGCAGGGGCATTCGTTAGTCCGAAAGGCATAACAACAAATTCATAATGGCCATACCTGCTTCTGAATGCGGTTTTATGAATATCCTCGTCCTTGATTCTTAGTTGGTGATATCCGGACCTAAGATCAATTTTGGAAAAGTACATGGATCCTGAAATTTGATCAAACAATTCATCGATTCTCGGCAGTGGATACTTGTTCTTGATAGTGAGATGATTCAATTGTCGATAGTCGACGTATAACCTCATGGATCCGTCTTTCTTCTTTACAAATAATACAGGCGCTCCCCACGGGGAAGTACTTGGTCTAATGAATCCTTTCTTAATGAGTTCCATCAATTGCTCCTTTAACTCCTTGAGTTCAGCAGGTGACATCCTATAAGGTGCCTTTGAAATCGGACCAGCACCAGGGACTAAGTCAATGGTGAAGGCCACTTCTCTTTGCGGGGGTAATCCCGGCAAATCTTCCGGAAACACGTCCGGAAATTCTTGTACCACTGGAATGTCTTCTAGCTTAGCTTCCTTAGCTTCTTTAACTGTGACAAAGGCAAGGAAAGATGCACATCCTTTCCTGATGAGCTTGCTAGCTCGGAGAGCTGAAATAAGAGGGGATCTACTCCGACCCTTGGGGCTAGTCAAGATTAGTTCTGGAAATTCCTTGAATGTAACCTTACTATTGCGGCAATCAACCGTTGCCTGATACTTGGATAACCAATCTGCCCCTAGTATAACATCATACTCTTTCAGATCTAAACATATGAGATCAATAGGGAGATTTCTACCCTGAACCAATACTTCGCAGTTTTGGTAATGATGTGTAATATCAGTCTCATCATCCAGAGGAGTAGACAAAACTAACTTTATCCATTCCGGTTCTAGGGGTAATGGGTTAGCAAACTTCTTAGAAACAATAGAATGCGATGCACCAGTATCAATTAAGACATATGCATTCCTGGAACAAACTTTCAATGTACCTTCCACTAAGCCGCCTTCTTCTTCTTGCTCGGTCTCCTTGATTGCATGAAGACGAGCATTCTTGGTTACTAGGCGTTTTCCGTCATCGGCTTGATTATTTAGTAGTGGGCAATCGGGAATCCGATGCTCACGACTCCCACAACGGAGACATGCTCCTAGTTTCCTCCAGCATTCTTCTGCTCTATGACCCGCTTTATCACAATGTTTGCACACTGTATTTGGAGAGGTAGTGGTGATAGAGAAGGGCTTGGTCTTCTTGAACTTTTGCTCTTGCGAGGGAATACCTCCATTGCTAGGCCTCTTCTTGAAGTTGGGTTTAAAGGAACCCGAACTTGTAACTTGTTCCTTCTTATCCTTACCACGAATCCTATCAGACAGTTCCGTGGCATCTTCTAATAGTTGAGCTCGGCGTACTATCTCCGAGTAGACTTGAATGTCCATCGGCGCCAGTTGAGTAATAGCTTGGGGCCTGAGCCCATTAAGAAACCTCCTAGCTTTCATTTTCTCGGTGCTAACTAGATGCTTAGCATACCGAGACAATCTAGAGAATTGGGCCTCATACTCGGCCACTGACAAGGATCGTTGTTTTAATGCGGCAAATTCTGCAGCCTTCTTTTCCTGAACTCGGTCTGAGAAATATTTCGCGTTGAAGTGTTCAACGAATTCTTCCCACGAAACCTGATCTTGATTTATAGTAGCCTCTATTGATTACCACCAGCATCTAGCATCCCTTTCTAACTGAAAAGTAGCTAATAAGATCTTATCTTGATCCGTGCATTGCATAACACGGAATATTCGTTCTGTTTCCCTAATCCAGTGTTCAGCGTCATCTGGATCAGTAGAACCCGTGAACTTGGGCGGGTTCATGTTCTTGAAGGTCTGGTGGAGACTTCCTGCTCGTTGTCCACCTCCTTGTGTTACTTGTTGCAGCACTTGAGTCATGCCTTACAGTGTACGCTGCATGTTACGCCATTGAGCACGTTCGGCAGCCATTATCCTACAGTTACCATAACTATATTAGTATATACTCGCGTTAAGGGCTTTTAAGTTTTTATATTAACTCAACCCTTAGTTCTACCCAATCTCACTGGTTAAAGGTTTGAACATATCCTTGGACTTGGATTTTCCTAGGAATTGAATACCCTAGGCTCTGATACCACAAAAACTGTCACGCCCCGAGAGCGGAAGATACCCGGAGATGCGTGACGAGTTTATATCAATCATGTCAATCAGAGTAGTAGTGTATTCGACACCAAACAGAGATGCGCAAAAGTAAAGATAACCCAATCCTTTATTTCGTAATGGATAGACTATTACAAATCCAATACTCTATTCAAAAAAAAGGAAAAGTACATAGTTGACTCAAAAATAGGAAAAAGACTAGATGACACTTGGAAAAGCTCTAGCTCTTTCACTCTTGACTTTCCCCATCAGATTGACCTTCTTCGTCGGACTTACCTGAAAAGTAAGGGACAAACACGGAGTGAGCGAACGCTCAGTAGGAAATTATATCTCAAGCGCTTAGCAAGGGGTTTAAGTAATTACATTTTTTATGAATGTACTATAGCTATGCATGCTCGCATAAAACGACAAGATAGAGAAAGAATTTATCAATAAGACAGCAAGATGAACTAGTCATGAGCTTTCAAGAAAAGATAACAGATATTCAAGCAAGAACTTTTAACAAGTCGTGTCAAGAATTTGGCTATCATGTTTCAAGCAAGCAAGTAATTACCCTTTCTCGGGTCACGCAATTCATGTCGTGTCAAGTACGAGTCAAGTACAAGATTTGTGTGAATGTCCAATCAAGCTAGTCATGCACTCGGTATAATGCCAGATACCTTATCATTCAACTCCCATGGGCACAAGTACTTTCGGGTGCTCCTCCCAGGACCAGATCAAGCCCTATATGCGCAGGCATTTATCATGTATTTTTGACATCCACTCTTGTATATATATGTAGCCAATATGGAATTTCAACATTTTAAGCTTGTAAATACGTAGGATAACTTTGAGAGAATGGAGTCCAAAAATATAACATTGGACATAGAGAGGCGATAATAACGGTATAAACACGATTTATCGATGAAACTAGGTGGAATTAGGTTCCCTTAACTCGGGTACCATGACAAACAAGTATGGACATTCTTTTTATAGAATTGAGGTCCACAGTATATCAAAGGCAAGATACCCTCATTCTTATTATAGAATTGAGGTCCACAGTATATCAAAGGCAAGATACCCTCATTCTTATTATAGAATTGAGGTCCACAAGAACATCAACAAATGGCATGATATCATCATCCCATTAAGAATTCTTATGATGTACTCTTTGCATATCATAAGGGCCGGTATACCATGTTTCTTTAGAGTGACATGGCATTCAATAGTGTAATGGGTTTTTAGGGTACAACCAGCTCAGTCGGCCTTGAGGGAATCCAAGGCTCGAGGAGTCTTACGGAGGTCTCTATGACTAACTCGCTAGTCCAAAGGAACGGAATGTCTAATGGAGAGCTTGTATGTCAATGAGAATTGATGGTGATCGATAAAACATCATGAAACGTGGGACTATACTCACGGAGTGGAGATATAGTGCCGATATACATATATATATAGATATACTGAAACCATCGGTTATCAGAAACAGGCAAAAATATTTTTATAGGAAAATAACGACTTAAGTAAAGTCACTTCTCAAGTAATTAACGCCTTCCGTCAGGGCGTTTATCTATTTTACTTTTTTGCAAAATTTCAATATTTCAGTATTTTACCAAAAACGCGCCTTGGTGAAGGGCGTTTATTTACAATTTGACGACGAAATCAGTGGTCGTCCATTCTTTCCTTCTATTTTTACAAAGTATATATTTTCAGAATTTTCTCAAAACACGCCCTGGACAGGGGCGTTACTTTTTAATTCACGTCCTGTACAGGGGCGTTAGTCAAGTGATAGACGACCTATACAGGGTCGTGAATTCAAGAAATTTCAGGAAATAAAATTCCAAGAGACAAGAGACATGATCATGACAGAAAATTAGCAGGGATTCACAGGTCGAGTCATACAATATATATTAGATTGGATATTTCATATCTATTGAATTTTTAAACGTGGATAAATTATTAATTACATGTGATTTTCATGAGATTAACGCCTACAGGGCAGGGCGTCAAATCTGTAATTGACGACCTGGTGTAGGTCGTTTCTTTAAAGTAGCGCCCTTGACACGGGCGTCTCTTGCAAAAATATTATAGAAACGTGTAGAAACTATCAGGAAACTTATATACATGACATGCATGATGTGTTACTATGAATTTAACTTGTTTGGGCTACGTTGCTTGAGAAAATCTACCTTTTTGATGATTAACTGGCGAACTGATGAAGACACGGTACTCTGTTATCGACAGAGTAGGATGAAAGGGGCAGAAGTCTTGATGTAGATTATCGACAGGTTCTCTTTTGGCACGATCGGATGCAGTCGTTCGTCGATGAAGAACCCACGTTCTTCAGTAGGTTATGATGACTTCCCTACAGAGAAATAAGATGAAGAAACATTAGTTTTTCTTCATAATACTTACTGAAGGTAGAGGAAAGAAGAACTTACCCTTTTGTTCTTCACAACGTTAATCTTCTTAACCTGTAAGAAGAGAAGAAGATGAAGAACCTGTTAATGTTCTTCATACCATCGTAAACAGAAAAGAAGAAGAAAGAACCTTGGTTCTTCACATACCGTAGAATAGTCCGAACGCCAAATAGCGTTCTTGGTTCGAGCAGTAGGTTATTTATAGGATTTCTAGAATCCTAATAGAGTTAGTGTTTGATTGGAAGTAATACTTTCAAGATAGAGTTATTACTACATTCAAACTCTTTCTCATAGTTATCAACTTACCCTGGATAGACTCCTGGGTCGAACGAAACTCGAACTGAATTAACGACCTAGGTCAGGGCGTCGAATTTAAATTGACGCCTTGTCAAGCGTCGTTTCTTGTTGAAACGTGTCCATTCAAAGGACGTTATGCAAACTTACCTTTTTTATTTATTTTGGTCGTTTGAAATTTGACGCCTTGTCGTGTGGGCGTCCTTTCTTAAAAACACGCCTTATGTAAGGGCGTTTTCTTGTAAAGTAGCGCCTTTATCTGAGGCGTTATTTTCATCAGGGTTTAATTCTTTTTATTCCAAGCTCTTTCATTTATTTTATTAAATCTTTTAATCTATTTTGATTTATTTATTCCTTTTTATTTTATCAGGGTTGCTACAGTGCCGTTTTAAGAGGGGGGCGCGCCGTTTTAAGGCGCGCCGTTTTAAAGCCCCCTCGTGCCGTTTTAAGCACTAAACAGATTCTTCTCGAAGTCGCGGCCATTTTACGTGAATGTCGACATTCCCGGAAGGTTCCGGTTGCTATGTATGACCCCTACAATGTTTCGTTCGCAGCCTTTGGGGCTCGGTCCCAGACTCTACGTGACTTTCGGTGCACGTCGGGCTATGTCGGAGTTCTCGACTCTTCTTCGATTCGGCTCTTGGCACGGCCGGCTATAGAGTTGTGGCCGTATCTTCCACCCGAGGGACTCCCTCATCGGCTAGCGGACCACCAAGCGAGTCCTCATCCTGATCGGGCGAGGCATGAGGTTTATTTGGCATTTTCATCTTCGGCTTGCTCTCGAGTGTCGAGACGTGCATGCCGTATGATCATCATCGACATTTTTTGATGTCCACAGGTATAGGGTGCTCTGCAAAGAAGTCAGCCACAGCCTGACCCTTTATAGCCCTCTGAGGTATATAAGTGATGTCAAACTCCATCAGAATTACAGCCCACTTGCCTAGTCGATCTTTGAGTGTCGGCTGAGTCAATATATATTTGAGCGGATCTGCTGCAGATATCAACCTGATCTCATGTGACAACATATAGTGTCGGAGCTTCTTGACAGTGAAAACCAGTGCCAAGCAGGTCTTCTCTATGTAAGTATAGCTTTCTTCAGTTCTGATCAACCTTCTGCTAAGGTAATATAAGGCTTGCTCCTTTCCATCTTTATTTATTTGAGCTAACATTGCCCCCAACGAACAATGTGTGGCTGCTGTATAAAGGATTAAAGGGCTACCCTTGATTGGTGCCCCCAATACTGGAGGGGTCTTGAGATATTCCTTCAGTTTTTCGAAAGCCTCTTGGCATCCGTCGTCCCATAGGAATGGCACATCTTTCATCATGAGCTTATGAAAGGGGTGGCACCGACCCGACAAGTTTGATATAAATCGTCGGATGTAGGCCAGACGCCCCTGCAGAGACCTTAGCTCAGACAGATTCTTCGGTGGAGGGAGCTCTTGAATAGCCTTGATCTTGGAGGGATCAATCTCAATACCCCTATGCCGGACAATAAATCCAAGGAATTTTCTGCTGGTCACGCCAAAGGCGCACTTCATAGGGTTCATCTTCAGCTCGTATTTCCGCAGCCTTTAAAACACTACGCGCAGGTCCTGCAGATGGTCTTCTTTCTTTCTGGTCTTTACCACCAGGTCATCAACATAGCACTCCACCTTCTTGAAGAGCAAATCATCAAAAATCTTTGTCATGACTCTTTGGTAAGTAGCGCCGGCATTTTTAAGGCCGAACATCATTCTTTTGTAGTGGAATATTCCTTTTGGAGTGTAGAATGCAGTGTGTACTCTGTCTTTTTCAGCAATCCAAATTTGGTTGTATCCGGATGAACCGTCCATAAATGACAGGGATTCATGACCAGTGGTTGCATCAATCATTACTTCAGTAATTGGCACTGGGAAATCATCCTTCGGGCAAGCCTTATTAAGGTCTCGGAAGTCAACACATATTCTGATCTGCCCATTTTTCTTCTTTACGGGCACTATGTTTGCCAGCCATGTGGTGTACTGATTTTCTTCGACGAAGCCCACATCAATAAGCTTGTCGACCTCTTTATTGATTTGATTGATCAGCTCAGGTCGCATCCTCCTGGGCGGCTGTTTTATGGGGTTGGCTTCTGGATTAATCGCCAGCAGGTGCTGTGCCACATCGGGGTTTAATCCCGGCATTTCATCATACGTCCAAGCGAAGCAATCTTTAAACTCCCTCAGAAATTGTATGTACTGTTCTCGGACCCTTGGTTCCAGTAGGACACTAAGAAAGGTCAGCCTTGGTTCCTCCTTTGTCCCCAAGTTTACTTCTACAAGCTCATCAACAGTGGCCTGGCCACCATCTTCAACTTCGGGTGGAGCCTCCTGCAAGTCAACAAAACCTCCCGGGATATAGTTTTCCTCAGTTTTAGAGTTCTCTAATTCTTCATGCTGGACCCCGGCCGGTGATGACTCATCATACAGGGTAGAAACCGTGTGACTTTGTTCAGTTTGCCCATGGGATATGACCGGCTTCGTGTACTGCTTAAAGATTAGGTCTTCCACTTCCAGAGGCTTTGCTGGCGTATATTTTTCTGGGGGATCTATATCTTGTAGAGCTCGAACTTCTTCCAGAATACTCTCAAACTCCAAGCATTCTCTTGTATCATCAGAAATCCGGTCTTCATCCGGGGTTCCCGTGTCAAACTTTGCTTCGACCTGGAACAGGTCTTCTTTGCAGGATAGTTCCTCCCAGCACCGACACACATCTGTTTCGTCAGATCTCTCTGCCTCTGGCTGGCTATTTGAAGGCCCATCATCCATTACAGACTGATATATAATTTCTTCATCCTCTGAGGGGTAATCATCATAACCCATCCCAGGAGGATCTTCATGTGAAAAGAAGGCGGAGATGACATCTACCTCGTCCTCATAGTATTCTTGTAGAGTGTAGCCCAATCCTGGGTGCTGGGTGATCTTCATCAATTCCTTGTTGTTCTGGGGTGGATCCCAAAGTTCTTGGAATGCTTTCTTCTGGGCAACGGGCTGCAGTGAAGGCATCTGTAGTTTGGAGAACATCTGTGAGACCCGTTGTGTGGTATAGTCCAAGCCTGTGATTGGCACCATTCGGCTTGTGGATTCTTCTGGGATCATGCAGTCCTGATCATCCTCCTCAATAGGCTCCCCGGTATAGAATATGATGGGAGGCTCGCAGAAGCGAGGGACCTCCATAATCTTGAGTGGCAGCACTGTCTGGCATTCCAAACTGGTGATGGGCTTGACCAGCCCTTCCGGTACCCTGAATTGTGTATATTTTTCTTTCATCTCTTCATCAGTATCATCGGGATGAATGCTTGGAGGTGTAATCTATGCAAAATCCCCGACATGAGAGATATGGGATACCTCATGCTTCTTGACATAGCCCCGTGGTGGCGGCGGAGACCAATCTTCTGTCTTTGCTATCGACTTCTTCTGACTAGTCACAGCTTCTTTGTTCTTATCTTTTCGCAGAATATCCGTATAATAGGATGCATCGAGCATGTGACACTCGAAAACCTCAAAGGGGTGCAGATCTACGAACACCCTTTCCTCTTTATCATCATGACAGTACTTAATGCACTGATGCAGCGTGGAAGGCACTATCTGGTACTCATGCAACCACGGTCGCCCCAACAAGGCCTTGTATGTGGTGTTGGAATCAATCACATAAAATCGCACCACAGTGGTGAGGTCCCCCAGTGTGAGGTTGAAATCCGCTACCCCCAAAGGTGTCTCACACTTCTGGTTAAAGCCGGCAATCTTCATGTCTCTGACCTTAGTGAGGTGCATATCAAAGTAGTACTTCTGATAGACGCGGTATGGCAGAATATTCACAGCAGCCCCTGGATCTACCAGTATCCGGCTTAATGGCTGGCAGTTGAGATGTCCCCTCATGTATAGCGGCCTGTTGTGGCTGGGATTTGGAATCAACATGTCCTCTTCAGTGAAGGTAACTGCCGGCCCAGAATTGACTTCTGTCAGTAGTGCTTCGTACTGTGCTGGCGACTGTAGAGCATCAATAATTGTTTCGCGGGCATCCTCGCTCAAGGAAAGAATTTCCCATATAGAGAATCTGGTAGGGAGCTTCTTCAGCATTTTCATAATTCGGCTGCCTACCCAGACATTGGAGAGCCGCATTTCTTCTGCCCAACGGGGCTTTGGAGGTTCCCGAGGTGCTTGCGGCATTGCCTGGCCACTTCTTGTCTCAGATCCTTGGTTGGTTTCTTGAGGGACTTCTTCTGGAAAGATGGCCCTGGGTGTTGCTGGAGAATCATTTTCTTCTTCCTCACCCTGTCTAGGCTGCAGAGCTGTTGGTTGCTGGTGCTTGTTACCTCTGGCTGGTGCAGTTTGTACTGGCTTTTCGCCCTCTAAACTGGATAAGAATTCAAGGAATGACGGAGCTCCATCCCCTTTCTTCTTTTCTTGGTATAGACTGGCAGGAGGAGGGATCTGGACACCTCGCATTTCAGGCTCTGGTATCTGATAAGGTTGCTCTCCCCTGAAAATGATATTGTGATTGGCTGGCGGAGGACGTCCCCATCTTCTCCCAGAACGGGTAGCATGCGCCGAGGTGGAAGCTTCAGCATGGTTGGCTTCCAATGGCGTGGCTGATGCCTCTGTGTCATCATCCTCCCCAGGCAAGGTGAACAACACCGAGAGTGTATTGCAGTGTACTGTCATGACTTTCTTTTTTCTTCTGCTCTTTGGCTGCCTTTTCTTCTTCTGGTGTTTTGGCTTTGCTGGCTCTTGCCCCCAGAAGGGTTCAGTATCATCTTTTTCCTATTTTTCCTCTGATTTTTCTTCAATGGTCAATTCTTCTAGCTGCTCCCAGAGTATGCAATCTTTCACCAGCAAGGGCTTCGGCTCAGTCTGTTCATATTCGTCGAGCCCGTTGATATACTGTTGGAGACGTTTTGCCTCAGGACTTATTTCTTTTTGTGTGGGAAGCGGAGTCTGCCTCCTCTGATTGTAGGTGGGGATTCGGATGACCGGCCGCGTCTCAGCTAGATGCCAGATCGGCTTTACTGGAGGTGCACCCGTTTCTAGAGTGGCATTCCGAATGGATGGTCCAATTGTTCCGGTAACAGGTGTCCTTTTTCTGGTCTTCACCGGCTTTGTCTGCCATCCCTCCTGATCCCTTAGTGGGGTAAGGAAGCATGCTTCATAAGTGCGCCTGGTGCATTCTTCAACAGCCTCTTCGGATAACTGCTGATATACAGAAATCATATTTGCAGCCATCCTCAGTGCTGGAGGTTCATGAGGGCGTGGAGGGTTCACCTGGTAATCCCCCAATTGTAGCTCACCCTTTTTGAACATACTTTCTATGACATCTTTGAAGACATAGCAGTTTTCTATAGTATGCCCCAGTCCCCGGTGATATGGACAAAACAGTGGGTCGTCCTTCTTTGCTGCATCGACGGGTCTCTTTGGTTCGGGCAATGTTACTTTGTTGAACTTATAGGCCCAGTTAAACAGTGCACCCGTCTTATCTTTGGGGAATGAGTATGCCTTTCTCATCTTGTTCTTTAGGGATAACTTTTCTTTCATTTCTGCTGGGCCTGTCGGTGGAGGAGCATCAGTTGTATTGCTTTTTTCTTTCTGTTGTTCAAAGGTTCCGAAATCAACAATGTTGGCTTCTGAATGCGATGGCTGTCGATCAGCAGCCTTCCCTTTTTGCATAGCAGGGACATTGGCGGTCGGACGTTTAGATAGGAACGTCTCGACCTCTGCAACTATGTTATTTAACCGGTCAAATATTCTGACATCTGCCCCGATCATCTTTTCCAGCACCTCCCTTCTAATATTATGTTTGCATATTTGTACTGCATCTTCTTGATGGGGAGGTCGCCTGCATCTCATAGCCAGATTCCTCCATCTTTTTATATAATCCAGGGCGGTCTCATCTTGTTTCTGCCTGGATGCATACAGCTCAGCTATTGTGATTTCTCTTTCTGTAACATGAAATCTCTCGGAACTTCCGCTGCATATTGGGCCAGTCAGCTACCGACCCAGCTGGCAAGCTGGAGTACCATTCAAAGGCTAACCCTGTAAGGGACGAGCCAAAGAATTTCAATAAATATGCTTCATCAGCCGCCAGGTCGCCCATAACTATAGTGTAATAGGCTATATGCTCCCGGGGAGAGCCTTGGCCATTGAACTTTTCAAACTTCGACTGCTTGCTGACGCCTGGTGGTAGTCTCTTGGCAGCATGATGTGCAGGGTATAGTACCTTGTAGATGTCATAGGTACCAGAATCGTCCCCGACTTTCTCAGACAGCTTCATCTTGACAATCTTTTCTATCATCAGTTTATTTGCCACAGCTGGATGCACTGGTTCTGGAAAGAAATATGCCTGCTAGTGACTGAAAGGGGTCGTCATGACTGTTGTATGCAGCATCGGCTGAGATGCTGGCACAGCGGACTGTGTTTGAGATGCTGAGGGCTGTGCTGCCACCTGTTGTGGAAGAGGCTGATTCGGTGCCCTACCTTCGCTATTCAGCTGAGGGACGGCTAGGACGGCCACCTCGGTTGAGCTGGAAGTTTGTCCTGCCGGCTCGGCCTGCTTAGAAACAGGCGTCTGCTCATTTCTCTCATTCAACTGTCTTATGAGAGAATCAATTTCCCGCTGGTACCTCATGAACATCATCTGGATCATGGGATCTATGGTTGTTGGAATTTGCATCTCCCCCGAAGTCCCTTCAGCGGGGTCTAAGAGAGGATTATCTCTTCTTCAGTGGTTACCACATTTACTGTCATTGTGGTGACCCTTTGGGCTTCATTGACGGCCGAGAGGTCATCTTGATTAGCAGCTACTATCTTATCTTTCGCTGCCTTGCTTCTTCTTGTGACTGCTCCCGGTCTGTGCGCCAGGCTGATCAATTCTTCTGGTTGATCTGGTAACATACCATATCTTCTGGCGACGCCGGCCATATTGCAAGCGAGAATCTGCATTCTTCCTCTCTGCCTGCGAACTCTTCTCTTGACCTGTCCAGGATATGTCAGACGATCAAATACAGACACATTCTTTTCTTCTTTCTCATATCTGGCCCTGTGGCCATCTTCATAGTCATTGAAGTCAGAGGACGAAGCCTCCATCATCACTTCTTCTCTTTCTTCTTCTTCCACAGTGCCCATGGCACGAGTTAGTCTTTGTTGCCCCAGGGAGGAGTTCCCTAGGCAATGAAAGTAGTCTTGAACCACCCGGTTCATCTCTTCCTGACTCTGCCCTTGTAGCTCTGAACGGGGCAACAGCCTCTTCTGAGTCCTCGGCTGATAGGCTAGCCTCGAGACTTGAGCATCCAAGTACTCTGACCTGGGATATCTGAATACATCGGCCTGTCTAGCGCAGGCCCTGGCTCTCTGCGGAGCAGCAACAGAAGCAACTTCCTCCATTCTTCTTTCATCTTTCTTTCAAAAATCTTCGCCCCTCCTCCCGGGGTGAGTAATAGCAACATCTTTCTCTTTCTTCTCCCATCTCCTGCCCCCGACCCTGGGGCGGACGGCAGCAACATATTCTTCTTCCCTTTCACGTCTCCTGCCCCCAGCTCTGGGGCGGGCGACAGCAACATCCTCTTCTTGAGCTGGTGCCTAGCTCTGAATCTTCTTTGGCACCCAAATTTGTTTGAACTTGGTCGGCTTAGGCGCCAGTGGCTGTTTACCCTTGTTCTCCCAGTCGGCCCTCCTGGTGGCCAGCGGCTGGAATCTATTGTTGGTATGAACCGATGGAATGACCCTATCGGGCCGTGCATCCATGGGGCGGCCATTGAGGTTCACCCTCATGTTCCCCACCATCATTGTCTTTCCCGAGGCCGAAGGGCGACCTCCAGTTACAGCAGACCGGCTTCTCCGGTTGTTTCTTCTTATCCTACCAGTAGTGGCAGAGACAGTAGTCTTCTTTTCCAGGTGATGGACAAGGCAAGAAACAGCAGTAGGGGCAGCCATCGTCTTCTCTCCAGCTTTTGGCGCCACCGTGGTCTCTATCGTGGCGATCTTTCCGACTTCGTTGTCGACTTGCAGCAGGTCGACAAATACCAGGCCTAAGCAGTTGGGCAGACCCACTGCCGGAGGCATGGATCCGAACTCCGTTGGCACCGCCAGGTACCCTCCGTGGATGTGACCATCGACCACCTGCTGGCTGAAGTGAACAGCAACTAGTCCAGCCTCCATTTGTAGTTTCTGCGAGTAAGATTAACACACCGTTAGAATTTTGAGAGAAGCCGCCGGGCCTCCTGCTTTGGCGTAGAGATGAAGGGAGACTAGGTCCCACCGGGCGTGCCAGCTTGTGGGGACGGATTTTATTTATTTTTTTAATTTATTGTTTGCTTTGATTTATTTATTTGTTTTGTTTATTAGGCGTGCCAGTCACCGGGGTGACAGTTTACTATGCGCTCGATCTGACTTGATCAGTCGATTGTGAAGTCCGAGTCGGGACCAAAAGTCCGCCACGCCGTAAAGGCCATGACGTTAATTACGTCCTCCCTAAGGAAGACAACCCTTGATTAAACGCCAAAGACAGGAGGAGAATAGCGGCAAAAGCCCAAATAAGAGCGTGCTAGTTTATTCGCAGAACATTAAATAGACTGGATAAATCAAGAGTACGTCAGGTGCGGCGCAAATCTGGTAGCATATCCCCATTGTCTTGGACTATGACAAATGGGAATAGGAAACCATCCATGCAGCGGCAGGATGGGATCCGTGAAAGATCGGGTATATTTGACCCGAAATCCGAAGAGGGACCGACATACCATGACATACCATATGTCGATGCAATGTTTTACTAATATCCTCCTTCGAGGGACCATCAGAGGACATGCAGTGGCAGAACTCCTTAGGTTCAGCGGGGTTAGAAGAGAATATCACAGTCACTCGGTGTGATGTGGGTGAATTTCGGTAGCATATCCCCTTGTCTTGGAGCATGCCAAGGAGAGATAGACCATCATCCACGGGATGCCGGGATGAAGGCCGAAAGAGGAGGGCACTAGGCCCGAGAACACTGTCTGCATTCGTAGCACCGGTTGATATTCCCTTGGAAACCGTCAGAGCACTTGTAGTGGCAGAGCTCCTTAGGTTCATAGGGTTATAGAGGAATCTCTGTTGGAACTGAATAACATAGGGGAAGTCCTTCCCCGTTGATGTATCTCCATAGTATACACGATGGCCCATGGACAGCCCTCAGACAAGTACAGAAGGTGATCAGAAATTAGCATGAAATGCTTATGGAGGTTCTCGGCACAGTTATCACATGAAAAGGGGGGTTCTCGGCGCAAGGGGGTTCTCGGCGCGCAAGTCATCGCGCCGGGAACCTTCCGTGCCAAGAAGATCACCTTGGAGAAGGCCTCTCGGCCAGTAGATTAGTGAAAGAAGGGGGTTGTCGGCGCGCCCAGTTCTCGGTGTGGGAAGTGCCGCGCCGGGGACTATTCGGTGCACCGGGAAGCTTCCGTGCCGAGAAGGTAGAGGGTTCGAGGGTTTTACGAAGCCCTGTTCTAGAGATTTTGGGGTTTAGGCTCAGATCGAGACAGGATTTGGGATGCAGGAAAGAATTAGATCAATGACCTTGCTGGAGGGATACCGGGGGATTATTAGAAGGCAAAGTCTATAGAGGGATCGAGACCATCGTTCATTCAAAACACCCTGCAAACATATATATTTATTTACCGCCTTAATGGCATCGAGGAAACAATCCGGAGATAAGAGGTCACAAAACCCACAACACTGGAACTCCTCGGAAGCCCTGGGTCCCAACCATCCATGGGTTAGAATGAGGGACCCTGCAGCCTTTCTTTCGGAGCAGAAACAAAGGGAGAGCAGAGAGTCGCGGCCAATGAGTACGCCGGACTTCCATTTCCAAATGAGCATACATGGAAAAGGTATTTGTAAAACAAGAACTGGACGCATTCAATATTGAAAACAAGGGAAAAGGCCTTGTTCCTCTATACATATATCGTCGATTACATCATCCGACCATGCCCGTTCATAAGAAATGGAGGGGGGGGATAAGAGCATTCTTCAGAAGAAGTAAAGAAAAGAAAGAGATACAGAGGATACACATCAGAGAAATGAAAAGGCAAAAGGAAACAAAAGCCGGGGGAGGGCGGAGCATTGACTCCTCTCCCTCCCCCTGTCGACAGGCCTTCTCTTCCTTCGCAGCAGTCGCCCCTCTTCTCTCTCTTTTTTTTCTTTCAGAGGTGTCTCCCTTGTATATCTCTATCTCTCTCTATTTTTTTAGTCTGTCTCCGCGGGTCTTCTTCTTATCTACTGAGAGTAGAAGGTGGGTTTTATAGCCACTGCTGGATATCCTCTCGGCAGAGGTGTCTCGACGCGCCACTGTCGATGGGGTACCTCCCGGCGCGCAAGGATGTAGTTTCTCGGCGCCAAGCTTTGGGCCTTGGTGAGGGGATCCCGGCGCCACAATCATAAGCCCATTTAGAGCTCTTAAATGTTTTCGATTTTTCCTACTAGTGGTTTCAAATATCAAAGCTATTAGCACCGTCTCTTCATTCGCTAATCCCTCGAGTCTTGTTAGAACAGGCGAAGGCCTATTAGTTGGTGAGTTGACATAGTCTTATCAGAACATTTCTGGAGATTTTCATCAGTCAATAGACTGCAATTCTTCATCAGTACTGCCATCTGGGCGATGACAACACCGGACATCAGCTTGGCCGGGGAGGGCTTCAGCGGGGTGGTAGCTTTAGTGATGAATTTTCTGTAGTTCTGGCGTTGCAGGAATCCCTGGGATCTTCATTTCTGTTTCAATCTTCTCTTCGACCTCATCTTTATTCTTGATTATATTTCAAGTGTCAACACTCCACATCAGCCATAGCCAAAATCCGGGGCAACCCAGGGTCTACATGCTGAGCCTCTGTCACCTGACGACGGATAGCAGGCGTGACAGTCAGACTCACAAGCACCGCTAACCCTGGATCCTGGGGAATCTTGAGCCTAAACGAAACTTCAGGCACTTGTTCCCAGAACCTCCACTTCCTCAACATCAAGGCACTGACTGCGACCTTCCGACTCAAAGCATCGGCGACGACATTCATCCTGCCCGGCTGATAAGACAGGGTGAAGTCATAATCCTTCATGAACTTCATCCATCGCCTCTGCCTGAGGTTAAGGTCCCTCTGCGTGAACACATACCTCAAACTCTGATGGTCAGTGAACACCTCAAACTTCTCACCGTACAGATAATGCCTCCAGATCTTCAGCGCGAAGATCACAGCCGCCAACTCCAGGTCATGGGTAGGGTAGTTCTCCTCGTGGGGCTTCAGCTACCGAGATGCATAGGCCACCACTCTACCATGCTGCATCAACACAGCACCCAATCCGACCCCGGAAGTATCTGTACACACCACAAAACCTCCCGATCCAGAAGGTAAAACCAACACCGGAGCCGAGGTGAGCAATCTCTTCAGTTTCCTGAAACTCTGCTCACACTTTTCAGACCAGACGAAAGGCACATCCTTCCACGTAAGTCTAGTCATCGAGGCCGCAATGCGAGAAAAATTCTGAATAAACCACCAATAATAGCCCGCAAGCCCCAAGAAACTCCGGATCTCCGTCACAGACCTCGGCCTCGGCCATTGCATTACTGCCTCGACCTTGGTGGGGTCCACAGAAATACCATCACCAGAAATCACGTGCCCTAAAAAGTGCACCTCACGAAGCCAGAACTCGCACTTACTGAGCTTCGCATACAACTGGTGATCTCACAACGTCTGCAGCACCACACCCAAATGGTACGCGTGCTCCTCAGCAGACCGTGAATAGACAAGGACGTCGTCCATAAATATGACCATGAACTGGTCCAGAGACGGACGAAACACCCTCTACATCAAGTCCATGAAGGCTGCGAGGGTATTGGTGAGCCCGAACGGCATCACCAAGAACTCATAATCCCCGTACCTCGTACTGAACGCAGTCTTCTCCACATCGGACTCGTGAATCCTCAGCTGATAATAACCGGACCGCAAATCAATCTGCGAGAACACTCGCGCAGACTGAAGCTAGTCGAACAAATCATCAATCTGCGGCAACGGATACTTGTTCTTAATGGTCATCTCATTCAGCTGCCGGTAGTCAATACACAACTGCAAGCTACCGTCCTTCTTCTTCACGAACAACACGGGTGCACCCCAAGGGGAAAAGCTAGGATGAATATACCCCTTGGCCAGCAGCTCCTGTAACTGTGCCCTCAACTCCCTCAACTCAGCGGGGGCCATACGGTAGGGAGCCTTCGCCAAAGGTCCCGTACCAGGCACAACCTCGATAACGAAATCGATCTCCCGCTGGGGAGGCAATCCAGGTAAGTCCTCCAGAAAAATATCGGGGAACTCGCACACCACCGGGATGTCCTCGACATCCGGCTCCATCCGGTCTGCTACAACCACAGAGGCGAGAAAACCCTGACAACCTGCATCAAGCAAACGACGAGCTCGAATCGCAGAAATAAGAAAGCGGGAAGAGGAAGACCTGATACCTTGGAAATAGAAGGTGGGTCCGTGAAGTCACCGGAAATAAACCATCTTCGAGCCGCAATCCACCAAAGCATGATGTGCCTCGAGCCAATACATGCCCCAAATCACATCAAAGTCCTGAAGCGGCAACGCATAGAGCATAGCCGGCAAACTCCGCCCTTCCACCCATACAGGAACCTCATCGAAATAATACGGAGTGATCATAAAATCACCCAAAGGTAAATCCATTGCCAAATCACAGGACAACTGGGTCACTGGCTCCTCAATACTCAGCGCGAAATCCTCCGTAACAAATGAATGAGATGCGTCAGAATCGAACAAAACTCGAGCCGCACAACTCAAAATCTGAACGGTACCTTCCACGAGCTGCGACGCCACTACCTCTGCCCTGATCATGTGTGTGATCTGGTCTCGAGCTCTCTGCCTGTCTCCCACACTAGCTGACCTGGGTAGCGGCGGATACTGTCCCTACTGCTGCTGCTACTACCTCTGCTGCGGGGGAACCTGCTACTGCCGAGGAAACTGCTGCTGCTGCTGCTACTGCCTCTGCTGCGGGAGAACCTGCTACTGCCGAGGAAACTGCAGCTGCTGCTACTGCTGCCTTTGAGGACAGTCACGCGCCATATGCCCTGGCTGGTCACACTGGAAACAAACTATCGGCACTGTGCACTATCTGCTTGGATGGTACTCGCTACACCATGGGCACGGTCCTCGCGATCCACCCACTGATCCCTGACGCTGAAAAGGAATCGGCTGTTGTATACTACCCGATGATGCCTGCCCCTGATCCTTGTGCTTCTTCTTCTGAAAACTCTTCCCGAGGAACTTCTTGACCTTATAGCCAAAAGACACGGATCCTGTCACCCACGCTGTCGGTGCCGGCGCTCCTGAACCACCCGACGCATGCTGAAAGGAACCCTGCTGCTGGGTAGCCGACTACTGGCTGCGACCCGACAAAGACTGCCCCTAGCTAATCGGTCTTCGCGTCCTCTGCATATCCATCTCCAAAGAAGCCGCAACACGAGACGCTGTCTCTAGATTAGTGGCCGCATTCGTGATCAGATGGTGCCTCAGCTCTTGCCCTGTACGAACTGTGCGATCTTCACCCTCTCATGCTCCATGATATGAGGTGCATACCGACCCAGCTCAACAAATCGGGCCCTGTACTGCAACACGGACATGTCGCCCTAAACCAGCTCCAAAAATTGACGCATCCGCTGCGTAGCAATATACTCTGGAAAGTAGGTACGCTCGAAAGCACTGACAAAGTCACTCCACGCAATCTGCTCAAGTAGATGAAGTTGGAAAGACGTCTTCCACTCGGAAGACCACCACTCCCGAGCCGTACCCTGCAACTGGTTCTAGGCCAACATCACTCTGTCCTCCGCAGTACACCTCATGGAGCTGAACACCTGCTCCATCTCATCGAGCCAACTCTGAGCCATATCAGGGTCTGGCTGACCGACGTAGTAAGGTGGATGAAACTGCATGAAATCCCTCACTGCCTGGCCTGGCCCACCCCTAGTCGATGAGCCCTCACCAGCCTCTCTGCCGAACTATTGCGACATAAGCTGGTACATGCCACGGAAGAAATCCTCGGCCCCCGGAAACCTCGCAGCATCCGCTGCCTTGGTGGCCGCAGGTGGCGCTCTACTATGCTCCTCCTGCTCCCGCTGAACCTCATGCTACATCTCTTGACCTCCAGCCGACTGCCCCTGTCGAGAGCGAGTGCCCCGCCACGACGCCATGCCCGCTCCTGAAGCAAAAGACAGGAAACGTGGAAACAACGAGGTTAAGCAAAACACACGATGCCCGATGCCAGCGTCACCTGTACATCATCAATGTGGACTAGTGGACCACTACAATTACTTATGATTCTCGTATAATCCCGCAACCACTGCTCTGATACCAGCTGTAACGACCCGAGAATCTGATTACCGGGAAGGCCCGATAACCCAAGACTCGCACCGCCACCCACGATTCCGAAGACTCGGAAGGGTTAAAAGGATGGTGTGGAGACTACACAAGTATCATAAATAATTGTAGAAATTAAACAGTTATATAATTTAGCAGGAAATAAATTAACATTTTACATGATACATGGTCCACAAGATATAATAAAATAAACAATAGCAGTAGTCCACAACTAGTACAGAGACAAGAAAGAAAAGTACAGCTACACGGGACATACCCCGGCTCTGACCTCTGGCACTAACACTGGGCACCTGAACCACGCTGAGCCTCAGACGCGCTCCCCTGAAGCCGTGTCTCACCTGAAACACGGTGAAAACACGCAGGGAATGAGTCTCAGAATAAGACTCAGTAGGGATCACTCAAACCCTACCTCGCAAACGGAGAAACCGCTACGCTAGCAGTAAGCGAGTACCTCGGAAAGGGAAGCTCTGCAATCTACAAAACACCGATCTCACAGCACGAAAACCGACACACGTGCCACGGTGTAACGACCGAAAAACCACGGCCAACATGACAAAAACCCGAAGGTCAAAATCACACGACTGACAGTCTATCACTCCTGACTCGACAGGAGTACCTCCCACTAGAAGCACAGTCGGTAGCATCCCCTGACGTCTTACACCGCACCGCAGGTGAACTGCCTAACGTGGTAGCTCCTACCAGAGGCACGGACACCGAACAAGTAACCACAAAGCAAGTGACTAGCTGGGGTCATGCTCGTCAGCGCGTGTCCACTGCCCCCAACCACGTGTGCACACACAGACCATGCGTCCTAGGTCTGGCCTCTAACTGGTTTTCCCCTGGAGCCGGACTCTGGCTACCGACGAGGGGCCCGACAGAAACCAGTCTAAAATCGTCCTCAGGGTAGCCTCTCCACCACTCCCTGGTGGGTCCACTCACGTGCAGGCAGGCTACGACTACTGGATGGTCACTACGGAGTAGACTCTCGAGTCAACGGAAAACAACGTCCACATCCGATGACGTACGGGGACCGTCCTACGTACCAGCACCGTCACACGGTGACCACGGTCGGAAAAGAAACGGGGTTGCAAACCACCCGGGGCAACCCTGAGCCTGACGGTCTACCCTAGACGCGTCACAGGCTCTGACAGTCTAAGGCTGGACCGTCACAGCCATCTGACAGCCCAAAACAAGGGCGTCAGGCCTTCGGTGCAACAACGACTGTGACGCGCCTACCCTGGTGCGTCACAGATCCTGACGCACCCAGCCTGGTGCGTCACAAGGCACAAAGGAACAAACTGTGATGCGTGCCACTCCGTGCATCACAGACTGTAACGGACCAAGTCTGGCGCGTTACAGGGTGGGAATGCGTCCACTCTAACGCACCCACACAGGGGCGTCACAAGGCTGTGACGCGCCAAGCCTGGTGCGTCACATGCCTTGACCCCCAACGGTCAAAAGCCAACGGTCGAACGTCCCTGACGGTCCAACACAAGTGCGTCACAGCACCTGTGGCGGTCTATCGTGGGACCGTCATAGCCCACAGACTGCAGTTGGATGAAAATAGGACTGTGACGCACCCATCCAGGCGCGTCACATGGTGTGATGGTCACTGGAAGGACCGTCACACCCGTCCGAGGGCGAAACGGGGTGAAACGGCCAAAAATTCCAACCACGCCCCCATGCCTCCATAGGAGAGGGGGGAATCAAAGGGGAAGACCACTGGGGACCCCTAGCATGCTTCTAACCCATCAAAACGCTGAATCGCGGCCTAAAAACATAGATCGGGTGAACTCTCCCAAAATCATGCTTTTTCCCAAACCCGCTCATAGACACCCCTCTCGGCTCCCATTCGGCCTACAAAACGCGGGGGATGACGGGATGAGCATAGGGATTCGTCCCCCTACCTCAATGGAGCGAAAGCTCCGCCGAATCGAGCTCAAACCACGAAGAATGCTTTTGGAAACCCCGCTCCTTCACACTTCCCACGAACACCACATGCCCACGAGTTCGCCTCGCAGCCGCCCATGCAACCGTGCCGTCGCCCCGCCGCCGTCTGCAGCCGGAGAGAGGCCCGCCGCGATCGAATGGGAGAGAGAGGGGGAGAGGGGGGGTTCTCACGGTGGGAGGAAGAAGAAGAAGAAGAAGAAGGGTGGGGAGAGAGAGTAAACGGGGGTATTTATAGAAAATCCAGAAATTCTGCAAAATATAAAAAAATCAAAAAATTACATTTCCGTGATCCTCGAAACGCACCGATCGTAACGGTACCACTCTCGCCTAGGTGAACGACCTGGTTCACCCGCAACGAGGTTCCGAAGGAATTATCGAAACACACACCGGTAATCGAAAATACGTGCGGAAAAGCCGCGGAACGCTTCCGGGCCTCCGAAACAACTCCGGATCGCACCGATCCGAACACGAAAGATGTCCGAAACAAAGTTTCAGACATCACGGAGTCGGACACTCTGAGAAACCAGATCCGAGACCCATGAAGAATGATGCGGGACGGACACGGGAACCGATTCTAAGTGATGCAGACCTCGGACTCTAAATGCGGACATGACCAGCAACATACAACAATGGAGACGCTTTGGCCCGACACTAAGAGTTCCTATGGGCTATACGCCGCTAACAGAAACGCAAGCTCACTCGTCGTCCCAAGCGAGGGGAAACGCGGATCCGCACGGTTGAGAAACCGGCAGAGTCAAGGGTGGTCGACTCACTTCCGTGCTCGGATCGAGCCACGGGACGGGTCACTCTCTCGCTCACAGTGGTGACATGGACTCACGGGCTAGGTTCTTATCGCACTCAACAGCGGCACACGACCATATACTAGCTAAGCAAGTAAATGCCAAGAAGTCAAGATCGTTACCTCCACGCTCCCGGCGTGGGGAAGACAACCCTGTCCAATCCTGTACTCCCGGTTAAACAAATACACTGCGGTGCAAAGATTTGACCCAGTCCACGTAGGGAGGTAATAGATCACATGTGGGGCCCGGGAGTAGCGGGAATTGGGTTGACGGGCAGCATCTTGATGTCGTCCGTCGGCGCTGAAACCCGCGTTTTAGTGCAGTCCGGATGGCGCGATCTACGGGTTCGTGGGGCCCACGGGCTGCCCCGTCCTCTGGACCTGACGGAGTGGTTCCCACTGTGATGGTGACCTCTGATGGCACGCTTCCCTGGATGGCGGCTGGGTTGGAACACCGATCGGAGGCCGATCGGCTCTGATCTCCAAGTCTTGGAGTTACTGCCCACGGATCTGTTGCTTCTGTTTTGTCGCCCGTGATCCGGCGAGATCTGCTGCTGCGATCACTCCCGACGTCGGATCGACGCGCAAGAGGTATCGTTGGAAAGCTATTTCGAAGTACTTCGACTCTCTGTGACTCCAGAAACTTTTTTGGGATCGTGCTTCTTATGGGGGATTTTAGAACCGGACTGATCTCAGTTTCAGATCTGGCCGGGCAGAACTGAAGTTTTCTGAGAGTTGGCATTGACTGTAGGGTAGACCTCTGATTCAGACCTCGAGCTCTTCATGAAAGTTGTAGAGGGAAGAGACAGGAAAACGGCAATAATTTATGACTGATTTGATGGAGGTATGGATGGGGAAAGGTATTTTATACTGGTGGGTGGTCGGATCTGGACAGCGGCAGACAGAACTGAATGGAGATCTGAAATTGATTTTTAGAAAATAGGTGAAGGCCTTTAGAAATTCCACGAAAATTCGTGGACGGAGGGGGTGGTAGACAGAACCTCCAGTAAAATTGGGGACTCAAGAAAAAATCAAGAAGAGTCGGAAGAGGGAAACTCAGAGCTACTATGAATCTAGACTGAAAGCTGGAAGATCTGGATGGAAAAGAAGAACGAAAATGGAAAATTGTAAAATGGAATCTAGAAGCCCAACCAAAATTTCTGGGATGTGGTGAAGACCCCTGAAACTCACCCTGAAAGTTTGGGCTCCAGATGAACTAGTGGCTGAGAGCTAAAAATCCGAGAATGGCCTGCTGTCACCCGATTGGCAGAATACCGATGGAGGCGGTGGCGGTGCGACGGCGGCTCGATGGCGGCGGCGGCAGCAATGACGAACTCCACACCAGATAGATGAGACTTCCCACCTCAGAACACAGCCTTCCCAACTGCAAGAAGAAGAGAGGAGAGAGAGAGAGGGGCGGCCCTTGCTAGGCTCCAACAAAATTCATGATTTCTTATGCATTAATTCCACTCAAAATAGAAATACAAGGTATTTATGTCAAATGACAAAAGACACTAATTAACCCTAGATCTAGGGTTGGGGAGGGTAAAATAGGGAGTCCACATTTTTATTCTCCCATGTGATTTGGAATCAAATAAAATAAAATTCAAACCTAATATAATATACTAAATGGGGGGCACCCCCTTGACTAGAATGTCTCCTTCTTGGACTTTGTTAACCTCTTGTCCCCCTGATGTGGCACAGCCCAAGGATGACTAAGTATGAAATGATGAGCCTAGGACTTAGACCCGCAAGCATATAAGAGTGAACAATGAACTTATACTAGCGGCTCACGCGCATGGCACATATGATCTCCCGATGGTGACCGGGGATGATGGCAAGGGTCCGAGGGGGAACCCAATCAATTCTAAAGTCTTAGCGGGCTTTGGCTGACCCCTAAGGATCTGGGTTACCCAACTTCGTGGGCGGCTGGCCCGCAGGGCGGGGTTTGGGTGGCACTCATTCCCGGTCCGCGGTGGACACACTCGAAGTGACAAACATGATCGGGCTCTCTTCTCACCGTCCGACGGGCATGCGAAGCAATACTAAAGTTGCAGAATAAAGGCAATCAAGGGTAGTATCAGAGGCTCACCTGATCGGTGTGAAGACACCGATCCCACTCGGAGACGAGGGTGCGCCGGGAAGCGTGGGAAAATACCTGAACGCTGCGGCGATGACGCTTGACCTGAAAGTTAAAAGAAGTACAGCACTACGCCTCTCGCAGGAGGGGTGATCTTGGGGAGGGGGTTAAACATATTACAACCAAAACTACCTCCACGCAGGGAAGGGCCTTTAGCTGGCCAAGCGGGGTGGGGAATTATGCAAGAAAAACCCAACTCTCTGAGCTCCGCCGGTTCTACCAATCGTCAGATTTGCTGGACATGGTGTCGGTGACGGCGCTGCCACAGACACCACGGAACTCAGATCTTGATGAAACTGGTGCCAAAAGTTTCCCAACTGACCGAGGATGATGTCTGAATTTTTGAGGAAGCTCTGAAACTCGGGGCTGATCGGGCCGGTGACTGGAACAGGACAGCAACGTTCTGTCTCCGGGTGGTGCAGAACTGGTGCAGTCTGTTGCAGAAGGCTCTGCGGACTCTCCCGAACTCCAATTGAGACGAAACGGGCGATGACGCAATCGTGGTCGTAGTAGCTTCGAGAAGGAGTTAACGGGGCCCCAATCAGAGGTTGGAGAAGAGAATGGTGGCCGGATAAGTGGGGACAGGTCAAACCTGGACCCACAGGGGGCAAACTGCACACTCCGGCGAAGAAAATTGTAACTGGGAGCTCCGGTGGCCGATTGAGTCCCTCCCGAACTCCAATTGAGATGAAACTGGAGATGACGCGATCGTGGTCGGAGTAGCTTCGAGTAGGAGTTGACAGAGCCCCAATCGGAGGTCGGAGAAGAGAATGATGGCCGGATAAGTGGGGACAGGTCAAACCTGGACCCACAGGGGGCAGACTGCACACTCCGGCGAAGAAAATTGTAACTGGGAGCTCCGTTGGCCGATTGAGTCCCTTCTTCTTGGAGATGAAAGCTAACTGGACGTAGTTCCTCCCCTCCGAAAATGGCGCCCAAACCTGTCCTGTGCTGGTCGTAGTGGCTTCAGCTTTCAGATTCTGGTCTTCAGACAGGGACAAAGAGCGCAGTCGGACGAGATCTGCTCTTCCGAACAGCTCCGACCTTGGAAGCCGGCGGGACCACCACCGTTGGAAAGCCGACTCGCAGACGATTCCGGCAATATAAGCCTTTCTACCTGAACCCTTGAGGGAAGGTCGTGGCTGCCTCTGCAGGTCATTGCAACACTGCTGCCTTCAACAGAGACAGAATGAAGTGAAGAAGAGGGTGTGGGGAAGGGGGTGGCCAAGAGAGTAAGGGGTGGAAGGTGTGTTTAGTGGCTGTGGGAAGGAGATGGGAGGCGTTTAGAGGTGGTGAAGGCTAGGGAGAAGAAGGTGGGGAGGGCGAAATGGGGCTGGAGAGGGGGTGAGTGGAGTGGGGGGATGGTGGTGTCTTGAGTGAGCAATGGAAGGTCCAAGGTGGAAGGGGGCGAACTAGGCTTGTCAATGGGGGGTGGGGGGCGAACTTGGGAGATTAGGGGGTGGGGGAGGTGAAAGGGCACAGCCCAAGGGGAGGGAAATTCGAATTTGGGGCCTTGGGGAAAGTCCCTTCAACCTAGGGGAGGTAGAAAGGTGCTTGGGGAAGGGAATGGGGTAGGTGGTGGTTGGAGGGTGGGATAGGGATTGGTGGGAGCTTTCTTGGGACTAAGGGGAATTAATGGGGTGGTGGTTGGTTGGGAGGGGTATTAAGTGAGGGGAGGGGAGTTAAGAAGTAGGTGGGAGAAGAGGAGAGAGAGAGGGGTTCGCCCCTTGCTTGATGAGAGAGAGAAAGAGAGATAATGAGAGAGATAATGAGAGGGAGGTGGAAATGCTATTTCAATATTCATGCAAAAGTGATTACATGGAGAGAGATGGGGCCTATTTATAGGCAACCACTCTTTACATGACCAAAATGACCCTGACATTAAGACAAAAGACCCAACAAGTCCTAGACTCAATCCATTAGGCCCAAACTAAGGTACTAAGGCCCAATTAAACAAAATAAGAGAAATAGACTAGAACAACATGACTCAATAAAAGAAAGTACATAAGATAGGACTCAATAAAAGGAAAATACATAAGATGAAACTTAGGAAATGAAGATAACAAGTGTAGATCATAGTCAATCCACATCAAGAGTGTGCAGGTGACCCGAGCCAAAGGGAGTGTCGTGAGATGTCCTCATCAAGTCCCCCGGGGTGGGGAGAACTCGACCCCGTCGAGTATGGGTCTGCCTGGCTGTAGTAACGCTCCAAATATCGGGGTCCAAGCGCAGCAGGTCCTCCCGACTCACCCAAGTATCCTCTATCGGGGGACGGTTCTTCCACCTAACCAGGTAGCGCTGATACACCTTGTGCCTAGTAATGATACTCTGCTCATCCAGTATTGCCTCTATCTGCTCTCGTCGGTCTCTCAACTAGGAAGTGGAGTCCCACCGGGAGTGTCTCTCTCAAGGGGGGGTAAAGGCTCGAGCTCCTCACTGGGTCCCACCGCGGGGCCCTTGTAGGGTACCAGGTCCGCCACATTGAAGGTAGGATGTACCCCATAACTCTCAGGTAAGTCAAGCTCATAAGCGTTACTGCCAAGTCGTCTTAGAACTCGAAAGGGTCCCGACCCTCGTGCCCTCAACTTGGAGGCAGGCCCTGGAAGGAGCCGCTCCGTCCTCACCATCACCGAATCTCCCACTTGGAATTCACAGGGGCGCCGATGAGCGTCTGCCCACCTTTTGTAAGCCTCATTGCTTTTCCCTATATGCTTGCGGATGTCATCATGCAACTCTTTGATATGCTGTGCAAAGGACTCAGCTGAGACTGACACCCTAGCATGTGGGGGAAGGGGAATAAGATCTGAGGGTTTTCTAGGCCTATAACCATGTACCACCTCAAAGGGACTCTTGCCTATGGACCTATTGACGGAATCATTGTAGGCAAACTCGGCCTCAGACAAGAGGAGATCCCAATTCCCAGGGTGGTCCCCTACAAGGCAACGGAGCAAGTTTCTAAGGCTTCAGTTGACGACCTCAGTCTGGCCATCGGTTTGAGGATGGTAAGCAGTGGAGAATTTGAGGAGGGTTCCCATCAAGTGCCAAAGAGTCTTCCAAAAGTAACTGGTGAATTTCACATCCCGATCAGACACAATAGTCTTCGATCAGACACAATAGTCTTAGGTAATCCATGGAGTCGGACCACCTCATCAAAGAATAATCGGGCGACCCTAGAAGCATCGGAGGTTTTGGAACATAGGATAAAGTGGGCCATTTTAGGGAACCTGTCAACCACTACGAAGATGGAATCATGTTTGCGCAAGGTCTTAGGTAGGCCAAGGATGAAGTCTATGCTCAAATCCTCCCAAGGTTGGTTTGGTATGGGTAGGGGTGTGTAAAGCCCAGTGTTTTGCCTCACTTGCTTGGCTGAGGCACAAATGCGACATTGCCCCACAATATGGGCTACATCCTTTTTTAGACTGGGCCAATGTAATTGTCTCTCAACTAGCTCTATGGTCTTTTAGACCCCAAAGTGACCAGCTAGGCCACCACTGTGTAACTCCCAAACTAAGAAGTCTCGAAGGGAAGTCCGGGGTATGCATAGCCCAGTTCCCTTGAAGAGATACCCCTCTTGGAGTATGAATCCTTCATGTTCTTTGTGGGATTGAGTGGAGAGAGTGTTGTAGAGAGTTCCAAAGTTGGGACAATGCAGATATTCTTCTTTGATTTTCTCAAGTCCGGTGACTTCCACTTGGATAGTGGAAAGTAAGGCTACCCGCCTACTTAGCGCATCGGCGGCGCGGTTCTCACTACCCATCTTGTACTTGAGGACAAAGGTATATGCTTGAATGTATTCCACCCAATGGGCATGACGGGCATTGAGTTTTTGTTGGGTGTTGAGGTACTTCCAGGCCTCGTGATCCGAGAATATCACAAACTCCTTGGGTAGGAGATAGTGCCTCCAATGCCGGAGGGATTGAACCACGGCATATAGCTCCTTGTCATATGTGGAGTATCTAGTCCTAACCTCACAAAGTTTCTCACTAAAATAGGCCACTGGGTGACCCTCTTGGCTAAGAATTCCTCCAATTCCTACCCCGGATGCATCACAAGTGACCTTGAAGACCTTAGAAAAGTCAGGTAGGCAAAGGACCGGGGCTTGAGTCATCTTGTCCTTGAGTTCTAGAAAGGCTTTAGAGGCTGCCCTAGTCCACACTCAGGTACCCTTCTTGAGACAATCCGTGATAGGAGAGGTGATAGTGCTAAATCCATGGATAAATCTCCTATAGAAGGTGGCTAGCCCATGAAAGCTTCGGGCTTCATGGAGGGTCTTTGGTTCGGGCCATTCAATGATGGCTTGGACCTTTTAGGGATCCATGGATACCCCTTGGGATGAAACAATAAATCCTAGGAAGGCTAGTTGATTGGTCAAGAAATGACACTTCCCGGGATTGGCATAGAGATTTTCTTTCCTAAGAACGGTGCAAACTTGTTTGAGATGATCTAGGTGGGCTTCCTTGGTTTGGCTATATATGAGAATGTCATCAAAGTAGACGACAAGGAAGATGCCAATGAAGGGCCGGAGGACCTCGGTCATGAGGCGCATAAATGTGCTAGGTGCATTGGAAAGGCCGAAAGGCATGATAAGTCACTCATAGAGACCGTCCTTAGTCTTAAAGGCGGTCTTCCACTCGTCCCCGGGCCTAATGCGAACTTGGTGGTAGCCACTTTTGAGATCGATCTTAGAGAAGATGGTGGCTCCCGCAAGCATGTCTAGCATGTCATCTAGCCGAGGGATGGGAAACCTATATTTGACCGTGATTTTGTTGATGGCCCAGCTATCCACACACATGCGCCAAGTCCCATCTTTTTTGGGAGTGAGGAGGGCCGGGACGGCACATGGGCTTTTGCTAAAGCGGAGGAAGCCCTTTTTGATGAGCTCCTCAATTTGCCTTCTAAGTTCAGCATGCTCGGTGGGGTTGAGGCGATAGTGAGGTAGGTTGGGTAAGGTAGCCCCGGGCACAAAGTCAATGGCATGTTGCACATCGCGCATGGGTGGTAGCTTATCCGGAAGCTCCTCGGGAAACACATCATGGAAGTCCTCAAGGAGTTGTTGAATTTCTATTGGGTGTGGGTCGGTTGGGGTGGATTCCCCGAGGCAAATAACAATGGCACACACTTGTCCCCCTTGGTTGGCTTCTTCCTCAAATTCTTTCCTAGTGATGAGGTGTAGGCTCCTAGGAGGCTCATTGATCTTACTAGGATTAAGGCTTGATGGGGTGGGGTTTGGTGGGTTTGGAATAGTGGGAGGGGTAGGGGATCCCTCAAGGGAGGGAGATGCCTTCTTGGGAAGGGTGCGGGGTGGAGAAGGGTTGAGTTGGATTTTCTTTCCCTCATGAGTGAAGATGTAAGTGTTTGTCCTTCCAAGGAAGGTGGCATCTACATCGTAGATCCAAGGCCGCCCTAGGAGTATACTCCCAACTTCCATGGGTAGGATGTCACACCACACTTGGCCTTGATAGGATTGGAATGTAATGGGGACAAGGCAACGAGCACTAACGGGTATGGAGGTGGTATCAATCCATGCTACCCGATATGGGTGTGGATGTGGGGAGGTGATAAGGCCCAAAAGTTTGACGGTGTCGGGTGACACCACATTCACACTACTTCCATTGTCCAAGATGACCTTTCTAACATGGCTCCCTATCTGGATGTAGGTATGGAAAATGGTGTTTCTTCTCCAATCATGCTCTTGGGTTTGAGTGAGGGTGCACCTAACCACTCCGAGGTGGGAGTCGGTGGGTGGAGGGAGTTGTTCTTGGTTGGTCTCCATGTAGTGGTTCTCATACTCCTCCTCCCATTCAAGAGTGGGTTCATATATCTCAACCTCCCCTTCAAATTCAGCTTGGGGTTGGGGGTTGGTCTCCTCTATGAGCAAGCTAGATGCTCCCTTGGTGGGGCATTGATTGGCAAAGTGTCCATACCCAAGGCACTTAAAGCATTGCTGCCCACTTTGATGGTTTGGGGCCATCTTAGTGTGAGGGGGAGTGGGTGCCGGATTAGGCCTATTGGGAGTTGTGTTTAGGGGCCCACTTGTGGGGCGGGGTGGTGGGGTGCCACTAGGAGGGGTGACCCGGGTGGGAGGAGCTCCCATGGGTGTGGGAAGGAGACCTCTTTGGAGAGGTGGGGGGTTGGTCCGAGGTGCCATGGCTTTGGGGTCCATCCCCCGAGAGGGAACCATCCGTGTGTACCGAGAGAATTTCTCGGCATCCCGAGATACTTGGTAGGCTTGCTCTAGAGTGGCTACTTGACGCACGAATAACTCCTTTTTTATATGGAATTGAAGTCCATTCCTAAAGCAGGAGAGTGTGACGGCGGGGTCCTCTTAGTAGTCAAACTTCTCAATGTACTCCATAACGGTCTTTCCTTCTTGGGTTAAAGCTTGCCACTCATCTAGGAGGTTTTGATGGTAAGAGGGTGGGACATATTTGAGTTTGAGTTGGTCCTTCATGGCCCCCCATGTGGTGATGGGAGCTTCCCTCCTAACTATCCTTAATGCCTCAACATTCATCCAATGAGTCTTGGCTAATTTGGTTAGTTGCATCTTTGCAAGCCAGACTCTCCTATCCTCGGTCATTGGTACCAATCAAAATATTGGTCCATGGCTGCCTCCCAATCTATGTAGATGCTTGGGTGATGAGACCCATCAAAGGTGGGTGCATCGACTTTCACAAGTCTCATTAGTTGGTCATCCGGGTTGTCCCGGGGAAGTCTCTCATTCCTCCTAGGGGGTGGGTCCCTTCCGGTTCGGGAGGGTGGTCAAGGTTGAGCTCTCCTATGGCTGGCTCCACATGTGGAGGTGGTTCCCTCCTATCTCCTGCCCTTGGGGCAGGCCTATTTTCCTCAATTTGTTCAAGCCGGGCCGTAATATCATCAAGCCTTCCCATAATATTGGTCATGCCTTCCACAAGAAACCTCATATGGTCGGGAAGCTCGTGCTCATTGTGAGCGGGATTTCCTTGGGGATTGGGATTCATGGTGGTATTAGAAGAGGATGGATTGACTTGATAATGGACTCCACTACGAGTGGTCATGCAAAGTTGGGTGGGCTATGCAAGGGTGTGCGGATGCACCTATGAAAGACTTAGTGTAACCCAAGACTAGACTTGTAAGGACAAGCCTATGACCGCTCTGATACCACTTGATGTGGCACAGCCCAAGGATGACTAAGTATGAAATGATGAGCCTAGGACTTAGACCCGCAAGCATATAAGAGTGAACAACGAACTTATACTAGCGGCTCACGCGCATGGCACATATGATCTCCCGATGGTGACCGGGGATGATGGCAAGGGTCCGAGGGGGAACCCAATCAATTCTAAAGTCTTAGCGGGCTTTGGCTGACCCCTAAGGATCTGGGTTACCCAACTTCGTGGGCGGCTGGCCCGCAGGGCGGGGTTTGGGTGGCACTCATTCCCGGTCCGCGGTGGACACACTCGAAGTGACAAACATGATCGGGCTCTCTTCTCACCGTCCGACGGGCATGCGAAGCAATACTAAAGTTGCAGAATAAAGGCAATCAAGGGTAGTATCAGAGGCTCACCTGATCGGTGTGAAGACACCGATCCCGCTCGGAGACGAGGGCGCACCGGGAAGCGTGGGTAAATACCCGAACGCTGCGGCGATGATGCTTGACATGAAAGTTAAAAGAAGTACAGCACTACGCCTCTCATAGGAGGGGTGATCTTGGGGTGGGGGTTAAACATATTACAACCAAAACTACCTCCACGCAGGGAGGGGCCTTCAGCCGGCTGTTGGCACTCAAAACATGATCCTTCGGCAACCAAGCCGCAAAGATGAATGATACGGCCCACTGAAGCACAGAAGCCGATGAAGACCACCTTATCGAAGACCCTTCAAGCTGACGGGGCCCCAAGTTGCCTTGAAATGAGCACCGGGGATTTTACCTCAGGAGAGTCGAAATGAACCCACAACTAACCGGCAACGCGACCAAGCCTGCCCAATGATCCGGCATTGACCTCGTCATGCCGCTACCCCACATCCGTCGCCCGACCAAGGATGACGGTCTACCCAATGTCTCTCCTAAGGAGGGAAAACATCCTCGGCCGTCCACAACAAGGGGCCGAGGGCTCTGTCAGCAGAGGGTCCCAATTACCCGACACGGGTTCGGCTCCTCGTCATAATGGGCCCTTTAGTGGCCAATTGATCGCCGTTCAAGGCGGAATTATCCAGGATGCAACACCATCCTGCAAAGAAGCTTTGAGCACGAATCCGTCTCAACCAGGAGCATAAATCGCAGTGCCGAAGGCCGTACCACCAGGACATCCGTGTGCTCGGACCAGACACACGCGGAAGTCTGATCAAGGCCGCTCGTCGTGTCAAGAGCTTCCTCGACTCCACGTCAAGGGTTTTCAAGGACCAGGGCGAGAGGAATAGTCAACGGGAGCTTCCAGAATCATCTCTGGACCCACCGGACCGGCACGCCGAGTAAACAAGTTAAAACGGCGCCGTCAAACCGGCGCGCCAATTACCATAAGGGAGGCGTTCCCCGGCGCCGTCAAACCGGCACGCCAATTACCATAGGGGAGGCGTTCCCCGGCGCCGTCGAACCGGCGCGCAAAAAAGCCAATAGGGGAGGCGTTCCACGGCGCCACCAAATCCGGCGCGCCCCCTTCTCGGGGCGCCGATTTAACGAAAGGGTTATATATATAGCCTGCCTTCGCCAGAAAAGAATGGGGGGATCCGAGAAGAGGAGAAAAAAAGGTGGAATCAAAAGAAAAAAAAGAGAATTAGAAAGAAAGGGGAGAGGTCCAGGGAGAAGGGGCCGAGGGTTCTTCAATCTGAGAAAACCTCCGTTCGAGCCTCTCGGCGGCCGCCACCACGCTCCACTCGAGCCTCCCGGAATCGAAGAAGGAGACCGTCTGTTTCTTATCGATTTAGGTGGGTCTCCGCGTTTCATCCGGTGAATCCCTCTGTTCTTCGTTTAGTTTTCTTCCTCTGGCACAATGTAAGTGAAGGAGGGGAGGGGTGATGATATGAGCCTGACCTCCCCTTCTCTCACCATTTTCCTGTACCCTTTTCGCTTTGTCTGTAATCCTTTCTTCATTGATAAACGACGGCCGATTGACAACGACGGCGCCGGAATCTATCTGCTCTGTATATATTTACCTGTGTTGTTCACGGGATGAATGAAAAGCCTTTGTGGTTGTTGTTGTATCTCTTCCTCTCTCTCTCTCACCCTCCTTCGAGCGTGCATTTAATGGTTTCCCCAATATATATATACTCTCGTGTAGCCGGTTTCTCCGACATTGGGTATGCCTTCGGGCTATATGAATTACTCAGTCCCCCTCCCCGGGGTTTTCTCTTGCTTTCTAGTCTGATGCAACGGCCGGGCTTGGCACTGAACACTCCACGGGTTCTGCGAGCAGAGATGCACTTGTGTGCACATCTTCATCTATCTCCGCCCAGGGATGAAGACCCTTCACCGTCTCTTGTGTGCCCTATTTCATAGGCCAGAGGGGCGGGGAAGAGCTCTTGGATTGTCCCCAGTTGTTCAACGGCGAGCCTCATGTCTGCTTGCTCCCGAATATCATATATATGCATATTAATTCCGTACCCCGGGCTACGTGTTAATCACATATCGTGCTCATGTTAGCCTGCTCCGCCCATGGGGTTTCATTATTTTAATATGTTTATAATCAACTCCCTTGCCCGTCTGCCGTCGTCAAGCGATGTCTCACACTGCTTCCTTTCGTATAGCTTACACCTTAACGGGAGTATGCTCTGTAGCATCATCCCGGTATCCGGGGAGGGGGATATTCCCCAAGTCTTCTGCCTCAGTCACCTGGCCGACAGTGGGTTCGTTCATTGATGACGAATGTCCCTGCAGACCATCGGGTGCACAGCAACGGGGCTAAGCCCTGCAATCAAAATCCATGGTCCTTAATGGACTTTGTGGTGGCCATGGGTCGTGTTCCCCTCGTAGGCTAGCCCTCGGGGATTCCTTCCTTACATTGGTCGTCCCGACTCGGAGTGTTGTGGTGACTCGGGTTGCGTGCCCCTCGTAGGCTAGCACTCGGGGTCTTCACTCCCGTATTGAGTTGCTTCATTTGCTCGCTATTACCCACGGATTTGGTGCCCCTAGCAGGTTTGACCTCGGGGTTTTCCTCTCCGTTTGGGTTTTTGCCGGCCGCCGTTGTGCCACCCGGCTCTTAGGGGTTGCTCCACTACGTGAGTATTCCCCGCGTCTCCCCGATAAATCCTCCGGGATGGGGAGATGCTGCCGAAATTGCGGCTCGAACGAGTATAACTCGGAATGATCGCCGCGCTCGAGCACGAACCTCGCGCGGGCCCTGACTCGGCTCCCGGATGCCCCGGGGTTAACCCTGTGAAATAATAGCTCAAATAAATCCTCAAAGTTTTTTTAAAAGTATTTCAATAAACCCAAGAAAAAATGAACAAATTCCCAGTTTTAAGTTAAACTGGCGTCATTCGTTTACGGCGCGGCCTAAACGGCGCGCTCTAAAATGGCACGTTCTCCCCGGCGCGCTCTCCCCGGCGCGCCTCTCCCCGGCGCACCCCAATCAGGGCCGCGCCGTTTTAAACCCCTCTTATTTACCTACGATTTCGACGCCGTTTTAAGTCCTACACCTACGCTTTCAGGCGCCGTTTCTAATCGCTGTACTCTTTAATCCCGGGCTCGCCCCGAGTGACCCCCGCCTTCCCGAGGGCGAAGTTAATTAACCCTAATTAGGGATAAACTGAACAAGGAGAGGGCCTTTCGAGTCGAAACCTTCTTGCTATCATGTTTTCACCATCATGTCTGTCCCCACTCTACCCTTATCATCATGCTTGTGCCATCCTTTCCCTCGTTGGTGGGGCTTAATAAATATGTGACTCAATCATATTCATCTTCATAATTCTGTCATCTTACTTATCATCATCATCACACACTCATGTTGCATTAAGGCATGCTCAAGCGGGTGCACCCTTGGTATATCAAATAACATTGCCAGAAGGTCAGGTTACGCCTGATTGGAGGCCTTGTTACGCGTGAAGGTGGCCTTCGAGCCTAAGTCCTCCGCCATGTACCAGGGTCCACCCTAATAAATAATGTGTAGTCAATCATAGCATCTTGCATGATCACTCGCACGCTCTGTATCCTTTATTCTGGCTTTGACAGCTCGCTATCTCGGCAATTAATCAAAGGTGTTCCCTCCTCGTGGGGGATGTAATTAACGCCATAACCTTTATGGTATGGCGGACTGCTGGTCCCGACCGAACCTCACATTCGCCCGACACGGGTCAGAATGAGCGCACAATAAGATTGTCACTCATGTGACTGGCACGCCCGCGTCGTCAATCAGTCAGTTAGTTACCGGTTAGTTAATTGGTTGATCGATACGTGAAACAAGACGCGTATATACGTACATGTACACATGTATACGCTAAATAAAAAAAAAGGACAAGACGGTCGGATGAAAAAAACCCGTCGCAAACACCGGCCAAGCGGGGTGGGGAATTATGCAAGAAAAACCCGACTCTCCGAGCTCCGCCGGTTCTGCCAATCGTCAGATTTGCTGGACAGGGTGTCGGTGACGGCGCTGCCACGGACTGCACGGAACTCAGATCTTGATGAAACTGATGCCAAAAGTTTCCCAACTGACCGAGGATGATGTCTGAATTTTTGAGGAAGCTCTGAAACTCGGGGCTGATCGGGCCGGTGACTGGAACAGGACAGCAACGTTCTATCTCTGGCTGGTGCAGAACTGGTGCAGTCTGTTGCAGAAGGCGCTGCGGACTCTCCCGAACTCCAATTGAGACTAAACTGGAGATGACGCAATCGTGGTCGGAGTAGCTTCGAGCAGGAGTTGACGGGGCCCCAATCGGAGGTCGTAGAAGAGAATGATGGCCGGATAAGTGGGGACAGGTCAAACCTGGACCCACAGGGGGCAGACTGCACACTCCGGCGAAGAAAATTGTAACTGGGAGCTCCGGTGGCCGATTGAGTCCCTTCTTCTTGGAGATGAAAGCTAACTGGACGTAGTTCCTGCCCTCCGAAAATGGCTCCCAAACCTGTCCTGTGCTGGTCGTGGTGGCTTCAGATTTCAGCTTCTGGTCTTCAGACAGGGACAAAGAGCGCAGTCGGACGAGATCTGCTCTTCCGAGCAGCTCCGACCTTGGAAGCCGGCGGGACCACCACCGTTGGAAAGCAGACTCGCAGAAGATTCCAGCAATATAAGCCTTGCCACCTGAACCCTTGAGGGAAGGTCGTGGCTGCCTCTGCAAGTCACTACAACTCTGCTGCCTGCAACAGAGATAGAATGAAGTGAAGAAGAGGGTGTGGGGAAGGGGGTGGCCAAGAGAGTAAGGGGTGGAAGGTGTGTTTAGTGGCTGTGGGAAGGAGAAGGGAGGTGTTTAGGGGTGGTGAAGGCTAGGGAGAAGAAGGTGGGGAGGGCGAAATGGGGCTGGAGAGGGGGTGGGTGGAGTGGGGGGATGGTGGTGTCTTGAGTGAGCAATGGAAGGTCCAAGGTGGAAGGGGGCGAACTAGGCTTGTCAATGGGGAGTGGGGGGGCGAACTTGGGAGATTAGGGGGTGGGGGAGGTGAAAGGGAACAGCCCAAGGGGAGGGAAATTCAAATTTGGGGCCTTGGGGAAAGTCCCTTCAGCCTAGGGGAGGTAGAAAGGTGCTTGGGGAAGGGAATGGGGTAGGTGGTGGTTGGAGGGTGGGATAGGGATTGGTGGGAGATTTCTTGGGACTAAGGGGAATTAATGGGGTGGTGGTTGGTTAGGAGGGGTATTAAGTGAGGGGAGGGGAGTTAAGAAGTAGGTGGGAGAAGAGGAGAGAGAGAGGGGTTCGCCCCTTGCTTGATGAGAGAGAGAAAGAGAGAGAATGAGAGAGATAATGAGAGGGAGGTGGAAATGCTATTTCAATATTCATGCAAAAGTGATTACATGGAGAGAGATGGGGCCTATTTATAGGCAACCACTCTTTACATGACCAAAATGACCTTGACATTAAGACAAAAGACCCAACAAGTCCTAGACTCAATCCATTAGGCCCAAACTAAGGTACTAAGGCCCAATTAAACAAAATAAGAGAAATAGACTAGAACAACATGACTCAATAAAAGAAAGTACATAAGATAGGACTCAATAAAAGGAAAATACATAAGATGAAACTTAGGAAATGTAGATAACAAGTGTAGATCATAGTCAATCCACATCAAGAGTGTGCAGGTGACCCGAGCCAAAGGGAGTCTCGTAAGATGTCCTCATCACCCCCCCTTGGTCCACTCTTCTAGAAGCCCACTATTGGAAGGTTGATTGACCCCACATGGGCCCTAGAGATGAGGTGGATCAATAGGGAAGAGGTAGGGGGCCCGCGGGACCCAGGTGGTCCCAAATTATAAATAAACCATCAGTGCAATCTGTATTACAATTTGAATAAAAACCAATAAACACACATGACACACAAATAAAGTCTCAATAAATACTATAAATATCGAGACTCAAGGGGGAGTCTCCAGGCTATCTTCGAGCCAGATAGAAGCCGATGTAGCCCGAGTGGTGCTCCTCGTACGCTACCGATGGCTCGCCGGTTCGTGCTTCTCTCTCGCTTTGGTGTCCGCACCAATTCTCCCCGGGTGGGAGAAACTCGACCCTGTCGAGTAAGGGTCTGCATCGCTCTGGTAGCGCTCCAGTAGGTCCGGATCTATCCGCTGCAACTCTCCACGGGTGATCCAAGTATCCTCGGTGGCGGGTCTCCCTCTCCATCACACTAGGTAGCGCGGGTAGGATCCACTCCTGGTAACTATCACCTGCTCATCCAGTATATGATTGATATGCTCTCGCTGCTGTGAAAATGGGGCCGGTGGTGGACACTCAGGTGTGGGATCACTCTCAATGGGAGGAGATGGCTCAAAAGGCTCACTAGGGATCACCGCTGGGTCCCTATATGCAACTAGATCCGACACATTGAAAGTTGAGCTTATACCATATTCCTCGGGCAGGTCCACAACATACGCATTGGATCCAACACGTTTCAACACTCTAAATGGACCAGCTCCGTGAGCTTGCAATTTCTTTACGGTTCCAGAGGGAAACCGTTCAGGTCTTACCCTGATCATGACATATTCACCCTCTCAGAACTCACGGTGGTGTCGATGGGCATCGGCTAACTCCTTATACCGTTCATTGCTGGCCTCAATGTGACGACGGATGTCATCATGCAAACTCCTAACATGCCTAGCAAAAGACTCGGCAGACTCAGACGCTCGTGCATGAATGGGCATGGGAACAAGATCCACTGGCTTCCTAGGGCTACGACCTGTGACAATCTCGAATGGACTCATACCGGTAGACATGTTAACCGAATCATTATATGCAAATTCTGCCAATGGTAATATGAGATCCCTATCCCCTACACGGTCCCTGACAAGACACCTCAAAAGGTCACCCAGACTCCTATTGACCACCTCGGTCTGACCATCTGTCTGGGGATGATATGCAGTGGAAAACTTGAGGTAAGTACCCAACATATGCCATAGTGTCTTCAAAAAATAGCTGGTGAACCTAACATCACGGTCAGACACTATGGTACGAGGTAACCCGAACTTGCACACCACATGAGTAAGGAATAGGTGGGCTACCCTCGAAGCATCTGAAGTCTTCGAGCAGGGAATGAAAAGGGCCATCTTTGAGAATCGGTCAACCACCACATAGACCGAATTGTGCTTCCTAGAGATACGTGGCAATCCCAAAACAAAGTCCATGCTAACACCATGCCACGGAGCATCAGGCACGGGGAGAGGCATATAAAGACCCGAGCTTTGTTTCTTCATCTTGGCCGTAGCACATGTACGGCACTGGGCCACAATATGAGCAACATCCCTCTTCAGACTCGGCCAATAAAATCAGTGCTCAACAGCCTCGATAGTCTTGTTCCAACCAAAGTGGCCGGCTAGACCTCCCGCATGTAGTTCCCAGACTAAGAAGTCTCGAACTGAAGTTCGGGGAAGACAAAGTATGCCTCCTTGAAAGAGGTAACCCTCCTGAAGCACATAATCATCAAGGTCCCTCGAGGGTCCGGCCTGGAGAGTGGTAAAAATCTGACCGAAGTCAGGACAGTCAACATAGGGCTCTCTCATCTTCTCTAACCCTATGACCTCGGCACTCATGGTGGTCAGCAGACAAGCACGCCGACTCAAGGCATCAGCCACCTTGTTCTCCACTGCAGCCTTATGTTTAAGCACAAATGTGTACTGCTAGAGATACTCAACCCATCGACTGTGACGCACATTAAGCTTCTTTTGGGAATGTAGGTACCTCAAAGTCTCATGATCGGAGTATAAGACAAAGTCCTAATGTAATAGATAGTGCCTCCAATGCCTAAGAGCCCGAACAACTGCGTAGAATTCTTTATCATAAGTGGAGTATCGTAGTTTCACATCATTCAGCTTTTCACTGAAATATGCGATCGGGTGGGCCTCCTGACTCAACACTCCTCCTATCCCAACACCCGACGCATCACAAGAGACCTCAAACACCTTCGAGAAATCTGGCAATCGAAGGATCGGTGTCTGGGTCATGCGCTCCTTGATGTCTTTGAAGGCAGCAGCGGCGGCCTTCGTCCATACAAACGTGCCCTTCCGAATACAGTCCGTGATCGGGGCAGTGACGGAGCTAAATCTGCAGATGAAACGACAATAGAACGTCGCAAGACCATGGAAGCTGTGGACATCATGGACCGTACGGGACTCTGACCAATCAACAATGGCCCAGACCTTCTCCGGATCGACGGAGACCCCAATACTAGACACAATAAAACCCAAGAAGGTAAGCTGAGGTGTCATGAAGGCACACTTCTATGGGTTCGCAAACAACTGATCTCGCCTCAAAAGCAGACAGACCTGCCTTAGATGGTCCAAGTGGTCCCCTTTAGTGCGACTATATATAAGGATATCATCAAAATACACAACCATAAAGCCTCCAATGAAAGGTCGAAGGACCTGAGTCATGAGCCGCATGAAAGTGCTAGGGGCATTGGTCAACCCAAAGGGCATAACCAACCACTCATATAGACCATCCTTGGTCTTAAATGCGGTCTTCCACTCATCACCTGGCCTAATCCTCACCTGGTGGTAATAACTCTTAAGATCGATCTTCGAGAAGATAGTGGCATCGGCCATCATGTCTAGCATATCATCTAGGCGAGGAATAGGGAACCTGTACTTCACGGTGATTTTGTTGATGACACGACTATCAATGCACATTCTCCACGTGCCATCCTTCTTTGGGGCAAGTAATGCGGGAACAGCACACGGACTCATGCTGTCCCGAACAGACCCTCTCTGCATCAATTCATCGACCTGCCGTTTTAGCTCGGCATGTTCCGTGGGACTCATGCGATAATGAGAAAGATTGGGCAATGAGGAGCCCGGAATCAGGTCGATAGCATGCTGAATATCCCGTATGGGTGGGAGTCCCTCGGGAAGCTCCTCGGGAAAGATATCAGCGAACTCCTGCAGAATAGGAATGGCATCGGGTGGGAGTTCACCCTCGGGCTTCGGCTCCACCTCTCGGACCGTAATAGCAAACACAGGGCAGCCACTACTAGCCTCCCGCTCCATTTCCCGGGAGCTAATCATCATCAATCTCCTAGTCGAGGGCTCACCTGGGCCAGATGTAATGGTCATAGCCCGAGCTGGGGGTGGGGTACTAGGCCCGGGAATGGAAGGCTCCGGAGTACTAGGACCAGTAGGACCCCTAACTGAAGGCTTCTTGGGCTGAGAGGGTTGGAGGAGTATCCGTTGGCCAGCATGGTCGAAGGTAAAGGTGTTCGACCGGCCATGAAGTGTGTCATCCCGATCAAATAACCAAGGCCTACCAAGAATAATGCTGCCCACCTCCATGGGGAGGACATCACACCAGATCTCATCACGGTAGGCATGGAATTGCAGTGGGACCAAACACCACAGCCTGATCGGAATGGAGATGGAATCCACCCATGATACTCGATAGGGGCAAGGATGATCCACGGGTGTAAGACCAAGACTGGAGACAGTGCCCATGGAGATTGCATTGATGCAACTTCCACTATCAATGATCACCTTACAGACTTGCTTGCCCAGCCTACAGAATGTATGAAATATAGTGGTCCGACGCCAGTCATCACTGGCCTGTGGCTGGGTGAGAATACACCTGACGACCCCCAAGTGGGTATCGTCCGGATGCTGGGCATCCTGGCCATCACCTTCGGCCTCATAATACTCGTCAGCTAGCTCCGGATCTACTTCATAGCTGACTAACACGAGATCCGTAGGGGTGGCATCCTCGGCCTGTGTGTCCCCAATGAGAAGAGATGAGCGAGTGGGACACTGATTGGTGAAATGGCCAAACCCATTGCAGCGATAACACTGCTGCCGTGATCCACTAGGCTCCCCAATCAAAGGCCCTTTCCCTTTATCCTCCCGATTGATAGGAGGTGAAGGCAACAAGGGACGAGCAGGAGGTGCGGGTGCCGGTGGACGGGCGATGGGTGCCGTAAGTTGTTGGGGACGAGGAAGGTCCCTCGGAGGTGGAGGGCGAGGCCTAAGAGTGAACGGCTCAGGGCAAGTGGGCTCCTGAGGTCGGGCTATGGGGGCCCTCAGGTACGTGCCAGAAGAGCTACGGGGCTCGACACTACGAAGGGGAAAGGAGCCCAACCGATGGGTAGACTCGAACTCGGCCTCGAATTGCTCCAATTCGAGAGCAACCTGATACACCTGTTCCAAAGTGGTCACATTGCGGCGAAAAAGTTCATATTGATTGTTTGGCCGCAGACCTCTCCGAAAGCGTGACATGGTCATGGTGCTCTCTTCCGTAACTCCACACCGCAAATAATACTCATCAAACTCGGCAGTGTACTCGGTCACGGATCGGTTCCCTTGGGAGAGACTTTACCATTTGTCTATGAGACGTTGGTGATATGAGGCAGGAAGGTACTTCTCCCTCAATTTCATTTTCATGTCACCCCAAGTGCCGATCGGGGGTTGACGTCGCTGATTTAGCAGGCTCTCCACATTGGTCCAATAAATTTGGGCCTGCCCATGCAGCTTCATCTTCGCGTATCAAACTCTCCGGTGGTCCGTCATCTCAAATCACTCGAAGTACCGGTCCATGCCGGCCTCCCAATCTAAATAGACCTTCGGGTCCAAGGACCCGCTAAAAAGAGGAGGGTCCGCACACACGCTCCGAAGAACATGATCGTCATCATCGTCATCACGATTCTGCCGTTGGTTACGACGATCATATCCCCCTTGCTCATTATCATATGCATAGTCAGCCACCTCATGCACCTGTTGCCTCCCAACATCTACCGCCTGAGCTCTTGGGCAGCAGGTTGCTGAGCCGGCTCCTATTGACCATTGGTCGGCGAGGGTTGCGCCGCCGCTGGGGCCCTCTCGAAGATAGGAATCCTCCCTACAAGACCCTGGATGGACTGGTCCGAAGCTTCGGCCCGATCCTCGAGGGCTTTCATCCTCCCTTCTAGACCCGTTCCTATGCCATCTAGACGCGTACTAAGGCCATCCATACGCGTATCGAGACGATCCATGAGGGATCGGAACATCTCGGCCGTCGAAGGCTCATCGGAGCTATGGGATCGGGAATCCGCCATAGGTGGAGGTGGTGAGTATTGGGTACCTCGACGGGTGGGCATGCAAAGACACACGAACTAGGAGACACAGACTAATGCAAACACTGACTAATAAACCTAGACCTAAACCAATATCCGGTACGTGGCGGAGTTAATCGATCCGAAGATCACTCGCACAAGTGTGCGGCCTTCCCGATAGGCGTAGCCTAACGTTCGGACAACACCTTTTAAACTACCAGATTATCACGATGAAATGTAATTTTAATATTTTTTTTTTTTGAAAATAATGATGATCCTAGACTTGACTTAGATCGTGCAAGACTTATGCAACGACTGCCCTAGACTCGACTCGCTTTGATACCAAACTGATGCAGGATGGACACGGGAACCGATTCTAAGTGATGCGGATCTCGGACTCTAAATGCGGACATGACCAGCAACATACAACAATGGAGACGCTTTGGCCTGACACTAAGAGTTCCTATGGGCTATACGTCGCTAACAGAAATGCAAGCTCACTGGTCATCCTAAGTGAGGGGAAATGCGGATCCACGCGGTTGAGAAATCGGCAGAGTCAAGGGTGGTCGACTCACTTCCGTGCTCGGATCGAGCCACGAGACGGGTCACTCTCTCGCTCACAGTGGTGACATGGACTCATGGGCTAGGTTCCCATCGCACTCAGCAGCGGCACACGACCATATACTAGCTAAGCAAGTAAATGCCAAGAAGTCGAGATCATTACCTCCACGCTCCCGGCATAGGGAAGACAACCCCGGCCAATCCTGTACTCTCGGTTAAACAAATACACTGCGGTACAAAGATTTGACCCACTCCACGTAGGGAGGTAATAGGTCACATGTGGGGCCCGGGAGTAGCGGGAATTGGGTTGACGGGCAGCATCTTGATGTCGTCCGTCGGCGCCGAAACTCACGTTTTAGTGCTGTCCGGATGACGCGATCTATGGGTTAGTGGGGCCCACGTGCTACCCCGTCCTCTGGACCTGACGGAGTGGGTCCCACTGTGATGGTGACCTCTGATGGTGCGCTTCCCAGGATGGCGGCTGTAGACACGCTATTCCTGACATCTCTTGAGAAAGTCTCATATCACTATACAACGCCCCGCGACGGCTTACGCGTTTTGAATCACTTGAGTGCTTCCTTTTCTTGAGTCTTCTTCCGCCCTTTTCGGCATCCGGAATCGTCTCGTCACGGCATTCAGACGGCATCAACACCAGTCAGACGCATCAGGAGGTTCCGGAACTAAGAAGGGTGTCTGCCGGGCAGCCGCCAACACCTTGTCCGAGGATCTGGGTGGGTCTTTTTGGGGGCGTCCAGGCCCCTAGACGCCCCCATTCTTTTAATTTATTTTCAAATAAACCAAAAGCCAAATAAAAATAATATATTAATGGAGGCGTCCAGGACCCTGGACGCCTCCATAAAAACAAAAATATAAAATATAAAATGCCAGCTTTGGCATAGAAAAACAAAACAAAAATAATAAAAAATATTTTCTTGGAGGCGTCCAGGCCCCTGGACGCCTCCATCAACTCCCTCACGGGCGCCGCCCACCGAACGACGGTTTGTCGTGTGTGAAAAAATCTAAATTATGGAGACGTCCAGCTAGCAGGACACGCCCATTTCTGAATCACGAGGCGCCACTCACAAAATCACGTGTTGTGCCAAACCGCGTGCGGCCGTCGGCGGGGTTCGGTGGACCTGATGGAGGCGTCCGGGGCCCTGGACGCCTCCACAAAAATATTTCAAAAAAATAAATAAAAATAGAATAAAATATTAGTTCGGCCCTGATGGAGGTGTCCAGGGTCCTGGACGCCTCCACCCTCCGGAGCCCTATAAATAGAGGCCCACCCCCTCAGTTCTGAGAGAGCTTCGAAGAGATCCGATAGGCTGCCGGAGCCCAGAGGCTACGGAGTCATTTCTAACCCGTGGGGTCTTTTGTAGGTGGAGGTTCTGCCGACTTCTCCGGTGCCCACGCTCGCGAGAGGAAGGCTATCTTCGTCCACCACGCTTCCACGTCGTCCCTATGCTGCCGGAGCTCCACCGAATCTCACCCTCGGCTCCTCCAATAAGCCTTTTCTTCTCCTTTTTCTCCATAGTTCTTTACATTCATCATACTGCATCCTCTATCTCCCTGCATAAGGGCGCCGTCTCTCGCATACTTCTTGCATTCATCATCGCATTTTCCTCCTACTCGAGTCCGAGAGGGGTTTAAAACCACACCAACCAGGTGTGTGTCAGGTCACAATCTCGTTACTTTTATTGCAAGGAATTGTTACTACACTGCCATTTTCTAATTCCGTTCGTTTATTGTCTACTATTTTCCAAGGGTAACCAAGGAAAGCCCTCTCCGTCGGCCGGCCGAAGGGGGAGGAAGAAGCAACCCGCCATCTCTCGCTCTTGAGGTAGGCGCGATCACTTTCTTTATTTTGGGGTCTTTTGGTCCCTGGCGATCACATCTTGTTCTCGAGGCCGCGGTGAGTCACTTCCCCAATGGCCGTTTAAATTCCCGTTCTTATATATTATATTCTTATCTATTCATGTTCTCGAGGTCGCGGCGAGTCACTTCCCCAATGGCCGTTTAAATTCCCGCTCTTATATTCTCTTTATATTATGTTATATTATTATCTATTCACATTCTCGAGGCCGCGGCGAGTCACTTCCCCAATGGCCGTTTAAATTCCGCTCTTTATATTCTCCTTATATTCTGTTATATTCTTATCTGCTCATATTCTCGAGGCCGCGGCGAGTCACTTCCCCAATGGCCGTTTCAATTCTTGCTATTTAATTTCTGCACCATTCCCGTCCCCCCGAGGCCGCGACGAGTCACTTCCCGCTATGGCCGTTTAACCCCCATATCTTGCTATATTACATTTGTCCCGCTCGCCCCGCCGGAGCAATCTCCCGTGGTGGCCCCTTCTCTTTTCTCTTATTTCTGTGTTGCAGCAAACAAAAGAGGAGCCCGCGCGCTCCGCGTCTTCTTCACTCCTCGAACCGCGTGACGTCGCTCACAGATTGGCGATCACGGTGGGACCTCTACTGCTTCCTTTTGGCTACCCTTGCAAGTTCGGCACCGTCCGTGCCTCTCCACCTTGGCGCCCTCGCGCGCCCCCATTGTGCTCACGGCAGCACTGTCAGTTGTGATTGGTTGGGTGTTTATTATATGTTTGTTATTTCTGTTGTTTTCTTACTCTATATATCTGTCAGCATTCCATTGCATACATCCATCCCTCTTTTATATCCTTTTTCATTTTTTTCTAAGGATCACCCTTTCCCGGTGAAGGAAGGACTCTCCGTTTGAGAATTCCTCTCAACGGACTAGAATCTCCTCCACTCGGACCTCCGTAAGTCCCCGACATCGAAGAATCTCCTCTTCGTTCACTGGGCTGGTTGTACCATTGAAGTTCCCCGGAGTTAGTCATCCCATTCGTGGTGAGACGAGAGACCCTAGCTGACACGGTGGTGAAACAAAAATAAACTAGGGTCCCTATTTTGTGTGAACTTCGGATCTCGCTAAAAATACAAAAAAATCATCAAAATCAAAACACAAAAAAAGACGTAAGGCATTCACTTGTGTGTTAATCTCTGCTGATCGTTTGTTGGTGTATGCTATTATGCTCCCAAAAAAAACATGATGGATGGTTGAATATAATTATAATTGTTTCGAGGCCGACGCCTTCCGTTATGGGTCTCAAATGCGTGACCCAGGTCACGACTCTTACGGGGTCTATAACTCAGACTGGGGCTATCAGCCTGACCCACAGGTTCATCCCATGGACATTGGCCCATCCTATAAGTCCTCATATGGAATAGAGGCCACTGTTAGTGGAGCTTCCCCCTCCACTAGTGTTCCCTATGCCTGGGATTTCATGGCTTCTCATGTCGACTCTCTCAGCTCTCAACTTGGAGCCTTACAAGCTGTTATTGAGAGGAAATTCCTTCCTCCTTCCCCTCCTCAAGCCAACCCCCTTCACGCTTTCCTGAATAATATTACCAAAATGGAGAAGGATTGGAAGGAGAGAAGAGACGAGTATGGCATCTGGGATATGAGTGAGCAAGATATTCTTCCAAGTCGTTACAATCAAGTGGACGCCGTCTGCCCACCATCCATTCATCACACTAATCCATACGGCTCTCCGCCTCCACATCCACATCTATATACGCAAATTCCTCCATGTCAATATACGTCACCTCATCTCATCAACACGCCTCCTCCACGGCATCCATTTGAATCTAATGATTTTGAAGAATTGCAAATGGCACATGATCACATCTGTGAATATTTTGAATATGCACCTACTCCGAGTTTTCTTCATTCCTTCCCTCTTCCACCACCACCAGAATGTCCCCCTGCTCAGGATGAAGTCACCGTCCCTACCCATGCCAATGAAATCACATGGTGTTACGATGGTGGGTCCATATACCAACAACCCGCATCAACGCACCATGAATCATCCCCTACCCTAAACCCCTCACATACCACCAAAATCCGACGCTTCTTACGCACTAAGCCTCCTACTGTCATCCCTCTAACTACACAAGTAACCCCCATACCATCAGTGTCCATTGAGCCTCCTGTTAACTTTTATCCCCAACCCAGTAACTTTCCATCATCCCCACTTAAGGCCTTCACCATCCCTGTAACTTCAAACCCATCCGACCCTTTACCCAAACCCGTGATTAACTCTGAGCAGGGTTCATCTATTTTTACACCCGAGCCGACCTCCTCTGCTTCCGAGCAAGGGGAAAAGCTTGTCGTGTTTCAACCTCTACCTACCCTTCTTACAACTCTTTCCATTGAACCTCCATTACCCGTTGAGCCTGTTGTCTCAATCTCACCTCCTTCCACCACCTCTCGGAGTGGGCGTCTTTCTACAAATACATGTGCCAAAGATGATGTTCAAGAATCGGACAAGAAGAATTTGGCCACGGTAATGCCATTCAAGATCCAAGATTTAATTTGCCGAATGCCGATTCGGGTTCTTGTGTCGGTCACCTTTGAGAAGGCCGAATTTCCATCTGCACCAATGCCCATCAAGAAGGACTCTCAGGAATTGGTGCTGACCAAATCAGGGGCCAAAATAACCACGATCACGTTACTCATTGGCTAACATGCTTTCAAGGCTCTTATTACCCCTTGTTCGGTCATAGTCCAAATGGCCAATCAAAAGAAGGGGTTCTCCTCATGCATAGTGATGACACACTCTACTGCCGAGGAGATGATGAATTCTATGCTCAGGGGTGGGTCAGGGTAGTTCTTGTTGGAAGCTTTTAATATCATGTCTACTCACCACCAACTTCCATGCAAGAGGCGAATGCCTATGTTACCCAGCATGATCACGTGTGATATTCCAACAGCCTTGAGCAGTGCCCCAAAAATGAAGCTCCTTATGCCGAGCATCCAACTTCCAATGATGGACACCGTTCATCTATCACGGGAGTTTTTTCCAAGGGAACCATTTCATGTCAAGATCCCTACTTCACAAGCGGAGCTCTTAAATCTTTGTTTCGATATTTTGCCAAGAGAGTTACCGTTCATGTACGAATGTCCAAAGGGCCTTATTAGAAGTCCGTCAAATGAGAGCCTGTGGGCCCTGACCGTACTAATGGACCCGGTTGGTCAGAGAAAGAAGAGGCCTTCTGCCTGGGCACATCATTGGGATCAGCCTGCAAACCCAGGAGGCCGAGAACTCGTGTTGAAGGTTGAAGGGCCGCACTATGAGAGAGTATTTACCAAGAAGAGGGAAAAGCATAATGTGAAGCTTAAGGATAATAAATCCCTTGTTGAAGGAGCCCACATCAGTTCATCCACTTCCTATCCCAGTTCATCGCTGCTCATACTGCTATTTAGCTTCTTTTTATGGGCAGTCCATTGGTTAAGGAGACGCCTCCCGTCATCTAAATCTAAGTCATCAAGCTCCTCTGCTCTAGGGTCCCCAAACCCTCACATTCCTCGTTGTCGGGAGCTTCCGGACCCCTACATTCATCCCTGTCCGGAACCTCCGGACCCCTACCTCTTTAATTCCATGTCTTTATCCATCTCTCACCCCCATCCAGAACCTGCGGATTTCTTATCTTATTCTCCATCTCTCTCGGGGCATTGCGCCCTTCCTTCCCATATCCATCCGGAACCTCCTGGCCTCTCCTTCTTTCGATTTATCCTTTTGTTCTTCCAAGTCATCGCGTCCTTCGTTCTTTTCACCCCTTTGAATTGCCTCTTTACATACTTCCCAGGGCATCGTGTCCCTCATGATCTTCTTCCTCCGGAACCTCTGGATTCACTTCCCCATGATTCTCCTCCTTTACGTCCGGACCCTTCAGATCCGCCTCTCTCGATTCATCAATTTCTGATTCTTCTCGATCCCGCTCTCGGGTTCGACCCGGTTCCTTCCACATTAACTTCCTCAGGCACCTGCCCATTCTCACACTGTTTCGAGGCTTTAGTCCTCACTGTTTTCTTTGATTTCTTCTCATCCTGTAAATTCTTCTAGGTATCTTTCACCTAAATCTGATTTTATCTCCGCTTATTTAAAATAAACCGCCCTAGTTGGAGGATTGTTGTATAAGAGGACCCTTACCGGAGTTCTTTTAAGGTGTCTTGATGACGATGAGGTCTGGAAATGTGTAGAGGAAACCCACTCGGGTGTGTGCGGTGGCCACGTGAATAGTCAGATGCTCGCCAAGAAGATCATTCGCCAAGGCTTTTATTGGCCCACTATGGAAGAAGTTTGTGCCGCCTATGTCCGTAGGTGTGTCAAGTGTCAACTTCACGCCGATAAAATCCATTCACCATCTTCCTCACTTCATCCAATATCCTCCCTGTGGCCTTTCTTCATGTGGGCATTCGACATCATTGGTCCCCTAGGTGATCCCAATTCCCTCACCAAGCAGAAATCTTTCATCCTTACTGCGACGGAATTCTTCACCAACTGGGCCGAAGCTGAAGCTTACGCGGAAATCAAAGCGTCAACAGTCTGCAAGTTCATCATGAAGAACATCCTCGCCAGATTCGGCGTCCCAAGTACAATCGTCACCGACAATGGGCCACAGTTCATTTCTCAGGACCTATACGACCTCTGCAAAAGGTACGCAATTGCATTGCATCATTCATCGCCTTATTACCCACAAGGTAACGGCCAAGCGGAGGCCACCAATAAAACATTGCTCAAAATCATCAAAAAAACCTGCGAGTCTAGTAAGTTTTCAGACTGGCCAGAAAAACTTATCGAAGCCCTATGGGCCTATCGCACTTCAATCCGTACCCCCACCGGGCAGACTCCATTTGCCCTTACTTATGGTATGGAAGCGGTAGTCCCGTACGAGACTCTGATCCCTTCTTTCAGGGTACAATTGGACGAGGAATTTCCCCTCCACGATCGTCGTAATTCACTCCTCGCCCAGTTGGAACTCTTGGATGAGAAGCGGCTGGCCGCTGCCGAACACGCGCGTGTGTATCAAAATAGACTCGCTCGCTTTTACCAAAAGAAAGTCGTTGAGAGAAAATTCAAAGTCGGTGAGATGGTCGTAAAAAGAATTTTTGTCAAACCTGGAGGGCCGCGTTCTAAGCTCCAACCCAATTGGGAAGGACCATTTGTAATTCAAGCCGTGTACCCTGGCAACGCCTACAAACTAGTCAACGCCGAAGAGACCGAGTTATCCCACCCTTGGAATGGACTTTATCTTAATAAATACTACCCTTAGCACAAAACGAAAAAAAATAATGAAAAGATAAAAAACATCAAAAATAAAGAAATACCGAAAACCACTAAAAATATGGAAAATTCAAAATGCAGATGCCTGGCAGTCACCATGTAGTTAAGTCCCTGCATCTAACCTTCATGTTAGGATAGGGCCCATTAAGGCTTGGTAGGCACCGGGTCTTGGTTTGCTAGAACCGTGGAGATCCCTGTCCGGCCACGTCGGCCTATGCTCGCTCGAAGGAAGCTAACATGTGCTCACTTATGTATTTTATTCAAAAAAGTCGGTAGCATCACCTACGGTGGGGACTCCACCCAGAAGATCTCCGGAAGCTGTAATCTTTATTCTTTTCTCTTCAACCAAATGAGACAGTCGGCGCCCTTAAAACGCTGAGCATGAGAAACCGAAACTCAAACCCCAAAGGCAAGAGTAGGATCTATTTCCTCGAGCATCGATCAGAGCACGAGAAGAGGGCAGTGTCCCCGCAGGCATACGAAAGGGAGCCCACAAACGTCAAACGACTATATCTCCCTCACAAAAAGAAATACAAAATCAAAATCAAGAGAAAAGCCTGGTCGTGACCGTGCCTGTTGTGATAAACGGAACCCCTCAAAGCAAAAGTCTGAATCCACAAAAGGGGCCGTGGAATGTAAATGCTCGAGATTTGGTCCGAAGTTGTCCGAAAGGAAAGAGTTAATGGGCCCTTATTCGCTCGTCGGGTTAACGGCTTTGCCGGTCCTCTCAGGAGGTTTATCCCCTACACTCTTTTTTCTCCCTCTAAAGATGAAGGTTCGATGGAGTTTCTGAAGGGTGAAAACTACCCAGGGTCTGCGACCTTATTTTAATATACACATTTGGTTGCCTACTTTGAAAAGCAAAAGCTATCGCTGCGAAGGAGTCTCCATTTTTCTGGCTGGTCAAGACCCCTGTTTACCACCTTGATGTCTTCTTGTCTAACCTTGGGCTTAGGCCAATGCAAGCGCGTCACCTATGGGTGCGACGGCGTCTGATTCCGGGTCAGCGTCGCGCGGTTGGTCGTTAGGGTTCCAGGGTGTTCCATCATATACCATCTGGTGTTGTGAGGAAATAGACCCGGGTCGGGCAAATCTCTTACCTCAAACACCTTTTGGGTAAATCCCTGTGGTCGGAAGCGACTGGGAGCCTAAGCATGGCATGACGGTATTGTCATCAGGGTAAGTCTTAGCCGGCGGGATCATCATTCGAGGGGTCTAGAGGCCCAAATCAACCTAGATGTGCACTTAGGATACCTGGGAGGTTAGTAAGAAACCCCTGTCTCACGTAGGCTAGGTACCATTCGGGTGCTTGCCAGGCGTTAGAAAAAAAAGAAATTGAAATGATAAAAACAACAAAAAATGGAAAAGAGAAAATGTACATATTTTCAAACAAAAAAATCTTTTTTATGATAAAATAAAAAAAATGCCAAATATAAAAAAAGAAAACAAATCAATTTTGCATGATTGCATTTGCGTGCAGCATCTCACTTTTAATACCGCTTGCATTCGTGTGCTTGCATGTCGCATTTATCATCACCGCATCTTTCCCTTGCCTTCGCTAAATAAAGGCTTGGCCCCTTGACCAGTTATCAAGGACAGTCACAGGACCATTTGCTTATTGAGCAAGGGGCCAAGTCAGAACAGAAATTCTGATTTGTTTGTTTCAGTGATATGTGCAGGGATTCAGGCAACAGAAGCAAAGGTGAAAACCAAACAAACCGAACCTTGTATTTTATTCCAAAAACCAAAAAAATTACATCAAGTTCTGCCCTCTCTCTCTGCATCACTCGTCCCACTACTCTCCGGGGAAAACGCTCTCAAAGGTGCTACCCAACTATGAAAAGCGGTACTCCTACCGCTCTGTACTCCCCTTCCTATTTCCACATCCCGGTGTTGATCCACGGAAGTAGCAGAGAAGCTACCAACACGAAAGCCACACTCTCGTGCTCTTCGGTAGCGCTGCTCACCATCTCTCAGCCACTGTTCAGCAAGACCAAGGCTGATTCGGAGTTCGAATAGTTGGGCCTCCATGGCCCTTCGTTCCTCCCTTTCAGTCAATCTGTTGGCTCTTTCTCTCTCTGCGTCTCTTTCTCTCTCTGCCCGTTCTCTCTCACGGTCTTCCCTCTCCAACTGGAGAGTGATCCTCAGTTCCACGGCATCCCTAGAGGAGTCGTCATCAGGATGACGCCGCAGTTCCCTCTCCAGTTCTGCTATCCTAGCCTCCTTCTGCGCAGCTTGGGCAAGCGCTTCTTCCGTCTCCTTTTCCTGCCAGATGTACCATCTCAAGATACGCGGCAAGGCATAAACAAAGAGAACTCAACACTGAAACTTTTACCTATATACAGAGCATCCCTTCTGCCTCCGCAGCACGCTGCGTGGCGTGAGCAAGTTGCTCAAGAAGCAAGTCAAGTTCTGAGGTGGGAATCCACAAGATGGAAGAGGCACCACCTACTCCCATCGCCGGGGAAGCCGCGCCAATCTGAGCATGCTACGACCGCGTGAATTAGCAGCCAACATCTAGAATCTGCGGTTCTAATTAGGAACGCAATGTACACCTACCAAGGCGCTCATAGCTTTGCGGGCATCGCCCAACCGTTGCTCCATCTCTGCCAAGCGAGTTCTTAAAGTCGCTATCATCGTATCACGGATATCCTGCAGCCATACGAGTCAGCATTTCCACCAGAAAACCAAAAAAAGGAGAAAGAAGAAAAGAGAAAAAGGAAAAATCTACCTCCACAAATCCCCGGGGTTGGAACCGCAATGTGTACCTTGTCTTGTATAGACGCAGGTAATCCTCGCTATCCCGCGCATGTGATTCTACAATCGTGCCACCTCGTTGCCAGTCTTCATACTGTTCAGGGAACCGCACGCGCCAGTCAATGCAGGTTGCCGGTCCTCGCGTCTTTCTCCCGACACGAGGTGGCGCAGCCGTATCCACCCATTCCTGAGCCAATCCCAAAGTCCTCATAACCAATCGTAGCTGAAGCGGCTTGATTTCATTCAGGAAGTGCATCCACAGTTTCCGTCCAAACCAGGCACGACTTGTTAGAACCCACGGCTGGTCGGCATCAACCATGTCTGAGTAGGGTCTCCAGTTTACCATCGCTGCAGGGAACTCCTGTAGCTCCCGCCTTAGCACCATCAGTTGGTAGGTTAGGGGTGCTGCACTCATGATGGGTTCCCACCGCCTGGCTAGCGGCACCATCGCGGGTCGCCAATGTCGAGCTCTCCCCATGGGGAGGTAATAATAGCTCCACAGCTGCTCGGCGCAGGTCATCAGTACCTTGCAAAAATAAGAAAAAAAAATACAAAACAAGCAAAACCAAAAATACCTGGATGAATGGTGTGAAACCACTCACAGCCATCTCACAATCCGCTTCTTGGAACAGGCCTGCAAACAAGTGCGCCAACATGGCAGCTCCCCAGGCGTAGTACCATACTCTTTCAAGGTCTGATAGCAGCTCCAGGAAGCGACATTGGATACCATCCCCTTTCGAGCTCAGTACCAATCTCCCCAAAAGGAAGAGGAGAAATCTCCTCAAATCTATGTTGCATCTTTCCAGTTGCCGAAATCTGTGCAGTACATGGCACGGCATCCTATTTCCATCCTTTCCATGAACTCTTCTGGGGATTCATCGTCCCGCCGACGAGTGTCGGTGAGCCCTAATTCATCCATGAGGGACGCCCTAGCTACCGACCTGTTTTTCCGACCATCTAGGTCCAAACCTAGTAACTTCTAGGCACCTTCTCGGTAGTCCACGTAAGTGACCCCGGTCACTGCCTCGCCCTCCACCTTCAGGCTTGTGATCCGGACCACATCCTCCAAGCTGGGCACCATGTGCCCCTAGGGCATCAGGAATGCCCGACTCACTGGGTCCCATTTCTCACACAAGGCTTGGATCAGAACCAGGTCGAGCTGGATCGGCTCGATCCGAAGAAAGGTACCAAAACCCATCACGTCTAGCCTGGCCTTCTGAAAATCCGGGAGACCCCTATATGCGGCCACTGCTAACTCCCATGAAATGTGCGATTTCATCACACTCTGTGCGTGCATAAGAAATGGAGAAGGGTGTTGTCAAGAGGAAGGAAGAAAGAATGAGAAAAGGGCAGGAAAGCTCGGCTTACGAGTTTTGATTGGGCCCTTTCGCTGAAGTGCCCTTCGAGGTCCGAAAGCCTCCTGGAACTACTACCACTGGACCTGCTTCTCTTCGAGGAGTGGGAAGATTCGCCCTCCATCCAACTCTCGGAATTTTGAACTCCTCCTCTCCCGTGAGAACTTGTGCTCCTCGAGTTAGCTCTCGATATACCTGGGAGGATAAAAGGGACAAGAATCTATAGAAATGGAAGGAGTACAGGCCAAGATTACCTCCATCACCTTTAATGATAGCCCTCACAATGAGGCACCTACCATGCGGTCCCGTGTATCACTTCACCGCTCGCACAGGGTGATTGATTGGACGAAGATATGACTACTAGCCCCTATGTTGTCTAGGGATACCCTATCATGTTTTGGAGGACGTCCGCAATACTTGACACAACATCCGGGAAAAGGGACTAGGGCCGTCATTATTGACTTCAACGGCAGATTCCCGTGGAAAATGGTCACAACAAGACGCGATTCTCCGCTTGGGGTGGAGTCTCGGCAGACCTATCACATGGGAACAGTGCAAAGGAGAAGAAGTGTAGGGAAGAAGGAACGTGCAAGAGAACAAACAAGCAGCAGAAAATCAAATCACTCCATTCATAATTCTACATAAGCTGTCATAAACACTACAATCATAGAGAGGTGGCGGGTCCACTAGCTCGCCAACTCTTGCCATTATTTTCATGCTCGTCCCTCTAGGCGTCCCTCTCCTCTCCCCTGAGGTGAGGGTCCCTCAGAAGCCTCCGGGATCCCCGTGCAGTAGCACCCGCCTCGCCTTGTGGCACCGGCTCCACAACAATGACTCGCTGCTCCTCCCCTGGCATGGCAAAGAAGCCACTAGCGGCAAAGCGACCAGACTGGCGCAGTCGCTCCCCGAACTCTCGCGCTCTCTCGTAGCGCGTCTCCATCCCTCCTAGCCTCTGCACGACGGCCTGAAGGCCCAGCTGGAGCTCCCTCACTTGGGTCTCCAAGGCCCTCCTCTGGGTCTGATCCCGCTGTCGCTCGGACCTTCTCTCGGCTTTCTCTCTCTCTACCTCTCTCCTCATCATCTGCAGAAGAACCCTTAACTCCAGGATGTCTGGAGAAGGTCTCTCCTCATCGCGATGTCGCAGCTCTGCTACAGTCGCCACCCAGGCATCACGCTCCTCTTCCGCCTGGGCAGCCCGAGCCACCGCACCAGCAAGTTGCTCCCGAAGGGAGGCAATCTCGAGAAAAGGGGTCGAGGAACTGGAAGATGCGCCGCCAGTCACTCCCATCATCGCTGTCTGCTAGGCACGCTGGAATGAACAAACAACAGCCGTCAGCTAAGCTCCACATTTAAAAATAGAAAATGTAGCACTTAGCTTACCAAGAGCGACAGTTCCTGTTGAGTGGCGGCCAGTTGCCGCCTGACCTCGGCTAATTGGGCACGCGACCCGTCGACATCGCGCGTATCCCCGGCTTGGGGAAGCCCCGCATAACTCTCTCTCTGTCGCCGCAGGAAGTCGACACTATCCTGCACCAGTACGCTCCCTTGCTGCCCAGGGAGACGTATGCGCCAATCTTCAAGCTTCGCCTTGCCGCGACTCTCTTTCCTGACGCGGCTCGGCTCGTCTGCACTCGCCCACTCGTTGGCCAGGCCCAGGGTCCTCGCCATGTCCTGCACCAAGAAAGAAGGACCTCGCATCATAACAAAGAACGCGTCCCCTGTCTAGGATGTGTCCATCATTTGAGTGCAACACTCGCCGAACCCTTTCCCCCCTCGCGCGGCTCGCTTCAAAACTCAAAGTGGATCAAAAGAGGAAGAGATCGGAGGACCTACCAGACCGTGTTCACCTCCCTCCGCAACATCGGGCCCCTCGGGTCCCTTGGGGGCCCGAAGCGGCCCTTCCTCCTCCATGGACGCCGTTCCGTGCTCTTGCGCGTCCCTCCTCGGACGAGGGGTCCCGCGTCCCTCTCCACCTTCGTCGTGGTCTAGACCACCGAACTCCATCGATCAAGAGAGGAAGGAGACAAAAAGGGGGATGAGCGAATTTTGGCGGGGGCGGGCTCGTTTGCAGGTAAGGCACGGACGAAGAAAGGCCGTCCGACGCTTTAAATTTGAACTCAAAGGTTAAGACGCGTCCTCGCGCTTGGACGCGCCCAAAAGAAAGCGAAAAAAAAAAGGAACAAAATCCCTCCATGCAAAGTAGTTCCCTCTTGTCCAGGGCAAAGTCCCGTGAAGCGTGAACAACGTGGTGTGAAAGAAAGTGCAGGAAGGAAAAGGGCACACGACAAAAGGAACCACACGAAGTCCATTTCATACAAACAGTCAAAAGTACATCATACAGTGAGGAGGGTGGGGTGTACAAATAACTCTCTAACTCTTGCCACCACCCTCCTGATCATCTCCCTTCTCTCTCCTCTGACGGGAAACCCTAGGGGGCCTCTGCGACCTCTGCGAATCCTGAGAAGCCGTGCTCGCCTCTCCAGGTGGCACCATGCCGGCCTCCAAGGTGCGGCGACGCTCCTCGGCCGAAGAAACTAGAAAGCTGCCCACAGAAAAGGAACCAGACTGACGAAGTCGCGCCCCGCGCTCCTTCACCCTATGATACCGCTCCTCACTCTCCCGAAGTCTCCCCTCCGCCGTGCCAAGACTCAGCCGGAGCTCTGACACCAGGGCCACCAGAGCTCTCCTCTCGTCCCAATCTCGATGTCACTCTGTCATCCTGTACTCCCTCTCTTTCTCTATGGTCTCCCTATCCCTCTCCCTCTCTCTCTCTAGGGTCTCCCTATCCCTCTCCCTCTCTCTCTCCACGCTCTCCCTATCCCTCTCCCTCTCCTCTCTCTCCCTCATCGCCTCTCTCCTCGACAGCTCGAGGGCGATCCACAGATCCACTACATCGCGAGGAAGCTCCTCAGCCTCCCGTCGCCGCTCCTCCTCTAGCTCCGCAATCTGGGCGTCACGCTCTGCCACCCAGGCATCGCGCTCCTGCTCAGCACGAACAGCACGGGCCAGGGCCTCCCGAATCTCGGCCACCTGTCAAAGCACGCATGCACCGTGATAGAAGGAGAGCAGCCAGAAGAAGAGTCGAGGTCAGGCAAACACTCACTCGAGCCTCGCGGTCACGCTCGGCCTCCTCAGCCCGAGCCACCGCATACGCCAGCTGCTCCTAGAGGGCAGAAACCTCCGGAGGAGGGCCCCGCGAACTGGAACCCGCTCCACCAGCCATCCCGGCTATCGCTTCCAGGTGGGCCCGCTAAAAAACGGGGCAAACGTCGGTCAAAGGCTAAGCATCAAAAATCCAGGTCACAAAAAATGCATTGCATAGACTCACCAGGATATCCAACTCCTGTCAGATGGCCACTAACTGCCGCCTGGCGTCTGCCAGCTGGGCCCGCAGGTCGGCAATCGTGTTGTCACGAGCATCCTGCATTACACATAAGTTAGTGCCACAAGCATATACATATAGAAGGGTGAAGCATTTTCATTTCACTTACCCCTGCCATACCACCAAGGAAGAGGCGGTCCCCGTACGTAGCCCGGTACCGTCTCAGGTAATCAGTACTGTCCTGTACATGGGACACCACTGGGACCCCGCCCTGCTGCCAGTCCTGGTACTGTGCCAGGAAGCGCGTACGCCAGTCCACAATCTTCGCCTTCCCCTTGGTCTTCCGCCCGATGCGAACCGGCTCGTCTATATCGACCCACTCCTGGGCCAACCCCAACGTCTTCATAACCAGCCTCAGCCGAAGCGGCTTGATCTCGTTCAGGCAATGGACCCACACATCCCGCCCGAAACGAGGAAGACCCGCTACAACCCAAGGCTGGCCAGCGTCGCCCATGCCCAGGTAGGGTCTCCACACCACCTGCATCACCATACATACATCATGTTAGTTACCATTCAGTCACATGCATAAAAACACAAAAAATCATACGCATCATACCATGGCCTCGGGATACTTGCTCAGCTCCCGACGAAGTGACGCCAGCTGGTAGCTGTGTGGTGCCGCTACCACGACCGGCCTCCACTGTCGCGCTAGAGGAACGGCTCTCCTGTTCCCCTGCCTGGCCCTCCCCATCGGGAAGTAGTAATAACTCCACACCTACATCCATCATACATCATTAGCACGAGTAATTGCATATTTAACTACGGTAAAATGCATAAATAAATTGTGTACCTGGAGAAAAGGTGCGAAGCCGCTAACTGTCGTCTCCCTCTCTGAAGTCTGGGAGAGATCAGCAATCAAATGGGCAAGCAGAGCCGCTCCCCACGCGTAGTGCCCCACTCTGTCAAGGTCCGCCAGGATCCCGAGGAAGCGGCAGTGGATGCCATCCCCCTTCGTCCCCAGCAGAAGGCGGCCCAGGAAGAAGAAAAGAAACCTCTGGAGGTCTAGATCCACCAGCTCCCGCTCGCTCGGGTCCTGGGTAAAAGCTGCACGGGCATCTCCCTCCAGTCATGCCAGAAACTCCGCTCCAGTCTCGCTAACCCGCTGGCGCGGGTTGACGAATCCGAGCGCCTCCATAATCTCCACTCGGCCGACTACCCTGCTGTCTCTATCAGTCACGCTCGTCTCTAACCACAGCAGGTCCAGGGCACTCTCTCGGTAGTCGGGGTAGGTGACCCCGCTGACCGCCTCTCCATCAACTCGTAGCCCGGTGATCCGAGCTACGTCCTCTAGTGTCGGCACCATGTGCCCCCAGGGCATCAGAAATGCCCGGCTCGGTGCGTGCCACCGCTCCCTCAATGCCTGGATAAGAGGAAGGTCGAGCCGAAAGGGCTCGATCCTAAGGAAAGCTCCGAAGCCCATGGCGTCCACACGCGCCCTCTGAAAGTCTGGCAGCCCACGGTATGCTGCCACCACTAGGGACCAGCTGATCCGGCCCTTCATCACGCCCTGCACACCACAAAACCAACAAAGAACACATCAGCATCATGAATAGTAATAAACAATAACACTGTATATACTACTTATTTATTTTATTTTTTAAAAAATATTTATGTTTTTTTGGAGGCGTCGAACACCTTGGACGCCTCCTTTACTTTTTCTTTATTTTATTTTTAGAAAAACCCAAAAACCAAAACAAAAAAAAATAAAAAAAATATATATATATTATCATGGAGGCGTCCCAAGCCCTGGACGCCTCCTTATTTTTTAATTCTATTTTTATTATTTACGTAAATAAATAAATAAAAAAGAAAAAAAATATGGAGGCGTCCAGGCCCCTGGACGCCTCCTTCCCTCACTCTCCGGCGTTCTCCACACAGCCTCTCGTCCGCCCGTTTAGCCCAGTGAACCAATAGAATGGAAGTCTAAGGGGCTTACCGGATCGTGCTCGTCCTCTCCCGCGTCACCAGCGCCCGCAGGGTCCTCCACAGCCAAAAGAGGAGCCTCCTCCACCACGGCAATCTCCTCCGCCACGGCAGCCTCCTCGGCGTCATCTCTCAGCCTCCTCGGACGACGAGCCCGTCGTTTCCGCTTCTCCCCACCCTGGCTCGGGCCTCCTTGCTCCATTGGAATTGGGAATGGGTCGTTTAGGGTGAACGAGTCGTCAGAATGAACAGTAGAAGTGAAAGGGGGGTGAGGCCCCCCTTATATAAGAAAAACCCCTTTTTGGGGGCGTCCAGGCGCCTGGACGCCCCCACTTTTTTCTTCTTTTTCAAAAATTCAAAAAAATTTAGGGGCGTCCAGGTGCCTGGACGCCCCCAAACAAAATTAAAAAAATAATAATAAAAGGAAAATATAGGGGCGTCCATGCGCCTGGACGCCCCCAAAATAAATAAATAAATAAATGGAGGCATCCAGGCCCCTGGACGTCCCCATTAAAAATATTTTTTTTAATATATATATTTACATATGATCATATTGTGAATAAATAGGTACATAAAAAGAAAGAAAACACAAAAATAGAAAAACGGAAAAATAAAAATCATAACAAAGGGAACTGGTCCAAAACATCAAAATGCTAGATTTTATTCCATCAGAAAGTAAAACGAGCTACATCAGGGGCTTAGGCGCCTTAGGCCTTAACTTCCCCAGTTCGGTTATATAAGCCCTCCACAGCTCACATTCTTCCACCACGTGCGCTAAGGCCTTTCCCGCAACACTTGTCTTCCAGGGAGCTTTAATGGCTTTTGCTTCTCTCGCATCCGCCTCCGTGCCCAACTCCCTCTTCTTCAAAGGGACGATACCAGTCGGTAGTGGGAACGAATGGCGTGGGATGCGGATCTGGAGACAACACCGATGCGCATTATAAAGGACGAACTCGGTCGCGCCGATCAGTTGAAGATCAACTTCGGGAGAAGGCCTCATGAGGAGATCAAGCGAAAGCAAACATGCCGGTGCGCAAGTGAAGAAGCCTTGTGTCACGGTGCGGAAGTGAGACCGCCAGTCTTCACGTTTCTTCAGCCACGGAACGCGGTTCACTACAGTACCACCGAAGCCTAACACGTCGGCTATGTGATGAAGAGGGCTTTGTTGGAAGAGCTTCGAAGCGGTTGGCATTCCCTCACGGTGATCAAACTTGAAATGCAAATCTAGCCAGCAACTCAGGACAAGTGCGCAACCAAAAGGAGGCTTACCCATGCTCGAGGCAGTAAGGCCACTATACAGGTAGGCAAGGACAGCGGGTCCCACCCTCTTTCCATGCCAGATCCCGCAGATAGCACTCAGTTGGTCTTCCTCCACCATGTTGTCGGTATAAGGAAACAAGAGAGCACCCGCCAGACAAATGGTGAACCCTTTCATGATTCCCTCCAAATAGTCATCGTCTGGTAACCCTCTCAGGGCCTCCATGACCCATTCCGCGAGCTTTTGCAAATAAATTCCCTTTTGAGTACGAACCTTTCGGGCTGCGTCGGGCGGCATGAAGCTTCCAAGGATGCTTTCGGAAGTCCCCCGTGTCAGCATCCGCATAGCCTTCACCTTCCCGTCACTCTTGAATTTCTTCAATCCGAGCAGAAGTTCCACCTCCTAGAGGAGGATGGTCGCCTCGAAGGTCAGGAAGTTAAAAGTGTGGGTCTGGGGATGCCAGATCTCCACTAGTGCACCCATAGCCGCCCAGTCCATACGAATCTTCTCGTAGTGTTTGGCGTGAATAAGGAGCCCCTGCAGATGCCACTTCGAGAGTATGGCCCTCATGCCGATGGAGATGTTGGAAGTTATCTTTGAAAGCCATGGCAGTTTGGAAAACTTCCTCGGGCCTGGGAAGAGTGGATATGGCTGCAAGAGAAAAGAAAGAAGAAGAAATGAAGGAAGTAAGAAGAAGGTTCACGTGGAGAAATTTGAAAAGAATCAGCTTACCATATGCGACATGATCGTCCCACTCAAATGACCCTCGAGGTCGGAGAGTCGCCTGATCTCGCTACTAGGCCTGCTCCTCTTCATAACGCGGGAAGACTCTCCTTCCATCCTGAAATCTCTAGATTCTCCTCTCTTTCCTCTCCTGAGCTTGCAAAACCCACCTTGATGCTTTTGAATAAACTAGCCTAAGGGGGAGTTCTTATAGGAAGGGTAGGGGGCTACAGGATGGAACATGTCACATCAGCGGTCAATGTCAGGATTTTGGCTAGATCTCCTTTCCATTGTGGTACGATTCTGTTACGATTATGTTACTTTCTGATGTTATTAATCCATGCTGGCCTGTGCAGGTTTTACTAACGGACGTCTTTGTCCTATCTCCTGTCCCACCTTTCAATGGTTGGTCCCACCATGTCATACATCGTAGTATATGATACCTACGCTACTAGAACATGTCAAGGACCTTGCGGCCCGAACAAATCTGGGATTTGAGTTCCCCTTCAACAAAAACAGTGATGATCCCGGAAGAATTTGGGTTGTACGGATAGGCCGTTAACTTGTGGTAGCATAGGGACGACGGTTCCATTCAGTGAGTTGGTGCGCGGATAAACGGGCCCCAGCCCAGTGTCGGCTCACCGGATCGGTATCCTGACCCATTCTTAACAAGTTGACAATATTATCCTTGGCTATTTTCTATTTTAGTTTGTTTTAAATTTTTCTTTAAGCCCAGCATGCATTCATATAGGACTTTGATTTATTACGGAAGATCATTCAAGTGATTCGATTGCGAAAGCCGCTGTGCTTCAATTCTTACAAATATGAGATATTCCACTCCGAATGAAATACTGAGTTTCCTTGAAACGGCCCTACGTTGCTCTTCCAAAGGAGACCCTTGTTTGGACAGACTCTCAGATATTTCTTTACTTTTTACCTTGTTTGACCCACCTTGGTCGCAGCACTTCCACATCGGCTGGTAACCGCTCACCAAAGGTGAAACCTGCGGGTTTATGACCCAGGTACTTCCACACCGAGAAGTTGGTCGCCTTTATTTTCATGCCTGAGTGCACATTTCACCCGCCCTTATTTGATCCCTGTCCGAGCAACCGTCAAAATTTGAAAGACCTTCCTCAAGGCCACCTCACTGAAACTATAGGAAAAATTCCAAACAGTACGTCAAAAGCGCGTCTCATCACACCTTGGCATCAACTTATCAGTCCACTCCCGCTCCATTGCATTACGCGTCACTCCCTTGCAAAGCAGACGTCAAGGCGGGGTAGCTGTAGATACGCTATTCCTGACATCTCCTGAGAAAGTCTCATATCACTATACAACGCCCCGCGACGGCTTACGCGTTTTGAATCACTTGAGTGCTTCCTTTTCTTGAGTCTTCTTCCGCCCTTTTCGGCATCCGGAATCGTCTCGTCACGGCATTCGGACGGCATCAACACCAGTCAGACGCATCAGGAGGTTCCGGAACCAAGAAGGGTGTCTGCCGGGCAGCCGCCAACACCTTGTCCGAGGATCTGGGTGGGTCTTTTTGGGGGCGTCCAGGCCCCTGGACGCCCCCATTCTTTTAATTTATTTTCAAATAAATCAAAAGCCAAATAAAAATAATATATTAATGGAGGCGTCCAGGACCCTGGACGCCTCCATAAAAACAAAAATATAAAATATAAAATGCCAGCTTTGGCATAGAAAAACAAAACAAAAATAATAAAAAATATTTTCTTGGAGGCGTCCAGGCCCCTGGACGCCTCCATCAACTCCCTCACGGGCGCCGCCCACCGAACGACGGTTTGTCATGTGTGAAAAAATCTAAATAATGGAGACGTCCAGCTAGCAGGACGCACCCATTTCTGAATCACGAGGCGCCGCTCACAAAACCACGTGTTGTGCCAAACCGCGTGCGGCCGTCGGCGGGGTTCGGTGGACCTGATGGAGGCGTCCGAGGCCCTGGACGCCTCCACAAAAATATTCCAAAAAAATAAATAAAAATAGAATAAAATATTAGTTCGGCCCTGATGGAGGTGTCCAGGGTCCTGGACGCCTCCACCCTCCGGAGCCCTATAAATAGAGGCCCACCCCCTCAGTTCTGAGAGAGCTTCGAAGAGATCCGATAGGCTGCCGGAGCCCAGAGGCTACGGAGTCATTTCTAACCCGTGGGGTCTTTTGTAGGTGGAGGTTCTGCCGACTTCTCGGGTGCCCACGCTCGTGAGAGGAAGGCTATCTTCGTCCACCGCGCTTCCACGTCGTCCCTACGCTGCCGGAGCTCCGCCGGATCTCACCCTCGGCTCCTCCAATAAGCCTTTTCTTCCCCTTTTTCTCCATAGTTCTTTACATTCATCATACTGCATCCTCTATCTCCCTGCATGAGGGCACCGTCTCTCGCATACTTCTTGCATTCATCATCGCATTTTCCTCCTACTCGAGTCCGATAGGGGTTTAAAACCACACCAACCAGGTGTGTGTCAGGTCACAATCTCGTTACTTTTATTGCAAAGAATTGTTACTACACTGCCATTTTCTAATTCCGTTCGTTTATTGTCTACTGTTTTGCAAGGGTAACCAAGGAAAGACCTCTCCGTCGGCCGGCCGAAGGGGGAGGAAGAAGCAACCCGCCATCTCCCGCTCTTGAGGTAGGCGCGATCACTTTCTTTATTTTGGGGTCTTTTGGCCCCTGGCGATCACATCTTGTTCTCGAGGCCGCGGCGAGTCACTTCCCCAATGGCTGTTTAAATTCCCGTTCTTATATTCTGCTCATATTCTCGAGGCCGCGGCGAGTCACTTCCCCAATGGCCGTTTAAATTCCCGTTCTTATATGTTATATTCTTATCTATTCATGTTCTCGAGGCCGCAGCGAGTCACTTCCCCAATGGCCGTTTAAATTCCCGCTCTTATATTCTCTTTATATTCTGTTATATTCTTATCTATTCACATTCTCGAGGCCGCGGCGAGTCACTTCCCCAATGGCCGTTTAAATTCCCGCTCTTTATATTCTCCTTATATTCTGTTATATTCTTATCTGCTCATATTCTCGAGGTCGCGGCGAGTCACTTCCCCAATGGCCGTTTCAATTCTTGCTATTTAATTTCTGCACCATTCCCATCCCCCCGAGACCGCGGCGAGTCACTTCCCGCTATGGCCGTTTAACCCCCATATCTTGCTATATTACATTTGTCCCGCTCGCCCCGCCGGAGCAATCTCCCGTGGTGGCCCCTTCTCTTTTCTCTTATTTCTGTGTTGCAACAAACAAAAGAGGAGCCCGCGCGCTCCGCGTCTTCTTCGCTCCTCGAACCGCGTGACGTCGCTCATAGCGGCCAGGCTGGAACACCGGTCGGAGGCCGATCGGCTCCGATCTCCAAGTCTTGGAGTTGCTGCCCACGGATCTGTTGCTTCTATTTTGCCGCGCGCGATCCGACGAGATCTGCTACTGCGATCACTTCCGACGTCAGATCGACGCGCAAGAGGTATCGTTGGAAAGCTCATCGAAGTACTTCGACTCCTTGTTACTCCAGAAACTTTGCTGGGATCGTGCTTCTGATGGGGGATTTTAGAACCGGACTGATCTCAGTTTCAGATCTGGCCGGGTAGAACTGAAGTTTCCTGAGAGTTGGCATTGACCGTAGGGTAGACCTCGGATTCAGACCTCGAGCTCTTCATAAAAGTTGTAGAGGGGAGAGAGAGGAAAATGAAAATAATTCTTATGATTGATTTAATGGAGGTATGGATGGGGAAAGGTATTTTATACTGGTGGGTGGTCGGATCTGGACAGAGGCAGACAGAACTGAGTGGAGATCTGAAAGTTATTTTTAGAAAATATGTGAAGGCCTTTAGAAATTCCACGAAAATTCGTGGATGGAGGGGGTGGTGGATAGAACCTCCAGTAAAATTGGAGACTCAATAAAAAATCCAGAAGAGGTCCGAAGATGGGAAACTCAGAGCTACTATGAATCTAGACTGAAAGCTGACAGATCTGGATGGAAAGGAAGAACGAAAATGGAAAATTTTAAAATGGAAGCTAGAAGCCCAACCAAATTTTCTGGGACGTGGTGAAGACCCCTGGAACTCACCCTGAAAGTTTGGGCTCCAGATGAACTTGTGGATGAGAGCTAAACATCCGAGAATGGCCTATTGTCACCTGATTGGCAGAATACCGACGGAGGCGGTGGCGGTGCAACGGCGGCTCGATGGCGGCGGCGCCGGCAACGACGAACTCCACACCAGATAGATGAGGCTTCCCACCTCAGAACACAGCCTTCCCAACTGCAAGAAGAAGAGAGGAGAGAGAGAGAGAGGGGTGGCCCTTGCTAGGCTCCAACAAAATTCATGATTTCTTATGTATTAATTCCACTCAAAATAGAAATACAAGGTATTTATGTGAAATGACAAAAGACGCTAATTAACCCTAGATCTAGGGTTGGGGAGGGTAAAAGAGGGAGTCCACATTTTTATTCTCCCATGTGATTTGGAATCAAATAAAATAAAAATTCAAACCTAATATAATATACTAAATGGGGGGCACCCCCTTGACTAGAATGCCTCCTTCTTGGACTTTGTTAACCTCTTGTCCCCCCCTTGGTCCACTCTTCTAGAAGCCCACTATTGGAAGGTTGACTGACCCCACATGAGCCCTAGAGATGAGGTGGATCAATAGGGAAGAGGTAGGGGGGCCCGCGGGACCCGGGTGGTCCCAAATTACAAATAAACCATCAGTACAATCTGTATTACAATTCGAATAAAAACCAATAAACACACATGACACACAAATAAAGTCTCAATAAATACTATAAATATCGAGACTCAAGGGGGAGTCTCCAGGCTATCTCCGAGCCAGATAGAAGCCGATGTAGCTCGAGTGGTGCTCCTCGTACGGTACCGACGGCTAGCCGGTTTGTGCTTCTCGCTCACTCTGGTGTCCACACCAAAGAATGATCCGAAAGGTCCGGGATATTACACCACGCCTCGAGCACTGACTCGGCTGATCGCTAGCCACACCTACTACCACAGCGACTGAGCTAGCCACTGCTACATGCTCCTTACCTGCGCCTGCCTCTGATCTCGAAGCCATCGACTCGCCAAAACACTTACCGAGGAGTGAAGAAAACCATAAAAGATGCTAGGCTCAAAGGCTACTACATCTCTAGCCACCGAACATCATTTCCTCAATTATGTCCGTGCTAACACCAATCCATCTACGATACTCGAATCCTTAAAATATCCATCTTCTGAGCTGCCACCGTGCGGACCACCACGCCAAGAGCCACGACACGAACCACGATCGGCGCCTACCAACGCTTATACTCAGTCCCAAATCTGTCGTGGAACCTCCACATCTCGCCTGCAGTCTCGCACAGCACGTCCAAGGCAGTGCATAATGGCCCCAAATTCCACAATCTAGGCCAAAACAAAGCCACCGCCACACAATCTCGAACCAAATCTAGGACTAAGACAGTCCATTCACGCACAAACACGCAGGACTTAGAGCTCATTGGGACATCTCTGCCCAATCCTTGTTAGGGTGGTAGGCCCGGATACAGAGGGGGGGTGAATGTATCCTGCTACGAATAATGCCCAAATTGAAAACTCAGATGCTAGGCAAGTTCCGGAATTAAGCTAATTCGATTAAACAAAATAACAAGATGTGGATGCCTCCACAAAATTATTCCGAAAAAATAAATAAAAATGGAATAAAATATCTTTTTTGCCCTGATGGAGGTGTCCAGGGTCCTGGACGCCTCCACCCTCCGGAGCCCTATAAATAGAGGCCCACCCCCTCAATTCTGGGGGAGCTTCTAAGAGATCCGATAGGCTGCCGGAGCCCAGAGGCTACCGGAGTCATTTTCTAACCCGTGGGGTCTTTTGTAGGTGGAGGTTCTGCCGGCTTCTCTGGTGCCCACGCTCGCGAGAGGAAGGTCGTCTTCATCGACCGCGCTTCCACGTCGTCCCTACGCTGTCGGAGCTCCGCCGGATCTCACCCTCGGCTCCTCCAATAAGCCGTTTCATCCCCTTTTTCTCCATAGTTCTTTACATTCATCATACTGCATCCTCTATCTCCCTACATAAGGGCGCCGTCTCTTGCATACTTCTTGCATTCATCATCGCATTTTCCTCCTACTCGAGTCCGAGAGGGGTTTAAAACCACACCAACCAGGTGTGTGTCAGGTCACGATCTCATTACTTTTATTGCAAGGAATTGTTACTACACTGCCATTTTCTAATTCCGTTCGTTTATTGTCTACTGTTTTGCAAGGGTAACCAAGGAAAGCCCTCTCCGTCGGCCGGCCGAAGGGGGAGGAAGAAGCAACCCGTCATCTCCCGCTCTTGAGGTAGGCGCGATCACTTTCTTTATTTTGGGGTCTTTTGGCCCCAGGAGATCACATCTTGTTCTCGAGGCCGCGGCGAGTCACTTCCCCATTGGCCGTTTAAATTACCGTTCTTATATGTTATATTCTTAACCGCGGCGAGTCACTTCCCCAATGGCCGTTTAAATTCCCGTTCTTATATGTTATATTCTTATCTATTCATGTTCTCGAGGCCGCGGCGAGTCACTCCCCCAATGGCCGTTTAAATTCCCGTTCTTATATGTTATATTCTTATCTATTCATGTTCTCGAGGCCGCGGTGAGTCACTTCCCCAATGGCCGTTTAAATTCCCGCTCTTATATTCTCTTTATATTTTGTTATATTCTTATCTATTCATATTCTCGAGGCCGCGGCGTGTCACTTCCCTAATGGCCGTTTAAATTCCCGCTCTTTATATTCTCTTTATATTCTGTTATCTTCTTATCTGCTCATATTCTCGAGGCCGCGGCGAGTCACTTCCCCAATGGCCGTTTCAATTCTTGCTATTTAATTTCTGCACCATTCCCGTCCCCCCGAGGTCGCGGCGAGTCACTTCCCGCTATGGCCGTTTAACCCCCATATCTTGCTATATTACATTTGTCCCGCTCGCCCCGCCGGAGCAATCTCCCGTGGTGGCCCCTTCTCTCTTCTCTTATTTCTGTGTTGCAGCAAACAAAAGAGGAGCCCGCGCGCTCCGCGTCTTCTCCGCTTCCCCGAACCGCGTGACGTCGCTCACAGATTGGCGATCACGGTGGGACCACTACTGTTTCCTTTTGGCTACCCTTGCAAGTTCAGCACCGTCCATGCCTCTCCACCTTGGCGCCCTCGCGCGCCCCCGTTGTGCTCACGGCAGCACTGTCAGTTGTGATTGGTTGGGTGTTTATTATATGTTTGTTATTTCTGTTGTTTTCTTACTCTATATCTCTGTCAGCATTCCATTGCATACATTCATCCCTCTTTTATATCCTTTTTCATTTTTTCTAAGGATCACCCTTTCCCGGTGAAGGAAGGACTCTCCGTTTGAGAATTCCTCTCAACGGACTAGAATCTCCTCCACTGGGACCTCCGTAAGTCCCCGACATTGAAGAATCTCCTCTTCGTTCACTGGGCTGGTTGTACCATTGAAGTTCCCCGGAGTTAGTCATCCCATTCGTGGTGAGACGAGAGACCCTAGCTGACACGGCGGTGAAACAAAAATAAACTAGGGTCCCTATTTTATGTGAACTTCGGATCTCGCTAAAAACACAAAAAAAAAATCATCAAAATCAAAACACAAAAAAGGCGTAAAGGCATCCACTTGTTTGATAATCTCTGCTACCTGTTTGCTAGTGTATGTTTTTACGTTCTGGGAAAACTGTGAGCATGGCTCACGAGTCTTTTGAGGAGAACCACCCTAGTCGTGGTTTGTCAGCCGACCCGCGAGTCTATGCTATGGACTGGGGTCCTTCTCATGAGCCCTCGCATGAGGTGCAGGTTATTGCCGGGGACACGTCCCCACCACAGGATATCTCTTCCTTACTGGGCGTCCTCGCCAACACGGAGCTTACCTCTAAACAGCTCCGGGCCTTCCAGGCCATTCTAAAGGGGAAATCTGTTTCCCCCACGCCCCAGGAATCAACTCCGGCCATTGCACCTCTCCAAGAGTCCGTGCAGGCCATTCCATCTCCTTCATTGGCGCAAGCCATCCAGTCTCCCTCGCTTCAAGGACAAGCGAGCCAACAACCACCCTCATTCCAGTTCCCGTCACAATCTCAAACTCCCGTTGTTCCCCACATACCGCTTCAACCGGGGCCAACTGTCGGCGGTCCGACAGCTCCCTCTCATTCGGGGTTCCCCCCTCAAGTCTCCGGGAGACAGTTTCTCCCCCAGTGGCAAGTACCACCTTCACCTCCAGAGGAGCTCGCCCAATCGCTCCTCAATAGGCTCAATCGCATGGATGAGCAGTTTCAAAATCTGAGAAGAATGGTGGACGTGAAAGCCACCCCGGAGGTTGCTTTGCCAATCCTTCCCGTCATTCATCTTCCTCCCTCCGAAATGCCCACGTACCGCAGATACAATGGTACCGGCAACCCCTTCATTCACCTCAAGGATTTCATGTATGAATCCTCCTATTGGCAAAACGATCAGAGGTCCCTAGCATACCTCTTTCAGAGATCATTGGATGGTCCCGCTCTAGAGTGGTTCTATTCTTTGGAGCCCCGCGAGGCCGAGAATTTTGAAATAGTCCAGAGAAGGTTCTTGCAGAAATATAGGGATAGGGTCGGTCCCTCACTCTCCATTACCGACCTAGTGGCCGAAAAGATGAAACCCGACGAGGATTTTGTCCGCTATGCTGATAGATGGAGGTCTCTGGCGGAAAGAATAAGGGATACCCTCTCCGAGCCCGAACAAGTGAAGATGATTGTGTCTAATGCAACCCCACAGTTCAGACACGTCCTGGCCATGAATAAACTTACTACAATGGAGGAACTCTATGAAAGGGCCCGGTACATCCAAACCCAGTTAAAAGACTCCCCCATTATGAACATGTTTGAGTCACCGAAGCCCAAAGTGGTCAGAAAGACAGGCGCTGGTGTCCCGGGCGGAGCCACAGAAGGGGTCGTGACAAATGAGCAAGTGGGTGCAGTCAACAATGCCAACTATGCAGTCAACCCAAGGCCTCCACAAATGCCCCGACTTCCCCTCCAACCAGGTCCTTTCCCTCTTCGTCCTCCACCCCAAAATAATCCACCCCAGGATAATATGCCTCCATTACGTCAACCCCAGCAACAACAACCACAACCTCAGCAACAACAACCACCACTTCAGTACAACCAAGTTCCACCCCTGGGGAACTATGGTCCCCAACAGCAACAAAGGAGGCCGGTCGGTCCCAAGAGAGCCTACTATCCACCATTGCCAGAAACCTTAGCAGACATTTTTAATTCCCTCATGGCATCAAACCAACTCGCCCTACCCAGAGAAAGGTCCGTGTGGCCCCCGAATGTTGATACCTCCAAATACTGCGTCTACCATAGGCAGCCAGGACACACAGTAGATTACTGCTTCCATTTCAAAGATTACATCCACGATATGAATGATGAACATCAAATAGATTGGGATGAAATGAGACGATACGTCACGGCTCTCAAGGCTAGGAGACTTCCTCATAGGCCACAGCAGCAGTTACAACAGTAGCAGTTACAACAGCAGCAGCAGCAGCAACCACAACAACAACAACAGCCTCAGTATGCCCCACAACAACAGCCCGACATGGGCATAATCCAGAATCCATTACCAGAGCACCAACAACCCAATCATCAGGTTAACCCCATCTCTTCCTTCCCGAAAGTCGGGAGAGAGCAGGTGTGGCACCAGGAAAGTACCTCCATTCTTTCTACCGCCAATCCTATCATCACGCAACACCCTTGCCTTGCCCGGGTAGCACCTCTCTCTCATCAACCCGCGTCAGTATCACCTTCACCATTTCCACTACCATTACGCCCTCTCATCCGTACCCCGATCCCCTATCAACCGACACTCTCCACTACGCCTTCACACCCTCTCATCTTCTCCCACTCCCCCACTTTACCATCCACCTCTACCACATTTACCCCTACGCCTTCTAAACCCCTTCTCATCCGTCAACCATACATAACCCCGTCTTTCTCCACCGTATCACCACTAATGCCTTCAAAACCACTCATTAACCATCACCCACCTCAAAATCATTGCTCGCTTCAAGCCCTACCCACTTCTACTTCGTCTCCACCTCCACCTTCCAGACCCCTTATCCTTCATAATCCGCGCGATATCCCCTCTACCTCCACCATGCCTCCATCTAACAAACCCCTCATCAGAATCCCTGCTCCCGTCATCACCCCTGCTTCATCTACCATTCCTCCACCACTACCCCTCAAACCTCTGTTAAAATCCACTGCTACCCCCACAGAGGTACAAAAGCCGCAGGCAATGGTGCTCCGGAGTGGAAGGATTTTCCACAGGGTTTTCCCCCACAACAGTCAGAATCCTGAGCAATCTCAGCCAGAGAAGGATGATGGAGAACAACCAGAAAGAGCTATCCCTGGAACACAGTATGATCTATTGAAACACTTGGACAAGACGCCTGCTTGGATCTCCATCCTGGAGCTACTTCAAAGATCCACATCCCACCAGGCGGCCTTGATGGAATATCTTCAAAAAGTCATGGTTAATGAAGACCTCCCCGTGGAGAAGATTTCGACCGTCCTGACCCCGACAGACACACAACCGGCCATCATGTTTCACAACTACGAGCTCGCTCCCAAGGAGGCTCGAAAATATACACTGTGCATTTCAATAAAAATTAATGGGGTATCTATAAACCCGTGTCTTGTGGACACAGGTGCGTCCATAAATGTGATCTCCATTAGCACTCTTCAGTTGTGTGGGGTCGACGAGGAACAAATAAGATCTTCCTCGATCACGGTCACGGCTTATGACAATAACAAAAGGCCGCCGCAGGGGATGATTATTCTGAAGGCAGAACTAAGCCCCATGTCAATTCCCACAGAATTCCATGTCCTCGACATGGATCCCACATTCAAGGCTATACTGGGTCGCCCTTACATCGAAGCCATGGACGCTGTGCCTTCCACCAACCATCAGTGCCTGAAGTTTCCTTACAATGGGAGAATTATTAAAGTGGTTAGTACACCTGTCCTTCACACAGTGGATGCTATCAACACCTCTCTGCCCTCTGTTTGGCCGTCTCATCGACCCATATTGTCACTACTGGACGTACGTGATTCATCTCACGTTCCACTAGCACCAAAGGAGCCGGTCAGGACAACCGCAACATCATATCTCCCTTTTCACTCCAAAGGGTGGGAGATTATGAGGAACATCGGCTATCAACAGGGTAAAGGTCTGGGCGCACAGTTACAGGGTAGGCTCAAACCGCCAAAGGAAATTAGGCCGAACTGCAGGTTTGGCCTAGGCTTCAAAGGACCGTTCAAGGCGGATTGGAAACCCCTCACATGGACTCTATCAAACCACTTCAACAGAGGGCCCGTTGTTCAGATGGGAGATCATCCACGAGAAGCATATGGGGGATCACATGCTGTATATTTGGCTGAAAAATGTCCGAGGATCACCAAAAGAGGCAAGATCAAAGATCCAGAATGCGAGTGGAACAAATGGTTCGACATACGGGACATTTCCGTTGCACTGGAAAGGATGTTCTCGTCTCCGCAGCTTGAAGGACCGCCATTGATCTCCGGAACACCAGAGAATATTACCACTCTTGCCAAGGTTCCAAACTATCCTCGTCCTCGCCAGAAGGACCCTGTCATCGACGGATCTTCATCCGTCCTCAACATTGCCGTCAACGGCTCATTAGCCGTCATCTTCTCCATCCACTCGTCTCAGCCTTTGCTGATATCGTCTTCCTGGGCCAGACAATTGTCTGATGATCTTCCCAGATCCCCTTCTCTGCTTACATACCTACGCGGGCTTTTCAACCCGCGCCAGGTCTTCAACCATGATCTGCTCTATGAGCCTCACAATCCTCTAGCCATAACCACTTTTCTCTCTCCTCCAATCTCTTTTCACTGCTTTGTCATTCAAAATGAAAACGAAAAAAAAAACGTCAATTTTCAAACTCCCCAACAACACATCTTCGTTGAGGAAACCTCCTACATCTCCCACGGGTGCGTACCGCCCTACGGACCACCCGTCCAAGGTCCGATGAGCGACCTTTTCTACCCCTCCTCTGAGGGGTCTTCTCCTGTACATTCTACACCATCCTCTTCGTCTTCCTCTTCTTCTGTAAATATTGTCAGTCAATCTAGGAATGATAGGCCAAGGGTAGTACCTAGGAAGAAATCCAAGGGTAGGCAGATCCCTCGTCGATTCCTTCTGGATTTGGCCGCCAGGTGTCAGGCCCTTCTTGCCATCCCCCAGTTGTTAGAAAATCCCATCCAGCTACCGGAAATAGAATGTGAGGGCGACTGTGCATTTGATGAAGGATATGGAGTCTACGAGATCACGGATGAAGAATGCCCCACTGAAGATGAGGGTGAAGAATATGAGGATGCGGCAGGCGCATACGCAAGTGGAATGAGGAGATTCGACGAGCCGTCAACCGCCGTAGAAGAATCCACCAAAGAAGTCAAGTTGGGAACTGAGGAAGACCCTAGGATCATCCTCATAAGTGACAACCTACCACCCTCTGAAGAAGAGGCATTAATTGAGGTTCTCAAGGAATATAAGGACACATTTGCATGGAGCTACGAGGATATGTCGGGTCTAGATTCAACCTTGGTCGAACACCGTTTAACCCTAAAACCAGGGTCCGTCTCGGTAAAACAAAGGTTAAGGCGTTTCCACCCTCAGATGGCTTTGAAAATGAAAGAAGAGGTCGATAAGCTCCACAAAGCCAGGTTCATTAGAGTCGTCCTTTATCCTCAATGGGTGGCGAACATTGTCCCGGTCATGAAGAAAGATGGGAAAGTCAGGATTTGCATCGACTTCCGGGACCTTAACCGCGCGTGTCCAAAGGACGATTTTCCCTTGCCTCACATTGATGTGTTGATCGATAACACGGCAGGATATGAAACCCTCTCATTCATGGATGGATTTTCAGGATACAATCAAATTCGTTTGGCAGAAGAAGATCAGGAAAAGACGTCATTCACTACCCCTTGGGGAACATATTGTTACGTGGTCATGCCGTTTGGGTTAAATAATGCTGGAGCTACTTACCAAAGAGCTATGATGGCCATATTTCATGACATGATGCACATATATCTGGAAGTGTATGTGGATGACTTATTGGTGAAATCAAGGACCAGGATGGAACATCTAGAAGTTTTGGCTAAGGTCTTGCAGAGGTCAAGGGAGTTCCAACTAAAAATGAACCCGAAAAAATGTGTGTTTGGTGTGTCGTCGGGTAAATTGCTGGGGTTCATTGTGAGTAAAAGAGGGATCGAGATAGATCCCGACAAAGCTAAGGCTATCAGGGATATGCCGCCTCCCAAGAATTTGAGGGAAGTCCGAGGTTTAATTGGGAGGTTGCAGTTTATTCGTCGATTTGTGTCCCAACATTCACAAAGGTGTAGACCTCTCTACGAGTTGACCAAGCCAGGAGTAGAATTCCACTGGAATTCTAAATGTCAGAAAGCTTTTGAAGGGTTGAAGGAATATCTGGCTAGTCCACCCGTTCTCATTCCACCCAAACCAGAAAAACCTCTGATCCTTTACGTCTCAGTCTTGGATGACTCCGTGGGAGCCGTCCTCGCACAAGCTGATGAAGAAGGCAAGGAACGGGCAACCTATTACTTGTCCAAACTTCTCAATCCCTGTGAGCAGAAGTACACCGTCATGGAGAAAACCTGTGCTGCCCTCGTTTGGGTAGTGCAGAAATTGAAGCACTACTTCTTGGCTCATGAGGTCCACTTGATTGCTCGAATGAATCCTATCAAATTCCTTCTGGAGAAAGCCGTCCTTACGGATAGGCTAGCACGCTGGCAAAGTTTTCTCTCTCAGTTTGACATCACCTACATCCAGCAAAAGGTGATTAAAGGCTATGCCATAGCCGAGCATCTCGCTCACCATCCTCTTCCCAAGTTCGATCCCGTCCAATCAGAGTTTCCAGATGAAGAACTAATGTCCGTCAAGCAATCAGATGAGCCAATGTGGACGCTATATTTTGATGGAGCTCTGAATTCTCAAGGGAGAGGAATCGGCGTCGCCCTCCTGTCGCCTGAAGGCCTCACATTCCCATTGGCATACCAGCTCAAATTTCCAGTTACCAATAATATAGCCGAATATGAAGCTCTTCTAGCTGGCCTAGAACTCGCCCATTCTTTTCGTATCACTGAGTTGCGAGTCGTAGGTGATAGTCAACTCATCCTTCGCTAGGTGCTCACTAAATATCGCACTCGCGATCTCAAACTCAAGCCATACCAAGAACTCACTGCTGCCTTTGCCAAACTGTTCACCAAACTGATCTTTGTTCATGTCCCTCGTCATTAGAATATTCTCGCCGATGCCCTCGCCTCATTGGCATCATCCATAAGGTTCCCTCTAGGAAGATGGTTTGAGTCCATTTCCATCTACAAACTTCACGCCCCTGCAATCGATGATGCTTCCTACGTAAACATCAAAGATAGGATAGCAAGGAAGATCCTGCAGGAAGATATCCTTGAGAAGAGGGAAATCATGTTGGCAGAGGCCGAAGAAGAACTGGCTGATGAAGAGAAACCATGGTTCTATGAAATCGTCAAATACTGCCAAGATCAGTCTTATCCTGAAGGGGCCACCACAGAGGACAAGAAAGCCATAAGAAGGGTGGCTCAGAAATATACATTGGTTGGAGGTCTACTCTATAGGAGGAGCCTTACTGGTATTCTGTTAAGATGTCTTGGTGACGATGAGGTTTGGAAATGTGTAGAGGAGACGCACTCGGGTGTGTGCGGTGGCCACGTGAATAGTCAGATGCTCGCCAAGAAGATCATTCGCCAAGGCTTTTATTGGCCCACTATGGAAGAGGATTGTGCTATCTATGTCCGTAGGTGTGTCAAGTGTCAACTTCACGCCGATAAAATCCATTCACCATCTTCCTCACTTCATCCAATATCCTCCCCGTGGCCTTTCTCTATGTGGGCATTCGACATCATTGGTCCCCTAGGTGATCCCAATTCCCTCACCAAGCAGAAATCTTTCATCCTTACTACGACGGAATACTTCACCAAATAGGCCGAAGCCGAAGCTTACGCTGAAATCAAGGCGTCAACAGTCTGCAAGTTCATCATGAAGAACATCCTCGCCAGATTCGGCGTCCCAAGTACAATCGTCACCGACAATGGGCCACAGTTCATTTCTCAGGACCTATACGACCTTTGCAAAAGGTACGCAATTGCATTGCATCATTCATCGCCTTATTACCCACAAGGTAACGGCCAAGCGAAGGCCACCAATAAAACATTGCTCAAAATCATCAAAAAAACCTGTGAGTCTAGTAAGTTTTCAGACTGGCCAGAAAAGCTTATCGAAGCTCTATGGGCCTATCGCACTTTAATCCGTACCCCCACCGGGCAGACTCCATTTGCCCTTATGGTATGGAAGCGGTAGTCCCGTACGAGACTCTGATCCCTTCTCTCAGGGTACAATTGGACGAGGAATTTCCCCTCGACGATCGTCGTAATTCACTCCTCGCCCAGTTGGAACTCTTGGATGAGAAGCGACTGGCCGCTGCCGAACACGCGCGTGTGTATCAAAATAGACTCGCTCGCTTTTACCAAAAGAAAGTCGTTGAGAGAAAATTCAAAGTCGGTGAGATGGTTGTAAAAAAAATTTTTGTCAAACCTGGAGGGCCGCGTTCTAAGCTCCAACCCAATTGGGAAGGACCATTTGTAATTCAAGCCGTGTACCTTGACAACGCCTACAAGCTAATCAACGTCGAAGGGACCGAGTTATCCCACCCTTGGAATGGGCTTTATCTTAAGAAATACTACCCTTAGCACAAAACAAACAAAAAAATGATGAAAAGATAAAAAACATCAAAAACAAAGAAATACCGAAAACCACTAAAAATATAGAAAATTCAAAATGCCGATGCCTGGTGGTCACCATGTAGTCAAGTCCCTGCATCTAACCTTCATGTTAGGATAGGGCCCATTAAGACTTGGTAGGCACCGGGTCTTGGTTTGCCAGAACCGTGGAGATCCCTGTCCGGCCACGTCGGCCTATGCTCGCTCGAAGGAAGCTAACATGTGCTCACTTATGTATTTTATTCAAAAAAAAAAGTCGGTAGCATCACCTACGGTGGGGCCCCACCCAGAAGATCTCCGGAAGCTGTAATCTTTATTCTTTTCTCTTCGACCAAATGAGACAGTCTACGCCCTTAAAACGCTGAGCATGAGAAACCGAAACTCAAACCCCAAAGGCAAGAGTAGGATCCATTTCCTCGAGCATCGATCAGAGCACGAGAAGAGGGCAGTGTCCCCGCAGGCATACGAAAAGGGAGCCCACAAACGTCAAACGACTATATCTCCCTCACAAAAAGAAATACAAAATCAAAATCAAGAGAAAAGCATGGTCGTGACCGTGCCTGATGTGATAAATGGAACCCCTCAAAGTAAAAGTTTGAATCCACAAAAAGGGGGGGGCTATGGAATGTAAATGCTCGAGATTTGGTCCGAAGTTGTCCGAAAGGAAAGAGTTAATGGGCCCTTATTCGCTCGCCGGGTTAACGGTTTTGCCGATCCTCTCAGGAGGTTTATCCCCCACGCTCTTCCTTCTCCCACTAAAGATGAAGGTTCGATGGAGTTTCTGAAGGGTGAAAACTGCCCAGGGTCTACGACCTTATTTTAATATACACGTTTGGTTGCCTACTTTGAAAAGCAAAAGCTATCGCTGCGAAGGAGTCTCTGTGTTTCTGGCTGGTCAAGACCCATGTTTACCGCCTTGATGTCTTCTTGTTTAACCTCGGGCTTAGGCCAATGCAAGTGCGTCACCTATGGGTGCGACGGCGTCTGATTCCGGGTCAGCGTCGCGCGGTTGGTCGTTAGGGTTCCAGGGTGGTCCATCATATACCATCTAGAGTTGTGAGGAAACAGACCCGGGTCGGGCAAATCATTTACCTCAAACATCTTTTGGGTGAATCCCTGTGGTCGGAAGCGACTGGGAGCCAAAGCATGGCATGACGGTATTGTCATCAGGGTAAGTCTTAGCCGGCGGGATCATCATTCGAGGGGTCTAGAGGCCCAAATCAACCTAGATGTGCACTTAGGATACCTGGGAGGTTAATAAGAAACCCCTGTCTCACGTAGGTTAGGTGCCATTTGGGTGCTTGCCAGGCGTTAGCAAGAAAAAAAATTGAAATGATAAAAATAACAAAAAAATGGAAAAGAGAAAATGTACATATTTGCAAACAAAAAAAATCTTTTTTATGATAAAACAAAAAAAATATCAAATATAAAAAAGAAAACAAATCAATTTTACATGATTACATTTGCGTGCAGCATCTCACTTTTAATACCGCTTGCATTCGTGTGCTTGCCTGTCGCATTTATCATCACCGTATCTTTATCTTGCCTTTATTAATAAAGGCTTGGCCCCTTGACCAGTTATCAAGGACAGTCACAGTGACCATTTGCTTATTGAGCAAGGGGCCAAGTCAGAACAGTAATTCTGATTTGTTTGTTTTAGTGATGTGTGCAGGGATTCAGGCAACAGAAGCAAAGGTGAAAACCAAACAAACCGAACCTTGTATTTTATTCCAAAAAACCAAAAAAATTACATCAAGTTCCGCCCTCTCTCTCTGCATTACTCGGGCAAAACGCTCTCAAAGGTGCTACCCAACTACGAAAAGCGGTACTCCTACCGCTCTGTACTCCCCTTCCTATTCCCACATCCCGGCGTTGATCCACGGAAGCAACAGAGAAGCTACCAACACGAAAGCCACGCTCTCGTGCTCTTCGGTAGCGCTCCTCACCATCTCTTAGCCACTGTTCAGCAACACCAAGGCTGATTCAGAGTTCGAATAGTTAGGCCTCCATGGCCCTTCGTTCCTCCCTTTCAGTCAATCTGTTGGCTCTTTCTCTCTCTGCGTCTCTTTCTTTCTCTGCACGTTCTCTCTCGCGGTCTTCCCTCTCCAACTGGAGAGTGATCCTCAGTTCCACGGCATCCCTAGAGGAGTCGTCATCGGGATGACGCCGCAGTTCCCTCTCCAGTTCTGCTATCCTAGCCTCCTTCTGCGTAGCCTGGGCAAGCGCTTCTTCCGTCTCCTTTTCCTGCTGAGTGTACCATCTCAGATACGCGATAAGGCGTAAACAAAGAGAACTCAACACTGAAAGTTTTACCTGTATACAGAGCATCCCTTCTGCCTCCGCAGCACGCTGCGTGGCGTGAGCAAGTTGCTCATGAAGCAAGTCAAGTTCTGAGGTGGGAATCCACAAGCTGGAAGAGGCACCACCTACTCCCATGGCCGGGGAAGCCGCGCCAATCTGAGCATGCTACGACCACGTGAATTAGCAGCCAACATCTGGAATCTACGGTTCTAATTAGGAACGCACTGTACACCTACCAAGGCGCTCGTAGCTCCGTGGGCATCGCCCAACCGTTGCTCCATCTCTGCCAAGCGAGTTCGTAAATTCGCTATCATGGTATCACGGATATCCTGCAGCCATACGAGTCAGCATTTCCACCAGAAAACCAAAAAGGGAGAAAGAAGAAAAGAGAAAGGGGAAACCTACCGCCATAAATCCCCGGGGTTGGAACCGCTCTGCGTACCTTGTCTTGTATAGGCGCAGGTAATCCTCGCTATCCCGTGCCTGCGATTCTACAATCGTGCCACCCCGTTGCCAGTCTTCATACTGTTCAGGGAACCGCACGCGCCAGTCAATGCAGGTCGCCGGTCCTCGCGTCCTTCTCCCGACACGAGGTGGCGCAGCCGTATCCACCCATTCCTGAGCCAGTCCTAAAGTCCTCATAACCAATCGTAGCCAAAGCGGCTCGATTTCATTCAGGCAGTGCATCCACAATTCCCGTCCAAACCGGGCACGACTTGCTAGAACCCACGGCTGGTCGGCATCGACCATGTCTGAGTAGGGTCTCCAGTTTACCATCGCTGCAGGGAACTCCTGTAGCTCTCACCTTAGCACCATCAGTTGGTAGGTTAGGGGTGCCGCACTCATGATGGGTTCCCACCGCCTGGCTAGCGGCACCATCGCGGGTCGCCAATGTCGAGCTCTCCCCATGGGGTTGTAATAACAGCTCCACAGCTGCTCGGCGCAGGTCATCAGTACCTTGCAAAAACACACCAAAATATATACAAAACAAGCAAAACCAAAAATACATGGATGAATGGTGTGAAACCACTCACAGCCATCTCACGATCCGCTTCTTGGAACAGGCCTGCAAACAAGTGTGCCAGCATGGCAGCTCCCCAGGCATAGTACCCTACTCTTTCAAGGTCTGATAGCAGCTCCAGGAAGCGACAGTGGATACCATCCCCTTTCGAGCTCAGTACCAATCTCCACAAAAGGAAGAGGAGAAATCTTCTCAAATCTATGTTGCATCTTTCCCAGTTACCAAAATCTGTGCAGTACACGGCACGGCATCCTATTTCCATCCTTTCCATGAACTCTTCTGAGGATTCATCGTCCCGCCGACGAGTGTCGGTGAGCCCTAATACATCCATGAGGGACGCCCTAGCTACCGACCTGTTTTTTCGACCATCTAGGTCCAAACCCAGTAGCTTCCGAGCACCTTCTCGGTAGTCCGCGTAAGTAACTCCGGTCACTGCCTCGCCATCCACCTTGAGGCTCGTAATTCGGACCACATCCTCCAAGCTGGGCACCATGTGCCCCCAGGGCATCAGGAATGCCGGACTCACTGGGTCCCATCTCTCACACAAGGCTTGGATCAGGACCAGGTCGAGCTGGATCGGCTTGATCCGAAGAAAGGCACCAAATCCCATCACGTCTAGCCTGGCCTTCTGAAAATCCGGGAGACCCCTGTATGCGGCCACTGCTAACTCCCATAAAATGTGTGATTTCATCACGCTCTGTGCGTGCATAAGAAATGGAGAAGGGTGTTGTCAAGAGGAAGGAAGAAAGAATGAGAAAAGGGCAGGAAAGCTCAGCTTACGAGTTGTGATTGGGCCCTTTCGTTAAAGTGCCCTTCGAGGTCCGAAAGCCTCCTGGAACTACTACCACTGGACCTGATTCTCTTCGAGGAGTGGGAAGATTCGCCCTCCATCTAACTCTCAGAATTTTAAACTCCTCCTCTCCCGTGAGAACTTGTGCTCTTCGAGTTAGCTCTCGATATACCTGGGAGGATAAAAGGGACAAGAATTTATAGAAATAGAAGGAGTGCAGGCCAAGATTGCCTCCATCACCTTTAATGATAGCCCTCGCGATAAGACACCTGCCATGCGGTCCCGTGTGTCACTTCACCGCTCGCACAGGGTGATTGATTGGACGAAGAATATGACGACTAGCCCCCCTATGTTGTCTAAGGATACCCTATCATGTTTTGGAGGACGTCCGTAAAATTTGACACAACATCCGGGAAAAGGGACTAGGGCCGTCATTATTGACTTCGACGGCAGATTCCCATGGAAAATGGTCACAACAAGACGCGATTCTCCGCTTGGGGTGGAGTCTCGGCAGACCTATCACATGGGAACAGTGCAAAGGAGAAGAAGTGTAGGGAAGAAGGAACGCGCAAGAGAACAAACAAGCAGTAGAAAATCAAATCACTCCATTCATAATTCTACATAAGCTGTCATAAACACTACAATCATAGAGAGGTAGCGGGTCCACTAGCTCGCCAACTCTTGCCATTATTTTCATGCTCGTCCCTCTAGGCGTCCCTCTCCTCTCCCCTGAGGTGAGGGTCCCTCAGAAGCCTCCGGGATCCCCGTGCAGTAGCACCCGCCTCGCCTCGTGGCGCCGGCTCCACAGCAATGACTCGCTGCTCCTCCCCTGGCATGGCAAAGAGGCCACTAGCGGCAAAGCGACCAGACTGGCGCAGTCGCTCCCCGAACTCTCGCGCTCTCTCGTAACGCGTCTCCATCCCTCCTAGCCTCTGCACGATGGCCTGAAGGCCCAGCTGGAGCTCCCTCACTTGGGCCTCCAAGGCCCTCCTCTCGGTCTGATCCCGCTGTCGCTCGGACCTTCTCTCGGCTTTCTCTCTCTCTGCCTCTCTCCTCATCATCTGCAGAAGAACCCTTAACTCCAGAATGTCTGGAGAAGGTCTCTTCTCATCATCTGTAGAAGAACCCTTAACTCCAGAATGTCTGGAGAAGGTCTCTCCTCACCACGATGTCGTAGCTCTGCTACAGTCGCCACCCAAGCATTACGCTCCTCTTCCGCCCGGGCAGCCCGAGCCACCGCACCAGCAAGTTGCTCCCAAAGGGAGGCAATCTCAAGAAAAGGGGCCGAGGAACTGGAAGATGCACCGCCAGTCACTCCCACCGTAGCTGTCTGCTGGGCACGCTGGAACGAACAAACAACAGCCGTCAGCTAAGCTCCACATTTAAAAATAGAAAATGCAGCACTTAGCTTACCAAGAGCGACAGTTCCTGTTGAGTGGCGGCCAGCTGCCGCTTGACCTCGGCTAATTGGGCACGCGACCCGTTGACGTCGCGCGTATCCCCGGCTTGGGGAAGCCCCGTATAACTCTCTCTCTGCCGCCGCAGGAAGTCGACACTATCCTGCACCAGTACGCTCCCTTGCTGCCCAGGGAGACGTATGCGCCAATCTTCAAGCTTCGCCTTGCCGCGACTCTCCTTCCTGACGCGGCTCGGCTCGTCTGCACTCGCCCACTCATCGGCCAGGCCCAGGGTCCTCGCCATGTCCTGCACCAAGAAAGAAGGACTTCACATCATAACAAAGAACGTGTCCCCTGTCTAGGACGCGTCCATCATTTGAGTACAACACTCGCCAAACCCTTTCCCCCCTCGCACGGCTTGCTTCAAAACTCAAAATGGATCAAAGAGGGGGAAAACAAGCACTCACCGAGCCGTGTTCACCTCCTTCCGCACCATTGGGTCCCTCGGGTCCCTCGGGGGCCCGAAGCGGCCCTTCCTCCTCCATGGACGCCGTTTCGTGCTCTTGCGCGTCCCTCCTCGGACGAGGGGTCCCGCGTCCCTCTCCACCTTCGCCGTGGTCTAGACCACCGAACTCCATCGATCAAGAGAGGAAGGAGATGAAAAGGGGGACAAGCGAGTTTCGGCGGAAGGCGGGCTCGTTTGCGGGTAAGGCACGGGAGAAGAAAGGCCACCCGGTGCTTTAACTTTGAATTCAAGGATTAAGACACGTCCTCGCGCCTGGACGCGCCCAAAAAGGGGAGAAAGGAAATAGAATCCCCCCGTGCAAAGCGTAGTTCCCCGCTGTTCAGGGCAAGGTCTCGTGGAGCATGCCTCGAAGGACAACTCAGTGCAAAGAAGAAAGTGTGGGAGAGAGAAAAGTACACACAACACAAGAAAGCCATTTTCATTTCATATAATAGCCGAAAGTACATCATGCAGTAAGGAGGGTGGAGTGTACAAGCAACTCTCTAACTCTCACCATCACCCTCCTGGTCATCTCTCTCCTCCCTCCTCTGACGGGGATCCCTAGGGGGCCTCTGCGACCTCTGCGAACCCTGAGAAGCCGTGCTCGCCTCGCCCTACGGTGGCACCCCAGCCTCGAAGGCACGATGATGCTCCTCGGCCGAAGAAACCAGATAGCTGCCCATGGAAAAAGAACCAGACTGACGAAGTCGCGCCCCGCGTTCCTTCACCCTCTGGTACCGCTCCTCGCTCTCTCGAAGCCTCCCCTCCGCCGTGCGGAGACTCAATCGGAGCTCCATCAGCTGGGCCTCCAGAGCCCTCCTCTCATCCCAGTCTTGCAGTCGCTCCGCCCTCCTGTCCTCTCTCTCTCTCTGCCCTCTCTCTCTCCCTCTCCCTCTCCTCTCTCTCTCGCGTCGCCTCCCTCCTCGACAGTTCGAGGGTGATCCGTAAATCCAGCACGTCACGAGGGAGCTCCTCAGCCTCCCGTCGACGCTCCTCTTCCAGCTCCATAATCCGGGCGTCACGCTCCGCCACCCGAGCGTCACACTCCTGCTCGGCACGAACAGCACGCGCCAGGGCCTCTCGGATCTCGGCCACCTGTTAAAGTATGCGTGCATCGTGAGAGAGAGGTGAAGGATGAAAGAGTAACTAGAGGAGGGTCAGGGCCAAGTAGGCACTCACTCGAGCCTCGCGATCGCGCTCGGCCTCCTCAGCCCGGGCCACCGCGTAGGCCAGCTGCTTCTGAAGAGCAGAAATCTCCGGAGGAGGGCCCCGCGAACTGGAACCCGCTCCACCAGCCATCCCGGCTGTCACTGTCTGGTGGGCCCACTGAAACACGGGGCAAACGTCGGTCAAAGGTTAAGCATCAAAAATCCAGGTCACAAAAAAATGCATTGCATAGACTCACCAGGATCTCCAACTCCTGTCGGATGGCCACTAACTGCCGCCTGGCGTCCGCCAACTGGGCCCGCAGGTCGGCGATCATGTTGTCACGAGCATCCTGCATTACACATAAGTTAGTGCCACAAGCATATACATATAGAAGGGTGAAGCATTTTCATTTCACTTACCCCTGCCATACCACCAAGGAAGAGGCGGTCCTCGTACGTAGCCCGGTACCGTCTCAGGTAATCAGTACTATCTTGTACATGGGACACCACTGGGACCCCGCCCTGCTGCCAGTCCTGGTACTGTGCTGGGAAGCGCGTACGCCAGTCCACAATCTTCGCCTTCCCCTTGGTCTTCCGCCCGATGCGGGCCGGCTCATCTACATCAACCCACTCCTGGGCTAGCCCCAACGTCCTCATAACCAGCCTCAGCCGAAGCGGCTCGATCTCGTTCAGGCAATGGACCCACACTTCCCGCCTGAAACGAGGAAGACCCGCTACAACCCAAGGCTGGCCAGCGTCGCCCATGCTCAGGTAGGGTCTCCACACCACCTACATCATCATACATGCATCATATTAGTTGCCATTCAGTCACATAAGAAAACACAAAAAAATCATACGCATCATACCATGGCCTCAGGATACTCGCTCAGCTCCCGACGAAGTGACGCTAGCTGGTAGCTGTGTGGTGCCGCTACCACGACCGGCCTCCACCGCCGCGCAAGAGGCACGGCCCTCCTGTTCCCATGCCTAGCCCTCCCCATCGGGAAATAGTAATAGCTCCACACCTGCATCCATCATACATCATTAGTACAATAATTGCATATTTAACTGTGGGAATGCATAAATAAAATGTTTACCTGGAGAAAAGGTGCGAAGCCACTGACTGTCGTCTCCTTCTCCGAAGTCTGGGAGAGATCGGCAATCAGATGGGCAAGCAGAGCCGCTCCCCACGCGTAGTGTCCCGCTCTGTCCAGATCCGCCAAGATCCCGAGGAAACGGCAGTGGATGCCATCCCCCTTCGTCCCCAGCAGAAGGCGGCCCAAGAAGAAGAAAAGAAACCTCCGGAGGTCTAGATCCACCAGCTCCCGCTCGCTCAGGTCCTGGGTGAAAGCTGCACGAGTGTCTCCCTCGAGTCGTGCCAGAAACTCCGCTCCAGTCTCGCTAACCCGCTGGCGCGGGTCGACAAATCCGAGCGCCTCCATGATCTCCACTCGGCCGACTACCCTGCTGTCCCTGTCAGTCACGCTCGTCTCTAACCACAGCAGGTCCAGGGCACTCTCTCGGTAGTCGGGGTAGGTGACCCCGCTCACCGCCTCTCCGTCAACTCGTAGCCCGGTGATCCGAGCCACGTCCTCTAGTGTCGGCACCATGTGCCCCCAGGGCATCAGAAACGCCCGACTCGGCGCATGCCACCGCTCCCTCAATGCCTGGATAAGAGGAAGGTCGAGCCGAAAGGGCTCGATCCTAAGGAAATCTCCGAAGCCCATGGCGTCCACACGCGTCCTCTGAAAGTCTGGCAGCCCACGGTATGCTGCCACCACTAGGGACCAGCTGATCCGGCTCTTCATCACGCCCTACACACCACAAAACCAACAAAGAACACATCAGCATCATGAATAGTAATAAACAATAATACTGTATATACTACTTATTTATTTTATTTTATTTTTATTTTTTTAAAAAAATATTTGTGTTTTTTTGAGGCGTCCAACACCTTGGACACCTCCTTTACATTTTCTTTATTATATTTTTTAGAAAAAAAACAAAAACCAAAATAAAAATAAATAAAAAATATATATATATTATCATGGACGCGTCCCCAGCCCTGGACGCCTCCTTATTTTTAATTCTATTTTTATTATTTACATAAATAAATAAATAAAAAAGAAAAAAAGAAAATGTGGAGGCGTCCAGGCCCCTGGACGCCTCCTTTCCTCACTCACCGTCCCTCACCACACGGCCTCTCGTTCGCCTATCCAGCCTATTAAACCAACAGATTGAAGTTCCGAGGGGCTTACCGGGTCGTGATCGTCATCTCCCACGTCGCCAGCACCCGCAGCAGCCTCCACGGCCAAAGGAGGAGCCTCCTCCTCCACGGCAATCTCCTCCGCCGCAGCAGCCTCCTCGGCATCATCCCTCAGCCTCCTCGGACGACGAGCCCGTCGTTTCCGCTTCTCTCCACCCAGGCTCGGGCCTCCTTGCTCCATTGGGACTAAGAATGGGTCGTCTGGTTTGACTGGGTCGTCTGAATGAACAGTAAATGAGCAAGGGGGGGGGAGGCCCCCCCATATTTATATAATCCAACTTCTTTGGGGCGTCCAGGCGCCTGGACGCCCGCACGTTTTTTATTTTTTTTCAAAATTCAAAAAAATTAGGGGCGTCCAGGCGCCTGGACGCCCCCAAAACAAAACTAAAAAAAATTAAAATAAAAAAATTAGGGGCGTCCAGGACCCCAGAAGCTCCCAAAAAAAATATAATAAAAATTTTAAAATAAAAATGTAGGGGCGTCCAGGCCCCTGGACGCCCCCATAATAAAAATTTCAAAAAAAAAAAATAAGACAAGAGTATGTATATAATCCAAACAAAAGTACAAAATAAAAACACAAAGAAAAATAAAAATCACCAAAAAATAATAATTAAGGGGACAAGGGTCCAAAACTTCCAAATGCCAGATTTTATTACATCAGAAAAGCAGAAGGAGCTACATCAGGGGCTTAGGCACCTTAGGCCTTAACTTCCCCAGTTCGGTTACATAAGCCCTCCATAGCTCACATTCTTCCCCCACGTGCGCTAAGGCCTTTCCCGCAACACTTGTCTTCCAGGGAGCTTTAATGGCTTTCGCTTCCCTCGCATCCGCCTCCGTGCCCAACTCCCTCTTCTTCAAAGGGACGATGCCAGTCGGTAGTGGGAACGAATGACGTGGAATGCCGATCTGGAGACAGCACCGATGCGCGTTGTAAAGGACAAACTCGGTCGCACCAATCAGTTGGAGATCAACTTCACAAGAACACCTAATGAGGAGCTCAAGCGAAAGCAAACATGCCGGTGTGCAAGTAAAGAAGCCTTGTGTCACGGTGCGAAAGTGAGACCGCCAGTCTTCACGTTTCTTCAGCCACGGAACGCGGTTCACTACAGTACCACCGAAGCCTAACACGTCGGCTATGTGATGAAGAGGGCTTTGTTGGAAGAGCTTCGAAGCAGTTGGCATTCCCTCGCGGTGGTCGAATTTGAAGTGTAAATCAAGCCAGCAATTCAAGACAAGTGCGCAACCAAAAGGAGGCTTACCCATGCTCGAGGCAGTAAGGCCACTATATAGGTAGGCAAGGACAGCGGGTCCCACCCTCTTTCCACGCCAGATCCTGCAGATAGCACTCAGTTGGTCTTCCTCCACCATGTTGTCGGTATAAGGAAACAAGAGAGCACCCGCCAGACAAATGGTGAACCCTTTCATGATTCCCTCCAAATAGTCATCGTCTGGTAACCCTCTCAAGGCCTCCATGACCCATTCCGCGAGCTTTTGCAAATCAATTCCCTTTTGAGTACGAACCTTTCGGGCTGCGTCGGGCGGCATGAAGCTTCCAAGGACGCTTTCGGAAGTCCCCCGTGTCAGCATCCGCATAGCCTTCACCTTCCCGTCACTCTTGAATTTCTTCAATCCGAGCAGAAGTTCCACCTCCTCGAGGAGGATGGTCACCTCGAAGGTCGGGAAGATAAAAGTGTGGGTCTGGGGATGCCAGATCTCCACTAGTGCACCCATAGCCGCCCAGTCCATACGAATCTTCTCGTAGTGTTTGGCGTGAATAAGGAGCCCCTGCAGATGCCACTTTGAGAGTATGGCCCTCATGCCGATGGAGATGTTGGAAGTTAGCTTTGAAAGCCATGGCAGTTTGGAAAACTTCCTCGGGCCTGGGAAGAGTGGATATGGCTGGAAGAGAAAAGAAAGAAGAAGAAATGAAAGAAGTAAGAAGAAGGCTCACGTGGAGAAATTTGAAAAGAATCAGCTTACCATATGCGACATGATCGTCCCACTCAGATGACCCTCGAGGTCAGAGAGTCGCCTGATCTCGCCGCTAGGCCTGCTCCTCTTCATAACGCGGGAGGACTCTCCTTCCATCCTGAAATCTCTAGATTCTCCTCTCCTTCCTCTCCTGAGCTTCCAAAACCCACCTTGGTGCATTTGAATGAACTAGCCTAAGGGGAGTTCTTATAGGAAGGGTAGGGCGCTACAGGACGGAACATGTCACATCAGCGGTCAATGTCAGGATTTTGGCTAGATCTCCTTTCTATTGTGGTGCGATTCTGTTACGATTTTGCTACTTTCTGATGTTACTAACCTTTGCTAGTCTGTGCAGGTTTTACTAACGGACGTCTTTATCCTGTCTCCTGTCCCATCTTTCAATGGTTGGTCCCACCATGTCATGCATCATAGTATATGATACCTACGCTACTAGAACATGTCAAGGACCTTGCGGCCCGAACGAATCCGGGATTTGAGTTCCCCTTCAACAAAAATAGTGATGATCCCGAAGAATTTGGGTTGTACGGATAGGCCGTTAACTTGTGGTAGCATGGGGACGACGGTTCCATTCAGTGAGTTGGTGCGCGGATAAACGGGCCCCATCCCAGTGTCGGCTCACCGGATCGGTATCCTGACCCATTCTTAACAAGTTGACAATATTATCCTTGGCTATTTTCTATTTTAGTTTGTTTTAAATTTTTCTTTAAGCCCAGCATGCATTCATATAGGACTTTGATTTATTGCGGAAGATCATTCAAGTGATTCGATTGCGAAAGCCGCTGTGCTTCAATTCTTACAAATATGAGATATTCCACTCCGAATGAAATACTGAGTTTCCTTGAAACGGCCCTACGTTGCTCTTTCAAAGGAGACCCTTGTTTGGACAGACTCTCAGATATTTCTTTACTTTTTACCTTGTTTGACCCACCTTGGCTGCAGCACTTCCACATTGGCTGGTAACCGCTCCCCAAAGGTGAAACCTGCAGGTTTATAACCCAGGTACTTCCACACCGATAAGTTGATCTCCTTTATTTTCGTGCCTGAGTGCACATTTCACCCTCCCTTATTTGATCTCCGTCCAAGCAACCGTCAAGACTTGAAAGACCTCCTTCAAGGTCGCCTCATTGAAACTTCAGGAAAGATTCCAGACAGTAACGTCAAAAGCGTGTCTCATCACACCTTGGCATCAACTTATCAGTCCGCTCCCACTTCATTTCACTCCACTGCGATACCATTCCACTACGTGTCACTCCCTTGCAAAGCAGACGCCAAGGTGGGGCAGCTGTAGACACGCCATTCCTGACGTCTCCTAAGAAAGTCTCATATTACTATACAACGCCCCGCGACGGCTTACGCATTTCGAATCTCTTAAGTGCTTCCTTTTCTTGGGTCTTCTTCTACCTTTTTCGGCATCCAGAATCGTCTCGTCACGGCATTCGGACGGCATCAACACCAGTCGGACGCATCAGAGGTTCTGAAACCAGAAAGGGTGTCTGCCGGGCGGCCGCCAACGCCTGAACTGAGGACCCGGGTGGGTCTTTATGGGGGCGTCCAGGCCCCTGGACGCCCCCATTCTTTTAATTTATTTTTCCCAGCCCAAAATCAAATAAAAAATAATATATTAATGGAGGCGTCCAGGCCCCTGGACGCCTCCATAAAAATAAGTAAAAAAATATAAAATGCCAGCTTTGGCATAAAAACAAAACAAAAAAATAAAAATAATATATTTATGGAGGCGTCCAGGCCCCTGGACGCCTCCATCAACTCCCTCACGGGCGCCGCCCACCGAACAACAGTTTGTCGTGTGTGAAAAAATCCAAATTATAGAGACGTCCAGACAGCTGGACGCGCCCATTTCTGAATCACGAGGCGCCGCTCACAAAACCACGCGTTGTGCCAAACCGCGTGCGGCCGTCGGTGGTGTTCGGTGGACCTGTTGGGGGCGTCCTGGGCCCTGGACGCCTCCACAAAATTATTCCGAAAAAATAAATAAAAATAGAATAAAATATCTTTTTTGCCCTGATGGAGGTGTCCAGGGTCCTGGACGCCTCCACCCTCCGGAGCCCTATAAATAGAGGCCCACCCCCTCAATTCTGGGGGAGCTTCCAAGAGATCCGATAGGCTGCCGGAGCCCAGAGGCTATCGGAGTCATTTTTTAACCCGTGGGCTCTTTTGTAGGTGGAGGTTCTGCCGGCTTCTCGGGTGCCCACGCTCGTGAGAGGAAGGTCGTCTTCATCCACCGCGCTTCCACGTCGTCCCTACGCTGTCGGAGCTCCGCCGGATCTCACCCTCGGCTCCTCCAATAAGCCGTTTCTTCTCCTTTTTCTCCATAGTTCTTTACATTCATCATATTGCATCCTCTATCTCCCTACATAAGGGCGCCGTCTATTGCATGCTTCTTGCATTCATCGTCGCATTTTCCTCCGACTCGAGTCCGAGAGGGGTTTAAAACCACACCAACCAGGTGTGTGTCAGGTCACGATCTCATTACTTTTATTGCAAGGAATTGTTACTACACTGCCATTTTCTAATTCCGTTCGTTTATTATCTACTGTTTTGCAAGGGTAACCAAGGAAAGCCCTCTCCGTCGGTCGGCCGAAGGGGGAGGAAGAAGCAACCCGCCATCTCCCGCTCTTGAGGTAGGCGCGATCACTTTCTTTATTTTGGGGTCTTTTGGCCCCTGACGATCACATCTTATTCTCGAGGCCGCGGCGAGTCACTTCCCCAATGGCCGTTTAAATTACCGTTCTTATATGTTACATTCTTATCTATTCATGTTCTCGAGGCCGCGGTGAGGCACTTCCCCAATGGCCGTTTAAATTCCCGTTCTTATATGTTATATTCTTATCTATTCATGTTCTCGAGGCCGCGGCGAGTCACTCCCCCAATGGCCGTTTAAATTCTTGTTCTTATATGTTATATTCTTATCTATTCATGTTCTCGAGGCCGCGGCGAGTCACTTCCCCAATGGCCGTTTAAATTCCCGCTCTTATATTCTCTTTATATTTTGTTATATTCTTATCTATTCATATTCTCGAGGCCGCGGCGAGTCACTTCCCCAATGGCCGTTTAAATTCCCGCTCTTTATATTCTCTTTATATTATGTTATCTTCTTATCTGCTCATATTCTCGAGGCCGCGGCGAGTCACTTCCCCAATGGTCGTTTCAATTCTTGCTATTTAATTTCTGTACCATTCCCGTGCCCCTGAGATCGCGGCGAGTCACTTCCCGCTATGGCCGTTTAACCCCCATATCTTGCTATATTACATTTGTCTCGCTCACCCCGCCGGAGCAATCTCCCGTGGTGGCCCCTTCTCTCTTCTCTTATTTCTGTGTTGCAGCAAACAAAAGAGGAGCCCGCGCGCTCCGCATCTTCTCCGCTTCCCCGAACCACGTGACGTCGCTCACACCGACAACTTATTCCGCACCTCAGGGGTCTCTTTCGCCCCAGGCAGAAACTGAGACACAACACAAGCAACAACAGAAACAAGGGTCTAGTCGGGGCCGTGCTCGCCAACACGCGTCCGAAGTCCCTGACCATGTGTGCACACACTGGACGACTGCACTACTGTTGATGGTTTTTTGTGTGATTGTGATGTGATGATGTGTGTGGATATGAATATAGTGGTATGAGAGATATATGTGTGAAGATGTGTGAACAAGTAATAACCTAACTAAAACAATCACCAAATCAGGAGCATGGGCATGTCATCAATGTTCATGAGGAAGAAAAAATAAAAACACACGCCGAGGCGTGGAACAAGGGAATAAAGTAAAAACACACACCGTAGGTGTGGAGAAAATGAAGTAAAGAGAAAAGTAAGAAAGATGAAAATGATGAGCAATACCCAACTAAGGAAGTGTGATCGCCACCAAGGCAATTAAAATAGCAAAGCTAAGCTAAATACCTTGGAAAGAGGAGGATGAAACACCCGCCCACGGGAGATGAAATCTGGAACTCTGTGAGCGCAAACGGTCTAATATCAGGCCGCTAACAAGCAAGAGAGGGCCTTACGATAAGCCGCCACAGATCCTCAAGCGGTCCAACGTAGAGCCGCTAGAACACACGGAACAGCAAGTTGGGACTTGGATCTCCACCTCTCTTGGCCGGCCAGAAGATTTGGGCCTCGTGCTAGGAACCCTGTAGACCTGCAAAAAAAGTGTAGAAGCACAGAAAAACAACCCAAATTAGCCCTATGACAAGTGTAGCAACTATAATGCAAATAAACTAAAGTGCATGCAAAAGGAAAGGTGGATACCTGGGAGGCTTGGTTTTTTAACCTCTGTGGGGCGTGGAAAAGATGGGGAGATATTTTAAAAATGATGCAAAGATGCTAGAACGTGGAAGAAGAAGATGGGAATATGCTTGTGAATGCTATGAGGAGGGGAAGAAACTAAAGAGGAAAACAACTCTATTAAACCCTTGGAACTTAATACTCCCTGGACTTGAAGGCTAATAGACATAGACAACACTTCTCCTTGATGGGTACTCGCTCCAGAACGCGGCAGAACCTCAACGTAAACAACAGAATTTTTCTCCTCAACCCATGAACTCAAGGGTTCTATTTATAAACCCTCAAAACTCTCTGGACGAGTTGGAGAGATTCCAACGAAAAAGTAGGATGAAACTTAGCAAACTCTTGAAGATAATACTCCCAAGAGTCCATAGAAACAAACCAGAGGTTCTGGGAGTCTCTATTGAGAGAGAAATCATCAGATCAAAACTCTAATTCGGCCACGGCGTAGCAGAGAAAGATCAGTTCTAGCATGACTCTCTGTCTCTGAAAATGGTCTTACGATAGACCGCCAAGGCAAATAAACGGTCTAAGGTAAGACCACCAACCTTGGTCATCCACCAAAAGATAAGGCCAATGGGCGAAAAGTTCATGAACAAGACTCTGGAACCAGAAAACGGTCTAAGGTAAAACCGCCAGAATGCCTCTAACGGCCATACGATAAATCGCCAGAGCTCAACGGATAAGAAAGGATAAGGCTGAAGGAAAGGTCGTTGGCTCTGGACTCTGGCGTCATCAAATGGCCTTAAGATAGACCGCCAAACATCATCAAACACATGTATGGTAGACCGCCAGAGACAATGGCGTGGCAAAACAAATGAAAGGCCTACTAAGCTTCAATCCACGAAAAATAAATAAGGAGCGAGACCCAATCAAGGAGAATGACCCATGAAATAAGCCTCAAAACTGACCAAGATGGCCCAATAAACGATGTATAACTCAGAGCATCATAAAGATAAATAAGGAGATGACCCAACTCATTGGTCATAAAACGGGTGTCAACAGATGCCCCTCCTTAACGTCCTCTTTGCAAGGGAACGAGCGGAGGTGAAGTAAAAGCGACATGGAACATGGAGGTGAAGCGGAAATGAAGCGGAGTGGACTGAAAAGCGGACGTTAAGGTAAACGACACCCATCCTCCACCAACGAGCGATAGGAATCTTCCGGAAAACTTCGAACCAATCACAAGGAACGATAAAACCGAATGACGCAAGCCTAGAGGAACTAACAACTAAAGGAAAGTAAAAACGCGATCAACCTCCTCACTGGAACACACAGTTGATAGGCTGTCGGAGCAAGCGGAAAAGTAAAGAGACGAGTAACTAAACTCTAGACAGGAATCCTCAGCTCACCAGACCAAGTAAAAGACCGAAGGATACCTTCCAACTCAGAGTGGAATAATTCTCCTTACTCAAGACCATGAATACACAGTTATCCACCATTACTGAAACACTTAGATAGATGAGGGCACGTGAATGCTCAAAGATGCGTATGATGCATGCTAGACTAAAATAAAAGAAATCATCAAAATGAATGCCAAGAAAGCATAAAATAAGAAGATACTCGAGAATAATATTGCTAGACCGGACAAACCAGGGTCAAGCCATTATCTGCAACCACGGCGTGCAACATAGAACCATCGTTCCCTAATTTTTCCAACCTAACGGCCTATCCAACGATTAGACATGTGAACTTAGATCATCATCATTTTTGTTAGAGGGGAACATCAGATCCCAGAACACATGAATGACCAGTCGGTTCTCGAGAAAATATATCATAGATATCATATAGTAATGCATTAAGGGACTAGGGATCGAGATACTTACCTGACTTACCTGCCCGGCGAGCGGTGATAAAGCATGATGGCGTTCATGATTTTGACAAATGAAAAGCTTAGCCATCAACAAATAGATTCATAAATGAGTATGAAGCACAACAAATATATCTTTGCAGCATGAAACATAACAGATATAGCATTGCAATTCATCAAATAATTCAGCTCACAAACGGGCTAGAATAAAACTGCTACACGAGCCCTAACAGTCTAAACATGGATCGCTAAAGTACGTCGGTTCACATCCTTCGAGGAAGAACACCCTGATGACAAACGGTTGAAGGAAGGACCGCCAGAATGTGCTTAACGGTCTAATGATAGACCGCCAAATTTCCTAAGCGTTCAAAAAAAACAAACCGATCGTTCTCCCCCCATTCTACGCATCTCATTTCAATCACACACCCAACCGAGCGACCACCCAGCTATTCCAATGACCCACCGGTGACCACAGCGCATCCAACACCCGGCCACCGTGATGGTGAAGAAGAGGGCTGTGAAACGCCTTCAACGGCGGATAGAAGCGGTGGAGACACCGCCGGCGGCGGAGGCGAACCCACCGGTAGAGGAGTCAAGGCCGGCGGCCCAATCGGTAGAAGAAGAGGTTACCGCGGCGGAGGAGGGCCCTGGGGAAGCCATGGAGGAAGAGGAGGAGGCCACGGCGGCCCGGGGAGACACCAGCAGCGGCGACCGGACGATAATCGTCCGAGGTAGGCCGACGGCCTAAAAACCTAATTTTTCATTTTTTTTGCAATTTTTAATGTATGCATGTGTATGGAATGGCAAGGGAATGGGTTCGGGGACCCAATAAAATAGATTGTAGGCCATTTTGGCCATTTCCAAAGATTGGAGAAACGGAGAAGACGATGCCCGTTGGCGGGTCTGGTAGTGGTCGTTCCAGTGACCGCTACACCCTCAAACGGCCCATACTATGGCCGCTAGAGGACTCAGACGGCCCAAGATATGGCCGCCAGAGGATCAGAGATAGAATTTTTGATTTTTTATGTTTTTGTCTTATTTGATTTTTTTTTGTTTTTGTTTATATGAAATGCAATGAAAATGCAATGCAATGACTGACTTACATTTCTAAATGTGTGCAGGGGAAGAGACGAACTCAGATTTCCTGGCTGCAAGTCCGAGCGGTATACCAGGCCTTACCGGATTACCAGAGGGACAGACTGGCAGCTATGGGCTTTGGGGAGCTGTTGAGTATTGAGGTGACCAGGATCGACACAGCACTGATCTACGCCCTCCACGAGAGATGGGATCCAGTCAGCCGAGCCTTCATCTTCCCGTGGGGCCACATGATCCCCACGCTGGAAGACATAGCCAGGATCACTAGACTACGGGTCCATGGAGCGCCGGTGACAGGATGGACATATGGAGACTATCGAGAGATGGCGCAGGAGCTGCTGGGATTGGATCTGTTGAGGCCCGGGCATCAGTCCTCCATGTTGGGACGAGCGACACTCCAGGAGATCCTGGGGCTGAGGGGAGCTGCTATATCTGTAGGGGAGCTACCGGAGGAACACATAGGGAGAGTGATAGAGCAAGTCCGGGGGAGAGTGGCAGCAGGACCGGGACCTGAGGGAGACATCACTTTGGGGCGCTGTTGTACCCGGACTATTTCTCGGCAAAATAACAAGGAATAAGGGTTTGGACATTTCCCCGAACACCTTCAAGGCATGGGCTATCTAGCCCTTTCTACAACCCTGTGGGTCCCTACAAAGGCCCTGACCAGCTTGCCGCGACACGCGGCGACATAAGCAACTCTCCGGGGTCAACCCTGGCCACTCACATACGGGCTTTGCCCATATCCTACATGGCCGCCCGGGGGCGCCCCGACGGTAAGCCACGCCACGTGGCACCCAGTGAAAGGGCCGCGGGCCCACCCCGTGACAGTTTTTTCAACCCTCCAAGGTCAAAGAGAGACCCAAGTATGTCAACCACAGGCTCTGGAGGCCCGCAGCACTTGCATACGGCTCACACATGTGTATTCAGCCTTTTTCCAAACACCTTGTGGGTGCGTATGTTCTAGCCCTTCTACACCAAACCACGGGTCACCCCGTGATTCCAGCACACTAATTGGGTCCTACAATGACCCCCCAACAAGCCGGGGCCACCCCCGACCCTCAGACACGTGGCAACAAGCCACTTAATTTTAGCACTCGCGCCAACCCGAGGCTACCCTACCAACCCGCTGTGCAACGTGGCACACAGCTCGAGACATGACTCACGTCCCTAAGATGCTTCTCCTAAGCTCCCACGAGCTCCCTTCTTCAACCCGAGGCCCACCTTGGGGCCCCTCAGCCAGCTACCCAAGTCGTTCGGCAATCCAGGGTGTGTCGGGCATTTGCCCGAACTCCTTGCAAGCGACTACGTCAACTCGAAGAACAACGGCCCCCACGGGCCCATCCCAGTTTCCCGGAGCTTAACGTCCTTCAAAGGACACTTGCAGAAGACACAAGGAGACCTCAGGGGCCATCCCTCGGGGTCACGACCGGCCCCCGGGGCCAGTTCACCCCGGGGCGAGGGCCGCACGCCCCCAGGGAGGGTGAACTCCCCGGGGGTCGCACCCTCTCTCCAGCCCGGTGGTCCCACGACCCCGCTCAGCCTCTGTTCATCCAGTTTGCGGTCCTACAATGTGGTTCGTGTGCCGTACCAGTTCGAGAAGTTGACACGTGGACGCGGGAGCACAAAGCGACAGCACGGGGGAATTCCTCAAGTCAACGCCCACACGAGCTTCCACGTATCCTCCCAGCCAACTATCCTTTTCTTCTTAGTCAATTTAGGAAGAAAATATGCCAAAAAATCAGATTTTATAGTGGGGACCGCCCCCTCTCTCTCCCTAGCGACCCAGCCCGCCTAAACCCCTTCCCTTCAATAAAAAAATTTGCTTTTTTAAAATTAAAAAAGCCCAAACCAGCCCGCCTAAACCCCCCTTGGGTGGGGTTTAGGTGGACCAGCCTGGACCCCCCAGGCTGGTCCGCCTAAACCCCCTAGGGGAGGGGGTTTAGGTGGACAAGCCCAGTCCCCTGAGGCTTGTCCGCCTAAACCCTTCCCAGCCCATTCTTTTTACAAAAAACACCCTCCGTGGGAGGGTTTACGCGGACCAGACTAGCTCATTGGGCTGGTCCGCCTAAACCCCACCCAGGGGAGGGGTTTACGCGGCCCAGCTCAACCCTATAGGCTGGTCCGCGAAAACCATTTCTCCTCTACTTAGCCCGTGTACTATTCATTAGGTTTACGCGGGCTAGCTTGACCCTATCAACCCAGTCCTCCTAAACCCATACTATTCACTGGGTTTACGCGGGCTAGCTTGACCCTATCAACCTAGTCCTCCTAAACCCCATCCTGACCCTTCAACTTCTCAATAAAAACACCTTAGAAGCTCAAGGGGTGGAGACACACAGGGGATATCCAAGTCAACAAGACATCCGGCCTCCAAGCTTCAAGCGGCTCCAGGCAACGAGCTAAGGAGAATTGTGTGTGGGTGACTTGTTCGTCGGCTTAGTACGCCGGGGGTATGTCATTTGCACTTCCCTCACGTCGTATTTAGCCGTAACACACAAGTCAACACCCACCATGTGCAAGACGTTATGACAAGGGCAAACATCCCCTCATGCCGAGATTCCCCCTCACGTGCCCGTCGATTCCAACCATGCACGTACCATGACGTCACGCTCCCTCGCAGTCATGAGGCCATGTTCAACCGCTCTACTCGAGTCGCGATCGGCCCTCGCCCAGACACCGGATCGATGCATCCCTCCAGTCGTCCAATCATAAGCCCCCTATTCGGCGTCGCAACCGTGGCCCACGCCACGGGAGGGGGCCTCTGTAAAACACACATGTGTTCATCTATCACGCATTGACCCGGGGACCGATCATCACATCGGAATTGTCCCGTGGCGTGCACCAGTTGTACCTTGGCCATTACGGCCTACCTATAAAGACATGTATATCTCAAAAATTACACCGCCAATTGGACGAATGCTCTCGCATCCACGTTTGGGCCCCCAACTTTCTATCTACACCACTCGGCATCCGTGCCTAACACCCTAACCCCAGTAAACACCCCTCAGTCGAAAGCGCACCTACAGCTGCGGAATGTTCCCTTCCCTCTACCCACGGCTTCAGACATATATACAGACTTTTCTTCAGCTCAGAACGAAGGTGTTCGGATTCAATCCGATGTAAATAAACACCAGTTGCTTGCGGCCGGTGGGGAAAGATGTCCAGTACACGATTCCCACAATCGCCTACGCACTCGCACCCGTGGAACCCCTTCTCTCCATGTGTCGCCCGATCGCCCGAGCCCATGTGCCGTGTCTTGGCGATGCTTCCCTGGTCAACCCTTAGTAAATGAGTGATTGTCAAGAAATCGACTGGCACGCTCGCACCCTATCCGGTTAACCCGTACTCTTACATTCCTGTGCCATTCGACCCTTTTCGACTTTTCGTAAAAGGAGAGGGCCCAATACCGCCGTGAGAGGCATGCAACCGTAAGGAGGATACCCGAGATATATCAAACTCCCATGTCTTCCTTCCCCGTTGTATCCCTTCCTTCACCCCGGTCATTCGGCATAAAAAAACCCGCGCAACAGGCGCTTCCTGATTTTGCTATTCGAGAAGCTTCTCTTTGCGACCAGGGCCGACGAAGTGAGCGTCCGGCTCCTCCCTTTGCTGAGAGATCTAGACGGAGTAGGAGGGTACGCCTGGGGAGCAGCAGTGTTGGCGTTCCTTTTTGACTCCCTGAGCATGACCGACCGACAGACCATGCTAGGCGGCTTATCGCCATTCCTACAGGTAAAATGCCTCAAACTCTAAACTTAAAATGCTTTTCTATATGTGTTGCACGTGTTTTTATGCCGATTAACCGGGGTGAGGGAAGGAATACAGCGGGGAAAGAAAATACGGGAGTTTGATGTATCTCGGGTATCCTCCTTACAGGTGCATGCCTCTCACGGCAGTATCGGGCACTCTCCTTTCACGAAAAGTCGGAAAGGGTCGAATGGCATGGAAGTGTCGGGATAAGGGTTAACCGGACAAGATGCGGGCGTGCCAGTCGATCTCTTAACAATCACTCATGGAACCAAGGTTTGACCGGGGAAGCACCACCAGGGAGCGGCACGTGGGCTCGGGCGATCGGGCGACACGTGGAGAGAAGGGGTTCCATGGGTGCGAGTGCGTAGGCGATTGCGGGAATCATGTACAAGACGTCTTTCCCCACCGGTCGCAAGCAACCGATGTTTATTTACATCGGATTGAATCTGAATACCTTCGTTCCATGCTGAAGAGAAGTATGTATGTATGTCTAAAGCCATGGGTGGAGGGCTGGGGGCATTCAGCAGCTAGGGGTGCGTGTTGGACCGAGGGGTGTTTACTGGGGGTTGGAGTGTTAGGCACGGATGTCGAGGAATGTTGATAGAAGGTTGAAGGTAGGGACGCGGGTGCGAGAGCACTTGTCCAATCGGCAATGTTGTGCTGAGACGTATATTTCTTTACAGGAGAGCCGTGAAGGCCAAAGTACAACTGGCGCATGCCGCGGGACAATTCCGACGTGTAGGTCGGTCCCCGGGTCGATGCGTGATGGATGCACATATGTGCGTTTTACAGAGGGGTCCTCCCGTGGCGTGGGCCATAGCCGTGGTGCCGAATGGGGGGCCTATGACTGGATAACTGGGGGATACATCGATCTGGTATCTGGGCAAGGGCCGGTCGTGACTCTAGTTGAGCGGTCGGACGTGGCCTCGTAACTGCGAGTGAGCATGGCGTCATGGCACCTGTGTGGTTGCGACGGACGAGCGTGCGAGGGGAAATCCCGGCATGAGGGGACGTCCGCCCATATCACAATGTCTCACATACGGTGGGTGTCGACTCGTGTGTGACGGCTACATACGGCGTGGGGGGAGTGCGAATGACATACCCCCGGCGTAGCAGACCGCCGAACAAGTCACCCACACACAATTCCCCTTAGCTCATTGCTTGGAGCCGAAGCGCTTGAATTGCCTTGAATCCTTTGGAGATGCATGCCCTTCAATGCCTTGCCCCCTAGGGGGTTTTTATAGGGAAGGTGAAGGGTCACAAGGGGGTTTACGCGGACTAGCTAAGGGGGGTGAGCTGGTCCGCGTAAACCCAATGGAATAGTGCACTGGGTTACGAGCTGAGAGAGAGGAGGGAAAGAGGTTTACGCGGACCAGCCAGGGGGGCCTGGCTGGTCAGCCTAAACCCCCAAGGGTTTAGGCGGGCTGGGTTTTTTTTCTTTTTTAAAAAAAAAATATTTTTTTTTGGTTGAATGGGGGTTTAGGCGGACCAGCCAGGGGGGCCTGGATGGTACGCCTAAACCCCCCCTAAGGGGGTTTAGGCAAGTTCGCAAGGAGAGAGAGGGGGGCTAGTCCCCACCCTATAAAATGTGATTTTTGCTTTTTTTTCTTCCTAATTTGGCTAAGTACAATTTGGTGAAGGGTACGTGGCGGCTTGTGGAGACTTGTGCGCGTTGACTTGAGGATGAACCCGTCGTGCTGTCGCTTTGCGCTTCCACGTCCGCGCGTCGACCCCTCGAACTGGTACGGCACACGAACTGCATCGTAGGATCGTAATTGAGTGAACCGGAGCTGAGTGGGGTCGTGGGACCACCAAGCTGGAGAGAGGGGCGCAGCCCCTAGGGAGTTCGCCCTCCCTGGGGCGCGCGGCCATGCCCCCAGGGCAAATTGGCCTCAGGCCGGCCGTAACCCCGGGGGGCTTCTTGTATTGCATGGGGACGTCCTCCGATGGACTTTGACCTTTGGGAGGCTGACATGGGCCCGTGGGGCCGTTGTTCTTTGAGTCAGAGTAGCCGCTCGCAAGGTGTTCGGGTAAATGCTCGACACACCCCGGGTTGCCGAACGAGCCGCGTAAGTGGCCGACGGGCCTTGGATTTGGCCTAAGGCCAAGGGTAGAAGTTCGTAGGGGTTGGAAGGAGACATTTTGGGGCCCATGGGCCTTGCCTCATGTTGCGTGCCATGTTGTACGGCGGGTTGACAGGGTAGCCTCGGGTTGGCTCGAGAGCTAAGTTGAGTGGCTTGTTGCCACGTGTCTGAAGGTGGGGGGTGGCCCCGACTTGCTGGGGGGTCGTTGTATGACCCAAATGGTGTACTGGAACCACGGGTTGGCCCGTGGTCTTGTGTAGAAGGGTTGAAATATACGCGCCCACAAGGTGTTCGGAAAAATGCCGAACACATGTGTGTGAGCCGTACCTACATGCTGCGGGCCTCCAAAGCATGTGGTTGACTTGCTCGGGTCTCCCTTTAACCTTGGAGGGTTGAATGAAGAGTCTTGGAGTGTGCCCGCGACTCTTTTGCCAGATGCCACATGGCGTGGCTTAACGTCGGGGCGCCCCCGGGTGATCCCGGGCGGCCATATAGGACGCAGGCAAAGCCCGTATGAGAGTGGCCGGGATTGACCCCGAACACTTGTTTGTGCCGCCGCGTCTCATGGCGAGTTGATCGGGACCCTTGTGGGGACCTTTAGGGTTGTAGAAAGGGCTAGGTAGCCCGTGCCTTGAAGGTGTTCAGGGAAATGCCCGAACCCTTATTCCTTATCATTTTGGCTGGGAAATAGTCTGGGTACAACAAATTCCCCCCACGGGGCGTGCGTCGGAGGCGGGGACGAGGGCGTACGGCCCGTGAGATCCTCTTTCTGAGTTGTTGTAGTTGTATTTTGACGCTTCATATGTCTTTATTTTGCTGTGTTGCACATATGGATTTTCTGATATGCTGACTCTTTTTCTGGGTGCCTTGCCTTGCAGCTATGGCACGCTTTGGCAGAGATGGGCGGGTCCCGAGGCGGCTAGCTCGGGAGGAGGACCACTGGGTGCAGCGGACTGATCGACCGATACGCCCTTTAGATGCACCTGTGATCACTGTGGCTGGTATAGAGCAGTTGGACCGGGGCCATCTGATCGTGGCGGAGGGTCCGATTGGTGAGCGGACAGCTGGAATAGGGGCCGTGGAGGTGGCCCGAATTCTGGAGGCTGGCAACTTATACAGTTATGACCGGAGTGGGGGCTATCCATTGGAGTTCCCCCTTGATCGCCACCTGCTTGAGTTCATCCACAGCTATGCCCCTCCTGGCGCGGAGGAGGGTGACTCACAGATTCCGGGAGCTTGCCGCCGGCTTGAGAGGGCCATTCTGATCGGCAGGGACAGCCTGCTTGGCACTGCTTTCTGCAGCTACCCGAGCTTTTCATAGGACTACTGAAGGCAGCGCCAGTTTCCCAGCATCGAGTGCCTGGGGTTCTTCGGCATGGCGGAGCAGTCTGGAGTCAGGGTCGGGCCGATTGGCCCTGCTAGCTGGGATCTGCATGGCCACCATCGCACAGAGACAGAGGGGATTGCTGGATTGGTGTTGGAGCCTGTTGGTGTGCAGTATGCTGGAGAGGGCTACGATGACCACAGTATGCTGAATGGGATCATGCGACAGACCGTCACTAGATGGTACGGCCGCTGGACAGTGATCTCATCGCATTACTATCGCCAGGGTGCCACAGAGTGGTTGATGGGAATTGTCCACCATTACCGGGTATTGCTGGATCGAGCTGGGATTAGGTACGCGGTGACTGCCACCCTGTACGCGTACCCGTGCTATACTGGATTACTTCAGGGCTTGCTGGAGCGTTTCAACCGTCGTTGGAACACGGTGGCGACAGCAGAGGGGGAGACCAGCCTCGAATTGTGGACTTTGTTCCGGATCTCTGGTGTTGTGCCCCGGACTGTTTTGACGGAGATCATGTATGAAATGTCATGAGTTCTCATTGTGGTTGATTCACATTGATATACATATTTGATGAATGAAAATAGTTCAGGGTAGAAAGTCAATGCTACAAAGAGTAGTTTTATTTTATCCTCAAAGGCTCCTGATTCTCTTAGACAATCTATCCACTCTCTTACAGGCTATAAGTATCAATCTGATGGCTTGAATTATCTGGGCATTCCTGTTAAGAAAGGCAGATATCTATGTTCAGATTTTAAATTCCTAATAGACAAGATACAAACCAAGTTGGAAGGATGGCAGTCTAGTATGTTGTCAGCAGCAGGAAGGGCAGTGCTAATTGATTCTATCCTTCACAGTGTGCCAGTCTATCTTGCCTCAGCATGTTTTATACCAAAGAAGGTAATACATATCATTGAAAGTTTGAGTGCTAATTTTTTTTGGCATGGTCAAAGCACAACTAGGAGACATTGGGTAGCTTGGCATGCTATCCAAAAGCCTCGGGTGGAGGAGGGACTGGGAATCAGGGATTTGATAGGAGTTCAAATTTCCCTGGCTGTTAAGATGCTGTGGAATATTTTACAAGGGTCATCTCTTTGGTCTGCTTATGCTAGGTGCAGATTCATCAAATTTCACTTTGCTAGCTGTTCTAAGCCCTTTCTTGCTGGTATGCCTGTGGCTATTTTCAGGCAAGCTAGAGATATTATTATATAGCATAGCAGATGGCTTATTGGTTGTGGGGATGGACCTGATTTTCTGAGGGACAATTGGATTGGGAATGGGCCTTTGTATAGTGTAGTCTCAGACAGTGGTGTTACTGGGGGTGCAGGTCCCCCCTTGGCTTCTATAAGAGAGGTCTTGTTGGACCCTCAACATGCTGCTAGGGAATTCAGTGGTCCTTCTCAACTCCCTAACATTCAATTGACCAATGAAACTGATATATGTGTATGGACTAGATCTCTAAAGGGTAATTTTTCTATCAAGTCAGTGTACAATATGATTCGGTCTAAGGGCCTGAGGAGGCCAGCCTGGGCCAAGTTATGGCATTCTGCCATACCCCCGAGGGCTGCTTTATTTGCTTGGAAGATTCTACATCGAGCTGTCCCGGTTGATAGCAGGGTTATGGACTGTGGGATCCATATGGCTTCCAAGTGTAATTGCTGCTCCCACCCAAGCCAGGAAGATCTTAATCATGTTTTTATCACTGGAGAGATGGCTACTGAATTATGGAGATAGGTATATCCTCTGATCAATAACAGAGCAAGGTTTAGTGATCAAATTACAGCTCGATTATGGAATCTCATTTCTGTTACAAATATGCAGTCAGCCTTTAGCTTCATTGAGATCCTCGCTGTTATTCTGATGCTATGGGAAATATGGAAGTTTAGATGTGCAGCTAGATTTGAAGATGTGCCTATCAACTATGCAGTTATCAAAAGGAAAATTCTATATTTTATTACCATGGCTCTAGACAGATTAATCTTCCATAGACCTCTGTCACCTGTCCAATCCAGATGTCTTGCTGGTCTAGATTTATTCCCCCGGATAGTAGTCAAAAGGCCAATTATTGTCTCATGTAAATTAGCTCTGCAAGGCTATACTTTACATTTTGATGGAGCCTCGAAAGGTAATCCTGGCAGAAGTGGGGGAGGAGGTTGTATAAGAGATACAATAGGAAGACTGTTGGCAGCTTTTGCTTTCACTTATGGCATTGGGTACAGCGTTGTGGCTGAGACAAGAGCACTACATGATGGCCGTGCTGTTGCAAAGCAGTGTGGCATTAGATTAGCAGCCATTTTTTCGGATTGTGCTGTTCTTGTGGAGGCAGCAAGGAAGAAAATTGCCCCAAGTTGGATGACATTCCCAAGGTGGAAGAGGATTATGCTGCTACTTCAGGAGAATAGCTGCCCGGTCCAGCATATATACAGGGAGGGGAATCAAGTGGCTGATTCCTTGGCATCCTATGCATGTAATGCATCTTCTAACTCAGTCTTTATTCGAGATAGTGATCTTCCATGGCCGGCCAGGGGTGCTTTCAGGATAGATAAGGCCGGACTGCCAGCTTTTCGTTTCTAGTTTCTCATGGTTATATTTTGTTTCTTTTACTCTATTGTTGTTGGGTTCATAAGGGCCTGTACTATGGCTCCTTTTTTCTTCAAGGGTATACCTCAAGGATTTTGTAATTTTTTCAGCAAAAGTAATAAAATCAAGGGCCCTGGTGCTGCCTGGGGGAGTGAGAACACTCTTCCTTTCTGAGGAAGAGTGCACTCGATCAGCTCCAGCTCCAGATTGGCCAGTGTTTTGCTTTAAAAAAAAGGTTGTTGAATTTAAGAATTGAATGATTGATTTGTCTATACCTACCAAAATGCTCAAATTTGATAAAAGTTGATCATATTGAATGTTGAGTGAGCTGCTGTTGATTGAACTCAAATGTTGGACATAAGTCAATTGATTTTTTCAAAAATCAACTAAATACTTTGAATGTGGAATTCAGTATGTGGTAAATGTGGAAGAATCTCATTTGTTAAACTGAGTTGTTGAGTTGAATGCCAAATTGAATGCAGGTTACTTGTGGAGTTTTTCACTCAATCTCTCAAGGCCAAGGTATGAATACTTGACTATTTGGATCTTGTGTGAATGGATTGATCCGGGTAAAACTCATGCTTGTCAACGTATATCTAAGTTGTATGAAGTCTTTTGATCAACTTTGATTCATGTTTATGAAATGTGGTGCTTCCAATTGATATTACTGATATTTTTCTGCTGTCGGTGAAAGTGTCGACCTCAGGGGTCGACACTTATTTTCAGAGCTTCTGCCTTGCGTTGAAAGAGTGGACGCTGGCAGAAAATGTCGACCTACGGGGTCGACACTTTCACCAGGGCTCTGCTATTTTGCTCAGGCAGAACTCACGAGAAAAAGTGACATTTCTGTGAAAACAGAATGTTCATGAAAAAGTGTCGACCTTGTGAGTCGACACTTTTCATCATGAATGTTATGTTCTTTTCACATGCCAGAACACTTCGTAAAAAGTGTCGACCCCATGGGTCGACACTCGTGTCGCGGTTTTGCTTTTATATATGTTCTGGTAGAACCTTCAGGAAAAAGAGTCGACCCCATGGGTCGACACTTTTTCTGAACATTCTTACGGGTTTTTCGGATCTGTTTCGAAACCTTTAGGGGAGGATCCAAATGTCTTGGCTTTTGACCCTAATAGCCTTAGGGCGACCCTTGCACTTTGTATGTGTTATAAAGGGGGTTTAGAGTGGGCTTTTATGTCTTTTGGGGGATCAAATTCCCTTGTATATAGCCGCCCCCTTCCTTCCGATGAGAAGAGACTAAGAGCTTCTAACGTGAGTTTCCTTTGTTTTACAGGAGAAGAGGGGTTTCCATCTGTTGGAGGTGAAGGAGGGATGTGCTAGGTCGAGTTCCATCGAGCCCAAGCCTAGAGTGGAGGTCACGATCTGCATCCTCTACATCCGGAGCTTCGGGCGACTACATCTTCATCACCAGCTTCATCCAACCTCGGTTCCTTTGTTCTAAGTGCTACCCTCTTTATATTCCTAGCATATTAAGGATTTGTGGGGAAGATTCATAGTGTTTATCATCTTTTTTAGTCATCTTGTGTTTAGATTGCTACTCTCTGAACTGGGCTTGTATCTTTCTATTCTATTCTTCATATCTGGATATTTTCGGAGCTTGCTCCGAGTGCGTGTGGGTTGTCTCGTCGTCGTGTGAGAACCCGCGTGTGTGGGCCGTCGAGCCCATGTGTGTGTGGTTGCTGCCGTCGAGCAGCGTTTATAGTGAAATCCTCTCGAGGTGAGAGGGGTGGACGTAGGATGGCACTTGGTGCGTCCGAACCACCTAAAAATATTGTGACGTGGTTTGCTTGTCTGGTGGTTATTGATATCTATTTTTTTGTTCGCTATACGAGTGTGAGTCGGTGAGGCGTGAGTGTTCTCAACTGTCCGTCCAAATATTGTTGTTCGAGTGAGTATATCTGTGCGCTGGGGAGTTGTGAGAGCTTGCTTGATTTAATTTCAGTTGTTTTAATCAAGCCTCTATCTTAGATTTTCTCCTCATATCTGTGGCTTGTGTGGGTTGTTTTTATATTTGCAAGAAAGGGTGGGCAATCAATTCACCCCCCTCTCAATTGCCTCATAACTGGGCCAACAATTGGTATCAGAGCCTCGACTCTGCTTTTTAGAAAACCTAGCGATTTTAGAGTGATCTGTTAGGAATGGCTAACAACCTCAACAAGGGGATGATGCCCGAAGGGCATTCTATTCAACGGCCACCCTTCTTCGATGGGAGTAATTACCCATACTGGAAGAATAGGATGACCGTAGTTCTTAGAGCGCAAAGTCATGAAATATGGACTGTTATAAGGAATGGTCCGTATGCTGTGCACCCCGATGAGGATATGTGGGATGATGATGCTATAAAGAAAGCCACTATGAATTTTAATGCTTTGAATATAATTCAGTGTGCTATTCACCCTAACGAGTATGCTCGTGTCTCCATGTGCAGTAGCGCCAAGGAAATGTGGGACAAGCTCAAGCTCATCTATGAAGGTACCACAGAAGTCAAGGAGACAAAGGCGAATATGCTGACCCGTGACTACGAGCTATTTAGAATGAAAGATGAAGAAGATATCTCCCAGATGTTCACGCGACTCATGGAAATCACCAACGGACTAAAGTCACTCGGAAGAGAGTTCACCAACAAGGAGTTGGTACGGAAGGTGTTGAGGTCACTGTCACCAAGGTGACCGTGATAGAAGACTCCAAGGATTTGACAACGCTCACCGTGGATGCACTCATAGGGTCATTAATGACCTATGAGATCAATGTGATCAAAAGGACGGAAGAGGATCTGAAGAAGAAAAGGCCAATCGCCTTGAAAGCACTCCCGGAGAGTGTCTCGAGCCAAGAGGAATCGTTGGGAACCACCGACGATGAAGAAGTTGCTATGCTGACAAGGAAGGTGAGACAATTCATGCGCCAAAGAAGAAGGTTTGGCGGGAAGTTCAGGAAAGGGAAGAGGCAGCCAAGACAAAGAAATGAACCATCTAAGGCCGCTGAAATCATTTGTTATGAATGCAAGAAAGCAGGGCACATGCGAGGAGAATGCCCCAAGCTCCAAAAGAAGAAAGGAAAGGTCGTCAAGGGCAAGAAGCCAAAATCCATGAAGGCAACATGGAGCGATGAAGATGAAGATGAGCCCACGACCGATGATGAGGAGTAGGACATTGAAGAACTCGTGAAGACGATGTGTCTGATGGCCAATAGCGACAGTGAACAGGTAACTTCTGACACTGAGGCCATTTCAAATGAACAGTGGGAACTTTCTTATGAAGAGTTAGATGAGAAATATAGAAGAATGAAAAATGAAAATAGGACTTTAAAAAAAAGATCCATGAAATTGTTCACTCATCTAATTCTTGTGGAAAGTGCAATTTGCTTGAAATGCAAATTAAAAATCTGAAAAATGTTAATGATGCTTTGGAAACCAAGTTATCTTTGTTTGAAGAGGAGATAGCATGCTTAGATATAGAGAAGAAAAATGCATTTAAGCTGAAAGATGAAATCCAAGAAAAGCATGACCTCTTGAACAAAGAGTTTGAAAGATTGCATGTTAAACTGAGTGACTGTGAAAAAGAGAAAGAAAACTTGAAAGAGAAGAATGAGAATTTTGTCATTGAAATTGAAAAATTGAAAAATGGGAATGGAAAGGTAGTGAGAGAGAAAGGAAAACAAGTTGAAAAGAATCAAAGTGTAATGCATAGCAACAAAAATCATGCTCATTATGCTGTGAAGAATTCATTTTATCAAGGAGAATGTTCACACATACACTTTGGAAAACAAACTGTTAATTCCAAATTCCCCTCAACCTTTAGAAATGTAAATAAAAGGAAAGATTTTGGTAGGAGAAGACCCACGTGTTTTTATTGTGGGAAAATAGGGCATGACACGTATATATGCCAACTGATGCAATATGATGATGAATTATTTTTCAGTAGATACTATGAGTCACTTGGGAACGCTAACGTGAAGGGACCCAAGCTTGCTTGGGTACCCAAATCAAAATGAGCATGGTTGGTAATTGGTGCAGGTCTGCATGAAGGTGGGAGAAAATAAATGGTACCTGGACAGCGGATGCTCCAGGCACATGACTGGAAATAAACACCTCTTTACAGACTTTGCTGAGAAGAATGGTAGAACGGTAATTTTTGGAGGACAGGATAAGGGTAAGATTATCAGAATTGGGAGAATTGGTAAGGACCCTAACCACTGCATTGAAGATGTTTCATTAGTTAGAGGTCTTCATCATAATTTGCTTAGTGTAAGTCAACTTTGTGACAAGGGCCACAAAGTGATTTTTGAATCTTCACACTGCACAATCATTGATGCTAACACAGAAAATTAAGTTCATAGGTGTAAGATGTAACAACACCTATCAAGTCGATTTTGATGAGCTTGCACCTAAGAAATTGTGTTTAGTTGCTAATAGAAGCGAAGATATTTGGTTGTGGCATCGCCGTCTTGGGCATGCCAGGTTTAATGTGATTAGGAAGTTGAACCGTCATAATTTAGTCAGAGGACTTCCTAAATTGAGTTTTGAAACTTCTAAGATTTGTGAAGCATGTAATAAAGGAAAACAAACAACCGCAACCTTTAAATGCAAAAACATTATGTCTATAGAAAAACCCCGTCAACTGTTGCATTTGGATCTATTTGGTCCCACCAGGACTCGCAGTCTTGGCGGGAAGCTTTATGGCTTTGTGATTGTCGATGATTTCTCGCGATATGCATGAGTTTTATATCTTGCTAATAAAAGTGATGCTTGCAATGAATTTATTGATTTTTGCACAAAAGTTCAGAATGAAAAAGGATATACAATTTAGAAAATTCAAAGTGACCAAGGAAAGGAATTTGAAAATCATGAGTTTGATGCTTTTTACAGGAAGCAGGGGTACGAGCATCAGTTCTCTTCACCAAGAACCCCTCAACAAAACGGAGTGGTCGAAAAGAAAAATAGGACGCTCGTGGAGATGGCGCATACCATGCTTGCCGAGAATGGTCTTCCACGGTACTTATGGGCAGAGGCGGTGAACACCGCTTGCTACATCACAAATAGAGCAATGGTAAGACCAATCCTTAAGAAAACTCCATACGAGCTTTACAAAGGTAAGAAACCCAACATATCTCATTTCAAGCCATTTGGTTCAATTTGTTATATCTTGAACAATGGAAAAGATAATCTAGAGAAATTTGAAGCAAAAAGTGATAAAGGGATCTTCCTCGGGTATGCTCTAACATCTAGAGCTTACCGTGTGTATAACACTAGAACACTTGTTATCGAGAAAAGTCCACATGTAGTAGTTGATGAATTCACAATGAGAAAATCGAGTGATGATCATTTTCTTATTACAGGTGAGGGCGAAATTGAAAAGGGAGAGTCAAGCAAATAAGGTGAGGATTCAAATCAAGAAGAAGAAAAAGAACAAGAAGAAGAAGAAGCGGAACAAGAGCAACATCCGAATCTTCCACACCAATGGACCACGCACATGGACCATCCATTGGAGAACGTGATCGGCGGTGTGGATGAAGGAATTCGAACTCGGGCTTCAATGAGGGAAGTAGAAATTCACGATAATCTAGCCTTACTTTCCAGCATTGAGCCTAAATCGTTAGATGATGTTTTAAATGATAATTCTTGGGTTCTCGCCATGCAAGAAGAGCTACACCAATTCCAAAGGAATAGGGTGTGGTTCCTTGTGCCCCGGCCTGATGACCATCCTGTCTTTGGAACTAAGTGGGTTTTCCGAAACAAACTCAGTGAAGATGGGGTGGTTGTGAGGAATAAGGCAAGATTAGTAGCCAAGGGCTACTCTCAAGAATTTGGCATCGATTTTGATGAATCATTTGCACCTGTGGCTAGATTGGAAGCAGTTAGAATTTTACTTGCTTATGCTTGTCACGGGAACATTAAGCTGTTTCAAATAGACGTGAAGAGTGCCTTCCTCAATGGAGTAATCAAGGAAGAAGTGTACGTGGAGCAACCACCGGGCTTTGAAGATGAAAGATTTCCCGACCACATATTCAAATTGGACAAGGCACTATACGATTTGAAACAGGCTCCCCGGGCATGGTATGATAGATTAAGTTAATTTCTTATTGAAAACGGCTTCAAACGAGGTAACATAGACCAAACTTTGTTTACAAAAACTTGTGATGATCATTCATTAATTGTTCAAGTTTATGTAGACGATATTATTTTTGGAGCCTCCAACACAAAAATGAATGATGAATTTGCCCAACTTATGTAGGGGGAGTTCGAGATGAGCTTGATGGGAGAGCTCAACTTCTTCTTGGGATTACAGATAAAGCAAATGGATGATGGCATTTTCATCAACCAGAAGAAGTATACACAAGAAATCGTGAAAAAATTTCAACTTGAGACTGCCAAGCCCTTTGCAACACCAATGTCCACCTCACAGAAAATGGAGGAAGAAAAAGGTAACAAAATTGATCAAAAACTTTTTAGGGGTATGATAGGATCCTTACTTTATTTGACTGCTAGCAGGCCAGATATACACTTTAGTGTTTGTCTCTGTGCAAGATACCAATCTTGTCCCAGGGATTCCCATTTAGCGGCCGTTAAAAGGATCTTCAGGTATTTAAATGGAACCCTAGACCTTGGTTTGTGGTATCCTAGGAATAACTCATTTGATTTACATGCTTTCACTGACTCTGATTATGCTGGTTGTAAGATGGATCGAAAAAGCACAAGCGGTCACTGTCAATTTCTTGGGGGTTGCATGGTTTCATGGGCCTCAAAGAAACAATATTGTGTGGCTTTATCAACTGCTGAAGCCGAGTATGTGGCTGCCGGTAGTTGTGCGGCTCAGGTGCTTTGGATCCAACATCAGTTGCTAGATTTTGGTTTCTCTTTAAAGAAAACTCTCATAATGTGTGATAACACTTCTACAATAAACTTGTCCAAAAATCATGTCCAACATTTCCGCACTAAGCACATAGAAGTTAGACACCACTTTATAAGAGATCATATCAATAAAGGTATTTTTGAACTTGTTTTTGTTTATACAAAATACCAACTTGCAGATATATTTACAAAACCTTTGAATTTTGAACAATTTTATTTTCTAAGAAGAGAATTAGGAGTGTGCAGATTAGACACTTAGATATTTTGAGCTAAATTGTACATACACTCTTTTCATCTTTTTCATAAAGAAACTGTTCATATTGCCTTTTGATTTGCACATAAAAGTTTTCATTGTCTTTACTCTTCAAACTTTATCTTTTGTCCATATCACAGTGAATAACAACCTTGGTTATCATACATGCTTTCATCCTTTTGCATCCGCATGTACATAACTGCATATACTTCATCAATGTGTGCATGAATGCCATGATTTACCGATATATCAAATAGTGTTAGTGGAAAGGTGGATCAAGTCCACCTGGAAGCTTTCATCATGTGTGAGTGTGATCTTCGGACCTAAGTACTCCACCACGTACCGGTAATCAAATTACTTGAAAACATCATTTTGAAATGCTTGAGTGTATATATACTACACACCTTTCAGTTGAAACCTTCTAAGACCTTACGCTCTTGCTAAATAAAATACTTTGACTAGGATATGTTTTAACATGGCACATATTAAGGGGGGGGTTTGCTATAACGGTGCATACACTTAGGGGGAGACATCACCATGAATAGGCTAATTCATCTCTTACATTCTACGCAATCTCTCACACAATTTGCACATGTGAGTTAATGAATCTATCTAATAAGGATTTCACTTATTCCACTTAACACATTTTAGGACTTTGGAACCTCTACATGGAAATCACGTGACTTGTGAGGAAAAAGCTGTCAGTCCCGTCAAAAATAGTTAATAAGTGTGATTTGACATGAAGTAAATCGGGAATCCCCCCTAAGATAAAGGAGGAAACTCGCATTGAAAAGTGTCCTATCCACATTATCATAAGTGACGATGCCGAGTAATCGGGAAGTGCCCCTGAAACAAAGGGCATGACTCATGTCAAAAGGTTAGTCATCTTATCTTTCAAAAATCAAAATAATCTTGGGGTTGTGCGAAGCTACCAAAAGTCGAGCACGGTGTATGAAAGTGTAGGGAAGAAAAGTTCCTATTTGTGTTCTTTAGAAAATCTGAAAATCCATGCTATCTAGATTTCATCGCTCATATTTCACATATTCATCTAGGGATTGATTGTATGGATGTACACCTTGAATCGGCCATATTTCATGAGTCTTACAGTACCACTTCTTGTAAGCACTGCCCTTTTACTATTGCACATGAAATTCATGTTCTTAGTCTATAGCATATTTCTTAACCCGTTCATAAAGAACATGTTTGCTATTTTATGATATGATGAGTGCATATGTGCTTGACTGGTCATTACTTGCGTTTCATATGCATCTCATTGAGCTAACTGTGTATATAGAGGCTTTACTTTCATCCTCCACAGTTTTAATAATCCCCTATTTGACTCTGACAAAAAGGGGGAGAAATAACTTTGCATTGCTTGAATGAAGATTCATGACTTGCTTAGTTTTTGATTGATCATGTTTTTGGCAAAAAGGGTGAGTTGATCTCTACATGTTGATTCAGCAAGACTGAAAGTCATGCATCTGGCGTGCATGAGAAAATGGTTGTTTTGGTTCAAAAATTATCATCCTTCAAGCAAATATTATAGTTCTATCAATAGTTTTATCTTCGTCAAAAAGGGGGAGATTGTTGTGCCCCGGACTGTTTTGACGGAGATCATGTATGAAATGTCATGAGTTCTCATTGTGGTTGATTCACATTGATATACATATTTGATGAATGATGAGATTGTTGAATTTAAGAATTGAATGATTGATTTGTCTATACCTACCAAAATGCTCAAATTTGATAAAAGTTGATCATATTGAATGTTGAGTGAGCTACTGTTGATTGAACTCAAATGCTGGACATAAGTCAATTGATTTTTTTAGAAATCAACTGAATACTTTGAATGTGGAATTCAGTATGTGGTAAATGTGGAAGAATCTCATTTGTTAAACTGAGTTGTTGAGTTGAATGCCAAATTGAATGCAGGTTACTTATGGAGTTTTTCACTCAATCTCTCAAGGCCAAGGTATGAATACTTGACTATTTGGATCTTGTGTGAATGGACTGATCCGGGTAAAATTCATGCTTATCAACATATATCTAAGTTGTATGAAGTCTTTTGATCAACTTTGATTCATGTTTATGAAATGTGGTGCTTTCAATTGATATTACTGATGTTTTTCTACTGTCAGCAAAAGTGTCGACCTCAGGGGTCGACACTTATTTTCAGAGCTTCTGCCTTGCGTTGAAAGAGTAGACGCTGGCAGAAAGTGTCGACCTACGGGGTCGACACTTTCACCAGGGCTCTGCTATTTTGCTCAGGCAGAACTCACGAGAAAAAGTGTCGACCTCATAGGTCGACACTTTCAGGTAAGTATGACATTTCTGTGAAAACAGAATGTTCATGAAAAAGTGTCGACCTTGTGAGTCGACACTTTTCATCATGAATGTTATGTTCTTTTCACAGGCCAGAACACTTCGTAAAAAGTGTCGACCCCATGGGTCGACACTCGTGTCGCGGTTTTGCTTTTATATATGTTCTGGTAGAACCTTCAGGAAAAAGAGTCGACCCCATGGGTCGACACTTTTTCTGAACGTTCTTACGGGTTTTTCGGATCTGTTTCGAAATTTTTAGGGGAGGATCCAAATGTCTTGGCTTTTGACCCTAATAGCCTTAGGGCGACCCTTGCACTTTGTATGTGTTATAAAGGGGGTTTAGAGTGGGCTTTTATGTCTTTTGGGGGATCAAATCCCCTTGTATATAGCCACCCCTTCCTTCCGATAAGAGACTAAGAGCTTCTAACGTGAGTTTCCTTTGTTTTGCAGGAGAAGAAGGGTTTCCATCTGTTGGAGGTGAAAGAGGGCTGTGCTAGGTTGAGTTCCATCGAGCCCAAGCCTAGAGTGGAGGTCGTGATCTGCATCCTCTACATCCGGAGCTTCTAGCAATTGCATCTTCATCACCGGCTTCATCCAACCTCGGTTCCTTTGTTCTGAGTGCTACCCTCTTTATATTCCTAGCATATTAAGGATTTGTGGGGAAGATTCATAGTGTTTATCATCTTTCTTAGTCATATTGTGTTTAGATTGCTACTCTCTGAACTGGGCTTGTATCTTTCTATTCTATTCTTCATATCTGGATATTTTCAGAGCTTGCTCTGAGTGTGTGTGGGTTGTCTCGTCATCGTGTGAGAACCCGCGTGTGTGTGCCATCGAGCCCGTGTGTGTGTGGTTGCTGCCGTCGAGCAGCGTTTATAGTGAAATCCTCTCGAGGTGAGAGGGGTGGACGTAGGACAGCACTTGGTGCCTCCGAACCACCTAAAAATACTGTGCCGTGGTTTGCTTGTCTGGTGGTTGTTGATATCTATTTTTCCGTTCGCTATACGAGTGTGAGTCGGTGAGGCGTGAGTGTTCTCAACTGTCCGTCCAAATATTATTGTTCGAGTGAGTATATCTGTGCGTTGGGGAGTTATGAGAGCTTGCTTGGTTTAATTTCAGTTGTTTTAATCAAGCCTCTGTCTTAGATTTTCTCCTCATATCTGTGGCTTGTATGGGTTGTTTTTATATTTGCAAGAAAGGGTGGGCAATCAATTCACCCCCCTCTCAATTGCCTCCTAACCGGGCCAACATCTGGCTTGCCAGTTGTCGACGAGAGATATGAGGAGGTGGTGCTAGATGACCTCCACCGCAGTCACACTAACGGACTGGGGAGATACCGAGTGCCTTACAGTTACCGGTATCTGATAAAGACTTGGAGAGATTTGGCCCTGACGGGGACAGAGAGAGCTGCTCAGACTCCCCGGGTTCCACTGAATGTTTGGGTCCGTCACTTCTACAACGGGCCGTTCTGCTTTTACCAGGAGTTTGCCAGGGATCAGACTCCCTAGGAGGAGTACACGGAGGTGAAGCTACGCTTTCGGACATACTCCAGATATGTATATGCGCCATGGGAGGGGTGGAATCCCCATGGTCTGCCTGATGTGACATATCTTGCAGCATATCTGGCATATTGGCTGGCGACCTTCGTAGTTCCTCACGGAAAGGATGGACTGTTGAGAGCCAAGTTGTTATGGCTGGCTTGCTTGTTGGCTGAGGGGAGGCAATTGGCTCTAGCTCCCGCTGCACTGGCCAAAATTTACCAGGGGCTTGGAGTTCTGGCGACACACTTAGCGCCGAAGGAGAGAAGTATACTTCTACCGACCCACTACCTTAGTGTGTGAGCCGGGTTGCTTTTCCCGGGACGGGTGACGCGGGGTACTGTGGCGAACCTGACGGCACCACTTTTGTTCAGCTTCAATGGGCAGCCGGATGGGGACGCAGAGGAGCAGCTCGAGGGGGCCAGGAGGGCCCTTTGTTACCTGCCCGCCCGGGGCGAGGAGGGACTGCCCTTCGACAGTGCAGCGAGGGACCTCGGCCTCTTTCTGGGGGCTTCAGGTGGAGGGGCGGCCAGCGCCCATCCCAATCAGGGGACTACCGATACGAGACTGCGGACTGAGTGGATACTGAGCACTCGAGCAGCCGTGTTGGCATTGCACCGGTCGGTGACAAGCTTCCTCGAGCCGTACTACCCACATCGCTTTGCCAGAAACTTCGGGTACGACCAGAGGATTCCGCCGAATAGGGAGTTCCATCTAACGGGCAGACAGTACAAGGGCAAGGACACCCACCTTCTTGCAGCGGCCTGGTGGGATTTCTACTGCCGTCGGGAGCCGGAGCGGCTTCCGATGCCGGAGCAGGGTCATCGGGGACGATTCGACGTGCACTACGTCCGGTGGTGGTTCGGGCATAGTCACCTCTACCGACAGAAGGCCTCCGCGATTAGGAAGGCGGAGGAGAGTCATCTGCTGAGGGAGGATCTGCCTCCCATTGCACTGGATGAGGGGTACTTGAGGACTCGTGTTGCTCGGATCCGCCGAGAGGTCGAGCGGATTACGGCGCAGTGGCCCCGGAGTGGCCGGGGTTCATCTTCTGGGAGCCGAAGCAACGGAGGGGCACTAAAGCCCCAGGGACGGGCATCGGTGACTGCGATCGGAGCGAAGGTGTCTCGACCAAGGGCACCTAGGGCTTGGTGGACTCAGTTCCTGGCGGATTGTGGCATCTGGGGAAGAGGGTCGCTAGACCGGGAGCTCCCACACGGGAGTTTTGCCGATACAGCGGTCGATGACTGGAGGTGACACGTCACCCATGTAGTTGGGTTAGCTGGACCCGTGAAGTTTGTGTCCCAGATTGAGTGTACCCGCACCCCACGGGACATTCGGGAGGCCGTGACGATGGCGGCCCGAGCCTTGGCGATAGGGATGAAGCAACTAGTGCCCCTACCCTTGACCCCCTTTGGGGCTTCAGGTCAGGCTTTCCTCCCTTAGTCTATTCTCTTTCTTTCATTCTATAATTATTAACTACAGAACTGAGATGTTGTATATTGCTGTGTTTGTCAGCAGATCCTGCGGCAGAGGAGGACCAGCCCTCCACGGGAACATCCTCGGGGAATGGAGACGGAAGTCTGCGGCCGCGGAGGAAGCGCCCCCATGTGGCGGATGCCGCGGTTGAAACTGGTGGGTCATCTAAGAGACCCGAGACTGGAGAGCGAGTTGAGGAGGAGACGGCCTTGAGTGAGTGTCGCCCCAACCCCTTTGTTTTTCATCTGGCTCAGCCAGGATGATTGACTAATCCTATTTTCTTGGACTCGTCTATCTGTCGTAGCTCAGCTCGCTTGGACTCGTCTGGATTTTTTGTGTTGTTGTTTATGAGGTAAAAGGCTGGGTGAGGAGAGTAGTGTGACTGGATATTGGGTGCTTGGTACTAGATGCTGGTTTTTTGCATGTTGTTAACCTGTCATGTAGCTCTTTTGGACTTGGGAAACTGGGACTGAGCTGGTCGGATGGCCCGAAAGGGCATCACAGCCAGGGGCCGCAAGCGAGACTGGGATTGAGTTGTCCGCCCGTAGAGGGATTGAGACCGAAACTGGAACTGGGAGCTGGCGGCTGGCCCGTAAGGGCGTTATAGCTGGTGACTGGAGATAGAAATTGGTGGCTGGCCTGTAAGGGCGTTATAGCCGGGGTACTGGGACTGGAGGCTGGCGGTTGGCCTATGAAGGCGTTGTAGCCGAAACTGGAGTTGAAGGATGGTGGCTGGCCTGAAGGCGTTGTAGCCGAAACTGGAAGCTGGGGACTGGCGGCTGGCCTGTGAAGGCGTTGTAGCCGAAGCTGGGAGCTGGAGACTGGCGGCTGGCCTGTGAAGGCGTTGTAGCCGAAGCTGAGAGCTGGAGGCTAGTGGCTGGCCTGTGAAGGTATTGTAGCCGAAACTGGAAGCTGGAAGCTAGCGGCTGGCCTGTAAAGGCGTTGTAGCCGAAACTGGAAGCTGGAAGCTGGCGATGACCGACCCTCGGGGGTGTAGTGGCCACCATTATCGTGGAGTGATGTTGAGCTCGCCATCGGGATGTGTCATGGCTGATGGCTTCGTAAGTGAAAAGTGGAGAGGGAGAGAGTGTTTTTTTTCTTCTCTTTACCAACTCTACCGCCCTTGCGGGTTTTCGCCAGAGCTGGACCCCTTTAGCTTTTTCCAGTGCGCCCTTGCGAGTTTTCACACCGAGGGGTTACCCGATTTTGTCTGAGGCGCCCTTTCGGGTTTTCACCTCAGCTGGGTTGGTGGCAATTTTTGGCCCCAGTCGTCTCGTAGAGAGAGTTAACTGAGGCCGTCAGGGTATCTCTATTTTTAACCCCATTTTTTTATACATATATATATATATATATATATATATATATATTGAGACTGCCATCCATAGCATGTTGCTGTCAGGTGACGTAACCTGAGACTGGAAGGTGAAGATAGCCGAATGTTGTTCGACCATTCATAAGGGTTTTTTAGAAATCCTTAAGCCATGGTGGCGAAGGGCCAATTTGCCACGGCAAGGTATAACTGGAGTTATAACTAGTGGATCTGGGATTGTATGGGGGAAACTAGGATTGTACTAAACTGGAGGGCTCTGGATTTGCTGGATATGTGGGATGTAGGGGCAAAGAATGATAAATGTCTCGAAATGCATCGGGATATAGATTTATCGAGATGATGACTAGAAGTTTGACTGTCACAGGGATTGGTTGAGCTGTGATGTTGAGGTAAGGGCCAAAGGTTGGCCCAGCTAAGCAGGAATAACGCAAGGTTGACTGGGGATTGAAGGGTTTGCACCGTAGTAATGCAAGTGTATTGGAGGCTGGTTCTGGGTGAAGCTAACGGCCCGCCAAGGAATAGGCAGAAGGCCGTTTCTGACTGGTAGGGAGAAGAAGATTTTCTCGTTATCGGCTCTACCGCCCTTCCAGGTTTTCGCTAGAGCTGACCCCCTTTCTCTTTTTCCGACGCGCCCTTGCGGGTTTTCACGTCGAGAGGTTTCTCAATTTTGCCCGAGGTGCCCTTTCGGGTTTCCACCTCAGCCGAGTTGTTGGCCTTTTTGCCCCCAGCCACCCCATTGTGGTGAAGATGACTGGGTCTGTCGGGGCATCTCTATTTTTAACCCCATTTTTTTTATGTTTTTTTTGACTTACCTGAGAGCTTGGCGGCTAGACTGGTGCCGGTGCAGAAGTGCCCATGCCCCCGTGGTGACGGGAATGAGGGCAGAAGATCAGTCCCCGCGGATGCCTAGCGGCAGTTCCGAGGAGCTGAGCTGGCAAGTTGACTGGGAATTGAAGACTGTGAGCACTGGCCGATTGGATCCTTCACGGGGAAGGACCAGCCTTATTGATAGTAGCTGGGACGTGCGCCTTAGTCTGGCTGGCGCGCGAACTCGTGCTCTGGTGCTGATGCGGGACGGACACGCGACTCGACTCCAATTGGATATGCGACCCTTGGACTCTAAGCAAGCTCGCAATCGTCCCTAACGTGGGAAGCGTACGGATGTGCACGGTTGAGAAACCGGCAGTGAGCTAGGGTGGTCAACTCATAAATTCGTGCCCGGATCGGGTCACAGGACGGTCTCGCTCTCTCTCGCAGCAGCGGTGAAATAAATATATCGAGCTATCGGACCTAACACATGCTCTCTAGCAGCGGCATAAACAAGTATATACGAATAAAGCAAATGCCGAGTAAAGGAGCGAACACCATATTAAAGGTGTTGCATGGTTGGATAAGCTATGCATGCCTAGCATTCGATTGATGTAATTCTTTATATCTTTCATTATCAATAAAATTTACCTCCTATGTAGAGCCCCAAAATTTATAAAAGTAATTTTTAGTTATTTAAATAATATGCTGGCATTAATTGAGCTAAATAATCAATATAAGGCCAAAATTGTGTTAATCAATTAACCCAACCCACTTAATTGAAGTCCAAAAGGGTTTAGGACCTAGACCATTAGGTTTGGCCCATATTCTAGAAGGTATTTAAGCCTATCCACAGATATTAAGGATAAATACTAATAATATAAGATAATTATTTAGATAATTAATAAAAGAGTTTTTATAAATTGAAACTCTAAGCTACGATGACTGTAACGGTCTATCGTAAGACCGCCACAGCCATGTAACGCATGGGCACTCGATCGTTACATCCTGTTAGTTCTGTAAGTGAAGGGACTCATGAAAAGATTGGAACTTGATGTTCCTATCCACTATGGATCGACTTGGGAAGGATTGTAAAAACTCTAAGGACTCTTAGAGATTAGGATTTGATGAAATAAGGACTCTAAACTCGATCTAATCCTCAAACCCTAGTCTAAACTCTATAAATAGGGCATAGTTCTGAACTGTGCGACCCTTACCTTTTGGGCGTAAGGAAGCAAGGTAGGAGTCATTATCTCAGGTAAGTTCTTTAGAATAATTTGTTTACAATACTTTAGACTAACTCCCCTCCGAATTTCACATCTTTAGGTCAAGAGGGCGTGGAGTTAGAGCCTAAAGAAGTTGCTGAAAAAGTCACAAGAGAAGGAAGGGATCTAGGGCAGGGTTCTCAACCAAATTCAGAAACTACAGTCTAAGTAAGAGGTAGGTTATCTCATGAACGGTAAAAACAGCATGATAGGACTAAAAGCCTTCTGGTTTGATTGAACTCCATGCATTATAGAGCATTGATTTCATGTTTTATTTGTTCTATGCACATCATGCACCTCTTAGCCAAATTAAGAAATTAAAACATGACTATTCATCTATTCATGATTACCTATGCATGTAGATGGCCTTACTTCGTTAACATGACTAGAAACTCATCATGTTTTGATAAAAGACATGATGTGAGTTGATCTCTTAGTTTCTATGATTGTTTTCTGTTAACAGATACTGTAACGCACTAGCATAGGACCGTCACTTTCAAGTAACGGCCCTACTACAGATCATTACAAACTCTGTAGTATTTGAATTGCACTGATGTTTCTAACGCGCTTGGACAGATGCGTTAAATTCAAGTAACGGCTTGATCATGACCGTCACTTTCACTGTGACGCCCCCTCTTAAGACCGTTAGAATCTGTGTTCTGTCAAACCTAAGACAGAATATAACCTGCCAATCTTATTATAGTTAAAGCCTAGTTACCTAAGTTTTTAAACCTAATCATGTGATTTTAAGGATATTTGATTATTCATGATAGGTATTGCATGTTTTGTTATCACTTCTACTTAAGTTATGTTAAACCAAATTCTATAGTTTTGTACTATAAAGCATGACTTTTTAACATTGTATTGACGGAGTTTTTATCATGATTTTCACATTGATTATACATATCTCTCTCTGTCAATAGAGTCAATTCTATACGTACATGGCACATATTCCGGTATGTTGTCATTAGTTCACACTTTGCACTATAGGAACACAATCTTGGACATGAGGACCTCTCTATTGGATATTCCTTTCAATAGACTAGGAAATCATTGTTTCAAGGCCTCCGTAATTCTCCGCGAGCCTGGGATTCCCACTAGGACGCCGAGTTGGTTATACCAATGAAAGCCCATTAATTAGAACACTCTATCGTGGTTTTTGATTCTTGAAATGTAACGGCCTTGAACTGGACCGTCAGGCTCACGTAACGGCCCAGTGCCAGACCGTCACATTCCTCTGGGTCTATTTTTTATCCTTCTGGACTCGGATCACTGTAACGGCATATTACTGGCGCGTTACATAATGTAACGGCCCAGAAAATGACCGTTACATAGCTTGTTTATGTTAACCCAAGGTTTGACCAAGGGTTGATATTCCTATGATTCTAGACAAATCTTGATGATCTAGAACTTGTCATATTGCTTAAATTGATCTAAAAGAAATGGAAGTTAAGGAAACTACCATTATGCTGTTGATTTATTTCTATGAGCATGACATTGTTTAAAGTCTATTTCTTGACTCCTACATTCTTATGTTGAAGCATTCATTCATTGATTTTAGTTATCATGGAATTATTGGAAGTGCTATATTCTTGGCCATACGTTACTGTTATACTGCGTGGAAGTAGCTTAATTTATAACTGAAGATGCGATCGAGCACTGATTGTGTTCAAGGGCTCTATGCTAGTCCCCTCGGCTGATTGCCGGAAACATACTATTTTATAAACCATGGGGTATGATGCAACTGGCGTCGCATTGCGCTGGGAGTACTATTTCTATAAATAAGTGTATATCCATGGCACAACATGACATTCTTTCTTGATATTCCACAGAAATTCACGAAGCACTTGCTCTTAAGCATAAGATGCTAAAGTGAGGAATATGTGGCTTGCTAGTACAATCTCGTTACATTCTTGTTCATGGAAGGCCAATATCATGTTCTTGTTATATTCTTGCTAGCTCATTCTTGATCATTCTATCTTACATGGTTATCTTGTTTCTATTGATTTGATCGCATGATTGATTCGCATTCGCATGGTCTTACCTTATTTCTTTAGAGCAAAAATGATAATTACTTATTTAGTGCCTTCATGTTGATGCGAAGATACCTACTGGGCAAGTGTGCTCATGACCTATTTTGCAATATTTTTTCAGGAGATGGAAATAGTTCGGATTCGGATTCGGGCTATACTAGTAGTGGATCCGGAAGCGAGTGAAAGTGTTATAAAGATGAGAGTGAAGACTTAGGAAGTTAAAGTGTCTAGATTGAGTCAATGTAATTTTCCTATTTCTTGAGTCTAGTAGAATGGAAATCAAATTAGTGATTGTATCTTGAATATTGAGCATTATGAAATAAAGTTGAAGTTTGATTAAATCTTGTGCAATTGCATTTACTTGTGTGATTGTCTTGCGCTCTGATTGATTCTTGCTTGCAAGAGGCTTACCATGCCGGCTGTTCGCGCTCCCCGAGTGAGTCTTCCACTGTAATAAAGGCTCGGGGCGTGACAGTTAAGTTGGTATCAGAGCCTAAGTCTCAGGACTTAAGGAAAAGAGTCATGTCCTAGGATAAGTCCAAGGTTAAGGACCCCTACCTATGAACTAAGGAAGAAATTTCACACCCATGTGAGGATTGGGTAGAACCTGGGATAAGATAACTAATTAGTTTAAGATTTATTATGCTTATTCCAATATTCATGAGAAATAACAAGTTGTTATTTTCTCTCAGGTACCTTATTATTCTTATCATGGCTCATCGCGTAGATTGGGACGGTATGCAACAAACTGTTGCCGGCCTCACCCAGGCACTGCAAACTATAGCACAAGGTGGTGCGGGGGCAAGGGCAGGAGACCTTCATCGTAATTTCCGGAGTCTAAATCCTCCGCGTTTCTATGGATCATCCAATCTAGACGAAGCAAAAAATTGGATCGACGAGATGAATAGGATATTTGATGTTATTCAATGCACTGATCAGGAGAAAGTCCGTCTAGCTACGTTCCAATTAAACAAGGATGCTCGCACTTGGTGTAAATCGGTTCCGGCACCTCCAGCCGATGCGCCACATACATGGAATGTTTTTCTCACTTTATTTCGTGCCAAATATTTCTCCGAGCATGTAAAGGAAAGGAAGGCTATGGAGTTTGCCTCCCTTCGTCAAGGGATGATGTCCGTGGCAGAATATGAGTTGCAGTTTTCAAGGCTAGCACCGTATGCACCACATTTGATTAGTACAGACTTATTAAAAGCAAACCGATTTATGGACGGGTTACAGCCCGGTTTCATTCAACAACTGGGGACACAGAATATCCGCACTTATACGGAGATGGTTCAAAGGGCATATTTATGCGAGAGGACCTTAGAGAAGGTCAAAAGGTTGAAAGGAAAGGGAGAGGAATCTAGCCGGCGCTCTGATCGGCATTATAAGAAGGAGAAGTTCAGCATTACGGAACCATACAAAAGCCGTGATAATAAGAAAAGATCAAGGAACAGGAACGGTGGAAGTTCTCAAAAGAGTAGTAAAAAGGTGAAGGAAGAAAAGGAGCAAGTCGCCTCGGCGTGCACCTTTTGTGAGAAGTTCGGCCACTCGGCTGAAGAATGTTGGAAGCGCCTAGGTGCTTGTTTGCGTTGTGGGAGTAGGGAGCATCGTGTGCCAGATTGCCCCCCTTATGAAAGACCAACGAAATAATGGAGGACGTAGGAGGCAGGCTCGCCTCAATGCAGTTATAGATGAAGAAGAAGCGCCCAGGGATCAAAATGATGGGCTCATGGAAGGTACTCTTCAAATCTGTTCTCGTCCTGCATTCGTGCTATTTGATACTGGTGCTTCTCATTCTTTTATCTCCACCACTTTTGTAAAAACCTTACCAACTGCATCAGTTCCCCTACCTTCAGATCTTGCTATTACTACACCTTTAGGATCTGGAAATAAGCTTACCAACTATTATCCTGATTGTGAGGTAGTGGTAGAAGGACACAATCTCCCCGCAATCTTAGTATGCCTTGACATGAAAGGATATGATGCCATTTTAAGGGTAGATTGGCTTGTAGACCATGATGCTTACATCAACTGCCGAAATAGAATTATATCTTTCTGAAAGCCCGGTCTTCCAAGATTTTCCTTTCTTGGCATCAAATAAAAGAAGCATCCTACCATTATATCTTCTCTACACGCCTGCAAACTTATCTCGAAAGGATGTGAAGTTTTTTTTGCTTCAGTCATTATCACCGAATCTAAGGAAATTATCCTAGCAAACATTCCTATTGCAAATGAATTCCCTGACGTGTTCCCATCCGAACTACCTAGTTTACCACCCGAGAGGGAAGTAAACTTTACCATTGAACTGATTCCAGGTGCAGCACCGGTTTCTATAGCCCCTTACAGGATGTCCCCCTCAGAACTCAAGGAATTAAAGAAGCAATTACAGGAACTTCTAGACAAGGGTTTTATCAGACCTAGCACATCCCATTGGGGTGCGCCGGTTCTATTTGTCAAGAAGAAGGATGGTTCTCTCAGGTTATGCATTGACTACCGGCGATTGAATCAACTTACAATCAAGAACAAATACCCATTGCCGCGTATTGATGAGCTCTTCGATCAGCTTTCGGGAGCAGAATATTTTTCTAAGATTGACCTAAGATCAAGTTATCATCAGCTTAGAATCAAAGAAGAGGACATTTACAAATCAGCTTTTCGAAGTCGTTATGGCCACTATGAATTCATGGTAATGCCGTTTGGGTTAACTAATGCCCCAGCACCATTCATGCAACTTATGAACAGTGTATTCCAGCCATATTTAGATCAGTTCATCATCGTCTTCATCGATGATATCCTGATATACTCCAAGACAAAAGAAGAACATGAAGAACATCTAAGGATAGCTTTGCAAACACTTAGAGAACATAAGCTATATGCCAAACTCAATAAGTGTGAATTCTGGCTCAAGGAAGTCTCATTCCTAGGCCACATTATTTCAAAAGAAGGTATTGCTGTGGATCCTTCTAAGGTAGAAGCTGTCAGAGATTGGAGCCGACCAACGACTATATCTGAAGTTAGAAGTTTTTTGGGTCTAGCAGGTTATTATAGAAGATTCATAAAGGACTTTTCAAAGATCGCGGTTCCTTTAACTAGACTTACCAGAAAAGAAAATCCTTTTATCTGGTCGAAGGACTGTGAAAAGAGTTTTCAAAATCTTAAGAATCATCTTACAACAGCCCCTATTTTGTCACTACTAATAGAGGGTGCTGGATTTGAAGTATATACGGATGCATCTAGAATTGGCTTAGGGTGTGTCCTTATGCAAGATGGAAAGGTGATTTGCTATTCTTCAAGACAATTGAAATGTCACGAAGAAAATTATCATGTACATGATTTGGAATTAGCAGCAGTTATTTTCGCCTTGAAAATTTGGCGTCATTATCTTTATGGAGAAAAGTTCACGATCTACACAGACCACAAGAGTTTGAAATATTTATTTTCTCAAAAAGAGCTTAAACATGAGGCAGAGGAGATGGTTGGAATATCTTAAAGACTTCGATTTCTCTATTCAATATCACCCTGGCAAGGCAAATGCTGTAGCAGATGCACTTAGCAGAAAACCAATGGGTATGTTATCAAGTCTCATGATTAGTATGACTAACATTGTTCCTCAATTTGCTCAATTGAATCTAGATGTTGACATTAAGGAAGATAATTGTTTCATGGCAAATATCCGAGCTCAACCAACATTGATTGAGGATTTGGCCAAGTTACAAGAGGATGACCCAATTTTACTAGAAATTAAGGCCAATATTGAACAAAGACCGGATTTTTCTATATCCAAAGATGGAAGAATGCTATTCAAGGGCCGAATGTGTATACCCGATCATGAAGATACAAAGAAATTGATCTTAGAAGAAGCACATAAATCAAAGTATACCATTCATCTAGGAGGTACAAAAATGTATCAGGATCTCAAAAGAAATTTTTGGTGGCCCAATATGAAGAGGGAAGTGGCTGACTTCGTATCTCGGTGTCTCACATGTCAACAAGTGAAGGCGGAACATTTCAGACCCACAGGTAAATTACATCTCTTAAGTATCCCGAAATGGAAATGGGAGAGTATAGGAATGGATTTCATTATGGGACTACCTAAGACAAGAGATGGACACGATGGAATATGGGTAATTATAGACCGATTGACTAAATCTGCACATTTCATACCAATAAAAAGTCGATGGTCTGTAGATATTCTAGCAGCACTATACATAAAAGAAATTGTCAAGTTACATGGAGTCCCTGTCGCTATTGTATCAGATAGAGATCCCCGATTCACATCACAATTCTGGAAGAGCCTACAACATTCACTTGGGACTAGATTGAATTTTAGCACCGCTTTCCATCCACAAATTGATGGTCAAACAGAAAGGACAAATCAAGTGGTAGAAGATATGCTCAGGGCCTGTGTCATTGATTTTGGAGGAAGTTGGCATGATCACTTGCCTTTGGTAGAATTTGCATATAACAACAGCTATCAAGCAAGCATACAAATGGCACCTTTTGAAGCTCTATATGGGAAAAGTTATCGATCACCAATATGTTGGAATGAAATAGGGGAAAGGTAATTTCTAGGCCCCGATTTAATCAGGGATTCTACGGAGAAAATCAAGCTCATTCAGGAAAGGATGAAAATGGCATAAGATAGGCAGAAATCTTATGCTGACAATCGAAGGCGCGACTTGGAATTTCAAGTAGGAGCATATGTATATCTAAAGGTTTCTCCGGGTTGTGGTATTCGAAGATTTGGCATTAAAGGAAAGCTAACTCCAAGATTTATCGGTCCATTTGAAATCCTCGAAAGGATCGGTGAAGTGGCTTATAAATTGGCTTTGCCACCACAGTTAGCAGGAGTTCATGACGTATTTCACGTCTCGATGCTGAAGAAGTATGTGTATGATCCAGATCACATTATCACTTATGACAATCTGGAGATTCAGAAGGACTTGACATATGAACAAACGCCAATGAAGGTTTTGGAACGAGAAGTACGTCAACTCAGAAATAAGGTCATTCCTATGGTTAAGATTCAATGGAAGAAAGCATGGCCTTATGAAGCAACATGGGGAAATCGAATCAGCTATGAAGAAAAGATTCTCAGAATTATTTAATTGTAAGTACACTCTCCTTAATCCATGAATTGAATTTGGGGATCAAATTCTTCTAAGTGGGGGAGGGTGTAGAGCCCCAAAATTTATAAAAGTAATTTCTAGTTATTTAAATAATATTCTGGCATTAATTGGGCTAAATAATCAATATAAGGCCAAAATTGTGTTAATCAATTAACCCAACCCACTTAATTGAAGTCCAAAAGGGTTTAGGACCTAGACCATTAGGTTTGGCCCATATTCTAGAAGGTATTTAAGCCTATCCACGGATATTAAGGATAAATACTAATAATATAAGATAAATATTTAGATAATTAACAAAAGAGTTTTTATAAATTGAAACTCTAAGCTACGATGACTGTAACGGTCTATCGTAAGACCACCACAGCCATGTAACGCATGGGCACTCGACCGTTACATCCTGTTAGTTCCGTAAGTGAAGGGACTCATGAAAAGATTGGAACTTGATGTTCCTATCCACTATGGATCGACTTGGGAAGGATTGTAAAAACTCTAAGGACTCTTAGAGATTAGGATTTGATGAAATAAGGACTCTAAACTCTATCTAATCCTCAAACCCTAGCCTAAACTCTATAAATATGGCATAGTTCTGAACTGTGCGACCCTTACTTTTTGGGCGTAAGGAAGCAATGTAAGGAGTCATTATCTCAGGTAAGTTCTTTAGAATAATTTGTTTACAATACTTTAGACTAACTCCCCTCCGAATTTCACATCTTTAGGTCAAGAGGGCGTGGAGTTAGAGCCTAAAGAAGTTGCTGAAAAAGTCACAAGAGAAGGAAGGGATCTAGGGCAGGGTTCTCAACCAAATTCAGAAACTACAGTCTAAGTAAGAGGTAGGTTATCTCATGAACGGTAAAAACAGCATGATAGGACTAAAAGCCTTCTGGTTTGATTGAACTCCATGCATTATAGAGCATTGATTTCATGTTTTATTTGTTCTATGCACATCATGCACCTCTTAGCCAAATTAAGAAATTAAAACATGACTATTCATATATTCATGATTACCTATGCATGTAGATGGCCTTACTTCGTTAACATGACTAGAAACTCATCATGTTTTGATAAAAGACATGATGTGAGTTGATCTCTTAGTTTCTATGATTGTTTTCTGTTAACAGATACTGTAACGCACTAGCATAGGACCGTCACTTTCAAGTAACGGCCCTACTACAGATCGTTACAAACTCTGTAGTATTTGAATTGCACTGATGTTTCTAACGCGCTTGGACAGATGCGTTAAATTCAAGTAATGGCTTGATCATGACCGTCACTTTCACTGTGACGCCCCCTCTTAAGACCGTTAGAATCTGTGTTCTGTCAAACCTAAGACAGAATATAACCTGCCAATCTTATTATAGTTAAAGCCTAGTTACCTAAGTTTTTAAACCTAATCATGTGATTTTAAGGATATTTAATTATTCATGATAGGTATTGCATGTTTTGTTATCACTTCTACTTAAGTTATGTTAAACCAAATTCTATAGTTTTGTACTATAAAGCATGACTTTTTAACATTGTATTGACGGAGTTTTTATCATGATTTTCACATTGATTATACATATCTCTCTCTGTCAATAGAGTCAATTCAATACGTACATGGCACATATTCCGGTATGTTGTCATTAGTTCACACTTTGCACTATAGGAACACAATCTTGGACATGAGGACCTCTCTATTGGATATTCCTTCCAATGGACTAGGAAATCATTGTTTCAAGGCCTCCGTAATTCTCCGCGAGCCTGGGATTCCCACTAGGACGCCGAGTTGGTTGTACCAATGAAAGCCCATTAATTAGAACACTCTATCATGGTTTTTGATTCTTGAAATGTAACGGCCTTGAACTGGATCGTCAGGCTCACGTAACAGCCCAGTGCCAGACCGTCACATTCCTCTGGGTCTATTTTTTATCCTTCTGGACTCGGATCACTGTAACGGCATATTACTGGCGCGTTACATAATGTAACGGCCCAGAAAATGACCGTTACATAGCTTGTTTATGTTAACCCAAGGTTTGACCAAGGGTTGATATTCCTATGATTCTAGACAAATCTTGATGATCTAGAACTTGTCATATTGCTTAAATTGATCTAAAAGAAATGGAAGTTAAGGAAAATACCGTTATGCTGTCGATTTATTTCTATGAGCATGACATTGTTTAAAGTCTATTTCTTGACTCCTACATTCTTATGTTGAAGCATTCATTCATTGATTTTAGTTATCATGGAATTATTGGAAGTGCTATATTCTTGGCCATACGTTACTGTTATACTGCGTGGAAGTAGCTTAATTTATAACTGAAGATGCGATCGAGCACTGATTATGTTCAAGGGCTCTATGCTAGTCCCCTCAGCTAATTGTCAGAAACATACTATTTTATAAACCATGGGGTATGATGCTACTGGCATCGCATTGCGCTGAGAGTACTATTTCTATAAATAAGTGAAGATCCACGGCACAACATGACATTCTTGCTTGATATTCCACAGAAATTCACGAAGCACTTGCTCTTAAGCATAAGATGCTAAAGTGAGGAATATGTGGCTTGCTAGTATAATCTCGTTACATTCTTGTTCATGGAAGGCCAATATCATGTTCTTGTTATATTCTTGCTAGCTCATTCTTGATCATTCTATCTTACGTGGTTATCTTGTTTCTATTGATTTGATCGCATGATTGATTCGCTTTCGCATGGTCTTACCTTATTTCTTTAGAGCAAAAATGATAATTACTTAAATAGTGCCTTCATGTTGATGCGAAGATACCTACTGGGCAAGTGTGCTCATTGATGCGCTCGACAGTCGTCGTTTAAAAATGCCGTGCCACACAAATTTCAAAATTTATAACCGCACTCACTCACTCGAATGATTTTTGAAAATACGAGTACAGTGGTGAATACGGGTCGATCCCACGGGGAGAGAATATTTGATTTTAGCTCAAGTTGGAAATACCCTTATGCTTGAAAACATAAATTTTGTTCATGGAGTGCGATTATCACTAAGTGGAATGAATTTATAACTTTAAATATCAAGAGAAAAGTAAAGGAATAATTAGCCAATTGAAGAACACCGTCGTATCCTTGCCGAGCCTTTGATGAAGACCGCTCTGCCTTGGAAGTCGACGCCGTGAGATGATTCGAAGATGACTTACCGCTTCGGGTATGTGTGATGAAACCGTGAAGAAAAGGTTTAGATGGAAATTGAAACAAAACACAAGTGGAGTCACAAGTGGCAATTACAACAGAAATCTATTGAAATAGAGGTTTGGAAAGCAAAGAATAATTTGAAATCTAGAAGGAATTAGATAAAGTGAACTAAATGAAAGTTGTAGAGAATAAAAAGATGAAGACCTTTTATGAAGAACACAGAAACAGAAAATGAAAGGAAGATAAGGAAACACTTGAAAAACTATGACCTATTGGTTCGGATGAACAATAATTGACAGAAAAATAGTACCTTGAAAACTTAATTCTAGAGCTCAAACGAAGAGGAATTGGACAAAGTGCAAGAAGAATAAAACTTAGATCTACAAGAGAGGAACAACTATTATGAAGAACGCAGAGTTATTTGAGGACTAGAAAGACTTCAAAATATAAGAATACTAGAATGTCTCACCACGGATGAACAGTAAACACCTAAAACAGCACTTAAGAAAACGGGCAATAATTCTATGAATCAGGAAGAATTTGAAGAAATGCTAATCAGAGAAGTTGAAGAAAACTTAAAAAGGAACAACTTTCGTGAAGAACTCAAATTGAAATGAAGACCATAATAATAAGTAATTGGACCAAGAATAGACTGAATGCTTAAAAAGAACCTTGCATTAATATCAAATCAACTTACAAAGGTGACACCAAAAGCTTGTAAAACATCAAGATCCAACCCTCCTATGGAGCTCTACTAAGACTTACAATGAAGAACTTCAAGAATACAATGGAAAACCTTCACAATCTCTATGCTATCTCTCTTTCTAACTATCCCTAACCACTCCTAGTTCCATTACACATGAAGGCCCTTTATATAGGGCAACACATAACACCCCCTCTCATGTGAAACAACTCAAGTGCACCTAATTTTGACCTAAATTGGTAGGCTGGAATATGCTGCATATTTTGTCAATTTTTTTCTGATTTTTTTCAGATTTTTCTGGCATTTTTTTGGCCTTCTTTTTCTCTATTTCTCTCACTTACTCTCTCTGCCGGCACGTTGCGCCGACCGGCGCCGAACGGGTTAGGCCGCCCGCCCGTGGGCCTGCCGTGCGCCGAACCTCCGCCTGCCGTCCGCGTGTCGCACGCGGGCGCGTGCGCCCGCGTCTCCCCCCGCCTTCGCGCCGGCCACGAGCCCGCCACGACCCCCGCTCCCACGAACCCCCCCTCCCTTCGCCCGCCGACCTCGTCGCTCGTGCCATTAGCGCGGGCGGGGCGAAGGCGGGAAAGGGGGGGCGGGTTTAAACTTTTTTTTTTAAATATATATATATATAATATATATATATCTATATATCTATATATATATAGTATATATATCTTAGAAAATTCTAAAAAATATCAAATAATTTTATTTTTTTTCTATTTTTTTTCTTTTCTTTTTGAACAATTTCCTGGGCTTCTGGCCCATTATCACATATAACTTCATTTTCTTTTTTTTTCTTTTTCTTGGAGCTTTCCTCGTATTGCGTGCCTGCATAAATACACAAAAATCGTTATTAAAATTAGTTAATTTCAGAAAATTAAATATTTGATTCAAACTCAACAATAAGTGTGAGAAGTGTATATTTATGGTTATTTAAGGTCATAAAAATGTGTATAATCATGAATTAAGATGTAAAAATACACACTTATCACACCCCCCAACTTACTCATTGCTAGTCCCTTAGCAATGCACATAATGAAAATTTGAGGACTAACAAGAGTTTAAAGATATTCATGCTTCATTTCCAGATCATCTTTCATAGAGTTAACTAAAGATCATGAATCTGGAGTAATTGCCACAGACTAGCCTTATGTCGGAAATTCAAGTACATGATCAAGAATTCTAATCAAAATTCAGTAGCACTTGTGCATGTGTAATGCTAAGTCCATAGTGAAGATAATTACATCCCCCATTTGCTATTCCGAGCAAATGCCTTTCAATTCTGCACTTCTTAATGAGAGCTTTAAGCATAATAGCTTTTTATCTGCCTTATTTCATTTGTCCCTTTTGGGATCTCTTTTCCTCTTATTTTTTTTCTTTTTCTTTGTCTGCTTTTTTTTTTCTTTACACACATGATGCTGCACTACTCTTCACTGTTTTACGCGAACCTCAACACGTCTTAGGTGAAGTAGGCCCGGTTACGCAGATTAGAGTTCCATTTTCCTTTTGACGCGAATCTCAACACGTCTTAGGTGAAGTAGGCCCGGTTACTCAGAATCGGAGCATTTTTCATGGTGTTTTATTTTTCTCATAATTTTATATGGCAGAAAGCTTATAATGAATCTCTTTTTCAAGAAATGCAGAATATCAGACACATACCCAAAATAGCAGAAGGCTTGTCCTACTTGTTTCATTAGCGTGCAACGTGATTTTCATTTTTGAAAGTGCATCTGAACTTTAAAGAGATTCTTAAATCAGTTTTCCAGTGCTAGCTTAAATAAATTATCCATCATCCTTCTCCCTAATCGTTTCCATTCCAGAATCACTTTTCATAAGACATGAATCAAGAAACTCTAACTAGGGATGTACTGTAAGGGAAGGGTAAAAAAAAAAATTTGGGTGAAAATTTTGGGCGAAAAGTTTAGAGGTTGTATATATGAATGTAGAATGTGCAACATGATTTCCTGTCCCCCCAACTTAAATGACATTGTCCTCAATGGCATAAACAATAGAGAATAATAGAACAATGTAAACATAATAGTTTGTTAAAGAACGGGACAACCTGATGTGTACTTCGACGGCTTTGGCGTTTTGAGAGGCGATATTCGACTTTGAAAATCGGAGAAACAGAGTAAGCAATCAGCTCTCTCCTCCCAACTTATCCTTTATTCAAACCTGAAAAACACAAACATAAGAAAAATTTATGCAACCACAAACAAGTTAACACAAATTATCTAATGATCTAGATGCGACTTAGACCTACTAATAGGGTTTCACAAAGTGATTAAAGTGAAACGTAAGTTTACCCTCAATATGACCACCAGCCAGGTAAGGGGTGGGGAAGTGGGAGGTTCCCCCTACTTTCGTAGGGACCTTATTATGCCAAACCACTAACCCGCTTAAGACGTTTGCCGTCCGACCGTCTTGCCTTAGGCACCGATTTTCATATGAGAGGAAACCCAAATAACACAAGAACCACAGTGTGATCCTAGGGCCAACGTTTACTGACTTTTATTTATGGCGTAGGTCATGTAAAGATGCAAGGGAAATGTGGTTTGTGGGCTAAGGAGTGGTGATGAAATCCCCACCTTATGTTTATTAAAGGTAGTGCCCTTAGAATATTTTGAAATGCAATGCACACCATAATTTCAAACAAGGGGCTCTTTATGCAAAATGAATGTCAGAATATGGTGAGTAGAACGTACCTTGCCCCTCGCAATCTTCAAAATGCAATACAGGAATTAAACAAAGAAAAAAATTCTATGCTAAATGATGCATGACCTAGAACATGATGTGTGGTTTCTAATCTGGAAATGAAAATTTTTTATTTTGGTGTAACTATTTTTTTTATTTTTTTTAATTAATGAACCTATCTAGCCAGCAAAAATTTTATTTTCTTTTGATTGTTTTGATTTTTATAGAGTTTTCAAGAATTTTTTCAAATTTTTGTAAAGATTTTTCAGAAATTGAAAAAATAGAACTTGTTTCGACGTTTCTGCCTTTTAGCGATGCTTCCGGGCTTTTAACGACACTTCATTTTCTGAGGATTTCAGGTCCGATCTTCCTCTTTCTTTGCTTTTTGAATTTTTTTTCTTTTTCCTGCACAAGTAAAAAGAGCAAAATTAATATTCACATATATACATCAAACACAAGAATATCCAACTATCAACATAATTCACTCCCCGACAGCGACGCCAAAAATTTGATGCGCTCGACAGTCGTCGTTTAAAAATGCCGTGCCACACAAATTTCAAAATTTATAACCGCACTCACTCACTCGAATGATTTTTGAAAATACGAGTACAGTGGTGAATACGGGTCGATCCCACGGGGAGAGAATATTTGATTTTAACTCAATTTGGAAATACCCTTATGCTTGAAAACATAAATTTTGTTCATGGAGTGCGATTATCACTAAGTGGAATGAAATTACAACTTTAAATATCAAGAGAAAGGTAAAGGAATAATTAACCAATTGAAGAACACCGTCGTTTCCTTGCCGAGCCTTTGATGAAGAGCGCTCTGTCTTGGAAGTCGACGCCGTGAGATGATTCGAAGATGACTTACCGCTTAGGGTATGTGTGATGAAACCGTGAAGAAAAGGTTTGGATGAAAATTGAAACAAAACACAAGTGGAAACACAAGTGGCAATTACAACAAAAATCTATTGAAATAGAGGTTTGGAAGATAAAGAATAATTTGAAATCTAGAAGGAATTAGATAAAGTGAACTAAATGAAAGTTGTAGAGAATAAAAAGATGAAGACCTTTTATGAAGAACACAGAAACAGAAAATGAAAGGAAGATAAGGAAACACTTGAAAAACTATGACCTATTGGTTCGGATGAACAGTAATTGACAGAAAAATAGTACCTTGAAAACTTAATTCTAGAGCTCAAACGAAGAGGAATTGGACAAAGTGCAAGAAGAATAAAACTTAGATCTACAAGAGAGGAACAACTATTATGAAGAACGCAGAGTTATTTGAGGACTAGAAAGACTTCAAAATATAAGAATACTAGAATGTCTCACCACGGATGAACAGTAAACACCTAAAACAGCACTTAAGAAAACGGGCAATAATTCTATGAATCAGGAAGAATTTGAAGAAATGCTAATCAGAGAAGTTGAAGAAAACTTAAAAAGGAACAACTTTCATGAAGAACTCAAATTAAAATGAAGACCATAATAATAAGTAATTGGACCAAGAATAGACTGAATGCTTAAAAAGAACCTTGCATTAATATCAAATCAACTTACAAAGGTGACACCAAAAGCTTGTAAAACATCAAGATCCAACCCTCCTATGGAGCTCTACTAAGACTTACAATGAAGAACTTCAAGAATACAATGGAAAACCTTCACAATCTCTATGCTATCTCTCTTTCTAACTATCCCTAACCACTCCTAGTTCCATTACACATGAAGGCCCTTTATATAGGGCAACACATAACACCCCCTCTCATGTGAAACAACTCAAGTGCACCTAATTTTGACCTAAATTGGTAGGCTGGAATGTGCTGCATATTTTGTCAATTTTTTTCTGATTTTTTTCAGATTTTTCTGGTATTTTTTTGGCCTTCTTTTTCTCTATTTCTCTCACTTCCTCTCTCTGCCGGCACGTTGCGCCGACCGGCGCCGAACGGGTTAGGCCGCCTGCCCGTGGGCCCGCCGTGCGCCGAACCTCCGCCTGCCGTCCGCGTGTCGCACGCGGGCGTGTGCGCCCGCGTCTCCCCCCGCCTTCGCGCCGGCCACGAGCCCGCCACGACCCCCGCTCCCACGAACCCCCCCTCCCTTCGCCCGCCGACCTCGTCGCCTGTGCCATTAGCGCGGGCGGGGCGAAGGCGGGAAAGGGGGGGGGGGGCGAGTTTAAACTTTTTTTTTAAATATATATATATATAATATATATATATCTATATATCTATATCTATATAGTATATATATCTTAGAAAATTCTAAAAAATATTAAATAATTTTATTTTTTTTCTATTTTTTTTTCTTTTCTTTTTGAACAATTTCCTGGGCTTCTGGCCCATTATCACATATAACTTCATTTTCTTTTTTTTTTCTTTTTCTTGGAGCTTTCCTCGTATTGCGTGCCTGCATAAATACACAAAAATCGTTATTAAAATTAGTTAATTTCAGAAAATTAAACATTTGATTCAAACTCAACAATAAGTGTGAGAAGTGTATATTTATGGTTATTTAAGCTCATAAAAATGTGTATAATCATGAATTAAGATGTAAAAATACACACTTATCACACCCCCCAACTTACTCATTGCTAGTCCCTTAGCAATGCACATAATGAAAATTTGAGGACTAACAAGAGTTTAAAGATATTCATGCTTCATTTCCAGATCATCTTTCATAGAGTTAACTAAAGATCAGGAATCTGGAGTAATTACCACAGACTAGCCTTATGTCGAAAATTCAAGTACATGATCAAGAATTCTAATCAAAATTCAGTAGCACTTGTGCATGTGTAATGCTAAGTCCACAGTGAAGATAATTGCATCCCCCATTTGCTATTCCGAACAAATGCCTTTCAATTCTGCACTTCTTAATGAGAGCTTTAAGCATAATAGCTTTTTATCTGCCTTATTTCATTTGTCCCTTTTGGGATCTCTTTTCCTCTTGTTTTTTTTCTTTTTCTTTGTCTGCTTTTTTTTTCTTTACACACATGATGCTGCACTACTCTTCACTGTTTTACGCGAACCTCAACACGTCTTAGGTGAAGTAGGCCCGGTTACGCAGATTTGAGTTCCCTTTTCCTTTTGACGCGAACCTCAACACGTCTTAGGTGAAGTAGGCCCGGTTACTCAGAATCGGAGCATTTTTCATGGTGTTTTATTTTTCTCATAATTTTATATGGCAGAAAGCTTATAATGAATCTCTTTTTCAAGAAATGCAGAATATCCGACACATACCCAAAATAGCAGAAGGCTTGTCCTACTTGTTTCATTAGCGTGCAACGTGATTTTCATTTTTGAAAGTGCATCTGAACTTTAAAGAGATTCTTAAATCAGTTTTCCAGTGCTAGCTTAAATAAATTATCCATCATCCTTCTCCCTAATCGTTTCCATTCCAGAATCACTTTTCATAAGACATGAATCAAGAAACTCTAACTGGGGATGTACTGTAAGGGAAGGGTAAAACAAAAAAATTTGGGTTAAAATTTTAGGCGAAAAGTTTAGAGGTTGTATATATGAATGTAGAATGTGCAACATGATTTCCTGTCCCCCCAACTTAAATGACATTGTCCTCAATGGCATAAACAATAGAGAATAATAGAACAATATAAACATAATAGTTTGTTAAAGAACGGGATAACCTGATGTGTACTTCGACGGCTTTGGCGTTTTGAGAGGCGATATTCGACTTTGAAAATCGGAGAAACAGAGTAAGCAATCAGCTCTCTCCTCCCAACTTATCCTTTATTCAAACCTGAAAAACACAAACATAAGAAAAATTTATGCAACCACAAACAAGTTAACACAAATTATCTAATGATCTAGATGCGACTTAGACCTACTAATAGGGTTTCACAAAGTGATTAAAGTGAAACGTAAGTTTACCCTCAATATGACCACCAGCCAGGTAAGGGGTGGGGAAGTGGGAGGTTCCCCCTACTTTCGTAGGGACCTTATTATGCCAAACCACTAACCCGCTTAAGGCGTTTGCCGTCCGACCGTCTTGCCTTAGGCACCGGTTTTCATATGAGAGGAAACCCAAATAACACAAGAACCACAGTGTGATCCTAGGGCCAACGTTTACTGACTTTTATTTATGGCGTAGGTCATGTAAAGATGCAAGGGAAATGTGGTTTGTGGGCTAAGGAAGGGTGATGAAATCCCCACCTTATGTTTATTAAAGGTAGTGCCCTTAGAATATTTTGAAATGCAATGCACACCATAATTTCAAACAAGGGGCTCTTTATGCAAAATGAATGTCAGAATATGGTGAGTAGAACGTACCTTGCCCCTCGCAATCTTCAAAATGCAATACAGGAATTAAACAAAGAAAAAAATTCTATGCTAAATGATGCATGACCTAGAACATGATGTGTGGTTTCTAATCTGGAAATGAAAATTTTTTATTTTGGTGTAACTATTTTTTTTATTTTTTTTTAATTAATGAACCTATCTAGCCAGCAAAAAATTTCTTTTCTTTTGATTGTTTTGATTTTTATAGAGTTTTCAAGAATTTTTTCAAATTTTGTAAAGATTTTTCAGAAATTGAAAAAATAGAACTTGTTTCGACGTTTCTGCCTTTTAGCGATGCTTCCGGGCTTTTAACGACACTTCATTTTCTGAGGATTTCAGGTCCGATCTTCCTCTTTCTTTGCTTTTTGAATTTTTTTTCTTTTTCTTGCACAAGTAAAAAGAGCAAAATTAATATTCACATATATACACCAAACACAAGAATATCCAACTATCAACATAATTCACTCCCCGGCAGCGACGCCAAAAATTTGATGCGCTCGACAGTCGTCGTTTAAAAATGCCGTGCCACACAAATTTCAAAATTTATAACCGCACTCACTCACTCGAATGATTTTTGAAAATACGAGTACAGTGGTGAATACGGGTCGATCCCACGGGGAGAGAATATTTGATTTTAGCTCAAGTTGGAAATACCCTTATGCTTGAAAACATAAATTTTGTTCATGGAGTGCGATTATCACTAAGTGGAATGAAATTACAACTTTAAATATCAAGAGAAAAGTAAAGGAATAATTAGCCAATTGAAGAACACCGTCGTTTCCTTGCCGAGCCTTTGATGAAGACCGCTCTGCCTTGGAAGTCGACGCCGTGAGATGATTCGAAGATGACTTACCGCTTAGGGTATGTGTGATGAAACCGTGAAGAAAATGTTTGGATGAAAATTGAAACAAAACACAAGTGGCAATTACAACAGAAATCTATTGAAATAGAGGTTTGGAAGATAAAGAATAATTTGAAATCTAGAAGGAATTAGATAAAGTGAACTAAATGAAAGTTGTAGAGAATAAAAAGATGAAGACCTTTTATGAAGGACACAGAAACAGAAAATGAACGAAAGATAAGGAAACACTTGAAAAACTATGACCTATTGGTTCGGATGAACAGTAATTGACAGAAAAATAGTACCTTGAAAACTTAATTCTAGAGCTCAAACAAAGAGGAATTTGACAAAGTGCAAGATGAATAAAACTTAGATCTACAAGAGAGGAACAACTCTTATGAAGAACTCAGAATTATTTGAGGACTAGAAGGACTTCAAAATATAAGAATACTAGAATGTCTCACCACGGATGAACAGTAAACACCTAAAATAGCACTTAAGAAAATGGGCAATAACTCTATGAATCAGGAAGAATTTGAAGAAATGCTAATCAGAGAAGTTGAAGAAAACTTAAAAAGGAACAACTTTCATGAAGAACTCAAATTAAAATGAAGACCATAATAATAAGTAATTGGACCAAGAATAGACTGAATGCTTAAAAAGAACCTTGCATTAATATCAAATCAACTTACAAAGGTGACACCAAAAGCTTGTAAAACATCAAGATCCAACCCTCCTATGGAGCTCTACTAAGACTTACAATGAACAACTTCAAGAATATAATGGAAAACCTTCACAATCTCTATGCTATCTCTCCTTCTAACTATCCCTAACCACTCCTAGTTCCATTACACATGAAGGCCCTTTATATAGGGCAACACATAACACCCCCTCTCATGTGAAACAACTCAAGTGCACCTAATTTTGACCTAAATTGGTAGGCTGGAATGTGCTGCACATTTTGCCAATTTTTTTCTGATTTTTTTCGGATTTTTCTGGCATTTTTTTGGCCTTCTTTTTCTCTATTTCTCTCACTTCCTCTCTCTGCCGGCACGTTGCGCCGATCGGCGCTGAACGGGTTAGGCCGCCCGCCCGTGGGCCCGCCGTGCGCCGAACCTCCGCCTGCCATCCGCGTGTCGCACGCGGGCGCGTGCGCCCGCGTCTCCCCCCGCCTTCGCGCCGGCCACGAGCCCGCCACGACCCCCGCTCCCACGAACCCCCCCTCCCTTCGCCCGCCGACCTCGTCGCCCGTGCCATTAGCGCGGGCGGGGCGAAGGCAGGAAAGGGGGGGGGGGCGGGTTTAAACTTTTTTTTAAAATATATATATATAATATATATATATATCTATATATCTATATATATATATATAGTATATATATCTTAGAAAATTCTAAAAAATATCAAATAATTTTATTTTTTTTCTATTTTTTTTCTTTTCTTTTTGAACAATTTCCTGGGCTTCTGGCCCATTATCACATATAACTTCATTTTCTTTTTTTTTCTTTTTCTTGGAGCTTTCCTCGTATTGCGTGCCTGCATAAATACACAAAAATCGTTATTAAAATTAGTTAATTTCAGAAAATTAAACATTTGATTCAAACTCAACAATAAGTGTGAGAAGTGTATATTTATGGTTATTTAAGCTCATAAAAATATGTATAATCATGAATTAAGATGTAAAAATACACACTTATCACTCATGACCTATTTTCCAATATTTTTTCAGGAGATGGAAATAGTTCGGATTCGGATTCGGGCTATACTAGTAGTGGATCCGGAAGCGAGTGAAAGTGTTATAAAGATGAGAGTGAAGACTTAGGAAGTTAAAGTGTCTAGATTGAGTCAATGTAATTTTCCTATTTCTTGAGTCTAGTAGAATGGAAATCAAATTAGTGATTGTATCTTGAATATTGAGCATTATGAAATAAAGTTGAAGTTTGATTAAATCTTGTGCAATTGCATTTACTTGTGTGATTGTCTTGCGCTCTGATTGATTCTTGCTTGCAAGAGGCTTACCATGCCGGCTGTTCGCGCTCCCCGAGTGAGTCTTCCGCTGTAATAAAGGCTCGGGGCGTGACAGTTAAGTTGGTATCAGAGCCTAAGTCTCATGACTTAAGGAAAAGAGTCATGTCATAGGATAAGTCCAAGGTTAAGGACCCCTACCTATGAACTAAGGAAGAAATTCCACACCCATGTGAGGATTGGGTAGAACCCGGGATAAGATAACTAATTAGTTTAAGATTTATTATGCTTATTCCAATATTCATGAGAAATAACAAGTTGTTATTTTCTCTCAGGTACCTTATTATTCTTATCATGTCTCATCGCGTAGATTGGGACGGTATGCAACAAACTGTTGCCGGCCTCACCCAGGCACTGCAAACTATAGCACAAGGTGGTGCGGGGGCAAGGGCAGGAGACCTTCATCGCAATTTCCGGAGTCTAAATCCTCCGCGTTTCTATGGATCATCCAATCCAGACGAAGCAGAAAATTGGATCGACGAGATGAATAGGATATTTGATGTTATTCAATGCACTGATCAGGAGAAAGTCCGTCTAGCTACGTTCCAATTAAACAAGGATGCTCGCACTTGGTGCAAATCGGTTCCAGCACCTCCAACCGATGCGCCACATACATGGAATGTTTTTCTCACTTTATTCCGTGCCAAATATTTCTCCGAGCATGTAAAGGAAAGGAAGGCTATGGAGTTTGCCTCCATTCGTCAAGGGATGATGTCCGTGGCAGAATATGAGTTGCAGTTTTCAAGGCTAGCACCGTATGCACCACATTTGATTAGTACAGACTTATTAAAAGCAAACCGATTTATGGACGGGTTACGGCCCGATTTCATTCAACAACTGGGGACACAGAATATCCGCACTTATGCGGAGATGGTTCAAAGGGCATATTTATGCGAGAGGACCTTAGAGAAGGTCGAAAGGTTGAAAGGAAAGGGAGAGGAATCTAGCCGGCGCTCTGATCGGCATTATAAGAAGGAGAAGTTCAGCATCACGGAACCATACAAAAGCTGTGATAATAAGAAAAGATCAAGGAACGGGAACGGTGGAAGTTCTCGAAAGAGTAGTAAAAAGGTGAAGGAAGAAAAGGAGCAAGTCGCCTCGGCGTGCACCTTTTGTGAGAAGTTCGGCCACTCGGCTGAAGAATGCTGGAAGCGCCTAGGTGCTTGTTTGCGTTGTGAGTGTAGGGAGCATTGTGTGCCAGATTACCCCCTTATGAAAGACCAACCAAATAATGGAGGACGTAGGAGGCAGGCTCGCCTCAATGCAGTTATAGATGAAGAAGAAGCGCCCAGGGATCAAAATGATGGGCTCATGGAAGGTACTCTTCAAATCGGTTCTCGTCATGCATTCGTGCTATTTGATACTGGTGCTTTTCATTCTTTTATCTCCACCACTTTTACAAAAACCTTACCAACTGCATCAGTTCCCCTACCTTCAGATCTCGCTATTACTACACCTTTAGGATCTGGAACTAAGCTTACCAACTATTATCCTGATTGTGAGGTAGTGGTAGAAGGACACAATCTCCCCGCAAACTTAATATGCCTTGACATGAAAGGATATGATGTCATTTTAGGGGTAGATTGGCTTGTAGACCATGATGCTTACATCAACTGTCGAAATAAAATTATATCTTTCCGAAAGTCCGGTCTTCCAAGTTTTTCCTTTCTTGGCATCAAATAAAAGAAGCATCCTACCATTATATCTTCTCTACACGCCTGCAAACTTATCTCGAAAGGATGTGAAGTTTTTTTTGCTTCAGTCATTATCATCGAATCTAAGGAAATTATCCTAGCAAACATTCCTATTGCAAATGAATTCCCTGACGTGTTCCCATCCGAACTACCTAGTGTACCGCCCGAGAGGGAAGTAAACTTTACCATTGAACTGATTCCAGGTGCAGCACCGGTTTCTATAGCCCCTTACAGGATGTCCCCCACAGAACTCAAGGAATTAAAGAAGCAATTACAGGAACTTCTAGACAAGGGTTTTATCAGACCTAGCACATCCCCTTGGGGTGCGCAGGTTCTATTTCAAGAAGAAGGATGGTTCTCTCAGGTTATGCATTGACTACCGGCGATTGAATCAACTTACAATCAAGAACAAATACCATTGCCGCGTATTGATGAGCTCTTCGATCAGCTTTCGGGAGCAGAATATTTTTCTAAGATTGACCTAAGATCAGGTTATCATCAGCTTAGAATCAAAGAAGAGGACATTTACAAATCGGCTTTTCGAAGTCGTTATGGCCACTATGAATTCGTGGTAATGCCGTTTGGGTTAACTAATGCCCCAGCACCATTCATGCAACTTACGAACAGTGTCTTCCAGCCATATTTAGATCAGTTCATCGTCGTCTTCATCGATGATATCCTGATATACTCCAAGACAAAAGAAGAACATGAAGAACATCTAAGGATAGCTTTGCAAACACTTAGAGAACATAAGCTATATGCCAAACTCAATAAGTGTGAATTCTGGCTCAAGGAAGCCTCATTCCTAGGCCACATTATTTCAAAAGAAGGTATTGCTGTGGATCCTTCTAAGGTAGAAGCTGTCAGAGATTGGAGCCGACCAACGACTATATCTGAAGTTAGAAGCTTTTTGGGTCTAGCAGGTTATTATAGAAGATTCATAAAGGACTTTTCAAAGATCGCGGTTCCTTTAACTAGACTTACCAGAAAAGAAAATCCTTTTATCTGGTCGAAGGACTGTGAAAAGAGTTTTCAAAATCTTAAGAATCATCTTACAACAGCCCCTGTTTTGTCACTACCAATAGAGGGTGCTGGATTTGAAGTATATACGGATGCATCTGGAATTGGCTTAGGGTGTGTCCTTATGCAAGATGGAAAGGTGATTTGCTATTCTTCAAGACAATTGAAACGTCACGAAGAAAATTATCCTGTACATGATTTGGAATTAGCAGCAGTTATTTTCGCCTTGAAAATTTGGCGTCATTATCTTTATGGAGAAAAGTTCACGATCTACACAGACCACAAGAGTTTGAAATATTTATTTTCTCAAAAAGAGCTTAAACATGAGGCAGAGGAGATGGTTGGAATATCTTAAAGACTTCGATTTCGCTATTCAATATCACCCTGGCAAGGCAAATGCTGTAGCAGATGCACTTAGTAGAAAACCAATGGGTATGTTATCAAGTCTCATGATTAGTATGACTAACATTGTTCCTCAATTTGCTCAATTGAATCTAGATGTTGACATTAAGGAAGATAATTGTTTCATGGCAAATATCCGAGCTCAACCAACATTGATTGAGGATTTGGCCAAGTTACAAGAGGATGACCCAATTTTACTAAAAATTAAGGCCAATATTGAACAAAGACCGGATTTTTCTATATCTAAAGATGGAAGAATGCTATTCAAGGGCCGAATGTGTATACCCGATCATGAAGATACAAAGAAATTGATCTTAGAAGAAGCACATAAATCAAAGTATACCATTCATCCAGGAGGTACAAAAATGTATCAGGATCTCAAAAGAAACTTTTGGTGGCCCAATATGAAGAGGGAAGTGGCTGACTTCGTATCTCGGTGTCTCACATGTCAACAAGTGAAGACGGAACATTTCAGACCCGCAGGTAAATTACATCTCTTAAGTATCCCGGAATGGAAATGGGAGAGTATAGGAATGGATTTCATTATGGGACTACCTAAGACAAGAGGTGGACACGATGGAATATGGGTAATTATAGACCGATTGACTAAATCTGCACATTTCATACCAATAAAAAGTCGATGGTCTGTAGATATTCTAGCAGCACTATACATAAAAGAAATTGTCAAGTTACATGGAGTCCCTGTCGCTATTGTATCAGATAGAGATCCCCGATTCACATCACAATTCTGGAAGAGCCTACAACATTCACTTGGGACTAGATTGAATTTTAGCACCGTTTTCCATCCACAAATTGATGGTCAAACAGAAAGGACAAATCAAGTGGTAGAAGATATGCTCAGGGCCTGTGTCATTGATTTTGGAGGAAGTTGGCATGATCACTTACCTTTGGTAGAATTTGCATATAACAACAGCTATCAAGCAAGCATACAAATGGCACCTTTTGAAGCTCTATATGGGAAAAGTTATCGATCACCAATATGTTGGAATGAAATAGGGGAAAGGTAATTTCTAGGCCCCAATTTAATCCGGGATTCTACAGAGAAAATCAAGCTCATTCAGGAAAGGATGAAAATGGCACAAGATAGGCAGAAATCTTATGCGAACAATCGAAGGCGCGACTTGGAATTTTAAGTAGGAGAACATGTATATCTAAAGGTTTCTCTGGGTCGTGGTATTCAAAGATTTGGCATTAAAGGAAAGCTAACTCCAAGATTTATCGATCCATTTGAAATCCAAGAAAGGATCAGTGAAGTGGCTTATAAATTGGCTTTGCAACCACAGTTAGAAGGAGTTCATGACGTATTTCACGTCTCGATGCTGAAGAAGTATGTGTATGATTCAGATCACATTATCACTTATGACAATCTGGAGATTCAGAAGGACTTGACATATGAACAAACGCCAATGAAGGTTTTGGAACGAGAAGTACGTCAACTCAGAAATAAGGTCCTTCCTATGGTTAAGATTCAATGGAAGAAAGCATGGCCTTATGAAGCAACATGGGGAAATCGAATCAGCTATGAAGAAAAGATTCCCAGAATTATTTAATTGTAAGTACACTCTCCTCAATCCATGAATTGAATTTGGGGACCAAATTCTTCTAAGTGGGGGAGGGTGTAGAGCCCCAAAATTTATAAAAGTAATTTCTAGTTATTTAAATAATATTCTGGCACTAATTGGGCTAAATAATCAATATAAGGCCAAAATTGTGTTAATCAATTAACCCAACCCACTTAATTGAAGTCCAAAAGGGTTTAGGACCTAGACCATTAGGTTTGGCCCATATTCTAGAAGGTATTTAAGCCTATCCACGGATATTAAGGATAAATACTAATAATATAAGATAAATATTTAGATAATTTACAAAAGAGTTTTTATAAATTGAAACTCTAAGCTACGATGACTGTAACGGTCTATCGTAAGACCGCCACAGCCATGTAACGCATGGGCACTCGACCGTTACATCCTGTTAGTTCCGTAAGTGAAGGGACTCATGAAAAGATTGGAACTTGATATTCCTATCCACTATGGATCGACTTGGGAAGGATTGTAAAAACTCTAAGGACTCTTAGAGATTAGGATTTGATGAAATAAGGACTCTAAACTCGATCTAATTCTCAAACCCTAGCCTAAACTCTATAAATAGGGCATAGTTCTGAACTGTGCGACCCTTACTTTTTGGGCGTAAGGAAGCAAGGTAAGGAGTCATTATCTCAGGTAAGTTCTTTAGAATAATTTGTTTACAATACTTTAGACTAACTCCCCTCCGAATTTCACATCTTTAGGTCAGGAGGGCGTGGAGTTAGAGCCTAAAGAAGTTGCTGAAAAAGTCGCAAGAAAAGGAAGGGATCTAGGGCAGGGTTCTCAACCAAATTCAGAAACTACAATCTAAGTAAGAGGTAGGTTATCTCATGAATGGTAAAAACAGCATGATAGGACTAAAAGCCCTCTGGTTTGATTGAATTCCATGCATTATAGAGCATTGATTTCATGTTTTATTTGTTCTATGCACATCATGCACCTCTTAGCCAAATTAAGAAATTAAAATATGACTATTCATCTATTCATGATTACCTATGCATGTAGATGGCCTTACTTCGTTAACATGACTAGAAACTCATCATGTTTTGATAAAAGACATGATGTGAGTTGATCTCTTAGTTTCTATGATTATTTTCTGTTAACAGATACTGTAACGCACTAGCATAGGACCGTCACTTTCAAGTAACGGCCCTACTACAGATCGTTACAAACTCTGTAGTATTTGAATTGCACTGATGTTTCTAACGCGTTTGGACAGACGCGTTAAATACAAGTAACGGCTTGATCATGACCGTCACTTTCACTGTGACGCCCCCTCTTAAGACCGTTAGAATCTGTGTTCTGTCAAACCTAAGACAGAATATAACCTGCCAATCTTATTATAGTTAGAGCCTAGTTACCTAAGTTTTTAAACCTAATCATGTGATTTTAAGGGTATTTGATTATTCATGATAGGTATTGCATGTTTTGTTATCACTTCTACTTAAGTTATGTTAAACCAAATTCTATAGTTTTGTACTATAAATCATGACTTTTTAACATTGAATTGACGGAGTTTTTATCATGATTTTCACATTGATTATAAATATCTCTCTCTGTCAATAGAGTCAATTCTATACGGACATGGCACATATTCCTGTATGTTGTCATTAGTTCACACTTTGCACTATAGGAACACAATCTTGGACATGAGGACCTCTCTATTGGATATTCCTTCCAATGGACTAGGAAATCATTGTTTCAAGGCCTTCGTAATTCTCCGCGAGCCTGGGATTCCCACTAGGATGTCGAGTTGGTTGTACCAATGAAAGCCCATTAATTAGAACACTCTATCGTGGTTTTTGATTCTTGAAATGTAACGGCCTTGAACTGGACCGTCAGGCTCACGTAACGGCCCAGTGCCAGACCGTCACATTCCTCTGGGTCTATTTTTTATCCTTCTGGACTCGGATCACTGTAACGGCATATTACTGGCGCGTTACATAATGTAACGGCCCAGAAAATGACCGTTACATAGCTTGTTTATGTTAACCCAAGGTTTGACCAAGGGTTGATATTCCTATGATTCTAGACAAATCTTGATGATCTAGAACTTGTCATATTGCTTAAATTGATCTAAAAGAAATGGAAGTTAAGGAAAATACCGTTATGATGTCGATTTATTTCTATGAGCATGACATTGTTTAAAGTCTATTTCTTGACTCCTACATTCTTATGTTGAAGCATTCATTCATTGATTTTAGTTATCATGGAATTATTGGAAGTGCTATATTCTTGGCCATACGTTACTGTTATACTGCGTGGAAGTAGCTTAATTTATAACTGAAGATGCGATCGAGCACTGATTGTGTTCAAGGGCTCTATGCTAGTCCCCTCGGCTGATTGCCGGAAACATACTATTTTATAAACCATGGGGTATGATGCTACTGGCGTCGCATTGAGCTGGGAGTACTATTTCTATAAATAAGTGAAGATCCACGGCACAACATGACATTCTTGCTTGATATTCCACAGAAATTCACGAAGCACTTGCTCTTAAGCATAAGATGCTAAAGTGAGGAATATGTGGCTTGCTAGTACAATCTCGTTACATTCTTATTCATGGAAGGCCAATATCATGTTCTTGTTATATTCTTGCTAGCTCATTCTTGATCATTCTATCTTACATGGTTATCTTGTTTCTATTGATTTGATCGCATGATTGATTCGCATTCGCATGGTCTTACCTTATTTCTTTAGAGCAAAAATGATAATTACTTAAATAGTGCCTTCATGTTGATGCGAAGATACCTACTGGGCAAGTGTGCTCATGACCTATTTTCTTATATTTTTTCAGGAGATGGAAATAGTTCGGATTCGGATTCGGGCTATACTAGTAGTGGATCTGGAAGCGAGTGAAAGTGTTATAAAGATGAGAGTGAAGACTTAGGAAGTTAAAGTGTCTAGATTGAGTCAATGTAATTTTCCTATTTCTTGAGTCTAGTAGAATGGAAATCAAATTAGTGATTGTATCTTGAATATTGAGCATTGTGAAATAAAGTTGAAGTTTGATTAAATCTTGTGCAATTGCATTTACTTGTGTGATTGTCTTGCGCTCTGATTGATTCTTGCTTGCAAGAGGCTTACCATGCCGGCTGTTCGCGCTCCCCGAGCGAGTCTTCCGCTGTAATAAAGGCTCGGGGCGTGACATCCTAGCTGTGCATTGGACCCCCCAATGTATCTAGGAAAGGTTTTTGATAAAAAAAAAGTAAAGGAGCGAACACGATACGTCCACGTGCCGGGCGTGGGGATGACGATCCCGGCCGATCTCGTACTCCTGGAACAATTACTACACAATAATTACAGCAATGTCATTTCACTACCCACTCCACGTAGGGAGGTAAAGGGCGACACAGTGGGGCCCGGGAGTAGCGGTTTCGAGTTGACGGGCCGCTTCTTGTGTTGCTTCGGCGGCACACATACTCACGACCGTGGGGCCCACGTGATGGTCACTGGGGCCGCGTAGGACCAGGGTGGTACCGCTGTGGTGGGGACACCTGGAAGGATGCTCCCTGGGACGACGGTATGTTGGTTCGCCGGTCGGAGGTCGGGCGGCTCCGATCTTCACTCGTCGGAGTTGCTGCCCACGGATCTGAACTGCTATTTCAGACCCACGCGTCCCGACGAAATCCGCTGCTGCGGTCACTCCCGACATCGGATCGATGCACAAGAGATACCAATGGAAAGATAACTCAAAATCCTTCGATCTATGGCTGGAGAAAGAAATTTGAATTTCCCGTTGATGGCCTTTGTCGAATATTCAAACTGCTGGTTCACAGGATCAGAAAACTCAGGGCAGAAGTGCTTTTTCCTTAGAGTTGGCGTTGACTGTGATGTATACCTTCGATTCAGCTTTTGAGCCCTTCATGAAAGTTGTAGAGGGCGAAGAGAGGAAAACGGAGATATATTTTAGGAAAGGTTTGGTGGAGATTTGACTGGGGAAAAGTATTATCTAGTACCAGGTGGTCGGATCTGGACAGCAGAAATAGAACTGAATTTAGGGGAAAGACACAATTTCTAAAAATAAGTAGAGGAATTTTGAAATTCGACAAATAATTGTGGAGGATGGGGATGGTGGATAGAACTTCCAATAAATTTTGGGATTCAAAAACAAATCAAGAAGGGGGTCGAAAGGGGGAAACTCAGAGTGGCTGTAACACTGGACAGACTGCAGACAGAAGTGGTGGATTGGGAGGCACGAAAATGGACAAATATAAAAAGAAAGGTAAATGATGGGATAATTTTACTGGAGGTTGGGAATCAAGAGAGGAACCAACCCTGAAAATCTCCGCTCCATAAGATGTCGGAGTTTGGAGCTAAAATTTCCGGAGTGAACCTCTGTCCCGTAAAATAGAACCTGGACAGCACTTTAGAAGGATGCTCGCGGTGGCTCGTTGGCAGCACGAACGGCGGCGGCGGCGGCAGAGATAGAAATCAGAGATAGAGGGGCTAAGATAGAAGGGTTCTATACCCTGAAATGTTGAAGGAAGAGGAAGGAACCAGAGGGAGAGAGGAGGGGGCGCACCAAGCTCCAATGCACAATGCAATATTTTCTTCTCATTAATTCACATAAAATGGGAAATACAACCTATTTGTATGAAATGTAAAAAGACTCAAAATGACCTCAGATCTAGGGTTGAAAGGGGCACTAAGGGGATAGAAGAAAATATTTCTCCCATGTGGTCAAAACACATTACACAAATTCTATTCAAACTTCACCTAACTAGCCTAATAAGACAAAGAAGGGGGTGCCCCCCTTCATGGGCCAATAGAAGAGAATATGGGCCATGGCCATATACTTGGCCCATGAACCCATAGTTACACTATGGACCTTCCAATCTAGATAGCCCATGAGAGGGAAAAGCCCAATTGGGCCTTCTGTGATGTAAAGGTCCATAATGAAGGCCTTAAGTCTAATATGAACTAACCCCCCTTAATGGACCTAACAAATGAAAGCCACTAATAGATTCTACATGAAATGTGGCCCAATGACTTATTAAAAGCCTTACAAAGGAGCCCAAATGAAAAAAAACCCAAACAAACACACTAATACAAGTCAATACACACTAATACAATCCATTAGCCTATGATGCCCCCATCAATTCTCCCCCGGTGGGAGGAACTCGACCCCGTCGAGTAAGGGGTGCTGCTGCTCGAATAACTCCGACGAATCTGTCACCGTACCAGGTAGCGCGGGTATGCTCCACTCCAAGTGATCGTCACCTGCTCATTCCGTATATACTCGATATGCACAAGCTACTGTGGGAACGAGGCTAGAGGTAGACACTCTGGGTGGGGTCACTCTCAAAGGGAAGGAGGCGGCTCGAAGACTCACTAGGAATCACCACTGGGTCCCTGTAGGTGACTAGATCCGGGGCATAGATGTAGAGCTGATCCCATACTTGCCTCTCACTCATACAGGACTGACATCAACAAGCTTGCACAGGACGCATGCAGACTCACCATGTACTAAACACGTATGCAAACCACATAAACAAGCCACACAAAACAAACCACACAAAGAACAAACAAACTGACTCATGCCTATGCAAAGGTGGACCAGGACACCCGAATATGTGCCATGCATGCATTTGACGTAACCAGTGGTTGGCGGAATGGAGAATTTCTAGACGTCCAAGTATGACCCAGTCATGTATGGACGGCCCTTTGGATTTGGGAGACTTGAGAGGGCTAGGAGAGTCGGGTGTGGAAGAGCCGGGTGTGGGTGTATCGATATTGGACTTGGTGGGTGTAGATGACCCGGCCCGTGAGATAGGGGTGTGGTAGTGGACTCCCTCGAAGAAGTGAAGTATATATGGTGGGTCTAGGGGGTCTACTAGGGAATGGGTCAAAGGGATCAAAGATGGTATGACCCTTTGTAGTGGGTTCCCACAAGTCATGGTCCCATGTGTGGAAGTCGTGATGGTGTGGATGGTCACCATCATGCATTGTGATAAGTGGGACGGTGATCATATGTAGGATGTATGGGTCCTCCCTCGAGCAAAAGGGTATGAAGTCAGGCTCGACCGGTAGGGGAAGGAACAAGAGAACCTCTGTGGTGATACAACCCATGGTGCATACAGAGGTAATGGACCCTATGGCCGGATGGGTGAAGCTAAGACTAGTGGGTTGGTCGAAGCCTCGGGCCAATGAGTGCGTCAACTGCCATTGCGTGTCTATTCCCATAATAAGATCATCCAATTTATCAACATGGTGACTAGACCGAAATGTGGTATGGAATGAGTTGACCGGCACTAATGGTAGGGTGGGGTCCATGGATGGGTAAGGAGGTGGGACCAAGCCATCCTTGAGCCAACTAAGAAGGGCTCGACTATGAAAAGCGTACCCATTAGAAACACGGGTGGATCGGGCTTTGGTGGCTCCAAATGAGAGGGCTCCGAAATAAGATCGGAAGGTGAGGTTGATGGTAATGGAGCTCTCATGGGAGGGGAAGGATTCCACGACTGGGTTGGGGGCCCAAGTGGGGGTCCGACCGGATCGAGAATCGGATGGGAGGTAGATGCTCGCCAAAGGGCGGCATCGGCTTGCCGTATGGCAGCATCAAACCGAGACTCAAATGGCTCGACCTTCAGAGCGACCTTATAGGAATCCCCCAAAGTTTTCACGTGGCGAAAAAATAATTCAAATTGGAAGTGAAGCCGCGAACCTTTCCAGAACTGAGTTCCGGCCTCGATGTTATCCAGCCCGACTTCACATCTTAACCGGTACACTTTGAAGTCCCTAATGTACTCGGACACGGACAGGTTGCCTTGGTTGGGCCTGAGGTATGGATTAACCATAGTTGCCAAAATATGGGAACGGATCCCTAGGAACGGTCATGCAAGGCCATTTTTTTGTTTTTTTGTTTTATAAGCAAAATGTTATGCCAACTCATGCAAGCACCTAGACACTACTTAGAATGTGATGCAAATACAAAGTTGAAATGAGACTCAAGTGAATCACCTCTCCGATAGGCATAACCTAACGTCCGAGCGACACCTTTTTATATACCGAACAATGGTATGCGGATGCAACCTTAGACCGACTTAGACGATGACTAGACGTAAATGACACTTTTTTTTGTTTTTAAACACCCTAGACTCAACTGGCGCTAGGATACCAAACTGATGCGGGACGGACACGCGACTCGACTCCAATTGGATATGCGACCCTTGGACTCTAAGCAAGCTCGCGATCGTCCCTAACGAGGGAAGCATACGGACGTGCACGGTTGAGAAACTGGCAGTGAGCTAGGGTGGTCAACTCACAAATTCGTGCCCGGATCGGGTCACGGGACGGTCTCGCTCTCTCTCGCAGCAGCGGTGAAATAAATATATCGATCTATCGGACCTAACACATGCTCTCTAGCAGCGGCATAAACAAGTATATACGAATAAAGTAAATGCCGAGTAAAGGAGAGAACACGATACCTCCATGCGCCGGGCGTGGGGACGACGATCCCGGCCGATCTCGTACTCCCGGAACAATTACTACACAATAATTACAGCAATGTAATTTCACTGCCCACTCCACGCAGAGAGGTAAAGGGTGACACAGTGGGGCCCGGGAGTAGCGGTTTCGGGTTGACGGGCCGCTTCTTGTGTTGCTTTGGCGGCACACGTACTCACGACCGTGGGGCCCACGTGATGGTCAGTGGGGCCGCGTGGGACCAGGGTGATACCGCTGTGGTGGGGACGCCTGGAAGGATGCTCCCTAGGATGGCGGTACGCTGGTTCGCCGGTCGGAGGCCAGGCGGCTCCGATCTTCACTCGTCGGAGTTGCTGCCCACGGATCTGAACTGTTGTTTCAGACCCCCGCGTCCCGACGAAATCCGCTGATGCGGTCACTCCCGACGTCGGATCGACGCACAAGAGGTACCGATGGAAAGCTAACTCAAAATCCTTCGATCTATGACTAGAGTAAGAAATTTGAATTTCCCGTTGATGGCCTTTGTCGAATATTCAAGCTGCTGGTTCACAGGATCAGAAAACTCAGGGCAGAAGTGTTTTTTCTTGAGAGTTGGCATTGACCGTGATGTATACCTTCGATTCAGCTTTTGAGCCCTTCATGAAAGTTGTAGAGGGAGAAGAGAGGAAAACGGGGATATATTTTAGGAAAGGTTTGGTGGAGATTTGACTATGGAAAAGAATTTTCTAGTACCGGGTGGTCGGATCTGGACAGCAGAAATAGAACTAAATTTGGGGGAAAGACACAATTTCTAAAAATAGGTAGAGGGATTTTGAAATTCGACGAAAATTTTTGGAGGATAGGGATGGTGGACAGAACCTTCAATAAATTTGGGGATTCAAAAAAAATCAAGAAGGGAGTCGAAAGGGGGAAACTCAGAGTGGCTGTAACACTGGACAGACTACAGACAGAACTGGTGGATTGGGAGGCACGAAAATGGAAAAATATAAAAGAAAGGTAAATGACAGGATAATTTTACTGGAGGTTGGGAATCAAGAGAGGAACCAACTCTTAAAATCTCAGCTCCTCAAGATGTCGGAGTTGGGAGCTAAAATTCCCGGAGTGAACCTCTATCTAGCAAAATAGAACCTGGACAGCACTTCAGAAGGATGCTCGCGGTGGCTCGTTGGCGGCACGAACGGCGGCGGCGGCGGCAGAGATAGAAATCAGAGATAGAGAGGCTAAGATAGAAGGGTTCTATACCCTGAAATACTGAAGGAGGAGGAAGGAACCAGAGGGAGAGAGGAGGGGGCGCACCAAGCTCCAATGCACAATGCCATATTTTCTTCTCATTAATTCACATAAAATGAGAAATACAACCTATTTGTATGAAATGTAAAAAGACTCAAAATGACCTCAGATCTAGGGTTGAAAGGGGCACTAAGGGGATAGGAGAAAATATTTCTCCCATGTGGTCAAAACACATTACACAAATTCTATTCAAACTTCACCTAACTAGCCCAATAAGACAAAGAAGGGGGCGCCCCCCTTCATGGGCCAATAGAAGAGAATATGGGCCATGGCCATATACTTGGCCCATGAACCCATAGTTACACTATGGACCTTCCAATCTAGATAGCCCATGAGAGGGAAAAGCCCAATTGGGCCTTATGTGATGTAAAGGTCCATAATGAAGGCCTTAAGTCCAATATGAACTAAACCCTCTTAATGGACCTAACAAATGAAATCCACTAATGGATTCTACATGGAATGTGGCCCAATGGCTTATTAAAAGCCTTAAAAAGGAGCCCAAATGATAAAAAACCCAAACAAACACACTAATACAAGCCAATACACACAAATACAATCCATTATCCTATGATGCCCTGTGGACGCACTTTTTATTTACTAATTAAGATCTATGGTTATTTGGTTTATTAAGTGCGTGGGCATGCCAGTTACAAAGTGACGATTTATGCGGGCTTGAAAGAAGCCCATGGTGCGCTCGATCTAACTCAGTCAGACAATTGTGTAGTTCGTGTCGGGACTGAGAACCCGCCGTACCATAAAGGCTACGACGTTAATTACATCCCCTCGGAGAAGGGAAAACCCTTGATTGATTGCCAAGAAAAGGGGCCCTATGGCCTGAAATTCATAATAATGAAAGCGAGAGCAGAATCTCGGATTGCGTCTAAATAAACCCCGCATTGGGGTGTAAGCGTTCACAGATATGCATATATCGGTCGCTTGTGGACCATTCTTTATTCGGACGAAAGTTCATATTAGTAGCGTAGGAGACGGTGACAAAACCGTACGAATGTCTGCCGTGAGTATGGCAAGTTTAATGCAAGTGCGGGATTAGATCCCGGTATATATATGTCGGTCACTAACGGACCATTTCTTATTCGGACAGAAGTCCGTGTTTGTAGCATAAAAGACGGTGGCAAAACTGTACAAATATCTGCCGTGAGTACGGCCGGTTTAATGCAAGTGCCTGATTAGATACCGGTATATATATGTCAGTCACTAACGGACCATTCACTATTCGGACGAGAGTCCGCATTCGAAGCATCGAAGACAACGACAAAAACTGTACGGATGTCTGCCGTAGGTGCGGTAAGTTTGATGGGATTGCGGGATTGGATCCCGATAGAAGTGGATCAAGCTTATGATCTATTGGCCCGAGGTGGTTATGGACTATGGCCATATCGGGATCCCCGAGGTCCACGTCCGATACCATGGGCGTTGTTGCTTTTCTATTCACGCATAGTCTGGGGGAGCGAATTGTTAAGTGTGGAGCCCGAAATCGCCATCGTGCGCCCTCGCACGCGGATCAACCTGCGCGGTCAGGTCGCGGGGTTATAGCAGGGGCAACTTTTGATTATTGTTTTCCTATCCCTTTCATTTGTGTTATTCATTAGCGCCAAGTCTTTTATTTTTATTTGGTTTATTATCTTTTTATGAGGCACGCCGGTTAAGAGTGTTGAAGGGGGGGCGCCGGTTAAGAGTGTGAAGAGGGGCGCGCCGGTTAAGAGTGTTGAAGGGGGGGCGCCGGTTTAATAGTCTGAGCAAGAATGGGGCGCACCGGTTAAAGATGAAGAGGGGCGCGCCGGTTAAGAGTGTTGAAGGGGGGGCGCCGGTTTAATAGTATGAGCAAGAATGGGGCGCGCTAGTTAAAGAAGAATGCCATGGGGAGAGTGGGGCGCGCCGGTTACAGACCAGGAGGAAGTGGGGCGCGCCGAATAGGGCAACACACGGGGGGGCGCCGGATTAAGGCCAATGAACAGTGTGGCGCGCCGAAATAAGCACTATTCATTCCAAGGATTTGAAAGTTGTTTTGAGTGTAATGCTATTCCGGTGCGGGGGGGTAGCGCGCCGGATTAGCCCGCGCCGGATTAAGGAGCGCGCCGGGATAGCTATTATGAGTTTTCTTTCATTCTCTTTGCTTTTGTTCTCATTTCTTCAACCAGCAGATTAATCAAATGGATGGATTGTTTGTTCAATTGATACTTTAGATCAATAGAATACTTCTTATCATTCATTGGGGTGAGCGAGTATGTAGATTTGAATGTTTTACTTGAAGGATTTATTATGCAGGAACTCAGAGGTTCAGGTTGATTCAGGGGTTTCAGACATACGCTGTGCTTATTCCCAGAGAGCTTAGTTTGTTCGTCTGTTCTTATGTGTTCTTCGCCTGGCAAAATTTGGGCAGCATCTCCCCTGGACTGAGGTTTTGCCAAAGAAAAAAAGAGGAACACCAAACGGATTACTCCGGGGTGAACCTCAAAACTCGGAGTGAGGCCTCCGTTAACCCATAAGTGCGTGTGGAGGCTTGAGGACTAGCCTTCAAGAGTTCCAGCAGCTCACGGGTGATGATTTCGAAAGCGGGACGAATGTACGCCATGAGAGGCTATGAGTGTGTATCCCTTCGACGGGTTCCTCAGAAGGCCATGCCACAGAGAGGCAGGCTTCGAGGACCCTCGATGAGCAAGAGATGAGAGGGGGAAGGCAAAGGCTAACAAACAAAAACAATAACATGTAGTGCAAAAGCATTTCTTTTATTCATCCACGAAGGAAGGGAGGTTAAATACAGAAGGGGATCTACCCCAAAGCGAGGGAAAATACATCGGAGAAAAGAGAAAGATACAACGGTGGGGGAGGGGGAAAGAGCACAAGCTCCCCCCCTCCGAACTCACCTTTCTTCTCTCACACACTCTCTCTTTTTCTTCACCTTGCAGGCGCAGGGGGATCGAGCTTCTTCTCTTCATCTTTTTTCGTCAATCGCCAGCCAGCCCCCTCTCCAGTGGAGTCTCAGTTCCTTTTATAGCGCCTTGCTCTTTCTTCCACCCATGTGTCTTGTTCGAAGCCATCGAGTGGCCTGCAGGTAGGGGGCCATAGATTAGGGAAGCTACCTCCACGAGATTGGCGGACAGCGACCGGTTGAGACGCGACGGTCGGTGCAGAGCTCGAAGATTGCCATTCCAGGGAGCTTGAATGGTTCAGGCAGTTGCACACTGGTCGGGCGTAGGAGACCTGGCCATTTCAGGGAAAGCAACGACATTCTGTTTGCAGAAAATAGGGGACCGTAGGAAAGATGGGATGCCTTGGGGTTAAACCGGCGTGGGGTTGTGCGCGCCGGATTAGCAGCATGAATGGGGCGCGCCGGTTACAAGCCAATGAATGGGGCGTGCCGGTTTAAGGCCCTTGCAAAAGGGCGCGCCGATTTAAGGCTGTATAGGTGCAGCTGCGCCGGTTTAAGACCCATTAGATTTCTTCCCGGCTTAGCGATGATTTGGATGGACGCCTGCCCTCCCGTGTTGCTATGGTTGTGGCGTCAAGCCCCCAGTGCTTTTGTTCAGAGCCTCTGAGTCCCAGTTCAAGACTTTGAGTGATTTCCAGCACGTGCCGAACATGTGTTTGAATTCTCGAGTTTCTTTTGATTCGGCCTTCGGCACTGCCGACTGGGGAGCCGGGGCTGTCCCTTCTGCCCGAGGGGCTTCTTTGTTGGGTGACGGAGCACTGGGGATATATTCGTCTTGCTTGGAGGAGGTATGGAGTTTATTCAGTCTTCCCGTCTTCGACTTGCTCTTGAGATGTCGAGACGTCCGTGCCGCAGGAACGTTCCTTTTCTTCTCATCTTTTTGACGTCTGCATGCCCCCATCAGGTGCATAATACATCTTCATGTGTTTGTCGTTGAGAGGCGGGAACGGTCTGTGACCTTTGTGATCAACAACCGTGTAGGCCCCACCCTCATAGACATTCTGGATGGTGTACGGACCTCGCCAATTTGGCTGTAGTTTTCCACTGGAGCGCCCTGCCATGACCACTTTTTCCTTGATCATGACGAGGTCACCTTGCTTGAAAGCTCGTTGTTTGACGAGCTTATCGTAGGCCCGGACCATGCAAGCTTGATATGCTTGCAAGTGTTTGTAGGCTTCGAGTCGCTTGCCTTCTAGGTCGGCAAGCTCTTCTAGCCTTCTCTGGTACTCATCTTCATCAGAGCCGGTAAGGCCGGTGTGGATTGCCACACGATAAGAGGCTAACTGGACTTCGATGGGGATAACTGCTTCTGCCCCGTAAGCAAGGGAGAACGGCGAGCACCCCGTGGGGGTTTTGTAGACCGTCCGATAGGCACATAATGCTTCGAAGATCTTCTCACCCCAATCGCGCTTCCGGTGGCTAACCATCATAGCCAGGAGCTTATAGAGGGTTTTGTTGAAGGCTTTCGCCAAGCCATTAGCATGGGGGTTGTAGACCGAAGAGGTTCTCCAGTTGATGTGGAATTTGGCCGCTAACCGGTATACGACCTTATTCTTGAAGGGTGTCCCGTTGTCAGACACTATGCGACTGGGGGTACCAAATCGGTATATGATGTTGTGCCGGACGAATCTAGCAACGATTTCGATGGTAACCTCTCGCAAGGGTAGAGCCTCCGCCCAATGATAGAAATAGTCAGTGGCGGCCAAGATGTATTTATGGCCCTTGGAAGATGGCGGGAAAGGCCCCGCGATGTCCATACCCCACTCAGCGAATGGCCAAGTGGGGGCTGTAGGACGTAGTGGGTTGGGAGGTCTTCTGGGTACTGGGCCAAAGGCTTGGCATTGATGGCATGCACGGGCATACTGGATGCAATCCACGTACATGGTTGGCCAGTAGAAGCCTTTGAGCTTGATGTTGTGTTTCATTCGATCTCCGGCCTGGTGTGCACTACACGACCCGGAGTGAACCTCCTGCATGACGGCTCGAGCTTCGATGAGGGAGACACATCTCAGGAGGATCGACTTGTCCTTCTCGTGGACAAGCCGGTACAGGGAGTCGCCAATCAACTCGTAAGAGGTTGCTCGGGGGAGTAGCTGGACCCTTTGAGCTCGGTCAGGGGGGAGCCACCCTTTCTTGAATTTGATGATGGGCGTACGCCAATCATCCTCTTCTGGAGGTGTACTTTGGTCAAGGTCGTGGACCTCGTAAATGGTGAGACCGGTGTTGCCTTCGAGTGAGCTCGGCATCAGTCTTCTGTGCTTGATGACGATGTCGACCTCGCCCTCGGGCGGAAGCTTGATGGCCGCGGCCAATTTTGCTAAGGCATCCGCCTGACCATTGCTGCTCCTGGGGATGTGGTCTATCTCGAATAAATATAACTTCTGGGTTAATCTGGTGACGGCGGTATGGTATGGAACCAACTCTGGCTTCCGCACGTCGTAGATGTCGAGGACCTGCCGGACTATTAGCTGGGAGTCCCCGTAGGCTTTGAGGAATTTAATGCCCATGTGGAGAGCCATCTGGAGCCCAATGAGTAGAGCTTCATATTCGGCTTCATTGTTGGTCAGAGACTTCATGAGGGCATAGGAGTTGTACAAAACTCCGCCCTGAGGAGTTAGGAAACAATGCCGGCACCTGCTGTGGTGGCTGGATCCTGGTTGCTCCGGGTGATCCCTCAGGAAGCACCGTCGAAGTAGAGCTCCAAGCAAGGTACACTGGTTGTGAGAGCACTTGGCTGCCAATAATGCAAGACATCTCCGCTCTGTTAAACTGGTTGTTGCGATTGGGTAGCAAGGGACTCCTCGTCCGGGAGCTCCGAGCTGAAAGGTGAATCGTCTGGCACTGGATGGGTTGCCAAAAATTCAGCCATACCCTGCCCTTTGATTGCTTTCCTGGAGACATAGGTAATGTCGTACTCCATCAGTAGGAGAGCCCACCTTCCCAGTCTGCCTGAGAGGACAGGTCGTCGAAGAAGATACTTCAGAGGGTCATGCTTGGATATAAGCTCGACTTGATGGGACAGAAGGTGATGCGGGACGGACACGGGGACCGACTCTACGTGGTATGGACCTCGGACTCTAGACGTGGATACAACCAGCAACACATGATGGGAGAGACATTAGGCCCGACACGGAGAGCTCCCATAGGCTACACGTCGCTAACAGAAGTGCAAACTCACTCGGCGTCCCATGCGAGGGAAAGCGTGGATCGTGCGCGGTTAAGGAACCGGCAGAGTTCAAGGTAGTCAGACTCACTTCCGGACTCGGATCGAGTCACGGGACGGGTCACTCTCACTCTCACAGTGGTGACATGGACACACGGGCTAGTACCTACACTCTTGGCAGTGGCAAAAGACCGTATACTAGCTAAGCAAATGAACGCCAAGAGGTTCGGACCATTACCTCCACGCACCTGGCGTGGCGAAGACAACCCCGGCCAATCACGGACCCCCGGTTAACATAAGTTTACAGCAGTACAATAATTTGACCCACTCCACGCAGGGAGGTAAAAGGTCACATGCGGGGCCCGGGAATCACGCGAATTGGGTTGACGGGCAGCATCTTGATGTCGCCCGGCGGTGCCGAACTCCGCGTTTTCGTGCTTTCCGAACGGCGGGTTCTGCGGGCCCGTGGGGCCCACGGGTGGCGCTGGCCTCCGGATCTACAGGAGTGGGTCCCACTGTGATGGGGACCCCTGGTGGCACGCCTCCACGGAAGGCGGTCGGCCGGGAACGCCGATCGGTGGCCGAACAACTCCGATCTCCAAGCTTGTGGAATGCTGCCCACGGATTTTTGCTTGCTGTTTTCAGGCGCGCGCTCCGGCGAAATCAACTGCTGCAATCAGCCCCGTCGCCAGAATGCGACGAAACTAGTGCCGTTGGAAAGAGGACTCAAAATCCTCCAACCTAGGGCCAGTGGATTTCTCTGAACCTACACGGACCTGGAACTTAACTAATTTTCAATTCTCTGCTACACAGTTCCAGAACTCTCAGTTCAGCACATCAGTTCTCTGTAAACGGCCGTTGACCGCCTACTTATAGTGGGATTCAGACTTCAATCTCTTCTTCAAAATTGTAGATAATCAAACCATGAAGCTGGGACAATTTTTAGAATTGGATTTGGAGGTGGTGGTGATTTGATAAGATATTTGGAGTGTCTGGTGGTCGGATCTGGGAACGGGTGGACAGAACTTCAGGTGGATCTGAGAACGATTTGTGGAAAATATGAAATGGATGAACTAGAAATTTAGAAAAATTGTGGATGAAGGGGTTGGTGGAAGGAAGATCCAGTAAAATTGGGTGAACCAAATAAAATCAAAAAGTGGACCTAAGACCTAAAACGCAGGGCGGAGATGAATCTGGACAGACTGCTGGCAGAACTAAAAGGGAAGAGTAGACGAAAATCTAAAAATATGGAACGGGATCTGAATGATAAACCAATGTTTTTGGGATATCCTTGACACCTATGGAACCTCCAGTAAAATCCCCAGGTCGATCAGAGCTCGTGGTTGATGGCTGAATTTCGTGGAAGCTGCTGTGGTACTGCACGGGCAGAACTCCGATGAAGACGATGGCGGTGCGGTGGCGGCTCGTGGCGGCGGCGAGGATGACCGGAACTGATAGGGGAGGAGTCACACCTCCAGAGGCAACCTTCACAGCTGCAAGGGGGGAGAGAGGGTCGCACCAAGCTGGAGCTCCAACAATTTCTTTGATTCAAAATGGCATTAATTCATCAAAATGGGAAAATACAAGCATATATAGGTCACCCATCTAATCCATCCTCCACCGTTGGATCTAGGGGTGTGAGATGGAGGGTTGGGATGGCTTGTGACCATTCCACAAAAATACAATTAAAAAAATAAGGGGGGGACAGCCTATTGACTAGGGGGGAACAAGCTTGACATGGTAGGTGGGTGTTGGTTGGAAATGTTGACTATTTTGGTCCCTTGTCCCCCATGTGGACAATTGACCATTCAAACTTCTAGATGCCCCATGTGGCATGTTGACTGACCCCACGTGGGACCCTGGCTGAGGTGGCCCAATGTGGTGGGGCCCGGGGGGGCCGTGGGGCCCACGGGGTCCGAAATGCTCGTAAGTCCCTATTACACTCAAAATGGCAAACCGAATGCAACGAAATAAATACAAATTACACACATATAAAGTCTAGCTAAATATAATAAATGGGGAGGCTCAAGGCGGAGTCTCCAGGCTGTCTCCGAGCCAGATGGATGCTGAGGTGGCTCGTGTCGTGCTCCGTGTGCGGTACCGGTGGCTCGGCGTGTCGTGTCGATCAACTGCTCGGGTGTCCGCACCAATTCTCCCCGGGTGGGAGAAACTCGACCCTGTCGAGTAAGGGTCGGCATCGCTCCTATATCGCTCCAGAAGGTCCGGATCGATCTGCTGCAACTCGCCATGTGTGATCCATGTGTCCTCAGTAGCGGGCCGTCCTCTCCATCGCACTAGATAGCGCGGGTAGGATCCACTCCTGGTAACTGTCACCTGCTCATCCAGTATATGATCTATATGCTCACGCTGCCGTAACAACGGGGCTGGAGGTGGACACTCAGGTGTGGGATCACTCTCAAGGGGAGGAGATGGCTCGAAAGGCTCACTAGGGATCACTGTTGGGTCCCTATATGCAACTAGATCCGAAACATTAAAAGTAGAGCTTATACCATATTCCTCGGGCAAGTCCACAACGTACGCATTGGATCCAACGCGTTTCAACACTCTAAAGGGACTGGCTCCGCGAGCTTGCAACTTCTTAACGGTTCCAGAGGGAAACCGTTCAGGTCTTACCCTGATCATGACGTATTCGCCCTCGTGGAACTCTCGGTAGTGTCGGTGGACATCGGCCAACTCCTTGTACCGTGCATTGCTGGCCTCAAAAGTGACGACAGACATCGTCATGCAGACTCCGAACATGATTAGCAAAAGAAAAGAAACACACGGATGCACACATGACCTAACAACCCTACAGTTAGTAAAACCCAATCATATGCAAGGTGGTCCAGGACATCCGAATGTGTGCCATGCATGCATTTGACATAACCGGAGGTTAATGTCATGGTGGACTCCTAGACATCCTACGATGCACCAACCATGGACATGGGGTTTGGATGTGGGAAGTCCGGGAGGTTTGGGTGGTTGAGGTGGCCCGGGGAAACCAAAGTCCTCATTACCCCCAAATGACGGTTCGGACCTATTGCCATGTAAAGGTTGCCAGGCCCGAGTAGGAGGGGTGTGATAGTGGACTTCCTTAAAGAGGTGGAATGGAGGTTGTGGTCCAAAGGGCCCATGAAGAAAGGGATCGAAGGGATCAAGGAATGTGTGACCCCTCGATATGGATTCCCTCATTTCAAGGTCCCATGTGTGGAATTCTAGAAGGTGTTGATGGTCACCTTCATCCGTGAAGGGAGATGAGACGGTGGGGGTTTGATGGTGGACTCTCTCGAAAAGGTGGTGTAAATATGGTGGGTCACGGAGTCCATAAGAGAATGGGTCGAAGGGATCAAAGAAGGTATGACCCTTCGGACTAGGCTTCCACAAATCACTGTCCCACATTTGGAAATCTTGGAGGTGTAAATGATCACCTTCATTCATTGCGAGAGATGGGACGACAGTCATAGGTAGAAAGTAAGATTTCTCCATTGGGCAAAGGGGAATGAAGTTGGACTCGGCCGGTAAAGGGAGGAGTAGAAGAACCTCTGTGGTAACATGACCCACAGTGTACACGGAGGTGATGGACCCTAAGGATGGATGTGTGAAGCTACGACCTATAGGTTGGTCAAAGCCTGGAGCCAACAAGTGCATAAAAGTTAATTGCCGGTCTAACCCTTTGAGAAGGTCATCTAATGTATCCACATAGTGACTAGACCGGAAAGTTGTGTGAAATGAATGGATTGGCACCAGAGGTAGGATAGGGTCCATAGATGGGAGGGGAGATGGGACCAAACCTATCCTAAGCCAGCTAAAGAGTGGCTCGGCTATGAGTAGCTTTCCCGTTAGAAACACGGGTAGCTCTGGCCGAGAAGGCTCCAAATAAATATCGGAGAGTGAGGCTTCTCCAACCCTTTTGTCCCCTAGGGCTAGAGATGTCCGAGTGGGACACTGTCCGGCAAAGTGGCCAAACCCTTGGCAGCGATAACACTGCTGTCGTGATCCTCTTCGCTCCTTGATAAGCAGGCCCTTACCCTTATCCTCCTGACGGACATGGGGTGTAGGCAATGGAGCTCTCGTGGGTGGGGAAAGAGGATCCACTATGGTGGGGAGAGGACCTTGGGATGGAGCCATAGATGGCACTGGGTTGGGACTACCGGCGGCTACCTCTTTAGGCTCATGCTTGGTTCTATCTCGGCTAGGAGGTAGGCATGGGGGAAGCAGGGATTCAATATAATCACACTTCCTATCCACTTTATCCAAAATGATTTGGAAGAGTTCGGCAATGGTGGAGTTTGGAGTAGGAGTAATGTGGTGGACTCTCCCATATGAACTCGGCATAGTCGTGGACCTAGGCTCTTCTACATGCACGGCGCGTTGCCTCCGATTATGGCCCCCTTGGGTGGATGTGATTGGGTGGGGTCGGTTGGAGGTGACGGGGCCGGGTAGGTAGACCTTCCTAAGTTCGTCCTTCATCTCATGCCACGACTCGATGGGCCTTTGCCTCCTAACCTCTCTCATGCTCTCAATGCTCTCCCATTTCCAGGCGGCTTTGTGGACAAGCCTCTCTCAGGCAAAACTAACTTGCATGGCATCAGACATGGTGTAACATTCAAAATATTTCTCCATGGTGGCCTCCCAATTGAGGTAGTCACCCGGGTCATTAGAGCCATAAAAATCTGAGGCTTCGGGCCTACGGAAGGGGAGAGGATGGTTGCCAAGCCCATGGGTAGAACAACGGCCATATTGTCCGAGTGATTGGGACTCCATGAGAAACTCGGAACTACAAGATGGGCATGATGACAAGAGACAAGACAAACCGACTAATGCAAACACACACTAGACAATGCACTTAGACCTAAACCAATATCCGGTACGGGGAGGAGTTAATCGATCCGAAGATCACTCCCGCAAGTGTGCGACCTCCCGGTAGGCGTAGCCTAACGTTCGGACAACACCTTTTAAGATACCGAATAAAGGGTGCTAATGCAATTTAGAACACACTTTTTTTTGTTTTGAAAATAATGATGATCCTAGACTTGACTTAGACCATGATGCATGCAAGACTTATGCAACGACTACCCTAGACTCAACCTGCTCTGATACCAAACTGATGCGGGACGGACACGGGGACCGACTCTACGTGGTATGGACCTCGGACTCTAGACGTGGACACGACCAGCAACACATGATGGGAGAGACATTAGGCCCGACACGGAGAGCTCCCATAGGCTACACGTCGCTAACAGAAGTGCAAACTCACTCGGCGTCCCATGCGAGGGAAAGCGTGGATCGTGCACGGTTAAGGAACCGGCAGAGTTCAAGGTAGTCAGACTCACTTCCGGACTCGGATCGAGTCACGGGACGGGTCACTCTCACTCTCACAGCGGTGACATGGACACACGGGCTAGTACCTACACTCTCGGCAGTGGCAAAAGACCGTATACTAGCTAAGCAAATGAACGCCAAGAGGTTCGGACCATTACCTCCACGCACCTGGCGTGGCGAAGACAACCCCGGCCAATCACGGACCCCCGGTTAACATAAGTTTACAGCAGTACAATAATTTGACCCACTCCACGCAGGGAGGTAAAAGGTCACATGAGGGGCCCGGGAATCACGCGAATTGGGTTGACGGGCAGCATCTTGATGTCGCCCGGCGGTGCCGAACTCCGCGTTTTCGTGCTTTCCGAACGGCGGGTTCTGCGGGCCCGTGGGGCCCACGGGTGGCGCTGGCCTCCGGATCTATAGGAGTGGGTCCCACTGTGATGGGGACCCCTGGTGGCACGCCTCCACGGAAGGCGGTCGGCCGGGAACGCCGATCGGTGGCCGAACAACTCCGATCTCCAAGCTTGTGGAATGCTGCCCACGGATTTTTGCTTGCTGTTTTCAGGCGCGCGCTCCGGCGAAATCAACTGCTGCAATCAGCCCCGTCGCCAGAATGCGACGAAACTAGCGCCGTTGGAAAGAGGACTCAAAATCCTCCAACCTAGGGCCAGTGGATTTCTCTGAACCTACACGGACCTGTAACTTAACTAATTTTCAATTCTCTGCTACACAGTTCCAGAACTCTCAGTTCAGCACATCAGTTCTCTGTAAACGGCCGTTGACCGCCTACTTATAGTGGGATTCAGACTTCAAGCTCTTCTTCAAAATTGTAGATAATCAAACCATGAAGCTGGGACAATTTTTAGAATTGGATTTGGAGGTGGTGGTGATTTGATAAGATATTTTGAGTGTCTGGTGGTCGGATCTGGGAACGGGTGGACAGAACTTCAGGTGGATCTGAGAACGATTTGTGGAAAATATGAAATGGATGAACTAGAAATTTAGAAAAATTGTGGATGAAGGGGTTGGTGGAAGGAAGATCCAGTAAAATTGGGTGAACCAAATAAAATCAAAAAGTGGACCTAAGACCTAAAACGCAGGGCGGAGATGAATCTGGACAGACTGCTGGCAGAACTAAAAGGGAAGAGTAGACGAAAATCTAAAAATATGGAACGGGATCTGAATGATAAACCAATTTTTTTGGGATATCCTTGACACCTATGGAACCTCAGTAAAATCCCCAGGTCGATCAGAGCTCGTGGTTGATGGTTGAATTTCGTGGAAGCTGCTGTGGTACTGCACGGGCAGAACTCCGATGAAGACGATGGCGGTGCGGTGGCGGCTCGTGGCGGCGGCGAGGATGACCGGAACTGATAGGGGAGGAGTCACACCTCCAGAGGCAACCTTCACAGCTGCAAGGGGGGAGAGAGGGTCGCACCAAGCTGGAGCTCCAACAATTTCTTTGATTCAAAATGGCATTAATTCATCAAAATGGGAAAATACAAGCATATATAGGTCACCCATCTAATCCATCCTCCACCGTTGGATCTAGGGGTGTGAGATGGAGGGTTGGGATGGCTTGTGACCATTCCACAAAAATACAATTAAAAAAATAAGGGGGGGACAGCCTATTGACTAGGGGGGAACAAGCTTGACATGGTAGGTGGGTGTTGGTTGGAAATGTTGACTATTTTGGTCCCTTGTCCCCCATGTGGACAATTGACCATTCAAACTTCTAGATGCCCCATGTGGCATGTTGACTGACCCCACGTGGGACCCTGGCTGAGGTGGCCCAATGTGGTGGGGCCCGGGGGGGCCGTGGGGCCCACGGGGTCCGAAATGCTCGTAAGTCCCTATTACACTCAAAATGGCAAACCGAATACAACGAAATAAATACAAATTACACACATATAAAGTCTAGCTAAATATAATAAATGGGGAGGCTCAAGGCGGAGTCTCCAGGCTGTCTCCGAGCCAGATGGATGCTGAGGTGGCTCGTGTCGTGCTCCGTGTGCGGTACCGGTGGCTCGGCGTGTCGTGCCGATCAACTGCTCGGGTGTCCGCACCAATTCTCCCCGGGTGGGAGAAACTCGACCCTGTCGAGTAAGGGTCGGCATCGCTCCTATATCGCTCCAGAAGGTCCGGATCGATCTGCTGCAACTCGCCATGTGTGATCCATGTGTCCTCAGTAGCGGGCCGTCCTCTCCATCGCACTAGATAGCGCGGGTAGGATCCACTCCTGGTAACTGTCACCTGCTCATCCAGTATATGATCTATATGCTCACGCTACCGTAACAACGGGGCTGGAGGTGGACACTCAGGTGTGGGATCACTCTCAAGGGGAGGAGATGGCTCGAAAGGCTCACTAGGGATCACTTTTGGGTCCCTATATGCAACTAGATCCGAAACATTAAAAGTAGAGCTTATACCATATTCCTCGGGCAAGTCCACAACGTACGCATTGGATCCAACGCGTTTCAACACTCTAAAGGGACTGGCTCCGCGAGCTTGCAACTTCTTAACGGTTCCAGAGGGAAACCGTTCAGGTCTTACCCTGATCATGACGTATTCGCCCTCGTGGAACTCTCGGTAGTGTCGGTGGACATCGGCCAACTCCTTGTACCGTGCATTGCTGGCCTCAAAAGTGACGACAGACATCGTCATGCAGACTCCGAACATGATTAGCAAAAGAAAAGAAACACACGGATGCACACATGACCTAACAACCCTACAGTTAGTAAAACCCAATCATATGCAAGGTGGTCCAGGACATCCGAATGTGTGCCATGCATGCATTTGACATAACCGGAGGTTAATGTCATGGTGGACTCCTAGACATCCTACGATGCACCAACCATGGACATGGGGTTTGGATGTGGGAAGTCCGGGAGGTTTGGGTGGTTGAGGTGGCCCGGGGAAACCAAAGTCCTCATTACCCCCAAATGACGGTTCGGACCTATTGCCATGTAAAGGTTGCCAGGCCCGAGTAGGAGGGGTGTGATAGTGGACTTCCTTAAAGAGGTGGAATGGAGGTTGTGGTCCAAAGGGCCCATGAAGAAAGGGATCGAAGGGATCAAGGAATGTGTGACCCCTCGATATGGATTCCCTCATTTCAAGGTCCCATGTGTGGAATTCTAGAAGGTGTTGATGGTCACCTTCATCCGTGAAGGGAGATGAGACGGTGGGGGTATGATGGTGGACTCTCTCGAAAAGGTGGTGTAAATATGGTGGGTCACGGAGTCCATAAGAGAATGGGTCGAAGGGATCAAAGAAGGTATGACCCTTCGGACTAGGCTTCCACAAATCACTGTCCCACATTTGGAAATCTTGGAGGTGTAAATGATCACCTTCATTCATTGCGAGAGATGGGACGACAGTCATAGGTAGAAAGTAAGATTTCTCCATTGGGCAAAGGGGAATGAAGTTGGACTCGGCCGGCAAAGGGAGGAGTAGAAGAACCTCTGTGGTAACATGACCCACAGTGTACACGGAGGTGATGGACCCTAAGGATGGATGTGTGAAGCTACGACCTATAGGTTGGTCAAAGCCTGGAGCCAACAAGTGCATAAAAGTTAATTGCCGGTCTAACCCTTTGAGAAGGTCATCTAATGTATCCACATAGTGACTAGACCGGAAAGTTGTGTGAAATGAATGGATTGGCACCAGAGGTAGGATAGGGTCCATAGATGGGAGGGGAGATGGGACCAAACCTATCCTAAGCCAGCTAAAGAGTGGCTCGGCTATGAGTAGCTTTCCCGTTAGAAACACGGGTAGCTCTGGCCGAGAAGGCTCCAAATAAATATCGGAGAGTGAGGCTTCTCCAACCCTTTTGTCCCCTAGGGCTAGAGATGTCCGAGTGGGACACTGTCCGGCAAAGTGGCCAAACCCTTGGCAGCGATAACACTGCTGTCGTGATCCTCTTCGCTCCTTGATAAGCAGGCCCTTACCCTTATCCTCCTGACGGACATGGGGTGTAGGCAATGGAGCTCTCGTGGGTGGGGAAAGAGGATCCACTATGGTGGGGAGAGGACCTTGGGATGGAGCCATAGATGGCACTGGGTTGGGACTACCGGCGGCTACCTCTTTAGGCTCATGCTTGGTTCTATCTCGGCTAGGAGGTAGGCATGGGGGAAGCAGGGATTCAATATAATCACACTTCCTATCCACTTTATCCAAAATGATTTGGAAGAGTTCGGCAATGGTGGAGTTTGGAGTAGGAGTAATGTGGTGGACTCTCCCATATGAACTCGGCATAGTCGTGGACCTAGGCTCTTCTACATGCACGGCGCGTTGCCTCCGATTATGGCCCCCTTGGGTGGATGTGATTGGGTGGGGTCGGTTGGAGGTGACGGGGCCGGGTAGGTAGACCTTCCTAAGTTCGTCCTTCATCTCATGCCACGACTCGATGGGCCTTTGCCTCCTAACCTCTCTCATGCGCTCAATGCTCTCCCATTTCCAGGCGGCTTTGTGGACAAGCCTCTCTCAGGCAAAACTAACTTGCATGGCATCAGACATGGTGTAACATTCAAAATATTTCTCCATGGTGGCCTCCCAATTGAGGTAGTCACCCGGGTCATTAGAGCCATAAAAATCTGAGGCTTCGGGCCTACGGAAGGGGAGAGGATGGTTGCCAAGCCCATGGGTAGAACAACGGCCATATTGTCCGAGTGATTGGGACTCCATGAGAAACTCGGAACTACAAGATGGGCATGATGACAAGAGACAAGACAAACCGACTAATGCAAACACACACTAGACAATGCACTTAGACCTAAACCAATATCCGGTACGGGGAGGAGTTAATCGATCCGAAGATCACTCCCGCAAGTGTGCGACCTCCCGGTAGGCGTAGCCTAACGTTCGGACAACACCTTTTAAGATACCGAATAAAGGGTGCTAATGCAATTTAGAACACACTTTTTTTTGTTTTGAAAATAATGATGATCCTAGACTTGACTTAGACCATGATGCATGCAAGACTTATGCAACGACTACCCTAGACTCAACCTGCTCTGATACCAAACTGATGCGGGACGGACACGGGGACCGACTCTACGTGGTATGGACCTCGGACTCTAGACGTGGACACGACCAGCAACACATGATGGGAGAGACATTAGGCCCGACACGGAGAGCTCCCATAGGCTACACGTCGCTAACAGAAGTGCAAACTCACTCGGCGTCCCATGCGAGGGAAAGCGTGGATCGTGCGCGGTTAAGGAACCGGCAGAGTTCAAGGTAGTCAGACTCACTTCCGGACTCGGATCGAGTCACGGGACGGGTCACTCTCACTCTCACAGCGGTGACATGGACACACGGGCTAGTACCTACACTCTCGGCAGTGGCAAAAGACCGTATACTAGCTAAGCAAATGAACGCCAAGAGGTTCGGACCATTACCTCCACGCACCTGGCGTGGCGAAGACAACCCCGGCCAATCACGGACCCCCAGTTAACATAATTTTACAGCAGTACAATAATTTGACCCACTCCACGCAGGGAGGTAAAAGGTCACATGCGGGGCCCGGGAATCACGCGAATTGGGTTGACGGGCAGCATCTTGATGTCGCCCGGCGGTGCCGAACTCCGCATTTTCGTGCTTTCCGAACGGCGGGTTCTGCGGGCCCGTGGGGCCCACGGGTGGCGCTGGCCTCCGGATCTACAGGAGTGGGTCCCACTGTGATGGGGACCCCTGGTGGCACGCCTCCACGGAAGGCGGTCGACCGGGAACGCCGATCGGTGGCCGAACAACTCCGATCTCCAAGCTTGTGGAATGCTGCCCACGGATTTTTGCTTGCTGTTTTCAGGCGCGCGCTCCGGCAAAATCAACTGCTGCGATCAGCCCCGTCGCCAGAATGCGACGAAACTAGCGCCGTTGGAAAGAGGACTCAAAATCCTCCAACCTAGGGCCAGTGGATTTCTCTGAACCTACACGGACCTGGAACTTAATTAATTTTCAATTCTCTGCTACACAGTTCCAGAACTCTCAGTTCAGCACATCAGTTCTCTGTAAACGGCCATTGACCGCCTACTTATAGTGGGATTCAGACTTCAAGCTCTTCTTCAAAATTGTAGATAATCAAACCATGAAGCTGGGACAATTTTTAGAATTGGATTTGGAGGTGGTGGTGATTTGATAAGATATTTGGAGTGTCTGGTGGTCGGATCTGGGAACGGGTGGACAGAACTTCAGGTGGATCTGAGAACGATTTTTGGAAAATATGAAATGGATGAACTAGAAATTTAGAAAAATTGTGGATGAAGGGGTTGGTGGAAGGAAGATCCAGTAAAATTGGGTGAACCAAATAAAATCAAAAAGTGGACCTAAGACCTAAAACGCAGGGCGGAGATGAATCTGGACAGACTGCTGGCAGAACTAAAAGGGAAGAGTAGACGAAAATCTAAAAATATGGAACGGGATCTGAATGATAAACCAATTTTTTTGGGATATCCTTGACACCTATGGAACCTCCAGTAAAATCCCCAGGTCGATCAGAGCTCGTGGTTGATGGTTGAATTTCGTGGAAGCTGCTGTGGTACTGCACGGGCAGAACTCCGATGAAGACGATGGCGGTGCGGTGGCGGCTCGTGGCGGCGGCGAGGATGACCGGAACTGATAGGGGAGGAGTCACACCTCCAGAGGCAACCTTCACAGCTGCAAGGGGGGAGAGAGGGTCGCACCAAGCTGGAGCTCCAACAATTTCTTTGATTCAAAATGGCATTAATTCATCAAAATGGGAAAATACAAGCATATATAGGTCACCCATCTAATCCATCCTCCACCGTTGGATCTAGGGGTGTGAGATGGAGGGTTGGGATGGCTTGTGACCATTCCACAAAAATACAATTAAAAAAATAAGGGGGGGACAGCCTATTGACTAGGGGGGAACAAGCTTGACATGGTAGGTGGGTGTTGGTTGGAAATGTTGACTATTTTGGTCCCTTGTCCCCCATGTGGACAATTGACCATTCAAACTTCTAGATGCCCCATGTGGCATGTTGACTGACCCCACGTGGGACCCTAGGCTGAGGTGGCCCAATGTGGTGGGGCCCGGGGGGGCCGTGGGGCCCACGGGGTCCGAAATGCTCGTAAGTCCCTATTACACTCAAAATGGCAAACCGAATGCAACGAAATAAATACAAATTACACACATATAAAGTCTAGCTAAATATAATAAATGGGGAGGCTCAAGGCGGAGTCTCCAGGCTATCTCCGAGCCAGATGGATGCTGAGGTGGCTCGTGTCGTGCTCCGTGTGCGGTACCGGTGGCTCGGCGTGTCGTGCCGATCAACTGCTCGGGTGTCCGCACCAGAAGGTAATGCCGCAGCTTCTTAACTGCGAACACTAATGCCAAGCAAACCTTTTCCATAGGGGAGTAGCGATACTCGGCGCCGATTAGCTTCCGGCTGAGGTAATAGAGGGGTTACTCTTTACCTTCTTCATTGATCTGCGCCAATAGAGCTCCTAGTGAAGTGTCCATGGCAGCAATGTAAAGGATGAGGGGTTTACCCTTGACTGGTGCTCCCAGGACTGGGGGAGTAAGGAGATACTCCTTGATTTGCTCGAAAGTCGCTTGGCATTCCGAGTCCCATGTGAATGGGGCGTCTTTCTTCATTAGCTTGTTGAAAGGCGCGCATCGACCGGAGAGGTTTGAAATAAACCTCCGAATATAGGTCAGCCTCCCTTGGAAGGACATGAGCTCAGTGATGTTGCTGGGTGGTGGAAGCTCCCGGATTGCTTTGATCTTGCTGGGATCCACCTCGATTCCTCGGTACCTGACGACGAAGCCGAGAAATTTGCCGCTGGATACGTCGAAGGTGCATTTCATGGGATTCATCTTGAGCCCCTATTGCCAGAGATGCTCGAAGACTTGGCGAAGGTCGCGCAGATGGTCTTCACGCCTTTTGGTCTTGACGATGAGGTTGTCGACATAGCATTCGACGGTGTTGTGTAGCATCTCGTCAAATATTTTAGTCATGGCCCTTTGATAAGTAGCACCAGCATTCTTCAAACCGAAGGGCATGCGTTTGTAGTTGAAAATCCCCTTAGGGGATCTGAAGGCTGTATGGTTCTTGTCTTTAAGGGACATCCGGATTTGATTATAACCGGATGACCCGTCCATGAAAGATAAGGCTTCATGACCGGTGGTCATATCGACCATCGTTTCTGTAATTGGGACTGGGAAATCATCCTCTGGACAAGCTTTGTTGAGGTCCCGAAAGTCGACGCAGATGCAGACTTGACCATTCTTCTTCTTGATTGGAACTATATTGGCGAGCCAGATCGGGTAGATGCACGGCTCGATAAAATCGACCTCCGCCATTTTGTGGACTTCGGCGGAAACCTGGAGCTCCAGCTCATGGCGCATGCGCCGCTGTGGTTGGTTGACCGGAGCGATTGAGGGAGAAGTGGCTAGGTGGTGCTCCGCTATGGAGGGGTCTAGCCCTGGCATCTCCTTGTAGGTCCAGGCGAAGCAGTCTTTGAACTCGAGCAGGAGTTGCTTGTAGTCCTGCATCTCTGCCTCGGTGAGGAGAGAACTGACGAATGTAGGCTGAGGGGCTTCATCGTCGCCCAGATTGATCTCCGCAAGATCATCGACGGTCGCCTGGCCGCCGTCCTCCAGCTCGGGAGGAGCAGGTTGGAGCATCGGTGTCGGCTTCGTGTATTTCTTGGTTCTAAAAGCCAGCAGTCGATGCTGAGGGGACTGGAGAGTGGTTGTCACT